>JADWQK010000329.1:3862669-5150225 GCA_017933935.1 Sesamia nonagrioides
GTCATCTGCATGCCCATAGCATAGATTAGGAGATTATGATGAACCTTCATGAAAACTTAAAAGTCAATACCTAGCTCTGGTAGACGCGCCAGTGGATAAGAAAGTAGTTGGATTTTGACCTTGTGTCAAACTTAAAAACTGAGTCGATTGTGTGTGGGAAGTGTTTGTGGTGGTGTGAGGGTATGTTAAAAATAGGGGGTCAGTTTTGGCGGGAAAGTCAAGCTGAGTGTCACACTCATTTTTCATTGGACTTTTAAAATTATTTATAGTGTTGTTTACTAAATAAAAGTGCGTGATTTATGTAGTAAAATGTGAATTCAGTAAATAATTCGTAAAGAACAGTGAAATGTCGCGGCATAGTGGCCACATCATGACTTTGCCTCAAACCTCCGTCGTAAGACGGTTCACGCGGCCGTCTTTTTCGACATGAATAACTAATTACGTGACATTGGCTAAATGCACAAACCGTGCGAAGCCAAAAAAGAAAGAAATAAGAACTTTTGAAAATTTTTACTTGACTTGAAATTGGTAAAAAGTCATAACTAGTGCCACACTAGAAAAAAAAATAGAGGGGCTACACATAAAGAGTGAATATCTATTAGACGATGTAGGTTAAAAGTGATTTTGTTCCGTGATAGTCCTGTTTTAGCAGCCATTCAATCAATGTGCGTTTTCGTTTAAATCTTGGGGGAAATTAAGTATTAAATTATTTATTACTTAGTTTTCTTATTTCGTTGAATACTAACAATGTTCATTGGATAAAAGAGGCTAGGTACGTAAAACAAGTACTGCTTCGTACCTACTGCATACAGAATATGCTTTTTGTTTAAACGGATGCGATAGTGGGTAATGAAATGATGCCTTCCCGATTCAGTTCGCTTATCCGGATTAAGCAGAGCGCCTCTGTAACCTGCTCTGTCGTTTGAATTCTTATTAAACCCGCCTGTACCGAACTGTATTTTAGCATTTGTTATGGATAAGATAAGCAGAACAATTTACTTTATCGCAGGCTTTTTGTCTAGTTTTAGAAAAGTTACGAGCTAGCTTTTAATTAATGGAGGGTTTGATATTGTAAACGTAGGTCATCTACGAGGGCCATATCTACTTATTACATTAAGATAAAATTCGATAATAGCTAGGGTAGTCGTCTAACATTGCAAATTAAAAGTTGTTTTGAAAGTTACTTATACCTAATAAACAAGTTTCCAAGTATGATATAAAAGTAAAGTTTACTATTTGAGGCATCAAATTTTGATGCAGTTTTGCATAAAGAGATAACCTCGATCAAAGGATTGCTTTCAAAGTGGTTTACCTTGTGAGCATATTTAAGTTTTCACGAAGTGAGGAAATGGAAAATAAATTGGATTTGTATAAGTTTCTTAAAAGCTACACATACGGGGAAATATTTACTTTGTTCCAGCCTAGCCGGGATTATTGCAGTTCATTATAAGACTAACTCGGCGGTCTAATGGAAAACCTGGTGGCGCGTTTGTGACTACTCTATATTTTTCATGTTGAATCAAAACAGTTTAGACAACATAAACAGCTAAGTTGAATGTATCGCTTTATGAACTAGATGCAGTGTTGCGTTTGTGGACCGACCAGTTCTAGAAAGGGAATGAGTCAACTTTAAAAATAACATAAATCCTAATACTTTTAAAACATTTAACTTTTGCCGAATGAGAAACACTGTTAGCCATACTTATAGTGTTTTTCTTTCGACAGTGTTATTACTATTATTGTAACAAATTTGTTTGAGCAGTGGTAGCCTAGTGTTATCGGTCGCGACTTACATGTTGTAGGTTCGAACCCCATCAGGCGCTTTACTCTGTGTAAATTATTTCATCGCCACTGCTCTCACAACGGTGAAGGAAAACATCATGAGGAAACCGGCATATCCTAGAGCCCAAAAACTTCGAAGACATGTGACATCTACCAACCCTCGGAGGAGGAGGTCTGTGTCCCAACAATGGGAACAATATAGGCTGCTTATGTATGTTTGTAAGAAATTTAAACACGTTGAAACTTTATTAAACTCCCGATGAAAAAAATCTCTATACAATATGTAAAGAAAACCCTGTCCGATCCGTGAAGGTATTGTTAGGTATCGATAACTGATTCTACTAATGCCCACAAAGACAGGCTAAACTTAAAAAAAATCCCCCTAAAAAAATAAATATTATTTCGCAAAAAGAGGTAACTTAATACATGTGCGGTAAGCAACCCCTTCCGCGAGCGGCGGGGGGCAGGGCACGCGGCACCTGTGACGTGGTCGAGTCGCTATTCGCTTATAATAATACCGGTGTTGTCACTTTTTTAAAATTACCAAATTTCGGGGAAATTGGAATTAATTCCCGGGAAAAAAGGATTATTTCAAAATTCATTAGTATTGTTACTATGATGATTATGTAAAATTTTATATTATATTTGGTCAAGTGTTTACCTAACCTTTATTATCCTTATTGGTCGGACAGGGTTTTCTTTACATATTGTATATTATTTAAGTACTTATAGCGATATACGTATACACTTTAGTTTTCAAAGTTTGACCTAAGCTGTCCATAAACATTAAATTGCATCACCCACCTACATCTAGAATATTAAACACAAAGGTTGATAATGTTTAACAAGCAGACAGTTCTGATACAAAGGGGAAACACATTAACATACAACTTCACTCCACGCGCCGATGAGGAGTTTAAAACATTTTAGCACAAACTTTTCTATATGCGAAACGCTATTGAAAGCTCCTCTCGGAGATTAACACGTGCCGTGAAAATACGCGTTCAAGGATTACCCCCACCCCTCGCCGAGTTTGAAGTTGTCTTGTTATAATGTGCCGCTAACAGCTAACGTTGAAAAATTAATGCACTTCTTACCTGCCGGAATGCTATACGGGCGAGCAAAAAAATCGGGCTCATTTATTAAACTGCATTTGTGAAGTTTTGTTACCTTATATTCTTTAAATAAATTCAACTTTCAAATAAATGATTTCTGACTATGGCTGTTTAATGTTTTAAAATGAATCTAAACAATTGAATTGTAAGTTTTAAACTTAGTTAACATATTTTCCAGCTTCTTGTATATTATGTCTAAAAGCGATATCTAGCTGTAGACGTAACTGCAGTAACAGGAAAAAATCTCCGTTAGCTAAAGTGGAAAGAGCAAGACTTTGACCATAAAGAGTTACACACATATACATACCAAATCTAGGTACTATTGCAACAAACATGAATATACAAGTAGGTACCCAAGACAAACGAGGAACCCTCACTACGCCGCCCGCAAAATCCTCCAAGATCTGGCTTTAATTAATTCGCAACAAGAGAAATCTTCACAATATAAAATAGATTTACACCTCCTTCAGCTGCAGTGTTGTGAACTCATTGGCAGATATACTGTTCTTAACCACGTCAGCAAATAGCAAACATGGCAATGAACAGTGGAGTCATCCCCGCAGCTAACTAGATCTTTGAGCGCAGTTTGGACTTCGGTTTGATCGTGTTTGCTCGCTGCTCACTAGTTAGACTGCCAATTGCGGATAGCTTCTTTGTGTTCCCGAGTTGCAACTTCGCTAACAAGCTGCCGGTGACTGATTATGAACAACTCAAATTTAGGTACCGTAATTATAATTACAAACACGAATGATTTTGAACACCTTTTTATTTCTTATTCATGTCTTAATACATAGTTCGATAATCGATGCTGGGCACAATTCTGTCAATCAAGCCAGCTACAAGAAGAGTACGTTTCAGGATTTCGGGTTTGTACATTTGCACCAATGTCCTCAACAAACGGTTGTGGATCTCCCATTTGCTCGGCACAAATGGCGCATTGAAATAAGACTTCTTGAGATGATTACCGCCACTTCTACGTGAAGTCTCGAGAGAGGTGGGTAAATATGATAATGTTTTCATCTCTGCCGGTGTAATTCGTTCATGACGAAATGAGTAGCTAGACTTAACGTTGTTAGACATTAGCCTTTTTTCATGTAGTCTTTGTAAAATCTTCCCTATTAGCATGCTTTGTTTCCGAGATTCATTTTCTGTAGTTTGTTTCAAAAGAGCATCATGCATAGCCTTTTTTTGTATGATTGCAACGATTAAGCCCTTCATTTCGGGAGTTAAGTAGTTTCTTGGATCAAGGTATTCTGGAGGTTCATGATTTGCTATTTCGAATTCTTCTTCTGGTATGTTATAACGTATTGGCCGAGGTTTTTGTTGGTTTTTGTTTGGTTCTTCTTTAACTACATTTCGCTTTGGCGGAGAGTCTTCAGTTACGTTAGGTTTTATTTTAACCATCTTGTTTTTATCATTTTTATCATTATCGTAGGTAATATGATCAATTATAATCTCAGGATAATTATGTAATATGCTTAGCTGTGGATTCTCATTACCACTTTGTGAAAAAGATACCTGTTTATTATCATTGATTGTACTTGATTCTGGAACTAATTCTTTATTTAATAAATCTTCTAAAGAGTTGTTGTTTTCGTCTACGTAACCTGACCGTGTCTTATATTCTGAATATATCCTTTCTTGGTTACCATTTAGAGATCTAGGTATAAATTGTTGATTATGATGTTCAACTTTTATGAAAGATTTTCTAGATGATGATGATGATTTTCCTGGAGAAAAGACAAGCCTATCTTCTGAAGTCAAATCATAATCTTGATTGGAAACTTCATCACTTTGGGTAGTTTTATTCGAATGTCGATTAGTCTGTAGAGTTTCGTTGCTAGATTTGAAATTAATATGTGGGGCTACGAATGTCTTAAAATAATATATTTTTGAATTATTTCCTGTTTCAACATCAGGAGTTAAATCTGTTATGTCAGTTTCGTTTATTTGTTGTGTCTGTAGTGTCGGTTCATCCAAAATTTCATTAATATTTTCTGTGTTTAGTTGTTCTTGAGACACTCCACAATGTACGGTTCCTAGAATAAAAATGTGGAGAACTGAAAACAGTGAATTAATTTTTAATCAAAAACAAAATGAAGAAAATTCACAAAAAAACAATAGTTCACGATTACAACAAGTGCACATCCACTATCCATGAGAGAGATCATAAGAGAAAGGGAGGTCACGGAGGTGGTATAGATTAGTATTTTTGTTATATTACAGTAGTTACAGGGCGTGACGAAATTATTGAAGATTATAATTAGAAAGATTACAATAGGTAATGGGGCCTTACGCAGCGTGAGCTCCATGTTAATCGCCATTCTGTCAGATTACCACTGAATGGAATACTGGGTTATTATTGGCTCAATTGTGCTTGATTGCTTATTAATTAACTGTTATCGCGTTAATTCCTCTTCAAACTTAATTAAAGGGTTATTGATAGCCGTAAAGGTTTTCATCTAAATGTTACTCAATCACGATATACTTCGCGTTTTGTTGTTGTAGGTAGAACATGCGTGTGATCGTCTTAAATTTTTTTGCTTACGTAGTCAAGGTTTGAAGTGATCCAAGAAACTTAGAAATAAAAATTGTTGATGAGGTATTCATAATTTAAAAAATCAAAGGCTACCGAAATTTTGAATTCAATCACGACATTCAATAATATGTGGTTTTTTTGGAGTCGTGGTGGCCTAGTGAACACCAGCCTCTCAAGTATGAGTGCGCGGGTTCGATTCCAGGTCAGGCAAGTACCAATGTAACTTTTCTAAAGTTATATGTACTTTCTAAGTATATCTTGGACACCAATGACTGAAGGTGAAGGAAAACATCTTGAGGAAACCTGGACTTTGGGTCTGAAATCACCAACCCGCATTGAGCAAGCCTGGTGATTACGCTCAATCCTTCTCTGTATGAGAGGAGACCTGTGCCCAGCAGTGGGACGATAAAAAGGTTGATGATGATGATGATGCTGATGATTCAATAAAACGAGTACCGATAATGTAACTAACAGAAAACAATAGAAGTTGCTTAGTTAAAAAAAAACAAATACAAACGTGAATCGTATTTCCATGAAACCGGCAAGTTAATGGAACTTTGAATTTGCAATATAACAATTTACAAGCAATTGAAACTGAAAAAAGCAATCTTAGTTATCGTTGCCTTGGACGACATCGAGTCAGCTTCGGCATGAAGTAAACAACTCGGTTCGTCCTGCATTTCAATCGACTGTATTTGTATTTTATTGCGGGAGACTCGAACTAAGGCCAAACGCCACGGACCGAAGCTTTACGTTTTATTGAGTTCCTTTATGAGATTTAAGCAATAATAGACCGTTTATTAGCGGAATACTAATATTTAATTAGAATGATCCGTACCAAGAAATATTTGAAAATGGGCACGGTCGACAAATATGTGGTTCTAAATCTCGCATGCAGTAACACATTGCAGGTATCAGCACAGTAAGTGTTAATTCGTTTGTGTCAACCATCTATAAAGATGAATTGTGGGTAGAAATTTGAATTGATGTTAGGTTTCTACAGCTATGACTACAATGACTTTATTTCGATTTTTCAAGACAGGATCAGTTACTTAATTATTTTCATGAAAACATAACTTTTAATTACAAAAGTTTAGTAGACTAAACATTAATACAAATACTATTTCAATTTTTCTTACGGTGTACATTACATTATATTGAGAATTTCAACAAGTTTATCTTAATAGTTTAACAGAAACCTGTAAGTAACACGAAAAAGGCAGCAAATTCTTAACTCTGCGAGATGACGGAGGAATAAAAAATTCTATTAGAAATCCATTAACTTTTTCAATTCCAACAGCCGTCTAATTTAATTGCAAACGTTTCCCGCTGTAAAGTTACAATAGGCATCTAATAAGGCTATGTATTCATTATATGTATGCAACCAACTCTACAAAGATATGATATGATCTAAGAGAATACCAACATTAGGGCAATTCATTATTGAAGAATGCAACTTATTTGGACGAGTTGAAACTTGCTTGTCTGGTTATAATAAATCATAACCCATAATGAGTTGATATTATACATTTTGGAAGGTTTTTAGGAAGAGTGTCTTCAAGGCTAGAGTGAATAGGCTCTTAATAAACTAGCGCGCTTTGCCATCAATGATCGCATCACTGCTTACCATCAGGCGGGATTGCGGTCAAGCGCTAGTTTATAACTTATAAAAAAAAGTAAAAAAGCGAACGCGAATGTAACAGACAAAGTTAATAAAACAAATATATTTGATATTTCTTAGACTTATTTAAATAAAATAAATGTCTTATAGCATAACATTGACAACTTATGGTTTTGATAAAAGCTTGACCAAAGCTCCTAAATTAACTTATATTTAGTAGCTACCGAACTCACAGAAGTGCAAATGCAAAAACAATGTAGGTACTCATTGGCAGATCTGTATCAAAACTTCAATTTTGGAAAATAATGAAACCTAAATTGTGGTGTGGTATTTTGGAGTGGCTAGCTGGCATATTTATATATTTTTTTAATGTTTTCTCTTGTATTACTGTACCTACATAGTATTGTATAAACTATTGTGTTTTTTTCTAAATGAACAGACAGCTGTGCTGCTGGGGAGTTTCTTCCGCCACTTCTTCTTCCCAGCGAAAGCACTTAGGAAGTGTCTATGGGTGGGCGTTTTGGGGGACTGTCTTATGTAATATTGACGTTCAAAAAGTGCTGATTCTCAGCCTAGTTTGAATAAATGACTTTTGATTTTGATTTTTTGATTTTGATTTTCAGGTGTTCACAAAAATTTTAAATGCAATAACGTAAACAAAGTAGTATAAAAATTAACATACAAAGTATAAATCTAGGTAGGTATAAACGCAAACAATTTTACAGAGTGATTAACAATTGTATCCAAACCTTGTTCACAGTGTGCACGTTACCCGTGGACACGTGGTCCTATGAATATTTGTCCACCGGCGACTGCTGGAATAATTGAGGTGTACATTTTCACTTTGTTCCGTTTCCATTCGATTAAAATCGTTGTACCACACTTGTACACGACCTATTCGGTGTTTACTAAACGATTTGAACGGTTCGACGGGCCGCCCAACCAGCCGTGATTTTTGTCTATTTTTTTTAGGAATTTGTTCAATATAACGAATTAAAATAAAGCGAGATTAGAGAATCAGTCAGTCTGATTTTCAAAAAATACTAGACACATATTTTTTCTTTTTTCATATATACAAAAATGAAGACGACATAGCGCGTTGAAAACTCATGTGACGTCACTGCACGCTACACTTTTTAGCGGCCAGTGACGTCACCAGCCACCACTCCTTATCTTTGATGCCTTTTATATTTGTCAATTTTTATTGATTTGATAAAACAAAATATACGTGTCTAGGATTTTTTGGAAATCTGACTGACGGACTAATTAGTTTTTTTAGTCAAATACCCTATTGCAGTGAAAAATATGTTTGAACTGTCAACTTCCCGAGCTATTTGAGGAATTGAGGTTTTGTCATAGTCTATTTTATGTGTGGTCTTCAAAATGATGTCGATAATAGAAACTGGAAACGTAACGGTTGTTCGAAGCACACATATTTAAAGTCTTAAGTTTTATAAAGGTCGGTTACAGGGTAGTTTCAAATATATTGGCTACTGGGTCTCGCGAGTCGTCAGAGTACATTTTATGAGCATCTAATAAAATTTTTATCGTGTAACAGTAAAGAAGCAATCAGTCTGTTGGATATTGGCCTGCGGGGTCGGTAAACACGTGCATTTTTATATCCGTGCGCAGTTATCGCCGTTCATAGATTCGCATATAGAACCACTTTTGCCGATTATCTACTTAGCTAGAATTTGTCCAGATCTCATAAGCCGCTGGATTGACGGAAAACTCATTTCACGGATCTTTAGGATGCCCCTAAAGATTCCTGAAATGTGTTTTCCGTATCATTAAAGTTTTACATCAGGCACTCTGTACAAGTTTACTCGAAGTGATTATTCTTGTTTCTTAATAGTTTTCCAGTGACCAAATTCCGTGGCGCAGCGGTAAACACGCCTGCCTGCGACGTGGCGGCCCCGGGTTCGATCCCCGGTCAGGTCACGATGGAAAACGATCTTTTCCTGATGGACCTGGGTCTTGGATGTTTATCTATATATGTATCTATTATAAATATAGTATTGTTGAGTTAGTATCCCATAACACAAGTCTCGAACTAACTTTGGGGCTAGCTCAAACTGTGTGATTTGTTCGTAAAAAAAAGGGTTTAAGATGATCTCTAAAGGAATGTGAGTTGATTTGATAAATAATCTACTGATAAATTCCTGAATTCGACACATTTTTATCTCCATACCTTTGTCCATGAAACTTCTAGCGTGTGACTTTTTACATCATTGGCCGCCTTATTCTACCCCCTGGTGAATACACGCCTCCTCTTGTGGTGCCACCTTTACCGATCTGTACGAGTCTCATCCAGATCTTCTCCACGATCTTCTGTAGGTCGTCCACCCACCTGGTCTTTGGCCTTCTAACGCTGCTTTTACCGATTCTCGGCAACCATTCCATTAGGGCTGTTTTATCTGTCATTTATTGTAGTAAAGTATGTGATTCTTATATGGCACAAATATTATTCGAGTCCTTTATTCTAAACATCATCATGAACCTTTTTATCGTCCCACTGCTGGGCACAGTTCTCCTCTCATACGGAGAAGGATTGAGCGTAATCACCACGCTTGCTCAATGCGGGTTGGCGATTTCAGACTTAAAGTCCAGGTTTCCTCAAGATGTTTTCCTTCACCTTCAGTCATTGGTGTCCAAGATATACTTAGAAAGTACTTATAACTTTAGACAAGTTACATTGGTACTTGCCTGACCTGGAATCGAACCCGCGCATTCATAACTGAGACGCTGGTGTTTTAACCACTAGGCCACCACGACTTAACTACACGACTAAACACATACTTCATTGTTATGGGTATATTGGACTTCCTTAACTTTTATTAGTTTATCTTTTCAGCTGCGTTCCGTTTCCAATTTGAAATGTTTTTAATGGAAGACCTATCGAACTGATCAAGCAGTAAAAGACTAAACATCACGATTCTTCTGGTTCCCAAACGAGTGCAAGACAGCAATAAACCATTTTATCCTAATAGGTAGGTTCTTATCTTATATCTTTTCCCATTATAGTTATATTTTATTAGACACAAAACCTACCAGTTTTTGAGTATTCATGCAAAAACTAAAGGTCAACGACTCACTTTATGAAGGCATTAATCTTGAATCACATAAACGAACAAAACTGTATGAAAAAGTGGATATGGAATATACATATTGTAAAACTAAAAACAGCTGTTCAAATACAAATAAATATACAATTATGGAAGTTTTTATACATAGTGTCCATGGTTATGCAGAGGGGCGATGGTGCTGCGTAGTGGACACTGGAGATCCCGAGAACACCCGCACAATCACGCACGCCCCCGGGACCGTTTGACTAGGCATTACCCACGTATACTAATATGTTTGTGATTCCGTCCACCTCTATACACAGAGAAGCAAGGCCGATGTACAGCGTTTTAATTTTACATATCAATGAGCTTTTTTCGCTTTATCTATTTTTTATATTCTGTCTGTGTGTTTTGAAAAACTAACTTATGCGTAATTCGAAGACGACGCAAACTCCGTTATCACATATTTGACCAAGTCTTTTATCTAATTCAAACTGCATTCAGTGATGATATCAGCTACCTACCTGGCGATTATGATATCGCATAAATATGAATATGAGAATCTACCGCAAACACCGACAACTGTACGGGCTAACGGTACCGTAAATGTATTCAAGTTAATATAACTTCAAACGAGTTCTAAAAACAGTAAAACAATGGCCCAACTTATAATAGTGTGTTCGATGCAATTGGCAGCTAATTTCTTGTTCCACGACCAACCAACACGCTTATTGCGTCAAAATTTTAATTGGTTCTCTTTGTCAGGAAAATTCTTTTGTGAATGCAAAAAAATAAAAGTTACGCAATCGGAACAACTTTGTAGCACAATACAGGAGATCGCGTCTATACCGGTTTAAAGCTCCGTTCTGTACAATAAAAACGGCACAAATTTTTGAAGTTACCAGAATTACTTATAACACATGTGCATCTGGTATCTGCGCATTCAAATCCACGACACCTTTTAACGTTCTCTCTTGCTGTATAAATTGTGGAACTTGACTAGATATTATTAGCAGTTCTAAGTTCTAAACATGCAAAAAATACCAGTTATAGTCTTGTGATTTATATTTTATTACCAACATCTGCATCTATAATTAGCTAGACTGAATCAAGTTTAACTTTTGCTAGTGAGATACCTACCAATTCTACTGTTTGTTGTAAGTATACCCACTTTGTAATTTCGCAAACTGAAATCATCACATTATAATCTCCCTTTTGTCGACTTTTCAAAATATAAGGTTTCCATCACACGAGCCAAAAATAGAAGACTTTCTTTTTCATGTTCACAAGTTAAATGGGAAATTAACGGCACCTTCCTGTACGGAAGTGTCATAAAGGTGGTTATATTAAAGTCTTTGCTTAGGCACATCATATTGCAGTACGCGAGATGTGCGGCCGTCCGAATCCTTAGCCACGTCTCGCGTCTGTCCGGGTGGCAATAAAACCCCAGTTATGTCATAATATGCATATGTGATGAACTCGCCTGAGATATGACTACACTAAACTCGGTGAATCAGTCGCACGGAACCTAGCTATAATTTTAATACTTCGGCATACGTAAAATGCGGAATGGAATAACACCTTATACTCGAGACTCGAAATGAGTCTGGGAAATATAAGTATAAACCTATCAAGATACATTGATGTTTCTTTCATACAATTTAGTACCTATTTATTACACACAACGTAACTTAAAGTTAGGTTGTGTCGTGTTTACGAAGACAGTACCTACAGCTTCAATTACAATGTAAGGCAGCACTTGTTTGACAAATTTATTATTTAATTATCCAAATTGCGCAACAACGAGGCGATCGCGTGTGATGTGTGTTCAGGGTCACAGGTTCGATAGTTTCCAGAGATCATAGCTTGTACCCAGTTTGTGTAGATAGATTAATATATAGCTATAAAGACTAAGAACACGTACTTAAATATAAAATGTTGTTAACGTGGAGAGCAGTGATAAAAGGCTGGTCTTTTAAATCAGAGTATAGAATAGAAACGAGTCTTTCGTAAATGCACCTATTTTTATGAAGTCCTAAGACACATCAAAAACTTGTACTTCATTACTATGACCGGTTCTTGTCTGACACCATTAAGATGTCCATTATATTTTATCTAACTAACCAGTTTACTTTAAGAACATTCTCACCATTTGGTACGCTGTAGGAGAAACTCGTGATTTGATGTTGTAAAAAAAAATATTTCCGCTAGACATTAAAAACTGGAGTTATTCTTCTATAAATAGTTTGTACAGGATAGTGCAACCCTCGCAAACTAACATTATACCGATTTAGAATAAATTATTACGTCGCTGGCTCGGCGCTAATCACTGCCCCAGTAATCCAATAAAAGACGCATCAAGTGCACGTACCGCGCTCCCCACAAACATACACATGTTGTTTTTGCCAATCGTATTAATTTCATAAATAATTAATAGGGCATATTTGGATCGGTGAGTGGACACAGATGGAAATGCACTCGACAAATTGACTGATAACCGCAGTCGGGGAAAGGCTAAATACCTGCTAATGATAGTCCGATTGATGCTTTCAACTGGTTTGTATGGGGACGAATGCAAAAATTGCAATTACCAATATTTAAATCACAATTTTACTACGTAGGATATGTAGACAGAAATGATTTTCACTTTAAAATGGACAGGTCATGACTTTTTTATTGTCTGGTGAAGTAAATAGCTCGTGAATTTTCAAATGTCTCCGATACAAGCGCTATTTGGGAAACTGTCCCGTTTCAATATGTTATTAATGAGCTGAGCACTGTTTAATTATATCTGTGACTGTCTGCGCCTGTCTGGGCTAACAGCTGGATAGTTAGCGTCGGTGTGTACCTGGATATAATGCAGGTACCTGCCGACATCAATAATTTGTAACAGCGCGTTGTCAGACTACATAATTTGCACGTAGTCGATGCTAATCAACTCTCATTAAGCATATTGATGTTTCAGTTCCAGTGTTACAATTATTCGTGTTTGTGTCATGCAATCATATTTTGGCGGTACAGTCTACGAAAAACAAGGTAGGGTCTGCTGAGCGGCGTGCGATGGACTAATGCTCGCCTATTAACTTCGCTTAAATATGTAATCGTAGCGGCTTTGTGTTGCGTGTTAACTTTACATGCTCGCGTTAACAACACGTCCGTTAGATAGATTGAATATAGAGCTAAATTTTAATCGAATCGTTTGCGGGTGCGGTAAAATTTGTACAAACAAATTAACGCGAGGTGCGATTGGGAAATCTGAACAAACATCCAATGCAAACTGAATTTGAATTTTGACGTACATTTGTATGTATGTACTGTTTGTCAGCACTCTCTATTGTTAAAAATATTGCACTAACCTTCGTTAGTCTGTACAATTTTATATAAATATTTCTGTGACCTTGTAATATTTATATTTTTTTATGTTTTAATTTTATTAGTTAACTGAAAAGTTAGTAGTTAAATGAGCAGAAATGTTTTCGTATAAAAATAAAAGGAACTTTTGTTGCCGACTATACTTAAACCGGAATAAAAATCCAATTACTTCCTCACTTGAATCTAAAAGACATACCAAGCAGTAATAAGTAGCAGTATATTTAATTCCACATGACATTCATACGCACACGAGAGCGAGCTTGAAAAGAAACTTATTCTTTGAAGGTACAAAGTTTTAAATCACAATAGAGACTCGTCCGTATGGGCCGCATTATGTAGATGCAACGAGCTCAATATTGTATTCGAGACTACCGAAAGAGTATTTCAAAATGAGAGGTGCCTGAAAACAAGGGGTTCATAAAAAAAAAGAAATAACTGGTCCAAACTTTACCTTTCTGCGACGAAACAAGTGAGTTGGGGAACAAAAACTATTAATGTAGAGGCTCTCACGGCCCGCTGAGTTGTCGGTGCGTTTCGTTTGATAATTTCCGTGTACAGCGAGCTTTAATCGAATGTACCACCGCCCCTCCCCCCACGCCCTCCTCTGCCCACGAGCGCAATAAAATTGTTCATCTCGATTATCGCGGACAACGAGAAGATTGCCCGATTGGGGAGCGACACTGCCCTGTAAACAAATCGAAGCAGGGAAATATCGTTTTATGCTTGTAGTCAATATATCAGATGATTATCTATCTACTGTACCAATTATTACGTTATTTAAACATGTCAATTAGTAGACCGATACTACATTCACTATAGTGAATCACACTGCTGTCACAAAACTGTCCATGGAGTTTCTTGCCCGTTCTTCTCCATAGGTACCTACTCTTTGGAATGGGCGACTAGCTTCATCTTACTGACTGACCGACCTTCTGACATTTCAAAAGTGCCAGTAACTGGTTTATTTGAAATAAATGCTTTGATTTTGATTTTTTTGATTTTAAATCAATACGAAATCTTCAAATTATGATTGTTTACCCTACATACTATTTTTTTTAAACATTGCCCCACACTATGAATTATTCCTGTATCGTGGGTGCGTTTAGAAACATTTAAACTCACATACACAAACAGCCAGACCCGGAGCAACTGTACCTGTAGTAGGCCATACAAATATTTGTTCCGTGTGGGAGTCGAACCCGCGACACCCAGTGCAGCAGTAGTGTCGACTAATATTATAAATGCGAAAGTAACTCTGTCTGTCTGTCTGTCTGTCTCTTACGCTTTCCTGCTTAAACCTCTTAACCGATTTTGATGAAATTTGGCACAGTCCACAGACAATCTTTAAACCCTGAAAAAGAACATAGGCTACCTTTTATCCCGGGAAAAATTTGAGGTTCCCGAGGGAAATCTAAAAAGCGCGATATAACCGAACTCCACGTGGGCGAAGCCGCGGGTGGAAAGCTAGTTACTAATAATAAGCTTGTAACATGGGTATATTTTAGTAACATATATTTCAAGAGAGGATTCATGTCAACAGTACCCACCGCTGAATTGATGCGAATTCGAGTACGCGGTCACCAGTTCGAATACATCCATAGCTGTTGATCTCTCTGAATTCGACGACGAAAAGATTCACTGATTCTTGAGATATAATTGACTTGATGCTTGATAAGCTGCAATAAAATTTGAGCACACAATATTATTTCAACAAATCCCAACTCCGACGGAAATCCAATTTCAGGGCAATACTAAACCTCATTTTTAATCCACAGTCATACAATAAAACAATTAAATTCAGGCAGGTCGACATCGAAATTAAGCCCTGTGGGCGTTCCGCATCCGTCGTAATAAAACACATGCAAAGTTTTTCTTTGCGCAGCGCCGAGTAGCCGCAGCCAACGGAAACGAAGCAACAGGCTTGATTAAAACACGTGTTTACAGAACGCACACGAGCCCGAACAAACGCAATAATACGAGGGAGCTACTGTCCGTCGTACCTAGCCAGTACTTAGTTTAGATATTTGGTATGCACTGGGTATTTCATGCCTTCAGGTGGGAAGGGAAATTGCGTAAACGTTTATCCAATTAAAATTTTTGAAGACCTGTTTCAGTTTTACTTTTCTATTTCTTTGGCATCTCCCCCTACAGACTTCTCACGACATCTGAAAGGCGAAGGCACTATAGCTGAATATAGGTGGACCAGAGCGCCAGATAATATTGAAAATTTATAATAACCAACGGCAGGTTTAATGTGGCTAGAGGTATCAAGAGTGTACTTACTCACTTGAGGCTCAGTTTCAGTTGTCATTGAAAAATCTCCTATTAGGTATGAGGATATTATAATGTAGCGGTATCTACAAACGCCACATGTGAACAACGCGACCTTCTGACGTCACACAGATGCTGCATCTCGCAAGCAAAGTTTACCGTGCAACTGGCATATACAACGTTATTTTTTGTTTATGCGAAACCTGAAACACGTGTCGAGTATTTTTAAGTAAAGAATCTATGTACAAAATTTCAAAAAGATTGAAAACCATCAAGTTATGAGCTTGCTATTTGGTTCATCATCATCATCATCCCAGCGTGAATCCCAGTCGCATCCGAAGCCTTTTCAGCTTTGGAGTCTGGGGTCCGCTTTACCAGTCCAACTGCTGATATGGCTAAATTTCGACATTTTCCGTGAAGCGACTGCCGTCTGAACTCCACAACCCAAAGGTGACATCGAAGCATTGCAGTTAGACCAATTGTTGGATTTTTGAGGGCTCCAACAACCCGTAACGACTGCCACTACATGTTCGTATGGCAACCGGGACCAACGGCTTAACGGGCTTTCCGAGGCACGACCAGACCAGTGCAAATATTCATATTCATGCATACAAATACTTGCACTGTGCGGGGATCGAACCCGCGCCACCTTGCGCAGCGGCCGCGTCCGCTACCGCTACGCCACAGAGGCTGTCAGACTGCTATTCGACTTGGTTGTCCCAACAAAAATATGGTCAAAGGTCCGTACGGGAGGGCTAGCGCGGGCATTGACCTCTGGCGTTAGCTGGGATCTATCGTAACCGCTCCGTAACCACTATGTGGTCTCACTCTAAATGTAGGTATTTGGGAAAAAATATAACATGGTGTAAAACTGATTGGAATCGATTCAGTTGTTTATCCTGAACAAACTATATTCAGGTTTCAATATAGTTTGTTAATAAAAAAAATAAAATAACGTTGTATATAATTTTCCAACATCAACCGTTGTGCAAGTACTCGCCAGATACAACACCTTACTACTCCTATGTTTGGTCGGAGGACCCTCCCTTTTCTATGGAGTATGAGTAAAGTTTATACACTGTCCCTCATACCTTTAAAATAATAGGTATGTAAGTATATACATCAATACATGAATAGTGGTCTAGGTATTCTTTATGATGACTTAACATGATGGGTGACGTTCGTTCAGTATAAAAGATACGTACTTACTGAATTCTGTTTGAACTTAATGACGTTCCCAGTAAATGAATTAAAGGACTATGAAAAAGGCGACCTGACAGATATTAATGTAGGTAGTTATGAACATAGATAAGTTAAAGCTAATGCTTGAACTAATTTATAAGGATTAATTAAATATATTGATGCAAATAGACTTAATAGCGACCAAGTACCCACATTCCAGATACCTCACTTAGCTATGAAGAGCCTTTATCAAACACTAATACACAGTCAAGTTTAGTTAAACAAGCTTTATTGGTTTGCTATGAAATTTCCTACTTGACGACCATAAATATCTGGGAGAAGTAGGAACGACGCGGCGTCACCCACGTCACCCACCATACAAAGCCATATTCCCAGTCTCTGAGACTCTGAGTAACATATAACTCAGCGTATTTTTACGTCTGTAAATTATAGTTTTACGATCGAAAATCATTTTTATGTTTTTGGAGGAATTTAATATCACGCCAGCTATGCTCGGCACATTCGCTCTTTTATTGAGCTGTAATTTTATTGTTTTCTCAATTTTTATTAACAATCAACCACCTATTTAGGTCTCTCTTATGGGAGATCGATAATATTTTACTTCCGCGAATAGCCGTGGAGGTAAAATATTATTGATCTCAAAGTTAACAGTGTTTTAATACTCATGTATTAATACACTATGAACACTTTATTACATTAGGTTCATACCAAAGTAGTAGGTACTAAAAACTAATTTCTTTAGAGATATAAAAGTTACAAAGAAAATTCTTTCAAACCAGAAAATTACCTATTTATAAACGTTAAATGCACACTCGCATCTTTTATAAAATTCTTCAAAGGAGTTAGTTTTTAAAGCTTAGCGGTTAATTCTTTCTTTACGGAAACAAACAACGTGCAACGCCTTGTTTCTTCACTAGCTGAATGAAAATGTATATCCTATAGTTTCATATCTCCTTCTATTATTTGATCAATTTTTAACATATTTCCCTGTAAAATCAGTAATGTTACCTAAATATTAATTTGTTAAATAGTTTTCATCATTTAAAGACCCTAATTCACTGGATGCGGGAAGCACAGAACAGTAGGCTAACTACTGAGTTAGCCTAACGCATAGCTACTGAGCTATGCGTTTCATTTTGACAGTAGAACAATCTTCATTGCGTTATTTATGTTGTTGAGCAGACACATTTTAGAACACATGGAGCAATGGATTAGCAATATGCTTCGAAGTGATTCCAATTGATAGAGTGTGTTACGCAATTAGGGTGCTGGTCGAAATGTCGATGTTTGGCACTCCTTGATATAGGCCAAGTAGTGGACGTTTCTCGGCTAAAATGATATTGAGTACTTTTTGTCGAAACACAGAACCGATCAACGTGGCGGTGTTTGCAGCAGCAGACGATGGTGATTGAGGCGATTGTTCATCTATATCTATACTCTATACTAATATATAAAGCTGAAGAGTTTGTTTGTTTGTTTGAACGCGTTAATCTCAGGAACTACTCGTCCGATTCGAAAAATCCTTTTAGCGTTGGATAGCCCAGTAATCCAGGAAGGCTTTAGGCTATATAAAATCGCACTGCGACCAATAGGAGCGGAGCATTACTAACTCCACGCGAATGAAGTCGCTGGCGGCCGCTAGTTTATGATATGAGTGGAAAGTTTAAAAAAGCAGTCTTTTATACCGAGTAAAACAGAAGTAGGTATCTACTTTTATAAGTAGTAGATAAAATTAACTAATTACATTCTAAAAAGCCCAATCCTTCTCTGTTTTAGAGGAGACCTGTGCCCAACAGTGGGACTATAAAAAAGGTTGATGATGATGACGATTCTAAAAACGTCAGCGTCACGAAGTTCAATAAATTAATTAATCAATGACCATTGGGTTATTTATTTATTTATCTTTACTATCCTCGCTTTTCAAGAATTCCTCGCATTCTCTTAATAGAACTCGGCCCATCGCAGAGAAGAATGCATTTAGGCACCAATTCCCTAATATGCCTTTGCCAGTAACCTTGTTATCCAAGGTCGTAAATATCTGTTGCAGTGATCAAATCTAATTACACTGTAAAACTTTCGGCATAGGCTTCATCATCATCATCAACCTTTTTTATCGTCCCACTGCTGAGCACAGGTCTCCTCTCATACAGAGAAGGATTGAGCTTAATCACCACGCTTACTCAGTGCGGTTGGCTAGACTTCCAGGTTTCCTCAAGACGTTTTCCTTCGCCATATAATCAGTCAGTGGTGTCCAAGATATACTTAGAAAGTACATATAACTTAGAAAAGTTACATTGATACTTGCCTGACCTGGAATCGAACCCGCACACTCATACTTGTGAGGTTGGTGTTTTAACCACTAGGCCACCACGACTGGGGCAAAGGATATACCTACCTTCATAAATAGATGTTTGTACCATACAGTTATAATAAGTAAGTATAGGCACCTTATACTGTTATATTGCATCGTTATACTCATTATAAGTTATTTGAAAATATAAGTTATTTTAGACTACTAAGCGACCTAGATAAATAATTATTATTGTTTTGTAACAATGTCCTGTGATTGATTGTTGAATATACACTTCCGTATTTTACTTTTGCTATACAATCTGTGTAAACAATTGTAGAACAAATAAAGTAAATAAATCTCACAATCTCTTCCACGGGCTACTAAATTCTAAACTCCGATTCTACTTTCATGTAGGTTCGGAGTTTCTTATTTCTATTTGGTCTTGATGAACTTAATTTCAGGCGTGTAAAAATTTTGCCAAAAATTCGTTTAAAAAACTCACTATTCGCCTAATCTTATGGATGATAAATCTTTATCATATTAGTTAGGTAATGATTCTGTATTTTTATTTTGTTGTGTTTTGTACAGACGACAGCACATCAAGCTACTACAATCTGTCAGATTTCTTTATTAGATTTTCAACTTTATCACAAAAGCATTAAGGCTCAAGGTTGATTGGGAACATCTGACAGTTTCGGGTTACTTGACCTGCTGTCGTCCGTACATGTTATCGTGGCAAGATAGTTGTTGCCGTCTTATATTTTGAATAGGTACGATTTTTTAACAGCTGATCAATTCTGTAACCATGTCATCGTGAAAACTTAGGTGAAGTGAACCTTTTTTTTGACTTCTCCCGCTCTGGACGGGGCGGAAGGGCGTGTCAGACTTTTACTGACTAAAACCCACCCGTGTTTCTTCACTTGCCTGTGCGACGGCCAGGGCCACGGTTTCTTGTTTAACTAACCCGCAACCCTGACCCTTGAGGTATCTGTCTTCGTGGACCCCGTCACGATGTGCTGACATCTCTTTGAGGCGTGCGTGAAACACTACCCTGGGCCTGGTCCTTAACGGGCGGCGAGCTGCCCACTGCTCACCGCCCGTAGGCCCGCGCCCACGGTGGCTGGGAGTTCGGTGTCGTCTCCCGACCAGGGCGTCTCCTGCGGCGGCTAGTGGCGTGAGGGCGCTGGGATTCCCGCTGCTTCACGCGCTCCGTCTCAACCTTTACCAGCATCACTGCTTCGCAAAAGGAGGTGACGGCCTGCCATGCACTCTCACTCCGGAACGTGGAGTGACCTGTCATTCCTTTATTTTGTCATTGATTTTTACATCATCGTGTCGTGTTAGGCAGGTAAGAAAAAAGGAAGAGGGAGACAAACAAAGAATTTATTAGACAACAAATAAAAAAGATAAAATATAAAAAGGATAATAAATGATATATAAGTATGAAGAAGTAAGTATATGTAGGTTAATTACATAACACTACATTTTCCCCCCGAGCCTGGAAAAATTTTCAACTAGAGAAAATTTTTAAAAAGAATTCCTAAAGGGACCGTAAAACAACACTTCACAGATTCAGACATCTCCATTCATACTATTTCTTACAAGCAATCTTCTTCATACAGGTATAGGTGGAGTTCACAATCGATGACTGCCACTCATAGAAGTGAGTTTTAAAATGACGACAAGGCTTATTTAAGGAGTTGTCAGCCGCTCCAGACATGGAAAAAAAAACATTTGGTGTAGGCTTATTTACGGAGTCACCAGCCGCTCCTGAAGAAGTAGAGGTTGAAGCAAAACGCTCCATGAAGAGAATCAACTATGGCTGTAGACTCTGTAGAGCCAATAGTTAAGGTTGAACTTGAGATGGTTTAGAGCCATCTCAAGGTAAAGAAATATGTACAATATATACATAGTTGAAGAATAAAATTATATACATATTTACATAAATAGGTGAAGCTGAAATGAAGGTATAGGTGAAGCTGTAAAGAATTAGATTAATTAAAGTATTAGACAGTCGAGACAACGCTGTGAAAAGAAAATAAAATAAGTATTAGAGATTTCCTGTAAGGGAAGAATGAAAGGTTAACATGAGAAAGTGTGAGATAGATGCCAAAATGTTAAGCCAAAGAATTGAGACACTAGATGAAGTGTTTTTTGGAATTTAGAAAAAGGGGAGTGTGTAAGAGAGAATTGGGCGCCAAACTGTCGTGTTAGACAGGTAAGACAAAGGGAAGAGGGAGACAAACAAAGAATTTATTAGACAACAAATAAAAAAGATATAATATAAAAAGGATAATGAATGATATATAAGTATGAAGAAGTAAGTATATGTAGGTAAATTACATAACACTACAATCGGTCAGCTGTTTTTCAACCCATCGGTTAGTCAAGCCAATAATGCTAAGCGATGAATGAAAGTCAACTCTAGTCAAATTCTAAGATGTTGTATTTCATAAATATCTCTACCTATATAACTTACCTACTTATTGAAGTTTTGGCGCCGCAACCTCATTTATTTATTTTTAGTAGATGGGTTGGTAGGTACTTAATATCGCGATTGCTTCGCGGGTAAGAAAATAAACCTTACCAAAATTGTTGCCAAGCAAATACTGTTATTAAACCTTAATCCACGTTACCTAGATATCCCAAAATGCTGGTTTTGTAAAGAGCCAATTAGCGGGCCTGTAAACTAAATAGGTAACTTGGCAACGGACAACAGTTACTGTTTGTACCTTGGCAACAGTAACAAAGTCAACATCGGTGTTTGTTATGTCAAGTATTGTACAAGGGTTTTATAAAGAGTAGTGTTAATTATCGTTATTTATTATTTTATAATTTTGTAAAGTACTCTACAATAGACATTTTTCAAACATGAAGAAAGTAGATGTGCATCAATTGTTAGGAATCTCACCGACTCCTCAAAATAGGGTAACTGAAGTTGTGTCGTGCCAGTGTGAATTAGGTCGAGAGAAGCTCCTGACTGCCCCACCTTACAAAACAACACTATCTACCGACGAGACCAAGTCGCGGTACCCCACAGCACCATGCCCCAGAGACGCAGAGCACTTGATATACCCCATCAGCCACATCCTAGTCACATTTAAGTCGCCTCTCCACCCCAACGATGTGTTCACGAAAGTCTTCCCCTCTTCAACGCCGATTAAGTTCATTAAACGAAAATTATCAAAATTACTCGGTGTGTCATACAGTAACCTTTTACTGACTAAAAAGAGAAATGTGTTGAAAGAGACAGCTCTGTTGTCTGACCTCAAGGTTGATGCACTTGGCTCCCTCACTATCGATGTCTTCACAAGGGACTCACAAGAATTTTCTCTATCTTCGATACCAAAGGAATCCTACATGCATGAACTATTACATGCGGTTCTTCCAAAGAAAAAAGACATGCCATTTATTGCCATCAAGTTCAGGGTTGTAAATCAGGGTGCTACATTTACTCGCTCATATCATTGTATAATGAAGATTCACGAGATAAAGAAAAACTTGGGTGAACTTTTCCAAACGGACCCTGATAATCTGATATTTTTAAGAGGAGAGTATACATTGAAGGATCGCATGGCACTTATGGATCTTGATTACGACAAATACGGAATAGCGGAGATAGAGTTGCTAACGAAAAATAAGGCTACGTTGGATATAAACAAATTGTACCGAGAATTACCAGTTAATGATGTTTTAAGTGTGATGGTACCGTTTGGTACTACTCTCAAACAGATTAACGTAGAAATATTCTCTAAACCAATGGAAAAGCCATATTTAGGAGGGTACAGAAATATTCACACAGGTATCCTATGTAAACTGTTTTTTTGTATGTATGAATTTATCATCATTAATATCATCAACCTTTTTTATCGTCCCACTGCTGGGTACAGGTCTCCTCTCATACAGAGAAGGATTGAGCGCCACGCATGCTCAATGCGGAAAGTCCAGGTTTCCTCAAGATATTTTCCTTCACCTTCAGTCATTGGTGTCCAAGATATACTTAGAAAGTACATATAACTTTAGAAAAGTTACATTGGTACTTGCCTGACCAGGAATCAAACCCGCGCACTCATACTTGAGAGGCTGGTGTTTCAACCACTAGGCCACCACGACTACCCTTTTGATAAATTTGTTTTAAACAAACTCGACTGTAGATATATTTTTTGTATATTTTTATAGGCGCCATCTTCCACCATGCGTACACTCAAACACCACAGAAACCGGAAAAACTACCACCAGAAATGAAGAATTGTAGAGACACACAGACGGCAGAAGAAAGAGAAAAAATATATGTACGTATAACGTTCATTGCTAATTTAGCATAGGTTTTATTTTTATTTAGATACCAGTGGCTAGCTAGTTATATACCTATTGGTCACAGCGTGATGTTATATAGCCCAAAGCCTTCCTGGATTAATGGGCTATCCAACGCACAAAGAATTTTTCAAATCGGACCAGTAGTTCCTGAGATTAGCGCGTTCAAACAAACAAACTCTTCAGATTTATATATTAGTATAGATTAGGGCTAGCGCTCATTGTGCATGGTTTCACAAAGGATCGTTTGCCTACAGATGTGAGTGTTGCTCTGCTGAAACACCTATTTAACGCATGCGAGAGCTCGCAAAATGCTATTGGAGTTTTCTGTGATCTCATGCACTCTCAATAGTTACGGATTGGTTTACGTCAAATAATTTAGGTAGTTGTAAATACCAGGAAAACGAAATGTGTAAAGTTTGCCTTGCCAAATGTTAGGAATTTAGGACTCAATAAAGTTTTAGATAAAGGGGTAGGTACTTGAAATTGTAGGCACGGCAGTTTTGCTGGGATGCCAAATTTCAGGAGGGACCACACATATCAACTCTAGCAGGAAGGCTCAGTTCAGTTACCTACTCCGCGCCGTCAGGAAAGTCAGACAATACACTGACGTTGATACAGCTCGTTTAGTCTATTTTACTTATTTCCACAACGTTATATCCTGCGGTATTCTATTGAAAATATATTTGTACTCCAAAAACGATCTGTTGCGTGTGCTAAATATTCACCCTACGCTAAAAACAGTGAGATTCACAATGTTAACACCAAGATAAGGGCAAACTACAAGCCCCTTTTCGCCGACTTCAAAAGGTTCAAAACTCTTTGGTTGGGCTTGGTATAACTTTCTACAACAAGATACCCTCTGCTTTGCTAGACTTGCCTTATTTTTTGCTTTCCTGGATTCGGGGTTTGCAGACGCAGTTAGTTTAGAAAATAAAGGGATTTATTGAGGTTCTAAAATATATACCTATTTTTTTTTTGTAATTTTAAAATAAATAGATAAGTTATAGAAACACAGATGGGTAGATTAGGTTACGTTGGGATTAGATAACCTTTGGGAATAGAACTCTAAAAATGATAGTTTATGAAGTTATTGTGTCAAACCTTAGCAATTTTTAATTACAGGAGACGAACTATAGTCGTGCAACGCAAATGAATAGTGTCCACGCATACATTCCAAATGTGACTGACAGGATAGTGGTGCCGAAACCATATGAGACATACGATGAAATGGTCATACGCCTAAACCACGATCATTATGCAACCATCATACAACGAGCCTTCAGACATTATCAGTTTCGGCAAATGGTACGCAGATGGTTAAAGGATTGCATGTATGTAATAGTTTGCTTACCTTCATGATTAAGATTGATTTGATTTCAATACCCGTTTATCCATACAGAAGGTGAATACCCAAAACTGCATTTGCGCAAATCTACCGCAAGCCCGTAACTTCTGTATATCCAACTAGGCCTGCAATAAAATAAAGTCGGATATGCATTTCTGCGTATCCAACTTATGGTGGACAAACTGAATAACCCAGACAATTAAGCTAATGTTAACCAACCGTTGGTTGCTCTTCACTCGAAGTTGTTGACGAGTATATATACCTCGGACAAACAGTCCAACTAGGTAGGTCCAACTTCGAGAAAGAGGTGTCTCGTCGAATCCAGCTCGGCTGGGCAGCGTTCGGGAAGCTACGCTACATCTTCTCGTCATCCAAGATACCACAGTGTCTCAAGACTAAAGTCTTTGACCAGTGTGTGTTGCCAGTGATGACTTATGGAACTGAAACGTGGTCGCTCACAATGGGCCTCATACGAAGGCTCAGAGTCACACAAAGGGCAACGGAAAGAGCTATGCTCGGAGTTTCTCTGCGCGATCGAATCAGAAATGAGGAGATCCGTAGAAGAACCAAAGTCACCGACATACCTCTGCGAGTCGCTAAACTTAAGTGGCAGTGGGCAGGGCACATTGCTCGTAGAACCGATGGCCGTTGGGGCAGTAAGGTTCTGGAGTGGCGGCCACGTACTGGAAGACGCAGCGTAGGGAGGCCCCCAACAAGGTGGACCGATGACCTGGTGAAGGTCGCGGGAAGCCGATGGATGCGGGCAGCACAAGACCGGTCAGCGTGGAAAGCCTTGTGGGAGGGCTTTGTGCATCAGTGGACATCTCTAGGGTGAAGAAGAAGAAACTAAATTATAGGAAATGTAGATGGTTATCCCGCCTATAGACTGCCTTTACGAGATGGTACTTGGACCGACATCTGTTGGTAGAAATAGGTACTAAGTCATCCAATTTGTGGTAGGCGTATGTCTTCATACTGTTAACGAACCCGAGTACAATGAGTTTTAGTAAGTACTTAAAACATACTTCAAATAAAATAACACCATTCACTTCGGTATGTAAATTATACTTCTGAATTTATAATTATTTCATTTTTTTTTTTTGTTTACAGGGAAAGGATTGCAAGGATGAAAGAGGAAGACAGACTGGAGCGAGAAGCCACAGAGAGACGTTTACGACGGGATATTATTACTAAAGCATTTCCGAAATCGCGTGAAGATTTTGATCAACTATATGCAATGGCAAGTAAACCTATTTAGACCAAAACGATTTGTAGTTTAGGGAAATTAAACTAGACAGAACATCAATCAGAAAATACTGCTATACCTACACAACGCCTAGTAAATAATAAATGACAAACGAATGTCTCTTTTCTAGGTTGATCGTTGGAAACATGCTGAAATAGCCAGAATATCACAGTTACATGCAAAAGGTCCAAAAATTGCTGAATTTTCATTGCTTCTTGATAAGGAAGTAGAATTACTGAGATGTATCGAAGATTATCGAAGCAAGGTGAAAGAAGACAGCAAGAAGATCAAACAACAACGTTTCTTAGAAGAAATTTCTAAACCTATCGCTTGGTACGGCCGCAGTGGAAAATTAATCACAATGGAAACAATCGAAATCCAAAAAGCCAGGAAACTAAAAGAACTTTACAATTCTTTCATACGTAGTGATCTAGACGTCAAAGAGCGTCTTGAACTCTTGGTCGATATGAAGTTTGCACTTCAGGAATTTCGCCATCCTCTAGCTGAAGAAATAATAACGCTATTAGATCAAGAATGTGATCTGCTTGTAAGAAGGTACAACACCCATCAACTAGAATTCTTGAGACGTCGAACAGCTGGCGCCATAATCCGGCTAATAGAAACATCTGAACTGAATTCTGGTGTGACCAAGTATAAGGATCGTAGAGACTTCAAAAAAATGGAGCACGGCAACCTTCACTTCTGCGAATTGTGCCACCAGATAAAACCGCACACAGACTTTCCCTTGGACACGAGGATGTCCGGCTGTTTGATCTGTAAGTCATGCTCGTGGAAAGATGTCAATGAACGCACTTGGATCGATATGACGCCTTTTAAATTTATATTGCGAGCTGTACAACGTGACGAGCGCCGCCGCAAGTGTTGGGGGTCATTGGCTTTCGTTCTTCAAGAGAAAGATATTTTCTTTATAGTCGAAAAGCTCTGGCATTCGCATTCCGCAATCAGCGAATGTGATGACATCACAGAACTGAGGCTATGCAGATGGCACGTGCACGAGGACTGGTCACCATGGAACTGTTTCCTAGTGACCGTGGAAGAAATGAAGGCTCATTTAAAACTGGAAGATCCTGAGACAGTATACGATGAAGAGCTAGTGCAAAAAGTTGGGAATAAACATAAACTAGCAAGAGCCAACTTCGAGCAGTTAACGGCTGTGAACAAGCGTTATACCGAGACAGGAGACTGGCAGAGCGTTCGAGCCCCCGCCGTGGCTCGCGTAGAAGCCGTAGAACGAATTTAATATTTGTATATTTTAGTGACGTTAATGTATCCACGGTTATTATGTTCTTTCGCCTACAGTTGGAGACGCGAAACCGCACGTGTTGAGAATCCACCCTAAGTCTCTAAATTTCATTTATCCAATTAGACCTAGGGTGGATTCTAGGCATCATACGTTTCCACCTAAGATTGGATAAACCGAATCACCCAATTTGTATCATGGTATTATCTTTATTGTAGTTTTTCTACTTGCATTATGCATCTATGTCTATTGCTGTAAATGCACTTAATGGCTGAATTGACGAGCTAAAATAATTGTATTTCCTTTGTGATCGCAGAATATTAAGCCATATTGTTATCACGAAGAGAAAGGAAAATTGAGCTCGGTTTAGTTGTCTTTGTGTATGCGACAAGTTTTAATCATACAATTAGACATGTTATTATTATGTAAATTGATCTTTTTAATCTCACAAGTATATTAGTATTTAACTGTTTTATTTTCTATTGATGTTTTTCGTGCTGTCAATGCTGCAAATGAAGCAGATTTCAAGTTTTCTTCAAACGACGTAAATAAAACCAGGCAGTTATTTAAATTGTCTTCTTTTAATAATTACACGTAATACTTCATAACATAATTACACATTACATATACAATAATAATTTCTCAAGATATCAAACTCTCGTGAAGTCAAACAACATATTATTGAAAACACAGGTGATGAAAGGATGAAAATTTTATAACGAAATGCACTTTAGAGCTACGCTTAGTTGATACATACATATAGGTCAATAAATTACGTAAATATAATTTAGGCAATAAGAATCATAGCTGTACAGTAGAAAATAAAAAAAGGAAACCCTTGGTCTTTTAAAAACGCCCAGTTATAACAAAATGTAACAACTTCAGTTACATATTATACTCTTTTAAGTCGTGTCTCCTGCGTTTTTTACATTACACAAAAACGTCAAACCAAAGGCGTTCTCATGTAAATTTGTGTATGAAGAGCTGCGTAAAAACATTCCCCGTATGGGTGAAGAGGGAGGCTTTTAAATTCATCATTTTTAAACCTTAATTCGAACTAACCCAGTTATATTGTCTTGTGAATAGTTGATACTAATAGAAAATATTTAATAAACAGTCTCCTGGACTGCTTGTGCATCGACACAAATGTTTATACATAAGGCTTTTTGTGTAATGGTTTTAAAAATATGTAAGCGCATGACACACGGCTTAAGTAATTCAACTTAAAAATGTCTTATAAATAAAGTAAAGCTGTCAGAAATGTCGTCACACGGTAACGAAGAGCAAACTTGTCTTCGTACATTCTGTAGCAGTTATAAAGTTACCATCTTGTGTGAAGTAATGCGAACCGTGCAACCGCATGTGAATGAACGGATAATAAAAGTTTTAAAATCTCTCAATTTTACGATATTGTCATTATGGTCATATCAAAACGGGTTAAAATACGAATGTAACAACTAACCTGATTTAAATTAAAATAAGGAATGATGTTCTGTTACCGCCACTGCAAAATTGAACAGGTTTATTTAGTGCCGCGGGGCGAAAGCCAAATTGTGTGCCAAATTCTTAGAAATACATGGGATGACAATGATAATTCATATAAGCAATCTGAAATAATTGTAGTATATTTTTCACCAACAAAATCAGAACTACGGCTCCTCTATTGTACCGCGTCTGTTGACGAATATATAAAAAAAAAAAATTCTCGATATAAAATTCATTGACATATATTCGAATTCTCGTTTTAGAAAATCACCTACTCTGCGATACTCGATAAAATTAAGTAATTTCAGTGCCTTATTTATTAGTGCTACATTTCAATCATAAAAATAAAATTTCGCCTAATGGACATCAGTCGAGTTGTGAACATGGAGTCTTGCAATCAAGTTTATGATTAAAATATATATATATATATAATTCAAACTGTCTAATCTTACAATTATTGGTTAAAAATCCAACATCGTAAATTGTCCTATATTTTTTATATCTAAGCATAGGTCATTCTCTCAATTGCGAGCGACTGTCACTGTTTGTACATTTTGCACCATCTCGTAAGACAGCGTCCCCCACGGTACGTTGCACGTGTGCTGACGTCATGACACCACGCCACGCCGTCGTTGCTACGCATTACATCAACATATCTGGACACCATCAACTGTTCCTACACTAAATTTACTCAACAGAGACCGAACTATTGGTACTAGCTATAATGTATGTACAATAAATGATTGTGCCTCAATAGAACAATAATCTAATAATTTGTAACTCTCTTGGAGCGGTATAATACAAAAAGTGCAGACACAATATTCACATAAAAGAATACATATCTATTATACACTTACTCGACTATTTTTGCACTTTTATATTGCCAGTTCAGTGGCTTAAACTCGGAATATCTCAATTTAATTAAGACTTCATAACCCACATCTATGTCGTCAACGTAACTATCATCTTAACAGTCTGTGATTTATATTTACAATATCAAAGAGAAGGAAGAAGTATTGATACAAAGAGAAGAGTACTTATAATAGCCGCGTCCAAACAAACGTCCACCACCTATAATATTGTTTCACTTTTACAAATGGCATATAATATACTATTGCTAAGGGTGTTCACAATATACAAGGGTTACTTTGTTTTTTTTTGGTTCTTATTTACAAGTCTTACAACAAGGATGAACTCAAGACTCAGAATTACTAACGCTTAGTAGATATATGTTAAGACACATATGCATGCACTAACAGAACCGCGTGTTCCCATTCTCGTCAAATAGGTAGTTCACGTCAAAATCAACGCTTCTCAACACTATCCAATACCCTACATAAACTCTATCAGCCAACAGAACAATAATAAATCTCAGTTTATGTTAAAACAATCCTGCTATCCCTAAAAGACCTGCTTTATTGATCAAAACTTATGATAACACCAAAGGGCAAAACGATCCGATCTTCAGAGTTCTTCGGTTTAAGCCGACATCAGGCTGGGTCAACAATGTGGTAGTCATAGCTGGTCCAGCCTGGACGATTTGGCCGACACCCACCGAAGACTATGCGTGATTCGGCATGGGTTAGCACGCATCACAGGCCCTCAGTGGTAGCTGTCGAGCTCCAGGGACGAGGAGTGTCGCTCGCTGCTAGTGTAGCTGTGCTGACTGTAGTTGAGGTTGCTGAGCGACATGTCCTGCGGCACATCGGCCGGGGCGCACACCGCCTCTGTCGCCTCCTTGTCGCTCGCCTCCATAAACTCGATAATGCGTTGCGTCGCTTTAACGTGAGCCACGATCGCGGCTTCGGCCTAAAATAACAAAATTTATTTTCATTCAACGACACACTGGATAATTGTTAAAAGAAAGTAAAAATATTTAACCTAACATCACATCCATATTTCCCCGACGGTATATGATATATTTAGCCAGTTTTGTTTTAGTTTCATGTATCAGGACCGGAGCGGGAGTAGTACGGAGGCGTGGCCCAGCAGGAGCGCCATGTGGGGCCTTGATCGTGTGACGTAGTGTGTGTACTTACGCTGGCGGTGAGCGACAGGAAGGCGTAGTACTTGTTGAGCGTGGGCAGCAGCGGTGCGTACAGCGGCACGCGCGCGCGCACGGCGCGGGCGTGGTGCGGCGCCGCGCCGGCCGCGTGGCCCAGCAGGAGCGCCATGTAGGCGCCTACCATACTGTGCTCCATATGTGCGCCGGCACGCGCTAGCACTGCACATACAACACACTCTAGTTACTACACATCCTAGTACATAAAGTAACCTGCCATCAGCAGGGTATTCTGAATGAGCGCGCAGCAAACGCACTAAATTGATTGATTGAACATTTGTCGCGAGACGATTTGCGTCACAAGCTACTTTATCACGTAAAACAACAAAGGTCGGAATATTACGAATTATGGAATAACAAAAATGAATACATTTCTCCTCTGAAGTCATTTAGCCACGAGATCAGGTTATCTATGGCACGAGTAAAACCTTTGCTACTGACACGACTTGCTAATTAATTGTTACTCAGTCAAGAGTTAAAGATCGAAGTAGGTGCCAACTTTGGCACCTAAGTGAAGAAAGTCATACCACCCCCAATAGCCTATAATAATAAGACTCATCAATTGACTAGTCAGTTAAATTTTTGAGAATATTTTTATAAAACGCTGGCTATTTATGTAGGCACAGGTTTGTTTATAGCTTAATTTTGCATAACTAAACTACTGCATACTGGTATTCGAAATATTTTATGTCGCAGAAAATGTCAAGTATAGCTCAAACTAGTGTTCTAAATTAATGTTGTATTATGCAAATGAAAAGACGTCAATAATAAAAATGCGCTTTTACACTACCTTAGGATTATCAATCTCAAGGTAGAGAAAAAGCACTGTATTTTTAAGAGGTGAAATCCTGTGTGACGAAATTTTTTGAAGGGTATAATATCCACTAACTGATCAAAGGCATTTAGCCGTGTATTAATCACTGTCCGCAAATTATCTTGGGTTTTAGAATCAGTAATCAAATGTAGAGCAAATCATATTTATAAAAACAGTTACTGAAAAAAAAAAAAATATCGGTACAGCATGAACTTGTACGAAAGCTAATCGTTACATTTTGCGGCTATTTCAAATCATTCATTTCTTTAATCGCAGCGTTAAGCTTTAAGTCCATTGTATACATGAAAAACTGCGATTTATTAGGGGTGTGTGAATAAGCACGATTGTCAGTGCTGAATGAACACTATGGGAGCTTGTTGATAGACAACTTTTTCTACAACGCGGTTTGTACGTCGCATGTACTCGCCAAGTGTGAACACGTTGTTCAATGTTGCATGGATCACTATGGAAGCTTGCGTTTAACACTTTTTAAGGCACTTGCCCGTAACAAGGACCTTAAATGATGTGGAACCAAAATACATCGATAACCTGTTTTGAAAAACAGTGAATCTAGATGATCTTGAGATTCTTGAGTGTAAGATATTTTAACTTGGGTTTTTCAAGTTTTTCTTTCCATATGATAGTTTCTAGAGAAAGTAAAACTTATCAAAATGGAACTATTCCTGAAAATAAGTTATTTCTTATTTTTAGGATTACAATTATTTACTATGAATACAGTTAATAATGAAAGACTTACGCTTTGCAACAGTCTCGTCTATATCGTCCTGAGATTGCTTCTTCTTGTCACTATTATCGTCCGGTTCCTTTTCCCCGTCTAGTAGAGCGTCGGTATTTTCTTCAGCCCGCCTATAAAAATTAAACAAAAAATAATATATTTACCAGAAGCAGTAAGCACTTAAAATTGTCCACTGTAGTTGAGGTCCTACAGGATATTGCGGGGGAGGGAGGTGACCTACACTCAACAGTAAACAAGTAACAAACAAGTAATTGGCACCCAATGATGACTCGAAATTGATCCAAAAAGCATCTGTAAATACAGACTGCAAACAAAAATTGGTGTGCGTAACTTTGTTGGCGGTCTCTTAATTTTTAACAGACTTCAAAAAGGAGGAGGTTACTCAATATGGTGTTCACGGATAAGTTCTTCGTTTCATCATCATCAGCCTCTCATCCACTGCTGGACATAGGCCTCCTTCATGGCACTCCAACAAGCTCGATCCTGAGCAGTTCTCCGCCAGCCACTACCAGCCACCTTTTTGATGCCGTCGCTCCATCTCGCCCAAGAGCGTCCCACGCTTACGCCATCGTCGGTCGTTTCGTCGTTTATGAACCTAATATTCCTATAATAACCTAAATTCTTTTTTTGGTGGCCCCATGATAAGTACATCGGGATCTGATGATGGAAGACCAGAGAAATCAAGGGGAACTTTCAAAAATCGTAGGGGCGACTAGTGCCTTTATTAGTATTTTATTTTGAAGGACTACAACTAATCTGATGATGGAGCCGGGAGACAGTGGAAGGAACTCTTCAACAATTCACAGCAGCTACCTTGTGTTCGGGCTTCATTAATTTGTAGAACTTTACACCTAGACGGGTTGTGACTGTCATAAGAGCCCTGGTGATGAAGATAAAGGCCAGTTCCGGGAACTCCTCAACGGTTTACAGTAGTTACTTTGTGTTTGGACTTAATTTATTTATATTGATGAGAACTTTGCACCCATTGGGTTAAAATAATAATGGTCTGCAGTAAATCTGATGATGAAGACCATAGGGAGTTGAGGGAATTCTTCAATATTACGGGTAAAAATTAAAGTAAACAAAATTACGTCGTTTCCCAACTACACATACCGGCACAATTAGGGGAACACAAAAAAAGGCAGATTATTTTTTAAATAATAGCTGCGGTGTTTCCGTCGGACTACAATTTGAGTGTCTTCAAGGCTAGAGTGAATAGGCTCTTAATAAACTAGTGCGCTTTACCATCAACGATTGCGTCACTGCTTACCATCAGGCAGGATTGCGGTCAAGCGCTGGTTTATCATATGTAAAAAAAATAAATAATAATAATAGCTTGTAATGCATGTTTTTCGTTTAATTTGAGTGTATTTACTCGATATGAGTATGACACATCCAAAACAAGGGTTATTTTTATTTTAAATTGATAAAAAGACAGAAAAATACAAAAAATGAGAAATTTTAAAATTTCTGCACAATTTTAAAAATTTAATTAGTGTCATTTAAAAAAAAAAAAAAAAATGCTATCAATATCTGGTATTGCCTCCGTGGGCTCTGATTAGAGCTTGGATACGTCTGCCCATGCTTCTAATGCCTTTCAATCATTTCTTGATTCAAATTGTCCTACTCCTCAAACAGCGCCAATTTTAACTTTTCAACATCCCTAGGAGCTGGAATCTTCTCTCGTACCCTACGCCCAATCATGTCCAAGACATGCTCTATTGGATTCATGTCTGGTGATCGTCCTGGCCAGTTCATTTGGGTTATTCCGATTACGTTAAGGTAATCAGTAACCACGCGAGCAGTATGGAGTCGTACGTTATCTTGCATTAATACAAAATTTGGGCCTTTAAATGGGGCAAAAGGCATTACATGGGGTTCTAAGATCTCTGTTATGTACCTGTGAGCTGTCAAAGAACCCCCATCAAGGATGACTAAAGCGGTGCGTGCTGTCAAAGTTATGTCACCCCACACCATAACGGACCCTCCAGCGTATGATACTGTTTCGGTGAAATTTGCTTGATTATAGCGTTCTCCTCGATACCTCCACATCCTTTCCTTGTCGTCGATGAAATTTACGCAAAACCGGCTTGAGTAAGAGAATAAGACGTGACTACATTCATCAGACCAATCTTGGTATTGATGAGCGAAGACTAATCTTGCTACTTGATAGCATACCTCGAGCTTGGGCGCTTTAGCTAGCACGTATGACTTTAAACCGGCTTCGCTTAACCTTCTTCTCACTTTTCGTTCACTATCATGCACTATACGCATTTCTTCCGAGAGATTTCGGGTCTGAACAGCAGTTTAATGACGATTTCTCAAAGTTTGCACCCTTATAAAACGGTCGTTTACGGCGCTGGTTGTACGATTTCTGCATGGTCCCGGGCTCCGTACGTATTATCCTGTTTGCCTGTACCGTTTTACATTACGGTGAATCACAGATACTGACACATCCAACCTTCGACTCACTGAACGGTATGTGTGACCTTCCTCGATCATTGTCACAGCTCTGGCGACTTCTGTTGCTGTCAAATCACTCATTTTCTATGCGATACAATATTAATTATCCGAAAAACAACAACAAAATAAGCTAGGGCCACTATGGACTGCATAAACAAATTTCTTATCGAAAACACTTAAACGCAGTAATTGTCAACAATCACTTAAGAGGGTCTAATTTCTGTCAAATGATAGAAGAGTGCCAATCAGTCTCAATATGGTATGCCATATGTGGGCAATGAATTAAATATAGGAGCCACTTGTCCAAATTCTCAAAAGTTGCAAAAAAAATCCGTCTTTTTTTTGTGTTCCCCTAATTGTGCCGGTGTGTGTATATTTGCGTCAGCTTCCAGTCTGACCGGATGCAACTGAATACATAGTACTTTTCACAACTAAAAAGTGTAAAATAAAAGCAACCGACTTCCAAAGAACACCGATACTGTCCAAAAGCAGGACTCACGCCCTACGGGTTCTGTCTAGAAACTGAATTACTGGTATAGATCACAGTAGGTATGGCTAGTATGAGTCTACATTACGAGACTCGATCGTCACCATCGAGCGCGTTTTGCGCTCTCATTGGTTGAGAGTTCTTACGACCTTTTTTTTTTTGGGATGGGAAATCATCAAATGACTTCTCCCGCTCTGGGCAGAGCGGAAGGGCGTGTCAGACTTTTACTGACTAAAACCCACCCGTGTTTCTTTACTTGCCTGTGCAACGGCCAGGGCCACGGTTTCTTGTTTAACCAACCCACAACCCTGACCCAGGAGGCATCGGTCTTCGTGGACCCCGCCACGATGTGCTGACATCTCTTTGAGGCGCGCGTGAAACATGACGCGCCGTCGACTCGGGCCTGGTCATTACCGAGCGGCGAGCTGCCCACTGCTCACCGCCCGCAGGTCCGCGCCTACGGTGGCTGGGAGTTTGGTGTCATCTCCCGACCAGGGCGTCTCCTGCGGCGGCTAGTGGCTTGAGGGCGCTGGGATTCCCGTTGCCTCACGCGCTCCGCCTCCTCCTTTGCCAGCATCACTGCTTCGCAGAAGGAGGTGACGGCCTGCCATGCACTCTCGCTCCGGACCATGGCCTGGACCAGGGTCGGACGCGAGAGATCGCCGCCGATCGCCGCTACGAGGACACGGCGGTGCTCTACCCAAGCCGGGCAGACCTCCACCGTATGCTCCACTGTGTCCTCAGGGCGATCCACACAATGGTGACACCCTGGCGTTTCCTCCCGCCTTATACGGAACAGGAACCTCCCGAAACAACCGTGTCCGGTGAGGACCTGCGTCAGGCGGAAGGTGAGGGCGCCGTGGCGCCTCTCTAGCCACTCCTCAAAGAGGGGACTTACCGCCGCTATTGTGGCGTGCCCAAGAGTTCTTACGACCTTGAAGCGGGCCCATCGATGAGTCAGACGCGCTCGATATCGACGATCGAGTTTTTTAATGAAAATTCACACTAGGCCTACTGGCCAGCAATCGAGATTGAACCCTTACACAGCGACTCCGTTCGGCTTCGTTTTGCTGTGAACTCTGAATTAAGTACGGGAGTGAATCGATTTAAATAAAAAAACGTACTTCAAAGATATGGCCTATGAATTTCCGATGCTAGGTTGAAGAACAAACTAATGTTGCAGTTGAAACAAATATGCAATATACTTCAATGTCTTTACTAATCCGAATGTTATTTACTATTGTGGTGACTGATGGTCGTACGGAATAATCTTTTATATATCAGTCAAAGACAGATTGCAACTGACGATAGCCAGTATAATCATATCTGTCCTTGAATGTCATCTCATCATCCATTCTAGTATTATAAATGCGAAAGTAACTCTGTCTGTTACGCTTTCCCGCTTAAACCTCTCAACCGATTTTGATGAAATTTGGCACAGACAATCTTTAGACCGTGAGATAGGACATAGGCTAACTTTTATTGAAAAATTTGATATTGCAGAGGGAAATCTAAAAAGCGCGATATAACCGAATTCCACGCGGGCGAAGCCGCGGGCGGAAAGCTAGTCATTAATAAAGGCCACCTGTCTAGCGACAACAATAGATTTGATTCTATACTTTTGTCTGCTATGCATTCTGTTACAGAATTTTTCAGTAATATTTTTTGCCAAAATATATTTTTTTTAATAATAATAAACTAGTGCCTGACCGCAATCCCGCCTGATGGTAAGCAGTGATGCAGTCGCTGATGGTAAAGGGCGCTAGTTTATTAAAAGCATAGACCAAAAAAAAAAAAAACTGAGTGAATGGGAAGAAAAACGGCTGTAGATCGAGGGGATGCAATGTTAAACCCAACGATCTACGTACGGCTTCACAGACAGAATGCCGGAAAAAGACTTTGTCTGGTGGGAACTTCTGCCGACAGCCGATGTTATGGCCTATTACCGAGGAAAATCCCTATAACATATTAGTATACTTTGGGTTTTTATACAAATAGCTGTTCGCAGTTAGCGGTATCCTCCCATCGATTGTTAGCTTGGGCAAGGAAGTGAGCTTAGGAGGTGCTCTTTTTCCTTTTAGGTCCTGAAAATCTTACCTAGCGAGTTCTTCTCTCTTATAGAACAAGTCCACAATGAGGTCCAATGCGCCGACGCTCCGAGATATGATGTCATCTTCGTTGTCAATACGAATGCGGACGCTCAGCAGCCTCTGCGTATTCTGTTCGTTGTTCTGGACTAAGTTTATTAAGAGTAACAGCACCTGGATAAGACAAACATTTTTTATTGTAGATAGAATACTCTTTATAATATATATGAAGATTTTATAAAGGACGACGCAATGGGCGGTCATTTAGCTAAAAGTGATCTTTTACAGATAACTTTTGGATGGAATATCAAAAAGTGGAGCCAAATAGTGTAAACATCTGAAGTCTATAATGGCTGGCAAATAGTGAATGTAAGTAAGATAATCATATCTAAACAAAGTTCAATAAATGGTGACGCAAAAAGGGTTCTTCGCCTTAAGTCGTTGGGGTTACTATCCCCTTTTTAGTAACGAAGGCGGATTTGATAGACGTATATTATCACAGAATAGATAAAAGATATAGAATGGAAATAGCTCGGGATTTGTATTAATTAGAACACGTGTCGCTGCTCGTCTCCCCCTTTAACTCCACTGTAAGCAAGAGACCACAGAGATTTTAATGTAATAGAGTGGCATCGGGGGCGTAGGCGGTGAGAACGCAATATGGGCAAAATAGTAACATCGCTCTAGAACGCTGTCAGCCAATAAAAATAAAAAAGAAACAGTTTATACAGTTAAGTTGACGCACAATGGTCCACTGAAGGGACTGAGTGCGGAAACCAAACCAGAGAATTGATAGGACTTTTAGTTTTAGTCTTTGAAGTAGTTTGAAGAATACTAACGCGTGACTGAATTTTGGAGTCGAGTTACGCTTTCCGTATCTTAACTGTGTCGCGCTTGCCCCTCCTCATTACCATTCCAACCTTACTTATCTATTCCGTGAATATTATACCCTAAGTCCATGCGAATTACAACTAAATTCGATTAAATAGTAAATCATATAGCAAGTCATGAAAACTGTTTTATAGTGAACATAGAAAAACCATATCGACGCTTGAAAGGCAATCATATCTAAGCGACAAAAATTCGTAAACTGAGTTAGTATACACCAAACGACGCAGAAAAATCTGTCGATTTTTTGTCGCTTAGATATGATTGCCTTTCAAATTATACTTACACAAACACTAAATTCGAAGTTTCTGTTATCAGGAATGAAGTTTCCTTGGTTGTTTAGTATAATGAGACAAGTTTCCATAACTGACTGCTGCTCACCGATCACTTGCGCTCCAAGAGACACTGCAACAAACATAGCAACATAAAGTAGGTAGGATTTTATTTTAATGTAAGGTGTTTTTTACAGGGCGTAAGAAGATCAATATAAGCTAACTTTCAGAATGGTCTACTATAAAATAGAAATAAAAAACTGAAGAAAAAGTAAAAAACGGAAGAGGCAGCAATTATTGTGATTTAATTATAGGTATCTTTTTGGTCATCATCATCATCATTTCAGCCGAAAGACGTCCACTGCTGGACATAGGCCTCCCCCAAGGTTCTCCACGACGACCGGTCCTGCGCCTCCTGCATCCAGCGGTGTCCCACGACCTTCACCAGGTCGTCGGTCCCTCTTTTTGGTAGTCTTTGGATTATTGGTTCCGCACATGTAATGTACTGCGTAGCGGCGGCCCAGTGGAAGTGGCGCGGAACTTATGGTAATTTACGATACGAGTAAACTAAATCAGTATGTCTTAGAAGGAATTTGAAGAGGATTTAGTATGTGATATTCGCCAATTGGGTTTCAGACAGTCTGCATACAGACATAGTTAATGCTCTAGAGGAGGAACATTATAGGTCGATTATTACTATAGATAGATCAAACCCTCCTTTCCTTCCAATTCGGTAAAACACCGAGATTTATTATTTTAGATCAATTAACTTTCAGAAATTAATGGGCAAACAGGAACAGTTTTTTTTTTTATATAAATTATAAACTAGCGCTTGGACGCAATCCCGCCTGATGGTAAGCACTTAAGCAGAGACGCAATCGTTGATGGTAAAGCGCACTAGTTTATTAAGAGCCTATTCACTCTAGCCTTGAAGACACTCAAATTGTAGTCCGACGGAAACACCGCCGCTGGCAAATTGTTCCGGTCCCGCGATGTACGCGGTATAAAGGAGGAGGCGAAATATTTATAATAAAAATATAGGATTTATAATAAAAGCCACCATACTAATATCATAAATGTGATATCTGTTTGTTACTTTTCATGCCTACATCGGATAAATCTTATCCGGTCTCAACACGGGCGAAAATTGGTATGCATAAGTATGGGACCCGCTGTTAATTAGAACTAAATGAAAAAATCTGCTGATTGTAACTGCATGCTATTCCTTGTATTTTTAACCAAGTGTAAAACCTAATAAATATTTTTTTTTTATACAAGAGGTAAAGAAAACCCCGTCCGACCCATAAAGATAATAAATGTTAGGTATACACATGACCAAATAAAATATAAAATTTTACGTAATCATCATAGTGACAATACTAATGAATTTTGAAATAATCTTTTTTTCCCGCGAATTAATTCCAACTTCCCCTAAATTTCGTATTTTTAAAAAAAGTGACAACACCATTTGTGACGGAGCGAATAGCGATGCGACCACGTGCCGCCTGCACCCGTACATGTATACCTAACGTGTTGCCTACCGCACATGCATTAAGTTACCTCGCTTTTTCGAAATAATATTTATTTTTTAGGGTTTTTTTCTTTTAAGTTAAGCCTGGCTTTCTAGGTTTTATTAGAATCAGTTAACGATACCTAACAACACCTTCACGGTTCGGACAGGGTTTTCTTTACATATTGTATACAGTATATATATTCACCCGAAGTGCCGAAATTGTGCGAGAGATTGAGCAGCACTTTAAGCGCTGGTAGCGCTGCGTCGAGTAGCGCGGCGCGCAGGCCGGGCTGCGCACGCGCGGCGCCGCACCAGGCGCGCAGCACGCCGCAGATGGTGCGCGCCGCGCCGCCCGACCCGCCGCACAGGTACACTTGGTTGTCCTCGTTGGCCTGCGTCACCTGCACGCGTACATCAAACATTATAATACCTTATGCATCCATTTATACAAGAAATAATTCACGTCTTTCACCTCGATGGTTCTCGTGTTAGACTAAATAGGGTATTTGACTAAAAAAACGAATTAGTCCGTCAGTCAGATTTCCAAAAAATACTAGACACGTATTTTTTCTTTTTTCATATAAACAAAAAATGAAGACGACACAGCGCGTTGAAAACACGCGTGACATCACTGCACGCTATACTTTTTAGCGGCCAGTGACGTCACCAGCCACCACTCCTGATCTTTGACGCCTTTTATATTTGTCAATTTTTATTGATTTGATAAAACAAAATATACGTATCCAATATTTTTCTCTAATCTGGATGACAGACTAGATAGAATTAATAGTTTTTTACCCAAGAAACATCCCTATTCCAGCTTTTAGTGAGATGTTTAAAATAACAGTGTGGCTACCATGAGTTTTCATTACGAGATCGTCGATATCGAGCGCGTTTGACTCATCGATTGATCCGCTTCAAGGTTGTAAGAACTCTCAACCAATGATAGCGCCAAACGCGGTCGATATCGACGATCGAGTCTCGTAATGAAAACTCATGGTAGCGACACAGAACAAACAGCGGAGCAGTATCGTGCAAACTGACGTCCCACTACGATTACTATAGAAACAGACGTACTTATAAATTGTAATTGAAAATTCCTGGATGTTATTAATTTTTAAGCAAAATGCTGGTAGAATATAACTTTGAAGACTTAACTTGGATTCATTTACTGTTTTTAGTGATGAAATGATAAACATCAGATACATACATTTTCCGAATGGTAAAGGCTAAACCTTTAGAAAAATGCATGTAGTAGTAAAAATAATTTTAAAAAAACTTACATTCTCCAAAACCCTCAGGCACCTATCGGCCTTTCTCAGCACTTCAACGTCGGCGTTGGTCCAGTTAGCGACAGGAGAATCAAGTTTGGCGGCACAATCCTGTATAGTGCGCACAATGTGGTCAACACCTCCCAACACGCGGAGCTCTTCTTTGAACCACTCTCCGGCGCGTTTCGACGTCAGCGAGAGTAAAGTCTCCATGGCCAAGTGTCCCACCTACAAATGGGTTGATGGTGTTAATTCATATAAACCATAACTTTGAAACATTCTAAACAAATGCGGGCTCAATTCCCGCACGGAACAACTATTTGTATGACCTACCATAGGTGTTCTGGGTCTAGCTGTTTGTGTATATGAGTTTAATTAAATATTTGTAAGCACACCCACGATGCAGGAGTAATTCTCAGTGTGGCGCAAAGTAAAAAAAACCTGCCTAACCTCAATTCAGTTCATAACAGATACTTACAGAAGGTATAGAAAAGAAAGCTACTCACAGTAATATTTTCTAAATCCAAGTGCTGTGCCTTTCCTTGGCTCTTTATTTCGGCACATAACTCCCGAACCCTTTCCTGGGTCTTAGTTAATTGGGCCGAAGTCAATCCGCAATCATCGAGCGCATTTCTAAAATAAAAAGAATGTGATTAATATAAGCTTCGTGACTGGACATAATGAACGATATGAAGTGCAATAGCACTTTAATAAAACTTTTCGTGGTGAATTCCACATGGATGGCCTCCGTCTGGGAATAACGGAAGGTTATGTCAGACTCCTACCGACTAAAAATCCCACTATTCCTTCGAGTACAATGAGTCGGGAAACCAGGAGTTACTACTACTATCGTCGCACCCCCGTCTGGTATCAGCCCGATATCCCTAGCGGGCGCCATCGCCAAGTGCGGACGATACCACGACCGCACAGCCTTCTACTAAGCCGCGAATACTACATGTCCTCCTTAAGCCTTAGCGCTCGAGCAACGCCACGGCCAATCTTTCGTCGTCCGCATGATCCTTTTATAGTGGTCGGTGATCAGTAAACTTTACTACTAATTATTTTCATTGTGCTGCCGTCGTGTCGTGACGTAATAAAAATAATCGAGGGCTAATAATTGGGCATTAGACGTTATTTTTTCGCAATATAAGTAAAAACCAACATTATATCTTAATAAATTGCAAGTAGTTTGCGTTTTAAAGTACAACCTATAATAAGTAGAGACGTATTCAAATCTGATGTCACAAAACAGCAGCGCCGTATTACCTTCGCGCCATTCGGTAGAATTATCGTTTTGCGTGACAAGGATAGAATAACATTTTTTTTCTTTCTTTTTTGGCTTCGCACGGTTTGTGCATTTAGACAATGCCACGAATGACTGGCCGCGTGAACCGTCTTACGAGGGAGGTTTGAGGTAAAGTCACCACTATTTTGCGATATTTCACTGTTATTTATGAATTATTTACTGAATGCACTTATTACTACATAAATCACGCAATTATATTTAGTAAACAACACTATAAATATTTATAAAAGTCCAATCAAAAATGAGCGTGTCACTCAGCTTGACTTTCCCGCCAAAACTCGAATAACAAATTTGAGAGCAGCAAAATGCACTGATATTATTAAGTCTTTCAAAAATCGTCTCGTCTTAAATACGTGTAACGCTGAAAGAACACGAAGTAATGGTGATGCGAGGCGAGGTGGTGCAAGGGTGGGTTGGGGTCTAAAATTTTACGTGGACGAGCTATTAAAGGAATATTTTTGATAGTACACTTATGCTATTTATTCTGTGGTAGTTGTCATATACACTGTAATGGTAAATTAAAAATTGATTGAACTTACTTATGTGATGCGTCAGATTCAAGTAAGTTGAGCATGAGTTCGAGCGATTCGCGATCCAGATCCATGTTGAGACGATCTTGTGACAGTACGAACATCACCATCGCTGTACACAAACCCAAGCTCTGCAAAGAAAGTTTATGTTGTTAGGTTAGGTTAGGTTATGGTGGTCTTTTTCCACTTATTGTGGGAATTCGTGGTGGGCCACTTTAGTATGTGGTCAACTGCCATCTCATGTTTTTTTTTCATCAACATGAATAAATGATTTAATATGCATTATATAAGCAATAGTAATCAAATGGTGAACAACATGTTATAGGGACCTTCAACTTAATTTTACAATACCATGACATAAACTTAGCAATTCATGCTACAGGCAAATTTTGCGAAACAAAGCTAAGTATCATCATGATTATTTATTGTTTAATGGATCTTATTTGTTTTATATATATATTTAAATTACTACTACTGGTTTTAATCCCAAGGGATGCTAGAATTAACAAAATTCAAGTTTAATTTTTTTTTTTTTTTGCAAATTGACTATATCACAAAATGTCAATGAATAGTTTATATTATGAATTTATGATAGCATTCGACAGAAGATAAAAAAGAATGTTTGTAGGGCAAACTTTTTAATAAAAGTACATAATATGAATATTTACATTTTTTTAACAATGAATGCTGAATTTATTATAATCTATTTATATACCAACTGTTATACTTAAATCTGTCATTTGAACAATGTATCGTCTGAATTTATGAGGTTTTTAATGAAATAAATGATTTAGTTTTACGTGAACCACTAGTGTCCAAGACCTTTTGGAATGTGGTCACCACCTAGAAGGCTTAAAATTTTACTACAAGTCAATCAAATCAAAGTATTTCCTTATCCGGACATACATTGTGGCAATGGCTTTTTTAAATATGTAGCAGTATTAGATAGTCATTCACTTCACTTGTCGATATTGTGAATTTTTCATCCCTGTTTTCCTGATTTTTTATATTTAGTTGTTATATTTTATATAATTTTATTGTCTTCCATTAATTTCATTATGTCTCTATAAAAAAAAAAAAAAAAATTGAATTGATCTCGAAAATTGAAATGAACATCTCATTCTATGAACCTCTTTTGTATAAAGCTAACGCGAATATAGGGTTGTATTTGATGATTTCAATGATTATAGTAATGTGTGAACTAATATTAAGAAAAAATTAATTTTGCCGGTTACCATGTCATGTCCGTCTTATAAGCGATTTTACTTTAAAAACTTGTGATATATAAAAGTTTAGTTGATGGCTTCTAATTTAAGCAAACATAAAAATAATTGTTTACTTGTGCTCAAGATAATAATATTACCTACAGCCTTCTACAGTAAATAAACTTCAACTGACCTGGTCATCGGTAGCGTCATGCAGCGCACTGAAGAACTTCTGCACGGTACCGTGAGCCCGTAGGTGCATGCGGAACGCAGGCGCGGTACATTTGCTCGCCAATGTAATAGCAGACAGGCAACGCGTAGAAATCGGGTTGTTATCCTGCAAGAAATAATCCAATCGTAAGGAAGTATGGAACACAGGTATCGTCAGCAAACAAAGTTGATTAATATAATAAGATTCGACAATTTACTTCTTAGGATTTTATGATAGAAGCTAAGAGCTAAAGAAGAGAGAGAATGAATCAGAGTATTGTTCTTTATTAAATGTCAATTCAGTTGTGATATCAATATGTATTTTGTTCTGTAACCAAGATTATGAATTAAAAAGTGTTAATAGACTATTGTTGTTGACTGTACAGTGTATTCAATCTCCTAAATCATTTGATGATTTTTACTGAAGCATGTTGTCACTACCGGAGGCCCTCTGTTATGTAAATTATAACCTTACTTGACACAACATTGTTAATGTTCTGTCTCAATATTTATGTGACAAAATAGGATAATTTATTTATTTATAGTTAATAAAAACAGTACAACATCAAATACATCAATTAACATAACTTAAAAACTAATATAAAACAGTACTCCCTGTCTTACACTATCTTTCACAGAATACCAGATATCCGCAAACCTACACCTACCCTTACATTTAGGGTTGATAATATTCATTCATCCCTCCTAAAGATGCATGAATAATTCAACCTAACCACCATTCTGTCCAGCCATACCATATTCTGTGTGTACTAAGGGTCAATCGAAATAATTTTAAGAACATTGAAAGTGATTTCAATCTCAATCCGTCAAAAATACATGTAATTTTCCTATAGACATTTGTGTGTCAAGGTGATGGGACTAGATTTTGAACAATTTTAATTACGGGAAGTGGCCTTCAGATATATGTATAATAAGGTGGTTATAGCTATAAAATACACAAGTTCATAAAAAAATAGAAAAAGGAATATTATAAAAACACTGTTAAAATTACCTGTAAGGCATCTAAGAGATATTCCACATCATCATTGAATTCTTGGAACTCTCCAATTTCCTGGATCTGATGTGCTTTCTTCACATTTCTCACAACTGTGTAAAACTGTAACAGGAAAAAAATAAAGAATTAACTGCTTAAACTAGATGTTATCAACTATTATAATAATATATATTCAAATAAACTTAGGCCAAGATTTTCTTTATAACCGTGACCTTAAAAAAAGTTATATGATACAGACAAAATCTCTATGCAAATGTGACACGTACCTCTTTGGCCTCTTTACTACACTTGACACTAGTGTATGGTTTCACAGTTTCAACAGGATCATCTACAATTGGATCTGGGGCCCTATACCGGGTCACTCTAGTCAGTTCTTCTGATACTTGACCCGTTGGATTCCTCACTTCTGCATTCTCAACAGGTTCTGGCCTTGGTGTTTCATTTCCTTTCTGTAAGTACAATTACATGGCTTTAACAAGAAGGTTGTGTATTGTTTCATTATGTAATCAAACCATTATATTTTTACTATTTACTTGCAGTCATTTCAAGGTTTGTTGAGCAATACAATAATATAGTAGTTCAGAATTTTCTTGAATGAATTTAATAGAATTAAAGAATCATACACATAATGTTTTGGTTTGTTTGGCAAGTTAATTTGTAATACTTTTACTTTATATTATCATAATATTGTGCAATAAAACAAGTAGTTCAGTATTGTGGATGGCAATAAATTCAATTATATTGAAAATGTATAGGGAAAACAGGAAATAAAAAATGAGACCGATACTTACGTCATTAGCCCATTCATGTCTATACAGATGACGTCTCTTCCTTGCTGGCAGCGGTGATGGATTGTCATTCACAAGTGATTTACTCTTAAATATTGATCCTTTCTTCTTAGTAATAACTAATTTAACACTAGGTTTATCATCATTCTGTATGTGATCTTCTGTATCATGTATACCTCTGGGAGATTTGAATACATCTTCTTGATTATGTTTCTGGCTCTCTTCTTCTGAATTCTCATTAGGACAACTATTGTAAGCTGAATCTGAAGATTGAGTGTTGGCCTGAGAGTAAATTGGAGTATTATTTGTATTAAATGCTTGAGCAACTACCTCATTAGTCTCCTCCTCCTGACCAGCCTCTTCATTAGGTGCACTCTGTGCTGTGTTTTCCTCTTGAGGCAACTCCATATCATGATCAGGGCTTGAAGTTTTATTATGTCTGTGTTTATGCTTTCTATGGATCTTGAGCTTAGGAATATCACCTCCTTTACCACTGTCACTCCCACCAGATAATATGTCAATTAAGTCATTCTTCTCCATAGGAATTTCATTTTTCTCAATAACTAGTTCATGCTCTGGAGTGGTAATTGAAGCAGCAATATCAGCTAGTGTTTCATGTTTTTTCCTAGTCTTTCTACCCTCCTTTTTAACGTCACTTACAGTTTTGGTTCCATGTTTACTTGAATAACCACTTGTTAGAACATCTAAATAATCATCATTTTCACTATAATTTATATTGGGCCTGTTTCTCCGAGCTCTTCCTGTAGTACTCTCTGGAGGTTTTGGTTCTGGTGGTAGCTCATTTGGTTGAACTTCCAGCCTTGGGGATTTAATAACTGAACCAGAATCCAACTTAGCTAGCTGAGACTCAATATCATCTCCAAGTAACACTTTGTTCTTTGATTCCTTTTCACTTTCTTGTGATGGTGATGCCAGTGTTTTATAAAGGTCATATGCATCAGTCCCAGGTTGTGGTGAACTCAATTTCTTTAATGGTTCATCATCAGAGTTTTTGTGATGACGTTTATGTGACTTGTGATCCTTTTTATCTTTCTTCTTTTCTTTTTTAGCTTCTTGAGTGAGACCAGCACACTTGATTGTAATTTTGAGACCTTCATGCTTTGGAGAACATATTGTTTCCATAGAAGGGCTCTTCTTGTGATCAGATCCTACATCGGAATGAGTATCCAGAGATGAATGCCTATCTGAACTGGGTGATGTGAAACCTTCATTTGAATCTGTACTGACAATTCTTGATGTTCCTTTAGATATCCTCAGTACTATAGGTGGTGGCTTACGTTCCTCATTTGTTTCCTTACTTGTTGAAGGACTTGTAACATCCGTTTTTACAACAGATGGACTAGACACTAGTGGACTGGCTTTGGGTGATGATACTTTAGGTGAAGACAGTACTCTTGGGTGTGCAGACTCATACCGAGTAAATTCTGGTATAGGACTATTACTACCATCTTCTGCATAATTAATCACTTTATCACGATTGCGAACAAGGTAACGCTTATTTGGTGGTTGGGTATTTTCAGCTGGTGCTTCTTCTTTTTTGGCAGCTTTTGTGGCAACTGTGCTCTTTTTAGCTTTCGATTTTTCAGAATTGCGGCGAGGTAATTCAGGAGATGAAGAATCTCTGGTGTAAGCCCTGCTTCTTTTGGTTGTTTTCTTTTCCTTACTATGTGAGGGATGTTCAGGTGATAGTGGGGCAGCAGGTACTGGTGGAGCATATGTAATCTGTGGAACTGGTGGGTAAGGCTCTGCATTGCGAGATTTGAAGAATTTCTTGGGCTTTGGTGGTGGTTGCTCAGTTTCAACTGCTGGCACTGTCAGCGGACTGTTCTGATCTTGCACAGGTTTTTTAAGAATATTGTTTGCATATGCTGAAATATGAAAACAAATAAATTGTAAACAAACAATTCAATGGCAACATGCTACAGAATTTAATAATGACAAGAGGTGCCATAGATAGTAGAATTAGGTAGTTACATTCATTCGATATGAATGCACTTTCACCTTATTTTGGAAGTGAGTATTGGTAGCAACAACTATATTATGAGAATCTTAAGTGAGGAAACAAATTATAAATTAAGGTACATTAGGACTTCAAGGTTGTTTATAAACGACAAATGTGACAGTGAACGTGCTTACCGTAAGGTGCACTTCTAATCGACGTGAAGCTAGTGATTCCCCATTTGCCCACGGTGCCCGCCGAACGAGCGGCAGTAGGGCAATTACTGTTTTCTCTAAAGAGAGCACTATCCAGCGGCACGGCCACGCTACCGCCTCGGCCTCTGCCCCAGCGCGACATGCTGATAATTTCATCAAAAACGATGACACCTGCACCGACTCCTAATCAATCGTCTAGGCAAATGTCAAAACGAGAAACACATGTCCGTTCCCAAATACACGTTGTACTTTTGAGTCACTTTAAAAATTTACGTTTAACACTTTTTGAACCACTACTAAACTTTCACCAAATGAAATGAAAACACAACCCATAAAGATAACACACCCGCCATTTTTACAGGAGCCAAGTACTTTTCCCTCAGATGCACTCAAATGCGTAATCAACCGACATAATAGTATATTACGTTTTTACAATTTTCATTATAATTATCTGATTCTCTTTGAACGTTTGAGGTAGATCTATAATGTTGATTTAATTATGAGTTAATGACAAATAGGACACAAACTGCGATGTTGTCATCTCATAACACAAAAGACGCCATATTGGCTAAACACAAGAAGTGATTTCAACACCCAATGGGAACGCAGGAAAACGATGAGAGAACCATAGAGTTTTTCAAATGAATCAAAATATTATCAGCGGTGAGTTTGTTTGCAGTCATAGATGACCAAATAAAATATTTACGTAAAGGATATGTTTCAATTATTGCCTTTACTCAATTTAGATTAAATAAATTTTGCTGAACTAAAACTAATATTATTAGTTTATATGGCGTTCTTACCATAGACAAAGTAAAAGTAAACCGTAGCCGTGAGCGTGAGCGGGAAAATTTGAAAACAGTAGAACATGTGGTTAACATTTCAATAATTTATTAAAAAATGCAGAACATAATAAAGTTGCAATGTGTTTAACTTTAGATTTATTTTTATGTCGGCTTGTTCATCCACCACAAGCTATGCTTGGAACTTCTCGCTTAGTGTTCTTTCTGATTTTTTTTTTATGTTTTATTGGGCTCCTTAGGGTCGTAGCGTAATGTTATGTAGCCTATAACCTTCCTTAAGAATTAGGCCATCAAATGCAACAAGATGTGGTTAAATCTGGCCGGTAATTCCGAAGATAGGGTAATCTTCTAAAATCTACATACAAACAAACAAATTAAAATAATGCACTAACTCTATGATATTACTAGCTTTTGCCCGCGATTCCCCGGTTCCCATTTCCAAATATCCATTGTCTTTTGTCTATTCTAGGGGTTGCGAAAAGATTACCAAAAAAACCCCTTACTCATAAACGATGTTTAAAGTTAACTAGCGATTAGCGATTCTTTAACCATACTTAAGTAAGTACATTTTGACCTTTTAACATCACTTAACTTTAATCATCATTTATGAATAAACACAACGGTGTTTAAGGTGTTTATTCATAAGCGATGATTAAAGTTAAGTGACGAATTTTTAGCTTCCTACCTTGAAAAGTCCCTTAAAAAATTTCACCTCCAGTTTCAAGGAGTACCTACCTACGGGCAGATTAGAAAACAAAACGACTAAAAGCTTGTCGGGCCACGCTCTGTATAGGGTTGTATAGCTTCCCGTCAGTCACAATAACTCCCTACTTAAAAAAAAAAAATAGGCTATTTGTTACATTGAGAGTAAGTTGGTAGGTACCTAGTACTCAATTCTAAAAACGACCCCACAAATGACGGTAATAACTAATGAAACTGTTGTAGATCCAAGTATCCGTCCACCTCATATCAAAACCATCAACTCAGCAAAAATCTCAACAGCGCGAAGTAATCCAAAGTACCTACAGCGCCATATCTCGGCGAATTTGGGTTACTAAATTACACTTTAACTTGACGGGTTATTTTTTTTTTTGGATTTTCAGATTACGTGAACTGATTTCAATATTTATTTTTATGTGCTTGCACATACTGTTAAAGTAGAAACTTAGTTCAGAAATTATTTTGTACAATTTTCCAAAAACTATTTTCCTAGAAAGTCATTATGAAGAATTTTTCATATCTCTTATTTATAGTTCAAAAGTTAATGAGGACAAAACCTTTTTTTTTTAATTTTGAATCGAATATTTCCGAAAATATGCATTTTTCATAATTTCAGCCGAAAGACGTCCACTGCTGGACATAGGCCCCCAAGGATCTCCATGACGACCAGTCCTGCGCCTCCCGCACCCAGCGGTTTCCCGCGACCTTCACCAGGTCGTCTGTCCACCTGGTCGGGGGCTTACCCACGCTGCGTCTTGCGATGCGTGGTCGCCACTCGAGACCTCGTCGACCCCATCGGGCGACGGTCCTACGGGCAATATGCCTGGCCAACTGCCACTTAGTGTTGCAATTCTTCGGGCTATGTCGGTTACTCTCGGTCTTCTGCGGAACTCCTCATTTTTGAGATGATCACGCAGTGAAACCCCAAGCATAGCCCTCTCCAATGCCCTTTGAGTGACTTTGAGCTTTCCTATGAGGCCCATTGTTAGCGGCCACGTCTCAGTTCCATATGTGATCACTGGCAATACACGAACATCGATAGCTGTATTATATTTAATTAATTTGCTATTTTTACTATGGGAACAACTCGAGACAGATTCAAGTTACTTAGATGGCATTCTCGTAAGCAGCACCGCAATCAACCTTGGAATGAACACCCATATCATATTAATATACATTTAAATTGGCGTCCGCCATCTTGGATTTCAGAAAGGATAGCTTTTTCGTAACAAGCACCACAATTATATTATTTACTTAATTGACACCCATATTAAATTATAAAAAAAATTACGTCCGCCATTTTGGATGTCAAAAAGGATGGCTTCTTCGTCACAAGCACCCCAATTATACTCAAAATTGACACTCATATCAAATTATAAAACAAACAAATAAAAAAACAAACACGTGTTAGCCCTTAATGATAGATACCGAGCTACGAACATCGTTTTGTTCGCAGCTCGGCGGTTACCCGCGTCTCCTCCCTCACACCCCGCACGATTGCTCTGTCTAGCTAGACGTCTTCGTCGGACGACTGTATGATTTTTAGACTGTGATTGTACTCAGGTCCTCCTTGGTCTCAGTCATGACTACGAAATCATCAACAAACCGAAGGTGTGTAATATACTCGCCATTGATGTTGATGCCCAGTCCGTTCCAGTCCAGAACCTTGAAGACATCCTCCAATGCAGCGGTGAACAGTTACGGGGAGATAACATCTGCCTGTTTGACACCACACTGCAGAGATATTGGTTTTGTCTGTAGACTGTTGAGTCTGTAGTTTTTCTAAAGGGTGTTGTCACTTTTTTTGAAAAAGATCACCACTACTCCTAAGGATAACTTCTGTGTAATGTCGGGTTAATCTCGCTCTGGGGTCTTCAGCAAGATTTAAAACGGGTTTTGTCGTCGATGTGTAGAGCTGTCCATAGAAAATCTCGACTTCCCTTAAAAGTTCGGGCCTGGAGGTTATGATCTTGCCGTCCTGACGACGGCAACTGGCTTAGCCGGCTATGCCCAATAGTTAGATCTGATGATGCGAAAACTTTGAAGCCTCTGTTTCGCTTTATAGCCTCCGTTATACCTTCGGTATTATACCGACGTAGGTCGCACTTCAGAGACTTTGAGATCTGCTTATTGAGATCTGAGAGCCGGTATCAGCAAGCGTATAGTCAGAAAGCATTTTCGTTCTATTTGTACGGCGGGTTTTAAAATAATTTGTCCTGACCGTACAGACACCTTCTACAAACCGGTCATAGTACTCGTCCACGTCGCTACTTAAGCATTCGAAGTGATTTTGTAGCTCGAACTGGAACCCGTCGGAGTTCTGGACCTGGATGGGTGCTGGCCGAAGCATAGACTTCACCAGGCGAGATCTTTTGAGCACTATGTTCAAATTCAATATGCCTCTGGCCATACGGTAATCGTTTCCGCATTTGAGCGAGTTGATCATTGAGACATCATTGAATAGGTATGTGCCTTTTTGTGGTCATGATGAAGTCTATCTCATTCTTGATCTCGCCGTCGGGACTCATCCAGGCCCACTTCCGCTGTTCAGGCTTCAGCCAGCTAACATGTAGCCCCGGTGGGTCCGACGTCCAAATCCAAAATGTCGCAGTCCTTTCTCTTCACCGCTCCTTTTTCCAAGTTTAGCGTTGAAGTCCCCCATGATAACGCTGTAGTGGGTTGTAGAACTATGTATGGCTTTAGAAATGTCCTCATATATAGTCTCTACTTCATTATCTGAGTGTGCCGAGAGGTCGGGGCGTATACCTGAATGACCTTCAGCGAATACAGTTTCGTTATTCTGAGTATTAGGAGCGCTACCCTAGTCGATAGGTCGATACACTCTCGATCTTCACTACTTTGTCCACAAGAGACCTGTGGAAGAGGAACCCAACACCACCTTGGGACTGATGCTCGCCGTCCCGGAAATAGAACAATTTACCGGATTTGAAGATTATCGAGTCGTCACTCACTCTTCGGACTTCAGATAATCCGAGGTTACCCGTTCGTAACTTGCTCAACTCTTCTCAGTTCAGTCATCTTCTCGTGGATCCAGAGTGTACGCATGTTCTGTGTTGCTAGGTTAATCCGTCCTTGATTGTGGTAGCCGGTTCTTTGCCGGAGATTCTTAGCACCCCTTGCTCCTCCGTTATCTTGGCCGCTACCGCAATGACCAGGAATAAAATAAAATTTATTAAAAAAACATGGTGTTTCAGGCCATCATCAACAAGGATACCTATTTGATGGCTATAATATAATATCTAATAATAAACATATGACAAAAGTATTTAAGACTAAGCAATGAAAGACTGTGTTAAAAACTTAAATAATACCTACATTACCCCTACTTATTTATCCATACTACTAGGTACCTATCAGTGGCGAAGGGTGAAATTTTGACAAAGGGAAGCCAGTCCAAAAAAATAAACACATAAACACTTACCTACTGCAGGATATCTTGGAGGAGGTCTTCAGATAAGAATAATATTGCCGGTAGAATAATATAAGCCATAATAACAAACAAAATCCACAGTATTTAACCAAATCTGCGATTAAATTACCTTACAGAATCAGTAACAGTTTAAATAACACAAATATTAAAATATAACAAACAAAATTATCACGCACCAGTGGTATAGCAACACATGTCACATTCTAACAATAATTTATTTTCAACCAAACGAAATGAAACACGAAAATATGCCAAAATAAAAAGAATATGACTTGCGAAGGAGTTCATTATAACGCTAATTCTTTTTAATTTTGTCGTGTTTCCTTTCTCCCGTGCCGTGGTTTGAGTGATTTCTTTGTCTCTTTCTAATAGAGGAGAGGAGAGAACTGCAAGCCGGTTGCCATTAGCCTATCTTTTGGTCTATTTTACGGACGGTTAGCGAGCATTAGAAAGAGATGGTCTGACACGCTCTGTCTCTTTTCGCCTCATAGTAAAACGTTGGCCGAGATAAGCTGTAATTCGTCGAGTTACCTTCAATGTAATTTAGGTACGAAAAATTGAAGAGATGATTAATTTACGACTATAAAATGAAATGTGATACTTAGGGTATTGCTAAGAATTACTATTGCTATTGTAAATCGCGCAGGCATTTAATTAATAATACTTTGTTAATGAAATAGAATGTAAATACTTTTGTATGAATATGGAACTAATTTTTGAAAGGTAACCCGGTGGGAATCGGCTTGTATGGACTCTTCGCCACTGGTACCTATTATAAATGCGAAAGTAACTCTGTCTGTCTGTCTGTTACGCTTTCCCGCTTAAACCTCTCAACCGATTTTGATGAAATTTGGCACAGACAATCTTTAGACTCTGAGAAAGGACATAGGCTACCTTTTATTGAAAAAAAATTGATATTCCCGAGGGAAATCTTAAAAGCGCGATATATCCGAATTCCGCGCGGGCGAAGCCGTGGGCGGAAAGCTAGCTAAGTTTAGAACTTACTAAACTACTCATTTTATTTTAATACCTCTAGCATTTTTTCCGTATCTGTGTAACTGAGGGTTTGTAGATATTCAGTTAGCATCACACAACATTTATTTGAGCTTTCACTGTATATTTTTAGCAGTTTGTTACATTTGTTATATAAATATGGTCCAAGAAATACCTAAATAAAATCTGTTAGTTAAAGCATGTTTCGTCCGTGAGTTAGTGCAAACTAAATCCTTTCTTCTCTTGCCAGAAGGTACAGGGCTAAAACCAAAATCAGCGTGCTGGAGTACTTAGTACTAAAAAATAAATAACTGGCGTACCTACTGTTAGCACTTTGCATTCACTGTAAAGCTGATAGGTGGGAAAACTGAAAGGACGAAAGCTAGCGACCTTCAGGATTGCTCTTTGGGCTCGTTCCAAGGGCAGAAGTACCTATAGTTTTAGGGGCACCACCCCAGGAGCTAATACAATAGGTAAGAATGGACTGACACAAAGCCATATACACTTGCCGAATTAAAGTAAAGTCTGCTATGTTGCGCAAATTTTGAAAAACGTATATTAATTAACGTACTCTAGTACATAATAAGTCAACATTAAGATATGCAAGAAGGCCTACAGAAACTTAGGTTTCGTATTGAGGCAGTCACAGGTTTTTACGAACATTACCACGTTCAAGGTGTTGTATGAGGCATTATTATTAGAAGCCATTTTGAGTACTTATAGTGCGGTAATTTGGGCACCACATGAAATCAAATATAGTGTCATGTTGGAACGGGTACAGAACAAGTTTACAAGGCTTTTTTATTATATACTATATGGAGTGTATCCGTTCTACCCGTTGTTGTACCCCACACTGTTTGTACTTGGTATGGTGGGGTATAATGAGCTCAGGGTTCGCCGAGAGTTCAGTCTTGCTGCATATGTAGTTAAATTATTGCGTGGCGTAGCACATAACCCAGGAGTGCTACGTCAGCTAGAGCTTCAAGTGCCGGACCGGTACGTGTGGAGGCGGCGACGCCCACAACTGCTAAACGTGCCTGTGGCCAGAACCACCTACTGGCGAAAGCACCCCTCACCCGTGCAATCCTTATGATGAACGAAGTCCATGATAGACTGGACATATTTTCGTGTTCTTTGAGTGAACTCGCAAAAGTTTTATTAAATATTGTTAGTTATATTTAAGAATTAGTGTATGTATATTAAAGTATTAGTGGATAACTGCACTGTCGCATTAGGGTAAGACCTGTAAGGACAGTTGTAAACTGATAAATAAATAATCCATACTTACTAATATTATAAATGCGAAAGTAACTCTGTCGGTCTGTCTGTCTGTCTGCCTGTCTGTCTGTCTGTCTGTCTGTCTGTTACGCTTTCCCGCTTAAACATCTCAACCGATTTTGATGAAATTTGGCACAGACAATCTTTAGACCCTGAGAAAGAACATAGGCTACCTTTAATCCCGGAAAAAATTGATGTTCCCGAGGGAAATCTAAAAAGCGCGATATAACCGAACTTCACGCGGGCGAAGCCGCGGGCGGAAAGCTAGTTAGAAAATAAAAACAAATGTGAAGCACATCACGCACTACACCTAGTATAGAAGAGTTAATTAGTATTGCACCCTTCCGAAGCAGGGGGATGGCTAGTTAAAAATTAGATAATTAAATCTATCTCAATTTTTCCAGAGTATGTCCAATTGTGATCTCCCCAGTTAAATATTGCATCATTGTGTGTCGAATAGCATTAGTTTGACAGCCTCCGTGGCGTAGCGGTAGCGGACGCGGCCGCTGCGCAAGGTGGCGCGGGTTCTATCCCCGCACAGTGCAAGTATTTGTATGCATGAATATGAATATTTGCACTGGTCTGGTCGTGCCTCGGAAAGCACGTTAAGCCGTTGGTCCCGGTTGCCATACGAACATCTAGTGGCAGTCGTTACGGGTTGTTGGAGCCCTCAAAAGTCCAACAATTGGTCTAACTGCAATGCTTCGATGTCGCCTTCGGGTTGTGAAGGTCAGACAGCAGTCGCTTCACGGAAAATGTCGAAGTTTAGCCATATCAGCAGTTGGACTGGTAAAGCGGACCCCAGACTCCAAAGTTGAAAAGGCTTCGGATGCGACTGGGATTAACGCTGGCATGATGATGATGATGTGTCGAATAGCGTCACCTCGGATTACAGATTCCTTTTTTCGGTTTTTTGTTTCCTCTGTTTCAGTAAACGTCTCATTATCCACTAATACGTTTAATAAGCGTATAATAGTGTCACGTTTATATTTAAAACTTTATTCAGGGAAGAATGATAGGATTCCAAAACATTATTAGTCCTATGTCGAAGACCAAACACGCTCAGACTATCAAATTGGTTCCATTTCTGTTTATTAAGTAAACGACCAACAGGCCATAAATTTAGGCATTGAAAGATTACTCGCATATTCTGATTAAATGTATTCCCAACCTTCTAATATCAAATTCTTGGGTAAAAGCGCTAATATTGCACAAAGTCCCAATATCCGTTTTTCATCTCTGGTCTTGTGCCCAAGTTTTATTGCCTTTCGCCAAATGTTTCGGTTCCAGTGTGCATAACATCCTTTTATCTTTCCTTGCGGGTATACTTCAAGTGCTGCGTTCCACAGCCCAATCTCAAAGTCACAATGCAGTATGTTAATCCACAATATGCACCTCCGGTAAACTAGATTTTATCATTTGAAAAACCCGCGTGTAGGTGTTTTGTTTTTTATCGGGCATCAACACGTACCTAAATCAATGGTCTTGTGTTCACCTTGAATTCGATGCTACCAAAAGCACCGTGGATGCTCAACAACTGATAGAAAGGGTAAGGGCAGCTATGAAAAGTAGCATCTACAATACTATCTGTTGTCTATAAAAGATCGCTCTTAGCGATAATACCGCCCATTGCGTCACCTTTTGTAAAATCTTTATATCTATGTTCTGTAATCTATATGGTGTACATAATAAAGAGTAAGGTAGGTGCGGCCAATAAGGCCTGTCGGGTAATAAGGCCTAAATTACAAAAATACAACTTAAAATTACCGCTATCACTCATGGTCACAGTCGTAGGTAGCTATAATCTTAGATGGCGTCCCAAACGTGGCACGACTCGCTAGCTTGCTTGCTGTTACCAGTGCTGCCACATTCGTCGTGGTCAAGGGATGCTTGGTTTAAATTACTTATAATACGGCAGGAAATCTAAACGTATTTTTTGTAATAATATATTTTTCCACATAATTTTATTGTTTAATTGTCAATTAGTTCATGCTTCAGTAGACTGTGGTGGTAGAATAGTATAATGTAGGTAAACTGAATTGTTTTATTTTTAACTTTTCTTTGCAAAATTGGCCAACGGTTATTAAGGTCTACAAAATTCGTGTATAGGCCTTATTATACTTTTTCATCATGAAGTGACTGTTTTTCAGCTTTTTTTTATTTTTCTGTTTATTGTTTTTGTTTCGTTTAGTGTTTTTGTTTTTTGTTCTGTTTTTGTCTCCTCCTTTATACCGCGTACATCGAGGGACTGGAACAGCGGCGGTGTTTCCGTCGGACTACAATTTGAGTGTCTTCAAGGCTAGAGTGAATAGGCTCTTAATAAACTAGTGCGCTTTACCATCAACGATTGCGTCACTGCTTACCATCAGGCAAGATTGCGGTCAAGCACTAGTTTATAATATACATATATACTTAAATAAAAAAAAAAATAAACAGAAAAATAAAAAAAAACTGTTATTATAGGTACCTACCTATGTAGGTACCTATCATAACAATGCCCCCGAAACGAGCATTGTAGTCTGAGGAAAACCTAAGAGCGGTATGAGCAGTACAGTGTGGACGGCTGAGCACGGTAGTTCCAGTTCCAACGGTGATGAGGATAATATAGTGCTTGCCCAATTTAAAAGAACAGCGTTTAAGCAGCTCATACCTACCAAAGTTAAGAACACTGAAAAGACAGTACGAAGAACAGTAAGAAGAGAGGCCATCAATTACAGAGGAACTCCAGTGACAAAAGACCTGTTCTACAAATCTCACCACAGATATTTCTTCACCATTTAATGGATGTTATTATACATACCTATAAACCTTCCTCTTCAATCACTCTATACAATATGTAAAGAAAACCCTGTCCGATCCGAAGGTATTGTTAGGTATCGATAACTGATTCTACTAATGCCTACAAAGCCTGGCTAAACTTAAAAAAAAACCCCTAAAAAAATAAATAGGTAGGTATTATTTCGCAAAAAGAAGTAGGTAACTTAAAACATGTGCGGTAGCCCATACATGAGCGGGCGAAGGGGAGCAGGGCACGCCATCGCTATTCGCTCAGAATTATACCGCCAAAAATTGCGTGATCAACTTTTAAAAAATACCAAATTTTGGGGAAGTTGGAATTAATTCGCGGGAAAAAAAGATTATTTCAAAATTCATTAGTATTGTTACTATGATGATTATGTAAAATTTCATATTTTATTTGGTCATGTATTTACCTAACCTTTATTATCCTTACGGGTCGGACGGGGTTTTCTTAACATATTGCAGTATACCTATTTAAATAAACCGCACCAAAATCCGTTGCGTAGTTCTAAAAGATTTAAGCATACATATATGTATAATTGTTTTACACTATGTAGTGAAACTTCTTAGGATAGATGTAGTGGGGATTGACGACTTAGTGAAATATTGTAAGAAATTTGTTCTGAAATAAAATCACTATATTTTACTATACCATAATGATATCATGTAATCATGTCTTTATTTAAAACACAATAAACACTGTCATCTATGAAACGATCACATAATTATTTTAATAAGTACCTATACTAATATATAAAGCTGAAGAGTTTGTTTGTTTGAACGCGCTAATCTAAGGAACTACTAGCCCGATTTAAAAAAATCTTTTCGCGTTGCCCATTAATCTAGGAAGGCTTTAAGCTATACATATAACATCGCTGTGATCAATAGGAGCGGAGCATATAAAAAACATTCGGATGAAGTCGCGCGTGGCCTCTAGTAATCTATACTAATATATAAAGTAGAAGAGTTTGTTTGTTTGTTTGAACGCGTTAATTTCAGGAACTACTGCTCCGATTTAAACTTACTAACTATTTTAACATTACGGCGCGACCAATAGGTGCGGAACATATAAAAAAACGCGAACGAAGTCGCGGGTGGTCGCTAGTTAGTAATAAATATGTAGGAACTTACCTAAATACTTCTTCAGTTTTTTTTTTTTTTCTGGAATAGGTAATTAATTATCTTAAAAAGTAGTTAGTGTCTGGTGTTTTAACTACTAGGACACCACGGCTAATTAATATTATTTTAGTCCTATCAAATTAGTCAGCGCCTGACGTATCTTGGTAGCCATGTTTTTAACAGCGTTTAAAATTTGTAAGGGGTATCTATCTTAATTTAACAGGAACACCTGAACTAATATTTTATCTTCTGTCCCTTTCTTAATGAAATAAAAAGAAACAGATGTAGGTACCTACTGATTTTAAAATAAGTTTAGTTTGTGAACAAGGCAATCAAGCCTGGCGTTGATTCTCTTCGTAATTTGACAGGACTAAACTTATATTTAGATAGGTATGTTCTGTTCTTTTATTAATGAAATAGAAAGAAAAAGTTGCACTAAACTTAAATTTAGTTTAGTTTGTGAACAAGGCAATCGAGCCTGGCGTTGATTCTCTTCGTAATTTGACAGGACTAAACTTATATTTAGATAGGTATGTTCTGTTCTTTTATTAATGAAATAGAAAGAAAAAGTTGCACTAAACTTAAATTTAGTTTAGTTTGTGAATAAGGCAATCGAGCCTGGCGTTGATTCTCTTCGTAATTTGACAGGACTAAACTTATATTTAGATAGGTATGTTCTGTTCTTTTATTAATGAAATAGAAAGAAAAAGTTGCACTAAACTTAAATTTAGTTTAGTTTGTGAACAAGGCAATCAAGCCTGGCGTTGATTCTCTTCGTAATTTGACAGGACTAAACTTATATTTAGATAGGTATGTTCTGTTCTTTTATTAATGAAATAGAAAGAAAAAGTTGCACTAAACTTAAATTTAGTTTAGTTTGTGAACAAGGCAATCAAGCCTGGCGTTGATTCTCTTCGTAATTTGACAGGACTAAACTTATATTTAGATAGGTATGTTCTGTTCTTTTATTAATTAAATAGAAAGAAAAAGTTGGACTAAACTTAAATTTAGTTTAGTTTATGAACAAATTAATCGGGGCAGTAATAACTTGTTTAATCTAAACAAAGTCTGGTGAAGCCGTACGGAGGACGGGTCTGAGCAGTTGTGTTGCGATGAGCAGATGTGCCTAATGTTGTTGTGTCGGGAGTTTGGTCGTGGAGGGTCTCCAGATCATCCTCTGGCGCAGCATCGTTGGTCGTGTTCTTGGGTTAAACATTGCATCACCTCGCTCAACTGCCGTCTGTCTTCCTATTCACTCAGTTTTTTTGAGTGAATAGGCTTAATAAGCTAGTGCGCTTTACCATCAACGATTGCGTCACTGCTTACCATCAGGCGGGATTGCCGTCAAGCACTAGTTTATAACTATAAAAAAAAAGTCTTTTAAGTTTTCCGATGGTGCGGTAAGCTGGCATTTGTATCCGTTTATAACTATACTATCGCCTAGCTCCATAAAGAATAGAGGTACCTAAACAAACCAATTTAGGGTTATCACAACTCACGTTTTACAAATCTCCTTTTATTTACTTGATTATCGACTTTTACATGCTAGCAATTTATTAACAATCCCTATTGCAGCATATTTCAATAGAATCACTAAAATAACATGCATAATAACTTGGTATTTCAAAAACTCATTAAAAATTCGACATTAATTTTACGTGATAGCCCTACAAAAAAATAAAGATGGATGAAATCCAGGTAATACACACATTTTGTGGAATTCAACCAATGAATAAAGTTGAGGCATTTGTCTATACAATTTTGCGTATTTTAATTACTTACAAATCAACTAGGTACATAACACATGCATTGTAATACTTTCAAGTATGGACTAATTATAATCTTACCTATAGGTATATGTATCAAAAATGTAACCTATTAGGAAATTAGCTTACATGTGTGCCATATTTCATTCAAATCGATTAAGCGTTCTATGCAAATCATAAATATCAATAACAAAACATAAATAAACTGTTTAGATTAAATAAATAAATAAATATATACGGACAAATCACACGGATTAAGCTAGCCCCAAAGTAAGTTCGAGACTTGTGTTATGGGATACTAACTCAACGATACTATATTTTATAATAGATACATATATAGATAAACATCCAAGACCCAAGCCAATCAGGAAAAGATCGTTTCCCATCATGACCTGGCCGGGGATCGAACCCGGGGCTTCCATGTCGCAGGCAGGCGTGTTGACCGCTGCGCCACGGAGGACGACGAGATTAGGAAGTAGGATTATTACTTTTATGAAAATCGTCTATGTAGAAAAGGTTGTTAACATCTTTGTTTTAGGCGCAAACTACTTGAAGCCTAGCAACGGTTTGTTTACCTCTATTCTTTATCGAATTTGGCTCAAATATAGGTATAAATAATTTTTGGATTATACGTGTAGGTAGATACGCTAACGCTACAACAGCATCCGTGGCGTAGCTGTAGCGAACGCGGCCGTTATGCAATGAGGTGCGGGTTCGATCGCCGCACAGTGCAAATCTTTGTATGCATGAATATGAATATTTGCACTTGTCTGATCGTGCCTCGGAAAGCACGTTAAGCCGCTGGTCTCGGTTGCCATACGAACATTTATTGGCAGTCGTTACGGGTTGTTGGAGCCCTCAAAAGTCCAATAATTGTTCTAACTGCAATGCTTCGATATCACCTTCGGGTTGTGGAGATCAGACGGCAGTCGCTTCACGGAAAATATCGAAGTTTAGCCAAAATCAGCAGTTAGACTGGTAAAGCGGACCCCAGACTCCAAAGCTGAAAAGCTACGGATGCGACTGGGATTAACGCTGAAATGATGATGATGACGTGTAGGTAGATACTTATATTTATTTAATGATTTTAATTTCAGACTTAACACATTCTTACATACTAGGTATCCATATTACTATTATAAATGCGAAAGTAACTCTGTCTGTCTGTTACGCTTTCCCGCTTACATAAACCTCTCAACCGATTTTGATGAAATTTGGAACAGACAATCTTTAGAGCCTAAAAAAGGACATAGGCTACCTACCATTTATGAAAAAAAAAAAAATTGATGTTCCCGAGGGAAATCTAAAAAGCGCGATATAAGCGAATTCCACACGGGCGAAGCCGCGGGCGGAAAGCTAGTTGTCTATATTTCTGTCGTAGGTACTTACTCTTCCTTCTCGTATCCTTCTCGTAGGTCTGCTGGAAGAAATTTCTTAAGAAATAAGAGGCACCTTGTACCTATCTACTCAGATATTAATTTTGCCATGTCCCTATTTGTTTCATTGTGTGTAGATACCTGAATAATAAAATAAATAAATAAAATAAAATGTTCTCCATAATAAGGATTATCCATTGACAGATAGATATTATATTTAGCCATATTGATTGCAAGTGATGATATATCTAACATAAGTACCTACTTTCATTTACAATCAAGATTGCTAACTAAACTTAATAGGGTTTACTTGATTTGTATTAGTAATAGAGCTGTAGAGTTTGCTGGTTTGGACGCGCTATACTCTTAAAGTACTGGTCGAATTGGAAAAATACTTTAGCATTTGATATTACTTACACTTTCTTTAAGAGGGAACTCTAGTGGTGCTTTCTCTATACAAACATATTCCGCTGAATTCATCGTGGATAATGCTTTTAGAGCAACAAGTACTTAGGTAATTCTTTTTTCTGCAATTTTACACCGTAATTATACGTGCCCATATCATTTGATTTTTCACAAAACTTAATTAATAAAGAAATAAGTACGATACTTCAAAATCACGAAAAATAACCCATTTTTACCGTGCTGTTCAGATGACTATTATATAAACGTGATAAGTTTTAGACAAAAAAGAAAATAATAGAAGCATAGGTATATTTTTCCTCTAAATTTGATAAATAAGTAACTAACTAGTTTTGCCCGCGGCTTCGCCCGCGTGGAATTCGGTTATATCGCGCTCTTTAGATTTCCGAATATCAAATTTTTCAATAAAAGGTAGCCTATGTCCTTTCTCAGGGTCTAAAGATTGTCTGTGCCAAATTTCATCAAAATCGGTTAAGAGGTTTTAGCGGGAAAGCGTAACAGACAGACAGACAGAGTTACTTTCACATTTATACCTAATACTTTTTCCGCCCGCGGCTTCGCCCGCGTGGAGTTCGGTTATATCGCGCTTTTTAGATTTCCTCGGGAACATCAATTTTTCCGGGATAGAAGGTAGCCTATGTTCTTCTCAGGGTCTAAAGATTGTCTGTGCCAAATTTCATCAAAATCGGTTGAGAGGTTTAAGGGAAAGCGTAACAGACAGACAGACAGACAGACAGACAGCAGACAGACAGACCGACAGACAGACCGACAGACAGACAGACAGAGTTACTTTCGCATTTATAATATTAGTATGGATAGTATGGATTAATATGGATTGAGATCTGTCGTGTTTTGAAAAAGAAAACAGCGGAATACTAAATATAAAATTCAATAAATTTCCAGTGGACGAAGTGTCGGGCAACATAGTGGTGGTAGAAGTTGTTTAAGCTGTTAATGTGAAGGTTCACATTAACAGCTTGCCCTTTAAACGACAGTTATTTTGAGTTTACCATTAGAAGCATAGGTTGCTTCTAATGGTAAACCCATGGGGTTTAAATTTATAAAGGTTGTTTATAGTTAAGTAATAATTAGGGACTGTATAAGATTTATTAAAAATCTTGCATGCTTTGTAGGTAGATATTTTTATGCGATGGAGAGGATCCTGACCTGAATAAATAAATCATCATCATCTCAGGCACATGAACTCCACTGCTGGACGTAGGCTTCCCAAAGGATTTCTAAAAGAACGGTTGGACGCGGTCTGCATCCAGCGTTTCCCTGCGATTTTGGTCAGATCATCCGACCACCTAGTCGGTGGGCGTCCGACGCTGCGCTTGCCGGTACGTGATCGCCATTCAAGAGTATTTCTGCCCCATCGGCCATCGGCGCTACGAGCTATGTGCCTCGCCCACTGCCACTTCAGAGAGCTAATCCGCTGGACTATGGAATAAACGAATAATAGAATGTAATTGAACAAGTAATTTGAAGCATCTACATCTAGTTTTCATTTCAAAGTCTGTTTAGTAATAGCTATCAAAATAATATAGGTAGGTACCTAGGTATCTATTTTGCTATATTATTCTCTAAGACTTCATATTTTTTCTATATTCGTTCTTATACCTATTCATCTATGTAGGCACATACCTAAACATATTTATTCGAACGCGTAAACGTGGGTTGCCATCTTTTAGCGGGTCTCATGAAATTGGCAGGGTTGTAAAAATAGCGAGACGCCATTGGTCGGGCCTCAATAAAACTGGAAGGTCCCAACGACCCTCGCTTTATCCCCACACGACCACTTTAATAGTTTTTCATTACTCAAGTAGACGCATATAAAAAGAAAATAAAGTTTGGCAAGAAAATTGCATGGCTTGCATAATGCTCCGTGCGTATGGTGCGCGCCTTGAGATCGTAAATTTTATACCAAACAATATTGGATTTGAAGATTGTTTGTCCGGAATTATTTATGGCTATAACAATGGGGCTATGTGAATGTACTGCAATAAATATCTGTAGCTTACACGAGGTAGGTAGATGTATTATGATTTTGTTGGAAAAAAATAAGCCATTAAACAAAAAAAAAAAAAAACAATCTTAGGTTAGATTTTAAAACGATGGCTGTCCGTTTAAAAGAAAAATCCTTCATATCTACCTAAATAAGGGATAAATACCGACGACCTGGTGAAGGCTGCGGAATCAAAATGCACAAAACGGGTCAAACTGGAAGTGCTGGCAGGGAGGCTGACCTATATCCAGTAGTATTTTGACTCACACTTAGGAGAAGGTCTTTGAGACTCTAAGCAAATACCTTTTTTATATTTCTATCATCTATCAATTTTCTGAATAAATCTAGGTATACCTACTTGTGATAGAGTACCCAGATCAGGCGTACGCGCATCTAAAATTATGATGTAGGTACGTACTTAGAGCATTATGTTATTATTAAAAACATAAAGGTATTTTTTGTGATTAAAATGCCTAACTCTGTTATTTCAGATCATAGAATGCGTGCCGTCACGCTGTAATTCCATACAGCATGACGGCATGTCAACAGTAACATCCTGGCTACTGAGTTTCTGAAGACGTTGCAGTACTTATATACTAGTTCTTCCTGAACTATTGACTACTACTAACTATTATATAAACTAAACTTGCACTGTTAAAGAAAAACCTACTTAAGCCTATCATAATTTACTGCTAGAAATAGGTCCTGGCTGCGCCAAAATACTCTGTCATGGTACGGCTCCCAACTAGGTGGACCTACCACCTAGTTGGGAGCCGTACCATACCTAGTTGAAATATGCTGGCGAAACAATCTTTTTTTTTGAATATCCCAATTTACGTCAACACAAATCTTTGGTAGTCTAAAGAAAGTATTTTTTTTGTTATAGGTAGGTATATATTATAAACTAGCGCTGGACCGCAATCCTGCCTGATGGTAAGCAGTGACGCAATCGTTGATGGTAAAGCGCACTAGTTTATTAAGAGCCTATTCACTCTTGCCTTGAAGACACTCAAATTAATTTTATTCATTCTTATTATTTATTAATCTTATTTCAGATGGAAACAATGTGCGCGCATTAACGGTTGGGTTATGACGGTTTTGATGTGTTCTTTCGGCATACTCAATTGGAATCAGACGGAACTCGAAGCGCTGGATAGAATGGTCCGTACTCCGTACGCTCACCGAAGATATTAGTGGGACGACACACATAGGTACTTCTTTATTCATTCCGTCAAATCTTTCCTCTTTGTATTTTAAACGTTCAATGGGTTTTTTACTGAAAAAACGACGCGCATAGGCAAGGAAGTTACAAAGATCGTTGTTACATCTACACAACAGCGATTTTTCGGTAAAGCAGGATCGTTATTAGGATTGCATTAATTGGAAACCCAATTTTATTGGCATCAATATAATATTATCTGTCACAATGCACCATTGTCACAACAGTACCAAACAAACATGATTTACGCTGTCGTAAATCTTAAATTAGCGGTTTACGTGTCTTTTACGACGTTGGACGTAAACCAGAACTAATCAGTTCACTAGATCGACGTTTTTCCATCACACCAAAGACCCTCTTGCAACTTTTATGTACTATGTAGAATTTATGTAATTCCAGGGTGAGGGGGCTTCCATCGTTAAAGTTGGAGCACCTAAATGCGTTATCTGAAAAGGCAAATTATGTGAGATATAAAGCCAGATGTGGCCAAACATAATGGGATGTTACCCTTGCGTTGGTATTTTTGGAATATGAGGGTACCTATGTATAAAAAATCATGTGAAACGTAACATAAAATTTTGCCTTTTACCTACATTGGAAAGAACATATGCAATCCGAATACAGGTTTGCAATGCCTCAATGTAAGCAAGTGAAACAAATTTGCCTTGTGTTACATTTCAAATGAGTATAGCCTCATAGATATAGTATAGCTCACCATTAAAGATGACGCGCACAGTACAAAAAGTTAGTTGATACCTTTTTTTTGTTTCAGGGGTGGAAAATCCACATGGATGTCCGCCGCTCTGGGGCTGGCGACGGGGTCTGTCAGACTCTTACTGACTAAAAACCACCCCGGTGTTCCAACACACACCTACACTTGCGAGAACGAACACTGCAACCCCCGATTGGTGCTGGCCCGCCACTGCGGGCCTCCGGAGAGGGAGTGAGGTGTATGACTCCCCCGTGACGTCTAAGAGGTGCGCGTGTGGAACACTTCGCGCCGCCACCTCGGGTCCTGATGTTTATTGTTTGCAGATGACCTAAAAGTGCTGCTCGAGGTTAGAGATGGGTCGGATTGTGGACGAATGCAGGAGGACATAGATAGAGTTGTGGACTGGAGCCATAAAAATAAGCTCCACTTCAATATCGACAAATAAGTATTCGGTGATAACATTCACTCGGGCGTGGACTCCAATATGCTACGAGTACAAAGTAGAGAGAGCACCAATGCAACGTGTGTCGCAGGCCCGTGATCTAGGCGTGTATCTCACTGCAGACCTTAATTTTCGCGAACACATCATTAAGATATGCAAGAAGGCGTACAGAAACTAAGGTTTCGTATTGAGGCAGTCACAGGGTTTTACGAACATTACCACGTTCAAGGTGTTGTATGAGGCACTAGTTAGAAGCCATCTTGAGCATAGTGCGGTAATTTGGGCACCGCATTAAATCAAATATAGTGTCATGTTGGAACGGGTACAGAACAAGTTTACAAGGCTTTTGTATTTTATACTATATGGAGTGTAACCGTTCTACCCGTAGTTGTACCCCACACTGTTTGTACTTGGTATGGTGGGGTATAATGAGCTCAGGGTTCGCCGAGAGTGCAGTCTTGCTGCATATGTAGTTAAGTTATTGCGTGGCGTAGCACATAACCCAGGAGTGCTACGTCAGCTAGAGTTTCAAGTGCCAGACCGGTACGTGTGGAGGCGGCGACGCCCGCAACTGTAAGGTAGCTGCCTCGAATCTTGCGGGCAGCGGGGCGGCGGCGGCGGCGGCGCGGGTGCCGAGCGGGCATCAAAGACCCGTTCTCGAAACTAGCGGGCAGATCGCGCGTCACTATAGCCCCATAGTGTTGTGTTCACGGTTGTGTCGACGAGATCTTTGTTTTTATTCGCGAAAGAAATGTCTGAACAATGGCGGCAACATCTTTTTGATTTAAATTTATTCCTAACACTCGATGACCGCTCGCTGCCCGCCCGCTGCCCGCAAGATTCGAGCACGAGAAGTACACCGCTCGCTGCCCGCCGCCGCCCCGCTGCCGCGCCGCTGTTTTCGAGAACCAGTCCGTTTGATTTTACGCATAAGATCCTGCCGCTCACTCACCGCCGCGCGCCGCCCCGCTGCCCGCAAGATTCGAGGCCGTGCCTGTGACTAGAACCAACCTACTGGCGAAAGCACCCCTCACACGTGCAATCCGTGTAGTGAACGAAATCCATGAAAGGCTGGATATATTTTCGTGTTCTTTGAGTGAACTCTCAAGAGTTTTATTAAATATTGTTAGTTATATTTAAGAATTAGGTAGTGTATATTTAAGTATTAGTGAATAACTGCACTGTCGCATTAGGTTAAGGCCTGTAAGAACAGCTGTAAGAGTGATAAACAAATAAAATGAAAAACTACAAAGTAAAACTAAAAAAATACTATGGTCTAACATGCGCGCTCGTTAACCACAGTGCAAGACATGGTGTAAAAAACCAGCCAAGTGCGTGTCGGACTCACGCACAAAGGGTTCCGTACCATTGAATTATGAAATTAAAGGATTTAAGTTATTTGTATGAAAGATTACGCGGTAATAAGCGGTTTACGAGCTATTAAAAAAAAACTACTTACTAGATCTCGTTCAAAATAATTTTCGTTAGTAGTTTTTATAGTAATGTACCTACATCATACGTTTTTTTAGATTTTTCATTTTCTTGTTTTAGAAGTTGGAGGGGGGGGGGACCTACTTTTTTGCACTTTGGAAGCGTCTGTCATGCAAACTATTCGGTTTAGAAAAAAAGTGTTTTAGAAACCTCGATATCATTTTTGAATACCTATCCATAGATACCCCCACACGTATTCGTTTGATGAAAAAAAAAATTTGGAGATTTACCTCTCCCGCTCTGGGCGGAGCGGGAGGACGGTGTCAGACTTTTACTGACTAAAACCCACCCGTATTCCTTCACTTGCCTGTGCGACGGCCAGGGCCAAAATTTCTACGTTTACATTATATTAAAAATATCGTAATTCAAACCTTCAAGCTACATACTACAATATACCTACCTATGTGCGGAATTCTGAATTAATGAATTCGTAGTTCGGTCCTATACTTGCAAATATTCTCGTAAGTATCTATATGACTTTTGTTTCATTTACACAACATATAATTTTCGAAACGGTTTAAAATGTCATTCGGTATACAATATCATCATCATCATCTCAGCGTTTATCCCGGTTGCATCCGCGGCTTTCGCGTTGGAGCCCGGGGTCCGCTTTCCTGCACATTCTCCTCCATTTCGCACGATCTTTAGCGTCCTGTGGTAAGAGCTTGTTGGCATGCATGTCATCTCTTACAACGTCAAGCCAGCACTTCTTTGGTCTACCCCGCTTGTTCCGGCCCGGTGGAGGCGCCATGGCAAGACATTTGTTACCCACGTAACATGCCGGTTTCCGTAAGACGTGGCCGTACCAGCGTAGGCGACCCTCCTGCAGTTTGTCTGCAATGTCACGGACACGAAGGCTGCCCCGGATGCGGGAGTTCCTGATGCGGTCTTTCCGCGTAACTCCACACATCCACCGCAGCATATTCATCTCCGTGACACGCAGCTCCTGCTTGTGTCGCTCAAGCACAGGCCACGCCTCACTGCCATACAGGAGAACAGGTCTAATGATGGTTTTATAGACCTGTCCCTTAAGCTTAACCGGCATTTTGGGGTCACAAGTGACACCTGTCACCTCACGCCATTTCGCCCAAGCTGCGGAAATACGTGCCTTGACGTCGCAATCAATGTCGCCGGACGCGTGAAGCACAGACCCCAAGTATTTAAACTGGTCCGTGCGCTCGACCATATCTCCGCCTATGCGCACAGACATGGGGTCTGTCGTGTTGCTGGCCAAGTATACGGTCTTCGACACGTTGATTTTCAGACCTCCGTTCTCAAGCGAGTCCTTCCACGCATTCACACGCCGCACCAACCGTTCCCTGTCCGCGTCCGCCAGCGCGATATCGTCAGCATACATGAGTAGCCAGGGAGGCTGCTCATGTGAGTCCTTGATGCTGTCCGACAAAACGTCTAATATCACGCTGAACAGAAACGGACTAAGGACGGATCCCTGGTGGACTCCGACGGTGATGGGGAAGGGTTTAGTGTCGCCAACAGCGGTCCTGACAACGGAATCGGAATTGAGGTACATGTCTCGAATTATGTCGACATAGGCTTCAGGTACCCCTTTGGACCTCAGTGCCCACTGCCCACCAGATCACCCCGCGTGGGACACAGTCGAAGGCCTTCTGCATATCTAGAAAGAGCATATGCAGAGGCGTGTTCTTCGATCTGTATCTCTCCATGGCGATCCTTAGTGCAAAGATAGGGTCCATGGTTCCGTACCCTGGCCGAAACCCATATTGACACTCCGAGACAGCACACTCCTGCCGGATTCGGGAGTCTACGATCCTCTCAAAGATTTTCATGGTGTGGGACATGACTTTGATACCGCGATAGTTGCCACACTCCTGAACCGAGCCCTTGCCTTTAAAGACTGGAGTAATTATACTCAGCCTCCATTGGCTCGGGATTTTGCCGGTCAGGAGCACGCGATTGAAAAAGTTAGTTAGCATGCCCACACCGCGAGAACCCATCGCCTTCCAGGCCTCAATGGGGACTCCATCAGCTCCGACAGCTTTCCGATTCCCCATACGACGAAGAGCCGTTTGGACTTCCTCAGGCGTTATCAGAGGCACTAATCCAAGGTTCGGAGGGAGTTCCGGTGTCTGCACCTCTTGATGCTGCTTGTTCAGCAGCTCGTGAAAGTACGAGCGCCATCTCTCCTTCACCGCGAGGTCCTCGCATAGCAGGTTGCCATTTGGGTCTTTTACACAACGGCACTTGGATATATCCTGTGCCGCTTTGACCCTGGAACGTGCCAACTTATAAATGAGCTTTTGCCCCTCAGACGATTCCAACTTCTCGTAGAGAGGTTGCAAGTGGTCTCGTCTGGCTCTGGCTACAGCTCTTTTGGTGGCACGTTTGGCAACCTTGTATGCGTCGCGATCTTCAGGAGATCCGGTCGCTTGCCACGTTTTGAAGAGGGCTTTCTTCACCTTAGTCTCCCTCTGGACTGTGTCGTCCCACCACCAGGTTTCCTTGTCACGTTTGCGGCCGCCCTTAGAGACGCCGAGTACCACCCGCGCCGCCCCCGTAATAGCTGCCTGGATCCTGTCCCAGTGGTCTTGCACAGGTTCTCCATCGGTACCGACGCACTTGTCGCCAATAACCGACGCAAAATCCTGGGACCTGTTTTCATCAAGCAGCCACCACCGGATCTGGCGCCGACAGTCCTCTACACGTCTACGTTGGCCTTTACGCAAAGGTCCATGACAAGGAGACGGTGTTGTGCAGTGAGACTCTCACCGGGTATGACTTTGCAGTTGGCTACTTTGCCGATGTGGTGTCTCCTAGTTAGTAGAAAATCGATCTGGGTAGCGCTTCGCCCGCTCCGGTAGGTGACAAGGTGCTCCGGCTTCTTTTTGAAGTAGGTGTTCACGATTGCAAGGTCCGCAGCCGCACACATTCGGAGAATGCTGTCTCCTTCCGCGTTGCGGCTACCGTACCCAAAGCCACCGTGAACACGATCAAACTCGCCACACCTCTCACCCACATGACCGTTCAAATCACCACCCAGAACGATTCCCTGAGATAACGGAATCCCGCGAAGCAATCCTTCGAGCTGGGTCCAAAACAGCGTCCTTTCGGCTTCACTGCACCCGGCCTGTGGAGCGTAGGCACTTATCAAGTGGGTTATAACCCCATTGACAAGCACCCGCACCGACATTAGCCGATCGCTGATGCGATTCACCTCCAAGACGTCATCCTGGAGCTCGTCAGACAACACCACGGCGACCCCATTTCTCCCACTAGGTGCACCCGTGTAGATCAGCTTGTAGCCATTCCCAATAAGCCGGGATCTGCTGCCTTTCCACCGAGTCTCCTGCAGGAACGCCACGGCCACCCTCCGCCTGTGGAGAGTTTCGGCCAGCTCTCTCGCGCGTCCAGTTAGCGTGCCAACGTTCCACGACGCGAAACGGATTTTCATGGATTGGGCTCGCTTCTTCAGCCGTGTCCGCCTCTGACACGGTAGCCCTAGCCCACAGGTCACAGGAGTCGGGCGAGGCTCCTGCGCGCCGTTTTGCGGCGGCGCCCTAGCTGTGACATGTGCATTTCTTATTTTCCTCACCATGATTGATTGGCTTGTTTGGCTTATTACGAGTGCGACTGCCGTCTGACCACTCAACCCCGAAGGGAAAGCCGGCGTCAGAGCCCCGTTCGTGAGTCAGCAGGTGCACCATCTGGCAGGTGGGGTTGACTTGGGTCCCAGAGATGGAGGTGGGACCCCAAAGCACCCGGTATACAATATATTACAGCAAATACCTAAATATATGATCATTTGTAGAGGGCATATATGGAATAGCATATAGCATAAATAGGTAGGTAGGTATCTAAGTCGGGTATAAAAATAACTTAGGTATAGGAAGCTACACGTACTTCAACAATATGTGTCAATGCAATATTAACGGACATGCCTCCTATAAAAATCAACTTACTAGTTTAGCTCCAGCAGCTGGAGCTAAACTAGTAAGCAAGTAGATTAGGTAGTAGATAAATAAAAGATGGCTATTTTTGACGTCACATTATTTTTATCTGAACAATAAATAAGTAGTACCATTGATATAATATTAAACAGATATGATATGCTCTTACAAATTAACCAAAATAAATGTGCCGATCGGAGCAGCAGCACACACATGCAATTTTTTTATTCTACGTACATTTCACACGTTGGCACAGTGTGAGTGAGATGGGGCGCAATCTAAAGCATAGAGAAGAAAAAGATGGCTAGTGTTTGTCGTTTGCGCTTAAATAGAATCGACGAAAACTAAAGCGACTTGCTGGACTTACCTCTTTTGTACGCTTCATTTTCAGTGCGCTAGTGACGTATCTACCTTAGTTTAATATTATATCAATGAGTAGTACATAACGTTTGTAGCGGGGCTCGTTCTGTAGTTTATTTCTTCCTATCGTTATGGGAAGACAAAGTGAGATTATGCATTTAAATAGTGTAGTTTGTCATATTTTCCCTACACAAGTTGCCAAATTAGGTACTTATCATGTTTACGCATCAAAATTCTGTGGACGGCCGCAAATTATATACCTACGATAGGGACCTAGGTACCTACTTATATATCTTCAACCACTAACATAAAACGCTACAAAGAGCCTAAGATAAAGACGATCGATGAAATCTTAAGAATAATTATGGAACCCGCAACACAATTAATCAGGAAAGAACTGTTGATTACTGTGAAAAACTGTAGTTTTGAAATTCGCTCTGGTTGAAACGACGTAGGTATATTTAGTAGCATTACTATAGGTACCTATATAAAGTCTGTACACACCTTGAAGTTTGTCACACTCCTTATTAATGTAGGTAAACTAGTTAGTCAAAAAGTTTCATTTATCTCACCTTTTCTATATACCTAGGTACACCAGTAAATGGCAAGCTTGGATCAAGACGAGAAAAGAAAAAGAATTGAATTTTTAGGTAATATCAAAGTTTAAAGTTTTATATCATTCCACATAATCATTCTTAGCGATCGGTGGCTTACAGAATTTGTTAAATTTGAAAAAGTTTTTCTGCAGTTCCAACAAGCTGATACCTGATACCTACATATACCTACTTATACTAACCGCTTCGGTATACAAGCTACCTTATATAAGTACTGCTTCTTAGTCACGTAGGTTCCTAAAAGAATGTGTTCCAGAATGTGACAATCACTTTGAATTTACATTTGTGACTGCTAAAGACATTATGGAATCTTTTAAGGATCTTGATGTAAAAAAAACTGCCGATCATTGGGGTTTGTCAGTATACACTGTAGTTTCAATAATAGATGTTATCGCACATTTCTTAGCAATTGTTTTTAATTCTTGTGTCACATCTGGTGTATTTCCTGATTTGAAGAAACTAAGCAAAGTAATTCCACTGTTCAAATCTGGCAGTACAACTGATCCCACGAATTTTCGGCCAATATCGATATTACCAACTTTGAGCAAAATTTTTGAAAAATTAATTTTGAAACAGTTGTTGAGGCACTTTAACTTACACAATTTATTGCACGTGAAGCAATTTGGTTTTACAAAGGGTCGTTCAACTACAGATGCGGGCGTGGCGTTGCTAAAGAACATATTTGGGGCCTGGGAGGAATCGCAAGATGCTCTTGGTATTTTTTGTGATTTGTCCAAGCCCTTTGATTGCGTACATCATGATACTCTTATTAGGAAATTGTACCATTATGGTTTAAGGGACAGAACTCTCGACCTTCTGACTTCTTATCTGAAAAATCGAATTCAGAGGGTTGATGTTAATGGCAAGAGATCTGCAGATCTCTTGCCATTAACTTGGATTTGTGGTCACCACGGGCGTTCCGCAGGGCTCAATTCTAGGTCCATTCTTGTTTTTAATTTATATTAATGACTTACCTCATCACGTGGGGGATAATCACAACATAGTATTGTTCACTGATGACACTTCTGTTATTTTTAAAGTCAAGCGTCAGCTAGCAAATTTTATCGAAGTTCTCTCACTCCCCACCGCAGCACTCTCTAAAGTTGTCCATTGGTTTAATGTAAATAACCTTCTTTTAAATGAAAAAAAAAAAACTAAAGTCATTAAATTTTCTACGCCAAATGTCAGGCAGCTAAGTACCAATGTTCAACTGAATGGAGTAGAGTTGATCCCTGTCGAGTCGACAGTTTTTCTTGGATTAACTATTGACGCCAAGTTACAATGGGGTCCTCACATTGAGAAACTGTCGGGTAGACTCAGTTCTGCCGCCTTTGCTGTTAAGAAAATTAGACAGATAACTGATATGGATACAGCCAGAATTGTTTATTTTAGTTATTTTCATAGTCTTATGACTTATGGGATTCTTCTCTGGGGAACTTGTGCGGATATCAATACCATCTTTGTTTTACAGAAGAGGGCTGTTCGAGCCATTTACAACCTTGGTCCTAGAGATTCTCTTAGTGAAAAGTTCAAAGAGGTGAACATTCTGACTGTAGCTTCACAATATATATTTGAAAATCTTATGTATATTCATAAAAATATCTCGAATTTTACGAAAATAAGCGATATTCATAATATAAATACCAGGAACACACACAATCTTGCTGTATATCACACTCGTCTCCACAGAGTAGGCAACTCGTTCATGGGTCAATGTATACACTTTTACAACAAGCTTCCCATGGACATTCGAAATAGTGTTGCCCAAATGCAAGAACAAGACGAGACTTAGCCAGTCTTGGTCTTGGTCTTGCGCCAATACATCTGGTCTTGGTCTTGGTCTTGGTCTTGCGCTCCCAGTCTTGGTCTTGGTCTTGGTCTTGCAGCAAGAGTCTTGCAAGTCTTGCAATTACCTATTAGTCTATTACTATTTATTAAACTTTACTTTAAATCTTAGAAAAACGTATTAGAATTGGAACATTGTGAGCTTGAATTAACATAGCCATAGTAAAGATCAAGCAGATTAATAAATAACTGAAGATTTGATAAGAAATTCGAAAAATCAACTGACCTATATGTCGTTTTCCATGGAAGTAACTGTTTCTTAATAAACATTTATGATTTATAAGCTTACATTTGCTAAAACATGTAAAAAAACAAATTAATTACAATAACTTGACTGTATTTTAAAGAACAATACTTATCTGTCTAGAAAGAGATTGAACCCTCAACTTATAAGAAATTTAATAAAAGAGTTTTATGATTTATCACTTATTTAAATAAAAAATAAAATACAACACAAATCAACAGCTTTGTCATTAGGTTATGATACTTTATATCAATTTTTTTGACCAAGAATTAATACAAAGTAGCCATCTGGCTGACTCATCACTTAACCTATTTCTATGTTTTCTAATTACTAATGATGCTTTAGAAAATAACCTCTCAGCAGGTACTGAAGTTGCAGGTATTGAGAGAAAATCACGGGCCATTTTCGATAAAATCTGATACTGTCTCATGCGTCCTCCACCAATCTAAAATGTCTTCCGAGCTGGCAGTTCTTGGTTTTCTCAGGTACTCCTCCAACTCGTCTATCACTAAGCCTTGAAGACAAGATCCAGATGACGTCGAGGGACATTCATAGAGTTTATCAAAGTCAATTAAGTCTTCATCTTTATCACATACTTTATTTTCTTTTTCTGGTAATTCCAGAGATTTGTTCAGTGAGTGTAGACTTTTATATTCTTCATAAAGTTCATTGAACTTGCGCAGACTTTCTGTTTTAAGTTGCTTCCCCCACATTGTCAGGTCAAAAGTCTGAGCCTTATGCCTTGGGTCTAAAATTAAAGAAGTACAATAAATCCAGTTGCTCTTCTTGTAATGTTTAAGCATTTTGTCTCGAGCTGCTTGGAAAGCTAGAATGAGCCTTTCATCCACTTCAGATCGATTAGGTTTCTCATCTAACTGTTTTACCATGGATTCAATTTTATCTAGCAAGAGATTGATGATACAATGACTAGCGGTAATGTAACATATTTGTCTCCACCAAGTTTTGTACTTAAAAGTTTAAAGTTTATTAGAAATTGTAATTTTTCGAGTACCTGCCATTCATTAGCTGTGATTTGAAAATCATTTAATTCGGTGACAGAACTGAACAATATGTCAATGCCCGCTCTCACTTTTAAACCAAATCCAATCATATCATGTGTGGAATTCCATTTCGTTGGACAGTCAAGAATGGCATTTAGATTTGATGGGACGCCAGCTGCTTCACAAGCAGACTGAAACTTCTTCTTCACTATCTCACTTCTTTTTATTTTACTGGAAATACTGCGTAACTTTGTTACAGATGTACGCGAGTCAGCAATATTTGGTGCAGATTCTTCATCTTCCTCATCCTCAGTTTCGTCTGCATAGTCTTCGTACTGCTGATCTTGCGCGTTAGTGTCAGACTCACAGTGTAATGCTAAGGTCTTTAATAAATCTTGTACACCAAGGTTTAAAATGTGAGCAAAGCACCGGAAATGTTGATTGTCTGAATCAAAGTATGGCGGCAGCTGTTTGCCCAGTTCATACATAAATTTGGTATTTGCAGTTGCGTTGTCGACCGTGATACCTTGTATTTTATCAATTATGCCATATTCCAATAAACATTCATGGAAAATCGTTGCAATATCTTCCCCAGTATGTCGACCGCGTGATGGTATAAAATCAAGAACTACAGATTGATACTTCCATTCGTTGTCTATATAATGAATAGTAACCCCGTAGTAACTCCTACCAGCAATTGACGTCCACCCATCAATGGTAAAAGACATTTTAGATGATAATTGTTGAAGTCGTTCCTTGAGATTCAATTGCAGCTCTTCAAATCGCTCTTTGACTTTCCTTCTAAGTGTAGACCTTTTAGGAAACACCATATTAGGGCAAATACTTTTTTGCTATTTTTTCTTGTAAAAACTTAAAATTCGAAATTATTTTGCATGAGTATACCTACGCCCAAAGTGTTCAAATACTTTTTTGCTATTTTTTCTTGTAAAAACTTAAAATTCGAAATTATTTTGCATGAGTATACCTACGCCCAAAGTGTTCAAATACTTTTTTGCTATTTTTTCTTGTAAAAACTTAAAATTCGAAATTATTTTGCATGAGTATACCTATGCCCTATGGCGGCAATCAAATAGTGTCAAATGTTATGATTTCGGCGTGGCGGCAACGATTGTTTTAGATTTCAAAAGAAGCCGCCGGCGCGTGTATCATAACCATGTACTTCCGAAAAGCGGCAAATTTCTTTGAGAAGTAAGTACAAAACCTTTGATGCCGCATTATCAAAGTGCCGATGGTTAAAACATAACTATGCATGTACTCAGTTTGATTTTAATAGATATTTTTTTATTCGCTATGTTTATGGTATTAGTCGTAATGCGCATAGGTCCAGTTTTTCATATTCTTTGATACAGTTTTTTGCGTCTCATAGAATTCCTAAGCGTACCTACCTATACACCGAACTGTTACACCTAACTACTCAGTGAAATAGCGCTAAGTCCTAGCTGCAAGACGCAAGAGTCTTGCAGGCTATGTCTTGTTCTTGCTCAAGTCTTGCACGGTCAGTCTTGGTCTTGGTCTTGCTAAAAATACGCGGTCTTGTTCTTGGTCTTGGTCTTGCAAAAACGCAAGAACAAGACCAAGACTGCAAGACCAAGACTGAATTTGGGCAACACTAATTCGAAACTTACCCATTAAACGATTTATATGGCCTTTATATGGTAAAGGCCAAACTTTGCAAACAGGGGTATTATAAAGTCACAGATTATTTAGAAGACAAAAAAGCTTGGGACTGAGCTGCTCGCTCTGTTAAGCATTGTTACTAAGCAATATGCGTAAATATAACGTAAATTATTGTAAACATTTTCATTTTTAATGTCTAGATTTGAAAAAAGACGATGATCCCTGAGTTTGTTTCGGCTATTTCTTCTCAGAGGTAGTCAGTTAGGAAATGCTGGCTTCATCTAGTTAAAAAAATAAATAAATAAACATGACGTGTAAAAGTGATCAGTGATCCTACTTGCTTAATAAACGATTTCATTTCATTTCATTTCAGTGAACATAGTTGATGAATTAATAAATATGTAAGTAGGTTTTTTTGACGGGAAAGCTAAGATGAGTGTCACACGCTTTTTTGTAAAAAATGCATTCAGTAAATAATTCATAAAGAATATTGAAATATTGCAGCATAGTGGCCACATCATGACTTTGCTTCAACCCTTCCTCATAGTCGGTTGACGCGGCCGTTTTTTTTAACTGTCATTGGCGATATCCGCCATTATTATTATTGGTGGTAAGCCATAACATCGGCTGCCGGCGGAAGTTACCACCCACCAGACAAAGTCTTGCCGCCAGGCGATTCGTCGTGTTCCGGCATGATGTCTGGTGCAGCCGTACGGAGGACGGGTCTGAGCAGTTGTGTTGCGATGTGTGGCGGGTACGATGCGCCAAATGTTGTTGTCTCGGGAATTTGGTCGTGGACAGTCTCCAGATCAATCTCCCTCTAGCGCAGCATCGTTTGGTCGTGTTGGTCTTGGGTTTAACATTGCATCACCTCGCTCAACTGCCGTCATCCTTCCTATTCCTAAGTTTTTTAAGTGAAAAGGCTTAATAAACTAGTGCGCTGTACACTCAACGATTGCATCACTGCTTACCATCAGGCGGGATTGCAGTCAAGCACTAGTTTATACTTATTAAAAAAATAAAAAAAAAATCAAAGAGTTTCTATAATTTGTTACACGTGTTATTGGCAAAATTGTGGTACCTATCTATTCCACAGAGGTCATTGATCAAGAGTTGAGGTTGAATCTCACCTTGAAAAAAGAAGAAGAAGAAGACTTTGATGGTTCAATTTCAATGAAAACATCGCGGAAATTGTTTTGCTGGAATTACCTACCTAGGTACATCACGCCGCTAACCTGCTCTTCCCTCTGGGAACCTCACAATCAAGAAATGGATTGCTATTGCTATTTTATCAATGTCACAATTAAGTTATAATTGTTGTAGGTAGGTAGACAAGAAAAAATTCTGCTATTAAAGTTTTATATTAGATGCGCACTTTTTATGGTGCGTATAAATAATTGAAGTAGACGGTAGCGGACGGAACACGTCTGCTGTAAAAATAAAAAGGCCATTAAAACGGCCACGATAAAAAGCGGGCCCACATTAAATTCTACGTAGGGGAGTTTTCTTATTATTCCGGTATCTACTTCCCTACTACTTAGAACTTCGTAAAACATAATCCTATTGCACCTAAGTAGGTATATATGTAAGTACTTATCACATTTCAATATGAGATTTTCGATTATCATCATCATCTAGCATATTTGACATTCTGTGTTGGGGCCAACCCCATCTAGTCTTAACTGATTTTTTTTTAAATTATAAACTAGTCATCATCATTATTTCAGCTGAAAGACGTCCACTGCTGGACATAGGCCGCCCCAAGGATCTCCACGTCGAAAAAAAAATATTAGGTACCTATCTAAGTAGGATATCCAGTAATGCAGTAATGGATGGACTGACTATACTTTGCCGACCTTTGACTCTCTCTTAAGGCTTTGATATAATAATTATAGGTTGATGAAACTTTCATATGTAGACTGGGAACAGAAATAGATTTTATGGTGGTGAATTATTGATCAAGGCAGGAAACAGTACGACCATAAATTAAAATGACTTTTCGTAACGACGGTCGGAGAACTACGAATGCACGTAAGCCAGGACCAATCTCACTCAACACGGGACCGGTCTCATTTTTTTTAAGTGGGGAAATCCTCATGGTTACCCTCCGCCTGGGAATAACGGAAGGTTATGTCGGACTCCTACCGACTAAAACCCCACTATTCCTTCGAATACCATGAAACGGGGGCCCGGGAAATACTACTACATTCGCCGCACCCCCGTCTGGTGTCAGCCTACCATCCCTAGCGGGCGCCATCACCAATTGCACCCGATACCATTGCAAGCGTAACCTAGGTACCATTTCATATTTTTTTAACGAGAGTAACCGACATAGCCCGAAGAATTGCAACACTAAAGTGGCAGTGGGCTGGGCACATTGCCCGTAGGACCGATGTCTGATGGGGCCGACGGGTTCTCGAGTGGCGACCACCCACCGGAAGACGCTGCGTGGGTAGGGCCCCGACAAGGTGGACCGACGACCTGGTGAAGGTCGCGGGAAACCGCTGGATGCGGGAGGCGCAGGACCGGTCGTCGTGGAGAACCTTGGGGGAGGCCTATGTCCAGCAGTGGACGTCTTTCGGCTGAAATGATGATGATGAAATTAAGTTATTAATCTTGTCTTGCATCTAAAAAACAATATCATCATTAGCCTATTGCTGTCCACTGCTGAACATAAACTTCGATTTTCGGTACACACTATTAGTAGCAATGGGTTTCATTTTGACAATTCAACAACATTCATTGTGTTATTTAAGCTGTGGAGTAGACTCATTTTAGAACATATGGAGCAATTGATTAGCAATAAGTACCTATGTTTCAAAATGCAGCGTTCGGGAAGCTACGCTACATCTTCTCGTCGTCCAAGATACCACAGTGTCTCAAGACTAAAGTCTTTGACCAGTGTGTGTTGCCAGTAATGACTTACGGAACTGAAACGTGGTCGCTCACAATGGGCCTCATACGAAGTCTCATAATCACACAAAGGGCGATGGAAAGAACTATGCTCGGAGTTTCTTTGCGTGATCGAATCAGAAATGAGGAGGTCCGCAGAAGAACCAAAGTCACCGGCATAGCTCTTTAAGTCGCTAAACTTAAGTAGCCGTAGGCAGGGCTCATTGCTCGTAGAACCGATGGCCGATGGGGCAGTAAGGTTCTGGAGACCACGTACCGGAAGATGCAGCGTAGGGAGGCCCCAAACAAGGTGGACCAATGACCTGGTGCTTTGGATTTATTAACTTAGTATTATTATTTACCTACTAGATACAGTTAAATCGTTTCGTGAAGGTAAGTAGGTACCTACCTACACGTGCCCTCATCCAGACATACGTCAGACCGCTCAGGAAGAATGTGTTTAAAGTAGGATTTTTAATTCGAGTAAGAAAAATTACAAGGGCAATTGTCACTGATACGAAAAAGGGTGACCCGCTACAATAGTGATGTTCGGCAATCAATAGACTTAGACATTTAGTCATATATTATTTTATTACGTATCAATGCGGTTTTTTATTGTAAATATGTAGGTAATACATACCGTATTTAATAGGGTTGCAACGGAGCTTCGCCTCCGCCTCCGTTACTGCGGAAGTTCCGCAAAAAATCGTATCTTCGCTTCCGCCTCCGCCTCCGCACAATTTTTGCGGAGTTATAACGGAGGTTTATTTACGTATTTATAAAATAAATAACGCGCAAGCTGCGACGCTCGACAACCGTCCGGCCGCGTTTGAGCGCGAAATGGGCAAGAATCAACTAGTGCGAGGCGAGAATGCGGCAAACACAATTTGTTTCTCCTTAATTTTCATTACAAGGTAATATTTTTTTTACCAAGTATACTACTATTAATGTACGTATTTAAAATAAAAAAATATTTTAATTAACCATAAATTTCAATTTTCTACTATTTCAATTTTGTACTTTCACCTCCGCCTCCGCCTTCGATAACCTCCGCATCCGCGGAGGTGAGACTCGTCGCCTCCGCATCCGCCTCCGCCTCCGCTAACAAGCCTCCGTTACAACCCTAGTATTTAACAATATGATTTAAGAAATATGGACCTTACCAGTATATTAAACTCACTACAACATTATTACAAGAGCTGGGGAAAAAATGTTTAAAGAGATTCAGAAGAATTAAGTAAAACAATACAAATCATTTTATACGTTTTTAATCTTTACTTTATTATTGATATCGACTCGAATCGGAATCAGTTAGATTTATAATTAATGAATCCACACATTCATCCATGATGTGGTCGAGTTGACACATTCAGACTTCAACAATTCAACATTTATGGCATGATTGATGCACTTTCTGCAATTTTCCGGTGTCACTTCCTTCAGGCCTTCTTCAAATAATTTTTTTACGTCTTTTATTTTAAGAGTTTTGTTGTTCCTGGCGACGTACCCCTTTGCTTGAGCCCAAACTAACTCTATTGGGTTGAGCTCACAGTGATAGGGGGGCAGACGCAGGATTCTGACACCGTATTCAGCGGATAATACTTCCACAGCATAGCGTTCGTAATTAGTTTTTTGTAACTTTACTAGTTCCATGAATTGAGCCTTTATCATTGCAGTTTGATAATTAATTTGTTCGTCATACAACCACTGAAAAATATCAGCCTTCCGCGGGTCTGAAGTGGGATACGCTCAATTTTTCTAGAATGGTACGGTGCATTATCTAATACCAGCACCGCATTTGGCTTTAAATTTGGCAAAATGCTTTTAAAGCCATTTTTCAAAACACTCCGAATTCATTTCTTCATGATAGTATTGATAGTCCATACTATTTTTTATTATATTCAAAATAAGTTTAAATTAACGAGAGTTGACTGTAGGTATATAGTAATGAATCGTCAGGGGCAGCTTAACACTTTTTTTGGCCCGAAGGTGATATCGAAAAGAGGGGATATTAAATAGCCGCCTCGTAGCTCGGATCTATCCCCAATAGGTTTTTTCTTTGGAGATATCTTAGGGCTAAAGTTTAGGACACCAATCCAGTTGACAAATCAAAGGATCGTATTCGCACAGAAATCCAAACCAACACAACAAAAACATGTACCTTGGGCTTTTATCGAAAATTTCCGCTCTAGACTACAGTAATGCCAGAATAATGAATCGATGATGAGATTGAAATTGATTGCATATGGATGATATGAGTTTTAAGAAATAAATTCCCCTTTTGTACCTATTCAATCGAAAACAACAAACAGTTTTAATCTACCTACGGTATTTTTTTATCATTATTTCAAATACTTACAAACGAACTTTTGGTCCATCCTGTATTTTTATTTATGTACAGTCAAGACCAAAAGTCGAGTTGCAATCTCACAAAACTATGGCCAAGCAATACTAGTTGTAGTTACGACCTTCTTCTATAATAAAGTTTGATACACACTCATACACTTGCTGCCCGCTTATGATTGTTAGGTACTACTTACTAATTTCAACGTCTACAGTAAGTGTTTCAATGGCCTAACGGTTTTCGCCTTGATAGGCGTTCAAGGTGGTTCGAGTTCAAATCTAATAACTTGCAAAAATATTTTTTAAATGTTTATTGGTGAGTTATGAATGCTGACAACAAAAATATCTAAAAATACCGATCTGCAACTTAAAGATGATACTTTCTTTTAAGATTTTTTCTATATTAGAGCCATTATAAGAAGATGACGGTAGATTTGAAAGAATCTGAATCACTACTTCACAAAAAATATTCCGCTACCTACAATAACTATTATTAGCTACAATAACTCAAATAATATTACTTAGCTGTTGTTGGTTGGTGAACACATAGTTACCAGTTTGTGTTATTAGTTTTACTTTTTTAATTAATATGCAGGCATATGCAGCAATATATCTCAAATATCATATGAAACCGGCTTTTGTGTAAGTTGTTTTTATTATTATTTGTGTTAAGGTGCAAACTAATCGCTTGTTAAGTGTGTAATAAAATTGTTATTGTTTTAGAGAAATACTGTAAGCCGTTGGAGGTCAAGGTCAAGAGGTTGGAGGACGAAGGTAGCTGTCGAGACAAGTGAAACGAAACGACAATATTTACCGTTGAATAAACTTTTAAATCGTGCGAAGAAGATAGGTTGCATTTGTGGTTTAAAAATAAATTGGCGAGGCTGGTGGAGTCTTATCGAGCTAAACAAAAAAAAAAACTATTTATAACAAAAACAGTGCAGAAGTGTCCTACAGAGTGTTTTAAATATATACCAATAAATATCTAAATAACGGACTCTAAACCATCTCTAAAGTAATTTAGCTAAGTGACAGTAATATGTTCGGTTGGCTTAATGGCTAACAGATGTCGCCTTTTGCAATTTCAATACAAATTACTTTTGGTAAATTATAAAAACAATAATTTCGGAATTCGATAAGAAATAAGTTCGTTTACTTTTGAACTAAGAAAGCGCTTGAAGATTATAATCTCATGCCATCAAACTCCGAAAAAAGTCACTACAAGATGGCAGCATTAGTACCATGCTATACACGCAAAAAAATTATAAATGTAATAAGGACTATTATGTGTTCTAAGTATAGATTATTTTATGATTGCAATAATATTCAGGTTAAGCTTCAATCCTCTTTTCTTTAAGAAAATGAATAATTAAGCTATAACCTCATTAATCATAATATACGTATAATATTATAATTTTCATATCTAACAACCAAAAATGTTTTTTGTATTTTTTACCATAACAATATCATAAGTTTGTCAAGGATTACTTTTATATAAAATATTACAATGCTGCCGTGTCAACGTTTGTTTCATTTGTTAGTATAAGTATATCTATACCGAATAATATATAACTTTATAATATATTGCATTATAATATGCTTATTGTTTTATTTTTATATATTTTTTATTATATTACCCCTATAGTAAACTAAAACATATAATAAAACCCTTTTTTGGGATAAATATTCAATAAATTTTCCTATTTGTTTAAATATTATTTGCAAACATTTTTACTTTAAAATACAAATCAATTATCATAATTTTAAATTATATGAAACAACAAAAAGAGTTGCCTATAATAAGGATCGAACCCACAATCGCTCGCTTTTGATAGCACCATTGTTAAGTGCGGCCGCTAACTCAACTTCAAATGAAGTAACGAAATTTTGCATTACTTTAAAGAAAGACGAAGACTGCGATAAAAAAATAATGCGGTAGTGTGCGTGGCCGGTTTAGCGCAGGCGACAGTAGTCTTTAAGGTGGAAATGGACTTCTACAGCTGATAGTACATATACGCAATTTGAATATAAAAAATGCAATCTCGACTAACTTTTAATTGTAAAATCTCGATTTACCACATCACTATTTATTTGGGAAAAAAAACCTGCAGCACTGGAATTGTCATTTTTCTGACTCGAATTAAAAATCAGAGTGTAGTCGTTGTATTTACATAGGTAAGTATGCATATACTTACTGCATATAAGTATGCATACCTATATTACCCCAAATGGGGCTTGTAAGTGACCAATTAGCGCTCTATGATAATAATGTTGCTAGAAATATGATAAAATAATAAAAAAAGAGATGAAAATGGAATAATGAATGCTGAATGGGGGGAATAGAAATCTTTTACTTTGTTTTGGGATTTTTTATAATTACCTACGTGCTAATTATGAAAAAAAAAACATGATTTCTGCAAGTGATGAAGATACCTACAGGTAAGCTGCACTCCCTATTCAATGAAAATGGATCCTGAAGTAGCAATTAGCAATATTTTATTCTTGTAATGCCGGTTTTTTTCTATTTACCTCACAATCGAGATGTAAAGCAGAGTAGGTAGTTAGCTAGGGTGTAAGCAACAATTACACCCTCGAACTATAGGGGCCCTCGCTACGCTCGCGTGCCTTAATATCTCGGGCAGCAATTGATGCCTACATATTATTAATGTACCTATTAATACTCGTAGGTAAAAAGAGTAGGTATAATGTACTCTGTGGTAAAAACTTAATTTCTAGTACGGTGTGCTATTTTTATGTTTGCTATGAGAATCTCATTAGGTACCTACCTACCTAAGACAAGCAGCAAGGGTTTCTTTCAGTGTGCTGAACGACATCAGTAGGTACCTACCTACCTAATATCTAGGTAGGTAGGTACACCGTCTTCCCCAGGGAAGACGGAGGCATAGGTAGTGGTCACGTGCTGCGGTGCATAGGACGTTTAGGAGAGGCCCTCTTAGAGTCTCCCCTGGGGTTCCGGAATTGGTCTTTTAAGAGGAACCAGGACCACCCCTAGGCGCAGATGGTGATCACCGGGGTGGTTTTAGTGAGGTAAAAATTCCACACTACCCGACCTCATTCCTCGGGGGTCGGGTGCCTTTTGACGGTTTCCCCCCGAAAACAAAAAAAAAAGGTAAGTAGGTAGGTAGGTACCTATTTTATGAGGTTATTTTCAGAGGTTAAAATAATACCTATCTACCTACTTATTTGGTTATTTTTAAGGAAAGGAAGGTTGTCTGTAAAAGATCGCTCTTTGCGATAAGACCGCCCATTGTGTCACCTTTGTAAAATCTTTATATTTATGTTCCGAAATCTATGTGGTGTACATAATAAAGAATAGGTAGGTAGGTATTCTATTCTATTTTATTTTAATACCGTACTTACATCAACATGTCTCTGAGAAAAAAAAGAGAATCATAATTATGAGACCTAATCATAATAGGTAGGTACATATATCTACACAATGATGGATTTGACTCACAGAATACCGATTTCAATAAATTATTTCTTACAACGGAACCATATTCATAAGCTGGAGCAAACCCTGGCACGTTTCGATCATTAATTTCTTTCGAAATGCGCTCCGTGACATGTGTGCCCGCCTTTGCAGCGATGGCCGCTGCCATTCACGCGTCTGATTCGCTGATCGCCCCGCGCTTTCTACGCACATGCGCTTTCGAAAGCACGATCCAATATGGCCGACAAATTTGTTGTCACCTAAATTATAATGCTGCAACGATGCTGTCAGGATGATATCGTTAGTTGTTAAGATATTTAAGCATTCTGTTAAGCGATTGGTTGGAATAATGTGGAGTAAGTTTGATCGAAATATAATACAGCAACTTTCTGTTTAGGAGCTTTTCAAAAGTTGGTGTGTATTTAGTACCTAGATAGGAATAACTTTAGGTAGGTAAGTAGGTATTTGGACCAGTGTTTTAAAGCTAGGTATTTAGTAGGAAAGTAATTCTTACATAAAAAAATACAACACATTAAGTACATAGGTAGGTACCTACCTACATAGATTACCTATATACATTTTTATAATTTCTCCAAGAGCTCCCACCGCTGCCGTTAGGTAAGTACCTTATGTAGGTACTTAGGCTACCTAAATCCTACTAGGTCAGTAAGGATACTTACCTAGTAAACTTTCGCATTTATATTAGGAGGATAGGAATCCTCCTAATATAAATGCGAAAGTTTGTGAGTATGGATGGATGTTTATTACTCTTTCACGTAAAACTACTGAAAGGAATTGGATGAAATTTGGTAGGTACCTACCTACCTACTAGGCACTTTTAATCTCGATATTCCAACGGGATCGAAAACTACGTCGGTGAAACCACGAGGCACATACCCACGTGATACGTAATAGGTAGGTACGGACGACACCAGGTCAAGCTACCCAAACTGTCAAGTACCTATTCCCATTCAAAAAAATATTAAGGCTCAACCTTAATATTTTTTAGCTATACTTAGTTGAAAATCTAATAAAGAAATCTGACAGATTGTAGTAGCTTGATATATGTATATGCTGTCGTCTGTAGGTAAGTACTTAAATTAAACTAAACTTACTTGCAGCAACTAATCCAGCAGCTTCACCTACACAACAAACATAAGACAGAAGGCCAGAGCTTTGTGGCCCAGCCTAGGAGAGGCCTATGTTCAGCAGTGGACTTCGACTTATCCTGAGTTGTTTGATTGATCTAGGTATGCAACACTTTTTCATAAAAGTTTTCACTTGTTATTCACTTTTGGTAGCTAGCTCTAAGTAAGCAGTTCACTTTAAAAAAAAAGCACAACACTAGTTTCAGCTGCTATCAGCGGGGCGTCGAGTAACCTCTTTCGTAGCATTATTTGAAATACCTACTCATCCAAAAGCTCTATCAAAGAGGTGCCTACCGAGGACACGGTCTGTGGAATAACTGGTTCGCTAAAATACTCTATGGAGAATCGTGCAAGTAAATAAAGCACCCATATTACAATACAATCACTACTTTATTAGAATACAAATTTTAAGTCGTAACTTGTTATGTAGGACCCTCTACAGGGCCGAATTTAGATCACCAGACTTTTAAACACAAAGTAAAATAAGACAAAAAGTTTAGAAAAATGTGCTTCATAGGTAGGCACTAGCTTTGTTATAATCTAAATAAGAATCTTATTATAACAAAGCTAGTGCCTACCTATGAAGCACATTTTTCTTTGTTATAAATAAAAATTAATTAAGTACCTACTTAAGTAGGTATTATAAGATAGGCCAAGGCAAACGACAAGGAATTAAAAATTGGGCGTTACTTAAAGCAATTATGTTGCAATTAAAAATGAACGTTGTTATTAAGAAGTAAGTACTTAAGGTTTAAGTTTCTTTAAATTACTTAGAGCCAAGTCTTATCAACATCCATCAATCCTACGTACACATACCAAGCAACTTTAGTACAAAAGATCATTTTACAATACCTTAATTATTAACAATGCTACTTATTTATTTAAGTAAGTAGGTAATTATAAATAATCAATATGGCAAGGTATCTAAAATAAATTAAGAAGTACCTAGGGATCTACTTAGGTGGATATTTATTAGGTACCTACCCACCTACCTACGTAGGTACCTACAGATGTAGTAATTTACTTGTTATTAATGAAAAATCTTTATAATACTTACCTACAGCTGTTTTTACCTACTAACAACATTCAAATAAGGTAACTACATTTTGAACTAAGTATTAGAACATAATAAAGGAAAATAACACATTAAAAAAAAATCCCTTGGCAACTCTTTCGTCCCTGTACTGTCCTTTTGTTTACCCCTTTAGCAGGTTGCCATTGATCATTTTATGACCGCATTTAGTGACAACAAACGAACGATAATCACGTGCATTGTTAAATTATAACCCAAATAAAATTTACAACTCACCCTTTATGGATGAAGCTAACTTTGTTCAAGATCTTATTATTACTGGTGTAAAACTTAGGCAATATAACTAAAGGTGAGCCCAAACTGACCCATTGACTGACCGGACATAGGTAGGTACTTAGGTACCTACAGAAAAAAAATGGCAGGACGTAAAGTCTTTTGAAGGTATTTTGATGACGATGGTGATTTTGTGTGAATCCGGTCCGAATGAGAAGCTATGGTAGAGCATACGAGTGCTGCACTACAGGCAGTCTCCGAATGGGGCGAAGCCAATCTTGTAGCATTTAATGCCGCCAAAACACAGGCGTGTCTTTTCACCGTCAAAAGGAGTCCATTCACCTTGGCTCCTACTTTTCAGAATGTATCCTTGGAGTGCACCGACCGCCTTCAGCTTTTGGGAGTTGAGATTTCCTCGAACCTAAACTTTGGACGGTTCATTGAGTCCAAGGCCAAAGTGGCTGCCAGAAAATTTGGCGTCATCGCAAAGGTCCGGCGGTACCTACTTCACACCAGGGCAGCTTATAATGTTGTACAAAGCACAGGTCCGCCCATGTGTGGAGTGCTGAAGCCACATTTGGGCTGGTGCTGCGAAATGTCACCTGGCTACTTTGGATTCAGTGGAGAGGCGTGCGAAGAGGCTGATTGGTGACCCAGATTTATCTCGAAACGGTTTCCAAACCCTGGAGCACAGGCGTAGACTAGCAAGCATTCCGATCTTCTATAGAATGCATTCTGGTGAGTGTGAAAGGGAATTGCATGAATTACCTAATTCCCCCATCTCCGTTCCACCATCAGACGATCCGTCGAACGGAGACTTTCCACCCTTACGTTGTTAACACTACTACGATCTGGATGAAGCGTTTCGCCTCCTCCTTTATACCGCGTACATCGAGGGACTGGGTAAATTTGTCCGCGGCGGTGTTTCCGTCACACTGCAATTTGAGTGTCTTCAAGGATAGAGTGTAGGTATAGGCTCTTAATAAACTAGCGCGCTTTACCATCAACGATAGCATCACTACTTAGGTACCTACCATCAGGCGAGATTGCGGTAAGCAGTGATGCAATCGTTGATGGTAAAGCGCGTTCACTTAAAAATTTGACAGCCTCAGTGGCGTAGTGGTAGAGAACGCGGCCGCTACGCAAGGAGGCGGGTTCGATCCCCGCGCAGAGCAAATATTTGTCTGCGTGAATATGAATATTTGCACTGGTTTGATCGTGCCTCGGAAAGCACGTTAAGCCGTTGGTTCCGGTTGCCATACGAACATCTAGTGGCAGTCGTTACGGGTTGTTGGAGCCCTCAAAAGTCTAACAATTGGTCTAACTGCAATGCTTAGATATCGCCTTCGGGTTGAGGAGGTCAGACGGCAGTCACTTCACGGAAAATATCGAGGTTTAGCCAAAAATCAGCAGTTAGACTGGTAAAGCGTAAGTACCTACCCCAGATTCCAAAGCTGAAAAAGCTGCGACTGGGATTAACGCTGAGATGATGATGATGACTTAAAAATCTTAGTGAGTACTTAGGAAGGAAGACGGCAGTTGAGTGAGGTGATGCAATGTTAAACCTAACAACACGACCGACGATGCTGCGCCAGAGGGAGATTAATCTGGAGACTCTCCACGATCAGACTCCCAACACAATATCATTTGGCGCATCGTACCCGGCACACATCGCAACACAACTACTCAGACCCGTCCCCCGTACGGCTTCGCCAGACATCATGCCGGAACACGACGAGTCGCATGGCGGCAAGACTTTGTCTGGTGGGTGGTAACTTCTGCCAGCAGTCGATATTAAGGCCTACCACCGAGAAAAATGTGTAAGTACTTACTTAATGCATAATGCATTAAGTAAGTTACCAACGCCAAGGTCGATAAAGAATACCTCTATGTACATAGATGTAAATAAACCAATTTAGGGTTAGGTATCACAACTCATGTTTTACAAATCTCCTATTATTTACATGATTATTGCCTTTTACATGCTAACTAAGTACTTACCTACGTATTTATTAACAAGTCCTGTTGCAGCATACCTATTTCAATGGAATCACTAAAACAACATGCATATTAACTGGGTATTTCGAAAAACCATTAAAAAATCGATATTAATTTTACGTGATAACCCTACAAAAAAAGAAACATGGATGAAATCCAGGTATTAAACACATTTTGTGGAATTCAGCCAATGAATAAGTATAGGTACTTAGTTGAGGCATTAGTCAATACAATTTTGTGTAAGTATATCTAAACATAAGTAGGTACCTACCTCCCTAAGTAAATAAACTGTTTGCATTAGTAGGAAGTAGGATAATTACTTTTATGATAATCATCTAAGTGTCTAGAAAAGGTTGTTAATATCTGTCTTTTAGGCATAAACAACCCGTTGCCTAGAAAAGGATTGTTTTCCTCTATTCTTTATCCAATTTGGCTTTTATATAGGTAGGTCTATTAAGAATGGACAAAAGTTTACAAGAATTACTACTGTTACTTATTTTGTCCACACATTAAAGCTTGACAGTAAAGTGTTGTTTCAAGTTCAGGACTATCTCACTAGATGTCGCTACAACAGCTCTGTTACTGATCACAACGACGGATAGTAGTTGAACTTATTTCTCATAGATGTCGCTGGTGAAAGTTCGGAAGTATTACCATAGAATAAAGAGGGGAAGTAGGTTATCTGCGACCCAATCCGCGATTTAATTGCCTACTGTCTTAGGGTTGACGACTGTCCGCGCTTCGTCGGTTACGGTTGTCGCCCAAACTGCTAACAAATATTTATAGACTAAGAGCTTATGTTTAAATTATTTGCTTAGTATTTAGTTTACATATACTAGTCAGTTTTTTTTTTGTAATTTATATTTTTAGTTTTGTACACATAAAGAACCATATTTATTTTTATTTTTAATTAATACAAATATAAATAATACAAACATAACATCTATTGAATCACACATTTAATACAAAATTACAAATTAGCTACAGAAAAATACCTACTTTCTTCGGTTTCGACTATTACGAAACGCGTTGTTATTAAACTTTAATGTGTAATATATCCGTATCCTTGTAAATAACTTTTAGAAATATAATTTGAAAAATATAAGTCTTTTATTTGTTCATAAATAGACATACCAACTTTGCAGTTTATGTGATCATTTTTTAAAAGCTAATGTGCCGAAAAGCCGTGACGCGCGAACCTCGTTCCGTGCTCGGTGCTAGCCGCGACTAGCGCAGTCATAGGCACTCTAATATTGTGTTTAGGTGTGCGTGCGGCGACGCATAGATACTATGGCGCACACATACAAGCCGCGCGCGGTCCGTTTGTATGAAGATAACGTACTTCCCTCTCTTTATTCTATGGTATTACCGCGAGGTGGCGTTGAACTGGTTAGGATACTAGGATATTTCGTCGTTTCATCGGTATGATTTACGGTCTTATTTCAGATAATATATTGCTTTTATTTTCACATAATCAGCCTATAGGTTCACTGATACTCGGATTTCGGTGACTTTGGGAGCGGTTTTTAATTCTGATACTAAGTCCAGTGAAGGTGTGTGGAATAATAATTGTGGATGTTACATATTGGTTCTAGAACTAAGCTGGCTATAATCCATAATAATAATTTTATTTTTTTTAAAAGCTTTGTTAATGGGGTTTAGGTAGGTACTTACTTAAGAAAAAAATAACGATGCATTTAAAGTTACCTGCAAGCCTTGTATCCTTAACGAATCATAAATTATTTAGATATGAAACTGAGTGCCAATGACCTTTTGGGTCCCTCTTTTGATAATAGAGCGGTGTTTGTAGAACGTTCCACATTTTCAAAAGTAATCAGGAGGGTTAGCAGTCAGTGCGTGATTTTAGTTCCATAGCAAGCATTAGACGAGTCCTTTGACCTCCCCTAATTTAATCACTTCGGAGGGAACAGAGGTCACAGTTGAATGGACATTACAGATAAGGGTGAGGGCTATGGGATTTGGAACCCCCATTATAGCAGTCCATTTGATTTAAATAAGAAATTGGACAACATAAACATAAATTATGGTCTCCTTTATTTACTTAGGTATTTATTTGTGGTGGTGGTCGTTGATATGATTCATATTAATGTCTGTTTGGGTTCCTATGTAAGTAGTTTGATATAATTAGATCCTTCCATAGGTACATAAAGCCCGTGTGGTATCGGGCTTAAAATAGTACCAACCCATATCCTCCCGTGGGTGTCGTAAGAGGCTACTAAGGGAACTCTCACCGGGAAAGCGGGCAGCAGCGCTTCTCCTGTGGAATATCAAATTACTGCGATCCGCAACCCGCCCGCCAAGCGTGGGGATTATGGCAAACCTCCTCAACTTGGGGGAGGCCTTTGTCCAGCAGTGGACCTCTATAGGCTGAAGAAGAAGATGAAGAATAGATACCCATATAAACTTATCCCTTTTTTCTCACGAGAATAAGCAGAAATTACAGAATGCTACTTACCTACTACAATCCTTACTTACATACCTAAGTACCTACTCTCTTTACCTCCTTTACGATAGTCATACTTACCTAGTTATAGATTTGGTCATGCACGCAGGCCGATTGTTAGTAGTAGGTACCTAACCTTTCTAAATATTAATATCACCAAGTAGATCACTGTGTGAATGTAGGTATGTCCTAGGGGGTCCCGTCTGGGCGATTTAATTTAGGTACGGACGAGAGAAGGTCAAGCTACCCGATATTGTCATATAAAGATTCGCAATTCGTATTCCAATGAACCTTGAGCCTTAATGTTTTAGAGATAAAGCTGAAAATCTAATAAAAAAATCTGACAGATTGTAGTAGCTTGATGTGCTGTGGGTTGTACAACTGCCATAATTTTGTTCCTCGCCATATACTTTTTTCAATGTTTGTTACATTTTATTCAAGTATGTAAGTATTTGAGTAAATATCTCCCGAAAGCTAATTTTGATTTTGATGATGTTTAGTTAAAGGACTGAGATACTAGAGCTTTTACACTAAGTAGGTAGTGTTTAAGGGTAAGTATTTGGAAACATTGGAAGTGGAAAGTGTTCTACCTGTCTCCTCTTTGTACCTATTGTATACAGACAACAAACTTGCTCAAATTTCTCCAATCGACTTTCAACCTAATGCTGAAGCGATAAAGTTGAATTGAATTTGACGGATTGTGCTGGGGTCTGTACCAACTTACCTAAAAACGTAAAACGTGGATCCCTCCTATTATATTTAAGTACTTGCCTCAGCAATAGGTAGGTAGGTCAGCATCACAGAGATTCTTCACTAAAGCAAAAGAAAAACAAAAGTTGATACCAAGTTCCATTTCCATTACGGGATAACTACCAGGAGGCTATAACTCGGTAGCGGTGGAGAGGTATAATTACATAGCTGAAAGCTATCGTTAAATCCCCTCTAGTGCACGCTAATCAACGGATTAATGGGCGAGGAAATGCGGGCCAGTCCTCTGCGAAGCTGAGATGTGATGCTGGGGACATACCTATATCGATAGGTATATGTATCTAGGTAGGTTTTGTTTGGTAGTATATTTTAGTGGTGAGTATTAAAGAAAACAACACGGTTTCATGCGTAATTGTGTTTATTTATATTGACATAGACTAGTGTGGAAAAAAGCATGTAAAAAGTTAAATAGACAATTTATATATGAAAAATAGCAATTGCCTATGTACCTAGTTGAAAATAATCGAATCAGCTTCTTTCGCTTCATTTAACTACCTCTTTATTTAGATATTCTTTCGCACATGAATTGTACAGAGGCGGATTTAATGCCTTAGGTAGGTAGGAATTCTCTACCAGTCAACCAGAGTTGGGGAAGAGATTAAATGGCAGGTACTTTAGTTGAAAAAAAGAAAAAGAAAAGCTATTTAACGGCTAGGTACCTATTAGATTCTTTCCTAAGAATTTCCATCAAAAATTCTAGTATTAGGTACTTAACTCTCATATTGATGGCTCTCCTCCTGCCCTAAAATTCGATTCATTTCACAGGAACTTTGCAACCCCTACTCACCCTACGGAAACAATGCCCCTACCCTTGCGTCCCCGCATTCGCAGCATCCGCCATTTTTACGACTAAAACGAGACGGAGCTAATTCTACCTGTAAGAGAGAAAAGGATAAACGATTTGGGGTGCAAAAGGAATTAGACATGAGTTGGGTTGAATGTATAACAAGGACAAAAGCGAAGGGCGATTTATCACCGCAGTGAAATCTTTTAAAAACACTCGTTCCTTTGTTGGACTGAATTGAATAAACCCAAGAAAAAATAATGAAGTGTTGATTTACCTATTTTATTTTACAGGTAGGTTAAGTTGATAAAAATTAGGTAAGTACGTACCTACCTCTTCTTCAGCACAGTTTCAGTGAAAACAGAATGTGTGAGCCATGAGAAGTACCTACCTATAAGGCAATGGATTTGTGAATACATTAACACTATTCATAATTAGGATATTTTTAAGATAATAATTCTAATTGGAATGAGGAGATCCGCAGAAGAACGAAAGTAACCGACATAGCCCGAAGAATTGCAACACTAAAGTGGCAGTGGGCTGGACATATTGCCCGTAGGACCGATGCTCGATGGGGCCGACGGGTTCTCGAGTGGCGACCACGCACTGGAAGACGTAGCGTGGGTAGGCCCCCGATAAGGTGGACCGACGAACTGGTGAGGTCGCGGGAAATCGCTGGATGCGGGAGGCGCAGGACCGGTCGTCGTGGAGAACCTTGGGGGAGGCCTATGTCCAGCAGTGGACGTCTTTCGGCTGAAATGATGATGATGATGATGAATAATTCTAAAAAAAATGTTATACTCGGCGGTAGGCAATGACATCGGGACAAAGTCTTACCGCCAAGCGATTCGTCGTGTTCCCGCATGACTTCTGGTGAAGCCGTACGGAGGACGGGTCTGAGCAGTTGTGTTGTGAAGTGTGCCGGGTACGATGCGCCAAATGTTGTTGTGTCGGGTGTTTGGTCGTGGAGTGTCTCCATATCAATCTACTTACCTCTAGCGCTATCGTTGATCGTGTCGCTCAACTGCCGTTTTCCTTCCTATGCACTCTGTTTTTTGAGTGGATAGGCTTAATAAACTAGGGCGCTTTACCATCAACGATTGCATCTCTGCTTACTATCAGGCGAGATTGCGGTCAAGCACTAGTTTAGGAATAATTATTTTAAAAAATAGGTATATAGTCTGAATTAAGCAATATAAAAATAATATTGCTAATAATAGAGTAGGTAGGTATATTGTTTGGAATATTGAAATACCTACCTATCAACTTCAGCAGCGGTTAACACGCCTGCCTGCGTCGTGGAGGCCCCGGGTTCGATCCCCGGCCAGGTCATGATGGAAAACGATCTTTTCCTGATTGGCCTGGGTCTTGGATGTTCATCTATATAATTATGTATCTATTATAAATACAGTATCGTTGAGTTATTATCCCATAACACAAGTTTCGAACTTACTTTGGGGCTAGCTCAATCTGTGTGATTTGTCCGTATATATTTATTTATTTATTTATTATCTGACCAAATTACCTATTTAGGTAAGTATTTGACAATTCCCGTGAACATTTCAGTACCAACGAGTAGGCTAATACCTAATTAGGTACTATTTTACTTAGGTACATAGTACCTAATGTACTGGTAATTAGCCTAGTACTGAAATTTTTGTTGTTGGACTTCATATGTCGACAGTGATGTGGACGAATTTTTCGACGTAGGTAATTATTCGACGCAGTTTGAATATTGAATGAAATTGTAGTAAATACCTACCTATCCAAGTTGGCCCCTTAATGGCTTAGGCAAACAAACGAATTCAGTAGATAGCTAACCTTGTCGAATATTCTTCCATAAAAAAATGTAAGACGTTGAATTTATTTATTTTATGTATAACAGCCCTAAGTTAAAGATTTTTTTTATACAAGCTTCTCCGTACACAGCTCAATAAAATCTCTAATATCTATTATTTCCAATAATGACGTGAGATTTGAGTTAGCACAGTCCCCACTCAGTCAAGTGAAAACATCCAGCCAGTCGACTTGACGCAAAGTTTATTGCCCTCGTTATCGAGACCGTTATTTTTCGTTATTTGATCGCATTAGAGGGCGCATGCGACCCTCCGCTTGAGGAAACTTGTGAGGTACATATAGGTATAAATCTATAAAATTACTTCTGTAGGTAACTATTATGTAGGTAGATAGATATAGGTAGGCTAGCCTAAATTGTATAATTTGATTGTGCCAAAGCTTTCAGAGTGACATTTAAAGCCTTAATGTGCCTAGGTAGGTAACCTACAGTGTACCTATCAGCATCTCACATAGGAAAGTACCTACATTAGGTGGGTACCTACACCAAGGTAAACAGGTATTTTTTTTTTAAATCATAGTAAAATTCTGCCAATATCCATGAACAGTGGATACTATTACGAGTTTGTTGAAAGAAAACTCATTGAAATTTGAAATTGCTGAAGATACCTAGTGTAGTAATAGGTATCTACAAAGCCATATACAAACCACGTGTTATACTGACGTCACGCAGATCCTAAATCTCGCAAGCAAAGTTTACAGTTCAACTAGCATACATATGTGGAGGTATGAGGAGCAGCGTGTAAAGCTCACTCATCCTCCATAGAAAGGGGAGGATCCTCCAACCAGACTGGTTGTCTGGCGGGCCACATGCCCGCCGGTTAATGTCGCGAGCTTGTATACGTGCTAGCTATACAGAAAACTCTGATTGCGAGATGCAGGATTCGCGTGACGTCAGTATGACGCGTTGTTCGCATGTTGCGTTGTAGACACCGCTACACATACAACATCCCCACATCAACCGACGGGCAAGTGCGCGCCAGACACAATACCTATCCTGCCGGAGGATCCTCCCTTTTCAACATAGAGTATGAGCGACCGCGACGCACAAGAGTATAACGCAGCGCCACCCCGAGTCACTGGGGCGTCTCTGTAGACAGTTCTGACAAGCCATGACGCATGAACTATGCGGGGACCGGTTTTGACTCACTGTAACCTCAGCTAGTCTGGTAAGAATAAGCATATCGCAAAATAAAAGATTCAGCCTACTACAGTTACTAGTAGGGTCCACGAATATATTCATGACTAGTATCTACTATAATTATAATTCAAAATCAAAGCATAAATTATAGATAACAATTCAAATTCACTTGTCTGATATGATTCTAAATATTTTGTAGAGCTTTATAATAATAAAGCTCTACAAAATATTTAAGGGTTTATTTTATGGATTTTAATTTACTTAGGTAGGTACCTGCTCATATACAGGGTGTATCTGACATCGTACCGCAAACTACGCGAAAAGGCTAGACGGCATGCCACTAATAAAATTATGATAGTCATTTATGTCGTTAATGAACGGTTACAGAATAAACACTGTTTAAAAAAAAAGTGTCGGCTTGGCCTTTGAACGTTGCAAGCGTGCCGCCGTGCGGGTTTGTAGGTATGACGTTGACCCCTGATGTGAACTCTATTAAATCAGCTGATAAGATAGTTTTTCGGGTGTTGTTTTCATTGCGCTTTTTTATGTAATTAGCGAATTATTTAATTTTTACTTTATAATATTATTGGGTTATAAAAGTATAGCAATTGTGAACGGTCTCGAGTGAAAAAAAACTACATATATTTTTTTTAAATCATGAAAAAGCCGACGAAAAATTCCACCACTGGGGGGCTCAGAATCATGTAGGTACTGAATCCATGGTACCTACTCGTTTGTGCGTCGATGTCAGATACACCCTTTATAAACAACTACCTACATAGTAAAAACGAACCTTCAAATTCCTTGCCAATTTAATATGAAGTTAAAAACAAAACAAAAAAAAGTACAGTACCTAGTATGTACTAATTCGAAGCTATCCCCGTGACTTTCGCGTGATTGTCGAAAAATTTGTCCCATAACTATTGTCTCTTAACTTACCTTCTAAAATTAAAAAGTTGCTCAAGCACCCTAATAGAGTAACACATTATTGCGAGGGGACTCTAGTGCCGAGGAATTTGGAAAATAGGTATTTGAAGAAACTATTGCCGTCGCGCTGCTTCCAACCTCTACCGGTAAAGTGCGAAATGGACATTTGCAGCTCAGGCTGATTTTACCTACAAAAACGTTGACCAAAAGTCGTTTCGTATTCCACTGTTTTCTTTTTCAAAACACCACAGATCTCAATTATTTTTATATCAAAATTTATAGGAAAAGTATACCTACCTATGCTTCTGTTATTTTCTTTTTTGTCAAAAACTTATCACGTTTGTCTAATAATCATCTGAACATCACGGTAAAAATGGGTTATGTTTCGCGATTTTGAAGTATCGTATTTCTTTTATTACTTAAGTTTCGGAAAAAATCAAATGATAAGGGAACGTATAATCACGGTGTAAAATTTTAGAAACAAAAATAATTGCTCTGAAAACATTACCCACGAAGAAAACAGCGGAAACCGTTTGTATAGAGAAAGCACCACTAGAGTTCCCTCTTAATCATCATCATCATCCCAGCGTTAATCCCAGTCGCATCCGAAGCCTTTTCAGCTTTGGAGTCTGGGGTCCGCTTTACCAGTCCAACTGCTAATATGGCTAAACTTCGACATTTTCCGTGAAGCGACTGCCGTCTGACCTCCACAACCCGAAGGCGACATCGAAGCATTGCAGTTAGACCACTTGTTGGACTTTTGAGGGCTCCAACAACCCGTAACGACTGCCACTAGATGTTCGTATGGTAACCGGGACCAACGGCTTAACGTGCTTTCCGAGGCACGACCAGACCAGTGCAAATATTCATATTCATGCATACAAATATTTGCACTGTGCGGGGATCGAACCCGCGTCATCTTGCGCAGCGGCCGCGCCCGCTACCGCTACGCCACGGAGGCTGTCAGAGTTCCCTCTTAATATCAATTGGAATTTTGAAGCATACCTATTGCTAATCTACTGCTCCGTATGTTTGGAAACGTGTCTGGTAAATAACGGAATAAATGTTGTTGAACTGTGAAAGTGACAGCCATTGCTACTGATAGTGTGTTACGCTAGTCATAGATGCAATTATCCTAATTTTAAGAATTGTGACAATTTGATTTCTGTCAAAAATACCTGCGATTTCTCTACATTTTTCACATTGATTTTTATGATTTTGTTCATTTCTGAGAAAAAGTGCTATTCGCGGTGGCTCTTTAATTCTTGTTTCGAACATGTTGAAGTGTAAACAACATTTAGATTTAGTTAACCTTTCTACTGAGTTGTCTTGTGTTGAACTTGAACGATATATTTATTTGTGTTTATCGCCCCCCCCCCTCCCCTCTGGAGATTTTGTTAGTTTTGAACTGGTAATGAGGATTCACTCAATAGATTGAAATCGAGTAGCAAAAGTACCTACTATTTTATGTGGAGATTTCAACATTAATATTTTGGATGTTACCCCTTCAAGTATTAGACTTCTCAATCTGTTTAGGTCTTACAATTTAATTAACTGGTTTTTGAACCTACTCGGATCACAGCATCTTCGTCAACCTGTCTTTATAATATATTTAGTGATTGTAATGCGGATAATAAATTTGTGTTAACTGACTTAACATCCGACCACTGTGGTATATTAGCTAGCTTCCCAATGCAATCACATAAAAAGCCGCATAAGATTCAATGCAGGCCTTATACTATAGCTAGTCGCTGCAAAATGTTTAAAAATAATGTAGCCCATAAAATTACACCATCCATAGTAAAACACAAGAATGATAATGAAATGTGTAGTGCCCTTTGTAATGTTGTGCAAAAGGAGTACCAAATTGTTTTCAAGACCAAAACCATTAAGATTAATGGATCGTCTGTTGGCTTTAACCAATGGGCTACTTCGGGTATTTTTATAAGTATGTAGAGCGATACCGTACGAATTATATGGTTTGAAAAAATACAGGTTTGATACTGCCTTTCTAGAGTACCTATATAAAAAAAATATTTAATGATATTCAACAAGAAATGTGTATTTGCTAAATCAAAATTTCTAAGTGATACAATTAAAAATTCAAATAATGAAGTAAAAACCACTTGAAAAATTATTAATAATGATACTGGCAAACCTGTTAAACAGGATAAACAACTTGAGATTATGGTCGACAACAAATTAGTTCATAAAGCTGCTGACGTAGCTGAGGCATTTAATGAGTTTTTTGCTAACATGCCAATAGCTACAACTCGCTCGTTAAATTCATCCCCATCTAAAGCTGAAAATCTTTTGCATAGTAGTGTATCTAAATGTAGTCATCTATTTCAATTTGAACACGTATCCCCCCATGTTGTATTTAATGTTTTTAACACACTTAAGTCTAAAACTCCAGTGATTACTGGAACATATCCATTAAAGTATTAAGTAATATAATAGACATTGTGGCCCCGTATCTAGCTGTTAATTTTAATAAATGTGTGACTTGGGGATTTTTCCTGATCTAATGAAGAGTAGTGAAGTAATACCATTATTTAAATCAGGTAATAAAACTGACGTTGGCAACTTCAGACCCGTTTCTATCTTACCTGCATTCAGCAAAATATTTGAATAATTAATACTTAAGTGGTTGCTAAGACATATTAATTTAAATAATCTTTTTTTTATATACATATATTATAAACTAGCGCTTGACTGCAATCCTGCCTGATGGTAAGCAGTGACGCAATCGTTGATGGTAAAGCTCCTCCATAGTGAACAATATGGTTTCACAAAGGGTCATTCGACTACAGATGCGGGTGTGGCTCTACTGAAACACATATTTAACGAATGGGAGAGGTGGGAAATCCTATTGGAATTTTTGTGATCTCTCCAAAGCTTTTGATTGCGTGCACCATGACATGCTTTTGCGTAAACTACGTCATTACGGTGTCCAAAGTGAAGCTCTCAACGTAATTAGTTATTATTTAAATAATAGATTTCAGTACGTAGATATTAATGGTGTGACATCTTTCGGGCTACCAGTTAAGTTAGGTGTACCGCAAGGCTCAATCCTGGGCCCATTCTTGTTTTTAGTATGCATTAATGATTTACCGGTTTATTTTAAGGGCATCTGTGACATTGTGCCGTTTGCAGATGACACCTCTTTTATTTTTAAAGTAGACAGGAATAGACAAGATTTTGACGAAGTCAACAGTGCACTTTGGATTGGTTTACCTCAAATAACCCAATTCTAAATAGGTACTAAGAAAATGAAATGTGTACACTGTGGGCTCGGCAGTTTTTCTGGGAATCACAGTAGATGCAGTAGTTTTTAAGGTGGGAGGCCACAACATCAGCCGCCGGCATAAGTTACCACCCACCAGACAAAGTCATGTCGCCAAGCGATTCGTCGTGTTCCGGCATGATGTCTGGTGAAGCCGTATGGAGGACGGGTCTGAGCAGTTGTGTTGCGATGTGTGCCGGGTACGATTTGCCAAATGTTGTTGTGTCGGGAGTTTGGTCCTGGAGGGTAGCGGGATCCGAAGCACGGTGCTCCGCTGGCCGACCGCAGGTAGTTGGGGGCCCAAGTAGAGTGCCAGCCACACACGAAAGGCTGCCCCGCCAACTGCGAAAAATCCCAGGGTGGCCCCATCGTGCCGGTTGGCGACCGGACGAGAGGACCCGATGGTGATCCCTGGGGGGTTCGGGCGTCCCCGCAGTCTCCAGATCAACCTCCCTTTGGCGCGGCATCGTTGGTAGTGTTGTTGGGTTTAACATTGCTTCACCTCGCTCAACTGCCGTCTTCCTTCCTATTCACTCAATTTAAAATCAAAGATGAAAAGTACAAATAAGAAAAGTAGGTGTGCACAGCGGGCGCACGTCCTCTCGTTTAAAGTGCACCTCTCAAACATTCGAGGTCTGCACTCCAATATCGATGCAGTCCACCACCACCTTGAGACTGAAAAGCCTCACCTACTTTTCTTGACGGAGACCCAGATCAGATGTCCGTCTGATGCGGCATACCTCAACTACCCGGGATACTCTTTGGAGCATCATTTCCTGCAGCGTGCTGGGGTCTGTGTGTATGTCCGCAATGACATCTGTTGCCGGCGTCTCCGTCACCTCGAAGACCCTCATCTATCGACCTTATGGCTGTTGGTTGACACTGGTGTAGACAAAATTGTCTACACCTGTGTCTACCGATCGCACAGCGGTGATCAGGAGACAACTCGGTTATTCGACCACCTCAGTGAGGCTGCTGACAATGCGCTGCATCGGCACCCTGACGCTCAGTTCGTCACTCTGGGGGACTTCAACGCCTGCCACCAGGACTGGCTCTTCCCATACCATAGAACCGACCACGCTGGGAGAGAAGCGCGAAACTTCGCGCTTTCTATGGGCCTTTCCCAGCTGGTAGAGCAAGCGACTAGGGTGCCTGATGTAGTTGGCCAGACAGCCAACTGTTTGGACCTTCTGCTGACCACTGATCCGGACAGATGTGTTGTAACAGTTTCCTCACCGTTGGGAACTTCAGACCACTGTCTGGTGAAGTCTGTGTCATCCTTCTCCCCTCCAGATCACGACTCTCGTGGTGAACGGAGATTGTGGCGATACAAGTCAGCAGATTGGGATGAGATGCGCCACTTCTTTGCGTCTTATCCTTGGCAGCAGGTCTGCTTCTCTTCTGACAATCCGTCGAGCTGTGCGGACGCTATAACCGATGTGGTGCGTCAAGCTATGGAGTATTTTATCCCCTTCAGCGACATGCCCGTCGGTGGCTCAGCTCGCCCATGGTTCAATGCCGATTGTGTCCAAGCTGAGCAGCATAAGCACGCGGCATTTCTCACCTGGGTTGACGCTCGTGACCGCAGAGCTCCGGATCTAAGCTCAAAGAAGAGAGCCTTTAACCGTGCTGCCAAGTCCTACAAAAAGGCGCTTAAGAGGCTCGCTTCGACCGTATTACCCATATTGGCAACAAGCTATCTGCGCAGCCATCCGGTAGCAGATCTTTTTGGTCCCTTGCCAAATCGGTCGAGGCGAACTTCTGTCGACCCACACTGCCTCCGCTGGTGAGGCCTGATGGAACACTGGCCCATACGGCGAGAGAGAAAGCAGGTCTCTTTGCATCTCTCTTTGCCCATAGTTCGCGTCTTGATACTGGCAGTGCTACTCCACCTAATTTACCTCATTGCGGAGCTTCAATGCCGGAGGTTCGCATTAGGAACAAGGAGGTCCTGAGAGCACTGTGTCGTCTGGACGTGAATAAGGCTAGTGGTCCAGATGGTATACCAGCGATTGTTCTTAAGGCATGTGCGCCCGAGTTGTCTCCTGTATTGACGCGCCTGTATCGCCTCTCATTTGGGACTGGTATAGTGCCCAAGTCCTGGAAGCTTGCCAACGTGCAGCCCGTGCCCAAAAAGGGTAGTCGTGCCGATCCTACCAACTATCGGCCGATTTCGGTAACCTCCATACTCTGCAAGATTATGGAGCGTGTGTTGAATTCGCGCCTCTTGGCTTACCTGGAAGGTAACGATCTCCTCAGTGACCGACAGTACGGTTTTCGGCGCAACCGGTCAACTGGGGACCTACTAGTGTATGCCACTCACTTGTGGGGCGAGGCCCTCGAGAAAAATGGAGAAGCGATTGCCGTCTCCCTTGATGTCTCGAAGGCCTTCGACCGGGTATGGCACGCTGGCCTTTTGAGTAAGCTTCCAGCGTACGGCGTTTCCGCTGGCCTGACTGGCTGGGTTAAAGACTTCCTGACTGAACGGTCCCTCCGAGTTGTTGTCGACGGATGCTCATCGGAGCCCATGTCGACCAATGCCGGTGTTCCTCAGGGGTCTGTTCTCTCTGCAACTCTGTTCCTGCTGCATATTAATGATCTGCTGATGCCCGGTATCTATGGGTATGCAGATGACAGCACAGTTGTGGAGAGATATCTGCCGGAAGCTCGGGCTAGTAAGGAGGCAATCTGGTCCGAAAGAGAGGCTATGGTAGAGCGTACGAGTGCTGCACTACAGGCAGTCTCCGAATGGGGCAAAGCCAATCTTGTAGCATTCAATGCCGCCAAAACACAGGCGTGTCTTTTCACCGCCAAAAGGAGCCCGTTCATCTTGGCTCCTACTTTTCAGAATGTATCCTTGGAGTGCACCAACCGCCTTCAGCTTTTGGGAGTAGAGATTTCCTCGAACCTTAACTTTGGGCGGTTCATTGAGTCCAAGGCCAGGGTGGCTGCTAGAAAACTTGGCGTTATCGCAAGGGTCCGGCGGTACTTCACATCGGGGCAGCTTCTAATGTTGTACAAAGCACAGGTCCGCTCGTGTGTGGAGTACTGCAGCCACATTTGGGCTGGTGCTGCGAAATGTCACCTGGATACTTTGGATTCAATGGAGAGGCGTGCGAAGAGGCTGATTGGTGACCCAGACTTAACTCGAAACGGTCTCCAAAGCCTGGAGCACAGGCGTAGAGTAGCCAGCCTTTCGGTCTTCTATAGGTTGCATTCTGGTGAGTGTGCAAGGGAATTGCATGATTTAATTCCCCCATCACCGTTCCACCATCGGACGACCCGTCGTACGGCGAGTTTCCACCCTTACGTTGTTGATACCACTGCGACACGGACGAAGCGTTTCGCTTCCTCTTTTATACCGCGTACATCGAGGGACTGGAACAATTTGCCAGCGACGGTGTTTCCGTCACATTACAATTTGAGTGTCTTCAAGGCTAGAGTGAATAGTTTCTTAATAAACTAGCGCGCTTTACCATCAATGATCGCATCACTGCTTACCATCAGGCGGGATTGCGGTCAAGCGCTTGTTTATAACTTATAAAAAAAAAAAAAAAAAAGATGCCAACCTTCAATGGGGACCACGCATATCAAACCTAGGAGGAAGGCTCAGTTCGGCTGCCTATGCCGTCAGGAAAGTAAGACTGACGGTATAGGCACTGACGTTGATACAGCTCGTTTAGTCTATTTTTGTTATTTCCACAGCGTTATGTCCTACGGTATTGTACTGTGGGGCAAAGTCGCTGACATACAAAATATACTTGTACTCCAAAAACGAGCTGTTCGAGCAATTTACCAGCTCGGTTTAAGAGTTTCTTTAAGAGATGTCTTTAAAGATATTGGCATTCTCACGGTAGCTTCCTAATTTATATTAGCCAACATCTTATATGTTAGGCAAAATATTCACATGTACACCAAAAACAGTGAGATTCATAATGACAACACCCGAAATAAGGACAAACTGATTTTGATTTATTGAGATGACGTTGCAATTACATAATGAATGTTTTTAATTAGCTAAAACACACTGACAGGCAAAAATAAAGCACTGTATACGTACTTATACTTTCATAACGCATTCAGTAAAAGCTGTGTTACTCTTACTTCAAAAACATACACTTAATTTTTATTATTTGTATTTATGTAAAGATAAGGCACTAAATAAGGAGGGTGGTCCCCGACGTATTTGCTTGTATTTGAATGCTTAGGCACGTTTTTAATCAATTTCCTCAGTTGCAGTCTTCTATTTGACATGCAGTACAGACGTAACATTCAGCCCCTCATAAATATTTAGTAGAGGGTTCCAAAGACGTCACTATTTATTTAAATTAAAAAAATGTAGCGTGCCAACTTAATTTGAATAGTAGGTATCTACAGTTTAGCGTTAAATCATTAACTTTGAATAATTTAATTTGACTTTTAAACCAATTTATGACTCTTCTGTTATACCGGTAATTATATTTAATTATAATATACAACGCACATTATTTTAATTAATGACCGGTATTCGAATAACAACTCAATCGATTCGATATAAAAACTTTTTACAACGGAAGTACCTTATAAATCCATCATCAGGTAGGTACTTTGTGGTTGCTTATGAGAACACAGAAAAAAGCCTTTCTTACATTGTAAGTAAGTATAACATGACCATTTTTTTTTTTGTAGACTTTCAGAGTAGCACGACAAACAACCTGGGGCCCTAGTGTGCTATTATTACAATAGTGTCAGAATGGTCGATCAGTGATCTCATAATGAACGATTTTGACAAGTTTCGTAATCTACTAACAAAATGGCGTCATTGTGACTTTCCAGTGGTCAATCACTAACAATCCCCTCCATATTAATTACTAGCGGCCGCCAGCGCCTTCGTTCGCGTGGAGTTAGTTATGCTCCGCTCCTATTGGTCGCAGCGTAATGTTATATAGCCTAAAGCCTTCCTGGATTAATGGGCTACCCAACGTAAAAAAAGATTAGCGCGTTCAAACAAACAAACAAACTCTTCAGCTTTAGGTATATATTAGTATAGATTGTTCAAATTGAGTATTTAGTAATTTTTAGAAAATCATTTCTACTTACGGATTTTATAATACTTAGGTAATGCCAATAGGGCAATGTCATTCTATAACCATTCCCCTACTTAGTAAATTTAGCTGATTGCGAACTTTTAGCACAATGGAATCATGTTGGAATGGCAAATTTATAAAAATAGCAAGGTCAGTTTTGTAAAAAAAAAAAACATTAATATTTTAGTCGCAACTCGCAGTCGCATCTTGGTGACAAAATAATGTCAAAAATTTTTTTTATTTAATAGGTATATAGTTACCTAAATTAGTGATTGACCACGATTCCGCCTGATGGTAAGCGATGACGCAATCGTTGATGGTAAAGCGCACTAGTTTATTAAGAACCTATTTCAGTCTAGCCTTGAAGCTTCTTAAATTGTAATCAGACGTGAAGGCCGTAGGTAGGTACTAGGCAAATTGTCAAATTGGAAATTAGAGGTAACTTTGACAGATAACGAGAGTGAGATCAGATTGTTTTTAAAATGACATTATAACTGACGTAAATTTTAACTTTGCGGGCCGATCGATGTCCGTGCCATCCTGTAAAATAAATAAATAAGTATTAGTCATCATCATCATCTCAGCGTTAGTCTCAGTCGCATTCGAAGCTTTTTCAGCTTTGGAGTCTGGGGTCCGCTTTTACCAGTCTAACTGCTGATTTTGGCTAAACTTCGATATTTTTTGTGAAGCGACTGCCATCTGACCTCCACAACTCGAAGGCGATATCGAAGCATTGCAGTTGGACCAATTGTTGGACTTTTGAGGGCTCCAAAAACCCGTAACGACTGCCACTACATGTTCGTAGGTATGGCAACCGGGACCAACGGCTTAACGTGCTTTCCGAGGCACGACCAGACCACTCACTCGTACACTGAACACTCGTATTCATGCATACAAATATTTGCACTATGCGGGGATCGAACACGCGCCTCGTTGCGCAGCGGCCACGTTCGCTACCTACCGCTACACCACGGAGGCTGTCAAAAACAATATTACTAATTTCGTTAATAGTCCACCAATACTTACCTATAATGAACCGGGTATGAAATATCACAGAAAATAGGCATGGGGGTGTTAGGTATAATTTTTTTCCGAAGTTGTATTTTTTTAAAATTATTTCGTTAAATAAACAGTAATAAATAACACTATCAAATTATTAGGAAGAAAAATCTCACTAATTCAGAAAAAAATATACCTACTTAGGTAACTAAAAAAAATAGGTAAGTACCTATGAAAAATCGACAGCCCAAAGGTATGTTTGTAAAAAATGGCATTTCTGCATCTATAAGCATACCTATATGGTGAATACCTAGATGAAAGAGAAAACAATTACGATTTGTTATTATTACAATACCTAATCAAAATACACCTACCTAATAATAAATTCAATTCAAAACTGGGTAAAGCTGATTACAGCTTCTGATTGATTTTTCTTGGTTTTCATACTTCTAAACCATTTCACTAATAATTTTGCTTTCTTTCCTAGGCAAGTCATAAGTGCTAAGTGCTGAAGCTGCATCTGAAAAAAAAGAAACAATGTGAGTAATAGCTAAGCTAAACGTCAACGTTATAGTAAATCTTAACAGTTTTTATTTTATTTCATAGGTACCTTGATAGTTACAATTATACTTAGTTATTAATAAACAAGCGTAATAGAGGTTTACATGTTACCTACACTAGTGTCAGGGAAGTCGGAGAGTAGGTGTTCTAGAATGTCTTCTGTCTAATATTTATATATAAAATTCAAAGCCCTGACTCACTCATATTCGTTTAATTTTTTATAATCGACGAAAATTTTCATTGCACAGGTGTTCAGAATCATATGGGAACCTACTCACAACACGGTAACAACCGTGGGGTAACAGATTGCGAGTCGATGTCACCCTGTGTAAGTTTTAGCGAATCCATTTACGAGTGAAAAGTCAACATTATTATGAAAAACTAGCGGCCGCCAGCGACTTCGTCCACGTGGACTTAGTTATGCTCCGCTCCTATTGGTCGCAGCGTGACGTTATATAGCCTAAAGCCTTCCTGGATAAATGGGCTATCCAACGCACAAATAATTTTTCAAATTGGACCAGTAGTTCCCGAGATTAGCGCGTTCAAACAAACATACAAACAAACAAACTCTTCCGCTTTATATATTAGTATAGATAACAAACGAAACAGTGCGTAGGTAGGTAATTAAGGCAGCTTTTAGTTGGTAGCTTTGCCACCATGATGATTTTTTTTTCAGTTGGTAGCTTAGCCTCTTTGGTGTTCTTTTATTAAAAAAAAAACAAGTCATATGCTGTGATGACAGGAAGGGGCAATTAGGTAAATGTCAACGTCTTAGAAATTCTGTCCACGCATGGCCCAAAACATCAATAACATCATGTACCTACATACGGACACATGGTCCTATTATGCATGCAAAGGGGAACTGCCCTCCACGAGGAGGGTGTATGGAAGGTACCTCAACTTTAATGAATTAATGTTTAGATTAATTAATCATTAATAAAGTGACACGTGCGTTTAATTACTAAAGATTATGTTTGTTAACTAGGAGGCCATTATCTTAACTATGAGCTTTAACTATCAAACTTATGCGGGCTTGTTTATTTAATCCATTTGCTTATGTGCGATTTATTTATTTATAAAACGTCACATGTGAGGAGTCAAAGTCTATCTAAATAATTTATTTCCTTTTAAAGACGCCGTAACTTTCTATGGCGAACAATTTTAAGGAATTGGTTTTAATTCAAACCCAAACTTTATCATCATCAACCTTTATATTTATCGTCCTACAGCTGGGCACAGGCCTCCTCTCATAAAGAGAAGGATTGAGCGTAATCACCACGCTTGCTCAATGCGTGTTGGCGATTTCAGACGTAAAGTCCAGGTTCCCTTAAGATGCTTTCCTTCACCTTGTAATCAGTCATTGGTGTCCAAGATATAGTTAGAAAGTAGGTACATATAACTTAGAAAAGTTACATTGGTACTAGGGTTGTAACGGAGGCTTGTTAGCGGAGGCGGAGGCGGAGGTGAAAGTACATATAGAAAAAATTGAAATTTATGGTTAATTAAAACAATTTTTTTATTTTAAATACGTACATTAAGGTAATATACTTGGTAAAAAAAATTTACCTTCTTGTATTGAAAATTAAGGAGAAACAAATTGTGTTTGCCGCATTCCCGCCTCGCACTACTTAGTTGTTTCTTGACCATTTCGCGCTCAAACGCGGCCGGACGGTTGTCGAGCGTCGCAGCTTGCGCATTATTTATTTTATAAATACATAAATAAACCTCCGTTATAACTCCGCTTAAAAATTGTGCGGAGGCGGAGGCGGAAGCGAAGATACGATTTCTTGCGGAACTTCCGCAGTAACGGAAGCGGAGGCGAAGCTCCGTTACAACCCTAATTGGTACTTGCCTGACCTGGAATCGAACTCTAACACTCATACTCATTCATGCATACCTACATGTTCATTCTTCATTTCACATTCAATCCATTCTTCTGTGAAATGCGCTTCCTCTTGATATCAGGATGGCCGCCAGTCGATTTGCATTTAAGCGGAAATTGCAGAGTTATTTTCGCAACAATTAGGGTAGAGTTATTGCTACACCTCTCCCAAATTTTAGTTTTTTATGTAGGTATATATTATAAGTATATATTTTGGTAATAGTATGTATGTATAATTAGCTTATTTAAGTTTTTTTTTTTAGTGTGAAGTGCTTTTTTTTTCTTTACAATTTTTTTTTCAAACTAAAGCACCTACCATCTTATCTCTTCACCACCTGTGGTTGACTGTTAGAGAATGCCTAAGGCATTAAGTCGTCATATAATATTTTAAAATACATTTTTAGAGCAGGGCCCATAGAGCTAGCATTGGCAACAACATTAGGTACATCTAGGTATACCTAAAATGTATTAAAGAAATGACATCGAGCATTTAAATTTCAGCGTTTTCTTTTTGTAATAAAAAAACATGCAATAGTTTCTCAAATGTCATGTAGATGAATTCCTCTAAAATTTCATAATTTGTTTATGGATCGAAAAGTTTATTATCCAAATAATATCCGCAATTAATTTGAAAGCACGGTTGGCGCAGTGGTTAAGATATTGTCTTCTGCACTGCGTGTCGCGGGTTGAGTTTATATGTTTGTAAACTCACCCACGATAAAAGAGAAATTACCTACTAGTGTGGGGCAATGTCTTTTTTTTTTTCTAAATCCTGAAGTAAGTAGTAAATAACTAAGTACCAACACTTGCAATGAGAAATGTGTAAAATTGTATTCCTATACTAGCTTTCCGCCCGCGGCTTCGTCCGCGTGGAGTTCGGTTATATCGCGCTTTTTAGATTTCCCTCGGGAATATCAAATTTTTCCGGGATAAAAGGTAGCCTATGTTCTTTCTCAGGGTCTAAAGATTGTCTGTGCCAAATTTCATCAAAATCGGTTGAGAGGTTTAGGCGGGAAAGTGTAACAGACAGACAGACAGACAGACAGAGTTACTTTCGCATTTATAATATTAGTATGCATTCCAACGCACATAGTAATATTAAACGGTTAATCAAAACATCAAGACAACGGCAACTCTCTATTTAATCATGAGTTTAGTTTAACGACAACAGTTAGCAGAGAAGATAACCCATTTTAAGCTATCGGTAATTATATTCAGATCTATATATAAAACAAACATTAACATGACATAATCATAAAAATAAACACCAGCTGTAAACTAAGTACATTTTAATTTAATGTCTTATAATATAAGCGAGTGATTAGTTTGTTATTCAAAAGGTAATTAACTATCTTTAATATAAACCGGTAACTTCCAACGTGAAAGCGACCGCAGATCTAATTTTCTAAGTAAAAGTCTTTTAAGAAAATAAGCTGGTGTCGGTGTACGAAGAAATGACTGGCCGCTTTAGATGCCGCAAGGAAAACGATTTATTTTTTTCACTTTTGCGCGTGTAAATGGGCCTATTCTTTATTTTTACGAGCCCGTCGGCTTCTAAGTGTAGAAACGTATAGGCTAGTTAGTAGATATGTGAGTATGGTAAGTGTGGAGGTAATGTAATGGCTGTGTCGGGCCACAGGCAGCCGCCCTTTAACAGCGTCGTAATTGCGAGCTGAAATTAAGTGTTATTTTTATGGTGATTTCTCTACTACTACTAAGTTGCTTTAAGTAGGCGTAAAGCGTTTTATTAATTGAAATAATCGTTGCATAATAAATTTTGATGTTTGTGAATAGATAATTTACTGTTTGTGGTGAGAAATAAAAATTACTCTGAAAAACAAAAGCACATCGACCAGTTGTTAATTCGTAACACGAACTTTTTTAACTAAGTATAATGTTATTATTCGTGATACGTCATATTGTTAGTATCAATTTCGTGGTTGCATTGTGTTTTATTTTATTTATGGGTAAAGCCGCGGACACAATGTCAAAATTTCAGAACAAGTCGACGAAAAGCAAAACAACTCGTATTTTACGCATGTAGATACGTACCTGACCTCATGGAAGGGGTTAGCGGATATTTATGACTTCTATACAAGTTGTGTCGGTGCAGTGCATGTGCGAACTTAGCCCAGGGCCCATAAACCAGCAAGCAATAAATTACTCGCAACTTTGTACGGTGTGCGCCGGGCCTTACCGCCCATACATAAGTGCAATGAAAAATAAATTTTATTGGCTCAGATAGGTACACGAGATTTGCAAGAGGAGGATATTAATTCGGTCTCGTTTTGTACATGAAAACCCTTTTAAATCAAACCCGAGTAGTAGACGATTTTTTTTCACGTAGCAATTATTTTGATAAATTGCACTCGAAGATTTTCAATTTGACGCTAATTAAATTCACTGACACCATGTCGATTCTCCATTTTGTGTTGATGATTTCTTTTTTTTTTTTTTGCCCCTGTAATTAATTTACAACTTTAATCGTGGCTACCTAATTATAAGTAAAGTTGCTAATGTATAACTTATGTAAGTTTAGCCAGATCCCGCAAGACTTTATTGTGGTGGATGTATTTAAAGTTTTATAATGTGACTATAGCTGTTACCTGTGGCTTCGTCTAAGATCCAGAATGAAAATTAACGTCTAAATCTTCTCTAGGTCCGATGGTCTACCTGTGTGTTAAATTTGCAATAGTTAAGAATGTTTTTTTTTTTTTATCTTTGCAGAAGTATGAATTTCTTCTGTATCGTGGGTGCGTTTACAAACACATAAACTCATATATATAAACAGACTCAGAACAACTACTTGTAGTTCTTACAAATGTATGTTCCGTGCGAGGATCGAACCCGCGACACGTAGCGCAGTAGTCAATGCCAACCATGCTGGCGCAGAATTAAAAATGGTATTTTTTATTTTGTAACTATAAACTGGTGATTGATCGCAATCACGCCTGATGATAAGCAGTGCTGCAATCGTTGATGAACTATTCACAAAAAAACAACTGAGTGAATAGAAAGGAAGACGGCAGTTGAGCGACGTGATGCAATGTTAAATCCAACAACAGGACCAACGATGCTGCGGCAGAGGAAGACTGGTCTGGAGACCCACCACGATCAAACTCCCGATAGATCGATATTTAGCGCTTCGTGCCTAGCACACATCCCAACACAACGCTCAGATCCATCATCATGTTGGAACACGACGAATCGCTTGGCGGCAAGACTTTGTCTGGTGGGTGTTAACTTCTGCCGGCAGCCGATGTTATGGCCTACTACCTAGTATTACCTAGGTACCTACCTATTTATAATTATGATTTACAAATTTTGTGAAAAAAAGACACGGAACTGCTATGCGATTTAGTAACCGTCTCTCCGTGAAAACTTAGATGAAGAGTTATTCATAGATACTAATGTCATTAATTGACAGCTTACTTTGGGCCAATTTACCTAACATTACAAGGTGAGATTTTTACAGAATCGATCTCTAGATGATGAGTACATGGTCGTACCCAGCTTTTGTCTCACAAGCGCATCTACATGAAACATTATGTATGTGTAGTGTAGTGTGTAGGGCAAATGATCCTGTATAAGTCCCCGTTTACACTTTATTTAGTAACTAGAGACCGCCAGGGACTGCGTTCGCCTGGAGTTAGTTTGTCGTATTAGACAGTAAAAGAGGAGGGAAGAGGGACGAAAACAAAGAATTTATTCAATACAAAAAATAGCAAAAATAAACGTATAAAAATGATGAATTAATGAAGGGATGAAGTACCAAGTAAAAATATAAAAAGGTACACAATAAAATATAAAAAGTAAAACTTCAGTAACGGCCTCGCGGCGGAGGGCCGCGCAGAGGGCCCGGCGGCTGAAGGTGGGTGAAGAGGGCCGGCGCAGATGCCCGGCGGTTGAAGGCAAGCGGTTGAGGGTCAGCGAAGAGGGCCGGCGCAGAGGCTCGGCGGCTAAAGCCCAGCGGCTGAGGGCCGACAACAGCAGCGGAGATCCAGAAACTGCAGCAAAAAGCGGCTCCCGCGGCAGAGGTCCGGCTACAGCAGCGGCGCCGCCATCAGAGGCGGTGGCGCCGCCAACAGAGACAGTACCAGGCAGCAGAAATACAGCAGGACCGGCCCCTGCAACGGAGGGCCGGCAGCAGCACGATAGGAGGGTCCCCTCTCCGCGAGGGAGAGGGTAACCCTAGGAGGGCTCTGCAGAGATAAAACACTCTATAAATAAACTAATAAACACATGTAAGCACCAGGCCGCGACTCAAGCTGAACTCAAAAACTGTCAACGTTCTGCGAGGGCGTCTTATGAAACCTCGCAGAACAGCATTCCACAAAATTTTGAATATTTGAATATTTAAAAGTAATATAAAATACCGTAAAGGAGTTCGGCATAACAAATCCGATAGAAAGATAGCGGGCAGTTAAGAATTTAGAAGAAAAAGGGTTGTCGTAGAGACATAATCAACAGCGTTGTCAAAAACTGTCATAACAATGAAAATATTATTGTAAATGTGTAAATATAAGTAGATATTAAATTAAAGCGTTGTGTTGTGTAGGAAAAATATTATCAGAACAGCGCCTCATAATACTAGAATGCGTATTATGACCTGCAGAAATGAATGATATATGAGTATGAAGAAGTAAGTATATGTAGGTTAATAAAATAACACTACATTTTCCCCCCGACCCTGGAAAAATTTTCACCTGGAGAAAATTTTGATAGAGAATTCCTAAAGGGACCGTAAAACTTCACTTCACAGATTCAGACATCCCCATTCACCCATTCATACCATCTCTGACAAGCAATCTTCTTCATACAGGTATGGGTGGAGTTCACAATCAATGACTGCCACTCATAGAAGTGAGTTTTAAAATGACGATAAGGCTTATTTACGGAGTTGTCAGCCGCTCCAGACATGGAAAAAAAAGACATTTAAAGGATGAAGAAAAGGGTGAAGCAAACCGCTCCATGAAGACATCAACTATGGCTGTAGAGCCAATAGTTGAGAGAAGGTAGAACTTGAGATGGTTTAGAGCCATCTCAAGGTGAAGAAATATGTACAATATATACATAGTTGAAGAATAAAATTATATACATATTTACATAAATAGGTGAAGCTGAAATGAAGGTGTAGGTGAAGCTGTGGAGAATTAGATTAATTAGTGTGTTAGACAGTAGAAACAACGCTGTGAAAAGAAAAAAATAAAATATTAGAGAATTCCTGTAAGGGAAGAAAGAAAGGTTAGTATGAGAAAGTGTGAGATAGATGCCAAAATGTTAAGCCAAAGAATTGAGACACTAGATGAAGTGTTTTTTGGAATTTAGAAAGAGAGGGAGTGGGTAAGAGCGAATTGGGCGCCAAGCTGTCGTATTAGACAGTAAAAGAGGAGGGAAGAGGGACGAAAACAAAGAATTTATTCAATACAAAAAATAGCAAAAATAAACGTATAAAAATGATGAATTAATGAAGGGATGAAGTACCAAGTAAAAATATAAAAAGGTACACAATAAAATATAAAAAGTAAAACTTCAGTAACGGCCTCGCGGCGGAGGGCCGCGCAGAGGGCCCGGCGGCTGAAGGTGGGTGAAGAGGGCCGGCGCAGATGCCCGGCGGTTGAAGGCAGGCGGTTGAGGGTCAGCGAAGAGGGCCGGCGCAGAGGCTCGGCGGCTAAAGCCCAGCGGCTGAGGGCCGACAACAGCAGCGGAGATCCAGAAACTGCAGCAAAAAGCGGCTCCCGCGGCAGAGGTCCGGCTACAGCAGCGGCGCCGCCATCAGAGGCGGTGGCGCCGCCAACAGAGACAGTACCAGGCAGCAGAAATATAGCAGGACCGGCCCCTGCAACGGAGAGCCGGCAGCAGCACGATAGGAGGGTCCCCTCTCCGCGAGGGAGAGGGTAACCCTAGGAGGGCTCTGCAGGGATAAAACACTCCATAAATAAACTAATAAACACATGTAAGCACCAGGCCGCGACTCAAGCTGAACTCAAAAACTGTCAACGTTCTGCGAGGGCTTCCTAAGAAACCTCGCAGAACAGCATTCCACAAAATTTTGAATATTTGAATATTTAAAAGTAATATAAAATACCGTAAAGGAGTTCGGCATAACAAATCCGATAGAAAGATAGCGGGCAGTTAAGAATTTAGAAGAAAAAGGTTGTCATAGAGACATAATCAACAGCGTTGTCAAAAACTGTCATAACAATGAAAATATTATTGTAAATATGTAAATATAAGTTTAATATTAAATTATAGCGTTGTGTTGTGTAGGAAAAATGAATACGATTCAGCACAGGTACAACTTCTTACGCCTAGTTATCGCCAAGTCGCCGAAACTTAGGCTTGAAGTTGAGGACCGTGTCTGTAAGCAGAATAATGAGTCTTGGTGTAGTAAAATATTATCAGAACAGCGCCTCATAATACTAGAATGCGTATTATGACCTGCAGAAATGAATGATATATGAGTATGAAGAAGTAAGTATATGTAGGTTAATAAAATAACACTACAAGTTATGCTACGCTCCTATTGGTTGTAGCGTGATGTTATATCGCCTATAGCCTTCCTGGATTAATCGGCTATCCAACGCAAAAATAATTTTTCAAATCGCTCCAGTATTTCCTGAGATTAGCGCGTTCAAAGAAACAAACAAACTCTTCAGCTTTATATATTAGTATAGACTAGCTGCCCCGGGCGGTTTTACCCGCGTAGGTTTCGATGTGTTTTTTTTTATATGCTCCACACCTATTAGTCGCAGCGTGATGTTATACAGTCTAAGGCCTTCCTGGATTAATGGGCTATCTAACAAAAAAAGATTTTTTCAAATCGGACCAGTAGTTCCTGAGACTAGAGCGTTCAAATAAACAAACAAACTCTTCAGCTTTATATATTAAGTAAGTATAGATTAGGGAAGTTCATACCTACACGTTCTGCAAGATTTCCAGTGGGTAGGTACGCCCATGGATGAGTATTTCTCTTCCACTTCATCTTTACGTCCTCATTTAAAAAAAACTGGCCTAAACCCCAATCTTCTACTGAACAAGCCATCCAAATCTTCATTAGTAAAACTACACAGAGGTGTGATAACACATGTCCCATCAATAGAAAACTTTCGAGATTTATTGGTAATTTGTACGTGATATATAAAGGGCTGGCAATCAATTAAACCATAGCTGCTAATCGATCACACTGTTGCGTTAATTCTACTAATTTTATGACTTTTTGTTAGAGCCTTGTCACAAGCGCGTGGGCACGTGGGTTGATTGATATTACGTGGATGTCTAGTAAGGTTTTAGGAGGTTTCGGTATATCTTGATGCGTAGTTAGGTATGTTTTATTGTGCCTCACCTACCGTTTGGTGCAGGTACTGACCGGACATGGGTGCTTCGGTCACTACCTGCACCGTGTCGCCCGTCGGGAGGAGTCGCCGCGGTGTCACCGCTGCGACTCTCTCGACGACACGGCCGAGAACACCTTGGTGGAGTGCCCGGCCTGGCGAAACGAGCGCCGCGATCTCGTTGCGGCGCTCGGAGGCGGAAGCCTCTCCCTGGCAACCATGGTGCGAGCCATGGTTGAAAGAGAGAGTGCATGGGAGGCTGCCGCCTTCTTCTGCGAGACCGTCCTCTTGCAGAAGGAGGCAGCGGAGAGGGAGCGGGAAGAGAATGCTCTCGCCGCTCCCATCTGGCGTAGACGGGCGGGGCGAAGAAGGCGGGGGACGAACCCCCGTCTCCTTTAGCCCCCGAGTGTGACCAGCGTGTGTGGATTATGTTATTGTTATTGTGGTCACCACGTCTGGGGATTATCCGTTCCCGGGTAATCCTCCCTAGGCGCGGAAACCGGCCTAAATTAGGCCGGTAAGCCCTGAGAGTGGCCCAGAGTCAGATCTTCGGGCCGAGCCCGGGTCACTCTCAACGCAGGGCTCGAGGGAACCGAGTGTTTTTAGTGGGTATTCCCGGCTCCGGCCGGGAGAGTCCCACACACGTCTGTCGCCTAGCTAGCGGCGGGTACGGTGCGTAACGCATTTTCACTCGTATAAAAAAAAAGGTATGTTTTATTGTAGTCTTTTGGGGAACCCAGGGCGGACGGGGCAGCAGCCTCCCTTGGAAATCTCGCAGAATATGTACCTAACTATGAACTTCCCTAATTGTAAATATAGCTTAGTTATGTATTTCCTTTTGTCGTGCTTGTTAGTAAGAAATCTACTTACACTATTAATAAAGCTGAAGAAAGAAGAGAAGTTTCTAAATTATTCAGTAGTAAGTATAAAAAAATTGGTGAAGCTTCTTTCATAATGCAAGGAGAAAGAACGAAAAGAGCATTACGCATCAGATCTACCTAAAAAAACTATGTACCGAATAGGTTTTGGTTAGTTGTGTAAGTACTTATATAGAAGGAGTAAGTAATTATTAACTACTAGCTTTCCGCCCGCGGCTTTACCCGCATGGAATTCGGTTATATCGCGCTTTTTAGATTTCCCTCGGGAATATCATTTTTTTTTTTTCAATAAAAGGTAGCCTATGTCCTTTCTGAGGGTCTAAAGATTGTCTGTGCCAAATTTCATCAAAATCGGTTTAGAGGTTTAAGCGGGAAAGCGTAACAGACAGACAGACAGAGTTACTTTCGCATTTATAATATTAGTATGGATTCACCTCTTAAATTATTAGGTAGGTACGTCTAAATCAGAACAAAAGGAAACCAAAACGTAAACGTCTTCAAGACATAAAACTGAAACTTTATCTATCTTTACAGCAGTAACGAAACGCGGCCTACAATTCCATTCCACATCAAGAAAGAACATTATCCTTTCTTCCACTCGTCCATAAAACCTTATCTCGGAGAAAGCAAGGCGGGCAAGCGACGCGCAATCTACATAGAGCTGATAATGGCAAGACCACTATGTAAAGATCCCTCAGCCTTCTTCAAAAGCTAACATTATTTGGGACTATAATGAAAACGGGAGGTCTAATTTCTTTGGTCGCGATATAAGTAATCTTGGAGGAGCGCAATGGGCGGTTTACGATCGCGGGCGGAGAAGCCTTTTATATTTATTAAGTAAGTTGGGCTTTCGGCTGTATTAATCCACCTTTATGGAGGGGCGTCTAGGCGCCTGCTGACGATGGAAAGCTGGACCGTATAAGTACCTATAGCGATATTTATAACTAGTTACAAACTCGGTGTTCACATAGCAATTTTTGTTTAACCATACAAGAAAGATTTGTAGGTATTTTAAAAATATATGTACCAAGTGTGGATTTGTAAAAATATTGGACGTTGCAGTAATATTTAGCCTACTTCTATTTTGTTACCTAAATCAAATATATTCAATTTATCTATTGCAAAACTAAGCTGCAAGATTTATAGGTGGCATACTTAGGCGGCAACATAAAACACTTTCCCTGAATGATCTGTAAACTATAATTGTGTTCGGTGTATATGCCTGCCATACGGTTGATGTAGGCAGCCGGTATTAAGGACGCACTAAAATTGCGGTTTTGATGGTGTCAGATGTCTCCTGCTGGTCATAATCTAAGTCTAATCGTAAGCATGGTTGCGGTAATATAACCCGCAATTCCATTAGTTATCTGGATAGGCAAACTTGTGTTTATGGCTTGCCTTGAGCCACACACAGCCTGTGGCTGAGGTCGGAACAACTACTGTAACCTATTGGTAGTAAAACTGCCTTGGAATTTCACGGTGAGAATAGGATGTACCTATTACTTCAGAGAATTCTGAAAGGTAGATAGGTACAGGAGACTGCAGAGTGTTTTCTTGCTCATACCTAATGATTGTGCATCTTTTTTTTTACTCTTCCGACATCAGTATGCTTAATTCACTTTACCTGTCTTTTTTATAATTAATTATAAACTAGCACTTGATCGCAATTCAGCCTGATAGTAGGTAGTGACGCAATCGATGATGGTAAAGCGCACTAGTTTATTAAGAGCCTATTCACTCTAGCCTTGAAGACACTCAAATTGTAGTCCAGCGGAAACACCGCCGCTGGCAAATTGATCCAATCCCTCAATGAAAGAGGAGGCGAAACGCTTCGTCCGAATCGTAGTGGTGTTAACGACGTAAGGATGGAAACTCGCCGTGCGACGGGTTGTCCGATTGTGGAACAGAGATGGGCGAACTAAATCATGCAATTCCTTCGCACACTCTATTAAAATTTATTTGAAAAAATGAATTCTATAGAACACCGAAAGGCTGGCTACTCTACGCCTGTGCTCTAGGCTTTGGAGACCGTTTTGAATTAAATCTTAGTTGTAAGCAATGGTATATTTCAGGAACAAAATCAGTCTACGTAAATTGTATTACTTACAGAACAAAAACCGCTGTATGGAATCAACTGCTACGCACAATTCCGTAGGCCACAAAAAATAAATTTTATGAATACACACAATCAAACTTCTTTGTTTCAAACTGCCTAATTAGTGCAAACGATAACATTATTCCAAAGCCGGAATGTGTGAAGAGTGTTTCATTAAAAATCGCAGGTTTATGTACAAGTAGGTGCTTAGGTAGGTGGCTCGTACGTGAATGTTATCATATTTTTACGGGGGTACGTGAAAACGCGCTCTTTTATTACGGGGAGTTTTATTACGTTTGCTAGATTAGGAGTGAGCCGAGCTCGGCTCGCGCGGAGGTCACTCGAATGGAAATAGGAAATTCCTGAGATCGGCCAGCGCGTGCTTGTATTGGCGATGCGGGAATAATGCGGACGCGGTCCAATTTCGTCACGAACCATAGGGTAGGTATGAATTATTTTGTGCCACCAACGATGGCCTATTTAATATTAATTCGACTTTAGGCATTGAGGCTGTTGTTGAGTCACACAAACTACGAAGTAATTTTTATGATAAATTAAACATATTTATTCTATATGCCAAAATTCAGGGAGGGGAAAGAAAAACAATCTGCGCTATGACGCGTGAAGGAATCGGCTCGTATTTATGGGAGAAGTTATTGTTTGAAACGTCTAAGTCGTAATTCCGGGACATAAACCAGCCAGGCTTCACTTTGGACCCTCCCACTTCTTCCCCCCATTTTCCGCCTTTCCCCCGAGCAGGATGCTGTTTTTCCCGGGCGAAATGGCCCGTTTGAAATTGTTGTTTTATGGAAGTTTTTAGTAGTTGACTTTGCCCGGGAGAAAATATATAGAACGGCAATCTTTATGTCTAGCTATGCATACTTGTAGATTTATGGATATAAGTAGACACAAAAATAGGTAGGAAAGTACGCGTGTCAGAGGAAAACCGACTATAGGGCTACGCCAGCCTACCAACTTAAATTTTCATTATTAACAAAAAATTCTCAGCTACCTACTTACAATTATTAAACTACTAGGTTATTGCACTAAATACTGATTTTTGTTAGTACATTTTTGAGATAATACAGTTAGTAGCAATCGTAATTCTACGACCTGCTCTAAGTATATATACTTATTTAATAAATACCTACCTAGAATAGGTCCACATATCATCCTACCAAACTATCTAGATTAATACTAGCGCTAAGTGTTCAAGGTCTGATGTTTTGAACTTCAGAACTTAATTTATTAGCGCTATTTTAATTCGTAAAAAAGAAAACATTTGACGAGAGATAACTTTAAAATATTTCAACAATATCATAGGTATAGACGTCATGGGAAAACGATGTACGACCTTTCCAAGAAATAAAGAGTGCTATGATGCAGGTCAGGTACCTACCTACTAGCTGTCACTACCTTATATGTGCAGGAAGAAAACTAAAAAAAATTTTAACCGAATACGAATCGACCAAAGATATCGTCAAGAAATATTGAACCCACGAACCGATAAAAACTCAAAATAACGACCTGTCACAAATAATATACAATGAAATTATCTCCACCATTTTTAAAGTTGGAACGCACGGCCGACGCTCGCTTGCGATTGGTTGGCTCTTGACAGCTGGGTGAAATACGCCGGCATGCCTGCCCCGGCGCAGCGGGTGACAACATGGTGCCACTAAAGTCCCCTAATGAAATTAAATTCCGTACGTTTTAGATTTGCTCGTAAATAATCCGAGTATCTAATCCACTGATTAATGAACACCATGGAATTTTCTTGGAGTTTTTAATCTCGTGGAGTAGTCGTTTTAAATTGATTAGGTGTACCTAGTTTGGTATTACGATACGGGGAATATAATGCTCAAGTTTAAAACTAATCCGTATTTTATTATATCGATAAACTTTTGGTAGGTGTTACGTGACTATTTCTTTATATCTTATGTAGGTTTGCATAAGATAGTCAATAAGATCGATATTCGATCTAACAGCCGTATTTTTAAAATAACAATAATGTACAACGGTACGTATTTAAACTAGAAACAACATTGGTAGACAGTCACAAAGTGTAACAACAATAAATCGATCAGACTATCACTAGACACTTTTATGACACTAGATGCAGGGAACAAATCATGACAATATATTTATTTAGACAACCCTATCGCTAGCACTCACGCGACATACTCTAATGTCATAGATAGTAGACATCTTAGCACTTTAAAAGCATTTTAGATAAAACGGCGTGTTGGATAGGCCTGTGGATTTAGTTACAACAAAATTACAAGTTTACGACTAACAATATCGTCGTATATACCACCACTCATGTCGCTTTAGGGTTGCTGCAATGGAAAATTAGATTTTAAGTAGGTACAGTAAGAATTATTTTTGGGAAAACGTGCATTGAAAAATAAATTTCACTTAGATTGAGAAAATTAATTAATTAAGGTTGCACCAATTGCCAAAATCACGGAATATAGACTGAGATGGTACAGTTATGTATAGCGAAGGCTGGACGACCATGTCGTGAAGAAGTGCCTTTCCATGGCAACAAAGATGAGAGGAAGGAGAAGGCCCCCAACCACATGGATGCCGAAGCAGTTGAAGAAGACCAAGAAACAGACCCTGCGTAACGGGAAAAGGCGAGGCGAAAGAAAGAAGAGAGAATTAGATTGAGAAAATGAGTAGGTACCTATTTTAGGATGATACGTAAATATTTTTATTTGCCTTACGTTTTTTCAACTTACCAATGTGGTATTGGTAAATTGAAAAAGCGATAATATTACCAATCAATATTTCAGTACAAAACTGCACATATTGTAGGTTTGGGCAGAGTTATCGTTCCATTCACTATTTTTTTTTCTAAAAGTATAAAAAGCAGCACTATGTGCCGATTTGTGTGCTTTCAAATACATACTCTTAAAACTTGTCATTAAAGTTCGTTGAATACAGCAGAAGCAGAGTCCCAACGCAAAACTCAGGAATAATGTTAAACGCGAATAATATTAAGATAACTGTCCTCCTCGCCAGCCCTAAGCTCACGGGGCACTAAAGGACTGGTTTAGTGTTCTTCTGATGATTTACTGGGTGCATTCTTGGAGTGCCATCGTCCGTCGTGAGTCGCGGGTATATGGCCGGTGTAAATGTAACAGATTAGCGCTCGGCTATTGCTACTTAGTCGATCTATATTATGAAAGCAGTAGATGCCAGCCTTCTAATTTCTGTTTAGTTTAGATTTTTTCATTTTTCTTCGACCAAAAAGGAAAAGTTTTCCTTTTCTAGGACTGTCACAGAATAAAAGAAAAAAGGCTAAAAATAAGGTAAAATAGTTTCTTAATGGCAAAATTTCTACTTCCATCTTAGTTTCATATGATATAACTACTTTATTAGGTTCCTTACGAAAGCAGAATTCATCTTTTAATTCGCAAGTGAATATAAGCAAATATTTATAAACAGTTAAAAGTAAAGTGCTCCAATAACCTTCTGCAAAGTTTTAGCCCACCCATGTTTGAAAATAATAAAAAGCGAGCCATATCACATGGAGTGTAAGGCATAAATTAATGATGAAAACGATACGTTCTGCGGGCTATCATAAAATACGAGTAATTTTAATAACAAAGACTAAAACAAAATACATTAACGACTGTCTACAGTATATCTCAGGATGTGATGCTACAGATTAAGGCTTACCTTAATGTGAGAGGGTAATTTATGAAGCAGCCGCATTAATTTACGTAGGGGTTCCTACGTGACCAACCTGCCTGAGGTGCCTTTTGCGATTATTCCATTTCCTTCAAACCTATTCATTTCGGATTACCTCGAACTATACATACGAAGAACTGATTTGTATAAGTAGGAAACGTATGCCTATTTTAACGCACCTCAATCTCAGTAAATTCAGTCAGTTGGTGATATGTTTTCTCAGAGTCATCGATCTCTTATATAGCAAGTGCACAAATAATATTATTAATAGCGAACACCTTTCCATAAAGCATTCATATCTCAATCTTCGCGTCATATCTGTCTTCATAAAACCTTATTTCAGCATGATTTCAATATTTTTCTTGCCACACATGCGTCCCGATTCCGTGGAACGGCATAGAGTTTACGATCCAATATTTTTATGCAAAGTGCGTCGCCAAATGTGCCACGTCGGTGCCGAAAAAATACACAGCTACGTCCTTTTGCACGTAAAAAAGGATGCGACAAAATAAATATACACGAAGCCACCCTTTTTGTCCATTAAACGAGCGAAGGTTTTTTCTGCTGGCTCCATAAAATGTGCCCCAATAAATATGTAAATCTACCGAGAAAAAACGCTGCCGAGTGCCGATGCCGCCCGGTTTTGTGAGTTTCACTTTCGTCCGTTCAAGTTAATTGGTACAATTGCATTGAAAAAACTCCAACGTCTCGAATGCCAACGACCTTTGTCACGATTGATCGTCTTTTATTTGTTCCACAATCTGACATCTGAAATGCAAATTAAGGGTTTTGTTGCAAGTCGTTTGTCGTTTATATCTTCGCTGTACGTAGTCGTGATGGTGGCCCTACTTATCTAGTGCCTTAACGATAAAATTCCCATTTATCTCCCCCAGCATTTCCTGTAACACCCCTTTTGTAACTAAGCCGTTAGCTAATACTTGAGTAACACATAAAGGCAACATTAACATCAAAATAAAGATAAAATTTTCTTGCCTACTCGCACGAGCCTATTTAATTGTTAATAGGTGCTAGTATAAACAACGTAGTGAGCCTTAGCTGTAGCTACCCTAAGTTGGCTAGGTAAACTTTTGTAACTAACTTTTTTCAGTAATTGTTTGCCAGATAACGTAGGGCTATTAGTAGTAGTTCAATATCTGATCATAGAATAAATTGTATTACATATAATGTACCTAACACTATATTATTTAAATGTTTGTATTTTTGGAATAAATAAAAAATTCTTATTCAAATGTCACCTATGAACACCCGCAATGGTCCACATGAAGGACGAAGTGCAGAAACCAAACCCGTAACTCCTATGAAACTTTTTATTTCCCGCCAGATGTATCAAAACCCTGCAAGGCTGCAATAGTTAACCACTAAGGTACCGTATCTGACTTTAAAATGTCTTCTATAAAATCTGTAATTACCTAACATATAACTTTATACTGCACTAGAAACATTCTTGGAACTTTACAAATAATTGATCTGTAGAAAGCCGAGCACGCTAGAGGAGCTGCATCGATCGGCCCGGGCTCCCCTCGGGGGTTCCGGCATCCGCTATCTGCCTTGTGCATGTACCCACTAAAAGGTACGTTACGTTTTGTTCTACGGGTTTATTCAGATAAATTGGAAATCTAATCGTAGTCTTCTGTTAACATTTTCTGAAGGCGATTTCGCTGCATGCCATCTTTGGATAATTGTTTTGGAACTAGCAGAACCAAAGTAACTTTTGATTTACCTGAACGTCGTGTTTTCAGTTTGCTTGTTTTTCCGAGAAAGATTTACAGTTCACGAAGACCAAAGAAAAAAGCAGATCGTAAAGATAATACCTGCTTAGTCATTATTTACGACTCCGTATTCTTACATTACGCCAAAAAGCATTTTAAAAACCGCAAACGACCGATACCAGAAACATCGGAACGATACATTTTTCGTTAATGAATGGTATTGATCGGGCTCGGGGCTATAAGCGTATAATTTACGACAACATTCTCGGGTTCGCTTCGCGTGCTGCTTCGAAGGTGTGTTATTTATACCCCCCTTTTTTATTTATGCCCCCTTTTTTCGCAGCTCGTAACGGCTGGCAATAAAGGGGACGTAATTTTAATTTCATGATTGGAAAGCTCGATTGGTCGGTTATGTGGCTTAATGAGTTTATGGCAGCAATGAGTGGACTATAACGGTCGACGGATTGAACGATTTTGGGTTTAAGGTCATTCGTAATGGTGGTTGAGGGCTAAGTTTAGGGTTGAACGTTACGTCACATCGTTTGTAAGGTGATTGTTGATGTAACTTTTAGGGTAGGTTTTGCATTTGTTTAAACTAAAGTACGCGTATTGCGGCTATGGATCGAGAGTTTTATTTTAGGTTGAGGGGTAGGTTAGAAGTTCAAGGTTCGTAATGTAGAGATGAGGAACAGGGAGTAAAGTTCACTCATCTTCCATAGAAAATTGGAAATTTCCATAGGAATTGCATGATTTAATTCCCCCATCTCCGTTCCACCAGCGGACGACCCGTCGTACGGCTGGTTTCCACCCTTACGTTGTTAACACCACTACGATCCGGACGAAGCGTTTCGCCTCCTCCTTTATACCGCGTACATCGAGGGACTGGAATAGTTGCCTGCGGCGGTGTTTCCGTCGGACTACAATTTGAGTGTCTTCAAGGCCAGAGTGAATAGGCTCTTAATAAACTAGTGCGCTTTACCATCAACGATTGCGTCACTGCTTACCATCAGGCAGGATTGCGGTCAAGCGCTAGTTTATAATACATAAAAAAAGGGAGGATCTTCCGACCAGACGGGCGTCATGTCTGGCGGGCACTTGTCCAATGGTTTATTTTGGGGAGTTGTAGGTATGTATGCTAGTTGCACGGTAAACTCTGCTTGCGAGATGTAGAATTCATGTGACGTCAGTATGACGCGTTGTTTCTTTGTGGCCTTTGTAGGTACCGCTACAGTATTATAGGAGCTCAATCAAGTATTAGTCACTTAAATCTAGTTTAAAGCGTATGTTTAAAACTTATTTTAAGTACCTAATGCTTGAGTCTTAAATTAGATCCGGTAATACTTGGCCTTCTCCATATGAGTGGAGACTTGTGCCCAGCAGTGGGATGATAGAAGTTTGATGATGATGTTGATGATGAATACTTGGCCTAACAGAAGAACAGAGTACCTACCAAGCAGCAAGTACCATCTATCTATTTCTTTGGATAAGGTGGGCAGAGAAAAAAATCTTCTAGTGTTTTGCAATACAAAAAGCTTTGTTGTTTTCTTAAAAAAATCTTTCAATAGCGTTTAGGAACTTATTAAGGTAAGTAGCATTTTGTGACTCACGTAAGCTGCAGGTGCAATCAATCTAATTTGTTCACAGTACTTACATTATTTTACTATCTTTTCTCTGTGCGAACAGGCATCCTTAATAACAGACCAGTCGAAAACTTCAATTACCGAAAAAGTGATTTACTTTTACATTTTTGTAAAACATCCCAGGCTTAACACATGTCGGTGGCTGGCTGAAGTTTGAGTTCATTAATTTTTTCACCCTGCTACTTCACTAGATTTAGCGTGTCTTCATAAATAAAAGCCACTTGAATGGTAGCGTGTTTGTAAAGCTACGGTCACACGAACCAAGTTTACGGAAGAGTTCGCTTTCCACTTTAACCTGCCTGTTGCAGAAGAAAAGGAAGACAAAATTTTTATGGCGATAAACATGATAAGTGAAGAAAAACACAAAAAAAAGTTGAGTTAAATATTCGTCTTCATCGTGGAAAAACGACCAAAAATTCGAGCGCACTACCTGGTTATCCACAGCGAATATCCGCCTTGCTTGTCACACGCGCGTCCACTTAAACGAAAGTAGGTACCTACCCTGCTACAGTCGTCGATTTTACTTGTAGCAAAGGATTTTCAAGGAGGTTTTGGCGGGAAGCTAAGATGAGTGCCACGCTCATTTTTCATTGGACTTTTAAATTACTTATAGTGTCGTTTACTAAATAAAAACGCGTGATTTATGTAGTAAAAAGTGCATTAAGTGAATAATTCATAAAGAACAGTGAAATATTGTAGCATAGTGGCCACATCATGGCTTTATACCAAAACTTCCTCCGTGTTCCGTTCGCGCGGCCGTCTTTTTCGACATGAATAATTCATTACGTGACATTGGCTAAATGCACAAAGCGTGCAAAGCCATAAGAGAAAGAAAGAAGGATTTTCAGTCACAACATCCAGCGTGTTACTAAGAAAGAAAAAGAAAACAAAATGACGCAAAAATTACAAAAAAACAAAATAGTTGGGGGAACATGCATCACATCCAGGCAAAATGGCTGCCTCTCAGTAGGTATTATGCGGCACTATGCGACCTTATACAAGACACAGCCTCAACGCTTTCTCTTTTTTTTCAGCGATAGTAACGACTTCAAGCAAGCTTGTTCGACTACTCAAGCAATCAATTTCGAAGGAAGCATTTGCTACGTGTGACCGAATCTTAAATGAGCTTGCAACATCGGAACGGACCCTTGCATTCCCACAGCGTATTGGAAAAGATAAATCTTCGCCTTCGCCCCGCCCCGCCTTCGACTCCGCTCCATTAAAATGGACGCTTATGATTCCTATGAGGTCTATGCTGCTCTTTTTTTCTGGTGAATCAATTAAAGACAGCTAACCTAACTTGGGGTTCTAATCTATGGTGTGTTATATTATGACTTCGTTTTAAAAATTACATATGTAGATAAACAGGCATTAGAATTTTCTTTGAATACATGATGAATATAACTGCTGTATACTAGGTATATAATACAAAAAAAAAATAAATGTTTATTTCAGGTTTCCCCATATTTTGTTAGTAACATTGTGACTTCAAACAACTATGTTAGTATCTACACATAATAAAACAAATAATACAAAATATAAAATACAAAAATACAAAAAAAAAGTATAAACCACTGAAGTTATATACCTACCTATGTATAAACAAATACTACTACACCAGCTACTCACTATCAAATATTCCCAAACAAACTTGAGCCTTACTGATTAAGAGGTATTAACTTAATATAGAAATTTGACAGACCAATAATAGCTTGATGTGCTGTCGTCTGTACGCAGAAATCAAAAAGTCTCTTAAAACTTAACTTTTCACTTTTATCACGGATCCTTTTTGAAAAACTTTGACATGTGCATTTGTTTTGTGAAATGTTTTCAAAAACAAGATGGCGGCACTAGTATTGCTTGGTATGATAAGGTATTGGTATTATAAGGGTCAACCAACCAGCATGAGAATTAATCAGGAGTTCAAAAAACGTTGTAGTTAGCTTTTTTCGGGAAACTTGCAGCTAATTTATAGTCTTCTTAAATAATATTACCTAGTTTAATTTTAGAAAATTAAGAACTTCAGACACACATCCATAGTTTACACATACCTACGAGACAACATTAAATAAATTAAAAATCAACAATTGATTACTAATTTTCAAGAAAACAAATCGAATATTTATTTCATACTTAGTTACTTATGTAAAGACAGCTACCTACAACTGACGCATAATTAAGTCTACAAAGTAAACTTCTTATTCATAATACATGCCCTTAAACTCACACTTTTATTAATAAAATGTGATAATAAAATATGAACAGAAAAAACATTTTAAAGCGAAGCAAAAAAGCATACTTGATTTATATGAAGCGTCTTTTGAGCGAGAATTATGCGCGCTCTTATATTTTTTATCCCCTTTATTATGTGCAACTTTGTTACATACCTACGGAGTCACTTAACAAAAATATGGCGTATTAAATCGCATAAAGAAAACAGTGTTTTCAGAAAATAGTTGGGGATAAAAGGCAAGTTGTAAGGACGTCGTAACTTAGGGCATAAAGCTTTTGAATGGAAAGAATCTATCGCGAGTGAATTGTTAATAAAGATATAGAGCAAGCGAAGTATTAAGGGACATTACTAGGGACATTAGTGAAGTTTTACGAGCCGAATGATAGCCAATGTGATGAATGCACCCGGAGATTCCGCTGACGCATTATTTTGTTGTAATTTATCGAAAATTATGGCGTTTATAGCAATTGTGTGAAAAGGCTGTTAACAAATGACGTATTTTCTATTTAATAATAATGACATTATTTTTTCGGCGCTTGCACAAACAATAAAAATAAATATACTTTCATTCACCTTTTGCAATTCATTTTTCGCACAAACCTAGGTCACAATAATAAATGTAAGAAATAAACTACCTACATTGAAAGATTAATTAATACTTTGTACAATACCTACTTCTTTGGTAGCAAGTAGGAACTGATAGAATCTATCTATACCTATTTAAATCACAACCAAGTTTAATTTTACGAGTTTGCCTAAAATACATATGCCTACTTAATTTGATATTATGTATTCACCAAACCAGCTAACTTAAGACACAAATTCTTACCCAATCTAAGTATTTGATATAATCTGCAATTATAGCCAATTACAGCCATACGGAGAATGAATATCTTTAATAAAGTTACCATTAACTTTTAAATTCTATTAATTAACTTTTAACACCTACCTAATGTTTATGTAATAATCTAGGTACCTACTTTAAAGATTTGAAGGGCAAAATACAAGGATAGTTACATAAGATTTTTATAACATGGTTTATATTACCAATGTTAGTAGGTATATATAGTATCCAATATCAAATACGTAGGCATTCTACATAATAATACATAATATATTTAAAAATGATTCCACGGTACCTATCTCAAGCTGAGCCATAAATGTCTCGGTCAGGATAATATTTTACGACGGCTTATGCATCGGAGCGAGAGGCGGCCTGAGTCTTATCTCACACCAAACCTCCACATGTGGACTGACAGGCCAAATTTATCGACTTAAAAATACCCACCCAGATTAAAATGAGATACGTCGACGAAAATCCGACCCTACCCACCACCACTTGATAAAATATTATTTTTAGTTCACGGTTTCGTATAAAAACCTACCATTTATGGAGTTTTTGTAAATTATGTGTATTAGATATTCATCGGAGAGTAACATTTGGTTTCCTTTACTTTACTTTTTTATGGGGGACATTAATAGCTATTGAAATACTCAAGGTTTCGTAAAATAAAATAGAAAATAACTTGCATTTACCTTGATAGGTAGATATTCGAAGAAATATGGGAAGAATTGTATCAAACTAGCTTCATCTTACTTAGGTACTGACCAACCCTTTGACAATTACCTAAGTACCTGTAATTGGTTTATTTGAATTAAATGATTTGATTTTGATTAATCCATGTGAAACAGACGGAAAATTATGTAAGTTATCTTGTTAGCAAACTGGTTTACGTTACGGTTTATATACCTAGGTATGTAAAACGGATATTGTGGGCTGTAGATACTTACCTGCTATTTCAACGGTTGTCCCAACGCTTTTCTTTAGAAACAATGTCAATGTACCTAATAAGGTATCGCGTACCTATATGTTGTAATTTCGCCGCTTCGCCAGCTCTTATAGATGAAGGTATATCATTCACCTAGTTATATATCGGCATATCTACGTTTTTCATATTTTACGGACTCAAGGACTAAAGATCTTACAAATGTTTGAAGCTGAGTTATGACTTAATTTTACGTTCTTTTACAGATTCATGTCTATTCTAGTAACCAAATACAGTGATCAACAGGGTCGAGCCTACCTACTAGTATAGACGCTAATAAATATTAAGGACATAGGTATAATAAACTTAGTTTACCTAAATAGAGACTATGTGTGTGAGAGAGTGTACAGACATATGTAAGGAATTGTAGTAAAATACTTTTTGTGTAAAGCCGATAACTTACAATAACTTTAGTAGTACATTTGTCATACACGTACTTCTGTTTTTGTATCCATCAGCGCCTTCCGTATATACAGACCACACAGAGGTCTCTATTTCTATAAAATTAGTGTGAAAACTGACACTGGCTACGAACCACGAATTCACGGGTAAACTGTAAACACTTCGCAAATTAAATATTATGTAATACATAGTATATATACAGTTGTGTCAATCCCAAAAGGCTTATCGGTGTGCGAAGCGGATGTTGGCAGCTAGTTTGGACCGTATTCTTTGAACTGTCCATAAAAAGGTTAACGTAATATAATATGCATAGCCTATTTAGTAGGTACACCATCCCACTGCTGGGCAAAAGCCTCTCTTCATGTCTTCTAGACCATTCGATCATGGGTTTTACTCTCTTCCAGATAGGTATAGGAAATTGAGTCAATATAGAGAAATATTTTTTTTAGAAAATTTAAATTAAGCTTATCAGCTGAAATCTCCAGTGGCAATATATTTCTGTGCATCTGTGAGCCTTTTAGGAATCGTGGAGAATTTTACAAACCATTTATTTTTCTTCCATTTAGAAATGATCATCATCATCATCATCTCAGCGTTAATCCCAGTCGCATCCGAAGCTTTTTCAGCTTTGGAGTCTGGCTGGTCCGCTTTATCAGTCTAACTGCTGATTTTGGTTAAACTTCGATATTTTCCGTGAAGCGAATGCCGTCTGACCTCCACAACCCGAAGGCGATATCGAAGCATTGCAGTTAGACCAATTGTTGGACTTTTGAGGGCTCCAACAACCCGTAACGAATGCCATTAAATGTTCGTATAGCAATCGGGACCCGGGACCGGGACATTTAGAACTTATACAATAGGTAGGTATATAGTTTTTCATATTCTAGTAAATTCGACCGAGGGTAGATCAAGTGTCGAGGTGTGCACAAGTTGACACATGCGTGTAGATATTATTCTTATGGTTCGATCAAGACAGTCGTATTCACTCTTGTTAATATATATATAGATAATAAAAGTTGAAATATTTGAGGTAGGCATGGCCTTGGACCATCGAACCATAAGTGGATACTTAGACACCCACGATCGTGCATCTAATCTATATTTATAGATTAGTGTAGATGCATAGGTACTAGCCCCGCACGATGATATTGCGATTGGCGGCCATCTTGGTGACGTAGTCGAACTCGCACCGTCGGTACCGTTCGCAAGTTCAGTCCGCGCTTACCCATTTACGCACATCAAATATTTTTGTTAGCTTTTTGTTTTTGTTATCCTGTTTTATTGTTTTACTTGAGTTTTGTTGTTTAGTTTTGTTAACTGTTACTCGTTAAAATAAGAAATTAATTAACAGTCGTGCTCGTGAAATTATAATTAAAGTGGACAATTATTTTGTTGAAGAGGAAGAGGACTGTAAGTTAGTTCTTGAAAGTATAAACCGTGCTAAAAAAAAGTGCTTCGGACACTACTGAGGATATTTTAATACCGAAGCAACTGCTAATAGTTATCAAAAATATTTTGCAAAATTCTACCAAAGTCACGGAGCGTGTGGCATGTGCCACAGGCGTTGCAAAAAATACTGTGACGAAATTGCGACGAGAGCGTGAGTCAGAAACAGCCAGTGGCAGCAAAATGAGAACTCCCTCTAAAGGAAAAAGACAAAAGAAAGAATATTTCAACGGGTGTCCTTAACAGTTTTAAGAAATATTATACATTTAATGTATACGGTGAGGAGAGAAATACCCACAATGCGCAAAATATTGGCGGCTTCAAAATTAGACCTAATTATACTGGTAGTGAAACTACATTAAGAAAAATAATTAAATGTGTTTTAGACTACCAATTTAAACGATGCTACCAAAAAAGATTGGCTCTAATTGAAAGACCTCAAATTCAAGCGTGGAGGGCTAAATATTTACGACGTATGAAAGAAAACGACTCGCTTGGTAATAACGATAGACCCGTTATTTATCTCGACGAAACGTGGATACACGCACACTACACGGTAAAAAAATGTTGACAAACAGCAACCGATGTCGGAGTGAGACGCAACGATAGCCCTGGCCGCCGATGGATAATAGTTCACGCGGGAAGTTAAAGCGGTTTTGTTGACAAAGCCTTTTTAATGTTTAAAGCAGACACCAAAACGGGGGATTACTATGATTAAATGAATTTCACCAAGTGGCTTACAGAAAAATTAGTACCCAACCTACCACGCAACTCCATAATTGTGATGAACAACGCCCCTTATCATAGTAGGGAAGAGAATAGGCCACCAAGTATGAACAATAAAAAATAGTTGATGGTTGAGTGGCTATAAGCTCATAATATCGACTTTCCCAACGACAGTATAAAACCTGAACTGTATTTATTAATTGAACGGCACAGACCGCCGAAAAATTATAAAATTGAAAATTTATTAGCTGGCAATGGCCATGAGGTCGTTAGATTACCACCCTACAACTGCGACCTCAACCCCATTGAGTATATCTGTAACCTGGTAAAGATGAGGGTGTCAGAAAAGAATGTGGAGCAGTTGGAAATTCGCATTGAAGCTCTGACGTTGGAGGCGTTGGCGTCAATAACTCCAGATGACGATGTTAAACGGCTTGAAGAGGAATATTGGAATAAAGATCGAATAAACGACGAGTTATTTGTCATAAATACGGCAGACGACAGTGAATCGGAAACGACAGACACAGAAAGCAGTTCTGATTCGGAAGACTATATGAGTAGGTTAAGATTGTTTTGAATTATATATAAACATTTTTTAACATACTATCCTGGTTTTATTTATAAGCTGATAGATGTAAGTAGTAATTAAAACATGACTGCTACACACTGTGGACTCTGGTTCAATTCCCGCTCGCAAATTAACAGAAATATAATTAGAAAAAATTAGTATACATGTAAGAAAGATATACGAATAAGCATATTTTTCTTACGTCTAAAAGAATTATTTCCTAGAAATTTTTAATAATGAAAGTTTATTTGTCAGAATATGGGTGAGTAGGTATAAAGAGTGTATATACAATAAAGTTATAAAATACAAATAAACCCTTAACGCCAGCTTATTAATTTTGCATTTAACATTCTTTTGCTAGCTGTCCTTTTGTGTGACAGATGACGTCACAAAGCTGTTATTGTGACAAGGTTCCATCGCAATATCATCGTGCGGGGCTTATACATTTTATATTATAATGAATCTCCATTTCCCTTAGTCATCGGATAACATGTGAATGGATGCAACGATTTTGGTAATACTTATTTTGCTGTTCATTATTATCAGAGGGTTCTTAAAAAAAGAGTATTGCGCAAAAAATTGAAAATTTTTAGAATGACGCTTTGGCTGAACAGATTTGGATGGCAAATGGATCATTATACACCACGATCTGGAGAAGGAACTGGGCTGCTTTTTATCCAGGATTGTAGACAAAGTTGTTGGTAACAGCTAGTTTTCACTAACAGCAAATTTTTGGTTTCACATGTTTTTCACGTAAGTGAATGACTACAGATTACACGCCACGTAATTTACCAGTATCACGATAAACGCATGAATATGAATATTTGCACTGGTCTGGTCGTGTCTCGGAAAGCACTTTAAGCAGTTGGTCCCGGTTGCCTTACGAACATCTAGTGGCAGTCGTTACGGGTTGTTGGAGCCCTCAAAAGTCTAACAGTTGGTCTAACTGCAATACTTCGATGTCGCCTTCGGGTTGTGAAGGTCAGACGGCAGTCGCTTCATGGAAAATATCGAAGTTTAGCCAAAATCAGCAGTTAGACTGGCAAAGCGGTCCCCAGACTCCAAAGCTGAAAAGCTACGGATGCGACTGGGATTAACGCTGAGATGATAATGATGATGACGATAAATATCTTCCGTAATTCTGTGCCCCTAGTATCCTAATAGCCTGCCGCAGGCCGTGTTCTTTCTCATGACCCCTTTATTTCAAAGCCAGACCTTACTGTAGTTCCACTTTGAATCAGTATTTATATTTCGAACTGTATTGAAATTGAGTCAAAGTTCATAGTACAAAAGTGACAACTTAGTACCGAACTTAGCGGTCATTTTTATAAAGAACTGCATTTCTATAATGGTTAGGTGTAAAACTTAATGATCATTTAATTGATTTAAGCCTGATCTAAATAAAATACCTACATGTTTTGTAGTAATTCCAATAAGTATCGTTTCAATTAAAATAGTTTAAATAAGCCGTGCCGTTGATTTGTATAACTACCTGTACCCATTCCGTTAGGTACCTACATGTTATGTACCTATACCCGTTATAATTTATTTATATGTAAATACTTGTAACCATAACTAGTACAATGTGTATACCTACAAATGTCTTATTCAATTACACCGTTGTGAAATACAGGGCAACTATGCTAACGTACCTATGTAATAGGGGAGAGGTGTGTCAATAGTAACAAAAAAAAAAAGAAAGAAAATACAATCCTTCATAATATTTTAATTAAAAATCACAGAACAATAATTTTTGGTCACAGTATAGTTTATTTATCCAATTATAAAATCAAATATAGAAAATAACAAAAAAAAAAAAATCTAGAAAATGGCACTTAATGAGATCAACTAATAGTGTTACAATTGCTGCACTAAGAAAGTCAATTGTAACATACAGAAATTGTTAACATTAAATGTGAAAAACTTACTTATTAAAATATACAATATCAATAGCATTATTAGCAATATTCCCATAAGCATTTTAAACACTGGCTCATTATTATGCCTTAACTACAATTTCCCAAACTTCAGTGGGTAAAAATATCTATAAATATATATATCTAGAGGTACGGTGCCACGCAATTTCTTCTGAGGTCGTTAATAAACCATTTTGTAAAATTTCTGAAAATAAAATGGTACTATTAAATATTATTGACTAATGTGAAAAAGAAGAGTGTCAAATGTAACATGTTACAATTGCCCCTCCTTGTTTTGTTACTTTTGCACCACTCCCCAAATTTTGTAATGAAGTCTTATTTAATAAAAATATATGCAAAATTTAAACATCTCTTTTTTAACATACCTTTATGTATAAATTGGATGATAACTTATCCGAAAACCACCACTGAACTATTATTAAACTGTTTTATTTAATTAAAATAACTAAAATTGTGCCGAAAAAAATCCCATGGCATAAACCAATCCATGCCATAGTCAGCAAACTGAAAATGATCTATAAGTTTCATCAAGTGAAGAAAGTATACATAGTTGACTCTGATACTGATCCAAAATATGTTCGACCAAAAACGAAGAAAAATAATTGCTAGTTCATCTTCTTCTTCAAGTGTAAATAGCACATCTAACTCTTTAGAATCTAGCGAAAGTTCTAGCAGTAGTAATAAGTAGTAGTACTATTATAGTCGTTTTTCTGAAAATTAAACCAGGGCTTTACATTTAATTTAAGGTTAACTCAAAAAGGTTCAATAAAACTAGATCAAGCCTCAATGTTTTCAATATTCATACAAAGTTTTATTAACCTAAAGTGTAACAACTCAAATATTTTCAATTATCAGTAAAAATATTTAATTGTCAGCCCCAGTTTGTATACAATGACATTTTACAACCTATTTTAGATCTAAAATAAAAATTCCTTTTTTGACTTGTCTTAGTTTAGATCTAGGTGTGTGATATGTTACAATTGCCTCCCTGTTACTATTGACACACCTCTCCCCTACCTACACACTTAAATGATTATAATTTTATTATGATTTTCTACCAAGCGTTTATGAACGTTTATTATTATTAAACCTTTGAAACTAATTTACCCACAGCAATATAATATAATACGATAGATTGTGCTACGATGATGTTTATAAAAAATAACTAATAGCTATTATAATTATAAATTTTATTAATATTACAGAGTAATAGGCACTTATTTACTTTCAACTTGGTAGAACAGAATAGAATACTTATTATTATGAACGACATAAAAACATACGGAACATAAATGTGAAGATTTTTCTTGGTCAAAGAGGAAAATATCAAAGCTATTTTTTTTATATCGATAAATCGATTTGTCATAATGAAATGATTATGTTTCGAGACATTAGATTCATAATTATCATTCCAGATCGAGAAATCGATGGACACAGAGAGAATCTAGTTGTGTCTATCGATTATTTTTTTTATTCGTCTGTGTACGATGTCTATCTAGTATCTACGATGACCTAGGTATACGCTACAAAGAGATACTTTTTCAACTCTTGAAGGAAATCACACCTAGATTGTAGCACAGTTGTACTCAAAGTGGACAGTTAACTGCCTTGTGGGAATTAGGACACTTTTGCAGTGACAAAGTTACGAGAGACATAATAAGAAGTAAGAAGTTTCATTGTTCTAACAGAGTATGGATTTTAAATAGCCTGAAAATACAAGGAGGCAGGGATATTGACGGCAAAACTGTTAACATGGATTAAGTACATTTCTCTGAAATCCGCTGCATTATAAGTAACTAGCTTTCCGCCCGCGGCTTCGCCCGCGTGGAGTTCGGTTATATCTTCTATAAGTTATAAACAAGCACTTGACCGCAATCCCGCCTGATGGTAAGCAGCGACGCGATCATTGATGGTAAAGCGCGCTAGTTTATTAAGAACCTATTCACTCTAGCCTTGAAGACACTCAAATTGTAATGTGACGGAAACACCGTCGCTGGCAAATTATTCCAGTCCCTCGATGTACGCGGTATAAAAGAGGAAGCGAAACGCTTCGTCCGGGTCGCAGTGGTATCAACAACGTAAGGGTGGAAACTCGCCGTACGACGGGTCGTCCGATGGTGGAACGGTGATGGGGGAATTAAATCATGCAATTCCCTTGCACACTCACCAGAATGCAACCTATAGAAGACCGAAAGGCTGGCTACTCTACGCCTGTGCTCCAGGCTTTGGAGACCGTTTCGAGTTAAGTCTGGGTCGCCAATCAGCCTCTTCGCACGCCTCTCCACTGAATCCAAAGTATCCAGGTGACACTTCGCAGCACCAGCCCAAATGTGGCTGCAGTACTCCACACACGAGCGGACCTGTGCTTTGTACAACATTAGAAGCTGCCCCGGTGTGAAGTACCGCCGGACCTTTGCGATAACGCCAAGTTTTCTAGCAGCCACCCTGGCCTTGGACTCAATGAACCGCCCAAAGTTAAGGTTCGAGGAAATCTCTACTCCCAAAAGCTGAAGGCGGTTGGTGCACTCCAAGGATACATTCTGAAAAGTAGGAGCCAAGGTGAACGGGCTTCTTTTGGCGGTGAAAAGACACGCCTGTGTTTTGGCGGCATTGAATGCTACAAGATTGGCTTTGCCCCATTCGGAGACTGCCTGTAGTGCAGCACTCGCGCTTTTTAGATTTCCCTCGGGAACATCAAATTTTTCCGGGATAAAAGGTAGCCTATGTTCTCTCTCAGGATCTAAAGATTGTCTGTGCCAAATTTAATTAAAATCGGTTGAGAGGTTTAAGCGGGATAGCGTAACAGACAGACAGACAGACAGACAGACAGACCGACAGACAGACAGACAGAGTTACTTTCGCATTTATAATATTAGTATGGATTGTTCGTCGGTTATTAACAAAAAAATGTTGCTCCACATATTTTGATAGATATTGCACTTATGTAGAAAATAGTAGATTTTTTTTTTGATAACAGGGTAAATAATTTTGCTGTTTTAATTAAAATTAAGTGCTGAATTCATGGGAACAGTTTGCATGCCAATGTGATAATTTAGATAGAAGTCCGGAAGTCCGAAAATCAGTCCAAGAGGCTTCGTATTGCCAAGGAACTGGGATGTAGAAGTCAGATAGGAAGTTTCATGTAAAAGACTGATATTCAGTTAGATCCGGTTAGACTGGAAGCAGACCCCAATATAGGAAAAGGCAAAGCAGATTGATAGATATTTTATTAATATTGATATTGATTGACGATTTGATACTACTTAAATTACACAGAACTAACGTTCTGTGTAATTTAAGTAGAAGTAGAGAGTAGTAGACTTAAATTACAAAGAACTAATGTTCTGTGTAATTTAAGTAGTAGGTATAGAACAAGTTGTGTTGCAAATGCTGCTTCTAATATGTCAGAAAAGGCCCAGGTCTGCTGGAAGAAATATCTTGAGAAATAAGCACCACTTTTGTATTCAGATCTTAATTTTGTCTTATCGTATGTACACAAGTAATATAATAAATAAATAAAAGGTAAGTAGGAGTAATCAGTTTGCAATGTACTGGGATCTTTTTGCAGATAACAAAATAACATATTCTATATAGTAATAGGTACCTAAGCTTATAGTTTTGACACGTATATTATATGTATATCGCTATCTGTATAAACACCTAGCTATCTATACCTATGTAATTATAAACTTTACATTGGGTGAAACCGTGGGATTGTGCCGTGCAGTATTCGGTCGTAGATACACGACAACGCACTTAATGTGTCCTCGATTGCTATTGGCGGTGACGGATAATAAATTGTACGCGAAATAGCATAAGAAAGCTGGTTTTAAACAGCAGCCGTGGTACCGCCTCTTTGTACAACGTGTAGATTGTTTTTTCCGGCTTTTTGTGATAAAGGATGGTTATCCTATAACCTGTGTTGTAGTTTTATATTAGCAATAATGGTCATTTTTTTGGTGATTTTTTGGTGATTGCTTCATTGACAGACCTATCAATTTGACAGATTTTTCATATATTGTAAAAGGAGCGCTACTCACCTTAACTATATATCTCTATCTATATCTTATCTAGTTTTCTTTATCGACAGTCTTGTTATTTTATATAGAAGTTTCTTTATAAATTGATTTTATAGAATTATAGTGCAACTACCATTAAATAACAATCTTCATGTAGAATTACATATCGATTCTTCTTCAGCCTATAGATGTCCACTACTGGACAAAGGCCTCCCCCAAGGCTTTCCACGCCGACCGGTCTTGTGCTGCCCGCATCCATCGGCTTCCCGCGACCTTCACCAGGTCATCGGTCCACCTGTTGGGGGCCTCCCTACGTTGCGTCTTCCAGTACGTGGCCGCCACTCCAGAACCTTACTGCCCCATCAGCCATCGGTTCTACGAGCAATGTGCCCTGCCCACTGCCACTTAAGTTTAGCGACTCGCAGAGCTATGTCGACTTTGGTTCTTCTGCGGATCTCCTCATTTCTGATTCGATCACGCAGAGAAACTCCGAGCATAGCTCTTGCCATTGCCCTTTGTGTGACTCTGAGCCTTCGTATGAGGCCCATTGTGAGCGACCACGTTTCAGTTCCGTAAGTCATCACTGGCAACACACACTGGTCAAAGACTAGTCAGTAAAGTCTTGAGACACTGTGGTATCTTGGACGACGAGAAGCAATAGCGTAGCTTCCCGAACGCTGGCCAGCCGAGCTGGATTCGACGAGACACCTCGATTCCCTATTAGAAATCCTCAAATCGCCCTACTACGCTTCTATATCTAGCGTAACCCAATTATGTATTCTATAAGCTTCAGCAGATTTAACAGTCAGTTTAAAGTCTTACCTTAGCTATTAAAATCAGGTAATCCAACGCTTAAAACCTGTCAGTGTAGTTCCCCGCTATTCAGTTGCAAACATTTGCCATTTTATTCTGTGTTGTACAGTGTGGTATCAAGAAGTTCCGCAGCAGTTGTTTAAACAGGATTATTCTAGTAGAAACCTCTTATGATGAACTGAAATAGATAATAAACAGTAGGTAGTTTTAATGGGAGTAGAGAAGTCAACGTGTTACGTCATTTATAAGACACACAAGATTATCTCTTCACATAAAGTTAGGGAATGATCAAGATTGAAGTCACTGTAATTGAACACACTTGAATATACCTAAGGCATATAATGCCTTATGTTTAAAATTATCATATTTGTAACAGCTGGCCTTAGAATGTAGAAAAAAATGGATGTATGGATGGAAATTGGATGGAATTGACGACAGAGTATTAAAACGTAGGTAAAGTCTCCGATATGAAGAAAAATGTAAAAACTTATAACACAAACACTTACAACAACACGATTTAACGCACTCACAACTAAAATATTTTGTTAATTTCAACATATAACAGTGACTAGCCTCGGTTGTGTTTCAAATTAGACTAACAGACGACCACGGACTCGCGGACCGAGTTATATGAGCCACCAATAAACCAAACCGCATCTATTATTCGTATAGGAGACCAGGCCGGCAGCTGACATGGAATTTTAAACAAGCTTTATGGCCCAAGTTGTGCCTATCCCTTGACCTCATTCCTTACTGCTTTTGTAAACGGTAATTTTTAATTAGACTTAATTAAATCGCGTTTTTTCCGTACCATAAAAACGCACCGCGTAATCATTAATAGCGTCGGTTCATGACATCTTGAGTAGGAGGTATTTATTGAAAGAGACTTTTTTCGACGCATTGCGCAAACAATTACCGTCAATTCACGTTTCACACTTTGTCATTCTATTTGTTAGCTTCACAACGTCGCCGGCGTACAAAAATGTGAACAATCAACTAATATTTAATATCAAATATCGACCCTAAAGTCTCATATACACTTAACATTAGGACATGGTGCGTTAAGCCGGCTCAAAGTGATGTAATAGAACATGCAAACATTCTGTGTGTATCCGTCTTATTAACAGATCTTCACTACATACTAACACAGCTACGAAAAAACACAACTCCTCAATTTAAACGTGTTTAGTAGTCAACCTTATGTCGAAACAAATAAAGTCATTTTTATGATCGACGTATTTTTTAAATTGCATTCGGTTCTGTCCAGCGTTTATTGCACCCAAGGCGATTCGTCCCGAGTTAACGTTTGACTAATTTGTGAAGTTATAGAGACATCATAAAACGAGAGTGACAGGAATAACGGACTATCAGCTGATTGGTGTTAATACGTGTTACTGATCGTCTCGACGAAAGGGAATTAAAAGTATTTGATTAGAAGTTACCGAGTTGGTTTGTTAATAGACTTTGATTGAGTCGAAATGTTAGACAATGAGACTCGTATAAAGAAGTAGGAACTGTAGTGATTACTAACCGTTCTTTCTTTGGATTAGAATTACCACGAACTGGTTGAAATGGTTCTCAGTAGGGTACATATATTAATACAGAAGTTAGAACAACTCTACCTTTGCTAAAATTAATTAGACGTCTTCAGTCCAATCAGCTGAGTACAAAACACTATTTCACTGACACAATCTTGAAATAGACACGGTTATAATATCGACATGTGACGTGCAATGCACAAGAAACCGAAACATCAACTGGCCACCACTTGACGTATTCACCTTGAACCTTGTTTTCACTTTTCGCGTACAAATAAACGCGTGTTTTATTGTTTTGTCCAGTGTTATGCAAATTGCTATCGGCAGTAGCTAAATGATAAAAGGGTTTCCTAAAAACTTGAAAGTGAAAGCCAACTGGGGGCATATTGTGGACGTAGTCACGCTTCCTTCGCGCTATTGTCCACATAAATATTTACGTTACAGTATGCAAAAGAAGTTTTTACTGACACGGCTACCGAATTGGCTTTGTTATTTAAAATAACAACCCTTTTGGCAGCTATCGGCAAGCTTTGTTTGTTAAGCTCTATTGACTTGACAAGGATGTTCTGTTTGTTGCCTTTGCCATATCGGGTGCTAAACAGGAAATAATAAGCTGTGTTTGAATTTAGAACCGAGTGTTTATTACATAGACGTTGGGGTTTCACTTTCTTCCAAGATACGATTTTGTGAATTGAATTTTTTTAACAACAGTCAAGTTTTTCAACAAAAGTCCAACGAAAGTTAATTTCGTTCGATTTTTAATCATCAAGATGCAACTTATAATAGATAATAAATCAATAAATTATAGGTGATAGTTATAAAGCAGTTGTCACCTACTTAGGTATTTTATGAGTCTAACTGCCAGAATTAGATATACAACTTCAAGTAACGTGTAGGTCAAATTAAATTAAAATGTTGTTGGCATAAAATTTTAGATCTAACAAGATCATCAGATCTTTTTTGAGTTAAAAATAAACAAAAGTTGCTCGAATAATAATGAAACTTGATTGTAAAATATATTGATATGAGTCTTATTATCATAATCCTTTGTAATAAATTAATGCTTATAATAAATCTTATAAAAATCTAAGAATTCAATAGACAAGATTCTTTCAATTATGTCTCGACCTTAGAAGCATTAGGCCTATATATACGACCTAAAGCTTGTAACGTCTAGATTTAAATTTACATACCTATAGTACCTAGGTATAGGTAGATGGCAATCTATCCGTCCGTGGAGTTAACTTACCCAGCAATGGCTTGAAAGCAATCTGATTCGATTAACTTTTTCATGATTTAATTCGATTACTTACACGTTTCCTTACGGGCTTAATTTTGCATTGGTCCATGCGATAGGTTCTCGACGTGGGCGATAACGGCCCTCGTGGAAACTTGAGACTTTGAGGGGGTGAAACCCAGAGTAACTATATTAATATCTTATATAAGTATATAATATTACACATTTAAATATAGTCGTAGTGATAGCTGTTTCAGGTTAGGTAATTATAACGTAAATTATTGTAAACATTTTCATTTTTAATGTCTGGACTTGAAAAAAGAGGATGATCTCTGAGTTTGCTTCGGCTATTTCTTCTCAGAAGTAGTCAGTTAGGAAATGCGGCTTTATCTAGTTAAAAAAATATATCATGATGTGTAAAAGTGATCAGTGATCCTACTTGCTTAATAAATGATTTCATTTCATTTAGCAACAGATGGTAATTAAATCAATTGGGGGGCGCGCAAAAAAATATGTAAGGTGGTATTTTATCAAAAATGCTAACAATAGATGTTGAAGTAAAAATCCAAGAAGTTGTGAGACCAAGATTATCATTAGCTGTAGGTACATCCTATAGGTATTGCTGTAGAGTGCGGTAGCCAACCGGTATTAAACTTTACGACAGGGATGCGAGACGTCATAAAACTCGAGATAAATCCAATCGGGGACCCAAGAAAAACAATCCACTTCGTTCCGAAATTACTTCAGATAGGGACCGCCTTGCGATTCTACATTACGGTTAATATTAAAAAGTTTGAGGCTGCCTTGCGTTCTTCTTGGTTAGGTATCTACTAACCTATTTCCTTAGCCTTGTTCGTTTGAAATTAGGTTTGTGTTTTTTGTTCAGTAACACAACCCGTTGAAAATGGCGTGACCTAAAAAAGTATATGAATTTCTTCCTCTGGTAGAACTTGAATGTTGATACGCTCTTAGATGACTTTGATGTAGGAATTAGTGTTTTTTACTCAAATACTATTTTTCCACGAGCGGCTTCGCTCACGTGGAATTCAGTATTTTTGTTTTCCCTCGGGAATATCATTTCCGATATAAAAAGTACCCTATTATTTAAACCGGACTTCTAACTTTACATCTGGAAATTTTCAAAGCAATCGATTCAGTAGTTAAGGCGTGAAAGCGGAACAAAGAAACAAACATACGCACTTTCCGATTTTTTATATTAGTAAGGATTTCTTCGAACAAGACCAATAAAACTAAGCATAGCTTAAAATATTGTAGAATTTAGAATCGTCATCTGCTGTGTAAAGGTAATTCATGTGTTTTCGAGCTAAACTTACCACAGTCGCAAGCAAAAGTAGCCAAACCACATCTCGCCAACAAGATTGAAAGCGTCCTATGTACCCCATACGGGTTCGGGTATCATCGCATACGTTTACACCTACCTAAGTATAAGTATGTACAGGTACAATATACAATCAGCTGAGAGGCTGAGGTGCGACGTCTGACCGGCAATTAGCGGCGCACTTTGCAAACAGCCGCACAAACCTTACTAAGATTCTAATGTAGAGACAGCAAAAGAGATTTATTAGGCGTAACAAAACTAAATTATCCGGTAAAGTAAAAATGATTGGTGGTCATAATCTGCAGAGATATGTGGTAAATTAATTATTATGGGTTATTATTAAACCGAAAACAACAAGATATGCACTTGTGAAAAAACTATTAATATATAGACCAGAATAATACTCAGAAGACATGCTTTTCAAGCCAGATAGGTAAGTGTTTATTATTTTCAGCGAATGTTGTCCCCTGCAGGCAAAGGCTTGTCATGTTTGTTGGGTGACACGTTTACCGGATAACGAACGAGTCATGGGCCAAAACTACCACCATGCATATAATATGACCGGAGACATCAAGACTGGCCCAGGAAAAGATGACAGGACGAGTTTGACGCCTACAGATATGATTTGTCCACATTAGTTCAAGACAGACAGGAAAAGAAGCCAGATTATCGGAGGGTAAATCCAAACAGGAAATTGTGTATTTTTATGTCTTGACAAGATTTAATTATACAGTGCAGTTTAAAAGTTGAACCTTTGTTCTAATGTCTAGAATTGTTTACCTACTTTCACGTTGTCCGGTTTGACTTGTATCGATAAAGCGACCGATCACTGATTTTTACTGTCCTTTTTGATCGGAATTATTTAGATTGATTAGTCATTATAACTAAACTGTAAATTTAGTTATAATGACATTAGTATGTGTCTCTTTACGAGTTCTATGAAATTGCCTATTCAAAACAAATTTGGAACAATTTGCCAGCGGCGGTGTTTCCGCCGGACTACAATTTGAGTGTCTTCAAGGTTAGAGTGAATAAGTTTATTAAGAATAAACTTGCGCGCTTTACCATCAATGATTGCATCACTGCTTACCACCAGGCGGGGTTGCGGTCAAGCACTAGTTTATATTTTAGTCATATAAAAAATATCCTTTATTGCCAAAGTGACATTAGTTACCTATGTGTCTTTTTGGGACTTTTATAAAAATACCTGAGTATTCAAAATAAAAATTGAAAAGTGAGGGACAGTGAAGTTTTTTTTATTACCTAATTTAATTTTAGTGTCTATCTAAAACTAAACTATCTACTATAACATCTAAAATCTACGCTTAATGTTTTTACCAAAAAAGTCGCGGGATCTTTCCAATACTTTTTCTGTCTAATTTAAAATATAAACGCAAAACAAAGTCTATGTACCTATGTCCGCATGTCCGCGAGCTAAGTTACTTTGTGTCGAACCGAGTCAATACGTCGAGGAATGTGGCACGCGTTCGCCTTACCGAGGCACGCATGCCTACAAATACATTCTGTTTAATAAATATTGCAAGGCTGCCTCGCAGGATTCGTTACAACGCCTCCATCATAAAATCATTTACTAATGGTCGGAAAGATGGGAAATTTCTGTTAGGGGTTAAATTAAAATTAACTTAACAGAGAAGTGAATAGCTTAGCTTAGTTTAACTTAGCTGTGTACAGATGATAGTAAAACTGCCTACGTGGCATAGCGGTAGCGAACGCGGCAGCTGCGCAAAGAGGCGCGGGTTCGATCCCCGCGCAGTGCAAATATTTGTAAGCATGAATATGAATATTTGCACTGGTCTGGACGTGCCTCGGAAAGCACGTTAAGCCGTTGATCCCGGTTACCATACGAACATCTAATGGCAGTCGTTACGGGTTGTTGGAGCCCTCAAAAGTCCAACAATCGGTCTAACTGCAATACTTCGATATCGCCTTCGGGTTGTGGAGGTCAGACGGCAGTCTCTTCACGGAAAATGTCAAAGTTTAGCCAAACTCAGGAGTTAGACTACTAAAGCGAACCGCAGACTCCCAAGCTGAAAAAGCTTCGGATGCGACTGGTATTAACGCTGAGATGAAGATGATGATGTACCTACAGATGATAGTAATAGTATGTATGTAGTAGTATGTAGGTACTTTCTAAGTAGGTATGGTATATCTTGGACACCAATGACTGACTACAAAGTGAAGGAAAATATCTTGAGGAAACCTGGACTTTAAGTCTGAAATCGCCAACCCGCATTAAGAAAGCGTGGTGATTACGATCAATCCTTCTCTGTATGAGAGGAGATCTGTACCCAGCAGTGGGACGATAATACGGTTGATGATGATGATGAAGTAAGGGGTATCGGTATCGTACCTATAGTACCCACATGCTATTGAGCAGTCACTCCACGTAGACTACTGGTATTGGTCAGACTGGAAGTTGACCCCAAAATAATTTACAAAAGGCTATGCAGAACATTAGTAGTAAGTAGTAAGTAAGAACTTGTAAAACACAATATATGTGTCATGGATGGTGGTGTCGTTTTGGAAGAAGTTGCTAATTTGATTTATGTAGTAATGTGGCAAACGCTGTGACGTAATTTTGTGATGGCGGCACGTGGACAGAGTCGTTTTTAACATTGAGAGTCGCACTCTCACATCATTCAAGTACCTTCGTAAATACTGTGACTAGCAATACCTAATGGATATACCTGAGGCACACTTCGTGCTTTATTTCAAAACTCACCTACGAAATGGACTCCTCCACCACATCAAATCAACATGCGGACGACCCTACCGCTCCGCCGTCGCTGACGTCGACATTTGTTTTACTACGCGGTTTCACCCGCGTAGATTTCGATATTCAAAAGTACCAAGTGATGGTTAATATGAAATAAGTAAACAATTTTGATTTCTTGATTTTTTTGATGCTCCGCTCCTGCAATTAATTGCAGCGTGATGTTATATAGGTTCTTAAAACCTTCCTGGATTAAGCGGCTATCCAACGCAAAAAGAATTTTTCTAATCGGACCAGTAGTTCCTGAGATTAGCGTGTTCAAACAAACAAACTCTTCAGTTTTATATATTAGTATAGATTTGAACTCATTTCTCAAAAAATAATGATTGACTATGTAGGTACAACAAACTGTAAACAGTTTTCGTACAGAGGTCAGAGGCTGATAATTATAAATAAATAATGATAATTATTTTGAAGTTATAAAACTCGGTGTTCGGGATTTATTTGTTCCGGTCGAGTAATTTGGGTACGGAGGGCTTTCGTATAATAAATTATCGCAGCAACTTAGTAGTTTCTAGCTTTTTTGTTGTACAGGTACTTCCCTATAGATAGCATACAGTGATTAGGTCTATTATTACATGGTAAAAGATAAAGTTAGAACTAGTTAGATAACAAAGAGCTAGTATTGATAAAATTTACACATGCATAAGATTACTCCTGTATTTCCGAATGGTTAGGCTGAGATGATTGTAGTAACTCACATTTCACCAACTATGTATAATGAAACCTTTATTTGTAAAATGTTTAATGGTACCTAATTATAATAAATGGATTAATAAATAAATAAAAATAAATCATTTGCACATATTTTTATGTGTTGGTAGGAGCATGTTTTAAATAAAAAACACTTAAAAGAATTTGATTTTCAGTCCTTTCCATGAAACGAAAGGCCTTAAATTACCTACCCTCAATCTTATCTACCTATATGCCAAGTTCAATAATCATAATACTTATATTAAACCGTAAAAACAACGCTAGTTTTATGAAAGGTTAAAAATGTGGGTTCGTGTGGTCGCTGCTTTATTAGCGGCACTTTATAAAACAAACAGTATTGCCCGCTTACTACAAAGCCCGTAGTGGCACCGTATTATTGACCACTAAAGCAATTTTGTTACCTTGCAACACATCTATAAAATAATTAAGCGAACGGTGGCTCCATCATTAGAGCATTATAACAAAAGTTCACAATTAAAAGCGAATAAACACCACCTAAGAAGGCTCGCCGACTACGATAAACATCTTTTTACATTTGAACCTCAATTACAGTTCATAAAATAATGTACAATGCCCAAAACAAAACAAAAAGAGTCTCTTTCGGTTCCGCTGTCGCTGCTCGTGGAAACAATTGAATTTATTTCACAACGTCATGTATTTATCATTAATGTGTACAGGTTTACTTCGTTATTCGGTATTTTACAAATTATATTTATAAGTTTCTTGAGTAATTTCGCTTTAAGTTTCGACTCGAATTTCTCTAGAGGAAACTCATACTTTCATTACGCTTGTTCATAAATGCTGTCGTCAGTTTGAGTCGTTCTTTGTCGGTAATACTTCGGCACAGCTTGGATGCAATCAGGACCTTGAGGAAGGAACATGTCAGACTATATTTAACACTGTACTTACCGACATATTATGTGCCTATTCTAACAAGTTAGGTGTATCAAAACAACTATTATAGGTACCTACATAGGTTTCAGTAAGTAGATATTTAAAGGGCGACTCCAATGTAGTTGTGTAGTTTTGAGAAATAGAATAAATACAATTTTTATTTTGTTTAGAATTTACTTAGTGTGCCAGTTATAGTAATTTTATTTCTTTCATTAAATAAGCAGGTCTCATATTTCTTACTTAAAAATCGAATTGCTTTAACTCTGTTCTGTTATTGAGTAGGTAGGCATTGGAGGAGTAGGTATCTTTTGCATGCCTACTAATTTTATTGTGATTGTTGTGTAAGCGTTTAAATGTAAGAGTTTGATATAACAAATTGTCAACGTTCAAAGCTTTATTTCACAAAAAGGCCATAACATCGGCTGCCGGCAGAAGTTACCACCCACCAGACAGTCTTGCCGCCAAGCGATTCGTCGTGTTCCGGCATGATGTCTGGTGAAGCCGGAGGTACGGAGGACGATTCTGAGCAGTTGTGTTCCGATGTGTGGCGGGTACGATGCGACAAATGTTGTTGTGTCAGGAGTTTGGTCGTGGCGGGTCTCCAGATCAATCCCCTCCCTCTGGCGCAGTATCGTTGGTCGTGTTGCTGGGTTTGAAATTGCATCACCTCGCGCAACTGTCGTCTTCTTCTATTTACTCAGTTTTTTGAGTAAATGGTCTCTTAATAAACTAGCATGTTTTACTATCAACGATTGCATCACTGCTTATCATCTGGCGGGATTGCGGGAGCACTAGTTACTAGACAATTAAAATAATGTACCTAAGTACCTATATTAAGTTTTTACATAGACGCACGTTTTTAATTAGTTGGCATCTAGCTTAGTGCTTATCACCTGTAGGTAGGGTTAGATGTGTCCGACAGGTTGTGCCGGTTAGGTGGAATCTAAATTAAGACATTACTTTTTATTTTATTACCTTAGCGACATAAGTATTTCACTGTCACCATCACAGATTCACAACCCCCAGCAAACTTTACGTCTGGTAAATGTACAGATAATGACAGAGCACACTGCACATGACTGGATAAAAGCATTGTTATTACCATCACTAACCGAGTTTTTCATATGTGAATGACTTTTGAAATCACGTAAAAGGAAATAAATGCACAAGTAATTTGCCAGTACGATTGAGTGCATTCATAAAATCACAGTAACCCATATCCATTAGGTATTGCTATAGGTCACAGTATTAACGAAGGTAATTGAATGATGTGAGAGTGCGACTTTCAATGTTATGCATTAGTTATACCTATAATAAAGTTTGATGGATTATTTACTGGGATTATTTACGGAAAGGTCTGAAGTTTGAGTTCTCTGTTTGTAAAAGGGGTGTACCTACGTAAGTAGGTACCTATTGCTTCGTTCTCTCGACGTTTATTTAGAAAAATTAATCATCATTTTATGTAATCCTTATCTCCCAATTTTCTCCTGATAAGCTTAACCGTAACCGATAATAATCTTTATTCTGGTAGCTTGAAAAGTCATTTCCGATTTATCATTTTATTTTCTTCGACTGCTTAGAGAAAGCTTGAAGTGCCAAGACAAAATACTAGGAGAATTGAAGATCTAATTAAACTCATCGATCCATCACATCCATTAGGTACCTACCTATACAAAAAAAAAAAAAACAAACCTACAAAAGTTCATAATCGTTTTAATATCACACCTAAATATTTACTATTTAAATAAAAGTCAAGATACTAATCGCGGAACTATTACGGTACGCTAAAGGTAAACTATTTCTCCCTTAAATTTTATTACATATAAAATTAATTTGAATAATTACGAGAGCGCTAAGTGCACTTATTAATATAACGACACGGTTTATTTTAGTATGAGAAGTAGAATTTGATTGCTTTTATGTATTTGACTGAATTAAGGCTGGCCCTATACCTACAGGAAGTATACTTAGCCAAATTCATAACTGGGACCACATTACTTATCTATATTACAGTACTCAAAAAGCATGCGATTTCTGAATTTATATTTATTTCAGATAGCTTCATATTAATTCTTTTAGACTCGCTTTTTGTTCTATTTCGCCTGTTTTCCTTTTAATTCGTACTTTCGTCCTATATGCGACCCAAGACGTAGGGTGTTCATTTCCTGTTTTTATGTCCTGAAAGGATTTCGAAAAATCCCGTCTTAATGGTGGCTTTGATCATAAAAGGACATGAGCTACTTCAAAGTTCTTAGCCGTATCTACCTAGGATAAATGCTGGTTTTACGATGATATGTCAATTAGGTACATTCAACTTTTATTACTTACAGAACTCAATTACATCAATTTGATACAAAATGATGTTTTTTATCATCAGCAGTTACAATTGTTCCATAAACCGTAAAAGCTTTCATTTACCCTTCAACACAAAAAAAAAAACTTAAAAAAAGCTATTTCACCATCTTCGTCAGCGAATCTAAAATTCCCTAAGACCAAAAAGAAAGGGGACTGAAGGGTCGATAATTTTCTCGGGATCCGATTACCTAATGTATTAGAGGATAAGGCAAGGGATGTATCGGCGCGCGTCGAGCGACTGGAGCGAGCAAGAGTCCGGAGCGAGCAGGCCCCGCCCGCCCAGCGCGCCACAGGCCACAACGTCGTACGCCGTCGCCGCGACCGGCCGCACCAACGGCCCTCCCGCGCATAAATAGTGCACATCATTAATTTACAACACAGTAAAAGTGATGATACAAGTTTATCGACTATAAATCTGTGCAGTGCTGTGATCGCGTGTCACAGGTAAGTGATAATTGTTCAGTCGTTGCCGCACTGTTTGTGAAGCAAACACGCGCCCGTGTGAATCGCGCTCGGACAACAAACCGTCGGGAACCCTTTGGGTGTCGGGTTGTTGTTAGTCTGTGATAATTCGACACTTTTCGTTGAATGCTGGAGGACCGTTAAGAATTTCTGGTTATGAGTAAACCTGTGTTTGTTTGATGTTTTATCTTCTAGCGTGACCTATGAAGCCGTCGCGCTGTATTAGCATTACCTAAGGATTGGCTACCGACTCTCTTATTGGATTTAAGAGACAGCTTCTCGGGGCATTTGTTTAATGAAATTGTAATTAACTTGTGAATAGTTTTATCTGATTTCGTGTCAATGAAAATATATTAGCTAGGTAGGTATAGCTTCTTTGTTGAAAATACACAAGTGTTAAATATAAATTAAGTGAGTTTGATTACCTATAACAATAAATATTTTACTATCTTCTATCCACATGAAAGTAATTAGAAATTGATCGAACCTGTAAGTGAAGCTGTGCTAATCTTGATGAACGAGGCTAGAGTAGGTCTCTACAATTGGGTTATATCCTAAAAAATAATTTAATGCCCATCAGATAGATTTATAAAAAATATTGAACACGTATTTTATTTTAGAAGATATATTAATTTGAAATGTCGCATGACGTCACGCCGTGGTACAAACTATACCAGGGCATGACGTAATTAGCCCCCACTCCGTAACTTTAATACGCTATAGGTATCTCAGTAGTTTTTGGTAATTTTGACAAAATAAAAAATACGGGTCTTAATTTTTTTATTATCTATAAGACGGACTAATTATTTGTTTTGATTTTCATACCTTGGATATATCCCTATTGTAATTTGTATTGCAAGAAAAATATCCAGCAGCTTCTATTTATACTTACAAAGAGCTTGAATTTATCTCTATATCACCGTGCCATAATAGCATACCTAATCGGTACCTATCATTAGACACTATAACTAACTCTGAAGTCACGGCAAAATTATATAAATATTTCAATTTGTAGTTAATACCTTACCCTATCAAACGTATGTAGGTAAATGGTTTTATTGCCGTCGCTCTGACTAGAGACTTGAAAATTATTGCTTTATTTAAAACGTTCGTGATCAAGGTACCTGTTCAATATATTATCTATTTTAAATACAGCTATATGGTTTTGTAAATAATCGTGGATCTGAAATAAGAAAATCACCTGAAATTATTAACCTATAGGTAGGTAATAACTAATTCAAAAGTAGGTATATGTAGTGGGTAATTAAAAGAATGTAAATGATTTTTATTTAAAATTGAATAATACTTCTCCATGTTGCGTGTACTTGTTCATACCATAGCATTTTCTTGGCCCAGGCGCAAGGAATACCTATAAGTATACTTGGTATTTACTTGGCACTTTAATAAAATGAAGAAATGCGACAAAGATGAAAAACTATCAATCCAAGTACCTATGGATTCAGCGTTTTGCATCTGTGTTGCTTTGTTTAAAAAAAAACTCAAACGTACAAAACGTGACCATAAAAGCTTAAGAACCTTAACAATAAAAACTTAATTTAAGAAAAGTTAACCAATAAGATAACTTGTCCTAAGGTGACCAAGGATAGTATCTTTTGGTGGTTGGTTTATCTCTTGTTAGAGTAATTGCGTTGGTAAGGCAGTGGTGAAACAGTTGTCTCGACTGCGATTTATCTACAAATTGTGTGTTCGACTTACACACTTGACAGCCTCCGTGGCGTAGCGGTAGCGGACGCGGCCGCTGCGCAAGGTGGCGCGGGTTCGATCCCCGCACAGTGCAAATATTTGTATGCATGAATATGAATATTTGCACTGGTCTGGTCGTGCCTCGGAAAGCACGTTAAGCCGTTGGTCCCGGTTGCCATACGAACATCTAGTGGCAGTCGTTATGGGTTGTTGGAGCCCTCAAAAGTCCAACAATTGGTCTAACTGCAATGCTTCGATGTCGCCTTCGGGTTGTGAAGGTCAGACGGCAGTCGCTTCACGGAAAATGTCGAAGTTTAGCCGTATCAGCAGTTTGACTGGTAAAGCGAACCCCAGACTCCAAAGCTGAAAAGGCTTCGGATGCGACTGGGATTAACGCTGGGATGATGATGCTGATGTGTGTTCGACTTACACTGACACATTCCTTTGTTGAAATTATTTTTGACGTTGAGGTTGAAACGTTGAGGTGTAAAATTTCCTTTTGTTTTTGGTGTAGATTGGAAATCATCAAATTACCTCTTCCGATCTGGGTGGAGCAGAAGGGCGTGTCAGACTTTTACTGACCAAAATCCACCCGTGTTCCTTCACTTGCCTGTGCGCCAGGGCCACGGTTTCTCCTTTGATCAACCCGCAACCCTGACTCAGACATTGGTCTTCGTGAACACCGTCACGATGTGCTGACATCTCTCTGAGGCACCCATGAAACACAACGCGCTGTCGATCCGTGCGTGATCCTTACCTGACGGCGAGCTACCCACTGCTCGCCGTTCGCAAGCGTGCGCCTACTGTGGCCCGTGGCCGGGAGTCCAATGTTGTCTCCTGACCAGGGAGTATCTTACGGCGTAGGTAAAATTTCCTAGAACCAAATTTTGTCGCCCTATCTAAGTTGGGATCATATTTCTGAGATACATAGGTACAGTTTACGGGTTTTCAGTTTAAAAATATTTACACAATGATAAAATGATACTTATTCACAATACACACATTTTCACAATAATTAGGTACAGGAAAATAGAATTGTTTTTTCTAGTTGCCAATTTCACCCTCCAATAGGTATAGGTAGGTATATGTTTAAAAGCATTCTAAGGTAAAAATGCTATTAAACTGATATGTTATGCTATATACCTAATGATATCTAAGACAAAAATCAGAATCACAAGACGATTCTTCTGATTTTGATTCTTGCTTGTTTCCGAAGTGTAGGTACCTACCTACTTGTTTTAAATTTTCTTTCATTTGATTGTTATAAGTATGACAAGGTATTTCATTGTGATATTTGACAGCCTCCGTGGCGTAGCGGTAGCGGTCGCGGCCGCTGCGCAAGGCGGCGCGGGTTCGATCCCCGCACAGTGCAAGTATTTGTATGCATGAATATGAATACTTGCACTGGGTCTGGTCGTGCCTCGGAAAGCACCAGTAAGTAACCAGTTATAAAACTCTCATTTGCGGTAGATACATGCTGTCCTTTATGTAATTATAAAGTACATAAGTATGAACTTTTTGCTTGTGTTTTCATTTGCAGAAAGGCAATTTGTGCAACATGAGTCTACCTGTCATTTTTACTTGTTTTTCACATCAGTATTTATACCTACATTACATTGGAATATTTAGGCATGGTAATGTTTATTAGTTCATTCTTAATTTTTATTAGCACATTGATCTTAGTATAACTTACCGTATAAATGATAAAAAAGAGGCTAAAAGCTCCTTGGGCTTCAACAAATTCATTTTCTTTGTTGCCTATAAAAAGATTGTTCAATAAGCTAAGGTAAACGGCCCAGTAACCGTTAAGTTATGAACTTCGCCGAATTTGCATGAGCACTAGGCTAAAACTAGAAGACTTACAAAAATATTTTTTTCTTGACTGTTTAGATAATTTAATACTATATACTAAAAGACTATATTATGATTCTATTAAACTAGTGTAAAATTTAATTAACTATAAAACAATAAAACTACAAAAAGGGCCAATTGTACCAGTACCCGGTAGAGTTGTACTAGTTAACGTTAAATTGTCCCGGTAACCGGTAATTTTTGCCGCGAAATTGTACTCTATTGCTTTACGTTAAAGTTCATAGAAATACAATATATTCAAATAAAATATTACTGAAAAATATTAGGGTCCGTATTTAACTAACAAATAAACACGATTTGTTTTAACTTTTTATAATGTATGTTTTATAAAGTACCTATACCTATATAAAAAGAAACAAACAAACTCTGTCCGTCGTGGATTGCTGGCCTACTACAGCAGCGGCAGCGGCAGCTTCAACCAAACGACCGAGTCTGCCATTATTAAAAGCATTTTCTCGCTTAATTTTTTTAATAAATAAACTAACACTATCCAATAACTGCTCCTAAATTACATCTGAAATTATTTATTTATTTATTTATTTTACTATTTAATATATTAACAAAAAGAAAAAACAGAACAGATATAAGGTACAGAGATGATTATATCATAAAAAATCTCTTTCGGCATACCTGCAATAAGAAAGCGTGTAAAAAGTAAAGGACAGAAGACGTGCACTCTGAAGGAGTAGGAGTAGAAATCGGTAGAGCGGGGAGACGACTTGAGAAGGTTTTTTGCTTTTTTATCGTGGATAAATCCGATAAAAAAAGTTTCCCCCTTATTTCGTCTGGGAATAAGGGAGGATTATGTCGGCCTCCTACCATCTAAACGTCCACTATACCTTCCAGTACCATGAGTCGGGTACCCGGCAGATACTTGTACATTCGCCCCACACACGTGGGGACCAAGTGCGGCCGATCCCTCGACCACACATCCTTCCACTAAGCTGCGCATACTGCATGTCACGCTCGAGCGACGATACGGCCCCAATTTCGTCGCCCGCATGGTCCTTCTTATGGTGGCCAAAGATCGTGAAGCGCCCTTCGACGCCTGGCTACCCTTCTCATGCGAGTGGAGTGAGAGTCGTGCTCTTTTTCCCTTTCTGCAGCCTCCATTGCATGCACTACCTTCTCGCAAAAAGAGGCCATAGCATCCCCCACGCTCCTTCCTTCTTCGCTTTCGACCATGAACTGTACTACGGCCGGGAGTGAGATATCACCGGCACCAAGTGTCGCGACTATGGCACAGCGCTGTTGGGTCCAAGCTGAGCTTTCCTCCAGCCTAGGTGGCGCTTTGTGCTCAATTATTTAAAAAAAAGTCATATGTTGTATTCTCATCCAAAAAAAGTCCACATTGAGCGGAGCGGAAGGGTGAGGGTCTGTTTTAACCCACCCGTGGGACACGGGTGGGTTCATTTGCCTGTGATCCAGGGTATCTCTTATTATGGCGGCACACTCAAGCAAGCAAGTCAGCTCGAAGGTTTTAACAGCACCAGAAGTTTGAAAACATGGAATGAGTTAGATCTTTCGAAAAATAATTGAAGGTAGATAAATATGCAAAATAATTACCTTTAAATAATAATAATCTCTAGTAAGATTCAATTATGGCAAATCAATCTTTAGTACTTATTAATGATTTTTTAACACCTGTTCTGACTGAGACTTGCTCCTAAATCAGAACTCACGTGAGTGACTTAATGAGTACAAATGAAAGCCGTGCTGGAAATATGGGAAAGTACGGGCGTAAGAATATGTAGACGAGAGTTCCAACTAATGAGGCATAGTCAAAAAAAAAATAAATAAGAGAAAGACATATGTTAGGACTCGAACTGCATTATGTAAATGAAATAGCCAAGAGCTTTTCGCCCTTGCTGCAGTTTCAACTAGGAACTACCATTTTCTCCATGGTACTCCAAACATGGTACTGTTTGGAGTACCGTACGGTATATCGTACCAATACTACCATATACCGTACTGTTCGGAGTACCATGGAGCAAATGGTAGTACATGGTAGGTATACCACGGTGTACGTTGCATGACAAAATACTTTGCCACTATGCTGTTAAATCCCAAAACCATATTTAAATAATTAAATTACCATCTGCTAAGAAATAAACGTGTTTAATTTTTTCAATTCTCCAAAACAAATTATTCACATTCTAGTCGCAGTAGGCTTTTTTATATACTTCATAGCTGATTCAAGAAAAGCTTGTAACGCAACCTGTACAAAAAGTGGTAAACCATACAAAAAAAACGCAACCAAATTCACGTGATACCAAAACAAACTAAATGTCTAGTAACTACATGCTTTTGATTCAAAGGAAAATACTGATTAATTCAAGACAATAAGGACTATAAACGGATTTAAATGCAGCTGTTAAGGCATGCCCCAGTATCCGGCAGGAAATATTTAATATAATCTACAGTTTCAAAGGAAAATGAGATCTATTCCAAAGCAATAAGAATAGAATAACGGGTTTTGGTGCAACGTATGTAACTGGTTTGATAGTGTACCAATATCCGGTAAAAATCGCACATTTTTACCGGGTACTAGGTCAAGTAGGGGTTTGAGTGTACCAATAGATGTAACATGTAAAATTATTTACTTTTCGATGAGATTTACCTGAATTTATAGATTAAATCGTTAAATAATATACACAATTTATTAAAAAAATTAACACTTTTACCTTAATTTTATCCGTCGAAGTATGGCTAGATAATTTCTGCGACCGGATGGGTTCGTAGTTCTCTGACAGAACTTTGTACTTATAGATAATTTTACTCTACCATACTTTTATTTTCTCATAGTTTTTACATTATTAAACTTTTTGGTGAGTGTCGCCATCAGAATTGTATAAAATAGTACCAAGAATAAATTGCTATTTGCAAATTTTAATTTAGTTTTGCTAGAAAGACGCTAATATTAAAAAACTGACTAATTAACGGCTACCGGGACATTAACGGAAATAGGTACTCTTACCTTACCACGGTATTGTAATCTTTATTTCACCATATGTAATTATTATGTATCATCGTCATTATCAACCTTTTAACCGTCCCACTGCTGGGCACAGGTCTCCTCTCATACAGAGAAGAATTATAGATTATTATTAATTATTATGTATACCTACACTTAATTTTATATTATTATCATTTAATTTTATTTAATATTTTATTTATTTGTTAATCTACCATCATCATCATCATCATCACTTCAGCCGAAAGACGTCCTGAGCTGGACATAGGTCTCCCCCAAGGACCTCCACGACTAATCTGAATTTAAAGACAAGAGGAAACTAATCTATATAAATCTATATAAAACTAGCAAATTATCTTGGGTGAATTAATTGTGCACACAACAATAAGTATGTGGGCAAATAATGGCCATAATATACCACACGGAACGAGTAGGTTTATTTATCGTGTTCGTACGAAGGTTTACGTTAGACTTCTCTCTATTGTAAAAGAGAAAGTCTACATGTCTACCAATTACAATCTACACTTAAGATAAACGATCGATTAACAGTATTTTCTTTAAGATCAACTTCCTTATAAAGTTGTTTTCCGAGCTTGTTCCTAGTATGTTTACCTAATCGTGGTCCGTACTTACGTACCTATATTTTACACGTTTAATATTTTTTAACGAAAGTTCATCATTAGTGCCTGATTTGTCAGATAGATTCCAGTTAAGTATGTATTTACTCTTCAGGTTCAGGTTACTGTCTGATTATTTTCACTTTTTATGCAATTTCGAAATTGGAATCATGTGAAACTAAAATACCTATTTAGCTACATTTTTCCTAATGAAAAGTTATACGAAAAAGATGTTGAGAGACCTTCAAATTGATGAGGTGATGAGATATGTCCCCTAAATTGAATAGTTTCATTAATACCTCATCTGTTTTATATGTGAGAGAGTTTGGTTTCTTGCACTCATTCCTTCAGGTGGGCTAGTTCGAAAAACCGCCGACGGCCACAATGGATGTTAGTAATCTCCTGGTCTGTTAAGATTATCTGCTGGAAATCTGGGTGCCTTGAGGGCTTCTGTCCTAATCTGAATGACGCCTTGGATTTCAAAGGGTACATGCGCAGCGGTTTCCACAGCCTCAATGCTAGCCCTGCGAATGAGGACGATTCGTTATGCCTATTGAAAGCGTTGGCTTAGCAAGCATTGGTCCCGGTCATCAGGCGCAGGCTATTCCTGTCTAGACCCAATAAACGTCAGGGTACCCATATAGGCATGGCATAGATCTTAACTTTTTTCACCTTTTTTTATGGGAAAACTTCATATCTTCTCCCACGAAAGAGCTAAAAGGAATATCAGACTTTTATTGACTACCTATAGGTACCAAACGTACTTTTTTGAGGCGACGGTAGGTATATCACCTTAGTTTAAGCAATATTAACAACTAGCTTCCGTCTGCGACTTTTTCGCATGTAGTAATTTATTATGCGCGGCTCCTATTGGTCGTAGCGTGATGATATATAGGTACCTAGCCTAAAGCCTTCCTGGGTTAAAGGGCTATCAATCGGACCAGTGGTTCCTGAGATTAGCGCGTTCAAACAAACAAACAAGCTCTTCATCTTTATACCTATAGGTATTAGTATAGATTTCAAAATCAATATTTTAAGCATGCTAGCATCTCTACCTACCTAAATAATTACAAATATAGTTTTAATGTGTATAACTACAATAATTAGGTACCTACATTACGACGTTGGAATAGTTGACTATGTAACCGACTTTAAAATGGACACTTAGGTATGAGTTTAATGATTTTCTGCCATAAATATGTTCTAAGTTTAAAACGGTTAAAAGGATAAAGGTTAGGTTTACCTAAACGTTATTTTGACGACTTTTCTCTTGTCGTTGGCATGAGCTGAGGAAGGAAAATGGGCATTCAGTTCATAATGTATATTCTTTTTAGCTCTTTCCGTCGGACTACTTACAAATTAAGTGTCTTCAAGGCTAGAGTGAATAGGCTCTTGATAAACTAGTGCGCTTTACCATCAACGATTGCGTCACTGCTTACCATCAGGCGGCATTGCGGTCAAGCGCTAGTTTATAATTTATATAAAAAAAAAAATACTGTAATGAAGAGAAATTACAGTAAGCAAGTTCCTAGTCATTCTAACCGAAACAGTCTTCTATAAAGAGAGCTTTTTACCCTAAATTTCCTAACGTGGAATTACTAAGGATCGCTTTAAGTAAGTGTGAGACACGTCCCTATTGATATAAATTATTTCTATCCATCCATCACGCGCGTTTCGCTAAATGAATGACACCAGCTGTAAACTCATAATAGTACCTACGAGTATCATGTCGATTCGCCCACGTACACACGAAACATTTACCAAACCCTAAAGCCATGCGATTACGGTTCAAAGTCGCTTGAAAATCTAATTTTAAGACGAAAAAATGTTGGTCTAGTAGATCGAGACGTGTAGTTTATTACATTTTATGCCGTTCGACATAAAACTAGACACCCAAGTAGTGGATTAGAGAACAAGAAATCATGGCATTGCGCAACTTTGACGTTATAAAGCAACTTGGAAGGCGGAGGTCAATATTTAATGTCCACTTGAGTAGCTTTTACGATTTGTTGTTATTGTTACAGTTTTACATTTGAATGGAGTTTTAAAGGGTTATCATTTTAATTCTTAAGGCTATTTCATTCGTATGGTTTAGTTGGAAATACATAAGAACTTACTTAGTTCCTGACTACGGTAGGATTTATATAATATTCCATTAGTAATTTAGTATTTTACTTATAACAACCCTAACGTTAAATCCTATTAAGTGTCGGAAGACTGGATTTAATAACAAGGGATTTTAATATTATAGTCTCAGTTTTATTAAGTGTTTTCTATTTCTAACACCTAAATTAACTAAGCAATTTTCATTTAAAGATTGATGAATTCTATTGGCTACCTATTTTATGCGTATACCACTAAGGCACCAGAAGAACAATTAAATATATCGAAACATCATTTCAACACGATACCGTTCGATTTAAAACGATTTTATGGTATGTTTTATTTAATCAAGAGAAGTAATAAACTTCACTGAGGTAATTACAATCCTGTAGTGAGTGTAAATTTGTGGTGGCACGATGTTATTTGAAGAAAAGAATCGCCATTTAAACTAGTGGGACGGTGGGCTCTAATCAATATCCAATCAGTGTTCAGTAGTAAAGTTAACTAACCGAGAAATTAACTGCGTCTGTAAGGGAACTGTCTAGCTATAACCCACTACCTACTTATATAGCTCAGTGTACGTAGGTGCCTCGTAGTTAGGTTATGTAACGTATGATGTCAAATAGGTAGGAAAGAGGCTTCCTGTATCAAGAGCTGACGTACCTACCATACATTTTGAGATTACCTATCTGCTTTAAATTATTATCCATAGGAAATTAAGACCCATACCGAATAGATTCATTCTTTCAAAATTGTGCATTGTATCACAGTGTTTGGGTAAATAACTGCGTCTGTAAGGGAATTGTCTAACTATAACGCACTATCTGTTTACGTAACTATGTAGGTACCTACATATTGCGTAGATTATGTAATGTACGGTGTTAAGTAGGATTGATGTATTCTGTAGCAGGAGCTGAGGTAATACCTATTTACCTATCGCTCATACTGAGATTGTCCATCTTAAATCAGCAGCCTAATCAGCGAATACATTTTTGTCAAATGATTGCGATTCAAACGATCCCAACTATATTGTTTGGACTGCGGTTGATCGACGATCCGCAGTTGTCAAAGATCGGCGAACAAAGATGTGTTCGCCGATTAGGCTGCTGGTTTCAGAACAGACTTAACTTAAAGCAGATACAGTTTTTAAAAATGTGTAGATATGCCTATAGGTACCTAGTAGGTATGTTCTATCACAATTTTGGGTACCAAATTATTAATTAACTGCTTCTGTAAGGGTATTGCCTGGTATTGTGCTGCCTATTATACTAAGTACCTATATCTAGAACTACATAGCTCAGTGTACAGTGTAACATCATGCCGAGGATATGATGAGTAGGTACCTACTTAGGTATGATATTAGGGAGAAAGGGTGAATCTTCTGTCAGGAGATCTATAGTAGATTAATCATCATCCGGATTAATGATCTACATTTCATATACCTAATCTTTTGCATCATCCTAAAATTCATACATACTTAAATAAATAAAATCATTCATTTCAGGTTTAAAAATATTCTGTTCTATTTGTGACGTCACTTCTAAATTTAATATCGGTGAAAATTTCCTGTTAATCAACATACTTAAATACTTATGAACAAAGAGACCCATCTAATATTTAAATGAATATGATAATTTAATGTTAATTCGTCATTGTCTTTCATGTGTTATTTTAATTTAAATGTCAAATATTTGACTAAACTATTTTAAAAAGTGTTAGGTACACGTGATCTTTAAAAAATGACCTTGATATAACGTCGTAGAATCCTTCAGGCAATAGGTACAAAAAAACATATTAATAAAGTAGTATAGGTAAAACTAGTGAGTTCTCTTTGCTTTATAGAATCTGTTAGTAAGTAAGTACCATACCTACGAGTACACATTAAGAGGGTAGTCGGGAGAATAAAAAGTAATATTCCGACAAGAGAAAAATATAGGTAGGTACTTAGGTACAAAACCTATTTATCTAGGTACAAAATCGTACACAATTAAAAATCAATCCTGTACCTATATAAATTGGTCAAACATCTACGGATCTACCTACAGTGGCATAAATAGGTAGGTATATCTATTTCCATAAAAAGTGTATAAATGGTGGTTCACAAAATATCATAGCCAGCCATACAAAATAGTGCAGTATCGCGTAGCACTGCGTAGCAGTAGGTAGGTATAGTTGCGTAGCGTCGCGTAGCACAGCGTAGCTTCGCATCGCAAAACGAAAGTAAAGCAAAGAAAGCGAAGCAATAATCCTAAACATTATAAACTTTTGAGTCAATAAATCGAGCAAACGACTCTAAAGGTTTGTTGTTCCTCATAAACGGTTACAAATGGATAATAAAATTGTAGTTGACGGTTGCTCGTGACGTCGCGACGTACACACACAAATTATAGGCTGGATAGCTTAATGGTCCATTTATCATTAATGTTAGACTGTAACGAGGCAGGTGGAGTGGCAGTCTTCCATTGTAGTTCATTGAAGTTTATTGTTAGATGATTTTGGCAGAATTAGTAGATAGTTAGGTAACTAAGTAAAAAAAAAAACTGGATACATCATAAAACTACATACCTAACTAGGTATTAAAGAGTGAACCTTAAAGCATTTTATCAAAATGATTAACCAGTGCTTCAAAAATTAACGTATCTACCTAGGAAGGTACCCACCTACGTATGCTTTTTTTTTTTTTTTTTTTTATTTTTTCCGGGGATTTTTCTGTAGAGAATATGTCACCCCGATGATTGTATACAAGTACATAATTATGCTATAACTAACCTACCCGCAACCTTATACCCATCATTATAATTTTAAGAAGTGCTCTAGCCTCATCTGACAATGGAGAGGACAGGATGCTATTGAAAAAGCCTACATTAGCATTTTTTTCGAAGATTTGACACCTTTGGACTTCCAAACGAGCACACTCCGCAAGGATGTGATGCACATCTTCGATAACCCCACATGTAGCACAGTTCGGTGAATCGACCTTGCGCATCATAAATCCGAAGCTATTTAGTGGAATGTGTCCGGATCGAAGCCTCAAAGCCGTCACTACCTCTTGCCTGCTCATCCTACCCTCGCTGAACCAGAGTCTCCGAGGAAGAGATGGCTGAATCGTTTTGTACCAGATACCCTTAGTTAAAGACCTTTCATCAAAATATTCAGCCCATGATTGAAAACATCTGTCTCTAACCAAGGGTAATAGCTCAGTGTGCCAGGGAAAACAAGGATATATTTCTCCATCAGACGCCGCTTCATTTGCTAAACGATCAACCATCTCATTTCCCTCCAGTCCAACATGAGATGGAATCCACTGCAACATAATTATTTTATGTATGGCAACAAAATCAGTTAGAATTTTTAATATAGTGTAAGCCAAGGGAAGGCCCCTAAAAGGTGAAGACCCTGTGCATCTCGTCAAATGGAATAGAGCACTTTTTGAGTCTGTAAAAATTACATATCGATCACCGGACAAAGATTCGACGTATGCTTTTGATTAGGTAAGTACCTACTTATATGAAATTGATGTAACGTAGATATCCTACCCTCTTATTAGGTACCTAATAGTTGGTAAGGTTAGGTAAACAGACTTTCTAACAATAAAATTGGGAAACTATCCGCTTACTCACTTACCTACATCTTAAGTAATTTCTTTGGTATGTGGAAAGGTTATTTGGTAAGGGTAGGTATTTGGTACCTAAGACTCTTCCTTCATTTCCCCTACCCATAGGTACCTACCTAGGTATGATCACAGGTGAGTATCTGAACCGTATCAGCTATCTGAAACGGGGTAGTTTGATTTTAGGTACGTATTACCTAGGTATTACCCATTTCTTACTAAGTAGGGGAAGGTGAGGTAATACGATCCCTGAAGGTCAAATGATCCCCCCCCCCCTTTAATAAAACATAACTAGTGCCATCTATCCAAACCAGTTGTTGCCAGTTTTCTAATTACCTAAAAATAGGTTAGTACCTATGTACTAACCTATTTTTAATTAGAAAACTGGCAACACTGTATTATTTTGTCAAAATAAGTAGGTGCGTATTACAGAACGTCACTCAAAACTCAAGCTCTAGGTACTTAAGTCTCGTTTCAAGCCATTTGATTGGTCGAAACTAGTTTTAAGTAATATTCAAACAGAGATTAATGCTTGAGTGACGTTCTGTAATACGGACCTTAGTGAACTAAACTCAACTCATTCACCATTTCGAAGGTATTCGCCAAAAATGGCGGGAATTTCAATAAGAACATCACTCGGCCATTTCAAATATTCAATATTTTTCTACAAAGTTTTTGAAATTGGAGCATTCCTAAATTGACTGGATTATCACTTAAGCTCCACCCCGAATGAAAATGTGACGGTAGCAAAGATGGCAGAGATACAAAAGGCGGGAGCGATACGGTTTCAGACGGTATTCGTGGGCGGGGCATACAATAGTCCGGCCCTTTGCAAATGGCGCCGAATTCAACCAATACCGTTTGGTAACGGCTCCTCCATTTTTTATATTTTGGTCTGTTGCCTGGGGAGTGGGAGGACCGGTTGGTGTTTTTTTTTTTTTATAAGTTAACAAAATCATAATTTGCACCTCATTTCACTTGTTCTACGGCCAGGCCTACTTTTTGTTTTATTAAAATTAAGCATCCAAAAATTATGTTGTATGGCAAATAAATGTCAAAAATATCAAAACTATCTTTGGGTCTACTAAAAAGTCAAAGCTTTTTGAAAAGTTAAATTAGGTACTTAGGTATAATTCGAAACATCAAACAATATTTCAAATACAAAAAAAAACCTAAAGAGTACCTATATTAATTGCTTCTTTTAATTTAGTAAAACTAAACATTGATGAAGTCTAATTTGAATTATTTTATAATATCAGTAAAATATATAAGTACACAAAATAAATAAAAGAGACATCTATGATCATTGGTGTTATATGGCTGGCAACTTATGGAACAAGAGAAAGCTCCTGGACTGATTACAACCTTCCTGTTGTAGGCACTCTTTGAGCTACGTAGTTCAATGTCACAAAGACAGATGTCGCTACCGGCAACCTCCAAACTAAGTGAGTACTTAACTCATACTACGACCAAAAGATGGCGCTTTACCAAAAGCTCACTCTATTAGAGCAGGTAGAGCGATGACTCCATAAAAAAAATGTGTGCTGGTTTTTGTAGTAGGTAGGTATGTATCATTTTATACGTAGGTACTACGTAAGTGAGTAATTACTCGCTGACTAATAAATTTTAAATATTATTTTAGATAGGGTGTTTACCCCCAATATGAAAAAATTATTAGTAAGTACTTATGATTGTTTTACAAATTTGAAGGCTGTGTACCTACAAGCAAATTATAGGACCACTGTGATTGATTAACATCCTTTCATACGCCATAGCTTACGCTTACATAAGCGTTATCAGATTAAAATCAAACGATGTACTTTTATTAAGCAGTAGGTAGGTACCTACCTACTTATATTAACTTAGGTGTTGTGAAGTGTTTATGAATATGTACCTACACAAGGATTGTGCTTGTGTAGATACTTACCTACCTAAAATCCTGCATTAATAGCATAAACGCAAAGCAGATTACCTACCTAAGTAGTTTTTTTTTATACATTGCCTCGCACTAGGAATTTCTCTTGTATCGTGGGTGCGTTTACAAACATATAAAGTCACATACACAAACAGCCAGACCCGGTACAAATAATTGTAGGCCATACAAATATTTGTTCCGTGCGGGAATCGAACCCGCGACACCGCGGCGCAGCAGTCGATCGCTCAACCACTATACACCAATAGTGTCGTTCGTTAGTTGGATATCGCGAAATTTTCGTACAACTAATACCTGCCTAAAGCATAGGTACTCGTATTATGGGTAAATTTCGACTACCTATATCTATCTAAACATTATTTCAGGAAAATAAACGAAAATTACTTAACCTTTTTTTGAAGTAGGTACCTAAGTATTTATATTTTTACCTATAAGTACCTAGTATCTAATAATTACCTACCTAGTGGTGCTCGTTGCTGGCAACTCATGAGGTTAGTATCAATTTTGAAGAATCATTGTACCTATAGGTAAATAAATATAAGTACCTATTAAAAACCCTGTTGGAAAACTTTGAACGATGTGATCAAAAAACATAATTTCGGTGTGATATGAAGTCCTAAAGTTTGTGAAGTATTCTATTGTAAATAAGAGTGTAGGTAGGTACTCAAAATAATGACTTGGCTTAAAGGTCCAGTAACCAAGACAGTTATAAATAAAAAAAAAAAATCAATTTTGAAGGTTTTGTAAGTATTGTTTACCTTTTTAACCATATCATGCTCAATTTCTGTCGCCCACATCTTCATCATCAGCCTATAAATACCTAACAGTTTACTGTTGTAGGTACATAGGCCACTCCTTAGGTACGTAAATCGAGTAAAAAGGCGTGAAGTAAGAACTTCACGTTTCTTTACTCGATTTAGGTAAGTACGTCAACTGTCGTCCAGCTACTAAGTAGGTACCAGCTAACCGGCGAAGATCGTCGCTCCATCTAGCCCAGCTTACGTCTACCAATTCGCGTCGTCCCACCATTTAGCATTAATCACGGAAAACACTTAGGTATTCCGTGAATGTTGTTTAATTATCTTACCTGGTTTTCCCAACAGAAATATGGTCAACGCACAGCTCTGTAGGGGTGCTGCGTCTTCTTCGGTTTATTGATTATAATTTCTGGTTGTTTGTTTGTCATTAACTAGTGATAACATTTTCCATCACACTTGCAGGCTCTGGACTATCATATCAGCCAAGTGTAGGAAGATATTCTTATGTAGGTACTTTATTAATTAATTCAGCCGTAGGTACCTATATGGTAAAATAAAATGTAGTATAATTTACTTAAAACATGTTAATTTTAGTTAGAAGGTATTGCACCCCTGCACGGAGGGACGGGGTGCCCTGTTTCACTTTGCGCACACGCCTAGTACTTACCTACCTACTACCTATCTATGATCTACCGTGAACTGTGTTGTGTAATTTATAAATGGACTAGCTTACCGCCCGCGGCTTCGCCCGCATGGAATTCAGTTATATTGCGCTTTTTAGATTTCCCTCAGGAATATCAAATTTTTCAATAAAAGGTAGCCTATGTCCTTTCTCAGGGTCTGAAGATTGTCTGTGTCAAATTTCATCAAAATCAGTTGAGAGGTTGAGGTGGGAAAGCATAACAGACAGACAGTTACTTTCGCATTTAGGTATTAGTATGGATTTCAAAGCTGTAGTCCATTCCGAAAATAATAAAAGAGCTCAGTTGATATTAAATAAGCGCCTGTTAAAATAATGGCAGCAATGTGTACATCCGCGTTTTCGCAACATTTTTAGTTACTGCTCTGCTCCTATTGGTCATAGCGGGATGTTATATAGCCTATGTCCTTTCTCAGGCTCTAGACTATCTGTGTATCAAATTTCATTAGGTACAATCGGTTCAATAGTTTTGGCGTGAAAGCCGGACAGACAGACAGAGACACTTTCGCATTTATAATAGTAGTATGGAAACATAACATGGTGTAAAAATGCTTGAAATTGATTCAGTTGGTTATTGTGAACAATCAGGTTTCATAAAAAGAAAAAATAACGTTGTAGGTGTGTACCTAAGTTGTTACTTAGGTACACACCTACAACGTTATTTTTTCTTATCTGTAGGTAAGTACATAATGAAGAATCAAAATGGTTATACCTACATTCTACATAAGCTAATAGTCACGTAGGTATGTAGGTGGGACTACACGATAGTCAGAGGATTCTACCGCTTCATAGGGGAGAGTTGGTTATATCGTACTGCCATTTTAATCGTAGGTACCTACCACTTCTAAATTTCTCACTTAATGAGTATTTTTTTCTACACTGACTACACCAAATCGTGGCCCTGCGCAACCCCCCGCCACCCGCCAGTTGCAATTGATGTGAGTTGACAAATGTACACGTGAGGGAAAAAAACATATTTTTGAAAGAGATTAAGATAATGGTTTAAGGTAATTGATAATTCACCAATTAACTACTTGTAATGGAATACAGCAGAAACTGTAGGTAGCTATGCCTAAAGGTCGAATATTCCAAGCAGGATTAAGAAAAGTGGTTTCACCATGAGAGCCCCGTTTAGGCTGTGTAGCACCTGGTATAACTGTTCATTTCCCTTTGCTACTATGACGATGTCATCGTTGTAAATGAGTACAACGATGACCTCGCATGATGTTGTCGTTATACTGTTGTTGTTGGTGTTGTTTCGTCATTGCATGATGACGAAAAATTGAAAAGAAAAATCGTTATGGTTTGAATGACACTAAGTTAATCAAGTTCATGCATAAAAGATAATAAAACATACCTACCTATTCAAAAATTCGCTAATCCAAATGAAATTTTAAAAAGCAGTCGTGTGATTGAGCTACAGAAATGAAAACTGAATTCACTAAAAAAACATAGGTGCCTAGCTAGAATAGGTAGGAAAAAATAACGTTGTAGGTGTGTACCTAAGTTGTTACTTAGGTACACACCTACAACGTTATTTTTTCTTATCTGTAGGTAAGTACATAATGAAGAATCAAAATGGTTATACCTACATTCTACATAAGCTAATAGTCACGTAGGTATGTAGGTGGGACTACACGATAGTCAGAGGATTCTACCGCTTCATAGGGGAGAGTTGGTTATATCGTACTGCCATTTTAATCGTAGGTACCTACCACTTCTAAATTTCTCACTTAATGAGTATTTTTTTCTACACTGACTACACCAAATCGTGGCCCTGCGCAACCCCCCGCCACCCGCCAGTTGCAATTGATGTGAGTTGACAAATGTACACGTGAGGGAAAAAAACATATTTTTGCCAATGTTAATGCAAATATTGTTGCAAATTCGTAAGGGTATAACTCGTAAACAAGGTAAAATATAGATACACAGTTTTCTTTATTCTACTATTACAATTTTAAACTAGATTATTAGTGGTTTTTATTGCGGAGCTAAGGTTTGAGATTATGACGGACTGTTGCTTTATTTTTAAAAAGGCCTTGTTCTTTAAATCGTAGCACTTGATAGTTAGGTAAATTTTACTGGTTCGATTTTGCCGACTAGTCTAAAGGCACTTATATTTTCGGACTGTATTTATATTCTTATAGATGACAGACCCTAAAGCTAAAATTAAATATTATAATTGGAATAAGCAGGACCTATTAAGGGCTCTTGCGGCTTATGAAAACAAAGATTTTAGTTTGAACCAAATTTCAAAGAGTTGTTCGATACCAAAACCTACAATTCTACGGCATGTAAGTAAAAAGAAAAATAAGATTGCTGTTTATAGAAAAATCCAAAAAGGGAGACCGGTTATCTTCGATGTCGAAACTGAAAATAAGTTGGCTGATAGCGAGTATATTCTTCATCTCGAAGCACACATGTTTGGTCTAACAATAAGCGATATTCGACGTCTTGCATTTGAATGCACATGCAAAATAATGTTCCTATTACTTAAGGGGAAGTTAATAATGTTGCAATATTACCTAAGAATTCAAAATAAATAATTTGGTTGAAAATTTTACTGTCTTTAGTTGAGTGGTAGTTACGACTTAGGTAAACATCTGTGGTACGATTAAAACGACGAGTCGACTATATTGTACCGATGGCAATCCTTTATAAAAAACCATTTTTAGGGATGTAACCGTATGGAACTGGTTTCTCCTTAGTAGCAAGGTAAAATATGAAACTTTATTTTGCATAGGTATCCATTAATTACTGTAAGTCTTGTCATATTCCAAATGCTTAAGTGAAAGTAAAAATTGGTACGATATAACCGACTCTCCCCTATGAGTACCTACTTTTTGAAGCGAAAACTGTATAGGAGAAGTTGAGCACTTTTGTTGGAGGGGGTGAAAGCATTGACTTTGCATGAGCGTGCCCGACCGGATACTGTGATCGTTTTTTGTTTTTACTTTTTATGTAGGTAAAAACAAAAAACGATTCCTACCTATTCTAGCTAGGCACCTATGTTTTTTTAGTGAATTCAGTTTTCATTTCTGTAGCTCAATCACACGACTGCTTTTTAAAATTTCATTTGGATTAGCGAATTTTTGAATAGGTAGGTATGTTTTATTATCTTTTATGCATGAACTTGATTAACTTAGTGTCATTCAAACCATAACGATTTTTCTTTTCAATTTTTCGTCATCATGCAATGACGAAACAACACCAACAACAACAGTATAACGACAACATCATGCGAGGTCATCGTTGTACTCATTTACAACGATGACATCGTCATAGTAGCAAAGGGAAATGAACAGTTATACCAGGTGCTACACAGCCTAAACGGGGCTCTCATGGTGAAACCACTTTTCTTAATCCTGCTTGGAATATTCGACCTTTAGGCATAGCTACCTACAGTTTCTGCTGTATTCCATTACAAGTAGTTAATTGGTGAATTATCAATTACCTTAAACCATTATCTTAATCTCTTTAAGAGCAAATGCTTAAGCTTTGCATTATTGATACTGCGGTGCTATTCTGTAAAAGTATAGGTAATCGTGATGACGTATGGGAAAGTAAGCTTGCCAAATCTCCTGTCAAGCTGTTGTTCCAACTTTAAAAAAAAAGAAAGCAATTAAGTATTCATTAGGCTTACACTTGGTTAAAATTACAAGAAATAGCATGCAGTTAAAACAGCAGCACAGCTTTTCATTTAGTTCGAATTAACAGTGGGTCCCAAACTAGGCGCAGCCTGTAGGTACAGAATATCACACCTAAACCTAAACCTCATTTAAGAGTAGGTATAAGTACTTAATGATTGCATTCTTGTGGAATATTCACACTGATTGCTCTTAAACGCGGCTTAGATGTAGGAAATGATTGCCTTCAGTTTAATTGGTGAAATACACCCTTAGTGAATAACAATGACTTTTCAATCTTATCTATATTTACACTAATATATAAAACTGAAGAGTTTGTTTGTTTGTTTGTGCGCGCTAATCTCAGGAACTACTAGTCCGATTTTAAAAATTCTTCTTGCGTTGGATAGCCTATTAATCCAGGAAGGCTTTAGGCTATATAACATCCCGCTATGACCAATAGGAGCAGAGCAGTAACAAAAAATGTTGCGAAAACGGGAGCTAACGCAGCCGTACATATTGCCAATAGGAGCTGAGTATGACTAATTCCACGCGAACGAAGTCGCTGGCGGCCGCTAGTCTAACCTATGCCGATTTTAACAGTAGTTACTATGCCAAAAACTAAATGTAATAAATGAAGTCATATTCGGATGAAAACATAGGTACCTACTGTGATCAATAAACGTCTAGATATAGGTATGTACCTATGCAGACAAAGTACCTAAATAGATATCTATTTAATTGAATTTCTAACCTATCTACTAAAACAAACAAAAGATACATCTAAAATTCGTTATTATTATTCAAGGACTTTGCTGCCTTACAATACGGCTTATTTTAGTTTGCAGATCCTTTTGTAGAAGGTCTTGATGGGGTGAGTTGGGGTGGCTTACCCATATTGATCGGCAGCCATTTTTGTTCGCGCATGCGCGTTTCATAATTCTGATATAACGCGATGGGAACACAGATGGCGCTGTTGAAATATTGCTTATCTTCCTACTTCATTTTGTAGATAAAAGTGAGTATCTACTTACCTAAGTGTAGATAAGTTTAGGAAAGAGCGGATTAAAACTTTCTACCTCCTGAATTATTTTGTGGTTATCATAGCTAAGTTAACTCCAACTCCGCTGGCTTGTCTTTATGGTTTTTAGCATAAGGCCCTGTACGTACCTACCTTTATTTAAAATCCTCATGAACTCCTTACATCTTAGGGGCAGACACTTATCTGCCCCTACGCAGTTTGGATAGAGGTCAACTGTAAAAAATATAAGAAAAACAAAAATAGGTACTTTAGTTAGCTACTAATTACTTTATTTCACAGAAAAGGTACCTACTTCGGTAGGTACCTAAATACCTATAGCTAAATGTAGAGAAACGGTATGGAATATAAGATGTAGCTTGTAAATGGTTACTTATTTCATGAATTACGAGGAAAAATTTAACAAACAGATTTTTGTTTAAGTCTTCATTTATGTACTTAGGTGTTTCTGTAATTTATGTACATAATTGCTTCTGTATATGGTGTACCTACATACCTAATAAAGCGTAGGTATTCTAATCTTTTGTTTTTATTCAAACAATCAGTATAGGCTTATCCTAACTACAATCTCAACAACCTCATAAATAAATGTTTATAGGTTTTAGACTGCGTATTGAAAACGTATCACCTACCTACCTATGCACGCCGCCCGCCGTCGGAAAACTGCCGTCGGCATGGCAGCGTCCGCATTCTTATTGTAATGTAGATATACAGGCAAGAATATATCGCTATAAATTCAATGAATTATTAGGTTATATGTTTTAAACTTTTCTGTGTAGGTACATACCCTACCTAGATATTTAGTTTGACAAAATTCTTAGGAAACGAAATGGTTTTGATTTTTTCAGTCTACAGCTGGTAAATTTAACATCGCCTTATCCAAGCCCCAAGATACTTACAGACAAATTTACAAATGAAAAATGAATCGTAGTTTTTGAGCAAAGTAGGTATGATATTGTAAGTAGATAATATTTTATTGTTTTAATTTTTTCATTCGGAAGAACAAACAATTATGTTAAGTACCTACCTATGTACCTATTTGCAAAGAGTGCGAATCACACGACAGTTTCAAAAGGGAGCTTTACAAACGGGCAAGCAACAACTTAACTCCACAGACACATAAAATGACGAATATAATGTTGATTAAGTAAAAGTTTGACAGAATATAGGTACTTACCTATATTATGTCAAACTTTAATAATTATTTTTTTATTTATGATATTTTATCACATTTACGTAGATAAGTAGATATAGGTAATATAAGTAGATCTAATAAAATGCCATAAATTACTGCTATTATTAAGGTACACCGGAGAGCTTCTTTCGTTTGTGTCAAGATATGTTTAAAATTTTCAACGGAAGAAACAAATACTTAGATCCATGTTAGAGAAACACATGATTAAAGTTAAATTACCTGATGTTGTCTCATTCTTTGTTTAAAAATCAAGAGGTATTATTATCCAGGTCTGGTGAATAGGTACCTAATCAATTTTTATTTTTGTTTTTAATCTGCCTAATACCTACACTGAATAGTGGGCATTTACCCACTTATACCTATCATATAAGTAGATAAATCCCCACTATTCAGTGTATTAGGCAGATAATAAAACAAGGACCCATGTTTTTACTAACCTATATTAAAACAAAAATAAAATAAATTGTTTTATATACTTACTTACTTTTCTTCTTCAGTGAGTACCTATTTTAACTTGTGTCATTAAATCCCAGGTTTTGCCAGGGTCCGGATTTTTATTTACTCTCCTGCACTTGACTCAGTCTTCAACAACTTCGAAATTCTGTAGGTATTTTATAAAAAAAAAACCGTTATGTACGGTATCTACCTATTTACTAGGGTTGTAACGGAGCTTCGCCTCCGCTTCCGTTACTGCGGAAGTTCCGCAAGAAATCGTATCTTCGTTTCCGCCTCCGCCTCCGCACAATTTTATGCGGAGTTATAACGGAGGTTTATTTACGTATTTATAAAATAAATAACGCGCAAGCTGCGACGCTCGATTATCGTCCGGCCGCGTTTGAGCGCGAAATGGTCAAAAATCAACTAGTGCGAGGCGGGAATGCGGCAAACACAATTTGTTTCTCCTTAATTTTCAAGGTAATATTTTGAAGGTAATATTTTTTTTACCAAGTACACTACTATTAATGTACGTATTTAAAATAAAAATTTTGTTTTAATTAACAATAATTTTAATTTTTTTCTATATGTACTTTCACCTCCGCCTCCGCCTCCGTTAACCTCCGCATCCGCGGAGGTGAGACGCGTCGCCTCCGCATCCGCCTCCGCCTCCGCTAACAAGCCTCCGTTACAACCCTACTATTTACCTAGTTCTTGTTTGGTACTTAGTACTTTTTTACTAAAAATTAACATAAAATTGTTTGGGCTGTCTAAAACAGGCAACGCAATGAAAGTAATGAATAACTAGGTACATAGTACCAAGAAAAACTTGGATAGGTAGCTACTCGATCACCCTGGTTGATAGCTAAGTTTTATAAAATGTCCATACATTGTAGGTAGACGTAGCACCAATCATCCTATTATTCTCAGGATCCTCCGCAGTGCGCCGGGCACAGTCCTTGAAGTAAAATGTGTTCTTATACTTATCATAAGGGTCGGGTTTATGTCCGTTATGAATAACGCGAGGGCTCCTCCGACCTCTCGCTTTGTTATGTTATGCATACCATTACTTTCATACACCGTACAACACACTATGTGGGGGTAAAATTTTGGATATTGTGTTATAGTTTCGATATAAAAGCTTCTAAAAACGAAACGAGTAGTTTTACTTTGATTACGGTATTGAACTCTAAAAATTTGTGTTTTATTCTGATCGTTAGGCCTCTTATAGTGGCAGGAATCGGAATATTCTACGCGAAGGATTTGCTAAGCTATATCTTTTTCATTATTCGTTTAGCACATCATAGCCTTGGTTTTAAGAAAAGTCCCATCATGCTGCTTTTCATGAAGAGAATAGCTTTTCATGAATAGGTATAACACCTTTTCTAGCGTCACCTGAAGATCTAAGTCTACAATACCTAACTCTATAAGTACAAGTGTTTCTATGTACTTAGATATATGCTAGAAATTAAAGTCACTTTTTGTATTTAGCTACCGCAACGGAGTTTGAAACTATTGTTATAATTATTTATAGAATAATTCTGGAAAGCTCTATAACATTAATATTAAACTTACATATAATAAATAATTCTCATTGTTTTGTCAAGCCGTAAAACGTGCGAAGGAGGGGCTCTGATTTCTTATAAATTAGTACCAACCTTGTTAACCAGGGGTCGTCGTGGCTGTCTGTGCCGTCAACAAACAAAATGGAAATAAGATGATGTGTAGGAGTTCGTCGCCCCTGTTGTAAAAATATCTCTGGTCGGAGCAGACGCACGCTCGCCTCAGACACCATAGACGTAACCAACAATATCTATTTTTGTTACTAAAACTCTACAGTGTTGTTATGGTCCAAATCGATTCCATTTAAAAAAACAGATTTTTCTTAGAGTTTTTATGGAAAATAATGTGCCACGCAACCAATGCTGGTATTCCCTTCATGAAAATTTCTTTGCTACTGACAATCTTCAAGAAAATCATTTTCTGTCAAAAGGAGAAACAAAAACCAAAATCATTTACTGCTCGATGAATGCTACAAGAACATTTTCATAAAAGGGGTAATTTTCTTAACCCTATCTAAACGCCTATAAGAATTTTATTACCTCCTTGAAGATATTGGTATAAAATCTTGCTATGACGGGGCTATACTTATATTCTCTAATATATAAACTACACAAAGAAACCTTATCCAACGAAATTTAGCACATAGCCAGCTTAATACCTAAGAGAATTCAAAGACGGTTTCCCAGTGCGCGTCACGTGCTTGGCGTAATAAAAACCAGTCGAGCCACCGAAGGAACGCTATCTCAGGGAAGTGACTTTCTTTTATACTTTCTTTTTACATTTATATACTTTTCTTTTACGCCCCCGCCGGGGACGGGACGTGAGGGAGACATTTTTCTTTGAAAATACAAATGTTTCGGGTAGAAAGAGACTATAATTTTCGTTAGGTATTTCGGGACATAAAGTATAATTTATTGTTGCTGAAGTTTCTCTTTTTGGACGTGCTTTTCTTTTTTTGTTTAAAGTTTTATGCAGGTTCTGTTCCGGCAGCTACCTGAAAATAAGAATGAATTTTACTTTCATACCTACATATTTTCAAGTAGGTACATACCTAAGTATTTATTAACACTGTTCTATGCTTTTTCCCTTTAAATAAAAACACAATATTTTATACCTACGCACTTACTTGTAATCGGATTTTACCTGTGATAGCTACTCCTATAGGTAGGTACGGGAAACTATGATATGCTAAACAACTTCATAGTACAAGAGTCAAAGTCATAGTACGAGAGATTATTTATTGATAAGAACTGGGCAGTAGTCCCAGTGATTGTTCGAAAAAAGGTACCTAGCTATGTCTATCTATCTTTACCGAGCAATATTATTTGTTCCTGAAAACTGAAGTTAAATTTATACTGAACAGGTTTATAACTTAAACCCAAGATGGATTAATTTCAAAAGCAATTAATCCGCCAACATGGATTCGATTCAAAAGCAATTAATCCATCTTGGATTTTATCTTTAACTTACATTATCGACTGCATATATTATACTATATATGGTAGGTACTATCAGCTGTAGAAGTCCATTTCCACCTTAAAGACTACTGTCGCCTGCGCTAAACCGGCCACGCACACTACCGCATTATTTTTTTTATCGCAGTCTCCGTCTTTCTTTAAAGTAATGCAAAATTTCGTTACTTCATTTGAAGTTAAGTTAGCGGCCGCACTTAACAATGGTGCTATAATAAGCGAGCGATTGTGGGTTCGATCCTTAATAAAGGCAAATCTTTTTGTTGTTTCATATAATTTAAAATTATGATAATTGATTTGTATTTTAAAGTAAAAATGTTTGCAAATAATATTTAAACGAATAGGAAAATTTATTGAATATTTATCCCAAAAAAGGTTTTTATTATATGTTTTAGTTTACTATAGAGGTAATATAATAAAAAAATATATAAAAATAAAACAATAAGCATATTATAATGCAATATACTATAAAGTTATATATTATTCGGTATAGATATACTTATACTAACAAATGAAACAAACGTTGAAACGGCAGCATTGTAATATTTTATATAAAAGTAATCCTTGACAAACTTATGATATTGTTATGGTAAAAAATACAAAAAACATTTTTGGTTGTAAGATAGGTATGAAAATTATAATATTATACATATATTATGATTAAAGAGGTTATAGCTTAATTATTCATTTTCTTAAAGAAAAGAGGATTGAAGCTTAACCTGAATATTATTGCAATCATAAAATAATCTATACTAAAACACAAAATAGTGCTTATTACATTTACAATTTTTTTGCGTGTATAGCATGGTACTAGTGCTGTCATACTGCAGTGACTTTCTTCGGAGTTTGATGGCATGAGATTATAATCTTCAAGCGCTTTCTTAGTTCAAAAGTAAACGAACTTATTTCTTATCGAATTCCGAAATTATTGTTTTTATAATTTACCAAAAGTAATTTGTATTGAAATTGCAAAAGGCGACATCTGTTAGCCATTCAGCCAACCGAACATATTACTGTCACTTAGCTAAATTACTTTAGAGATGGTTTAGAGTCCGTTATTAAGATATATAATGGTATATATTTAAAACACTCTGTAGGACACTTCTGCACTGTGATTGTTATCAATAGTTTTTTTTTTTTTGTTTAGCTCGATAAGACTCCACCAGTCGCGCCAGTTTATTTTTAAACCACAAATGCAACCTCCCTTCTTCGCAAGATTTAAAAGTTTATTCAACGGTAAATATTGTCGTTTCGTTTCACTTGTCTCGACAGCTACCTTCGTCCTCCAACCTCTTGACCTTGACCTCCAACGGCTTACAGTATTTCTCTAAAACAATAACAATTTTATTACAGACTTGCAACAAGCTATTAGTTTGCACCTTAACACAAATAATAATAAAAACAACTTACACAAAAGCCGGTTTTATATCATATTTGAGATATATTGCTGCATATGTCTGCATATTGATTAAAAAAGTAAAACTAATAACACAAACCGGTAACTATATGTTCACCAACTAACAACAGCTAAGTAATATTATTTGAGTTATTGTAGCTAATAATAGTTATTGTAGGTAGCGGAATATTTTTTGTGAAGGAGTGATTCAGATTCTTTCAAGTCTACCGTCATCTTTTTATAATGACTCTAATATAGAAAAAATCTTAAAAGAAAGTATCATCTTTAAGTTGCGGATCGGTATTTTTAGATATTTTTGTTGTCAGCATTCATAACTCACCAATAAACATTTAAAAAATATTTTGTAAGTTATCAGATTTGAACTCGAACCACCTTGAACGCCTATCAAGGCGAAAACCGTTAGGCCATTGAAACACTTACTGTGGACGTTGAAATTAGTAAGTAGTACCTAACAATCATAAGCGGGCAGCAAAGTGTATGAGTGTGTATCAAACTTTATTATAGAAGAAGGTCGTAACTACAACTAGTATTTCTTGGCCATAGTTTTGTGAGATTGCAACTCGACTTTTGGTCTTGACTGTACATACCTATGTAGGTACTTACCTGACGTAACCCTTTTACTGCATCACTGCGGTGGGTCGGCTGCGATAATTAAATCTTCCGCATCGCGTGACATTTATGCTGATGCCAGGTACCCTCCTTAATGAGCAAGGCGGTCGCTTTGACCAGCCTACCGACCCTTTTAATTAACATTTCCAAGATACTATACAATAGCCAACTAAAATATGGGTGGTTTCATCTTTCAGTACATGTCAAGTCTACTCTAATGTTCATAATATATATTAATCCTGGATTTTGGCAAAGTACCTGCGTCTCGTGCTTCGTCGTGCATGTACAAAAGAACCGGTTACCACTAATTCTTATAGAATGGCACAAGAAGACCTGGCAGTGCTTTTTGAACGCAGTTGTACAAAAAGGACTCGGTTAGCCCAGTGGTCAAGCTATTGACTGCTGCGTTGCGTGTTGCTGATTCCCGCACGAAACTTTTTTTTTTTTTTTTTTAATTATTATAAACTAGTGCTTGACTGCAATCCCGCCTGATGGTAACCAGTGATGCAATCGTTGATGGTAAAGCGCACTAGTTTATTAAGCCTATTCACTTAAAAAACTTAGGAATAGGAAGGATGACGGCAGTTGAGCGAGGTGATACAAGAGAAAGACAAAACCAAAGGAAACTTGGTTTTATTGTACTTTAAAACTTAGGCATTAAAACAAGACATTAGGTATTATATTACAAGACGTCTTGTCAAAATATAAACAACTAAATAACATAGACAGACAAGGAGTTCATATATCATTCACCCCCCATCCTTTTAAGACGAGACGTAATCTCGAAGATAGAGTGGAGGTCTACACTCTTGGGCAGAACGGAGGTAGGGCGGAGCCCTACTTTCTTGGGTAGACCGGAAAGGCAGGGGGTCATCTGTCAATTCTGACGGGCCAGGTTCTTCGTCCAGGGATTGACTATTTTCTGTGGCAGAGTTTGGTACAGGCATTTCTTCAGTATCTTCGGCATCTAGGAAAATATCCTCATTTTCCGGTATTGGAGCCAAGGACCTGTTTGAGACGGTGGTTTCTCGACCATCTGGCAATCTCACAAATGAATAATCAGGATTGCTTTGTAACAACTCTACTTCCTCAATGGCTGGATCATATTTAGAATTTCTAACGTTTCTTTTCATGAAGACAGGACCTGGCGACAACAACCAAGTTGGCAGAGATGAACCATTGGTTGAGCGACGAGGGTGACTGAACATCCTTTCATGAGGAGTGGTGTTAATGCCTGTGGATAATAGAGATCTGATAGAGTGTAGGGCGATAGGTAAGGCTTTCTCCCACTCAGAAATTCCTAAATTATTACAGCGAAGATAAAGCTGAACTGTCTTCCACAATGTACCATTTAGACGCTCAACCAATCCGTTACCCTGCGGGTTGTACGGTGAAGTCCGACTACAAGCGATTCCAAGGCTTGTTAAAAATGTTCTTGTTTCGTCCGAGAGAAAAGCAGTTCCTCTATCCGTATGCACGTATGCAGGAGTACCAAATAAGCAAAAAAGTTCTTTTAAGCACCTAACAACAGTTGCTGAAGACATGTCTTTACAAGGAAAAGCAAACGGGAACCTGCTGTATTCGTCAATTATAGTAAGGATGTATTTGTTAGTAGTATTCGATGGTAAAGGACCTTTGAAATCAAGATTAAGTCTTTCGAATGGAGCTGTCGCTTTGACTAGGTGCCCTTTATTCTTGACATATCTGGGTTTTACTTCAGCGCATACACGACAGCTAGCGGTCATTCTTTTTACATCTTCTACTGAATACGGCAGGTTTTTGGAGCGGATCCAATGTACCATTCTTGTTACGCCGGGATGGCATAAGGATCTATGAAGATCAGCAAGTTTATCAAGAGAGCCACATGCGACTGCACAAACTCTGGACAGTGCATCCGCGGCTACATTTTGTTTGCCAGGTCGGTAAATTATATCGTATTTATAGCAGGATAATTCTAGGCGCCATCGCTCTATTTTTTCATTCTTGATTTTACTCGTGTGAGTTTGATTGAACATGAAGGAGACTGACTGTTGGTCTGTAATAAGTATGAAGTATCGGCCGATCAAATAATGGCGCCATTTGCGGAGGGCTTCTACTATCGCACATGCCTCTTTTTCTATCGAGGATTGGCGCCGTTCAGAATTATTTAATGAGCGTGTGAAAAACGCTACAGGGCGGCCTTTCTGGGAAAGCGTAGCAGCGATGGCAAATTCTGATGCATCAGTCTCGACGGTGAACTTCTCTTTGGTGTCAATTGAAGCAAGAGGTGACTTCGCGATGTCAGATTTTAGTTTATTGAAGCATTCAGTTGCTTCTTTAGATAGGGGAAACTTAGTGTCGACTAACGGTTTAATTTTAGCGGAATAATTGTTGATCCATTTAGAATAATGGGCAAATAGACCAAGAGTTCTTTTTAGAGAGGCTGCATCTAATGGAACGGGGAGATTTAGCAGTGGTTCTAAGCGTGACTTGTCGGGCTTGATCGTATTGTTATTAATGGTATAGCCGAGAAGGTTAATTGAGTCGGTTTCGAATACGCATTTGTTTTTGTTTAAGGTGAGATTGTATTTTTCGGCCGCTTCCATGAATCGACGCAGATTAACGTCATGTTCTTGTTTGTTCTTTCCACAGATAGTAACATCGTCTAAGTAGGCGTAGGTTCCTTTTAGCTTTTCTGTACGAATAATATAGTGAAGGGTTCTTTGGAAAGCAGCAACGCCGTTCGAAACGCCAAATGGTATGCGAGTAAATTGATACAAATTGCCGCAAGCCTCGAATGCTGTGTATATCTTTTCTTTGGGAAGGATTGGTACTTGATGATACGCACTTTTTAAGTCAATTTGACTGAATAAATTGTATTTAGAGACTGCGGTGACGATAGAATCTATACTTGGGAGGGGATATGCATCTAGGTCTGTGAATCTATTTATCGTTTGAGAGTAATCAATTACCAAACGTTTTCGGTGATGTCCACCTCCAGCGACTATAACTTGTGCTCTCCACGGAGATATGCTTGGCTCAATAACTTTGTCTTTGAGCAGGTTTGAAATTTCAGTTGATATGAATGCTTGATTTCCTTCTGAGTGACGTCTGGAACGAATGGCGATTGGTTTGATAGATGGCGCAAGATTTGTAAGGACAGTTGCTGGAGGTACGGAGGCTTCAAGAACGTTGCATATTTTTAGGGTTCCTTTTTCACCACCAAACTGCAATTCGAGAGAAGAGTGTCCTTTTAGGATGTCGTGACCGATGATGATGTCAGCACATAAGTTATCGACAATGAGCAGCGCCTGTTGCTTATAAATGTGGTTATCAATCTGAATAGTAGCATGGCATATACCTTTAACATATGATACGTTGTTTAATGAAGCGAGAGTCACAGCTTGATTGCAGTGTTTCCTTTTAAGATTAAGTGTTAGAGCCAAAGCATTATCTATAAAACTGATAGAGCTTCCAGTATCAACTAGGGCATCGACATTGTGATTATTTACAGTGATAGTGATTGTGGCCTTACGTAAGCTGGAAGGAGCGGCGGCACAGATAGATGCAAGGGAAGCGGGATGAGATTCTTGAGATTCTTCTTCAACATTCACAACATTGAGGTTTTGCTGTTTTCGTCCAGCACTACGGCAAACGTTGGCAAAATGACCCTTCTTCTGACATAGTTGGCATTTAGCGTTATTTGCTGGACATTTAATCCTTGGATGGACGTTGCCGCCACAAAAAAAGCACCTGCGTCGCTTAGAATTGCTATAACGTGAGGTCATGGCTGCAATATTCGGCTGATGAAGGTTTTCTTGTGATTCGATGGATGCCACTGCATTCAACATGTTAGTAGAGGCAGGTAGTGCATTTAATTGCAATGCTTGAGAAGTATTTTCTGCGGTCTCTAGGGAAATTGCTAAATCTAATGCCTCTTCCAGCGTCATTTCTGATTTCTCGAGTAAGCGTTCCCGAATTCGTTGGGTTGACAGACCTGCGATAAAGGCTCCACGGATTGATTCATTTTGGTGCTCTTCCGCAGTGACGGTTTTGTAGTGGCAGTCGTACGCTAGAGAGGTAAGCGCCCTGCAGTACTCTACTATCGTTTCCCCGGGCTGTTGTTTCCTGCAAGTCAGTTGGTGTCGAGCCAGTATAATATTCTTCCTCTTTTCGAACGTGTCGTTGAGGAGTTTGATAGCGTCGCAGTACTTCGAACATTCCTTAATTATATTAAATACGGTAGGTGACACATGATTAGCAAGGAGCTTGAGTTTGATGTCTTCAGTAGCGGAAGAAGCTTGTTCGGAAATAAAGTTTTCAAACGTGTGCTGCCAGTGTGTCCATCGCAGATCTGAACCAGCGGTGGATGGTTCAATCTCAAATCTTTGTGGTCGTAGATAGCACGACAAACTCGCGGTCAACGGGGTTTCTTTCTTCGACATGATTATATTTATAGATATAATTAAAGTACAATAAATTGATACAAGAGAAAGACAAAACCAAAGGAAACTTGGTTTTATTGTACTTTAAAACTTAGGCATTAAAACAAGACATTAGGTATTATATTACAAGACGTCTTGTCAAAATATAAACAACTAAATAACATAGACAGACAAGGAGTTCATATATCACGAGGTGATGCAATGTTAAACCCATGACCAGCACGACCTTACGATGCTGCGCTAGAGGGAGATTGATCTGGAGACTCTTCACCAAACTCCCGACACCACAACATTTGGCGCATCGTACCCGCCACACATCGCAACACAACTGCTCAGACCCGTCCTCCGTACGGCTTCACCAGACATCATCAACTAATATTTGTATGACCTACCAGTAGTTGTTCCGGGTCTGGATGTTTTGTGTATGTGAGTTTATATGTTTTTAAACGCACCCATGATACTGGAGAAATTCCTAGTGTGGGGCCACGTTTTATAAAAAAAAAACAAAATGATTTGGGTGGTTTGACTCTTTTCTGTAAACTACATCTTTATAAACATAGTCATAGAACAAAAAAGAGGTGCAATTCAATTTTGGAGTATCTGGGGATAAACTATTCCAAGATAAATCTCCTACACCATAAGTGATCCAAGATTGTTTATCTACTAATTACGAGCGACAGCAATGACTCCTTACGTATAATTAGCAACAGAAGTCGATTTACACTTTTAGATTGCGAAATCTTAATTACTGAGCGACATAGAAACTAAAAGTATCCAATGGGTATATATATGCAACCCATTCAGCAGGCCGACAGATGTCATTTTATTTGCTCTCTGAAGTGGCAGTGGGCGGGGCACATAGCTCGTAGAGCCGATGGCCGATGGGGCAGAAAGGCTCTTGAATGGCGGCCACGTACCGGCAAGCGCAGCGTCGGACGCCCACCGACTTGGTGGTCGGATGATCTGACCAAAATCGCAGGGAAGCGCTGGATGCAGGCCGCGTACAACTGTTCTTTTTGGAAATCCTTGGGGAGGCCTACGTCCAGCAGTGGACTTACGTGGCTGAGATGATGATGATAACAGAAACCAAATAAAAAAAAGTAAAAGCCAAATAATTTCATGTTTATCGAATTTTATTGCTGACCGTATAACGTTACGGGTAGGATTTCTAAGTGATGTTACCATTTTTCCTTAAATTATTTTTTTTAATAATTATAAACTAGTGCTTGACCGCAATCCCACCTGATGGTAAGCAGTGATGTAATCGTTGATGGTAAATCATTGATGGTATTGGTAAAAACACTGAGTTAATAGAAAGGAAGACGGTAGTTGAACGAGGTGATGCAATGTTAAACCTAACAAGACGACCAACGATGCTGCGCCAGAGGGAGATTCATTGATTGAATCTGGACACCCTCCACGACTAAACTCCCGACACAACAATATTTGGCGCATCGCATCCGGCACACATCGCAACACAACTGTTCAGACCCGTCCTCCGTACGACTTCACCAGATATCATCGAACACGATGAATCGCTTGGCGGCAAGACTTTGTCTGGTGAGTGGTAAATTCTGCCGGCTGCCGATGTTATGGCCTACCACAAATCTATCAAATGTAGGTCTCAGCTAGGTGGAAGTGTCGCAATCACGAAAACAATTGAAGTTTCAGCTGATTTCTTTAGAACCAAAGGCAAAAGGTATGGTATCCATATCTAGATCTTCACATATATCTAAATAGCTCCTAGTGCTTATGACTCAGGCATCATAGAGCACTGTAGGTTATAAGATCGAATAAAATTTTACCATTTAACTTTTTTGCTGTGAGAACCTTCTAGGTGTAAGCCAACCCCAACATATTTCGCGATTAAGATGCGACGTACCATGGAGAGCATTGTTCAGATTGGTCTGTACTACACTCTTACTCAAATATGATACACCTTTCTACCTATTACTGTATATTCTGGTGCTGTACCTATCGGAAACAATCGCTAATTATATTACGGTAATGATGGTAGGTATATCAATGTCAAAGTGACAACAAAGAGTATTTTAGGAAGTCAAAGAAGAACAATCAGTACTTAAACTAAAGGACACAAAAATTAAAAATTGTATATTTTATTTAAAACTTAGTTCAAAATACACATACCTAGTATCAAATAGTTAAAACACACTACACTGAACATAAGTAAATTGAATTAGGCTCAAATACAATCATCAGTCTCCTGGATTTAGTCTTAAAAAGTTTAAGGCAAAGCAACTTAATTTTATATTAGTCATCATCTCTGTACTTCATAACACAATATATTAAGTATATATCATTATATAGGTCTATACAATTTTTGAACAAGCTGGACCTACTTCTGCTGAAGTTGACCAACGAGGTACAAAGTGTCAAAAATGATACTTTGTACGCAATTAGAAAAATAGGCAACTTTGTACAAGTAGGGCTGCACAGGCACTATAGAAGGCGCCAAAATTGGTGCTGCAGACAGACAATGTAGTAGACGCTGCAGTATCCGTTATTTGAGGCGCTGTAGGAGGCGCTGCATCAGGTGCAGTAAATCACTCTACAGAAAACACTGTAGATGACGTTGCAGAAAGTTCTCTAGAACAGGTTGCAACATTTACGTTGCGCTACTGTAGGCGTTGCAGAAGACACTCTACGAGAAAGCTCTCCAGAAGATGTTACAGACGGTGCTTTGGAAGGTGATTTGGAAGGCGCTGTAGAAGGTGCTTCAGAAGATGACACAGGCGGCGCTCCAGGAACAGCTCCAGGCGGAGAATAACGCCGCGAAAAGACGGCGCGAGTAGAACCCTGGATCTCCACAGTTTCATGGAAGTGACTATTCACTACCAATAGGAAATAAATAAGCACTGAAAAGAAAAAAAATATGCTCAAATTCATTAGAATACCTATTTATAAATGTGTACGTTGCTGTTTGCAATGATGGGGATGAAAATATTGCTAATATGAATTTTACAATTAAGAAATTTTGATACTGAATATGATGCCATAAATTAATACGTAGAACAATAAAAAGTTTTTAAGTAGGTGCATAAAACAACAACATAGGTAATACATAACATATTCAAAAAGTGGTTTGTACTAAATTATTGTCACCATTTTTGGGCTCCACACATTTTTTGGCTTCCTACACTGGGTATGCAAACATCTTAGGAGTCAGAGATTTTGCGGGCTCAATTTATATAATACAACTGTGACTTTTTGTTTGTTTACAGTGCTTGTTAATACAGCAGAATACCTACATATAATTTGATTGCTTCTTTATTTCTTTTATGTGGACATCATTGGCATTATTTTAACCCGGACTCACTCACAGCTGAGTACTTATAGGTCACCCTTTTCTTCTGCATTACTTTGCGGTTAGCGTAAAGAAGGGGGAAAATATCAAATAATATTCCAAATCCACTTACAAACGGCACCAAAAAAGTTTGCTCCTCCAAAAAGGTACGGCCAAGTACAACTGTCTTCTTTAAAGAAGTAAAAGAACATCATGAAACTCATGACCAAGTTAAAGGTTATCAGTAACACTGTCACGTCCATGAAAAGTATGAAATATATGGGTAGATCCTGTGAACAAACCATTAAATTTATTAGTATGATATACATTACATAACACGTACCTAAATTCGTTATATCGTAGTACAAATGGGAAAGGACATGCTCGCATTTCGTCTAGGCACTTTTCCTTCACTAAAAAAGTCATTTCGGACCGTAAATCGGCTAACTATCATCATCATCTCAGCGTTAATTCCAGTCGCATCCGTAGCTTTTCAGCTTTGGAGTCTGGGGTCCGCTTAACCAGTTTAACTGCTGATTTTGACTAAACTTCGATATTTTCCGTGAAGCGACTGCCGTCTGACCTCCACAACCTGAAGGCGATATCTTTCTAGGCATTGCAGTTAGACCAACTGTTAGACTTTTGAGGGCTCCAACAACCTGTAACGACTGCCACTAGATGTTCGTATGGCAACCGGGACCAACGGCTTAACGTGCTTTCCGAGGCACGGCCAGACCAATGCAAATACTCATATTCATGCATACAAATATTTGCACTGTGCGGGGATCGAACCCGCGCCTCCTTGCGCAACGGCCTCATTCGCTACCGCTACGCCACGGAGTCTGTCAAAAAATCGGCTAGCTATACATTTAGTAAAAAAAAAAATTGTTAGGTAACTTCTAATAACATGATAGTATTTTAATTTGTAGTACCTATAGGTACTAAAGGAGTCTATATTATCAAAAATACTAGCTAACAATATTATCTAATAACGGTATTTTAGATTATCCTGAGGTGATGTGTAGGTAAACAACATACCTACAGTTTTAAGGATCTCCTAAAAAATTGCTTCTATGGAGCTGATTTGCGGTTTAAGGTATCGATTTATACAGACTTGTGATAAATTCACATAAGAAAGTCGCTTAAACACCCGCCCTTCATGAAGATTTTTCTTTAATAAAAATCTACACCAGGGATCTGGTTTAGTCCAAAATTATGTGCTAAATTTGCGCATTGACATGCTTGCCACCGGTATATAATCTAAAAATACGCAAAAATGTCCATGATCGTGGCACCAAGTACTACACAACATTTTACAAACCGTCACAACTCCGTAAAGAAAAAGACATGTTACACATGATGTTAAACACCAAAGTGTGAAACCCGTAATCAAAACAATTTGGTAGACAATTCCGTTTTGATGGCATTTAGTGTAGTCCGTGCTTGTTACAACTGCCAGCAAGGCTTGAAGCTGAAAGATAAATATTATTGTAATTCAACCACCATTAACCGCTTGAGCCTACGATATGGAAAACCAAATCTGTATCGCCTAAGGACTCATGGTTAATATACAAGGCTTAATATAGGGCAACGTATAGCCTCATTTATTATTCTGCAGGAATAGTCTGATGGATTTTAAGAAGTTGAAATTCCCTCTAGGTACTTGTAGGTATACTTCCTAGTGTACCTTCTTCGTATCTGGTTCCGACCAGTATGCTTTTTTCGGTTCTGGTTCTGACTAGGTACAAAAAACGATTCAGATACCTATGATGTAACTAATATATATGTATGTAATATCAGTTGCATTTTGCAAAATAAAAGGAAAATTTAAAATAAAGCTTCTTCATATAGAGCCCGTCTGATTAACTGATATTAATCGTGATTAACATGTGGCGAGAGTAGTGTTACTATCTCTTCAGAACCCACAAGCACATGATCAGTTTTGCCTTTGTGGATCTCATCTAAATCTTTATTGTATATGGCACTAACGGTCTCAACATCAATCATCCCCAGCGGCCAGAAGATAATTAGAACCAATTCGTTGAAACTATAGGTACTAGCATTGGTCAGGCAAGTACCAATGTAAGTTTTCTAAGTTATACGTAGGTACTTTCTAAGTATATCTTGGACACCAATGACTGATTACAAGGTGAAGGACAACATCTTGAGGAAATCTGGACTTTCAAGTCTGCAATCGCCAATCCGTATTGAGCAAGGGTGATGATTGCGCCTCAATCCTTCTCTGCATGAGAGGAGACCTATTCCCAGCAGTGGGACACTAAAAAAAAAAGTTGATGATGACGATACAGGCTCTATGCTCGCATCTTGTCAGATCTCTATGCTCTTAGTTTGTGCTATAATTTGGCATTCACATGGGTGTTCCTATCGTTCATTTACTGAGAGGCACATTAGAGCTTTCGCCGTCGGTGTAGCCAAGTAACCGACCGCGATGTAATTTTTTCTTCTCCTTTCTAGAAGTGAAATTTTGTTGCAGTAAAGTAGGCAGTTACTTACTATTAAAAGCATGTAGAATCCTCCTATTATTTTGCACCCCGTGAATAGACTGATACAACAAAAGAATTTCTGTACTCGAGGCAAGTTGTTGAAATAGTATAAATTTCTCATGTCCATGATTTTTGTTTTTATTACTACTCATTTCGTGTCACGTTGCTGAATAACGCCACTCAGTAAATGAACGATAGGAACACCCATATGAAAAGGTGCCAAATTAACGTTTAAGTCAACATTTTTGGGATCTTCAACAAGAAACCATCATAATAGCTTTAGTGAATGAGATACCTAGATATTACAATTTTGAATATGATAAGACAGACGCGGTTGACAACAAACTGCACTAGCAGTTGACAGCACTACTAAGTGACAGTGACAGATAGAAATAAGCATAGAAGGAATTTCCTCGAATACCGGGTTTTTTGCCGGGAAAGCTAAGATGAATGTCACGCTCATTTTTCATTGAACTTTTTAAATTATTTATAGTGTCGTTTACTAAATAAAAGCGCGTGATTTATGTAGTAAAAAGTGCATTCAGTGAATAATTCATAATGAACATTGAAATATCGCAGCATAGTCGCCACATCATGACTTTGCATCAAATCTCCCTCGTAGACGGCTCACTTTTTCCACTGTCGTTGGCGATATCCGCCATTATTGTGCAATAAAAATTTCAAAGTATTTCTATAATTTGTGTTCGTGTTATTGGCAAAATTGTGGTATCTATCTATTCCACAGAGGCCATTGATCAAGAGTGGAGATTACCCTGAAAAGAAGAAGAAGAATTTCCTCGTTGATTTCCTTGTAGAGACACTTTTGGAAATCATTCAGGGGACCTACTATGATGTATTAAAACCATTATTAAACCGTTGTGAAAAAGGAATAGCGGTATTCATCCTGTATACCTCCGTCTTGGTCTGACACTGGGATCATGATGGTTTTAACAAATCATAGTAGGTAACCCCCAAGGCATGGCATTCCTATTTTGCTAAGTACATACTAATTCCATTGTATTTTTAAAAGTACAAATGGAAATGAGCAAAGACGATAAACAGAAGAATATGTCATAATTTATGATACTGTACCGACCTTTTTGCTGTCTCTCTTGTTTCAAATGTTTATCAGTGGAAACTTGTACATCGCCTTTAGATGCATATGGTTCAAGAATAGAAATTGAACAATATTTATTATACATATAGGTAAACTAAGATGATATAATAGGCTTTAAAATATTACCAACTAGCCTAATAGCCAAGTTACAATATTGTTGTTAATTTATGCAGTATTAAGAACACTGCCTATATTTTATAGTATGGTCAATTTAGATATCAGAGATTCAGACAAAACGTGTAGATCAGAAAATTATTTATAAAAACGGTTACATTATTTTTCCTATGAGTGAGCTTTTATTATTACAATAATACCAACCCATTCCTCCCGTGGGTGTTGTAAGAGGCAATTAAGGGAACTCTCACCAGGGAACCGGGCAGCAGCGCTTCTCCTGTGGAATATCAAATTACTGCAATCTCCAACCCGCCTACCAAGCGTGAGGATTATGGCAATGCCCCCCAATGGAATGAAAGCCTTGGGGGTGGCCTTCGTCTAGCAGTGGACCTCTATAGGCTGAGAAGGAGAAAAAGAAGACTTTTTATTAACCTTCGAGTTAAACTTTTTTCCAAGTATCGGATCCATGAGAACTTTTTAGATTTCATTTATGATGATGTTTTGAACAATCCTATTAACCTTGGGCTGAGTGAGAATCATTGTACCTTTAACACTATTTTTGGTCTAATTTGATTGGACTAAGAGCTCTAAGTTGTCCGAATAGAATAAAATTAATAATTTTGGTCTTATGTATAAGACTTCATATAACACTTTTTTTTCCATTAGGTACTATAAAGACCAACGCCATTCTAATTCGTAGGTTGTTATAATGTCCAGGGTGTCAACACTGTGAGGATCGCCCTCAGGGCGGGCTCCACCGGTCCTCAGGACCGGGTGGAGCATACGGTGCCTGTCTGCCCGGCTTGGGTAGAGCATCGCCGTGTCCTAGTAGCGGCGATCGGTTGCGATCTCTCGCGTCCGGCTCTGGTCCAGGCTCTATGGTCTGGAGCGAGAGTACGTGGCCGGTCATCACCTCCTTCTGCGAAACAGTGATCACAGCAAAGGAGCAGGTGGAGCGCGTGTGCTGGGAGCGGGAATCCCAGCGCCCTCACGCCTCTAGCCGCCGCAGGAGACGCCCTGGTCGGGAAACAACATCAAACTCCAGCCACGGTAGGCGCGGGCTTGCGGGCGATGAGCAGTGGGCAGCCTGCCGCCCGGTAAGGACCAGGCCCGGGTCGATGGCGCGTTGTCTCACGCGCGCCTCAAAGAGATGTCATCACATCGTGACTGGGTCCACGAAGACCGATGCCTCCTGGGTCAGGGTTGCGAGTTGGTTAAAAAAGAAACCGTGGCGTACAGGCAAGTGAAGAAACATGGGTGGGTTTTAATCAGTAAAAGTCTGACACGCACTTCCGCTCCGCCCAAAGCGGGAGTGGTAATTTGATGATATCCCATTCACAAAATAAAGGATGTCGTAATGTCGTTTTGTACATTAATTGGAAAATTAACAGTATTAAATTACATACCTAGTCAATGTTTCGGGGCATTATTCTATAGTAGCTAGATGTAACTACCAAGAAATATAAAAGCGCTGAAAAGAAAAATACGATTCATACCTATAAATATAGAATTGTAGTAGGCTAGTATTTAGGTGGATAATTCTTATAAGAATCATCATCATTATCAATGGTAGGTACCTGGTAGGTACAATGGTTGTGATAAGTTGTTAAAGTACCTACCTAATAAATTTTAATTTAAATAAAAACAACCAAATTTGTTGAACTTAATACAGTTTAAAGAAATAAAAATATAAATTCCCATTGTGTGTTTTTTGTGTTGAATGTATTTTGTTCTGTGTTTGATTGGTGTACAATAAAGAATAAATAAATAAATAAAATCTTGATAAAAAAAGGTAGTACCTAAGTAGTATAAGTACCAGGTAACAGGTTCGACTTCGAATGTTACTTTCGCGGTTTTCACTGCGCTACATACCTATGTATATGTACCTACGTATACATAGCTATGTAGCGCAGTGAAAATCGACACATTCAACAATTTTAGCCGCTGATCTCAAACGGCTGAATGCGTTCGTTTATTATATTTATTTACCCAAATATTGATAGGGTATGTAGTATGTAAAATTTGCGTACTTCGCATCAGGAGCTGCGTTGCAAAATGGTGTAAACACAGTACAGTACAATCCCGATTATTCGGACTCATTCGTCTCAACTCTATTTGCTTATATAAATATTATTTGATTACATTTAAAATCGATTATTCGATCGATTAACCCTAGGTCTATTTTATGCTTACGTTGCGTTGTATCGATGTTTCCGTCGGACTACAATTTAAGTGTCTTCTAGGCTAGAGTGAATAGGCTAACGATTGCATCACTGCTTACCATCAGGCGGGATTGCGGTCAAGCACCAGTTTGTACATAATTTATAAAAAAAAAATCCGGATAATTGGGATTCTACTTACTGTATAATTTCATACATTATACATACCCATAGAATTCAGCAGCGTTGTACTTGCTATGAGGGCGTGCAGTTCCCGTCGGACATCTCCGAGAACAAAACAATGCTGACGGCAATATTGTAGATACCTACACCAAAACAGTGATACATACATGAAACATAGTACTGCCAGTTGGTTAATAAATATTTTTATTTCTGAAGTAATTTTGTACTAACACTTTAAAAATGTTTCAAAACTGAATGAGTTCGGTGTTTTAGGAAACTGACTGAGACAAAATAACAAATAAACTCAAGAAATCCAGACTCACAATCTCACAGACAGCGAAATACATAGTTTTATAAGAAAGTAATCATAAAAGAAGCATTAGGTTGTATCCATAGGTCAGACAACTATACATCTGTATGTATCTACAATGCCTTTTCGACAATTCGATCAGCTGCACTAGGCTGTCCTAGTGCAGCTGGTCGAATTGTCGAAAAGTCAATATTCGATTCTCTCAGACTCGTTCGAGTCTGTCAGACTTTTCTGCCTATTGCTATTTACTTGTACTATTCATTTTATTATATATTTTTAAAGGGGGGTTAAATAACATTTAACAAACAGTTACGAGTTTTTTAAAATATGTATCTATGTAGAATGTCGTGAGGAGAGTCTTAATTATGAATGTTGATGGCTATAAGAGTAGGGGAAGACCAAAGAAACGATGGATGGAATGTGTGAAGGATGATATGGCTAAGAAGGGGTGACTGCCGAGATGGCTTCTGATAGGGATGCATGGAAGAAAAAGACATGTTGCGCCGACCCCAAATAAATTGGGATAAGGGCAGGAGAATGATGAAATGATGATGTAGTACCTACTTACTACTCTCGTGATGATAAAAGTAGTCAAAAATATAGGTGGACTTACTGTTACAATGCCGTAGATAAGGAGAATAATAGAAATTAATAATAGGTAGTGGCCAATGCAATTCCTAAAAAACTTAGGTAAATCAAATTTCCTTTTACATGACATGAATGGCTCATTAAGTACCACTGGCGCCAAAAAAAGCTTCGCCCTATAAAATTGAAATGACATCATTTATTTCAGGTAGGTAGGCTTTGATCAAACGGCCATGGCGCCTCCGTCGCACCGGAACAAGCGTAGACCAAAGAAATGCTGGCTTGACGTTGTAAGAGATGATATGCCTGCCAATAATCTTACACAACAGGATGCTAAAGATCGCGCGAAATGGAGGAGAATGAGTAGGAAAGCGGACCCCGCGGATGCAACCGGAACAAACGCTAAGATGGTGATGAGCCTTTGACCACAATCATTAAAATAAGAAAAATATTAAATGAAGTCCCCTTTTCCAAAACGAAGTTTCATATGGAGAATAATGGATAAGAAACTTTCTTTGAGTAACACATACATGAGAAACATTCGCTATTTACTTTCTGCAGTAGGAAAGTGTGAAATAGCAAAGTTGAAAAACTTCTAGTTGAACTGCTGGACATAGGTGTGAATAATCGTATCCACATGTTTTAAAACCTCACAAACTTGGTGATTACTAAACAAGTTAGAAGATTTAGGTACCTTGCTTTAAAAAAAGATCAATTCAACATTAGGCTTTAACGTTCGTATTTCAGGACGCCGCGATAGGATCAGATAATATATAGGCCTCTTTTAGATGAAGCTACACCTTTCCTCCACCTTCCGCATTCAGGTTTCATAGCCACCTTTTTAAGGCCTACGTCAAGCAAAGTAAGGTCCGTCTAGATACAAGGAGTCCCTACGCCATACTTGCCGATAAACGAACTAAGTATTAGTACCTAAACACTTACTTAGGTAGGTACCTACCACGAAAATTAAATGTATTCAACCAATAACAACGCAGCCCAGTCTTAGATTGATACAAAAACAAAAATCGTTCACACTAGGCAAGCAAAAGAAAATATTCATTAGGTTCCTATATTTTCTCAAAATGTATTTACGGCATTGCTGTTTATTTATGTTTATTACATGATTCATAGACAAAAAGAACTAAGATTTGTCATAAATAATAATAATAATAATAATGTTTATTGGTGCAAAACCTTACAGAGAAGCTTAATATCTAGCTAAAATTAAAGGCGCACAAAAGTTGAAACCCTGACTCCCAAACTAGGAATTACCTGTGACTTAGGAGTCAGTGTTCTGCCACTAGAATGAGATGCTGGTAAGCTGATATTGTTCAGGAAAATATATTACTATACTTATTGCATTTGAATACATAGTAAAAGAAAAAGTGATAAACAAAAAGTAAAAATAGTAGAAAAAACAAACTAAAAATAAAAAGTAAGTATAAAATGACTGTGTCGTAGGTTGATAATGTGTGTGTGTGACTGAGAATCGTGTGTGTTGTTTGCATTGTCTGATGGGTGTGTGTGTGCGTGCGTGCGTGTGTGCCCGTGTGTGTGTGTATGCGTGTGGGTGTGTTTGAGCGGGGGGGTGTGTTTGCGTGTGTATATGGATGAATGTGCATGTGTATGTGTGTGTGTGTTATGAAAGATGAGAAGCCTAAGTATATATGTGAATACGGTAGTGTCAAGTGTGCTTGACTTATTACGAGCTTATTGCATACTGTTAAACTAAAGGTGTCGTCAATTGTATTACGTGATTGTTATAAAATTTTGCGACTTATGTCAGAGTAGTCAGTAGTTCCTCAGTTTGGGCGTAGTTTAGGGTGTATAGAATATCCTTCAGCTTAATCTTGGCTTCGTGTTTGCTCGATCCTGCAAATAGAGTGGACTTACTAATATTTTTGTAAACAAGAGAGCTCAACACATACAGCTGTCTTCGAGCGAAGGTAGTTCTATGAGTAGGGGTTGGCCACACAAATGTGGCCACAGACCAATATTACCTATGTCTAATAAAAAGACATGGAATTAGTATGTACCTACTGATACTTTAATACGGCCTTACATTGGCAGACAGTGCTTCCAATTACATGACCGCCGCCAATATTAAGCTAACGAAAATTAAATCTTATTTCAAGGCATTTTTTAAACAATTTTAAATTCAGAATTCATGAATTGAAAAAAACAATGTAGGTACATTATAGGTACCTATTATGCGTTAAACTCAATACTCTAATTGGAGTATAGGGTTTCGCGTTAAATATATCTAATACATATTACATATCCTACTGCAAAAAAATTGGAAACTTGGAAAATTGTTGGAAGATCGAAGAAATTCCAATTTTTCGATCTTCCAACAATTTTCCAAGTTTTAGGAGTGCTAAAGTACACTTTTTTTTAACACTATAAACTAGTGCTTGACCGCAATCCCGTCTGATAGTAAGCAGTGATGCAAACGTTGATGGTAAAGCGCGCTAGTTCTTTTAATCAGAATGATTTCACGCAACCGCAAGACGAAATCGAATACATAATTTGCCGTCTGTGCAGCAACAAACAACAAAAACCTGTATGTAAGTAGCACGACTAACTTTTTTTTTTGTTTATGTATATAGAAGACGTCTTAAGTACTTACTTTACTTTTTAATTTACCTACATACAAAGTCTCATGCGCACTACACACCTTCAGTTTTATCTGTACGATTTATCGGTACAGTCGAACTGTACCGATAAGTCGTTAGGTGTGTGGAACAAACAGTTGAACTGTACAGTTAAACTGTGATCTAATCAAAATATGAATAGATAAATCTGTACAGATAGAACTGTACAGTTAAAACTGAGAGTGTGTAGTCGAAAACTGCGCAGTTTTGTCAGTTTTGTCGCAGCGAGCATGAAGTGAACACGACTTATAAGTATTTTTCCTTGCTCTCCGCCTCAACGAAAACTCGTCGACCATGGCCCAACGCGAATGGCTGGAAGAGTTTATATAACTATACCCATCGGAGCCTTCATTATGGAAAATCCAAAGCAAGGAATACCATAATCGAGTAAAAAAAGATTCAGCTTATGAGAAGCTTATTTTGAAACTACGTGAAATAGATCTTAAAAGTAATAAAGATGCTGTTATAAAGAAAATTAATAAACTACGCTGTACGTATAACAAGGAACACAAGAAAGTCATGGCTTCAAAATCAGGATCAGGCTAAAAGATATTTATGAGCCAAAGTTATGGTATTATCCATTATTGCGTTCTTAGACGATCAAAATATATCGGTTGTAAGGCGGGTTCGGGGGAGTCGGAACAGTGCCCTTAAATGGATAGGAGAGAGAACTGACACTGTTCTTCTGAAGAGGTTCACTGAACTTCATGTTCGGGGGATTAGATAAGCTAATTTTGTAATACCTAGTTATTATGTAATAGTTAGTATGTAATCAATTAATTATTTTTATTATGGACTTTTTTGTTTAAATTAATCCTACGGTCGCTAAAGCGTCGTCTATGGAGGCCATGATGATAAAAACTGAAAGATCGCGCAGTTTACTTGAAAGTGTGTAGGCTGTATGGACGTACGATTTATCTGTACAGTCAAACTGTACAGATAAATCGTACAGATAAAACTGAAGGTGTGTAGTGCGCATTAGTAGGACTTCCTTATTTCCTAGATATAAAGAGATTACCTACTTACAATACCTACTTACCTAATAAGAACTGGGATGAACATTGTTGTTCAAATAAAATACTGAATTGTTTTTAAATTAATAATAGTATATTCTAATTAAATAAATACATTAGCAGCGATAATCAACATAAAATCATTCCATTTGATCCCTATACGAGTTGACGATGAGTATAAAGTAGAACCACACTGAAAAAAATAAATAAATAAATACATTTTCGGTGGAAATTGGAGAATGCTATTGTGACCTGAACCGCAGACATTTTTTTTACGTAATCTATTTCAGACTTTTTTTGAGTTTTAAAACTGAATTACTCCCAATCCAAAAAAACAAGGCCATTTTATATACCTACACGCAGGAGGAATTTACTGTGAGTTCATACCAAGGTTCCCTGAAAGATATCACAAAAAGCTGTAAGGCCGCCTATCGCAATTTTCTAAAAGGGTATACGCTTTTAGAAAATGTATTCCAGAAGTTTTATATAGGTACCTACTCAATGAACTCAAATGCAACTGCAATTTATTTAGTAATCTCGATATTTTGTTAAGTCTTGATATATTTTAGTACTTAGCCCATTTTCAGATGGCTGGAAAATAAATAAAGAACTTACGTCCGGAGTACAGGAAGTGAGCAAAACTATCACTTGGGTTGTTGCAGTTGCCGCTATATATTTGTATGAAGTTCAATATTCCATGGACGAACATCCCGAGAGCTGATAAAGTGCTGAGTATAACATAAAAATCGGCTGTGACTGGATACATGTGCTGAAAAAAGAAAGTCATATTTGGAATTATACAGAATTATTTCCAACATATTATGGTAGACCATCGACGGTAACATTCGAGAGTGTCGCTAGAAATCATTCAAAGCATAAGTACCTACTTATTTACATAGTTACACAATTCAATTTTATTAGGTACTACTTCTAAATTTTAGGAGTGATTTTGAAAACAGTGAAAAATCTTGATAATGATCAAAGTTATAAAAAGGGAAAAGACTTGTTGTTTATTTAAACTACGTACCAAACATAGGCTCAAGAGATAGGCAAAACTGCTACACAATGCTCCAACGTTGATGACAAGCAAAATCCACATCATAATAGTCAAAGGTTCATAGAGATAGCCACCTTCCTTTTTATATAAATCCACGCAAGTTGGACAAAACAGGATACAAATACTGTGGGTCAATGCAAACTGAAACATTGAAAGAAAATAATAACGGTAAATTTTTCATTTGATAGTTGTTTTTTCATACAGAATTTGACAATTAGGTATCTATTTCACACATCATCATCTTCATCTCAACCTTTAATCCCAGTCGCATCCGAAGCTCTTTTAACTTTGGAGTCTGGGGTCCGCTTTACGAGTCTAACTGCTGATTTTAGCTAAACTTCGATATTTTCCGTGAAGCGACTGCCAGCAGGTATCTAATTTATACAAAAGCAGTTAAACGTAAATTTTATTCCACCAATAAAAGTTATCTGGCGATGAAGAAATCAGCCCTTAAGAAGATAACACAAAAATTGAGTTATTTTATAGTAAGGTCAATTTTTTGGGCGAGATGGAGCGACGACATCAAAAAGGTGGCTGGTAGTGGCTGGCGGAGAACTGCTCAGGATCGAGCTTGTTGACGTACCATGAATGAGGCCTATGTCCAGCAGTGGACGAGTAAAGGCTGATGATGATGATGATGATGAAGGTCGATTTTCAATATTTATTCTGTAACTATCTGTCTCAGGCCAGCGGAGGCCTAATGGTATCGGCAGCGACTTAAGTACAAGTCAGTCGCTTTACTTTGTGTAAATTATTTCATCACCACTGCTCTCAAAACGGTGAAGGAAAATATCGCGAGGAAACCGGCATGTCCTAGAGCCAAAACATCGAAGGCATGTGACGCTTACCCACATTGGGCCCGCGGGGTAGATTACGGCCCGCTACGTCTCACTGAGAGGAGACCTGTGTTCCACTAGTGGGAACATTATAGGCTGATTATGTAACTAGGTATCTGTCTATTCAGTCATCATCATCATTGGCATCCTTGCACCACCCACTACTGTACCTAGGCCTGGGCTTTTGTGGTTTGTGCGAGTCTCAACTAGGTGCTTATTATCTACTACAGATCCTACTAGAAATTAAGCCTGAAAGGGCCACAAGTCGCTAGCTTGTTTTCGATTGAATACTAATGCAAAATATGAGGAAAAAGTAATTATGTTTTGGAAACAAAAACATTTAAACCAAGTCCATACAATTGCTGTTCCTTTTAGACGACAAAATTTCAAATATAAGTACTTCACGGGTAAAGTGTTTAGGATAATTCTGTATTTTTCTTACCAAACTCCAAATAGCGATGCAGATGCACGCTAGTTTTAAGTTCCTTGTACAAAAGCAACATCGTTGAAACCTCGGTACTCCCGGGAGTATGCCCCCCATTATAAGAATTCAGATAGATTTATCTTTATAACTAAATGTAGACATGATTTTACTTAAACTAATCTCGATAATCTCCAAAATAAATTGGGATAAGCGCAACAATCTACAATCACTGTCTTTTGATATCAGGTTGACATAACATGTCATTTTTGATAAATCGTTGGTTTTTTTCTACTTAAATAGGTACTGATCCTTTAGGTAGAAGACCAAAATTTTTTCCAGCGCCTGATAAAGATGGATTTATACAAGCTGAATAGTGCTATCTCTTTTTCACAACGGAACCATTATGGTTTTAGTAGGGTCCTTGCATTATAGTTCCGCCTAGAAGTTCTAATGATAGAAAATCACTTGCCACATGCTGCGTGACTCATATTTAGGTGATAAGTTTTCTCACCCTCCTCATTTTTCTATCCCATTCTTCTTCATTCTTTGAATGGGCATTGTTTATCAATAGACTACGATAAAAATAACAAAAAAAAAAAAACACAAATTGAATCGACACGTTATTTTATTAAAATAATTAAAATTACAGAAATGGTTACAAGCTGTTATGGTTTCAGGCTTAAAGGAAATAACTTAAATGTTTTTACGTTCTTTGTAGCATGTTCTAAGGTATGTCTCATCACCATCACTTCGTTTCAGCATATTACGTAGTTCCATTTCAATTCATATGCGAGTAAGTAGCTGATATTCATCTATGGTAATCAGCTACTATTTTATTGTGGATCCTCACTGAAAATTTAAAAAAAAGAAAACAAATATAGACATTGGTTCCAAATTTATTGCTTGTGTAATCTACAATTTTTATCCAGTTTATCTTAAATACTAAGGTAGTACGAATCTTTCAATGGAAATGATTAATATAATGTGCTCACTATGTCAAAATTGTGCATGGTCTTGTTAAAACGTCGGTCCCTGAAAGCTAAAACTTCATTACTAAAGGTTGCATCGCATGTAAGATGCAGGTTACATGCGGTATGCCAGTAGTTTCAATTTTATGACCTGTTTTACTACACATGGCTTTTAGGTCCCTCAGGAGCGAACCACGATATACCTAGATAGTTAGGTTGGTACTTTCACTACATGATCTATATCAGAGACGTAGGTACTTATATACATATGACTTAGCTTACATTGTGTGTGAGGTAGTAATGGATATGTAATAATGTAAAAAAGTAGATATAAGTAGGTACCTATGATTCGTTTCACACGTCTTATGTATTCAAAACATAAACAATTGTTAATGATAATGCTTGATCAAAGCCGTTCATCAAGTTTAACATCATAATGTATATTAATGATAAGTTTACATAACATGCAACTAGATGGCGTTGACGTAGAAATAGAAGTCGCAAGCGTTGTATGGCAACGATTTGGTTGGGTTCTTTGGAATTTTAAGAAATATCAGCGCATCTATAGAACATAGTACAGTGGTTGTTTTATTTTGATTACGTCAACCCTACTTATACACCAATAAAGGTCAACTATTAAGTACTGGGTACCTTCGCGGTTTTCGGTATTTAACAATAATAACAATGAAAATTTCATACACCTATTGCAATATTTTATTGTACATACATATAAAATATATGAGTATCATTAATTTACATTTATTTAAAGAAACTCCAAATAGATCGCATTTTCTTTTCCTATACCCTTTTAAGGTTACTCTAATAAAATAAATATGTACCTATCTGCCTCTTACAGTTAACTTAATTTTTTTTTGTCACAAAAGAACAAGCGGCAGTAATTTTAAAACAATGAAATGACTGTAGCCTCTGAAACTTCAAATTTCAATATAATCTACTCACAGGAAATGAATGGTTTTGAACCTTTTCTAGTTTTTAGTCAAATTTATCACATTAATTAAACCTTCCGCATTTTAGATGAATAATGTTGTCTATCAGAAATGAGTCTTGATGAATAGGCTGTATGAACGAAGATTTTGGATAATTAGGCTAATTAGAACGTTACGTTGGTGAAATCGGCCTTTAGAATTAGGAAAGTAAATGCTTCGATGGTGGAAGTAAAATAGTGGTGAAGGAAAATGCGACCTACGATGATCCAATCATCATTCAATCCTATGAAATCGTTAGGGCAGATGGATTACTATGATGATATTTCTATGGGTACGATGTTCATAGGTCCCATGTTTGTCTTGGTATAATATCCAGAATTAATTATAAATTATCGGGGGTTTTGTCAAAACAATATGGAACAAAGCTACAAGTTGAGGTCTTATCAGGGATGATGGATTAGGTTAGTTAGTACTTTTTAATGCATCGCTGAACACAGATATACAGAGTAGTGCTGACAATACGACAATAAATTAAACAGCGTGTACCTCAACACATTCTCAGTCTAACCATAAAAATCATATAAATATGTCCATTAGTTTAGTCACAGGAAATTATTTTTAATTTTTCACATTTTCTACACGATGTACCTATATGTTGATAAGGGAGCGCTTACAGGTTAATGACCGCCGCATCCTGCGGTACCAAACTTTAATAGTAATGGCGCGAAAAAAGCAAGTCAATAGAGTATCGCGCTGTCGCCGATCGGAGGTCAATGACAAATATTTTTAATGGATGTTCTATTCCGTTTGCAATAATATGCGATTTAGTTTGTTTCATTTTTTTTTTTTTTTTGGATGCTAGGTTTTTTCTATGTTTTAGTATTATTCCTATGAACCAGCATTTTTCGTGTTATCATTTATTGTCGTATTGTCAGCATCACTCTGTATATTCACTCAACAACCAACCCGCACTAATCCAGCATGGTATATGAAGAGTAGAATATTATAGCATGATATGCATACTACTCAACGTAACATAAAACAAACAGTAAATTAATCCTAAATATCTGAAAGTATTTGACGATAAAAGCATACATTAGGCACTTTTAAAACCAGATCTTCGCTACGCCTTGGATTGGAATGCCGGCAGCTGCCATATTAAAATCCGTGACGCACAATATAAAGTGATATTGCAGATCAGTGATTGGTCATGGCACCGGTATGCATGACAACACATACCTAAGTAAATTCTCAAAAAAAAAAAAAATAAGCTAGAAAACTTTTAAGTTAAAACACAAAGAGTACGTTAGCAGTTGTTGGTCGTAGTCGTTGGGTTGTTTTGTAAGTTTACATGTTTGTAAACGCACCCACGTTATAGGAGAAATTCCTAGTGGAACGTATTCTTTTTCGAGGAGGAATCAATTGTATTTTTTGTCAAAGAAACGGGATAAGGACAAAATAAAAGATTGATAAAATAAAGAAACGAAAGAGGGAAAGAGTCGAGCAAGGGCTTGAGTAAATAAATAATTCTCTACTACAGAAAACATGTAATTTAACATTCAAGTTCCTATATGTCTGGTAGGTATATGCTTCAACTCAATATTCTCTTTTGATCAACCTCCCTCCGGCGCAGCATCGTTGGTTGTGTTGTTGGGTTTAACAATGCAAACCTTGCTCGACCGCCGTCTTCCTTCCTATTCACGAAGTTTTTTAAGTGAATAGCCTTAATAAACTAGCGCGCTTTACTATCAACGATTGCATCACTGTTTACCATCAGGCGGGGTTGCAGTCAAGTACTAGTTTATAATTATAAAAAAAAAACGCAATAATTTCTGACTGACTTTATATCTAACTAAAACAAATAGGTGTAAATAAACACTAATTTTGCTATGGATTTCACGGTAATGCTGGGCTTAGTTTAAGCGCCGAAAACCGGGGGATTTCAGCATTATTGCTTCCCTTCGAGGTGTGGAGTGGGGGGCGAGGGGACTCTTAACAAGATTACATTGGGGATAAAATGGCTGAGATAATAGCGCCCCGTAAGCTGACAGCGAAGCCTGGCTCTAAAACGAAATTAAAATCGGACGAAAAGTTCAAATTTTCTTAAATTACGCATCCACTTTATTCGTTTGTCTGTAATAGGTTTTCTTATAAGAAAATAAATTGCATACTTTGTAGTCAAGATATTATTTAGGACATAATTCCTATACCTAATTCTACATGTTGAAATATGGTGGCTTTATGCGTACCTATGTGTATATGTATGGTACCTAACATAAAGTCATTATGCTTCCAGACGACTTGAGTAATAAGATGCATTTAATAATAAATTCGTTTTAACTTTAATTCAAGTTAATGGAATTTTATTTCCAGTCGCCGCCGCATTTACAGAATTTAATTAATTTTACGACCCGAGATGATAAAACTAATGATTATCCACATCAGCTCTTTAGCTCTTGCTTTAATCATCAGGTAGCGTTAACTAAGCTTAATTATTTCTTCGCCATAATAGGCAAAGAAATTATTGATTAATTGCGATAGGTACCTACTATACTTTCTGTCTGCTTTTATGAATAATGTAGCTGGAGTATAAACAGGTACCTAATGCGAGATGCTTTATGTAATAGTTGTTTTACTTACTTAAATTTTTGAATTATGAGTACATACTGAATGAAATTTAATGTAGGTACCTACATACTTAATAGGTAAAAGTTGTTTCCTAAGTAACGAACCTATTCCAGTTGATTTTCTTTAACATGCAGCTGAAAAACCTAACACCACTAGGTAGGTATATGTAATATAAATATGAAAATATGCGACGCCTACCTAATTTAAAAAAAATCTTGTTCCTTTTTATTATATACCCAGACTTAACCTTTAAGTCAGTGTTTAAATTTCCAACATTACAATTACAATTTTTATATATTTTCTTTTAATAATTATTATAAACTAGCGCTTGACTGCAATCCCGCCTGATGGTAAGCAGTAATGCAATCGTTGATGGTAAAGCGCGCTAGTTTATTAAGCCCATTCAGTTATAAAAAACTTAGTGAATAGGAAGGAATACGGCAGTTGAGCGAGGCGGTGCAATGTTAAACCCAACAACACGACCAACGATGCTGCGCCAGAGGGAGGTTGATGTGGAGACCTCCACGACCAACCTCCCGACACAACAATATTTGACGCATCGTACCCGGCACATATCGCAACACAACTGCTCAGACCTGTCCTCCGTACGGCTTCACCAGGCATCATGCGGATCATGCCGGAACACGATGAATCGCTTGGCGGCAAGACTTTGTCTGGTGGGTGGTAACTTCTGCCGGCAGCCGATGTTATGGCCTACCACCGAGAAAAATATACCTAAAGAACTGCATTTCTATAATGGCTAGGTGCATAATTCAATAACCATTTAGGAGGTTTAAGGGGGAGTAAGTCTGCATGTTTTTATCAATTCTTTATATATGATAGATATTTTATTTAGATAGAAGTGAGATAGGTAAAACGGGTACTCGTCGCCACAGTCTAGTATTGATCGCGCTCGCTTGTTTCAAATTCAATTCGCAGAGTGGGAATAACAATAAAACTTGGACCGTGTACCTACAGCATCACCTGCGCCCCAGTACGTGTACTGAATATATAAGGCTTTGTGATCGAATTTTAAGCTCGATCTACTATGTATGTGTCTTGAAATATTTATACCGTTATACAGAAAATAACTTTCGTTAGACAAATTCATGTTGACTCTCGACATGCTGCAAGATGAGATCATTAAAAGCTCCATTCGTTTTCAACAACACTCTGCAAAACCAAGATAGTCTACAGGGAAGCGAAAATGTTATCAATCCCTTTTTTCTGATTAAAACGGACGACCACTTAATTACTTTTGTTTTAAAACTTTTCTAATGAGTTACTGTAACTTTTTTAACAAGAAAATAACCTTTTTAATTTGATATCTCTAATCAACTCATAAAAATTTAACGATACTTTTTCTCTAGATTTTTAAAATTTACAATTGCAATATTTTAATCGTGTTAAGTTTTTACTTATCATGCTAACAAAAAGCTTTTACCCATGAGCTTGCAAGTATTATTTTAATAACCCAGTAGGAAATAAATTCGCGGTAAATTACTGTTTTCATGTCAATGTCCTATAAAGAGTTTTCATAATTACAACGTTAAACTCCCTGCATCCGTATTGGGCGTTTTAATCCACTTCAGGTATCGCGTTACGCAGGCCAATTTATCAAGTTAATTCAACAGGAAACGTATTTACTTCATGAGAATTCCCCATTAAAATACATGCCTTCAGTAATGATATTCGAAATACTTTAAGACTTGGTTGTGCGTGCTCGTAACTATAATCCCAAAAATATGGTGCATGTGCCCGTCGACTATATTGTGTCCGTATATCTACCTAGCATGTGTAGATCACATGCGATAAATTACAGGATTGTTTCCACGAAGGAACACCCGCGCGCCACGCTCATTCCCGCGCGCCTCTACCGAGAAATGTCAAAATATTTCATACAGAGACTTTTGTAAATATGAGAGGCGGACCGCTCTATGACATATATATCTCTATTTTTTTTTACAACCGAGGCTCTTATCCTCGTAGATACGCGGCAAAAACACGCCTCGGGCTCGAGTCACGAATCGCAATATGGGCCTCGTGATAAATCTTCACGAATTCCAGTTTTATTTATTAAGTTGTATGGTGTTTTTACGATGTAACGCCGCGGGGGCGCTCATTACAACACTGCCTCCGCGGAACGTGATGAAAAAACTTTTCCCGGCGATATCTTCTTGCAACATTAATTACGAAACTCGGAAAGTTCCCTGCCTTGGAATAGCGACGCTCGTTTATATTTATTTTTCCACTCTCTGACGGGATCGGCAACAATATGTTTTTACGATATTCTTATTCTAGAATGAAAAGGGCCTAGTTCCAAGTAGCTGATAGGAATATATCGAGTATTACAGGCAGTAAAAATACTGAAGACATCACGTAGCAAAACAGGTCTGGAAGTTTTATGTGAGCGATTTGGAGCGTTCACAAAAGAAATGCTAACGTTGACGCGAACGTGACGCAGCCGGGCGAACTCGGAGCCAAATGTGTCCTCTGAACCGTGCGCCATACGTATAGTAGTTTTACTATCCTGACTTATTTACATTTGGCGTATTTTATTTCTTGCTTAAATACATATATACCTAAGTAAATGTTAGTTTTGGGTATCCGAAATTACTCCAAACTTTTTGAATGTTTCAGAAAAGTGATACTCAAAGTATAGGTGTTTTGTCAAAATGTGGACAGAACCTTTTAAAATAAGTCTTGCATACATTAAAATTTAATATCATTTTTACCGATACGCGGTGTTGTTATTAGGTACTGTTCAATAAAACCTACTCAGTAACGCACGTAAACTTAAAACATGGAGCTTACGAGTGTTTCAATAAAATGTACATCTGAATGACCTGCCAGACTCGCAATCGCTGCCCAAACCGGTAATGAACCGACCCAAGAGATACCATAATCGAATATTTTCGAGGGTAATGGCTTTTATAAGAGATAATTGAAGTTCTGGAACAGGCAAAGGTTCCGTAGGCCAGTAACTGCGTAGGGCGTATCTGTGAGTTAATTTATGTTACTATAACTCAGTTGGACAGGTTGTGTTCAATAGGTAATTTAGATGTTGGCAACATTGTCGTAATGAGAACGGAACTGTGGTGGGGTTTATTAGCTCGATGAGTGATGTACTGCATCTGGATGGTTAGTAACATGTACCTAAATTAGGTCTCTGTATCTATCGACACTGTTAGAAATCTGCACTGTAGTTAAGTATAAGTAAGCTATGTAGAACTACATATTTAGATCAATCACACAGTTGAAAGAAATGTTTAGAGTTATTAATAAACCTTTTCTCTGAAGTTAAACTAAGTTCTTGAATTTCTGATATATTTCAGTTTAAATCTATACTATTATATAAAGCTGAGGAGTTTGTTTGTTTGTTTGAACGCGCTAATTTCAGGAACTGCTTATACTGGACCGATTTGAAAAATTCTTTTTGCGTTGGATAGCCCATTAATCCACGAATAACATCACGCTGCGACCAATAGTAGCGGAGCATAACTAAACCACGCGAATGAAGTCGCTGGCGGCCGCTAGTTTTTAATACAATACATAACGCATGGCCAGAATCTGTAAGATATATCATCATATCAGTATAGGTACCTACTTCAATATTGTTCAGAGCATAACAACGGTCTAGTAATATTTAGTACCTAAGTAGGCGGAGAACAGAATGTTGGGGCACTGTCTGGGACAGGCCTACGTTCAACTGTGGACTGTGATAGGCTGAATTTAACGAACCCATTTAATGAACCCATTCCGTTTCCAGGCGTGCTTTTTTAGTATACACACAGTAACTACAGATTTGTCATTTTCATATTAACCCAAAATGTAACACGCAAACTTTCGTTCTGAAAAGGTAAGTTATCGGATCAGAAATGATATCATGTGAAATAAGTGTCTTTCCAAAAATGGTGTTTGGTGTATAGTACCTACTTACTAACCTTTCAGATATGGTTTTATACCTACAGATACATTCTGAGAGAACGCGGTATAAAAAGTACATAAAAATGTGGATTTCTTAAAATAATACATTTAAAGTCAAGTAAGTCTGCATTTTATATCTACACCTCCGTGTTATTAACAGTTAAGTAAAACATCTAAAGGGCGTTCCTGCTTTTTAATTTCGATAACGAACGCACAACTCTCAATTATTGCTTAATCAACTTTATTAATGGTCAGCGAAGGTATCAAATCCATTGTCCGTTGATGTTTCCTACGACCTTTTTGAAGTAAAACAGTGGAGGTTTGACTTAAACGAAAAAGCTCATAATGTACACAAGATATGGCCTCGTGTGGCAGTTTGTTATGAAGTTTATTGTGGAGCCAACACGGTTCTAGTTACAAGCTCATTGGAAGACGAAAAAAGGCGGCGATTTGGAACATTATCTGTAATAATTTAAGAGATTGAATCGCTTTGGTTGACGTAGAGAAATTATGAAAACTGTTTGTTATGCTATTGGATAGTTATATATTTTAAATTTTACGATACTTTCGTAGAGGTAGTGTTATGATAAACGCCACGGGTAATGTGGAACATGACGTTGGAATGTTATTAGAGATTTTTATTAAAACTACAGTCGTAAACCAGATCATACGGGAACCGCTCGGCGTTTAACGTTCTGTGTGACATTATATTAATTTGTGATGTGGTGAAAGAGTTAATGTCCATTTGACTGAGCGTGTTTATCTATATTTAGGTAAATGGACGGGAATGTCAACCTTGTGATGATAGGCCAGGTTCGTGTTTAAATAACGTGCTAGTTTTTTCTCCACCCTTCGAATAACGTGAATCCACGCCAGACACAATGCCTCCTTAATTGTTTCTGTAATTACGGCATGCAATGGTTTATATTTACCACTATAGATTCACTATTAAAGTCTTAAAACGAACATTTTCTTTCAATACTATTTTGTATTTTTGTTCCCTTCTTTTATAAGCTTATGATTGTATGATAAAGGCTTAGTTGACGAATCGAAGTTTCTCGGTGGTAGGCCATAACATCGGCTGCCGGCGGAAGTTAAGTACCACCCACCAGACAAAGTCTTGCCGCCAAGCGATTCGTCGTGTTCCGGCATGATGTCTGGTGAAGCCGTACGGAGGACGGGTCTGAGCAGTTGTGTTGCGATGTGTGGCGGGTACGATGCGCCAAATGTTGTTGTCTCGGGAATTTGGTCGTGGAGAGTCTCCAGATCAATCTCCCTCTAGCGCAGCATCGTTTGGTCGTGTTGGTCTTGGGTTTAACATTGCATCACCTCGCTCAACTGCCGTCATCCTTCCTATTCCTAAGTTTTTTAAGTGAATAGGCTTAATAAACTAGTGCGCTTTACACTCAACGATTGCATCACTGCTTACCATCAGGCGGGATTGCAGTCAAGCACTAGTTTATAATTATAAAAAAAAAAAAACAAAAATAACAAAAACTAAATAACTGTTAGATAATGCTCTACAAAACGCTTCTTATACTTACAGTAAAGATTTATGTAATGCATATAACACAATGCGCGGTTAATATTTTATGAGTGTTAAATCTGTATTAAATTTGTATGTGCTAAATGTAGCGAGAGAAACTATCACTAAACGGTTTTACGATGTGACTTTACCGCAAACACATCCCTGTTATTATGAAACTTGCACTATCTTTGGGAGTACGATGACACACTGAAAAATGGGAACGATATATCAAAAAGTACATTAAGTATCTGTTTACTAAAAATATCACTCTTTTAGAAGCGTTTAGGGAAATTTATTTGTCTTTATTTCCGCGAAAGTGTAGCTTTTTAGCTCAAAACTGTTTGGATCCTAAAAGCTTGCTAAGTTGAGTTTGTTTGTTTGTTCTTCTTTCACGCCGTAGCTACTGCACCGATTGCTTTGAACTTTTGCAGAGGTAAAGTAAGAAGTCCGGATTAAATAACAGGGTACTTTTTATCGCGGAAATAAATTTAAAAATCTAAAAAGCGCGATGTAATCGAACTCCCCGCTTTCGAAGCCGCGCTCGGAAAGCTAGTTACCTATAAACTAACTTTAAGAATAAATTAAAGAAAATCAGAAACAGGTTATTTAACATTTTTTTACATTTCAATACATTTTCTTCGACATAAAAAATTCAAACACAAACTACATCTTTAAATATTTAGAGAACTTAAAATTTTGGTCATTGTAGGCAGCGGGGAGACACGGGTGTGTTGTAGGTGTGCTCGTAAACTGTACGTTTTATGGAAATATAAGATCCTTGTCAGTGCCGGTAGGTACATGCCGCCCTGCCCTCCTCTCGCCTCAGAATGTAATCTCTTGTACCTGACTACGTATCTTTACATGCTATGGATTTTATCTCACGCCTTGTGTAGGTAGAGGTTAGGAAACTTTGATGTTTATAGCCACATAAGGTATTATGAGGAATGAGTCAGCTCACAGCTTTCAAAGATCTCAAGTGATAATTACGTATATTATTTTGTTCTCTGGAAGTCAGGAACGGACTTATGACCAGAATAGTTGAGTAATATGTGTTTTGTACAAACCCACTTACAGAAATAGGTAAATTTACTTATTTGTCATTTATTATACTGACAAGCAATGTTAAAAGGTTAGTAAGGTAGAATGGAATAGGGTATTTGACAAAAAAAAAAACTAATTAGTCCGTCATTCAGATTATAGCAAAATATTGGATACGTATATTTTATATTATCAAATCAATAAAAATTGACAAATTTAAAAGCCATCAAAGATCAGGAATGGTGGTGGCTGGTGACGTCACTGGCCGCTAAAAAGTTTAGCGTGCAGTAACGCCACACGAGTTTTCAACGCGCTGTGTCGTCTTCATTTTTTGTTTATATGAAAAAAGAAAAAAACGTGTCTAGTATTTTTTTGGAAATCTGACTGACGGATTAATTAGTTTTTTTTTAGTCAAATACCCTATTAATGATATTCTACTAATTAAAAGAACGTTTCCGTTGTCATGGTTCGTATAACTAGTGTCATGACAAAGTGCATCACGGTAGATCAATAGCGTATAGGTAAATGTTGATATTTACGTGTGTAAATCCAATGAAGTGTTTGAAATATGGATGCTCCCCTCATAAATGATGTTAAATTTACCTACTTGGCTTTGTACGTTTTGTGACGATCTGAATAAATTTTAGCAACAACAACTGCATATAAATGGAAGCTTTATCCGAGGCAATCAAATTTTGATAGCGATCGGATAGGCCCGACTAGCAGTCGAAATACTCGAAATAGCGGGCATTACTTCCGAATTCTCGAATGCGGACGAGTCGAATCGATAGTCGATACCAATAAAACAGCGTCGATTCGCGAATACATAAAACGTCGGATTCGAGTCTTGCGCTCTTTATATAAAGCTAGAGAGAAGGGTTCCAGTTTTATTGCAAGGAATTTGCATATAAAGTAACCATTGAAGAAAGCGATCTCCGTTTGGCTCTGTGTATTTTTTCGTATTCATTGTTGCGAAGGCCGCGGCTCACATTCTGTTTTATGGATCGTGATGCTTTCTTAGCGTCTAAATAAATAATGGTATCAACACTTTTTTGCTTTTGATTTATTTGAGAAAGCCTTTTATGTTATCGGAGATGGTTAATTATGTATATTTTGATCGTAAACGTTCAGAATTAAGATTTATACCCTATCTCTATAATAACTAAGCTGGTTTTTCTTTTCTTTTCAGGTTGATGGATTGGCTGTCGATCTGAATATGGATTAATAAAATAGGTAAATATTATACATGTATATTCATCAGCATTAATGGGTTACATAACATTGTTGGGGCCATATAAAATAGAAGGCGACATGTATAGTTATGATAAAAAAAAAACAAAATAAAGTGGTTAGTGACCCCGGGGCGTTACCAGGGATTCCTAATAAAAATGATATTTAATTGAAGTCGATAACGTGTCGTGGCGAGAGGCCTAATAAACTGCCTTTATTATTATTGTGTTGCCTCGGCTCTCGATAAACATTACGTATCTATACGACTCACGTTCGGTTCAAATGCTTGTTGGGATTTGGTTGTCTTCACATAAGTATCCCTCTATCTTATCGCGTAGACATTACGGAGGAAAATCTTTTACTATTTTACCGACGGCGATAACATTCTAGCTGTATTAGCGTCTGGCTTCGAGGGTTTTAGATACTCTATGACTGCAGCCATTTTAATATTCATACCTACTTACGTAAAGTAATAATGTGTAGAGATAAAATGGAAATTTAAGTTTTTAAAATAAAACAGGTTTACTAAGTTGCTCATTTTCTTAATGGGATACCTACTGAGACAGGTTGATATCAACAGCAGATTTATTCAATTAATAATTCATGTAAATTTATACCTATTTATAGTCTTCTCTGGTCTAGGTTCACGCCAGTACAGTGCCAACTGGTCGATAAATTTTCTTTAACGGCTTCGATATCTTGAAGAAACAAGTTCTAGCTTCGGATAATTTTTGCGTCACAAAGTAAAGGTGAACTCACATTGTTGCTGATGCATTTCGTCAGCATTGAGATAAAAGAAGCCCAACACAATGGCCTTTAAGTGATAGTTATGGCACTTTTTATAGGCAGTTAGATTTATTTTTACTGCACTGTTTGTTTTAATACGCGTTTCGCGAGGAGAGGTCGCGACTACTGCTTTTTCATTCATTTATCGCAGACTATTCATATCAGTTTGAGCTTTGTTTATGTTAATGATGTGAATGATCTATCTTGTGAGTGTTAATGATCTGTGTCGCTGAAAGCGCGAGTACGACTATACACGAGTATCAAATTGTGTCTACTGAGCAACGTATGTGCCTAGTGGGCGTACCTACGGATCTAGCGTCTCTTGTTAGGTATTGATAAAAACATCGCAATATTCTTCAGATAGCAATCAATTAGCGTGACTTACAGATTTATCGCTAAGTTTTATGGCATTAACAAGGAGCGACGGTCTGGTGTCTGGCTTTCAAAGGAATTATTATGGTGTATTTCAAACACCGAGCGTGGGAATGCAAGTTTACTAAACTGTGTTGTTATTCTTAGTAGCTACTTCTACTTCTAGATGGACGAGTTAATATATTATTATGTGCCTGAAAATGGCAAGATTCCTTTCTAATTTATTGTATAAATAATATATTAACTCGTCCATCTAGAATTAGAAGACTTCTAGATGGACGAGTTAATATATTATTATGTGCCTGAAAATGGCAAGATTCCTTTCTAATTTATTGTATAAATAATATATTAACTCGTCCATCTAGAAGTAGAAGACTTCTAGATGGACGAGTTAATATATTATTATGTGCCTGAAAATGGCAAGATTTCTTTCTAATGTATTGTATAAATAATATATTAACTCGTCCATCTAGAATTAGAAGACTTCTAGATGGACGAGTTAATATATTATTATGTGCCTGAAAATGGCAAGATTCCTTTCTAATTCATTGTAATTTATGTAATTAGCTGATGTTCTGAGAAACTTCCTTTCAAACGAAAAGTTACCTATGTAGGTACCTAAAAATAAGAAGACGACCAAAAAACTTAGCCGTCTTTCATAGAAATTGGTGAACATTTCGAAAATATTTTTGCCATACCTGATGTCAAAAAACCGTAAGAAAAAGGCACATATTATCTACAATACTGACAAGTATAAAATATACGTAGGTATATTTCCTGATCTACCTAGGATTATTTACTTTATCTCACATCGAGGGATAGCCTCTCATTAGCTGACCACGCGGGCCACAGCTCGCCCCAATGGGCCTAATAAGGAAATATAGGGCAATAAAAGTGACCAGTAGCGAGCCTTCTTAATCAAATTGTCGAAATGGCCGTTGGGATCCTCGTTGATGCCATCGACATCACCATAATTATCTTCTCAGTAATTTACTCCTAGATAGGATTGAACCAAGTTGAAAGAATTCTGAGGTCTCATGAGTTATGTGCCTTTGTACGGCAGTTATAAGCGGGTACCTAAATGTGACTTCTCCAGAGCTATTCCAAAATAAATATACATACCTAATTAATTACTATCGTGTCGTGATGGGTATAAGTCGTGGTGGCCTAGTGGCTAAAAAACCAGCCTCTCAAGTATGGGTGCGCGGGTTCGATTCCAGGTCAGGCAAGTACCAATGCAACTTTTCTAAAGTTATATGTACTTTCTAAGTATATCTTGGACACCAATGACTGAAGGTGAAGGAAAACATCTTGAGGAAACCCGGACTTTAAGTCTGAAATCGCCAACCCGCATTGCGCAAGCGTGGTGATTACGCTCAATCCTTCTCTATATGAGAGGAGACCTGTGCCCAGCAGTGGGACGATAAAAAGGTTAATTATGATGATGATGATTAATAACTATTGTCATAGGATACGATACATTGAGGAAACTGAAGGATGTATCATGATGCCTGGTACCTATGTAGGTACGTGTGTGTCTATATGCATGCATTTGTTTTACACGGAGATTATATCGAGGTAACGAGCTAAACCACGACCTCAAAGTACCGCAGCGAGGCATCTTTGGCATACAATGACCTTAAGAATCCAAAGGGTTCACTAGGAAACTCCACCGTTTCAATATAATCTTGAGCCGTTATCTTAAAACAAAGATCTCATCAAAAATTCAGCTTGTGACTCTCGGGATGTATCCAATAAATCAGTTTTACAGCATTCCCGTGTCATTTCAGTCGTCGAACGGCATAAAATGATAATTTTACTGCGCTCCCCTTCCGTCTCGGGGACTTTACGACAATTGTGAAATGTATCGACAGTTCGGGTGTCACCTAGATAGCCGCCAACCATTTGGAGCAAACATCTAAACTTTAAAGCCCCATTTACTCTTAGTAATATGACCAAAATTCGCTTGGCAAGGTTCATTTTTCCCGCAAATATCCAGTTAATCCATCAGCAACATATGGTACCTGTCTCCCTCTCTCCTCTCCTTCGTTTTCCTCTTGAACTGTTATTTTAAGGCGCGAGCCATCAATCTTTCAGGTGGCTTTGCTGTTTAAATATAACAGTGAATCATAGTAATAGGCACCTATGTATTTATAGAGCAGAAGAGAGACTCGTCGAAGTATTTTTATTTATTTAACACTTTCATATGGGCCGCTTTAGACAGGTATAAAAACATACCTATATAAATATTTATAAATAAAAAGTTTTGGTGCATTTCAAAACTTTTTGTGGCTGAATTTACAGTGGGTACATTATTTACAAACTAGGGGAAAATTTGTAAAGGTAAGTAGTGACTGAATTACCTATAGGTAGGTACAGAGTGGCATGGATTCAGTAAGTAAGTGAGTACCGACATATACTTATATGATTCTGAACCTCTCTGTTTCGCTGTTTTGAAATAGTACGTTGGTTGTTTATAAAGATAAACAATATAACGATTCCATATATTTCGATACCTAGGTATTCCATTTTTTTTTATAATTATAAACTAGTGCTTGACTGCAATCCCGTCTGATGTTAAGCAGTAATGCAATCGTTGATGGTAAAGCGCACTACTTAGTTTATTACGCCTATTCACTTAAAACACTTAAGAATAGAAAGGATGACGGCAGTTGAGCGAGGTGATGCGATGTTGCGCCAGAGGGAGATTGATCTAGAGACTCTCCACGGCCAAACTCCCGACACAATAACATTTGGCGCATCGTACCCGCCACACATCGCAACACAACTGCTCAGACCATTCCTACTCTAGGGAGAATTTATTATGAAATCACGATCTAAATTTAAAAAAAAAATAAGATAAAAAACAGTTTGTGTGCCGATGTCCTGAAGGCCAATTTCCGTAGGCCGCATTCTCATCTCGTTGACAGACAAATGTCAAAAATTGACAAAATGTAGTTAAATTAGAAGTAAGTATTATTGGACGGACTGAAACTGAGATCAGACTGTAAGTTTTTAAAATTAGTAGAATTAACCCTCTGGTTCGGTTTAGCTGAACATAAACATAATTAGCCTACAATGATCTCACTCCTGGGCGTCCTCTTGGTGAGAAGGAGTGGGCCGTAATATACTATGCGGGCCCAGTGCAGGTTGTTAGAAGTCACATGTCTTCGATGTTTTGCCCCTAGAACATGCCGGTTTCCTCACGATTTTTGCCTTCACCTTGAAATAATTTACACAAAGTAAAGAGCCTGATGCGGTTCGAACCTACATACTTACTACAACTTGTAAGTCGCGGCTGATACCACTCCTTAGGCCACCACTGCTCTGCACTCTCTATCGGTTTAGCTTATGTAATGATAATGATTATAAATAATATCGTACAAGCTATCTAACAAATTTTGATTATTCAACCCTATAATGGATTTATACAATTTATGAAAGGGTCCCTATCTCTCCGTGTCGTAACAACGGCCTACCCGTAGAAAAGGTCGTCCCTAATTTAATTTATGCGCTCTAAACTTTTTCTTAGATAACATATTACATAACAAAAACGAATATAATTTACAACTATTGATATTCTTAGGCGTGAACCCTTTTCGGCATAAACATTCATTATAACAACATGCAATAAAACCCGAACAATGGTTAATTACCATTTATTTATAACCCCAAATTAACAACGCAGTAATGATTGAGAACCAGAGTATTTGTCAACAAAACCAATTATATCGTTTGTATATATTATGCTAATTCTTTTGTAGTATTGTGTACGTGATTGATTTCGTTGCTTTTGTGAAAAATTTGTTTGCCCAAACTATGGTTATTGGGAATTAGGAGCCAGTCTTTTGTATTCCGTCGAATAGCTGTTTGTTAGCAAACATAGGTATCTATTCATGTCATTCGTCGAAATACTCAAACTAAATTTAAGACTTACGTGTAGGTTGCAAGTCAACTAAATGCATTGAACCAACTTAACCTAGGTTTTAGTACCTCTGATAACTATAATAACGTCAGTAACCAATCATATCAATATTTATCGTCTCTAGTAAAATCAGAGCAGCTCAATACTTGGTTGTGTTGTCTAAGCAAAACGTCATGTTTTATCGCTTACCGTCACCTCTTGCTATTGACCCAAGCACTGTTGTAGGTACGTAAAGTACCTACGTAATGTCTGGTGCGACAATCGCAGGGTTTACTACATCGTTTCACTTTTAACGCTATTAAACGAACACTATAAAACGTTGAGCGCACCACCATGCATCATCGGCTGTGTTTAAGCACTTACTGATGTTCAGTTAGGGTTTTTATTTGAGAGCTTTAGATTTCTCTTGGTTGCACGATGGGTTTTACTCTTGTTTTGGAAAATAGTTTTACAATTCCGAAAGAATTAATTCCTTTTTTCTATAATTATAAACTAAACTAGTGCTTGACTGCAATCCCGCCTGGTGGTAAGCAGTTTATTAAGAGCCTATTCACTTAAAAGAAACTTAGTTAACAGGAAGGAAAACGGCAGTTGAGCGAGATGATGCAATGTTAAACCCAAAAACACGACCAACGATGCTGCGCCAGACGGAGATTGATCTGGAGACCCTCCACGACAAACTCCTGACATGACAACAATTGTCGCATCGTACCCGGTACACAGCGCAACACAACTGCTCAGACCCGTCCTCCATACGGCTTCACCAGACATCATGCCAGATCAGACGAATCGCTTGGCATATGCCTATTATGGCCTATCATCAAAAGATTTGAGATTTTTCATTTGACAGTTGGGAAACTCAATTCATTTTGCAGTTGCTTCAATTTATCTTATCAAATTAGGTAAGTGTAGAGCACTTACCTAATTTGTACCTGATGATGGATTAAATTATTTATTTAAAATGTAGGTAACCTACTCCCTAAGAACTATTAACATAGATTTGCACTATAAGTAGGTAATAATATTTTATGCACACGTGGGCGAAATAAGCCAATAAGTAGGTACAGATATTTTGTAAACATATCTTTTTGAAGCCAGTAAAGCAACAAGCGCGATTGATTAAATGTTCCTTAGAACCATCCTCCCCCAAAAACATAATTACTCTTTATAATTAGTTCCCACCTTACCATCCCTCTAACTATAAATAACAAACAGCACCACTCATCCCTCCCAAATGAACATTTCCATTCAACCTTACCCGAAACTTCTGAAGTACAATTAAACCTCCAAGTTCCGACAAAGATAGTTAACAAGAGCAGAGAGGCCCTAATGACAAGGATTAAGACGTAAAGATAGGGCGAGATACGTCATTACAGCCCTAGTCTCATGCGTCTACGTCATTAAGGCCCCCAGTCTCATGCATCTATGGATGTCGCCTCTCATTAGGGAGATACGCCCCGAGAGTGAGTTAATGATGTTCCCTAATGGATGCCAGATAGGTGGGTCATTCTGCATACAGGGTAGGCGCTCTTGGAAAGGTTTTTTGTAGAATAAATGTGTCGTGTTTCCTGTCAAAGATGGTAAGCATGATTTATGTAATTTGGAGATCAATTAAGTAACGTCTAATTAGGTAAATACCTATATTTTTTTATATGATATCTAGTTTATAATGATACACACACACATGAACTTGATTTTATTTCTTTTTTAACCAAACATCTTAATTCTACCTAACACCTATAGGTAGTCATATTCTGTTAAACTTGTCAAAACAAAATACCTACCTAGGTAGGTACCTTTCCACCAACATTAGATAAGTAGGTACCTACACCTATTTTTTATATTACTAGATTTTATATTTATGAGCATCTACCTAAGTAGGTACCTACTAAGTACCTAGGTATACCTATACCTACCTACTTAGATACCTACTTGGATATCTTCATGGACAAAAAATCTTTTTACCGTAGGTAATTTAGTCACTTACCTACCTACTTACGACGTAAGTAGGTAGGTGACTTAGGTAGAGAGATTAATTATCGAGAAAACATTTTTGTGAAAAAATATTTCAACGAATTTCGTAGATATACACATACCTACCTACCTAATTGTATGTTTTGCATAAATGTGAGCAGCATATAAATCATTAGTAATAGTAGGTATAATTTTTGGTAACAATGTGTTGTGAAAATTTATCTCCAATTATGTTCTAAAAATGTACTAAAAAAACGATGTAATGACTGTCTCAGAAACTTAACGTCGGACCACCTAGGAGTAGAATTTAAACAATAGTGAGAAATGAGCATCATCTTTATCACTCTACAGTTACCAACATTACGCTACGAAGCTACGTTACCCGTACTACCAACCGTATAGATCACGCACACAGACGCGGCTAGCCTGTCTGTAGGGAGTATGGATTAGCGCGGGCTGCCGCGCAAGCGAACGTCACAAAATGGCGGCCGTAAAAACAAGTGAAGAGTGAGTTACGGTCGGACGCGGGTTGAGGGGGGCGCGGTTCGAGGGGGGAACACCCGACCAATGGCGCTTCGCTGAGCGAGCAAGGCAATTCGCCCGCCAACTCCGCTCTTTCTTTTATGGTCGACGTTGTTTTTCTCTGGCGCGCTTTTTCCTGATTTTTTTTTTGCGGGAAATTGTTTTGTTTGCTTTGTACGGAGCGCTACAATGTATGTTAAAGTGTTTTTCCCTTGTTTCGTATTGAAATACGGCCTTTTCGTTAATGTACCTAGAACACGATTTTCGTTTCTAAATTCTACATGATCTCCTAAAAGAATCAAAAAAATATTCCATCAGAGGTCATCTCAGAAAAAGTGTTACGTACTTATTTTGATAAATAATAAATATCAATCAAATATCAGGATCGATACAAAATATCGGGATGTGATTAAGCACCTAGGTACTTATCTGATTGCACATGCTTAGTGTTTAAAATTTAAATAAACATTATAATTTTAATAATAAATATTATTTTGTTTTCCGAACATGAATCATAACCCAAGTTCCTGATAAGTGGTTACAAGTTTATTCATATTCAACGAAAGGACATGTCTACCTAACCCTATGTTCTTATTTTTTAAATTAAATTGTTTCTATTACCTACCTACTTCACTACCTACTTATGGAAATTTACTAGGTAGGTAAGTATTCATTCTTGAGAAGTACAGTGATATCTCTGCAGGGGTTTTTCGAAGCAAAGTTTGAATTCCAGTGTCTACCTTTACCTGCATAAAGAACAACTGAATGTAGTATTATTTCTGTAGATAATAATTCACTTTGGAGACAGATGTAGAACACTGTTAATTAAACTCCTACCCAAAGTCTGATAAAAACAAACCAAGATATTATAAAAACGTTTTTTAAACATATCCAACCTTTATCATTTCGATAAATAAATTATTATTGTCAACCAGTTAAATGAATATTTCCAAATTTAAATATACAACTCAAAACTCTAAACGTTCCGAGACAACAAAATATAATCTAAGTTCCAAAAATAAAATGAGACATCTCCGCTTAATCCTCGGGGCAATAAAAAATAAAAAGTTATTAGTTGGAGCGGAGAACTCATCGGGAAAGTTGCAGTGTAATAATTTAGTTAAGACAGGCCGCGTCTTAACTTCGTGTAATATCCTACACTGACATATTTATTGTTTTCGAAGGGCGGGGGCTTCCTCGAAGGGGAGCAACGAATACCAAATACCTTGCTTGCTTTGCAGGGGAGGCAACAAAACACAACAACACAACGCTCGATCAAATATTTTGATCTCCGGCACAAGATAAATAGGTATCTACCTACAAGAAAAAAATAACAAGCTTAGCAATTATAAAGGTTTGTTGTAATCAAATAAATTTTAAAGGAGCCTGACGGTTTTAAGAAATTGAGGAATTTCTACCTGATAGTAGATTGAGATGTACGATCATGATTTTTGTGTATTTTCAAATATTTTAGCTGTTAATAAGATTTTTTACGACTGTAGCTGTACCTAGATATTTATCGCGATTCACAAGATATATGTTTTCTACTTCTGACAGTTTTTATTTTGGGTCTAGTAACTTATCTACATGTTTCCGGTTCACAAAACGTTATATATTATAATTTGTAGTAGCATTTCCACACAGAATTATTTTATACGAAAGTAGCTTTTCACCCGCGGCTTCGCCCGCGTGGTATTCGGTTATATCGGGCTTTTTAGATTTCCCTCGGGGACATCAATTTTTTTTTCAATAAAAGGTAGCCTATGTCCTTTCTCAGGGTTTAAAGATTGTCTGTACCAAATTTCATCAAAATCGGTTGAGAGGTTAAAGCGGGAAAGCGTAACAAACAGACAGAGTTACTTTTGCATTTATAATATTAGTATGGATTATAGCCCTAAGTGAAAATCCAATAATAATAAATTATCATTATCTAAGCAATTACTCATGTCTTTAGATTTCTGTTCATTTCAACGAAAAAATGGTGAAATGTTTATGGTTTATTTAAACCATTATTTACATTAAATTATATATTTACTAGCTTTCCGCCCGCGGCTTCGGGAATATCAATTTTTTCCGGGATTAAAGGTAGCCTATGTTCTTTCTCAAGGTCTAAAGATTGTCTATGCCAAATTTCATCAAAATCGGTTGAGAGGTTTAAGCGGGAAAGCGTAACAGACAGACAGACAGACAGATAGACAGACAGAGTTACTTTCGCATTTATAATATTAGTATGGATTAGTAAGTATGGATAAGTAGTTTAAAATGATCTTTTTCTTCAGCTGTTTTATTATAATAACGCCGATGCCGTTGCCCTTCCTTCAAACTAAACTTGTTTTAAGTTCAGTGAATCTTTTATTTCATCAAGAAAACGACAGAAGATTAATATAAGTAGATATATATCGACGCTTGAAAGGCAATCATATCTAAGCGACAAAAATTCGTAAATTGAGTTAGGTATATACACCAAACGACGCAGAAAAATCTGGCGGTTCGAATAGTGTATATAACTCAATTTACGAATTTTTGTCGCTTAGATATGATTGCCTTTCAAGCGTCGATATATTTTAATTATAAACTAGCGCTTGACCGCAATCCGGCCTGATGGCAAGCAGTGATGCGATCGTTGATGGTAAAGCGCGCTAGTTTATTAAGAGCCTATTCACTCTAGCCTTGAAGACACTCAAATTGTAGTCCGACGGAAACACCGCCGCCGGCAAATTGTTCCAGTCCTTCGATGTACGCGGTATAAAAGAGGAAGCGAATCGCTTCGTCCGGATCGTAGTGGTGTTAGTTTTGTCAAATTAGTCACCGTCTAGCGTAAATGAACATATTTTTAGTCACCGTGTTTTAATCACGCAATTTTGTTAAGAATATTATTTGGTAAGAAATAGAAAAAAAAAAAAAACGATACACTGAACTGAAATTTAGTTTAGTTTGTTAACAAGAGACGATTCTCTTGTTAACAAACTAAACTAAATTTCAGTTCAGTGTATCTACCTGGTACGAAACACGTCAATAAATTCGTATTAGTTGCAAGTCATCATCATCCCAGCGTTAATCCCAGTCGCATCCGAAGCCTTTTCAGCTTTGGAGTCTGGGGTCCGCTTTACCAGACCAACTGCTGATATGGCTAAACTTCGACATTTTCCGTGAAGCGACTGCCGTCTGACCTCCACAGCCCGAAGGCGTTATCGAAGCATTGCAGTTAGACCAATTTTTGGACTTTTGAGGGCTCCAACGACCCGTAACGACTCCCACTAGATGTTCGTATGGCAACCGGGACCTACGGCTTAACGTGCTTTCCGATGCACGACCAGACCAGTGCAAATATTCATATTCATGCATACAAATACTTGCACTGTGCGGGGATCGAACCCGCGCCACCTTGCGCAGCGGCCGCGTCCGCTACCGCTACGCCACAGAGGCTGTCAAGTAAAGTCAAGCAAGTGTCAATGTATAAAAACCTACCTACTGCTATCAAGTTTTGATCAACATGCAATTTATATACCCACGTTAGATGTATCCAAGAGATATACATTCACCTGCCTTTAATATTCGCGTCAATTAGTGCAAGAGTACACATTTAACACATACATATGTAGGTAACAACTAACGTTATGTTAAAAGGTGTCGGTGAACATACACAAATGTATGTTTAAGGGAGTGTTTATACAGCCGTGTGTCAGCTGCAAAGTAAAATTAAAAAGCGAACGAAAGCGCTGCATTAGGGTCGTCACTAACCGGTTTAAGGGATCCCTTTAAAATTCACATCTAATAATGTATTGATTTAAATGTTAATAACATAAACATTTAGAGTTTTTCTTGAGTTACGAAGATTTAAAGTTGCTACGAGTTTGCTACGAAATTCGTAGCACTTTGTCTGACAGGTTTTCTTACTAACATTACACTTTTCTTTGTGTTTATTTTGGTAATTGGTATTGAAACAGAATAACGATAAATGGAAGAAATAAGTACACAATTACATTATTAACTATGATGTGAGTACGCTTCCAAATTTACGTAGCTACATATACAGTATTTCAGTCAGTTTTTTTTTTCTAATATTACGAAGAATTTTCTTAAAGCTTGTAATATCTGGGTCTCGGTAAAGTAAACTAATCGATCTGGCAACCCTGCTGGTTGAGCGGTGGCGTGGGGAGTCGGGTTCATTGACCGGCCGCCCGCGCCGCTCTGAAATATCGCCTTGCAATATCTCGCTCGGCTTAATCCGAGCACCGCGCCGCAAGTCTGACCTAACCTTTATACACGTTTATAATAAGCTAGAACATTTATAAATGTTGATATTAAAGTTATAGCATAATGAAAATGAATAGACAACGTTTGTTTGTGTAATTAAACTTGCTTGTAGCGCCTGGTGAAAATTCAAATATAAATTCCTCTTTTTCCCTGCCTTTGTTGATAATTAGAGTAATTCTATTTGAGTCTTTTGAAAAGTGTTAAAGTTGCTAATTAGGCCAGTAACATTTATTTAAAAAAAAAGCCTTGAATAAATTGATAACTCTTGAAAATAGATGATAAACCTGTGATTCATACTGATTTAAGTTAACATACTTAGGTACCTATATGGAGAATATGGAGGAGGTTAGGTACCTATAGGTACCTAACCTCCTTGTTGCGTTAATATTTTCTTTTTTCTTTTCCTGTAGGTAAAAATGGAACTGAGGACATATTCCTGATTCCCACATTTTTGAGTTAATGCTTCAATTAGATACCTACAATTGAAGGAAGCACCGTTTAAATATAGATAAGCAGCAATTACTAATAAATTGATAAACGACTCCTTTATAAGTTTAGGAACTGGGCTTGAAATCTTACACTGATAGGTACCTACATGCTTCAGTAATTGCCTCGGTATCTGATAGGAAACGGCCATTTGAAATGTTCACTAGATACTTATGATAAACGAAACCACCCATTTTGGAGATAAGAACTGGACTTCCGTCGATCAATATCTTTACACCTAACTTCCGATTAATTATTTAAGTACATCAGCGATTTAAAAAGATAATTTTCATTTATATATTTAAATGTTTCACTTTTATAACGCAATGTATGCCTTCGATTGAGGAAAAACTACCCATGTGGCAATGAACACCGCACCTTAATGCCTACAACATACAACTTGTTTGAAATTACCATAAATATTCACGCAATTCTCGCTCAGTTGTATTTATTTCAAGTACCTACGTATAAATATCTGCTTAGGTAGTAATTAATTTAAGAGAAACAGCGTGGGTAAAACTATGGGTCCAAATAGGTAGGATTTCTGTGATATACTGGTCTAATGTCTTACTTTGAGAATTCCAAATTCTAGTTACAGCATATGTTTACATAGGTCCTATGTATATACTCGGATAGCCAAACATCTTTTTTTATTTTTTTGTTGGGTTGGGAAATTCGCAAATCAGCTAACTCTACATTTAGTCATCAATTTTTTTATTAACTGCTAAAACACGATAGTACTTTAATTAATAGGTATAATGGAGTCTAGGTATATTATGGAAAAAAGCTTCTAATAGCGATATTTTAGATTTTCTTTAAGTTATGTATAAAAAATACCTATACAGTTTTATGCATCTCCTGAAAAATTTGCCCTACATGGAGTTAGCTGGTTTGCCAATTACCTAAGGCATTGTAATGTAAAATGGTGTTAGTAGTTATTTTACTTAAAAGTGAGTCCAATTTTTAAGCTAAAACTTTCTACGCTAGCAAGTTTCCGAACTCCTGATTAAATAATTAACGAAAATAAGTGCACGGTTTGTAGTTTTTAATTATCTACAAAAATGCTGATGATTTTCAATATATTGAAACGTGTGATATAGGTACTGGTCTAATGTCTTACTTTATGAATGTCAAATTCTGGTTACAGCATATGATTACATAGGTATGTACCTATATACACGGAAAGCCTGTGATATATTACCTCATTCAATGAAAAAAACACATTACTAACGTGACTGTTAAATTTTCATATACCTAATATCAATAGAATAGATTTCCGTCTCAATCTGATAAAAATACTTTGTCAAACATGGCTAAAACGCAGGTATTTTTTTGCTATGTTTTGACATTAATTGTCTATGAACATACAGATTTTAAACATTTTTAATAAAATCTAAACTCACGAAACCGCCAAAAAATAACCAATTTTAAAGCCTTTGCCAAAACGGTTTAAATAGATGTGTGTTCACTTCTCATGTCTATTGTTGTCCCTACGTAAATATATGAAATGTAATTGTTATCGTGACCGCGATTGTAAATAAGGCTATTTTCATTTTAAAACGTATTCACAATTATTGAGAATCATATTCGAAATGTAGCTCCAAAGATTTTAATATTAGATAGTAACCTCTGTTGTCTTTATGTTCGAACAACTTCGTTGATTAATATTCTGCCAACTGGCCATGAGTCTGTAACTCTGCCGGCAAATCATTGGAATTTTAGTGAAGGTTACCGACTCACATATGTAAGTATATCTTTACGAGTAGGTTGTAAGAATAATAAAGTAGTCACGTCATCGGGTCCAGGCACAAAGTAGGTTGCGGGAATTGCTATGAGCACGTTCGAATTAAGACGTTTTGCAAACCGCAAGAAATGCTGGACCGGACTCGGTCGTTCGTTATTTACATAGCTACTAGCCTATAAATAAATACCGGCCCTCTCACACACACGTGCACAAAATGACGTTGTTTTAACTTTATTTTATTTTTAAACGCGCGAGCGGTGGAGCGCGCGCCGGCTGTAATTTCGCGGTGGTCGCGGCGCGCAGGCGTTTACGCACGCCGGACCAAGATGGCGGCCGACTCGTTCTAAAGTTTAAATTTTTGAATTTCGAATACGGAGTTATAATATTATATCGATAAGCGAACAAATAATTTTTCATGGGAAATCATCGTAGTTGCGACTCGTGCACCGTCTGCCCTCTTATCGCTCGTTTTGCTTGGACATTGATTTTCACAGTGTACTACATGAGTATAGTTGCATGTTTATAACTTCATTACACAGTTATGACTCAGAGTCATTATGTGCCAGAAGAATTAGGAGATTTATGGATTGCTAGTGAGTAATTTTTATGATTATTTTGTTACTTTTTTTTTTAATCCACGCCTATGAATTTAGATTAATGGCTTTGATGTTTCAATTTTAAAATGTCTTCTGAAGATTACAGGCTTTTAATAATATTTTATTTTTCTATAAATATTTATGAACGTGTCGATTCATTTATGTAATGCAAAGACATAAATTTGAATAAAATGAAAAGTCATATATACCTACAGTCTGAATATGTAGTCTTATTTATATATAAATATAACTGAAACTTTACAGGTAAGTATCTACTTTTAATCTCTACAACCACCAGTCTTTTCTTAATACCTACCTATATAATAAAATAAAAATCATTTATTCAAATTAGACTGAAAGAAAACGAGTACTACAAAAACAAAAGGATATAAGAGAAACCCCGAAAACGCCCGCCCTTCCCATATTAAAATACAAATACCTAAGAACCGCCTATCAAACTTAGGTAGAATCTATGTAATAATTATTAAGTGCACAATCATAATTAACTAAATGCACGACATGCACTATCGTCTTTATAAATACCTATTTAAATGGCTCTTCCGAGTTGAGCTCTATCCACACACATGGCTATGTTGGAGAGGTGGATCGATGGTACCTTCTTCAAAAAAAATAACCGGTGTATACCTACACCGGTTATTTTTTTGTTAGGTAGTTTTTATGTAAAATCGTTCACACAAGTCCGAGAGTTCCAGAATGGTCACGGTGCTTCAGTGTCTGCATTGTGTGTGCTATAGCCCTGCCACGTACTGGCCACTGCCCTGATATGCCATAGTCCTGAAGGTCTAAGAAAGGCTAAAGGCTACAGCAAGGCGCTTGAGTCCTGATGTAGCCTAAATTAAATAAAAAATGAAGAGCTTGGGTAGCAATGAAGCCGACTTGAGCTTGAGCTGAGCTCTTCAAGCCCTATTGCTGTTATTAAATGTTAAATAAATCAATATATATATATATATATATATATACCTAAATATATTATATTTATAAACTAGTGCTTGACTGCAATTGTTGATGGTAAAACGCGCAAGTTTATTAAACCTATTCACCTAAAAATCTTAGTGAGTAGGAAGGAAGACGGCAGTTGAGCGAGGTGATGCAATTTTAAACCCAACAACATGACCAACGATGCTGCGCCAGAGGGAGATTAATCTGGAGACCCTCCTCGATCAAACTCCCTACACAATAACATTTTGCGCATCGTAACCGGCACACAACGCAACACAACTGCTCAGACCAGTCCTTCGTCCGGCTTCACCAGACATCATGCCGGAACACGACGAATCGCTTGGTGGCAAGACTTTGTCTGGTGGGTGGTAACTTCTGCCGGTAGCCGATATTATGGCCTACCACCGACAAAAATATATATCAATACATAGTATAAAACAAAGTCGCTTTCGCTGTATGTCCGTATGTATGCTTAGATCTTTAAAACTACGCAACGGATTTTGACGCGGTTTTTTTTAATAGATAGAGTGATTCTTAAGGAAGGTTTGTATGTATAATAAATGCATAATATAGTAGAGAAACACTGAGAAATCTAAAAAGCGCGATAAAACCGAACTCCACGCGGGCGAAGCCGCGGGCGGAAAGCTAGTATATATATATATATTTCACTTACGTAGTCAGTGCCAAAGTAGTTGCATTGTTCATTATAAGTAGAATGTAAGAGGCTACGAGCATGGGTGCAATTAATCGTCATCTAATCGAAAAATTGAATTCATTCCACAATTCTTCGGCGCCCCTTAGTTTTTTTTAATTTTCTTTGACAAACAAGATTTGAGCATCGTATCTACCTACAGAATAGAATGAGTCTCACGTCTTACGATACCAGGATGGATGGAATAAGTACCTATAGGCAATAGTGTACCTAACTTACAGTCTTCGATTGTTATAGAGCATTTTCATTCATCATTTGTGCTTCAAAATTGTGGTTTCATTCATAGCTTGAAATTTCATACTATTTAATATTAGCAGGTTATAACACTGGTTTAATATTTTTTGTACTGCGGCACATTTTTAATACAATATGCTCAGTAATTTGAAGAACCTTTTTGGTACAATTTAAGGCTTTTTATACGTACCTAACAGACTGCATAATGCCTGAAATAGGTGCATATTATAGCTATATACGTCTTTGTCTCACAATATATGCGCCTGTTTAACATACAGCGTACGACCATACCTACGCGTTGTGACTAAGCTGAATACAATATCGCTTTATCCGCGCCCGCGCAGCCGACCTCGTGTGTTTGCGGCGGTCTTTCATCTCGTAAGTATTTATAGTTTCGCGTCGGGTTTTCTGGTGTTGTGATCGTCTTCCTAGTTATCGCCTATATCCTGAGTGTGGGTGTTAGCAATCCTAGATAGCGGTGATACAATGATTTATGTGTTTTAGTGGGATGTCATGTCACCGATGCTTTTGATGGACTGCGTTTGTGTAAGACCCTTCATACTCAGGCATATGTTTTTATGCTGTGAAAAACTACGGTTTCTTACGTATATACGAATGTGTGTTGGCACGGTCATCACTATTGTATAGATCACTATAGAAGTATAGAAACGTGTCATATACTTAGGTACCGACAAGGCCACACTGTACCTATTTCTACTATAAAGAAATCACCCCATATTAAAGGGCTTTGATGTACTTACCTAAAAATATGTAGGTACGTAGGTACTAGGTATTGATACCTATTAAACCCATCTTCCGCCTACTAAGTTAGGAAATTAATAACTTAGATAGTAGGTAGGTTGTGAAGGGAGGTAGCGACCGAAGCAACGACACGCGGAGTTGTGTAGAAAGAAGTGCAAGAAACACAGGAGGGTTTTGGCGGGAGAGGTCATTTGATGGCTTCCCAATAAAAAAAAAAAAAAGAAATAGTTGGTAAGTAAAGTATGTAAATAGATTTTTCATTGACTTAGCTATCTGCTAGTGATAGGGTCTTCCTTAAAATAAACGGACGAAGGACCTTATAAGGCACTTAAATATGAAACTGCCAGGAAAACGGAGACATCAGCGCGCAACCAAAAGGTCTATTCCCGTAATTAAACACGTTCAAATTTTAGTCGCAATTTCAAATTAGCGATTAATAATATCAAAAACGTAGGGAAGAGAAGGAGGAGACTGAGAAGATTGTGCCGTTTTTTAAAACCAAACAAACAAACCCGAATTGTTCTCTGTTATCATGGAGTCAGTGCATAATTCTAAAGTTAATAGATACATTTATTCTATTATAAAATATAGTTTAAAAAACTAAAAAAACATGCTTTTAAAGTAAAAAGTTAAAAATAATTTAAAAAAAAGCGTGAGGCGCTTTGGCTTTAATTTTTGTACCTATATTAAGCACCTCACGCTTCTTCTTCAGCCTATAGATGTCCACTGCTGGACAAAAGCCTCCCCCAAGACTTTCCACGTTGACCGGTCTTGTGCTGCCCGCATCCATCGGCTTCCCGCGACCTTCACCAGGTCATCAGTCCACCTTGTTGGGGGCCTCCCTAAGCTGCGTCTTCCAGTACGTGGCCGTCGCTCCAGAACCTTACTGCCTCATCGGCCATCGGTTCTACGAGCAATGTGCCCTGCCCACTGCCACGTAAGTTTAGCGACTCGCAGAGCTATGTCGGTGACTTCGGTTCTTCTGCGGATCTCCTCATTTCTGATTCGATCACGCAAAGGAACTCCGAGCATAGCTCTTTCCATTGCCCTTTGTGTGAATCTGAGCCTTCGTATGAGGCCCACTGTGAGCGACCACGTTTCAGTTCCGTCAAAGACTTTAGTCTTGAAACACTGTGGTATCTTGGACGACGAGAAGATGTAGCGTAGCTTCCCGGACGCTGCCCAGCCGAGCTGGATTCGACGGGACACCTCTTTCTCGAAGTTGGACCTACCTAGTTGGACTGTTTGTCCCAGGTATATATAGTCGTCAACAACTTCGAGTGCAGAGCAGCCAACTAGAATTGGAGTGGGTGCGACATGAGAGTTCGACATGATCTTCGTCTTATCCATTTTCATCTTTAGACCCACTTGTTGGGAAGCTCTGCTGAGGTCATTAAGCATTTTGCCTAAGTCTTCCAGGATATGACCACGATATTATCTGCAAAACGGAGATTAGTGATGTCCTCGCCGTTGATGTTGATGCCAAGTCCTTCCCAGTCCAGGAGCTTGAAGACATCCTCCAACGCAGCAGTGAATAATTTGGGAGATATGACATCTCCTTGTCTCACTCCACGCCGGAGTTGGATTGGTTTCGAGTTCTGATCCTGGAGACGGACTGACATGGTGGCGTTTTTGTACAAACACTTTATCACCTCAATATATCGATGGTTAATTTGGCACCGCTGGAGAGACTGTAGCACCGCTCAAGTCTCGATCGAATCGAAAGCCTTCTCATAGTCCACAAACGCCAAGCATAGTGGTTTGTTATACTCCTCGGACTTCTGTATAACTTGCCGCAGCGTATGTATGTGGTCTATGGTGCTAAAGCCTTTTCAGAAGCCTGCTTGTTCGGGATGCTGGAAGTCGTCGAACCTGCGAGCGAGACGATTCGTGATGACTGATGACCCTAGAGAACAGCTTATAGACATGGCTCAGGAGGGATATCGGTCTGTAGTTTTTCAGGCGGGTATTGTCACCATTTTTGAAAAACAACACCACCACGCTCCTGTGCCACGCCTTAGGCGTTTCGCCTTTAAGTATGACGGAATTAAATAGCTTCTGAAGCGCTTTAAGAACCGGTTGGCCACCCGCTTTCAGAAGCCTCACGCTTATTTTTTTATTATTTTTTACTTTTTAGTTTGATATTTTTAAAAGCATGTTTTTTTAGTGTTTGGAACATATTTATTTTCAACTTTTTAGTTCGATATTCTTTAAAAAAAAACGAACGAACGAACGAACGTATTGAAAACGGCGGGACGTTTTACAGTAATGAACCGCTCACTCATGGTTCAAAGAGTTAGAGACGGACAAATAAACAAACAAGCAAACATACAAGTGAAGCTAATAAAAAGCATTAAAAAAAAAGAAATGCTTTATTTTGTGTAACCGCAGTTTTTTTTTTTTTTGACTTGATTCAATAGGTATGGACGAGCGGGGTTAGCCCCGCTTGTTTAAGGTAGGCCACTCAGCACATGATTAGTCATGTGCTAGGTTTATGGTAGCAGTTTGTTCGTTGATGTTCCTTCCACACTATATAGAAACACATCGTGACCGTCGCATTGCTATCAAGTCACATATTAATTGCCACGACCAAGGCTCGTGATTTACTGATTCACTGTCGTGTAGCACGTTTGGAAGTACAAGTAGGTAGCCATGAAAACACCTAGGTAGTACAAACATACTTATTTCTACGATATGTTTGGCCTGATTTCGCAATACCTACTTTTGTAAAGCAATACATAAAACATAAGAAGTAAATTCGATTTTCATGATAAAGCAGCAATTACATTAAAACCCTTGTTTTCTGGTTTAAAGAACTGATTTCTTCAAAAGAGCAATGTTCGCTTAGATTATAATATTAACATTACATACCTAATAGGTACCTATAGATAGATATCTTCATCATGCCACACCTTTTCACTACTATATGCGGTCGGTTTCAAGTCTAACCGAATGTAGTTGAATAGGTAGGTACTTATTTTACTGAGTTTGGAGCTATCCGACCTCCATAACTCAGTTCATCATCAACCTTTTTATCATCCCACTGCTGGGCACAGGTCTCCTCTCATACAGAGAAGGATTGAGCATAATCACCACGCTTGCTCAATGCGGGTTGGCGATTTCAGACTTATAAAAGTCCAGGTTTCCTCAAGATGTTTTCCTTCACCTTCAGTCATTGGTGTCCAAGATATACTTAGAAAGTACATATAACTTTAGAAAAGTTACATTGGTACTTGCCTGACCTGGAATCGAACACGCGCACTCATACTTGAGAGGCTGGTGTTTTAACCACTAGGCCACCTCGACAGTTACTTGGTATTTAACTCGAAACGGTCTCCAAAGCCTGGAGCACAGGCGTAGAGTAGCCAGCCTTTCGTTCTTTTATAGTATGTAATCTGGTGAGTGTGCAAGGGAATCCCATTATTTAATTCCCTCATCTCCGTTCCTCCATCGGACGACCCGACGTACGCCAACTTTCCACTTTTACGTTGTTAACACCACTACCTACGATCCGGACGAAGCGGAACGCTTCCTCTTTTATACCGCGTACATCGAGGGACCTCAGACATCTGGAACAATTTGCCAGCAGCGGTATTTCCGTCACACTACAATTTGAGTGTCTTCAAGGCTAGAGTCGACTTGGCCGGCTTGGCTTGCTTTTGAGTCGGATTGGTGAGAGCACCGCCGTGTCCTCGCGGCGGCAATCGGCGGCGATTCAGGCCATGGTCCGGAGCGAAAGTGTATACCTATCAGGCCGTCACCTCCTTCTGCGAAGTAGTGATGCTGGCAAAGGAGGAGGCGGAGCGCGTGAGGGAGTGGGAATCCCAGCGCTCTCACGCCTCTAGCCGCCGCAGGAGATGCCCTGGTCGGGAAAAAACATCAAACTCCGGCCATCGTGGGCGCGGGCTTGCGGGCGGCAGCTTGCCGCCCAGTAGGTAAGGACGATATGCCCAGGGCGACGGCGCGTTATGAAAAGAAACCGTGACCCTGGCGCACAGGCAAGTGAAGAGACACGGGTGGTTTTTAGTCGGTAAAAGTCTGACACGCCCTTCCGCTATGCCTAGAGCGAGAGGGGTCATTTGATGATTTCCCATCCAGAAAACAAGGAAGTACTCGCGATTTTCACGCGTGGTTTCGGTTTCACGGGCGTTTCTATTAGGTAGTACTGCAAGGAACATAAATATTTTATTGTGTTTAGGTTCCTGTTTATTATCTAGGTAGGTATGTTACTTTTTATACAGTAGATATTATTATATAGGTAAGTACGTCAAAGATTTGATTATATTTCACTCTGAGTCAAATTGCGTCACTTCGATTTTCTCTTGAACATAGCAGAAAATTAGATGTCTCTTTTTATTAGGTTTTCTTCTACAGTAGGTAAGTAGGTACCTACGCAGTTTTAAGTATGTATGACTGTACCCTACATTCGCACGTCCTACGTGCCTTTAAATTCAGTCTAAATTGGTCGTGTGTGAGCTGGAACCTACGTGCTCGTTGGTATGGTAAATTTTTTATCGCAAGCCCGTTATCGTGCCGATCATAAATCTGTTTTCGAATCGTGAGTCGCCATTGCTGGCGTATCGTTGCAAGCCCGTATTGAAAGCTGACGCAGAAAATTGGACTGTTTCAAGCGAGCAATAAAGTGCAATTTAGTATTGCCGGCGACCTTGATTTAGCGCATTTGGGATTCCATGAGGTTTATTGTCGCATTGTACGTAAGTATTTGCCAATGCACGTAAAATGCTAGGCGAGGCTCTCAAAACGCCAGACTTATTTACGGTCTAAGAGCGTTGTCGTTCAGTGCGCCCGTATCCGTAACTTGGAAAGATAATGGCCACCCCTGAATTATGTCTCTGAATCTTTTAGAGATGCCACGGAAAATATACGTTGGAAGAAAAACGTGGCTTGAAATTAAATTGGAAAAATCAGTAGCGTGTATCCTGAAAAGCATGTACATAGTTTATTTCATTGATTTTTGTCTCGTAAGAAACTAGAAAACACGATGATAAATTACATAGAGTAGCAAGCTCATAACTTATACATTATTTATATAACTTAGTTAAGCTATATTGCTAAAGATTATAAATAAAAAGTTTACTATCAAACAATCGCATTAGACCACCTTCTAATTTGTAATAATAAACTTAGTCAATATTTTGAACGATTTTCTCGGGTACCTAAACAACTATCTTAATAAAATACCACGAAGATGTATTATAATCAATCCTTTAAAAATTCAAATAAATACAATTAAAGAGCCCATTAATTATATTTATTATATTCTATGTTGTTCAACCGCTGGGCAATCACCTCCCTTTCTCCTTTTCAGTACCTACTCTCTGTCTTGAGCTAGTGTGTACCAATCATTGCAAGTTATACACGGTACTTATCTAATAACCATGATATTCACATCCACGCGGGTGAAATTATATGCAGAAGCTAGTTCTAAAATACCTATGTATATAAGGAATCTTATGCCGTAAAATTATTCGGTGAGTAGGTAATCGATAATTCGATAGCATCAAAAGCCATACATTTGCTTCTAAAGTTCTAAGAAATAACTTTGCTTTGCGGAAACGGTGTCCATTACATCAGAGGTGGATTTTTACTATACATAGAGATTTATGCGAGTACCCGCCGAGGTATTAATTGTGAGGGGTTTATTGGCACAGTCAATAACTATTTATAGCTTTCTCAGCGAGAGTCAATTACGTTGGATTAACTCCACGATGAGTTTTAGGTGTGAAATAACCACGGAGTCATGTAGGTAGGTGGGTAGTTTCACAACGTAGAAAGGTTTCATAGTGTATTTTCGGAGAAATCGAACTTTGTCGAATTAAATGTGACTTGGAGTAGTCACATTTAATTCGACAAAGTTCGATTTCTTGATGAATGAGTTTGTGACGGGAGTAATTGGAGAGAGGTTCGGATGTCTAGGTATATAGGTAGGTATTGTTTTAGTATTTATAACGTGATTTGTATGATGATTTAGCGGGACTATAAATCAATTTAGGTATATTGGCCGAAAGTCACATTGTATTTCGGTTTTTCCAGACATCAAGATAGAACACTGGAGCGTAGTCAAATGGCCTCATAGGTAGGTTCTCCCACCGACCCAGTTGTACAAGTGTTTGTTTAGTAGAATGGTAACAACGAAATTGGATTGATAGCGAGTACTTATATTTTTTTTATAAATTATAAACTAGCGCTTGACTGCATCCCGCCTGATGGTAAGCAGTGATGCGATCGTTGAAGGTAAAGCGCGCTAGTTTATTAAGAGCCTATTCACTCTAGCCTTGAAGACACTCAAATTGTGACGCAAAGTGTGACGGAAACACCGCCGCTGGCAAATTGTTCCAGTCCCTTGATGTACCTACGCGGTATAAAAGAAGAAGCGAAACGCTTTGTCCGGATAGTAGTGGTGTTAACAACGTAAGGGTGGAAAGTCGCCGTACGACGGGTCGTCCCATGGTGGAACGGGGCACACTCACCAGAATGCATCCTATAGAAGACCAAAAGGCCGGCTACTCTACGCCTGTGCTCTAGGCTTTGGAGACCGTTTCGAGTTAAATCTGGGTCGCCAATCAGCCTCTTCGCACGCCTCTCCACTGAATCTAAGGTAGCCAGGTGACATTTCGTAGCACCAGCTCAAATGTGGCTGCAGTACTCCACACACGAACGGACCTGTGCTTTGTACAACATTAGAAGCTGCCTCGGAGTGAAGTACCGCCGGACCTTTGCGATGACGCCAAGGATTTTCATTATGTATTTTATTAATTTAACAGACTGATAACAACTTGTTATAACCGCTGTATTGTTGACTTGGAGTAGTCACATTTAATTCGACTAAGTTCGATTTCTTGACGAAAGAGTTTGTGACGGGAGTAATTGGAGGGAGGTTCGGATGTCTAGGTACGTAGGTATTGTTTTAGTATTTATAACGTGATTTGTATAATGATTTAGCGGGACTATAAATCCGTTTTTCCAGACATCGACGATAGAACACTTGAGCGTAGTCAAATGGCCTCATAGGTAGGTTTTCCCACCAACCCAGTTGTACAAGTGTTTGTTTAGTAGAATGGTTACAGTAATTAAACAACGAAATTGGATTGATAGCGAGCGTGCTTACGTGTTACAACACAATGTGTCCCGTAATGAAATGTAATCAAGCGTTAAATTAAAATCTTCTGGTTTATCAAAGGTTTGTTGGAAGGTTCGGCTTTGTAGGTATTGTTTTAGCATTTATAACGTGTTTTGTCATTTTGATACGACTACGGGCCTCCCTATAATATTACTTGACCTACCTAGGTATACTATAATTTGACTTGCAAGTACGTAATCCATCAATACGAGGCGAAGGAAGAAGGACGTGCGTTTTCGGGGATTGCCTTATGTAATTTTGACATTCAAAAAGTGTCTATTCTAAGCTTAATTTTAATGAATGGCTTTTGATATTGATTTTGACTAATCTATGAATAGTTTTAGAAACTTTATTGAAAAACGGTTTGGTATTATTTTCAATACAATACAATAGAATATTCTTTATTATGTATGTACGCTAATTAGATTACAGGACATACTTAAACATAAAGACTTTACAAAGGGTGACACAATAGGCGATTTTATCGCTAAGAGCGATCTTTTACAGACAACCTTTAAATGGAATACTAAGGGAAATGAGAGAGAAATAATGTAGGTAGACTTCTGTTCAGCCTGTAGAGGTCCACTGCTCTACAAAGGCCTCCCCAAGGCTTTCATTCCATACGGGACTTTGCCATAATTCCCACGCTTGGCAGGCGGGTTGTAGGTAGTCTATAGTGTACTATAGGTACCTAATTTAATTTTAGGTAGGTATGGAGTAGTATAACAAAATGACGTAATATCAAGTTATTTATATTTGACCTCCACGACCATAGCGCCCAGGCTATAAGTTAGGTATCTTTCCTTACTTAGGTAAGTGAATAATGTATCTACCTATCGGCAAGTATTAAGTAAGTAGTTAAAATACCTTTAGATTCTAAAAATATATAAAACATAGGTAATACTTTCCATATGGAAAGTATTACCTAAAGAGTTACGGGACTGACATCAAAGCCATTATAGTTATGTACCTATATACAGTTGACCAACCAAGTTGTTATCCAAATTTTTTGTTGAGCCAAGATACTTTATCTTCAACCACAGTCAGAAAATAGCTGAGTATCACATTACAGAAGGAGTCCAAATTTCATTAAGAACCGCGTCGTTAATCCGTCAGAAAGTTTCAGCCATGGTTTACGAGGGCCAAAACTGTCGACCTATAAAAAAATTGTACCCGCACACCCAAACTCCCGAAGTCCCGAAAAGTTTGATTTATTACAAGATCTAGCAATTAGATGGTGCGGGCCACTGAGGGATTGATTTATGATGATTCATAGTAATCATGAGCCTGTGATCCGTCCAGTAATTCTATTTTATGACAATTCCCCTGATGAATGGCTGCGTGTGGTTTCTGCCGCGCGCCATCTTGGATTGAGACGCTCGATTTGCGGTGACAATTCTAGGCTTGAGAATATAGTTGTAAGAAATGAAAGTGTGAGTCATTCTGCATTTTTTATGGCCTAGCTGAGAAGAAAATTACGTTGGTCAAGTAAGATAAATTTTAAGAAACTTAGTATATCCGTGTGGAAAGCTATCTAGTTTTTTTTTAGTAAAATTGCATTAGAAACTTTTTCTAATTACCTATAAAGAAAAATCATAGTACCTAGGTACACATGCTTTAATTTCATCATCATCTCAGCCACATGATTGGTGGCCTATGTTCAGCAGGAGTCCACTGCCTGCATAGGCCTCCCCAAGGATTTCCAAAAAGAGCGGTTGGACGCGGCCTGCATCCAGCGCTTCCGTGCGATTAAGGTCAGATCATTCGACCACCTAGTCGGTGGGCGTCTGACGCTGCGCTTGCTGGTACGTGGTCGCCATTCAAGAGCCTTTCTGCCCCACCGGCCATCGGCTCTACGAGCTATGTGCCCCGCCCACTGCCACTTCAGAGAGCTAATCCGCGGGTCTATGTCGGCGACTTTAGTTCTTTTACGGATCTCCTCATTCCTAATTCGCTTTCCTAATTTGCTTTAATTTAAATCAGCCCAACCCGCATTGAGCAAGCGTGGTGATTTACGCTCAATTGTTCTCTGTATGAGAAGAGACCTGTGCCCAGCAGTGGGACGATAAAAAGTTTGATGATGATGATGACACTAGCTAAAAATAATGTAATCACTATAATTAATCAGTAGGTGCCTACTTACCTAGTTAAAAAATAATTCATTGAATTGATCATTAGGTACTATTTTTACCCCATATTTATCAAAGAATAAGTGGCTGTATTCTTGGTCATTGTTATTTAATAATTTTGTTTAAATACTTTTTAATTAACTAGAGTTTAAAAGATCACGTTCGTTGCGTAAAATTCATAATGTTATCGAGTGTAAGCTAAGCTTCAAACTGGACAGGCAGGTCAGTAAAATCATTATTCGTCTTTGATTTAAGAGTAAAATTAATTCTAGACATACCTAAGAATACACCTATACCTACCTACCTACAGAGAGTGGTGAATAGGTTACTACATTAAACAGTACAGCGGTTATAACAAGTTGTTATCAGTCTGTTAAATTAATAAAATACCTAATGAAAATCCTTGGCGTCATCGCAAAGGTCCGGCGGTACTTCACACCAAGGCAGCTTCTAATGTTGTACAAAGCACAGATCCACTCGTATGTGGAGTACTGCAGCCACATTTGGGCTGGTGCTGCGAAATGTCACCTGGCTACTTTGGATTCAGTGGAGAGGCGTGCGAAGAGGCTGCTGGCGACCCAGATTTAACTCGAAACGTTCTCCAAAGCCTGAAGCACAGGCGTAGAGTAGCCAGCCTTTCGGTCTTCTATAGGATGCATTCTGGTGAGTGTGCCCCGTTCCACCATCGGACGACCCGTCGTACGGCGACTTTCCACCCTAACGTTGTTAACACCACTACGATCCGGACGAAGCGTTTCGCTTCTTCTTTTATACCACGTACATCGAGGGACTGGAGCAATTTGCCAGCGGCGGTGTTTCCGTCACACTATAATTTGAGTGTCTTCAAGGCTAGAGTGAATAGGCTCTTAATAAACCAGCGCGCTTTACCATCAACTATCGCATCAATGCTTAGGGGGATTGCAATCAAGCGCTAGTTTAGGTATACCTAATTTATAAAAAAAAAAATATACAGAAAAGTAGATACCTACATTTTTCGTCATAGGTAGCTAATATTTTTTTAAGAAATAACCGTTCTCTATGATAAAGTAGGTAGGTACCTACCTATTAGACGCGAGCGGATGGTAGGTACCTACAACAATTATTCATCAACACACATTTTATGGCATTGTTACCAAATAGTCACAAATTTGGTAGGTAGGTAGGTAGATATGTTGTTAAATAGTAAAACGAAAAAGAATCCACGGTTAGAATGTTAATTGTTATTAATCATTTTTTTAACACCCTTGCTCGTAAAGCTGATGTAATTCCACCGGTTTTAAATATGTAAAGCAGGCCACAACAAACGCGTGTTTTATCAAAGCAAATAGTTAAGTTATAGTCCATAACAGCATTATTTTCCATAACAGCATTATTTTCCATTTCAAGTAATTATGGAACTGATCGCCGCCGCACGGCTCGCGCTGCGCGCTGTTCCATATTTGAAATGGCAAATAATAATACTAATGGAGGGAAAGCAACAGTGTGCATTCACAGATTGAGTTTATTTAAAATGAACAAAATATAAAATACTTCTATTTCTGTTTCCTCGCAAGTGTGTTAAAAAACGTCGTACGATATACGTGCGTATTGGTTATAACATGCTCGGCTCAATTACACCCTCGCCTTCGGCTCGGGCTGAAATTCCGCCTCGCATGTTATAACCATCATTACGCACTAATATCGTAATGTACTATAATTGTATAGGTATGCTTTTAACACATACCTAATGTAGAATATGTGGTTTCAATGAATGTGTTAACCTAATCACCATACTGTAATTGGGCACACTTTGTTGTAAGAACTTTTTTATTCAATTGTACAGACGACAGCACATCAATCTATTACAAGCTCAAGGTTGATTGCGAATATTTGACAGTTTCGGGTAGCTTGACGGTTGACCTGCGCACCTTCTTGCTAGAGCAAAATGTAGGAACGTTTCTGCCAAATAACTTTCTTCCTACACTATCTATAGTTATTACCTAGGGTACTAGGGTACTAGTAGGTAATTAATAAAAAGTCATTATATGTCAAGTAGCTTCGGTATTCCTATTTGATTTACCCTTTATGTCATACTAGCTTTCCGCCCGCAGCTTCGCTCGCTTGGAATTCCGTTATATCGCGATTTTTAGATCATCAATTTTTTTTTTCAATAAAAAGTAAATTATGTCCTTTGAGGTTTAAGCGGGAAAGCGTAACAGATAGCCAGACAGAGTTACTTTCGGATTTATAATATTAGAATGGATTCAAGGCTACCTCGGAGGATGGTTGTAGACAGTAGTTAACTTGGTAAATACCTTTTTTATTTTTTGTTCCGGCGTGGAAAATCTTCATGCATGTCCGCCGCCCTGGGGTTGGCAACGGGGTCTGTTAGACTTCTACTGACTAGGTAAAAACCACCCCGGTGTCTCTTCTGTCACGAGCGCGCGTGGGGCCGCGAGAGTCTAAATTCTTCCACGGATGTACCTAACCTAACTACACCGTACATACCTACCTATTTGACAATTTCTTTATCAAAGACAAAGATAGACCTTTGTGTAGATTTTTGTTTAAAAGTATATACATACCTACTTACTTACTAGGTAAGTACCTATAATATAATAAAATTTATCTTCAAGCTTTTTAGCTATATATAAAATTAAAATAAAATTACTGGTGCTACGAAATTCTTATTATTGCATAGGTATTATTACTGTTTTTTTTTTATGATTATAAAGTAGAGCTTGACCACAATCCCGCCTGATGGTAAGTAAGCAGTACCTGATGCAATATCGTTGATGGTAAAGCGCACTAGCTTATTAAGAGCATACCTATTCAGTGTAGCCTTGAAGACACTTAAATTATAGTCAGAGTCTGTATAGGTACGCGTTATAAAAGATGAGGCGAGGAGAAACGCTTAGGTACCTACTGAACATGAAACTTTTACATTAATGTTTAGTACTCATGTTGATATTTATTTATTTCATTGGCTACCTACCAAACCTGCTTTCCCTCATTTACACTCCTAATAAAAATAAATACGTAGGTACATAGATACAAATATTTTCTCACGGACGACTTACGAGTTTCTAAACGCACCTACCACTTCGGCACCACTAGTTTGACACAACCAAAAAGCTATAAATAGGGCACTAAACTTAACACTTACACATAAAGAGATCGGAGGTACATACAGGTTTGATACGGCGACGCCGCCTGTCGACGCTTCGCCGTTACCGATAAACAAATCGTCGACTTTACTCAACCAGCCCTCTATCATGACAGTAAAACTTAACTATCCGGTAACACGAACACCCCTGAATATAAATCACGAGCACCGGTAACGGACTTATCGAAATATGTATGACACGATCGCTTTTCACGAAAACTTTTGACGCGTTCACAACATCGTACCTACTAACTGAATCGCTATCTAAACGATTGACAATCACGCACGGAACCGATTCTTACGAATGCCAACATCTAACTATAGAGAATTAAACTCGTTTTCGAGCCAAAAACGAAAGTAAAGTTTACCACAAAAGCCAAAATATTTCTCCAGAAAGAGTTATTTCAGTATTATGCAAATTTCACCCTTTGGGGTTTAACGACACGAAAAGATAATGTAGTAGATAATTTGGGTATTTTTTGCTGATTTCGGAATCGTTTTGTCCGGTTTTTCAAGACCTCTTATAAAGGCGCGCATAATTTGCCTAATGCGTATAGAAAATTTATGTATAGGTTACGCAAGACCGCCCTTTGTTGGGCTATAGTTACACTTTCGGTTTCAGCGTACTGATTTGCATAACAGGGTGCGCGCACAATGCTTGGACACCCTTTCTTGTACAATACTTTTTAGTTTCACTTTTAACGTTGCATTGTTGACATTTTGTGCGAGTAATAAATAAATCAGGCGCAAATTTATAAGGTCCGGCGCATGTGCACAGGACTACAATGTTGCCTTATGTTGTTTGAGGCCTTATAAACCTGGTTTGTAGATATATATAACGGGCGATATATGTATACAATGATAAAGGCATTGCGAAGCGTCAACACTCGGTTTACTCGTGAGAAAATTTTGTTCGGTGAGATTATCTTGAAATGTTTGAAGCGGTAGCCATCAGTTAGACTGCATAAACGATGAACTAAACCTAGACTTATGACTTATGATTTCTACCTTTGTTTATGTGAAACTAATTTGTTTTTAATTAAACAATAAACATAAACTTTGAATAAGTGGTCATTGATGGTAAAATGGTTGTAATAAATGCCAATAACACACGTCATTATGGCGTGTAATATCGTTTTACAACTTTAAGGCAATAAATAAATTGACTGCCGTTTGTACATTTTATTACGATTTAAAAGTCGATGACTGTTTGAGACGAATAATTGATTTATGCCGGTTATTACTGTTAATTTGATATTATCGTGTTAAGTAACGCTTGTAAATTATTTATTGCTAGATTTTTTTTTATATTTGTGGAGTCTGATTATTAAATGATGGTACTATATTTGGAAGTTTTGGAAATACCTAACTCAGTGGAATTTCACACTGAGAATACCAACTTAGTTTGATAGGTAAGTACTATTAATTGTATTCAGTCAGGACGAGGTATTATTTCAGAATTCTAATACCTACATGTATTTATAATGCAGGTGCATACTAACAACAAATGTGTTTGGCAGACATAGCTGCTTGAGACGATGTTCCTGTACCAATTATAAATTATCAATCAGACACGGTCATAAGTGACACCTAAACCGTAATTTTAAAGCTACAAAAAATGAAAAACCTTCTGGTCTTATCTACTTTATTACATCTCACTCCGGTCTTAATCCCTGACAACAGAAAGAGATGCATCCACCATATTCTGAGCCCAATATTTATGACGAGGGATTATTTTTACCGTCTTCTTATGACCAATCATAATTAGTGGCCAAGAAGAAACGGTAGGCGCCCAACTATATTAAACATATGTTAATGACCAGACTTTTCTACAAATGTTTTAGTCTTTTAGCCATTTAACACGTGTTAATAACTAATAAAACGCTTTAATGGTACATAAAAAGTTGAGATTTATAACGTATAGCCAGTACGCCTTATGATTTGCTTGACGCGTGCCTAGTTTACAACGTTATTTAATTCAACGTTAAAGTTTCATTGGCTTTCACTATATGACTAGTTACGATTGCAACAGTAGTGAAATCTAATAATCTGTGTTATTATTGCGATAAATATTTACAGTTATTACCAATTACGTATCTACGAGGTCGTTCCGTTTGTTTGGGTTTTCTAATTTTTATTGTACAGTGTTTAATATTTTTTCTATTTAAATGTATGATTAGAACAGCACCTTTATTGTGTAACATACTATTGCTATAATTTTGAAGCTTATCGCTAATCCTTTGCTTCGTAAAAATGTGCAATAAATAATGCAATGAATGTTGTTGAAATATCAAAATGAAACCCATTGCTATATATATTCCACAATTACCGGGTGATTTTAGTTGTATACCCATGATGACTACCTACAAAGGCACACTTAGCCTATAACGTCGTCACTGCTATAACACAGGCCTCCACTCTGTAGTGGGAATTGACCCGCAGTCTACCATCCTAAGTAAGTACTTGCCCAGTGTGAGTAGAAGCCTTGTGTCTCCGAATTTTTGGTTACAGGACATGTTCGTTCCCTCATAATAACTTTAATAGCTTGTTGTGAAGTGATTACTTACCTACGTACTTATTTACTTCCACATTTTGTCTGAATGTAGATCCTGAATTTTATTCATTATTATTGCTCACAAACAAAACAACAGCCAGCAGCAGGAGTCTATTGAGAACCCCAAATAACTCCTCAATACCAAAACTCAACTTCAATTCCCCGAACTCCAAAGCTGAGGACGGAGGCTTCCGATGCGACTAGGACTAACGCTGATATGATGATGATGATTATTGCTCACAAACATACCTAAATTATAAGACTTTTTCTTGATTATGTTTTACTATTGAGAAGTTTTCCTTCCTAAGTGAAAATGACATGGCTGACTGGTAGAGAAAGCCTAACTGCTGGACTAACTGCCTTACTGGTAGACAAAACCTAACTGCTGGACTAACAGCCTGACTGGTAGAGAAAGCCTAACTGCTGGACTAACTGCCTGACTGCTAGTTTAGAGGCATAAGGAACAGGGTGTAAATACCTAAAGTTCACTCATCCTCCATAGAAAAAGTAAGATCCTCCGATGAGATTGATAATGTCTGGCGGGCATTTGCCCACCGGTTGATGTGGATTTGTAAACGTGCTAGTTGCATAGTAAACTCTGCTTACGTGATGCAGGATTTGCGTGACGTCAGCATGACGCGTTGATCGCATGTCTATAGGTATACCAGGTACATCATAACTTCCTTCATACTTTATCAATAGGTATAGGCACCTACATAAATAAGGCATCATTTTAAAGCTTTTCTAGACTGCTACACCGGAAAAATACTTATACAAATTGCTCACATTTCAGTGATTTATCGAAAATTTACGATTAAAAATCTAGGATTTTACAAATCCCGCTCTGAACCTATCGATCCACTATCGTGAACACTGAGCGTGAGAATGCGAATACTTCGAACCTGTCACGTGGTACCTAAATCTATACTAATATATAAAGCTGAAGAGTTTGTTTGTTTGTTTGAACGCGCTAATCTCAGGAACTACGAGTCCGATTTGAAAAATTCTTCTTTGCATTGGATAGCCCAAGGAAGGCTTTAGTAGGAGTGGAGCACATAAAAAAAACATATCGAACAATAGGTGTGGAGCACATAAAAAAAACATATCGAACCCTACGCGGGTAAAACCACGCGGCGCACCTAGTCATCTATATTATTCTTTAAGCAGTTCATAGACAGTTTTCTTTTTACCTCAAAATCAAAATTCAAATCACGTTCTAAAATAAAAACTTAACCCCTTTCTGCCGACCTGAACATGTTTAACCACTTAAGATATTCAAAGTGGGTAGGCTGTGTTTTGAAACCCAATCAGAATGTTCCCAAACATTTGGATAGTGGGCAGTATAATATCGATAAGTTGTTCACCTCCACCATAATATTCGAGCGGTGTAGGGTGTAGGAGGACGCGATACGGGGTAAGGACCTTTCATACGGATCGGAAAATGTTCAGGTGTGATGACGTAGCCTAGATTGTATCATCATCGAGCTCATTTTACACAGAGCATTAATACGAATTCTGAACGGTAGTCAAATAAATAAGTGAAGGATATTTATCTTTTAGACTGGTTTTATCATCTCACTCTTTGTAAGTTGCAGCATACCTGCTAAACATCCACCTTCTACTGGGATTAGGTACACACTTTTAGAATTCATTAAACGTTTAATTTCACAAGTTTCCTGTAACAGCACACCTAAAAGCCTACGCACACTTGGTCAGTTCAACTGTTGCGATAGCAGTTCGTCGCACCGTCAGCCCACGTCCATGTGAAGGGACACTAGCGTGGGAGCGGCATCTGGAGCGGGTGATCTGGCGATGCTCGTAAAAGAGCCGAATTAGTGGCCCCAGTCCGCTCTGCCTAGCTGGGGAAACAAAAACCAGATTTAAATATAGAATACCGTATATGCGATGCTCTCTTGTTTCATACCATGCTGTGGTGTGACTCGTTTGATTACAGTGTGTTCGCTTTGATATGTGTAATCAACTGAAAGGTCATTTGTTTCTTACACAAAAATTTATCTAAGGTTGCTGGGTTATTGCTTGACTGGTTTGTTACAAGTGTTTGTAAAAATAATATTTGACGCTTTTGGTCAAAGTTGTCCATCGAAATTTCCCTGGCGCAGATTCTGTCGTTAATCCATTTTTGTCTTTTTACCTTTTATAATACAGTATAAGTACTTTTACCTACAACAATTATGTAGGTAAAATAGTATAATATAAGTAGTCTCAGTTATCACACACATTAAAATATTGATGGAATAACCAAGCAATACAAAACAAAAAACATACGACGTGTTTCATACCTATGTACCTAGGTACCTACTTACTTACCATTGGGATTTTATTTATTCTGATTACATTTGCTAGATGTTAGAAAATAATGTCTTAGACCAATGCTCAAGAGGATAATTTGATTCATGATTATTATGTATCCAAGAAGAATTTAAACATTTCCCATCAAATAAAATACTAAATTAAAACATAGGACACCCCTATTCGTTCGTCACAGTTTGATTTTTTAATGGCACCAACGCCCGTTTTAGGGTTAAGTCCAAATTGTATGGGAAAGGGTGGCGAGATCCAGTGCGGGTTATTATTGTAATTATGGAGGGAAAATGGTTTGGGATGGGTATTGTCAGAGAAAATAAATTAGGTTAGTACATTACAATAGGTCATGTACAACAATTGTCCTTGATCAATTGAATTCATATTGTTAAAGCTCATCTTGAAATTTACTTAGGTTAAGGTTAACCTACCTATTGACCTTTCGACTGGTCAAATATACTTATAGGTATAGGTATATACTCTTGTTCAAAATCATAATATTTATTTCAAGCAAACCTAAGCACTATTAAGTCTGAAATCGACAACTCGCATTGAGCAAGCGTGGTGATTACGCTCAATCCTTCTCTGTATGAGAGGAGACCTGTGCCCAGCAGTGGGACGATTAAAAAGGTTGATGATGATGATGATGAAGCACTATTTGTTTAAATCTTCAGCGAAACTATCCCTGTCATGTGTACAATAAATGTACGGACGACAGCAGGTTAAGCTACCCCAATCTGTCAGATATTCCCAATCAACCTTAATACTTCAGAGATAAAGTTGAAAATTTAATAAGGAAATCTGACGGGTTGTAGTAGCTTGATGTGCTGTCGTCTGTACAAAGATATAAGCAGTATACTGCCTTCGAAAATATAAGACGGGAAGTAAGTTTATGTGGAATGAATAATGTATGAAACAAATTTAAATCTCTATAGAAGCATCACAGACCATTTCCCCGGAACCATGAGTTAGCCGAAATTATATCTATCTCACAGATAGCAGGGACATCATGGGGGAATGCCGGTATTTTTATTATTTATGTAATATTTTGCGATTTTTTAAAGATGAAGGGTGTGTCCCCTCGCTAAAGGGTGGGCCCGGCCTGAATGAATTTATTGTCCTTTGTAGATAAACATATCAATTTGTTAGTGTTTTGTTAGTGGCATAAATATGTGATACAATTGTTAGACGTACATAGTCAGTCGACTTGATGACTCCGATGGACGCACTCGGAATGAAGAGTGATTTTATAACTGGTGGTGCCCCCACTTTAAATGGACTTTGATCAGTGAAAAGTGTGGTTGAAACTGAAGTTGTTATGAATTCAGACTTTTAAATCGACTTCAAATTATTGTCTAGTGGGGGGTCGGGTAATTATAGCGAAGAAGAGATAGGTAAGTGATCCAATTACAGTCCCTATTTTTTCTTGTCGTTAAGATCTTCAACTCTTCCCTTACTCTAATTACGTCTCTAGATTGACGTAAAGTAAGGCCTAAGTAAATAAACGTTGGTTTACTACAACGTTGTTTACCGCATGCATCTCTTCCGCGTTCAACAGTATCCGCCAACCACTTCCTCGCTCCGGTAAAAAGTCGGAATCCAAACACTAACGCGGTAATATCCGAGCGACTTTACCCGTGAATCGATTGAAAAGCAAGCGAATAAAATCGATTTTCCCCCAAATTGAATAGTCGTAAAACGTAGGTAGCAACAGTTTTAATGTCCAGATTGTTTACAAGGCGGCGTCACGAGTGTAAACGCTTGTCGATAATTGATGATTTGATTTACAACATCACCAAACAACCGGTGTTTGGGCGATCGTGATACGTTACCCGCACCTTTGAATGGAACAGAATTACGTATCTAATAGCCGTAATATACGTATCGGTAGGTACATATTTATGGTTAGAAGAAAATACATTGTTTGCAGTTAGCCTTTCTTAACTTTCGGTAAAGAGGGGAAACTGCCTACTGTAAGTTTCATTACTGATTCATAATAATATTAATAATAGCTATAGGTAATATAGATATACAGACTTTTACTGTCTAAAACCCACCCGTGTTCCTTCACTTGCCTGCGCGACTGCCAGGGCCGCTGCAGTATACGGGGCTGCCATCAGGTTAATCTATGCATGCTCCGGTTGGTCCGTAGATCGGTAAACATATTTATGTTACCGATCCTTACCTACACCCACACTTTTTACCCAAATACGGACTAGACTAGAAAGAGTAGACGGTTGAATAACCATCTCCATTCACACATTAAGGCAATGTTTGTAAAGTAGCTACTATTTCTCATAATTAACTATCGTGATGTATGTTACTATGACCTAAGTAAATGCAGATCTCAACAAACTTGACCTTTTTCTCAATAACTGCATTTGATTCATTTTCAAAACCCAAAACGTTGATGTACCATGTACCTACCTGAACCTGTCTGAGTCTCACTATCCCTGCTACTTACGTGCTAAAAACTTGTGAAGCTGGTTTCTGCTGAGTTCACGGAACAAACGTAGGTACGTCGCGCGTCGCTGCGTTATTCCAGCCATTAGTTTTATAGCTGTGAGCGGCTACAGGAAAATAAATTCGGTCACGTAAGAAAATCGTCATTATCCGTAAGTTTTCCTTGTTCTAATACCTATGTACGTATGTATTTAGATATGTATAAGGTATAGGTAGGTATCTATCAAGTAGAAAATCGACGTATTATTATTATAAGACGTCGATTTTGCACGCGATAGATACCTAGAATTTTCTCTTTATAAAGAGAAAATTGAATTTCTCATACCAGACCAAGGAGTGAGGAATTCCATTTTCTCTCAAACTCCATTATTAGAAGAATGTCACAATCATTTTATATGTGACCAACGTATACCAATCAAGAGCCGGGTAACATGGATCGCATGGCTCACAAGCGGGTGTGCGGATTACATTAGGCAAGCTAGCTCGCTCGAGGCCCTCGAATACAATGGATCAGCCAACAATGAAATATTAACAAATATTCGCACTCAACCATTAAAAAACCGTAATCAAGCGATTCAAAGTTCAACGGCCATAGCCGTGCTCTCGTAAACGGTAAGCGGCACCTATAAATTTTATACGATAAACAAAGAAACAATCGCGCTGTTGTAATGTCAAACTTTTGCGGTAGGTTATGGAGCATTGTGAGTCCTTCCGTGTGGTTTTATGCATTTTTTATAGTGTCGACTTACTCGACTACGATTGGAGCAAATTAAGGCGGCGCCTATTCGTCGCTAGCGGGTCGCACGGCCGCGGCCTCCGATCGCCGACCGTCGGAGACCTACGAGCGACGCGACAACACCATAACGCACTACGTTTCGTCACGAGTGCGCAATAAACTTTTATCGCTTGTTCTTTCAAGTATTATTTGACAGTGTTGATGCGTTAAATTGCGATTAATAGATGATTAGCCATTCGGGCGTGCGTTTATAGCGGTCTCGTAATAAATTCACTTTATTGCGTATCAATCACGCGATAGTCGTCGCGGTGAACGCGACTCCACTGAGTTTCGCCTCTAGCGGTCTTTGCGTACCCGTAGTAAATATTTTTTTTATTGTAGGCTATAATTCTCACTGTAACTGGTAGCTTTTCTCAGCAAATGCTCTATGCTAAATAGGTTCCCGGACAGTAAAACCTCTTAAATGGATACATGCGTATGTATCGAGTAAATAATAGAAAATTTACAGAAAGTCTGTATCTCCAAATTGGTGTCATTATTGTGTCTGTCGAAGGGGATCTGCCTGGTCATGATGATATATTATATCTTGTAACTATTGTTTAAAAGCCTTTTGTTGTCAACTGAGACTAATTTACCTATACCTACGTATAAGTACCTTGTACCTACCTATTCCTGGAATGGTTGTGCCGCATACCTAGGCGACATGCCTATGTACTATCAGCTGTAGAAGTCCATTTCCACCTTAAAGACTACTGTCGCCTGCGCTAAACCGGCCACGCACACTACCGCATTATTTTTTTTATCGCAGTCTTCGTCTTTCTTTAAAGTAATGCAAAATTTCGTTACTTCATTTGAAGTTGAGTTAGCGGCCGCACTTAACAATGGTGCTATCAAAAGCGAGCGATTGTGGGTTCGATCCTTATTATAGGCAACTCTTTTTGTTGTTTTATATAATTTAAAATTATGATAATTGATTTGTATTTTAAAGTAAAAATGTATTCAACGGTAAATATTGTCGTTTCGTTTCACTTGTCTCGACAGCTACCTTCGTCCTCCAACCTCTTGGCCTTGACCTCCAACGGCTTACAGTATTTCTCTAAAACAATAACAATTTTATTACACACTTGCTACAAGCGATTGGTATCTTACATAAATAATAATAAAAACAACTTACACAAAAGCCGGTTTCATATGATATTTGAGATATATTGCTGCATATGCCTGCATATTGATTAAAAAGTAAAACTAATAACACAAACTGGTAACTATATGTTCACCAACCAACAACAGCTAAGTAATATTATTTGAGTTATTGTAGCTAATAATAGTTATTGTAGGTAGCGGAATATTTTTTGTGAAGTAGTGATTCAGATTATTTTAAGTCTACCGTCATCTTTTTATAATGACTCTAATATAGAAAAAATCTTAAAAGAAAGGATCATCTTTAAGTTGCAGATCGGTATTTTTAGATATTTCTGTTGTCAGCATTCATAACTCACCAATAAACATTTAAAAAATATTTTTATAAGTTATTAGATTCGAACTCGAACCACCTTGAACGCCTATCAAGGCGAAAACCGTTAGGCCATTGAAACACTTACTGTAGACGTTGAAATTAGTAAGTAGTACCTAACAATCATAAGCGGGCAGCAAGTGTATGAGTGTGTATCAAACTTTATTATAGAAGAAGGTCGTAACTACAACTAGTATTGCTTGGCCATAGTTTTGTGAGATTGCAACTCGACTTTTGGTCTTGACTGTACCTAGTTGGTAATATTTTTATTTATAATTTTTTTTACAGAATTAGAATATCTATCTATAGGTAGGTAATTTAATAGGTATATAAGACCCTTTTGTAAATAATGCCGAATTGAAAAGAATCAGTTTTACTTTTCAGGTTTTTCCTGATAAGACAAAACACAATTAGGGAGGTACCTACTTATTAACTTCTCTATCCAGTAGGTATACCTATCTAACACTTGATAAATCGGTCGTATCTACGTGAGACACAATCTTTTTGAATTTTGTCTGTAGGTAATCAAGGCACTCAACTGGGCAAAAAAGGTGCATTTTCAGAAAATTAATAAAACGACTACCTAAATATAAAACCGATGTTATCAAAATCAAAAATTGTTTATTTCAAATTAACCATCCGTTGCTGCTTTTGAATACCTAGTCAATGTCAGTCAGTCCAAGAAAAGTGAAGCTAAATTTCACGTTCCAAAGCGTAGACCTCTATGGAGAAGAACGTGCAAGAAACGCGATCGATTAACCGAGGTTAGAACTGGCGTTTAATCGCACAGCATCAGCCGCCGGCATAAGTTACCACCCACTAGACAAAGCCATGCCGCCAAGCGATTCGTCGTGTTCCGGCATGTACGTGCCGGGTACGATGCGCGAAATGTTGTTGTGTCGGGAGTTTGGTTGTGGAGGGCCTCCAGATCAATCTCCTTCTGGCGCAGCATCGTTGGTCTTGTTGTTGGGTTTAACATTGCATCACCGCGCTCAACTGCCGTCTTCCTTCCTATTTACCTACTCAGTTCTTTTGAGTGAGTAGGCTTAATAAACTAGCACGCCTTACCATCAACGATTGCATCACTGCTTGCCATCAGGCGTGATTGCAGTCAAGCGCTAGTTTGTAATTTATAAAAAAAAAACCTATAGGTACCTATAAAAACTGAAACATACAACACGCGCGCTATGTTTAGACACCAAACAAAGTACAGTCGCCAGCAAAAGAGACAGCGAGATCACGGCACCTTTAGTTTAGAGTGTCATAAATTCACCGCCATTAATATTTGCTTAACTTACCATAAAGTGAAGTGGCGAACCGCTTCAGGCTGGCCAGTAAAACGTGCACTTAGTAAAGATTATCTCAGAGGTATGTGGCTGTAAATAATCGATGTTACTGCACTATACCTACGTACTGAGTTAATTTATGAGAGTCCGTTGTGTAGCGCTTTTAGTAACCAACTGCTGTGCAACTAAGAAAGGTTTTGTGTTCACCACTGTTTACTTTATTAAGAGTTATTGGGTATATAAATTAGTAGGTAAATATGGGAAAGGGAAATATGCAACGGAACCTGAAATCTAGATTATACTGGCTATTATTTATGTGTTCATGTAAAACCAGGGAAACGGGGAATGTTTTTTTTTTATAATTATATACCTACTAGTGCTTGACTGCAATCCCGCCTTATGGGAAGCAGTGATAAATCGTTGATGGTAAAGCGCAATAGTTTATTAAGAGCCTATTCACTCAAAAAACTGAGTGAATAGAAAGGAAGACGGCAGTTGAGCGAGGTGAAGCAATGTTAAACCAAACAACCAATGTTGCTGCGCCAGAGGGATATTGATCTGGTGACCCTCCACGAGCAAACTCCTGACACAACAACATTTGGCACATCGTAGATACCGGGCACACATCGCAACACAACTGCTCAGACCCGTCTTTTGTATATACGGCTTCATCATGCCGGAACCCGACGAATCGCTTGGCGGCAAGACTTTGTCTGGTGCGTGGTAACTTCTGCCGGTAGCCGATGTTATGGCCTACCTTTATAAAAAAAAATCAGATATAAGTAACTTAATTACCTGTACCTACATCTTTTCTTTATCGCAGAATATTAACAGTGTGGTGATGGGGTGAATGCGTATGCGAACCCCGCACCCCCAGTCATGGGTAGGTAGGTAATGGTGAAACACCGTGGTGCTTTTAGCCTTTTATTTTCTATCACCAATGACGGAGGACAATGATCACCCATGATGGAGGACAATGAGGATTTTATCTACCATCGCAAAACCAAGCAAAAATATGTTAAAAGTTCCACTCGAGCTATACCTAAGTAGGTATGTGAATTTGCTACAAATGCTTGTTTTCTTTTTACAGATCTCAGCAAAATGGTATGAAGCAAGAAGGGTCCGCTTAATTATCTGCAAGACGTTGCCTTAAAGGTAAGACTTTCTGGTAATTATACCTAGATAATTATTATTATTTTACTTACTTACCTACTGCAGAAATACTTACTATTGTCGTTAATTTTTCATAATTATTCCGGAAACACTTTTGTTTGATGTCTCTTGATCAATGGCCTCTGTGAAATAGATACCACAGTTTTGCCAATAACGCGTGTAGGTAACAAATTATAGAAATTCTTTGAAAATTTTAGGTATTTCACAATAATGGCGGATATCGCCAATGATAGTTGAAAAAGACGGCCGCGTGAGCCGTCTATGACGGAGGTTTGAGGCAAAGTCATGATGTGGCCACTATGCTGCGATATTTCAATGTTCTTTATGAATTATTTACTCAATGCACTTTTTACTACATAAATCACGTTTTTTTATTTAGTAAACGACACTATAAATAATTTTAAAAGTCCAATGAAAAATGCGCGTGACACTCATCTTAGCTTTCCCGTCAAAAACTCCTCGCCTATGTACCTACAAATTACCTACCTATAAAATGGCAGTGACAGTGGTAATCAAAAGTGACAAAGCCATTGTGGCATACCTAGTCTTGAAATACCTATTCTATTAGGTAGTATAAGTAGGTAAGTAGGTAAATAAGAATTACTCACCTATCTATGTATTGTGATTGTGTAGCAAAATACTTAATGAATACAACCTGCTTATAAGTCAATGTATCCTATCTACCTACACCTACTGCACATAAAAAGTCGAAGAACCAACAAAAATAAAACAAAAAACTCCAATCAACTTTAAACAAAAAATAAGAACCAAATCTGATACCAGAATTAAAAAAAGACAATCTCGTAAACCTCATTTTTCAGTTTCCGCCATCTTCGAAGTACCCATCTCAAAAAATGTCCGCCGGCCGGTGACCGTCCTACCGCGCATCGAACGGTATCGCCATATTTTTTAATTTTTCATTCCCCTTCTCAAATCGAAAGAACTCACGCTGCGATCACCCAGCACTCCCGTCGCTGTGCGAAAGAGATAGAATTACCCTTTTTTTTCTCATCACTCTTTAGACGTATCTCGGGTGAGGAAAAGAGACAACAAATAAAGTAAAATGGCGTCGATAGCAAGACATGGCAATGGCCTGCAGCTGAAATTCTTAAGCACACATACAAAGAATTTTAGTGTGTGTGTTTGATTGTGTAGCCGATTGGGAGGGCCCAAGATCAGATGTTTTCAACCTTGCTTGAGAATGGTGTTTTAGAGAAGATTTTTTCAAAATATTTATTGTGAAATTGCAGATTAAAATAGAATAGAACAGAATACTCTTTATTATGTACCTACACCATATAGAATACAAAAACATAAATATAAAGATTTTACAAAGGGCGACACAATGGGCGGTCCTATCGCTAGGAGCTAGGAGATTAGCATGTCTTATTAGCTTATTTGTTCTAATATTTTTTTAATAATTAATAGGTAATCTTGTCCTAATAATATTTACAAAAACTTATGTTCTCACTCACAAAACTTATGTTTTACAGACACTTATTTCATCAGAAAGTCAAGTCTCGTAATTTAAAACGTTCAAAAGTAGTCGAAGTCCCATCTTGGCGACAAATTAATGTGTACTTATCAAAATGCATGGAATTTGGAAGTACCTACTGTTTTATAATAACGAAAATTGACTTCCTTTATTATGTTTGATAAACAGACAATAAATAAGATTGCTCTGACACACGATATATCAATAATTTAGTGATTTTAAAACATGAAAATAAAATAATTTTTGTATCCAAAAAATAAAATGAGTTTACAAAAATGTTTGTGACCCCTATTTAAAGATGAATCGATTCATCTGATATCCAACAGATGGCGCTGGTCTTAAAATGGGAAAGACCGAATATTGTAGAGCCTTGTAGAGCTTTATAAAGCTTTGAATTTATTGTCTTCCGTGATGAATTAATTATTCCGTTATTTAGAGAGCTAAGCGGCATGATGAATATGATTTATTATGATGAGGAAAAAGGATAATTAGATATTGCAGTAGGTACCTATAGCAATATACCTACCTGTTTTGTAAAGTTATATGAGTGCTCATATAATTTTACAAAACAGGTCAGCAGGTTTACAAAATATTTCATTCATTACCTACATGTATCTGTAGTTGGTAAGTAGTTGTAGGTCGACCGCAGAAAAAATAACCAATAGATGACTTCTCCAGTATCAGAGTTTAGATGGATACCTACTTAAAAAGAATAAATGCCTATGTACCTAAATAAGCATGTTTTTGTAACTTGTATGTAGGAATTATAATTATTATTAGTATATATGAACAATATTTCATAATTTGAGTAATATTACATAAATATTCGATGTATGAATAAAGTTGAACGAAGAAGATGCACCTTAGATAAGAAAGGTAATTATATAGATATCGCAAATCGTCATAGGTACTTACTACGAGTACATAGCAGTACATATATACCTACCTATTCGTAGAATTATTTCTACACAGCTTACTATAGTATTCTACTATAGAGACCTTCGTGACAGTGAGACTGTGCTTTCAAAGCTTCTAAAAGTTCCATACAGTTTTAATAGATGGCGCTAAACTCAATAATAATGGTAGAGCTTCCAGATTGTTTTGGTCACACTCAAACATTTGAAGTACATACCTAGAAACTGTTGAATAGGTACGTTTTTATAGAATTGGATTTTGAATGAAAAATTATAATGTAAGTACATAATAGAAGGTTAAAGTATTTATGACCTGAAAATATCTAAACAGACAAAACTCTTATTTACCTACTCCAAACTACTACCTTATACCTACCTACTTAGGTACATATTTGATAAAGGTATGAACCCTTTAATTAACAGCAGTAAAATGTACTTTTATTATTTCCAAACATACCTATTATTTACAATATAACTTAACTTTACTCTACACTTCAACATCTTTGCCTAATTTCAAAGGACGAAGAGAAATTCTACAGCAAAAAAAAAAAGAATACCGGCGATATCTAGTTTTGTCACAATCCTATTAAAATTCAGATGAAAAAACTGTTTATGTTTGAACAAACTTGCATCAACATAAAGACAATGCAAGCGCGGGCGCATTCACTTCCTAGAAACGTGAGTTGACCCAATTTTCTATTAAAATTCAAATTAGTTTTTTTCGCGAGTAAAGAGAAAGCTGACATAAATGACAGTCAGTATAGCTCCAGATTTTAGACGATAAAGTAGTGCTGTGTACGAAAAATGTGGAAATCGTGTTTTGTTTTAGTTCTAAAAATTAATTTTGATGTAAACATAGGGTGTAAACTCGCGCGCGTTGTTTGGCGTCGCGCCAAACAAACCTCGGCGGGAAAACACAGATGGCGACTGAGAAACGCGACTAGGTACGTTATTTGTCAGAATTCTCCATGTAGCTAATTAAAAACTGTCTCTGGATTGGATTACATGAAGGATATTAAATTAGAAACATATTAATATTGCTAATCAAACTTTTAACTATACTTAGAATCAATAAGAGGTTTGATCAAACAGGTTTAAATCCGATTTCTTGGAGGCGATTCTAATTTCAAACTTTATTTTTTTCTTTTCTGTTCAACAATCGTGTCTGTTAGTCAGAATCAGAAGCTAGCAGTATGTCCATTCCAAACTTGTTTTACCCAGTTTGCAAAATAAATTAGGTATATTATGAATCTAAGAGAACGATACTGAATTCTACGTGGTGTGTGGTCCCTTTAAGACATATTTTGTCTCGAAAAGCCCCGACTGGTCAACGTTTTAATGATCTTAGAATGCAACTTAATTTACTGCAGATAATATCTTAAAAGGTTATACACGGATTATTTTAATGTTAAACCGCCAATATCATTTCTTATTATAATGAGTTCTCTATTCAGTTAACATAAAATTGGATAGTTATTTTAAACGATATCATTGGTACCTACAGTGTTTTGGAATAGCGTTTCTGTGGCCGGTTGTGTTCTTTCAAGAATGTGTTCCTATTCTGTTTTAACACGCAAATACATGCAATATCTAGGTATAGGTAGGTAGATGTACCTAAGTACCTACCTATAAAATGTTAACAATAGATTGGTTATGTCTGCTCTTTTCTTTGACATTGTTCTAAATATAATTAATAATAAGTAGGTATATAACATAGGTAATAAATATATTGAATTATAATAAATACATAATTTTATTTCGGACAAATGCCTAACTATTTGACATCAGATGTACAGTTTTGCATTTATAATACTGACGAATTCATGCGAAGACCAAAACTTTGGAACAAGTCTTCTCACAAATTCCCTCATGGAGGTAGAGGTACCTATCCATTGCCACAGCCCTGAGGATGCTATGGCGATTCTGCTCAGAAGTGAGACTATTTTTTGCGGAAGGTTACCTATGTATTATTAATATTGTATATAAACACCTACTTATGGTTGAAAATGAAACTTATGCTAGCTTACTATGAACTAAAAAAGTTACACAAATTTTGAATGAAATTGGTTTCAAGATATTTTTCAAAACGATTACTTAGATGATCAAAGTGACCTCTGATAATCTGTTATTTAATGAATGTCAGTACCACTTGCAGGTATAAGTAGGTACATTCCTACCTTCTATTATTATTGTATTAACTAGTACTTAGATCATATACAATTATAAGTAATTACCTACCTGTATCCTGGATGCTACAATCTAAGTACCTACCAGTTTTCCTCTTTAGGTGCTCCTAAAATTACTACGCACTGGTAGGTACCTACTTATAAAACAAAACAATTCGATTTGGGTAATATAGGTAACTATCAAATATCTACAAAGTTGAACAGACCCCGATTTAGTCAAATTAGTTTGCCGTCCCCGTTTTACCCTTGGTCCAACCTTATCTACCTGGAACTCCCTACTCAAGGAGTGGCCCCTTATTTTATCAATAACGATAAGGCTATTTTTCAATCTTATATTGTTCTCTTCATTATTTTCTGATAATAGAATTGATATTACTTATATCTTTACACATCAGCGATGTCGATGGCATGGTGTAGCTAAGTATTTTCTATTGTGTCCAAATGAGCATAGAACTGGTTCTAGACTACTTTTTTATATTAACTGCAATCTGAAACTTATTTTGTTTAATACCTATAAACTAGTGTTTGACCGGAATCCCGCCTGATGGTAAGCAGTGATGCAATCGTTGATGGTAAAGCGCGCTAGTTTATTAAGCCTATTCAGTAAAAAAAAAAAACTGAGTGAATAGGAAGGAAGACGGCAGTTGAGCGAGGTGGTGCAATGTGAAACCCAATAACACGACCAACGATGTTGCGCCAGAGGGAGATTGATCTGAAGACCTCTACGACCAACCTCCCGACACAACGTTTGGTGCATCGTACCCAGCACACATCGCAAAATAACTGCTAAGACCCCTCCTCCGTACGCCTTCACCAGACATCATGCGGAACGATCGCTTGGCGGCAAGACTTTGTCTGGTTTTCATGTTTTTCTTCTTATGTTTTACTTACTATGTTATCCTGTGCAGTTGTTACAGACAGTAGTCTGTAACAACTGCCCAACTGCCCTCAGTAGAGGGGGGAACTTTCAATTCTTTGCTGATATCTACGCACATACCTATAAGTCATCTATGGATTGATGCTTATTTATAGAACATTTTTTTTTTCAACATAATTACAATTGTTTATATAATAATTTAGAAACTGCTCTACCGAAATCCGTCCTCCTCATTAGTTAAATTTTATTTTCCATCGCTTCAGCAATTACGGTACGTGAGACCTACCTACCATGTCTTTGGAAACAAGTGTGGTTAATTAAAAGAACGAGCGCGAGTAGTCCACAACGCGGGTGTTCCAGTTCGACTGGTAAGTTATGTGTCCGTTTGTCCGCGAGCTAACGAACACCAACTTTATAGCCTCGTTACTGCTAATAAGTCTCGGAGATCGTTTACCAGTACTATATGACTCTCTCGTGTACTCTACCTTATCTCTTTGTAAATACCTTATTGATACGACTTCATTAATGGAAATTAGGTATCTGGTAATTAGAAACCGAATGTTAGCATTTTACAATTGTTAATGTGATCTAGTCTAGTCTAAAGTCCAAAAATTGGTCTAAATGCAATGCTTCGATATCGCCTTCGGGTTGTGGAGGTCAGACGGCAGTCTGATTTTGGCTAAACTTCGATATTTTCTGTGAAGCACAGAAAATATCGAAGTTTAGCCAAAATCAGCAGTTAAACTGGTAGAGCGGACCCCAGACTCCAAAGCTGAAAAAGCTTCGGATGCGACTGGGATTAACGCTGAGATGTAGAAGAAGAAGTCTAGTCTAAACTAAAGAAAACGTGAGAAACGTGAGATATTTCAATGATTTTTCAGGAGTTTTCTTTGAACGTACGTTGTTTTCTGCGATGAACGCTTAGATCGTTTGCAATAAAGTCCGATTCACTGAACAAAAGTAAGTATGACTAAGATAATGTTTTAAAAAAGATGCTATCCCGCATAGTGCTTAATAGAAAAAGCTGAGTAGGAATTCAGAACCCTCAACGCGTCTATCGTCGTAGTCTACGAAGCAATCTGAAAAAAATGACATGTTGGGTCTAAGAATATTTTGCGGTGAACATGTTTTGAAAACACAATCAATTTAATAAAATATTTTCGGCCAGATTTTTACGACTTCTACAAGAGGGGTGTAAGTGAAAACATGTTCGGAAAGGGGGATATCCGCGCAATAACAATAACTCATACAGTTTCGCGCGCCCCCCGCTAGATGGCGCACCACGGACACAAGTAATCCATTTATTCTCGGGGCGAGCTTTATGTAGCGAACTCTTAAGAGCCATTGCTATATTGTTTTATATTATTATTTATAAATATCAGCGGTGCGTGTGCCGACTGGTTCAGAGGGAATTATGAGAAAAAGTTCCCTCGTTTCCACTAATGCACCTCTACTTATCTTAATTATACATAATAAGGGAATTTACTTTGGAAGAATTTTTTATAAATGCTTAGCAGATAAGTTACTTTGTAACTTTAGTAAGTGGTCATAATTATAAAATAAGGCATTGCCCAATCTAAGGTGGTATGATAACATTACACTCTCCATATATATAGAGAAATTAGCATAAAATTGTATTAAACTCTATCGAGGCGTTAAAGTTACACGAAGTATCTGTTACTCAAGGCGTTAGTTAACCTTCTAATTAGTGGATATAATAAATGAATTATATCAAGGCTGGGTAGATATAAGATTTCTTCGATGGTAGGCCACAACAGCGGCCGCCGGCATAAGTTACCACCCACCAGACAAAGTCATGCCGCCAAGCGATTCGTCGTGTTCCGGCATGATGTCTGGTGAAGCCGTACGGAGGACGGGTCTAAACAGTTGTGTTGCGAAGTGTGCCGGGTACGATGCGCGAAATGTGCTGTGTGTTTGGTTGTGGAGGGTCTCCAGATCAATCTCCGTCTGGCGCAGCATCGTTGGTCGTGTTGTTGGGTTTAACATTGCATCACCACGCTCAACTGCCGTCTTCCTTCCTATTTACTCAGTTCTTTTGAGTGAGTAGGCTTAATAAACTAGCGCGCCTTACCATCAACTTTTGCATCACTGCTTACCATCAGGCGGGATTGCAGTCAAGCGCTAGTTTGTAATTTATATTTAAAAAAAATGATAGGTACAGTAAGTACATATTGTATAAAATAAGGCCAACAACCCACTAGAGCGTCCGATTATACTTAATTGTGCCTTAAAAATCAGATTTTCTAATTAAGAAATACATTTCTCTAATAATCACTGATATAAAGGATCAAATAAAACTACGTGCATGTCAGTTCACACGTTACGCTTTAGTGGACGGCTGTCTGGAGTAATAATTGTTCCTTTAGCGTTGGTAGAGGAGTTACATTCCGTCCGGGAACAAGAACTCGCCCGTAAGACATTCGGGGAATGTGAAGAGCAATTACCCTCCTACAGGGGGAGGGGGAGGATCTTAGAAACTTCCGACCCTGTGGAATTTTGCGGATGAAACGTTTTAATTGGAATCTCTCGAGAATATTTTGTAATTGCTCACTGCTAAGAGCCAAGGAATTTGTTTGATATTCTCAGTTTGAAATTCAAATTAAGATGTTTGTCTTTGTTTTGATTTTGTTTGATGACGTATTTAATGGAAAGTACTTACGTATAGTGTCTTATGTAAAGAAATATGGCGTCTGATCAATCTATTTATTTACATCATCATCAACCTTTTATAGTCCCACTCCTGGGCACAGGTCTCGTCTCATACAGAGAATGATTGAGCGTAATCACCACGCTTGCTCAATGCGGGTTGGCCAGTATTTACTTAACTAAGTAAAATTGATAAATACATTTTCATGTTTGGATCATTTTTAAATATTATTTATGGGTTTTTCACTTTGACAGTTCAACAATAGGTAGGACATAGGTATGAAGCAGTAGATCAGCAATACTAATCCTTTAAAATTATTCCAATTTTGGTTGGATTTGCGTTAGCTTTAGGTAGTAAAATAAAATTAAACTTATATTCTAAATGTTTGTAGGTTTAACGTTACGTAAATTACGTAGAAAACGTTACGTAAATTACGTATCGTAACGTACTCGCCCTTAAGCTACCAAAGCCCCCAATCAAAATTATGTATTAAAGATAAAAACAAAAAACTCGCTCTCTTACTATCTTATCAGTTTGATATCTCCCTTATTCTTAAAGTATAAAAGCTGTCTTATCTCAAAGATTTAAAAAGTTTTTAATAACCTTAGAAACAATCCCACAGGCCCTTTTGTCCTGAGTCAGAGGTAACGATATCCAAAATCATTGAAGCCCTACCTATAGGTACGGTGAACAAAAAAGTCGATTAACATGATTCGATAATGAATTTCGGCATTTCATAATAGAAACCAAGATTAAATAATAAAGAGAATGAGTAAGTGTATCTACTGTTCTTTGATTTGTAGTGGTACCTACAACCGCTACATGCAAAAAACGGGTCACACTAACGTCACACGAATTCTACATCTCGCAAGCAGAGTTTACCGCGCAACTAGCATACATACAACTTCCCAAAATCAACCGTTTGGCAAAGTGTCCACCAGACAATACCAGTCTGGTCGGAAGATCCTCCATTTTCTATGGAGAATGAGTGAACTTTACCTACACCCTGTTCTTTATACCTCCACACTGGTGACCCCGACGTGACGTGACTTCAAATTTAACGTGACATTGGTGTTTATCATAATCAGCCTACAATATTCCCACTGTTGGGACTTAGGCCTCCTCTCAGAGAAAGAAAGTAGGCCGTAATCTATCACGCCTAGTGCGGGTTGGTATTTAATTTTAATTTCACTTCACTTCATTTTCACTTTAGGTGGTGTTTCTTCTTTTTCTTCAGCCTATAGATGTCCACTACTAGACCAAGTCCTCCCCCAAGACTTTCCACGATGACCGGTCTTGTGCTGCCCGTCTCCCTACGCTGCGTCTTCCAGTACGTGGCCGCCACTCCAGAACCTGTGTTTAATTTTAATAAAATATTTTGCTTAGTAGGTACCTAATTAATATTTCGAAAATAAAAGTGCTAATCGACTTTTGTTGCTAACTGTACCCTCCTATATAAGTATGTGCAGCCATTTCCCTTCGAACAGAAGAGCGTTAGAACGAATGAAAGAGTTTAGTCGATACTATCGGGGTAACAAAGAAAGTTTTTATTGGCAAAGTTGCCATTTCGACAGGATTTGATCCGTCTCAGCTTTTCCAATTTAAGAAAAGTAGCAGTAAAAGCTAGCACAAAGGTATTTAGATAGATTAGTTTTCTTCAAGTGAAACATAGTAGTTTTTGATACAGGACCTATTGGACGCCGGCGCTATTTTTGGACGGTATATAGATTAGTAAGCAGAAAATACAAGTAACAAAGTCAGCCTATAGGTACCTACGTAATTTTTTCTGAATATTTGTCCAAGTCGGGTTAGCGGATGTCATAATTATGTAGGTAATGCAAAGCTACATTATTATAAAATGTAAAGTAGCTTAGGTATAATATATGATGGTGAATTCTCATAATCAAGTAGGTAGGTATAGGCACCTACACTCTGAGGGTAATTCTACTAATTATAAGAACGTTCACATTCTGATCTTAGTTTTGAATCTGTTCAAAAATATTTCTAATATTCCTCCTACATACTAAGTTCCTACTAAATTTTTGACATTTGCTTGTCTGTGAGGTGAGATTGCGACTAGATTTTGAACATTTTAAATTTAAAGAATAGGGTAGTTGACTAAAACTACTAATTACTTAGTAGGTATTTTTAGTCAATTAAGTACCTACCCTACTCTTTTAATAATAAAAAGCCGGTAAGTCAGATTTCCAAGAAAGAAAAACTAGACACTTAGGTATTTGCTTTTTTTTATAAATATACAAAAAAAATTAAGACGATACCTAAAGTGCGTCGAAAACTCGTATCGCTACACTTTTTAGCGAAGAGTGACGTCACGTTTCACTAGACCTCACTCCTGATCGTTGGTGCGTTTTATAGGTATTCGTAAATATGTATTCATTTGATAAAACAAAATAAACGTAGCCAATATTTTTCTATAATCTGAATGACGGACTAAATAGAATCAATTTATTTATTAACCAAAGAAACAGCCCTAGGTATGGAGGCCCTGATCTATCGCAATCTCTCAAAAATAACTACTTTCCCTAGGTTATATAAGTACCTACTTTACTATATTTGACAAATTTTTGACATTTATTTATCGCTAAGATGATATTATGAATAGATTTGAAAGTTTTAATCACCAATCAGAATTAGTTATCTAGTTAGAAAGAACGGCTCAAAAAGGATTTGAAAATAGTTTTCCATTTTAAAACCGGTAAAACTTTGACCTTTAAATATCAACCTCTAATTTTACCTACTGTGATTGATAGCCACATTCCTGTCCCATCTGTACAATAGTAAATCTAATCTCCATATACCACCAGCAGATCGCCTTCATATTTGAATTTAAATTGGTACATTTTTATAATAATGTCTTTGGAGCGACGCCGCGCGACGAATCCCCTCCGTTTTTCATTCTTCTCTTTTTATAATGTAATTTTCTTAAATCACCTCCTCTGCCCTCCCCATATCTACTATACGAATCTATTATCGCAACGAAATTATGTTCAGGAGAAAAAAATTACGTTTTATTTTGTTTTCGGATAAACTACCTAAGTTAATTAGGTAGGTACCTACCTACTGTCTTTTTACAAGCTTTTGTAAACGCAGGGTGTAAAATTCGTTTTTCAAACTGTTTTGAGTAACGTAGGATATTCACTATTTTTCAATGTGGACAGCCTCCTTGGCGTAGCGGTAGCGGACGCGGCCGCTGCGCAAGGAGGCGCGGGTTTGATCCCCGCACAGTGCAAATATTTGTATGCATGAATATGAATATTCGCACTGGTCTGGTCGTGCCTCGGAAAGCACGTTAAGCCGTTGGTCCCGATTGCCAAACGAACATCTAGTGGCAGTCGTTACGGGTTGTTGGAGCCCTCAAAAGTCCAACAATTGGTCTATCTGCAATGCTTCGATGTCGCCTTCGGGTTGTGGAGGTCAGACGGCAGTCGCTTCACGGAAAATGTCGAAGTTTAGCCATATCAGCAGTTAGACTGGTAAAAAGCGGACCCCAGACTCCAAAGCTGAAAAAGCTTCGGATGCGACTGGGATTAACGCTGCGATGATGATGACCTATTTTTCAACGTACCTACCTATGGCGGATATCATACAAGCATAGACGTAAATAAATTAGATACCTATTCGTTGTACCTACCTATTTATTAGAGTGTAATGGTTTGGAAATAAGCTTTTGCAATGAATAGGTAGGTATGTAGGTAGGTAGGTACCTACCTACGGAACAGCCAGTAAACAAAACACTTAATATCAGATGAAACCACTATACAACAGTAAACGTTAGCAATTACTATACACATTGTTTACAATTAAATGCTAAACGCACTTATGCAGTGATAATAAAGATTGTTATCATGTTGTAAGTTTGATGTGCAATTTGCATGTTTTATGGCTTTAAAGATAGCAAGATAAAGCCATTAATACATTGTCAAATTCTGTCGTAAAATAATTAAGACTATTTAGGTACTTATGTATAAATCGTCAGGTTAATGTGGACATGTTTATTTAATAAATAAATCGTCGACGCGGGTCGTGCCGCGTAAGCGCATCGTTCCTAGTTCGTTCACCCCAACCATCTGTTCTCATATTTCAGTCAGTCTTTATCAACATGCGTACTTGACCGTAAATTTCCAGGGGTTTGTTATCATCGAATTGTATAATATTTTGTTTGTAAATTATAGTTCAATTTGTTTATTTGTTCGTCCATAAAGTTTTATTGTGTGCTTGTGCCTAGGTCAGTTACAAAGGCTATCTCACCAAACGTCGTAAAACACGCTAATACTGATGTAAAAACGTTGGAGAATAATTTATTATCTAAGTATTTGCATGGTTTTCATTAATAATTTTAGTAAAGCAATTGAAACCAGATAAATAAATAGAGACATTCTGAAATCATTTAATACTTATAATAAACGATTGAAGTACCTAGTAGTTTTTATCGGTTTAATATAATAATTTATCTAAGTTTCTCACAACAATTCACAGCACCATTACAATACAGAATGGGCTTACGCTGTAGGTGTAGCTACCTGCCCGCCATATTGGATTCTAGTACAGAACGCTCTGTGATTGGTTCACGAGACAAGATGGCGGATTTGTATTTCATAGAGATTGGTAGGTACTTTGTATAAATCCCTGATTTAGATTTTGTAATATCTATTGATTTTTTATTAGTTAGTTGGTTAGATCTGTTAGAACATTGGTTTTAAAGAAAGGTTTTTATTTAAATTGACCTTGATTTCGTCTGATGAATTTTCAGTCCTTTTACAGTTAGGTAGGTACTCTATTTCTGATATTCTTATTACAATTGGAATAAAGATAATATTTTCCATAGTCTCATCCGTGACAGTGTTCTAACAGCAACCTTTTTACAAGGAGTAATTAAAACTACTGTGATTTTTACAGTGATGCCATACTGATATTTTTGAAATCGGTTTTAGGCAGAATAGAATATTTAAGTAATTTAAAAAGTTAAAAATAATTACGTAAGTAGGTATGCACTAAAACTTGTATGTAACGGAGAAAAAAATAACGAGTCTTATAGAGTTTCGAAACGTAGGAAAACCAAAGTCACAGTCTGAAAATAAATTGGCAGTTCGTGGCACTGGTAGGTTTATTTTGGCCATTGGTAAATTTGGCGTAAATAAAATTACCCGCCAAAACATCATGAATTGTAGGGTAGGTGTGATAAAAAATAGATTTTGGAACGAACGTTCTGTTTCCCGACTCGAGTTGGTCTGTGGCGCGACTCTGTCGCTTATTTTCATCCGGAGAGAATTCAAGAGATTTACGACCGGCTTCGACGCTCGTCGATTCAGCACATTCGCTCTCAGAGACCATAACTGACAATCTTCTGTCTCGTAATTTTAATGAATTAAGTTGATTTTTTTTTTAGTTTTAAATTCTGGCGAGATTTCTCGTCCTACATTAACCTTCATTTCTGTTTTTTTAATCTTAAAAAAGAGTCTGTATTGTTGACAGCAATTTGGAGAGTTTTATGGTAGATGTGTCATGTCCCAGCTGAATAAATAAATCTTAAGGTTAGCAAGCAATATGTATCAGCCAAAACATGACGCCTCTGAGATTTCTATAGGTATATATTTTACTAACATATAACTATAGTTGTGTATCCAACCCAGAAGTTATTTGAATAGTTTCAGCTCTGCGGTAACTGGTTAACTCGTCTGAGAGAGGTTTACTGAGGCAGCATTGCTTTTGTGTTATGTTCTGTAATATCTTTGCTACTAGACTCTTGCATTCAATTTACAACCCTTTGTTTTGGGAGATACAATTCAAATTACATTAGAATATATAGTCGTTTATGTCTTTTGAAGTTGCGAGGGGTATCGTTCGTTTGGAGTGAGTTGTTTAGTTGAACCGAGATAACGTTTCCGGACCGTAGTCAGCTACGGCAGCGGTGTTCTCATGACTGCGCGCTCAATACCATGAATGTTGAACGTAAATCTAGCAATTTAAGTTATAGTCTTTGCAAAGATTTATAGAGAGGATGTTGTAACGCACCTAACGGTAGGTACCTACTTAGGTATATTCTGGTTACATTAGTAGGTAAAAGGTAGGTATAATCTAGGAAAATGAGTCTATATAGGTTGTGTCAACTAAAAATGGTAGGTAGATATCTGTAGAGATTCATAATTTATTATAATATGAAAATCATAAATTATACCCACGTCATAAACCCCTAATTATTACCTTAATTAAAATAAATGACCTGGAAAAAATAATGAAATAGGTACAAAGAAAATGTTGGTCTCATTAAAAAGATAATAAAATGCGAACGTACCTATAGTCTATCCGTTACTTTGGCAGAAATATAAACAAAATGGACACATGGCTGTTCTTGTACTCCCACACAATATTAAGCTAGGGCTTTATTAAGAGCACGACCGAGCTTAGCCCACAGACTGGGACGCCCTTCCCGGGTTATTTAATAAATACCGACCAAAACAATTGAGGAAACTCTTTGGGAAAACTGAGGATTCTGGCCGCTTAATAGGCGGAGAGTGGGAGAAAGTTTTGTACTGCCCATCTGCTGTGTTGTCTCATTTATTAGCTCGTATATTAAGGCAGATTTTGACCAACAAAAATAGGAAATATCGATCTTCTTAACTGAACTTCATGCTGATGTAGGTACCTATGATTTTAAAAGAGTGTCCATGGAGTTTCTTGCACGTTCTTCTCCATAGAGATCTACGCTTTGGAACGTGCAATTTAGCTTCACTTTTCTTGGACTGACCGATATTAACTATTCAAAAGCACTAAGGGATGGTTAATCTGAAATAAACAATTTTGATTTTGCTGTTAAGATATCTTGATCAAATCTGGAAGCGTCACTAAAATCGTTTTCTAAAAGAAACGTAAGTAGGTAGTTAACTAAAATACCAATCACAATATTCGCAATATAACAGAAAATATAATACAGAAAAACTGAATAAAAGTGTCCCTTCCTTTAGGAAAAAACGTTCATCGTGCAAAAAGAAAATAATATTTTTAGAGTAAGAATGTAAAAATAGAATTTTACCATCACAACTGTAAACAATGAATCGTCGGCAAAGGAGAAAAAAAAAAATAGACAAAAGAAATTGCGCTCGGTCGTTGTTTTCGGCCCAATTTTACCAAACAAGCCATTCATATTCATACCGGGTACCCTTTGTGCCGCGTTACGCAACTCAGCTTTGTTACCCCGTTTTCTTTTGTTAATTTATCTTCCTCAAACTTTATTGAAAGGAGCCTTTGTCAGCAACAATAAAATTATCTAACGAATCTACATAATAATATGACTTTTTCTGATTTACAAATGTATGAACTTAGAAAGTCCTTTTTAGTAGAAAGGCTTTCCTTATGCAATTTCTAATCTTTACATCAGTTTTTTTTATGTTTTCTGACGTCAGGTCAGCCACGCGTGAGTGACGAGGTTATTATGTCAACGATTTATGGCAATGAATCTTTTTAATATTTCTTATGCAAACCGGTTTAATAATATGGTCACGAACTGCAAACTTAGGACACACAGAAGAAAAACCGACCGACTTAATTTAATTTGCATACTTAATTGTGCACGCTCTTTAAATATTTTATGAAAAAATATTAAGTTGCGGGGTTTTTTAAGTAAAAAAAGAGATCCACTTTACTTATCATACTTAACGAGATGATAAAGGCTTCGCTGAGTCGAGGCTGGGCTGATTTACATAGGAATGATTATAACTTGGTCGCGTAGGCTTTCGCCCTTAAGCCGGTCCCACAGACCTACTATAATAATATTATATAGGTAGGCAGCTAGGTATTTATAATCGCTATGTGCTGGATATATGTTTTCCGTTTTGTCATTACCTACTTAGCTAAATTGTTGCCACGTTTTTGTTAAAACTATTTATAGATGTTGAGATTTAAATATTAACATAATTTTGAATATCTACGAGTGAGAATCAACTATTCGACCTTGACCTTAAATTACTTGTAATAAATAGGTATTGATACATAATATAGGTATTAATCACTTTTGTATGTTCTGTCCTTCACTGTCAGTTATAAATTAAGTTTGTATTAAAGTAAATTAAAACTGTTTGTTGACTCTGTTGATTTATATGCCTTTTATAGCCGTTGTCTCTAGGGCAGTAAACATTCTACAGGAAAATATGGGTAGCTAACCGATTTCAAAAAATAGATAAGAATAAACCACACTAATTATAGGTATTACCTGTGGTAATTTATTTGAACTTTTCTTTTAGGTAGATAACAACGATGTATATACCTATATTTGAACTAAAACTAAAGAATAATGGCTGGAGCTTCTTATTGTAATTTTATTCAGAATTCGCACTCGAGTTTTGTAAATGAATTAAAAAAACACAGCATTTCTTTGAATTATAATATAGTAGACACAAAGAGAGGAGGATGAACTCGAGAATGGCTTCCACACGCCCCCAAATGGAGGGAACCGACCAGATGCATAATTATGACAATTTCTATTTGAATTTTATGCGAAGATTCATACCATTGTGTAAATGCAAACTTGGTGAATATTCGTGAGCATATCTGAGTGCTTATTCTGGTAAATAATATTTTAATTTGAAGAATGCTAATAGGTACCTAGGTACATTATTACTTGAAGGCATAGTCAGTACATAGCAGTACCTACTAGGCTGTTTTACTGCTGTATATTTTAGGATTCGACTTTTTTCCTCAAGTTTTAAAACATCGCCCAAAATTCAGCCCTTGTAGGTATTCTCAGGGCTTTCCTTACAAAGTTGACACCCCCTGGTGGAGAGAAGAGAATAGTCATTTTTTTTTTTTGGTTTTATTTGTTCCATTTGGAACAGGCTAAGGTCAACGACCATACTGCCATGTCTTATGGTGGTTACTCATCTTAGAAAGTTTGCAGATAAATATTCACTTTAATTCATCTTACTACGTGTGATTTTTGTTTAATTTGTAGGTAGAGGTACTTATCTTCAAAATTCAACTCAAAAAACGTTCGAGAAATAAGTCCAGAAACTACCTAGGTATGTTACAAATTCAGATTTATCACACGTTTTCCTAACGTGCTAAGCTTACTAAATGTAAAGCATTTGTAATCCATATGTAGAAGGGATTATCTACTGCTGGCATTCCGTGGTAAGATCAAGATAACTCGCGTATTGTGTCCATCACCTGAAATAGATGAGAGACGATATTAATAGGTACCTGTGTGGAATTCATAGTTAAGAATACCTATGTGTGTTCTCACTTTTATAAATTAGGAAGATATACAACGCGTAACAGGCAAGGGTACCTATATGCACGTACCAAGGGTACGCTTCTTCGAATTATATAAAATATTATTGGAAGGGTTTTTCTTTCTCTACATTTTCGAAAGTAATGAGAATTTTTAATACAAAAACACATAATTTTCACCTACATAGTGCACGTTTGTTACGCTTTGAATTAAAAAAAAACATTTAGGTATGAATGCCAAAATTTGGTAAGTACCTATCAATTCATAGAGTAGGTACCTATTTATTTTGAAATTTTAAACTATGTAGGTACTTAGGTATAGTGATTCTAAACCAGTTGTTATCTTTAGTACTAAGGATATAAGTAAGTATAGTAAAACGGTTGTGTTACACATCATGCCTAGGTATAGTAAATAAGTTTACCTATAGGTATGTAATATGATAAATAACCAACTTGCATAGACGTAGTACCTATTGAAGTAGAGTTTGAAACAAATTTAATTAATTAGTTATCTAGATTTTGCGTTGCATTATCTATCTAGAAAAAAAAAATCCTTTTGGTAGTCTTATGTAGGTAGAATATGAAATCGATTCAACTGACCTGACACAGAAAATAAATTTCATTACAATATTTTGGTCATAAGTTGCTGTAAGTTAGGTACCTACAGCTACCTATAGGTGTATATTTCTCACAATTTTGTCCCCAGCATAAAACTTTCTACTATATTTCTGAAGAATCATATCGTCAGGGCCCACAAACTCCATGAATCCCAATGTCCCGGAAAATATAACAAGGCGATTTATATTCGGGGGCGGTCTGGGCCTCGTTTTTCTATCACAGAAATCTGGGCCTATGTGTGTTCCGTATTATATGAAGGTAACCCTCCGCCATTCAAGTTACCTATTTGTAGCATCTGGTAAGGAATTTATTGAACCGAAACTATCCTATAATAAGAATAGATCCAGTAATAAGAAGTTGATTTTAAGTTGAAACAGTTTATTTTCGGTTACGGTCGCTTATAAACTTACTAGTTTTCCGCGCGCGGCTTCGCCCGCGTGGAGTTCGGTTATATCGCGCTTTTTAGATTTCCTTCGGGGATATCAATTTTTTCCGGGATAAAAAGTAACCTATTATTTAATGCGGACTTCTAACTTTACGTCTGCAAAATTTCAGAGCAATCTGTTGAGTAGTTACGGCGTGAAAGCGGAACAAACAAACTGACTTTCCGATTTATAATAATAAAAAATATACTTATTGCGTAGGTAGATACAGGTAGCTACTTATATCTTATACACTTAAACATTTTCCATTGCTACACATAGAAAGGTAGCCAAACAAGTTCCAAAAGCAATTAAAAACTTTTTTCTACACGACAAAATACTGTCGACAGTTTTAATTTCTTTCTTAGCCAAATTGATAATTCAATCACGCATTACAGTTGCATCCTGCCAACTGCAAGCCACGAATGTCAAGTAAGGGAGGGGTGGCAACGAAATAATATCTATTATGGTAGCGGAGCCGCCCCGAAACAAAAGGTTCGCGTAAGGGACGCGTTATTTTTATACGGAACGTCTCCAGAATAACAATACGACGGCTTTTCTTCGTAAAAATATCTTAATAAAAGCCGGAATTAGGCGATTACATTCTGATCATGTGCCATCTCGCTTCCTCCGTTTGCCTCCAAACTAAACTTTGTTGAATTTGATTTATGTTTACTTTACGTAAGATTTATTGTTATTTAAAAGGATGTATTTAAGTTTCATTACTTGTATAATATCCTATGTAAGTAGTATCGTTTCTTTAGTTAGTTTGTGTTTGGTTAACGGGTTAGGCATTACTTATGCCTTATCTAATTCAAAGCGCTCATTGATGAAATCAAGAGATAGAACAACCAACAAAAATATAATATAATTCAAATGTAACTTAATAAAATTTATTCAAACCGCCGCTAAATAAATTCTCGTTCCTTTCGGACATTTTTATATTTCCTTACATTTGTGCATTCACTTCAAACTTAATTAGACTTTATAGAGCGTTCCTTCCCAATTTCGTTTTACTCTCGTCTGACGCACGCTGAGACTTATTCATTGGAATGAGGGCGTGGGAGGGGTGTGCGGGGGCCGGGGAAGGGGAGGGCTTGGCCCGAAATAGCAAATAAATGAGACGAAAATGTAAATGTTGCGCTTCAAAGATGAAAAGCGCGCCGCTGGCTCGTTCTTGTTAAGCTCATCGCAAATGTACCAAAATTAGGAGCTCGGCTGAAATAATTTTCAGGCCAGATGTAACGAACACCGCTGCTGTGAAACAGGGTGTAAATGAAAATACAAAGTACTTTATGTCTACTAATTAAAGGGAGTAAAGTTAGGTCTGTTTTGTTGATATGAATTTTCTCAGCACACGTGCTCCTAATCGCTGTAATATGTAGACCGTTTGATATTATTCAGCATAAATTCTGTTACTTACAGGGAAGCCAAACTGGACCACCAACATGAAAATAAAACGAAAAGGCCTTCAGCAAAATTGTCTCTTTTAAAAGAGAACGCTAGCAGTTTATATATACTTATAAGTACTTAAAAAAAGTAATTTAAAGTTACCTTTAACGAAGCTTAATAAAGCCGTTTACTTACAATGTCTCAATCCAGTACAATAGGCCACGATTCACCATATTGTTTTCCCAAATAAGTCGCTTTAATAAAAGTCCGCATAAGTCTTCGACATATGTCCGGGTAGGATTATATTGAATCATTGCTGTACAACCCTCGTGTGTTCTCTGCTTTATCTCTGTTATTGCTATAAGTAATTGAATTCGTATATTTTATGTATAGCTTCGTAGTATGTTTGTATGGTTTTTATGTTATTTCTTCAGCGCTGGGTATAGGTAGGTATGTAGGTGTGGTTTGATATGAAAGACGTGTGCCCTTGGGTTGTGCTCAAAATTATCCGCACGTAGAGGTTGTGTGACGATGATCTCTATATTTCTTTGGTTAAAGTCTTTATAACACCCAATGTACCTATTATATTTCTGTTGGAAAATATGATGTTTTCTAAAAGAAGTGCTATTAAGCACGTAGGTAGAGAAAAATGGATTTTTCTCTACCTACGTGCTTCTTTTAGAAAATATGCAGTTCATGTCATAAGATTTGTTTAGGTACCTATTAATTATTATCTTTGACATGAATACTCACACAAATTAACAGAATAGCTACTTACTAATAAAGTCGCAATGAAGTATTACCTATTAACAAAAAAAATTACTAGGATGACATGATGAGTTTTTGATGATATCAAAAACTTACAGAAACGCGACTTATAGTAACATAAGTAAGTATACAGTATGTTAAATAACAGAGGGCGTTCCCTTAAACTCGTTAATATATATCATTAATAGATTAAAATAAAAATATCAGCATAGAAAAATAAGCATAAAAAGATCCGAATAAAAAAAATTCTAATTGGAAATAAATTTGAAACCTCCTGTTTTAAATCAAAATAGTAGTCGTCATGTATAAATAAATTGCGACGTTGCCGTCTTTCATGTTCGCGTGTACAGTGTTTCTTTTACATGTCAATTTAAAATTTTTATTGAATATTTTCTTATTGGAAAAAATTTTAAAACATTTTGTTTTCGAATGGAAATATTTTTTTTAGCATGTATGTATGCTATACTATTTCGGGTTAACGGGAACGCCCTCTGTTAGTTAACATACTGTATATACCTACTGTCATGTACAGGTACGTACCTATTTCCTATGGTATACCTACATATAGGGATTTCCTTCGGTACCGAAAAACGCGACAAAAGTATATACCTACTTATAGTCGCAAAATAACGTGTAGGTACCTCCTTATGTCTTTCTAACTGTTATTACGTTCATAATGACCCTTTGACGTTAGAGCGGCGCTGAACCTATATTGTAGGTACCAAAGTACCTACTTAGGTACTATAAGTTACCAAGCGGTGGTACCGAGTCACGTTGCGTAGTGACCTCGCCATAAAGCAAGCCATAACGTTGTTGAAACAAAGAGGCGCATTCATCAACCCGCCTTCTCTAAATTATGATAAGACCATAAATGATGCAGTCACATGTGCAAGGAGGTGGGACACACATCCGCATTTATTTATATATAAATATATAAAATATACATATAGTTGGCATTGGGCATAACAGCCGAGTAAAGTAGTTATAAACAGTCAGATTTTAATAGGTAGTTTAAACCATATTTAATCGTAAATTTACCTATATGTTAATAAATATTAAATCTGCCTTGGTTTCGTCATTGAAATAATGAGTGCAGTTTAGTCAAAACTCAGAAAGGCAGGCTACAATAGCGTGACAACCTTTGGCGTGACAAAAGTCACTCGATCTAAGTTTTTTTTCCTTTCCTACATAATTAGACTTCGACATGAAATCGAAGCAACTTAAAAGTGTAAGATATAGTTGACTTAAATTATGCCTACGCCTACGCTGCCTTAACTGCATAGAGAGATCATTCTAACTACCTACATACATATTTGTCCAGATAAATTGTTCAGTAGTTAAGTGATATTTATGTGTTTTTTAATGTGCTTGCATAGGTAGTATGTCTCCGCTTTAGACTCTGTTTCGTTCAACTTCCGCCCTTTAGAATTTAAATTCGATCTATAGCAAATATTTAGACTTTTACCTATTTAGGATAAATGATATGTCCATCAGAACAGCTTGTACTATAAATAATCATTATAAAGTATCCCCTTGTAACTTCGACAAAATTTGGTAATGAAAACCACCTTTAAGTAAAACATTATAATTTGCATAAAATGTTCATAAGGCCTCAGGAAGCACCTGGACTATAATGCACCATGCGTGCCAGTGCGGAATTATTGGATCTATGATCAAAATATGCCGTACATTCAACAAGCAACAACACAAGAACAAAATTAAATGACGCGTCAACAAAACTCACATACCTAATCTCACAAGTCTAGCCTGTCTCATTACATACTTATATAAGTACATAATGTAGCCAGTAATCTATACGAGTAGTACTTATGTGTGCGGTATCTGCGAGTGCATCGTTGCATCCGCGACGCGACGTAACGACTGCTTGCCGACAAAAAGATGGCTGATACTGCAATTCTTAGAAATCGGTGCAATGCACTCCATTTTTTTGCATGGCATTTGTTTAAGTACGTTGTTTTGCGGTGTAGATGCTCGCAGTTGTAGATCTTGGTGTTTTAGAATAAATAAATAAAAGGGATATTTTATGAGGCATACGTTACTTAAGTAGGTGTAGTAAATACAAAGGAAAATTTAAATTTCTCGATTCAGTTTTGGTGTTCGATTGAGGTGTTTATCTCAAAAGTCTTGATACTTCTAGTAAAAATGACTCAGAAGTATAACTTTGTTTGTGGTACTTAATACTATTTGTATCTGACATATAGATCGGTCACCGCCAGAGCCGGCGGCACAATTTGTTTGCGCAAGATTTTTTAAGTGAACGGGCTTAATAAATTTCCGCGCTTTAACATCAACGATTGCATTACTGCTTACCATCAGGCGGGATTGCAGTCATGCGCTAGTTTATAAAAATATATATATAAAAAAAAAAACTTTAGCGAAAATTGTAGTCAGTGCCGAATCTCCGGTCTGTCGTGCTTTAAAGGTGCTGAATGCCCTTCTCGCGGCTAACCCTAATGCGATGTGTTTGTGGATGAATGGAATCAGATTAAATGTACTTATATATCCTACCTAAGTATGCGGGGGTCCTCTTTTCCATGTTACTTTTTAAGTTATAATATTGTCTCTATATTAATTGATGTAATTGGTTTTGTACCATTGTAATGAACGATACCTACTTACTTAAATAAATATCTACAACGGAGCTCTTGTACTCTGACCCAATTTCCTAATCTCAATTATTCCAAGCATCCCCAAAAAATATCTCCGCGATGAATAACGTTGAATATTAATAATGTTTGTTCATGAAAATGAATTAATTTATCCAAGTGGAAGAACGGGGACGGGATCCACTCATGAATTCATCCGGGCCCCGTAAATATTTTATTGCCAGCGTAGAAAAAAACCCGGGTAAATTATACCTATTACCGGGAAATATCGCGAGTTGTTTTCAATCTTATACCTTAAGTGATACAAACGATAAAAATAAATTCAGAGCTTGTGGGCATTTATTGCTGAGATTTCTAGAGCTTTGTAGGGTAGACGCACTTCCATTTTCTTGCTAATGGAACCTCCTTGGGGAGCGTTAGCAGCGCAATGAATTAGAAAAAGAAGTTTTCTTCTAAGGAAGCCTGCATGTGTTGAGTGCTGCAGATATCTTTGTGCGGCTACGAAACAAACTGTGGGGTAGCGTATTTTTATACCTCGGGGCAAAATATTATTTTATTTAAACTGTTGCTTGGTTTGATATTATTAAACTAATTCCCATTTCCTATTACATTTTATATAAACCTGCATCTAGAATTAATCATTTTAGTTCAAACTACAAGACTTGCCTATTCACAGGGTTAAATAATAATTAAAACTTAAGTAGGTACTTATTGTATGCTCCTAAAAATATAGTGAATTTTACTGTATTTTTTCTTGTTAATCTGAACCTATATATCTATCCGAATATACCTATCTCAAAAGAGTTTTAATTTTTATAATACATAGGTATTTATATTCGTAATATAGTAGGTACGTTCGGAAAAAATGGTAAAAATATGTAGGTATTATTTACGTATAAGGTCATAAAAAAGTTTGAAAAAAAAATAAAGATCTTGACAAATCACATTTTATGTTTTTATAAGGGTTATAATTGAATACAAAGTTATCTGCATATGGATTGTACCTATAGGTATAGGTACCTATATTGTAATTAAATGTTTTTTAACACCCTTGCTCGTAAAGCTGATGTAATTCCACCGGTTTTAAATATGTAAAGCGGGCCATAACAAACGTGTGTTATCAAAGCAAATAGTTAAGTTATAGTCCATACAAATTCCATAACAGCATTATTTTCCATTTCAAGTAAATATGGAACTGATCGCCGCCGCACGACTCGCGCTGCGCGCTGTTCCATATTTGAAATGGCAAATAATAATACTAATGGCGGGAAAGTAACAGTGTGCATTCACAGATTGAGTATATTTAAAATGAACAAAATATAAAATACTTTTTTTTCTGTTTCCTCGCAAGTGTGTTAAAAAACGTCGTACGATATACGTGCGTATTGGTTATAACATGCTCGGCTCAATTACACCCTCGCCTTCGGCTCGGGCTGAAATTCCGCCTCGCATGTTATAACCATCATTACGCACTAATATCGTAATGTAGGTACTATTACTGTCAAGTGAAAGTAAATAAAGTATTTAACCATGAGTAAGTAGGTAGGTAGGTACTCTGTAGACAACTAGGTATACGAAATAATTATGTGGGAATACCGTTACCTACTTATAAGATTCCTAGATCATAATAAAATAGGTAAGTTAAAAACCGGAACATTTAATAAAGTAGTAACATGTTCAGATATTATAATGTTACCAAAACATTATCATATAAATAGCTCAAATAATTTGAGACGGCCTTCTGGAATCCAACAATTAGATTTTTTAATAATACAGGTACCTACGCAAAACAGCGCATCTTCATACTTACAACGTGTTAATTATTGAGTAAGTAACTAATTGTTTTAATATTTCAATGAAGATTTTTTATCATTTAGGTATGTTACGAATGCCATAATTTAAAAGCGAAGAATGAAATGGATTATTTAGTTTAGAGTCACTGAATGCAAAGGTGCATGTAAAAATAAATAGATATACTTACATTATTTAAAATTATCTGTTATCTATTTCCTTCAAATTAGATAAATCACCACAAATAGAAAAAAATAGTACCTAATGAATTAATATGAATGAGAATTTAGAATTGTGACCTTTATCTAACTTCAGATAAATCTCTATTTAAATAACAAAAGTCAGGCCAAGTGCGTGTCGGACTAGTGCACGAAGGGTTCCGATCACGTCTGTTGTATGGGAGCCGCCTTTAAATACATACCTATTTAATTCTAGTTTTAATAAAAACGGTGACTTAAACATTTTTAATTTATAGCATTGGTTTACCCAAATAGTGTCTGGGTGTGCTATGAATGAATATGGTATTTGTGAAATTGGCTTCCAAACCAATGAAATGGGGTAATGTACCTAACTGTTGTATTAATTAGACACCGTTCTTTGGTAAAATCTGTAACTACCCACAATAACCAAGCATATGATAATTTTAAAATTATCTATGTAGGTAAATAGATTAATTGTCAAGTTGAAACGATTTTAGATACATTTGAATAGCTATTTATAAATAGACTAACGAATCCGCTGTTCTTATAGGTAGATACTTAATCGAATAAACTTTATAGGGTTTGTAGTGCCCTGAAATCGAACGAGTAGATTCGTACCCCAAGTTACGGTAGCGTAGGTACTTAGATAATTAGGTTGTTCTGTCCTGATAATTGGAATAAGAGAAGGCCTTTATCATCGTCATCAAACTGTTGATGTATGAATGTAGGCTTAGGTATCTCACCAAAGGTTAATTTTGTATCTTTTTAGTTATTAAGTAATAACATTAGGGAAACACAACTTCGAATAGGAGGCAAATAGAAGGATCCAGCTGAGATGGGCACCTTTGGTAAACTTCGTCGGGTATTTTCGTCGCCCCTACCCCAATGTTTGAAGACTAAAATCTTCAACCAGTGCGTCCTACCCGTCACGACTAACGGAGCCGAGACGTGGACACTAACGGTCAGACTAGTCCATAAGTTTAAAGCCGAGCGAGCTATAGAGCGGGTTATGTTGAGCGTTTCTCTACCTAAAGGACCGCATCAGAAATGAGGTGATCCGACAGAGGACCAAAGTCACCGACATAGCTGAGAGAATTAGCAAGCTGAAGTGGCAATGGGCTGGTCACATATGCCGCAGGGCCGACAACTGTTGGGGTAAACGAGTCCTCGAGTGGAAACCGTGTCTCGGCAAACGTAGAGTAGGACGCCCTTGGGCGAGATGGAGCGACGACATCAAAAAGGTGGCTGGTAGTGGCTGGCGAAAAACTGCTCAGGATCGAGCTTGTTGGCGTGCCATGGAAGAGGCCTATGTCCAGCAGTGGACGAGTAGAGACTGCTGATGATGATGAACATTAGGAGATGTATACTGGCTCATGACCAGGCTTCATATTATTTTTTACTAGCTTTCCGCCCGCGGCTTCGCCCGCGTGGAGTTCGGTTATATCGCGCTTTTTAGATTTCCCTCGGGAACATCAAATTTTTCCGGGATAAAAGGTAGCCTATGTTCTTTCTCAGGGTCTAAAGATTGTCTGTGCCAAATTTCATCAAAATCGGTTGAGAGGTTTAAGCGGGAAAGCGTAACAGACAGACAGACAGACAGACAGACAGACAGACAGACCGACAGACAGACAGAGTTACTTTCGCATTTATAATATTAGTATGGATTAAACAATTTTGTATGAAGTAAGTAATTGAAAGTGTCGTCCTAATTTCATGCAATATTTTTTCGATTCGGTTTTGATTTTTGCATGTATGCACCTACCAAAAGTAAATGCCCCAACATTATGAATTTGACCAATCATTCACACTCTGTATATAGGAAGTCTGTCTCATCGTAAATCATAACAATTCCTCACAGTGCCTACATCAAAAAACAAGCCTATTTCCCTTATCCTGACCTCTTACAAAGTAAGGAAACAAAGAAACTGTTTGTCACGATGGTATCAGTATGATGAAGTAAGTACGTTCCACTAAATAAAACCACTTAACGAGTTACATATACGAAAGAGACTGGTTAAGGGCATCAGAATATGTGCCTTTTTCCAGTTTTACTGCGTAGTAAAAATTCTATAAATGTTTTTAACTAAATTATTGTGGTAATATTATGTGCAAGATTGTTGCATTCAAGAGTGGGTGTGAATGGCGCTGCATTGTTTTTGTGCCTATATTTTTATTATATTTGACATGTATTCCACAGAGCACTACCTACCTATATTCTTCGTTTTATTTCATATAAAACATCTTGTAGGTATGATTTATCACGACCGGAGGATAATTACAAGCCTGTTGTAATAACTGAATGTGTTAGTTCATGACTGACCAATTAGATTCGCCAATGCAACGCTGCAATATTACTTCTATAGCAAATAGCTGTGTTTATAATGACTAACAGAATAAAACTGAGTTCTTTACGATCTTCAGAATACAGCTATGTACGATAAACTGAAATTCCATCACACAGTATTCTTGATATGTCCGGTTCTGAGTCTGTTCTTTTTTTCTATATTATATTTTTATAAATTAAAGGGTTTGCCCATTTGTTACAGGCGTGTTGCGGGTAAGGTTCGGGCGCGGTCATCCTCGCGGTCGACCTTACTAACAGGTGAGGCGGCGCCGCTACACAGAACATGATACTAAGGTTTGAATTTCAACTTTATTTTACCCTTCATAAGGCTTCATTTCAGTCGCACAACCCATCGGCTTACCTTTTGCAATTAACGCTGAGCTTTCATTACTAGGCTGTTTTTATGAAAATAGGGCTTCATTTTCGGTGTGTGGGCGCATTAATTTTTTAAATTATGTTCTAGGAATTGTTTTAATGTAGCATTTTATTAAAATACTTCCATTTTTATGTGGAAGGTTTTTTACCGAGTTTATAGTTAATGCCTTGAATTAAAAGGTTGCGAAAATAATTCTATGATGTTCGTCAGCTAATTAAAAATAAATAAGTTCTTTTATATTTCTGTAGGACATTCTCTAATTAGGTAGGTACCTACCTACGTAATAATCTGATTCGTTTAAAACACTTAGCTTTATTATTATTTCACCAATATCATCTTCTTTGTCATCTTCATTTTGACGTCCTCCGTGGCGCAGCGGTCAACACGCCTGCCTGCGACGTGGAGGCCCCGGGTTCGATCCCCGGCCAGGTCATGATGGAAAACGATCTTTTCCTGATTGGCCTGGGTCTTGGATGTTTATCTATACCTATATGTATCTATTATAAATATAGTGTCGTTGAGTTAGTATCCCATAACACAAGTTTCGAACTTACTTTGGGGCTAGCTCAATCTGTGTGATTTGTCCGTATACAATATGTAAAGAAAACCCTGTCCGACCCGTAAGGATAATAAAGGTTAGGTAAACACTTGACCAAATATAATATAAAATTTTACATAATCATCATATTAACAATACTAATGAATTTTGAAATAATCCTTTTTTCCCGGGAATTAATTCCAATTTCCCCGAAATTTGGTAATTTTTAAAAAAGTGACAACACCGGTATTATTATAAGCGAATAGCGACGCGACCACGTCACAGGTGCCGCGTGCCCTGCCCCCCGCCGCCCGCGGAATGGGGTTGCTTACCGCACATATATTAAGTTACCTCTTTTTGCGAAATAATATTAATTTTTTTAGGGAGATTTTTTTTTTAAGTTTTGCCTGTCTTTGTGGGCATTAGTAGAATCAGTTATCGGTACCTAACAATGCCTTCACGGATCGGACAGGGTTTTCTTTACATATTGTATATTTATTATTATTATTTATCTGTCACGCAATGCATTAAAGCGTCATTACACTTAAAAACATAATCGTTTTATTACATAAAATATACCATGCTAAAAATACCATCTGTAAAAACCGTTCTCACGAAAATGTCGAGTACTTAATAAGCATGCAGGTAACTTTCGGGTCAAACTGCATTATGTGCAACGTGCCGTCGTTGTAATGTGCACCGCCCGCTTGCCAACGCATTTGCATTTTTATTACATACTAAGTATATACGTAGGTACCTTTAATAATGATATGTTCGCATGTACGTAGCAATGAGATGTCATCTTTACACGAAGATTTTATTGCTATACTTAGTCAGTTATAGTGCTAGTATTGCAAGACATCTACTGAATTATTTTAGTCTTAAGTTCATCTGTATTCCCTTCAAGAGCGGGATTGCGAAAGGTAGGTAGGACTTACAATACCTAGATAGGACGGTCTTTAGCTCAAAACCCAAGTGTGCCTATATTTTTTCCCCGAATAAGTAGGTTAAAGCCAATATACCTATATAGGTATGTATTTCTGTGCCATACTTTCTCATCGACACCGTCTTAACACATCCACACGCAAACCAATTTATTTTTACGACCTTAATATGTATCTGCATAACTGCTTATAAGCAAGTCTAATTAAAATATACAATTTTGACATCCAATGTTCGTTAAAATACAGCCAGAACACAGCCCGACACCTTGTCATATTAATTCAGCGACTTAATTTATAGTCAAGCAAATATTAAATGCCGACGAAAATTCGCAACATTGTTGTGATTTTGCGATTGTGATATTCATGAGGACATTTTAATCTTATCGTTTTAGGTTGGACTGAGTGTGGAGATATGTTGTGAGTGGGCTGGTAAATTAATGTACCTATTCATTTTTTTATTTTAAAATGAGACGCTACTCAGAATAAAATTAAAGTTTCATTATCAGACTGTGCCTCTTAGAGCCGTTATTTTTTTACTCAACCAATTGTTAAAAATAGTATCTAACTAAAGGTTAAATTTTTGCCAAATGTGTCTTATTATTAATGTTAATCTCATAATATAATAATTTAATGACATAATATCATTGGCAAGAGTAAAATTATGAAAAACTTATTATTTAAAAAAATAACCACGAGTGAGCATTAAATACACTAAAAATTTGTCAGTCTGCTGATGAAACTTTAATTTTACTCGGAGTAGCATCTAATTTTAAAATACCTAATATTCATTAGTTAGGTACTATTTTGAACCATTTATTGGTTTTCGGTTTCGTGTGTTTCTTAAAATCAAATCATAACAAACGTGGCAGCACACTACATACGTTAATAACTACTCGTTACCCGTCACGTTACTTGCCAACATCCGATAAATGTCTTCAATATCTCTGTGCGACTAGTATGATAGTAGCCTATGACAGGCGGTGTTTTTCCTCATAACTTCCTAACATAAAGAGATAGAATTAAAAAACCCTTCCAATATCGTTTGATATCATGTAAAGATGCCATGCCTTTCTTATGTATATAAGGTAAGAGTACCTATTTCCGTTAATGTCCCGGTAGCCGTTAACTAGTCAGTTTTTTAATATTAGCGTCTTTCTAGCAAAACTAAATTAAAATTTGCAAATAGCAATTTATTCTTGGTACTATTTTATACAATTCTGATGGCAACACTCACCAAAAAGTTTAATAATGTAAAAACTGTGAGAAAATAAAAGTATGGTATAGTAAAATTATCTATAAGTACAAAGTTCTGTCAGTGAACTACGAACCCACCCGGTCGCAGAAATTATCTAGCCATACTTCGACGGATAAAATTAAGGTAAAAGTGTTAATTTTTTAAATAAATTGTGTATATTATTTAACGGTTTAATCTATAAATTGAGGTAAATCTCATCGAAAAGTAAATAATTTTACATGTTACATCTATTGGTACACTCAAACCCCTACTTGACCTAGTACCCGGTAAAAATGTGCGATTTTTACCGAATATTGGTACACTATCAAACCAGTTACATACGTTGCACCAAAACCCGTTATTCTATTCTTATTGCTTTGGAATAGATCTCATTTTCCTTTGAAACTGTAGATTATTTTAAATATTTTCTGACGGATACTGGGGCATGCCTTAACAGCTGCATTTAAATCCGTTTGTAGTCCTTATTGTCTTGAATTAAGCATTATTTTCCTTTGAATGAAAAGGATGTAGTTACTAGACATTTAGTTTGTTTTGGTACCACGTGAATTTGGTTGCGTTTTTTTTGTATGGTTTACCACTTTTTGTACTGGTTGCGTTACAAGCTTTTCTTGAATCAGCTATGAAGTAGATATATAAAAAAGCCTACTGCGACTAGAATGTGAATAATTTGTTTTGGAAAATTAAGAAAAATAAACACGTTTATTTCTTAGCAGATGGTAATTTAATTATTTAAACATGGTTTTGGGATTTAACAGCATAGTGGTCAAGTATTTTATCATGCAACGTACACCATGGTACACCTACCATGTACTACCATTTGCTCCATGGTACTCCAAACAGTACGGTATATTGTAGTATTGGTACGATATACCGTACGGTACTCCAAACAGTACGATATATGGTAGTATACCGTACTGTTTGCAGTACCATGGAGAAAATGGTAGTTCCTAGTTGAAACTGAAGCAAGGGCGAAAAGCTCTTGGCTATTTCATTTACATAACGCAGTTCGAGTGCTAACATATGTCTTTCTTTTATTTATTTTTTGATGACTATGCCTCATTAATTGGAACTCTCGTCTACATATTCTTACGCCCGTACTTTCCCATATTTCCAGCACGGCTTTCATTTGTACGCATTAAGTCACTCACGTGAGTTCTGATTTGGGAGCAAGTCTCAGTCAGAACAGGTGTTAAAAAATCATTAATAAATACTAAAGATTGATTTGCCATAATTGAATCTTTCTAGAGATTATTATTATTTAAAGGTAATTATTTTGCATATTTATCTACCTTCAATTATTTTTCGAAAGATCTAACTCATTCCATGTTTTCAAATTTCTGGTGCCGTAAAAACCTTCGAGCTGACTTGCTTGCTTGAGTGTGCCGCCATAATAAGAGATACCCTGGATCACAGGCAAATGAAGGGACACGGGTGGATTAAAACAGACCCTCACCCTTCCGCTCCGCTCAATGTGGACTTTTTTTGGATGAGAATACATCATATGACTTTTTTTTTAATAATTGAGCACAAAGCGCCACCTAGGCTGGAGGAAAGCTCAGCTTGGACCCAACAGCGCTGTGCCATAGTCACAACACTTGGTGCCGGTGATATCTCACTCCCGGCCGTAGTACAGTTCATGGTCGAAAGCGAAGAAGGAAGGAGCGTGGGGGATGCTATGGCCTCTTTTTGCGAGAAGGTAGTGCATGCAATGGAGGCTGCAGAAAGGGAAAAAGAGCATGACTCTCACTCCACTCGCATGAGAAGGGTTGCCAGGCGTCAAGGGCGCTTCACGATCTTTGGCCAACATAAGAATGATCATGCGGGCGACGAAATTGGGGCCGTATCGTCGCTCGAGCGTGACATGCAGTATGCGCAGCTTAGTGGAAGGATATGTGGTCGAGGGATCGACCGCACTTGGTCCCCACGTGTGTGGGGCGAATATACAAGTATCTGCCGGGTCCCCGACTCATGGTACTGGAAGGAATAGTGGACGTTTAGATGGTAGAAGGCCGACATAACCCTCCCTTATTCCCAGACGAAATAAGGGGGAAACTTTTTTTATCGGATTTATCCACGATAAAAAAGCAAAAGGTCGCATCTTAAAAACCTTCTCAAGTCGCCTCCCCACTCTACCGATTTCTACTCCTACTCCTTCAGAGTGCACGTCTTCTGTCCTTTACTTTTTACACGCTTTCTTATTGCAGGTATGCCGAAAGAGATTTTATATGATATAATCATCTCTGTACCTTTTATCTGTTCTGTTTTTTCTTTTTGTTAATATATTAAATGGTAAAATAAATAAATAAATAATTTCAGATGTCACTAAGGAGCAGTTATTGGATAGTGTTAGTTTATTTATTAAAAAAATTAAGCGAGAAAATGCTTTTAATAATGGCAGACTCGGTCGTTTGGTTGAAGCTGCCGCCTGTAGTAGGCCAGCAAGTGTCTCAAAATCTGATGCACACCCGTGCTTTATAGTTCAGGAAAGCAGTTTAAGGGCGTGGTTTAAAGAACTGATGGACTATTGGCACATCTCGAAGAAGGAATGACAATCCACGACGGACAGAGTTTGTTTGTTTCTTTTTATATAGGTATAGGTACTTTATAAAACATACATTATAAAAAGTTAAAACAAATCGTGTTTATTTGTTGGTTAAATACGGACCCTAATGTTTTTCAGTAATATTTTATTTGAATATTTTGTATTTCTATGAACTTTAACGTAAAGCAATAGAGTACAATTTCGCGGCAAAAATTACCGGTTACCGGGACAATTTAACGTTAACTGGTACAACTCTACCGGGTACTGGTACAATTGGCCCTTTTTGTAGTTTTATTGTTTTATAGTTAATTAAATTTTACACTAGTTTAATAGAATCATAATATACTAAAAGTATATTAAATTATCTAAACAGTCAAGTAAAAATTATTTTTGTAAGTCTTCTAGTTTTAGCCTAGTGCTCATGCAAATTCGGCGAAGTTCATAACTTAACGGTTACTGGGCCGTTTACCTTACCCTTTATGTTACACGTTGTATAAGTCTGAAATCGCCAATCCGCATTGAGCAAGCGTGGTGATCAACTGATTATGCTCAATCCTTCTCTGTATGAGAGGAGACCTGTGCCCAGCAGTGAGACGATAAAAAGGTTGATGATGATGATGATCAAAAAGTCGGCTCTTTTGCATTAAGACTTAGGTAGGTACCTGTGTTATCTTTGTTTTGAATATTGAATAATAAATTTCCTTCCCACAGCGAACCAGCTACCTATAGGAAATTTTCAACATGTTGTCATTCAGTGCTGTGCCTAAACCGTTTCCTTTGAAATATCCAATCACAGTTAAGTAACCATGTTTCCGCCCAATAAAAGCCCGCATATACCTCCACGCACAATCAAATACATTTCGTTCGGCAGTCTAATCATGCTTCATCATTTATTTTTCTTCGTAAACCAGGGAGCCTCTCAAATGAACATTATCAGGGGGTCGAATAAGTACAACAGTCGATAAATTAACATAGGTATTGGAAACAGTAAAGTTGCCGACAGAATTTGTTCGACGCATGAAAACTGTTCCACGCAAAAGCAACATAGAGAGCTCATAGACATTTTAATTCATCGATCGGACGGTATCGGGCGGTCGATCTATTCCGGGCCGGGTTACGATTACGAATCACAATAAATGTCCTTGACGATAACATCGGCTTGCGATCGTGTTTAGAATACTAAGTGAGATGGACCACCAACTTTTCGACAAGTACTTAGGTACTTACGCGCATATGCGTACGGCTATGCGTATGGATGGCCTAATGACTGGGGATCCGGTGTGGAAAATTGTGTTTTTCTACGAATTACATGACGTGGTAAAAAAATAAATAGTTGGTTGGCATTGTTTTACGTTACTTAACATGTCAATGTACCTACCTACTCAAAGCCAAGATCAGAAATGGGTTTGAAACTATTCCATACTGATATGTTAGACTTGGGCTCTATTGCTCCCATTTTGGATTGAGACGGAATAAATTTCCCTCTAAATCCTAAATGGAAGCTCAAGCTAATTCAGTATAATATTTAGGAGTGTATCTAGAAGACCCGTTATTTTAATGTCAAATTACATTCATAATACCAAATCAGAGATTAGACAGGCGTGTTTTGACGCCGACAAGGCATCACAAGCGACTCGTATCCGAGGCGCAGTTAGAATTGCAAATGAATCGGCCGTTTACTCGAGTCGTAAACCCAGGGATATGATCCAGTCAGTTTTCGCACCATTAACTGCTTGGACCTCTACTACCTACCTACACCCTCGCGATCTTGTTATTGTAAATATGGCGACACAGATACGAATGATAGCTGTCTCTATTTACCCATAAGGGAACGTCAGTCACGCCTATTAAAATCATCCCTTCAATCTAATTAATGTAGTTAAGATTCGCATTAAAATTAAAACTTTCTACGATCTGTCTCAAGATTATTTGTCTATTATAAAGACATAAATAAATCACTTAAATATCTGTCGTCGGAACTATTTTGTCGGTCTTATTGAGACCGTAGCCGACGACAGTTTTATGGTAAAACGCTGCAGCTTAAACAGTTCTGTATCACTGGTCTGACCAGCCAACCGTGGGAGAGACATTCCGATAACATATACTTGTGGCGCAGATAACGTGAACTGACAGCTTGTAATACTCGCCCAAACTCGTCCTGACACTCCGGCCATTGAAATCCTATACCCACCAGTGTACAAAGAGCTCTAAACTCACATCCGGGCACCATTCCAGCTGCTTCATTACACGGCGACGCGGGGGGAGAAGGAGCGCTAACTAAGTTGGGAAAATTACAGCCCGTTTGGCCAGCCGGCGGCCTATGTTTTGGGATTGAGTCGTAAATGTCAAGTCGAGTGCCCTCCGCCATAGTTCTGCTGCTCTATTTACTCGTACTTGATGAAAAAAGTAAAAAAGTCTCGGTTAACTAAACCCTCGGGCGGATTACGCGCACGAAGTTTAGTCTGGGATGGGATGAGTATAAACTTAGATGAATCGACCAAGTTTCGACGCAGATGGATCTCAAGTTTTCCAATTAGTATTGGACTTACCGCTAATCTCTGGTAGTTATTTTATGTATGTAGGTTATACGAATGAATTTCAAACAGCTGCAGGAATTAATAAAATTATATTTTAGTATACAAGCAGATAGGTTACAATAGTTTTCATTTGATCCATCTATTCATAACGGAACGTATGATAAAATAATAAAGTGAGTTTGAAAGGTAAACTGCTAAGTATCAATCATCAGGCATCCTCCTAATTGTTAGGTAACACAACACATTTTACGACTCCTACACGTAAGCGTCGCAATCGTTACCTAAAAAAGGCTTGTAAACATGTTTTTTTCTCTCATAAATATGGGGTAGCAGCCCCAACGAAAATCAGAAAAAATAACCGTGGCATTCGGCGCAAATCACCTATTTTATGTAAACTTCGTGACTTACCACCGTATCGAATGACTTAGAAAGGATTTATTTATATTCCTACTGACTTCGAATAGAGCTAGGAAATAAAATTGTTACCGTAGACGTTGTCAATGGGATATTTGTGGGCGCAAGAGTACTTGCCTTAAAAATAAACTGAGTAATGTCGGCGGGCGTGCACTACTCGACGATGATTTAATGTGCAGCTCCACGCGCGCTCATTAGACACGTCGTAATGAAACCTCCTGATACAAACTTTCTACGTAATTGGCTCTTATGTCGCGTATAAATTTTAGTAGTCGTCAGTATGTAGCGACCGTGAAAAGTGACTACATCCTCAATGATTTATCCTTCTTTGCAAACGCTTCTTCGTAACGTAAGTAGATACCTAACCATGCAAAGGAATTAATGTCACCTCTTGTACAAAATTCGATAAAATATGACTCCTTAATATCCAAATAATCGCCCCACCTGACTAAAAATCGCCCATTGACGCATTTATAAAGTTCCACCTTTTTTATTTCCAAAAACTTTTCAAACGACTTCTTTCAGTTTCCGCCTTTGCTTACGACATATAACAGTTACGCTTAATAACTTGCTTAATAACAATAAAAATATATATAATCTCATAAATGTCTACAGATATCTCATTAATAATGGTTTTGGTTATAGCTGACTTGTAGGTCCAAAGTAATTAAGGAATTAATAAACACACGCCGCATAGTGTTATCCAATAAACGTTTACAATTTACTGATTGGATACACTTGAGAACCGCTTAGTGTGTAATTATGCAGCTGTATACAATGAATGTGTATAATTTATATTATATTCACTATACCTACATAATTTTATATCTCTAATACTTTGTTCACAGGTTACCGTGCCCTTTTACGCAAACGTCGCTAGCCAGTTTACGACAAGGTGAATATTATATTTTAAATTTTTATTATGTAAATTACTGTGTATATTTGAGGATTATCCCCGTTGCATCGTGCAACGGGTGCATTACTCGGAATATAGCTTAGAGTCTCATTCGACCTGTGCCTTTATTTGAGGACTTCAATACATAGGTACATACCTACCTAATGACTCGTAACGAACCTAAATCTGCTTATTAGTAATAGGTGTTACCTATATATCACCGTAGCAAATATTTGTACATAGCTACCTATTTTATAAATATTTTAGGTACAACCTAAGAAAACAATAAAGGGACCTATTGAAGGAATGAATCTTTTTGATCTGAAACTTTTATTCCTGAAACTGTTTGTGGTCCCTGGGCAAAATCTCTGGCAGCTTTAGGTACGAAAAGCTAATAAAACGACGAGATCATCAGCATGTAAAATTAATTTATTAGCATTTCTATTATGTCGACCTACGTACCTAATGTCGATACTAAAAATAATTGAAAAATATGAATCGATATTTTCCGTGTAATTTAAATTGCACTAGGTAGGTAGGTATGTATTTTTCTACTCACATTTTTATAGCTATTGTAAAATGATTAATTTACCTACCACTACGTTATTTTTTATATTATTGTGATGTAATTTTATGATAGATAGGTGGAAAAAAGTAAACCTTGAGAAAGCCACCTCATAATAGTTTTTCTGATTATATTCTCATGGTGCGACTCTAGTTATATTAGATTTTAACATATATATCTATATATACTTAGTAGGTATTGAAACGTGTCCATGAGGGTATATCTAGCTGTATTTTTATATAACCTATCCCCTGTAAATAATGGAAAAATGCATATGCAATAAGAATTGCGTTCAATTATTTGGTATCAGCTAGGTAATGATTATATTTATAATACAGTCAGTATGTTGTTAATTAAATTCTTAATCGAACAGTTACTGTTATACAAACGAAGTTTTTGTGAGCTTTAATGCGATAAATCGATTAATTAAGATAAAACAAGCCGGTTTTATGTATAATTAAATAACTGTCTATGTTATTTATGCGTGCAGATAAGTGGAAAACTTTCCCAAAATATTTAACTCCAATTTAAAATGTCTGAAGTTTATGCCGAATTTAAATGAATTTAATTTGCTCTGAACGGTAATGTACGGTTCCAGGTTACGTCCAATTTACAGCTTATGCTCAGAGAAAGTCGAGTGAAGACGAGTTTTTCAATTGCAACGAGTATTAAAGCCTTCTTTACAATCTATTTAATGCCTGTGCGATGGGAACGTGAAGCCGCTGGACCGTTAGCCGAGCCCATGTTTTGCAGCACCGGCTGTTAATAACTCGAGATGTCCGCCTCATTTTGGCTCTGAAAATAATAATATAAGACGGTAAACTTGCAGTATAATAATTAATTATAATGGTAAATGTGTCAAGTTTTGTATAATAACAATGCCTAATTGGTGATATTTTCCTTGTTTAAACTAGTCACACGAATTATCTAGTTATTACTTTGGCAAAAATCTCCAGATTAAATTTAAAAATATCTTATTTCCAAGCTCTTGATTAGTTAGGTACGTTTCCAAGTATTTGTCAATGTCATATCTTCTATAAACAATATTATTATAAAACATGCAAGACTGAGTTGCAAGTTATGAATTATAATAAAGATTTATTGTAATTACATGATTATAATCTCAAGTCTCAGGCTTAAGCGATAAATTATGTGCATAACGAATACAGACGTATTAATGAGACTGGTTTTTCATTTCCGATCACCGTTATTGACATATTTACGGTAAAAAATATCAACTTCGCGTGAGTCTATTAAACTACTAACATATTTATATACATAGCCCTAATCCAGCGTTTGCGCAACTCCCGCACACATGTGCCGAGATAAGAAAGCGTACTTTTATTTACGTACTCGATGTATGGCCGACCATTGGCCTGAAGAGTTTCCTAACATAAATATTTATAGACGGGCTCGGCGCAAGCGCACACTTGTTCCTATGTTTGTTTCTGTCATTCAACGCGAGACTCGGCCTGTTTGTGCTGCGCTACTGCACTGAGATAATATTGTATCCGTTTTGTTGCTACATAAACCTCCTCTATGTTGTAAACCATATCTTCGTTGGTATACGTTACATTGCTTTTACTTTTGTTTGCGTAAATATGTGTGGCATGGGCATGTAGAATGTTCCTACGTAATCCAGTTAAATATCTACGCAGTTGAATATTTTAATACGTCATGCAGACTGAGATATGTGGTTTTGAATAACTTGGTAAATATCTTCTGTAATAACTGCATGTTAGCGTACAGATACAGGTATATAACAAGGTATTCAAATGTAGGTAACTACATAAATCATCACAAAAAATAAAGATTTATAAAATTACTCTTTCCAAGGTGGCTATTGTGTGCCATGTTATATGGCTGTCATTATACAATGTAAATACACCAAATAGTAGCCAACGATAGAGGTGTACCTCTATACTTATAAATCTCTTTTGTGTTGAAATTTTAACATTAGAAAAGCACACATAATCCTTGTTATTAGTTTTGTTGACACGTCCACAAAGTGTCGCGAATTTATCGTTTTGGCTCTCTTTATACGCTACCTATTGAAATTACTCATACGCTAAGTGTGGGAAATTAATGCAAGGCTCCACAGCAACCTTCGTTACTACCGAGAGCGAGGAGCGGTATAAGCAGATGCTTTAAAAGTCAATGTATAAAAACTATCAAGATCGATTTAATCTGAATAATGTGTGACTGAAGTTACTAAGTACTTTTCTTCATCAATAATAATTTAAATTTTACAAGTGGATAATGAAAATCACTCAATGGTATGTCAATAAAAATGCAGCAGTACCTACCTACCTATATCTAAAGGACAATGTAAGCAAGATAAAATTAATTGTTATCGATAATCATTAAGTTAGATTACCTACTCACCTGATATGAGAGAGGCTTTAGTGTTTTACATAGGTACCCAAATAAAATCTTATAAGTGCGAATTTTTCATCCGTTATCTATGTACTTTTCTTATAAATCTTTAAGCCTTCCTAAAACCTCAACAAAAATCGCTAATCGCTCCCACTCTGAACATCGCTCACCACCTTATTATTTTGACAATTCGGTTATAATAGCAAGACGTGGCGTTCGGTATTATTCGACAAGTTAACAAGAGCTAACATAACTTCAATATATGTATGTTTTAGCATTGTTTGCTTGATAAATTTTACTGCCGTGTCTTGTGTAAACATTATACATTATACATGTGTAAAATATTGCTTGAATTTATTGGTTGTTACGGCTTTGTTCAAAGGGTAGCTCGGGGGGTGTGGCGAATTATACAACATGTTCTTTAGATATTTGGGGACAATTAATCCTGTTTTTTTGCTGTATAAGTACTTGTTAGTTGAATCGCGAAAGAAAGAAAAATAATTTAGACTCAATCAGTAAACACATTTTTAATTAATTAAAAATGTGTTTACTGATTGAGTCTAACTTATTTTAAGTCTAACACATTTATAATTAATTAAAAATGTGTTTACTGATTGAGTCTAACTTATTTTGAGTCTAACACATTTTTAATTAATTAAAAATGTGTTTACTGATTGAGTCTAACTTATTTTTCTTTCTTTCGCGATTCAACTAACAAGTACTTATACAGCAAAAAACAGGATTAATTGTCCCCTTTTTAATTAGGGTTTTTCAAGTATAAAGCAAGTAGTATCTGTACATTACCGATAAAATTAAATACATACTTAAGTGTAAAAACCGTTAATCAATCTAAACATTTAAACCTAGTTAAAACATAAAATTGCCCAGTTTCAGTCACTGAACCGGCTGAATATAAGGAAATAGTCCACGGCCTTGCCATTGATAATAGCAATAAAATAAAATTATATAAGTAATTTAATCTAGTAGGTGCCTAACATTATTTGTGGTGAAATTAACAGACGATAAAATTAAGTTTATACTCACAATAAAATGTGAGTGAGTTGCCGTCATAAAGTCTCGCGTTTTTTATTGGTGGCAAGTCGACGATGGCCGAGTGATGCTTGCAGTTTGGTTAAACGGCAGTTTATGGCTATTTTGCCTCCATTAATCGCTTTACTACGCACCCGCGCTCGCTCTCGACAACCCTTTGAGATACAACGATACAAACTGGCCGCACGCAACTACGACAAAAGTCGTCTTTGGGTTTATTGTAATAAACTTTTCAAATAGGTAGTATTTTGCAATAATTTAAACACTAAAATTGTAGAATTAAAAAATAATCATGACTCTACCTATTTACTTATGAAAATAATTTTAAAAATATTTTTTTGAAGAATATCGTCGCTTGTAAATATTTTACTTTTTCATTTAAAACATTACGAAAAAAACAAAACAACACCAAAACTGAAACCCAGGAAAACAACGCGAGGACATAAAACTGGGCGCCTCGCCAGCCGCCCGCCTACAAGCTGTGATCACATAGCTGACGCGGGTTAGTTCTGCTGCCCGCCGCCGGATGGCGCTGGCGGAATGCGCGCATGTGTGCGCTGCCACACCGGCACACGCCGCCACTCCGCGCTCGACCGCGCCGCCGAACGCGCGCCTCGCGTATACACCGCCGCTCCGACCGCACAAACACGACACGTTCGCGACAACAACCTACCGATACGTCCACTCAAATAAATAAGAAAACTGTTGCGTCACCCACAAACTTTATCCAGATAATACAAAAACTTTTTTTGCAAAAGAAAATTCACGTGTGAATTGTTTACAATAAACTTTACAGCAAAAATAATAGAGACAGTTTGAGATTGCTAAATGGAATAAAATTTTTTTGGAGGTTACGAGAGCTTATCATATCAGTGACTGTTCGATGCACTCTCGAAATAGTTTCTAAAACTTCCACCGAAGCCAAGAGTTATAGTTTTTTGGACAGTAAACGTTGCGGTGAGTCCCGTCCGGCCGGCTAGCTAAATCGGGATCGCCTTTTGATTTTCATGTGCTGCTGCTGTGTGTGGAACGCGTGTGTGCGCGGTGCAATGTGCCCGCGACGCGCGTGAACTGCCTGTGACCGTCCCGATCCCCCGTGGCTTGCCCGGCCGCCACCCTGTACCCTGACAACCATGTCGGGGGCCTCGGCGCGCCCTGCGATGCGGCGGCCGCGTCGCCAGCGCCCCCCTCCGGCCACTCCGCGGGGCCGGCCTGGTGGACCATGATGAACGGCGTCGGCGGCGCGCTGTACGAGGAGCCGCACGCGTCGCCGCCCGGGGGCAGCCCGCCAGCTGCTCCCGCCGCCGCGCCGCCGTCCGCCTCCAGCGCCTCGCCTGCGTCCGTGGGCTCCAACCCACCCCAGCCACCGCTACACATCCCGGCCAAGCGCTACGAGCCAGAGCCTGGCGTCATCCGGCATGCGCAGCAGCCCTGGGGCTACCCGCCAGATGGTCCAGGTTCCTTCGAGCACCAGTACCCGGCCGGGCCTACCTACTACAACTTGCCCGTCGAAAGGGAGCGCAAGTCCGCGCTGCCCTTCTGGCCCGCGAGCAGCGGCGAGTATAAGCCGTACGCTGACGGCGGCTGCCACCAAGGCTTTTCACAGCCCTGCTGGAACTACCCGTACGGAGCGCCGCGCGGCGACCAGCCCCTGCCCTACGTGGGCGGCGAGGAACGCAGGACAGCGGTCTCCGAGGCGTCCAGCTTCTCGCACGACGCGTACGGGCTCCGGAACTACGCACCCGATTCTGTGTCCAGTGCGCCCTACCCGCCTCCAGGATCCCTGCCCGGTTAGTAACATCTCATTACTCGTACATATTTGTTTATAATAGTTACCTACTCAGAGCTCACGTTTTTTTACGTCCGGTCTTGGCGTCGCTGTTTGTAATCTTTGGAACTTATCGGTGCCTCGAGACTAGAACCAAACATAGTTCAGCAAAACATTTATCGGAATTTATAAACAAATACAGTACAATATTACAATACGTGAGTTGTTGGGCAGGTTCCTTGATTTTCAGTACATTTAAAGTTTGAAGTTTGCAATAATCTGTAAGAGACTGAAGCTGATAACTTGATTTGTAAATAATTTATTATGAGTTTGTCAACCTTGACCCGTGGTTGACGTCCACTGGACGCTAGAGGGCGCTGCGCGGGGCGCACACAGCAGGCGAGGCGTACATGTGTGCCGCACGCACACAGACAGCTTCACTGATGTGCGCGTGCCTCATGTGGAGCGCGCACACTTGCACTCGCGTCTGATACCACATTCTTTCCTCTAATCGAAGACAGCTGATTGGCACGACTGCACGATTCTTCACACTCATGGACTTTATGTGTATGTAATAATGAATGCGAGATGTACGTTCTGGCTATTTGTAACTGAAATGTGTTTAGTTAAAAAATGCTCTAGAACGATAAATTACTTTCTGAGCGTGTAAATGGAAAATCTGGTTCAAATGTAATTTTAAATTTTGTAGAGTTGAATGATCAGTTAAAATCTGCCATTCTAAAATGCAGAAGGAATAGGAACTAAGAGGAAATGTAGAGATTTTTTTAAGCAACAGGTAAGTAAGTTTCGAAGTAAATATGTGAGTGTGTATAAAGTTTGTAGCCTGAGACCTGCTCAACATGTCGATAACAACGTTTATAAATGGCTAACAGCCGACTGTTAGCCATTTATAAACGTTGGCCCAACGTTCAACTACGGAATCCCTTAGAGCGCCCTCAGAAAGCTACTGAACGCCCAAACCAAAACATTTTCCCACAGACCACCATAAATTTGATGAATGAACGAAACACGTGCTACAAATGTTTAAAATGAACCGTAAGCGCCTTTTTATAGGCAATGTAAAACGGCGCTATACAACCGACAATAAATTAAAGTTTACGTAAAATAAAGCGCCAATAAAAATGTATAACTAATAAATAAACACGATACCTGAGCGTTAAGACAATAAACTGATCTTTGAGTAGTGGCAATAAACCAAATATTGCTACAATAAACACATTACAGGTTGATGAGACGATAAAAAACTAGGAGCTACCGAGTCCGGCCGCTCGCGCCCGGTGCATACTCGCAGCTCTTGTAGATACATATCACTTTTATGAATCGTAAAACCACGGCCACGTCACATACATGCAATAATACTGGTTCCTTCCCCAAATCGCGCTAGTAAGTAGTAATTACTAAACTACAAGCGCCATGTAAATATGAGAGCAATAAAAAGGCTCCATTCATAAACGCTCGCCGCTAGTTCGCTTTCGATCGCCGCCTAACCATAAAGATGAGTTTATCGCGCCTCTGTTACGGCAGAGGTGTAACTTGACATAATTTTGCGTAAAACGCGCATATAATGGGCCATTAAAAGGAAACAATTGTTGAAAAAGTTATACGAGTGTTCACGTCACTTTATGATTGTGTGTTTACGGCCCACCTGAGGTTGACATTGACTTTGATTTGTGCATTTACGGCTTAGTAAATGGTTTGTGGAATGGATCCGTTAGCGAGACTCGCTCCGCACGTTCCGCTTTCTCGTGTTCACCAGACTCGTTCATCAATCTTCAGCCGTCACTCCACATGATTCACATATCGTTATTGACAACTACGTAATTTCAATAAACGAAAACAAACCAAATCGGAGAAATTCATTTGTGGTCTCACTGTATGTTACGTCAAAAGAAATATCTTAACTGAGAAATTCCTTTCAATCATACGTTCACTCTGTTCTTTGGTTACAAAACGAAATACATTTTTTCAGTACAATTTTGGACTCTATCCCCTTGGAATAGCAGAGGGTCTTCGTAGCGAATTGGTAAAGTAATGTTGGTACACGAAATAGACAAAGCCCGCGGTCGGGTAGGTAAACTTTTATGGTCGAAGAGAACCCGCACTTTTATAGCTCCTGATCGCTACCTATTCCCTCATAATTGACAACTCCACTTGTCATTATGTTCACTTTAAACAATTGCCGTTTGTTTCACGGAATAAGATACCCGACTAGAAGCTTTTTTTACACCCACTTGCTTATTAGGTATTTTGCCTGAGACTGCAATGCATGCGGCCTATTCATTTACTTTATGGATTGTTTTGATTCTTTTTAAAGAGGTTTACGAGTAATTTGTATTTGGAAGACACTGTAGCTTTGTAATATTTTGTTCTTTGGAACTCTAGCTTTCTTATCAATACCGATAGAGAAACAGTTACGGTACGAAATATCTGAAATTTAAAAGAGGAATGATTATTATTTTGGTAGCATTTCTTGTTGCATATAAGAGAAACCTACATGTACGTTTTACTTACTAAAACATAAATCCTAAATATTTGATTTAGAACTTCGGCTTTATAAGAAAATCAATAGGTATGGTAGAACGCTTCCAGAGGCTCAAATCTTTGTTCCTATCCTCCATTGATATAGAGACAATACGGGACTTTGTCTCATGTAAATCAGTTTTATAGTCACCTTAAAGAACACAATCATTAATTGGTCACCTTTTGTAGTATCTACACGCCACCTGTGAAGTGGTTAACGTTTATTGGAGACCAATAAACACCCTCATTGCATATCCAAGCATTCACTAATAGATAATTAGGAGTTTTATTAATTTATTTCCTTAGTAGTCAACATCATAAAATGAGACACTAAAAATCAAAGGTAAAGAAATAACTGCTTGGTTTATTCAAAGAATGAGATTTACTCAACATAATTTATTTAGCATATCCGTCTTAGACCGTATCCAGTTTACAACGGCAATACAATACAAATTTGCACATTAGAGGTATTTAATCAATATTCAAAGTATAGTGCGAAAGATATAAATCAAGTTGACTAACGGAACACTCTTGTGGTAGGGCAGTTATAAATTATATGCGATTGTTGTAGAAATAGATGTGAATTGTGTGATGTCTTAAACAATAATTATGTCATAGAATGGTAACCTAATCATTTTTATGTGTTGTTGCATAAAGCAAAGTGAATAGTAAGGAATCGATAAACGTAGAGTAAACCTACATTTCAACTTTTGAATACAATTTCAATCCACTTCTGACCTCAATAAACCATAAAACATTATCAACTTCAGTTACGAGAAATTTCAAAATACAAAAGTAAAATATGTATTGGAAATGCAATATTTTTCAATTTAAAAATAGTAAAATATTTTGCATTACAAGTGTCAATAGCCTTGTTTATACATCTCATACGAATTCGATAACAAGGAATTGTTGCAACACAAACAATTTCCATTACCAACATATATTGCCAGCAGGCACAAGTTGTAATTTCCTCGAACTACATCTTATACATCAATATGAAATAGAAAATCGATATGCAAGTTAAATTTAAAGCAACTTTTCTCTACCTGAGTTAATTTGTTTTCTTTTCTAAAATAAATTGGATTCTAGTGGTCGGAAAGTTATGAGCATGACTGAGACAATCACTCGTATCGTGTAAGAGACAATACGACGTATCTACTGTTCGTGTTGAGACGCAAGCTAGTCTTACGACACCCGACCGTACTCATCCGCTAAACAATGAGGCATCTATTTCGCAATGTTTGAACGTGCACCATTTTGAATAATAGGAAATGGTGCAGTGTGTTGCACGTAAAGAATATCGAGAAGGTCGCGGATCGCATACAAAGTTTATCGCGGCTGATCTCATCAAAAGGACCGGTCGCATAAATCGCTGTGTGTGTTAACTTCTAACTCGCCGTAGCGGCCCACAATTGTTTCTATGAACATGGCATGGAAATAGCTAGTTAAAAGCGAAACGTGCAGTCGGCGCAGTCTGTAATGCATTCTGCTCGAGACAATTAACGAATAGCGCAGCGAATAAGAATGACCGGGCTACTAGAAAGTAATCCAAATCGTATTGTTGTGGAAATTAAACGTATTCAGCGAATAATGCAATTGGAATAAGATATATAAAATAAATCTAGTATCTGCTAAGCGTATGCGTATTGGTATTAATTGTATAAGTGCAGTCGTGCCAACAGATATTTACGTTCTCGACACCATTTTGATCAGGTTGCAACTGTTTGTTCAAACTTGATTATAACTTATGGATGTCTAATGTTCTTCAAGTTAAGTACTTGTTCCGATTAAAACACGTGCTTTGTTTGTGCAGGTTCCCTGTCTATGTCGGTGGGCGTGGGCGTCGGCTGCCCCTCCTCGAACCCGCTGGACTGGACAGGCCAAGTAACTGTGCGCAAAAAACGCAAACCCTACTCAAAGTTCCAAACCCTCGAACTAGAGAAAGAGTTCCTCTTCAACGCTTACGTTTCGAAGCAAAAGAGGTGGGAGTTGGCGCGAAACCTGAACCTGACAGAGAGGCAGGTGAAGATATGGTTTCAGAACAGACGGATGAAGAACAAGAAGAACTCGCAGCGGCAGGCGGCGCAGGCGGCACAGAACAACAACAACAACTCGAACGCGAACAATCACAACCACCACGGCGGGCACCACCACGCGCCGCACCACGTGGCGCTGCACCACGCCCCGCCGCCTAAACATCATCAGTGACCCGCGCCCTTCTCTGGGACTTACCCCCTTCATCACGGTATAGCTAGCTAAACAGCCGGGAAGGAAGAGTTCCATAGGACTAAAGTGTGGAATGTGGTCGTACTTAATGTTGAGGAGGACTATGCTCAGGTTCGTTACCGACAGACGTTTGTTCGCTATCCGTGTCGTACTAATGTGGACGCTGCGGCGCGGCGTGTCAGTCCCAGAGAATCTCGCACTAAGATTAAAATACTGTGTTGTCGATTTGTGTATAGTATTAATTACGAAATTATGTTCTGTAATTTTAACGAGACTAAGTATATACATGAGTAGATAACGATTCCTGATATTAATAATGTCTAGTAATAGCGCTGATTATGTATTTGAAATTTATTTAAGTACGGATTACGAAATATTAAAGACGTCACCGATGAATTTTAGTTTCTAGATAGTTTATTGAAGAGAAATTTTGTAAAATATTTTGTGAGACTGCTTATTGTTGTATTTGTATTGCTGCTGTTTGGAGGGTGGATTAGTCTTTAATCAGTTAACTTTTATTTTCGTTACCAAATTGTTGAACGACTCGGGTTGCTTTGGTGGCAGTTATAGATATTATGTTCGCTCGCGACCTATGTACCTACCCTCACCGACTAACAGACAGACGTGTACCTATCACTACCATCGACGCATCGCATATATATACATAAGCAAATATAGAAATCGCATTATGATCAAATATTTATTACTGTTTAATTTCTTATCTCATAATTCGTAAATTTTGTTATTTAAATTATGGATTTCTGACAAAGCTTTAACTCGGTTCCAGTAGAATTATACATTAAGTTACTGTTATGACTTTTTTAAATATTGAAGTTGATGTTATAATCAATTAATTAGGTAATATGGGCAAGTGCATTAATATTGTCCTCTATTGATCATTGTACTGTTCGCTTTAGCATATCTATTACTATTTTTATTTTTGTTTTAGTTAAATATTTTATTATTTATTTATACACGAGTATAACTACAATCTTATTATAAACGTATCTTGGTCTACATCGAACGAATTGAGTACTGTAGGTACTGGTTTATTTGAATTTATTTGGATTATCGTGTAGTGGTTGAAGTGAAATCATCCCAGTCTTTAGAATATCAATCATCTTTGTACTATTTAGCTACCTATTTTATATCTATAATAAATGTTTTATTGTAAACTTAGTAGTTTACTCCTTGGATCTAATTCATTAAATCTGTATTGTCCCGTAATGATATAGTGAATTAAAATTAGGTGTTTTTGTACAAATTGGCGACCTCGTCTAGGTGACCGAATTTCTATATAAACGAGGAGCAAGGCGTCTCACACACCTTTGCTGAAACTTAGACGAACGGAAGACTAATTTAAACGAATATGACATTTTAAAGCATTATCTATTGTATGGTACCTATTCGAAATGTCCTCGTATTTGTTTCAAGTTTATCTGAAAAGCAATCCTTGAAAGCTCAATCTCAGTCAGCTATTCAAAACGTAAACTCGGTTATTAATTCGGCAAAGTACTTAGTGCCATGGTTTAATTAGTCATTCAATCACCCCCAATCCACAATAGTAATTTGCTTTTCAGATAAAAGCCAACAGAACAGCTTGACTGTGTATTATTCAACGATTTCAGTAGATACTACAATTAGAACCATACTTACCTAAACTATATAATTGTAATAATTAAAGGTCTCGTAATTATTATTGTACAGTTAAATTAATGTAGTTAATCACGCCAGAAAATGTGAGGTTTTGTTAAGTATAATGTATAATTAAACATGAATGTGCTCTCCACAGTTTTATGACGAATTTAGAAGAGAATGTATGAAAGGGGAAAAAATTAAATACTTCGTCGTGTCTCGGTTATTTTTTCTTTTGTAACCCTTTTTAAGTTCTCCTTAAGTCTATTACAAAATTTGATGCAACACCTATTTTTATATTCAAAAGTTTGTACATATTAAAAAACTGCTACGCCGTAGCACCCGGCTACGAGCGCAAAGGATTTGAAAAAAATATGTTGATACAAAATTTCCAGCTACATATACCTATGCCTACAGGTACATTATGACCGTTTTATAGCAGTCTTAATGAAAACAATTTTAAAACCGATTAGCTTAATACTCGATTGGTATATTAATTACCTAATTCGAATTAGCTGGTACAGTCAGCAACTGAATTACGAATCTATAAGATTAATCCATTTACTGAATGACTTACCAAGGATTCCCTCCAAAGAGAACGGGTAATCTTTTGTCTCTTTCAGGACCGGCTATCGTCTCTTTATGAAACTTTGTTACATACTCTCGTGATTTCTTGATACTTTACTGATTTTAGGTACCAGCTTTCACTAGGTAGGTACTAACATAGGTATTATTATATTGAAAATGAGGAAAAGCCCGGGTCGAACACCTTACCGCTTATAGGTAGGTAAGTAGGAAATTAAGACACGTGTCTGACTCTGCAACGTCATATTATTAGACTGGATCAACGAAGATGATAGCTGTCTAGTATTGAAACAGGAACAATAACTTAGCTCCTGTAGAAAAGTACCTACTTATGCAATTGAACTAAGTACATACCTACCTACTTAGTTCAATCTAACGTAACGAAATGTTAAATATAATTAAAGAAAAATAAAACTGACAATCAGTTTTTAATTGGGAGTTCTTTGGTTACTTCTATCTAATGGGTACGTACTATGTGAGCCTAGTAGGTGGATAGCTAAAACGTTACCACCCCTTAGGGAAGCTTTCATTGCTCTTTATGTTCTCAAGAGGCTCGTCAATGTAATAAGTAAACAAGCAATGAACTCAAACCTTTTAGCTTTGCGAATTGATATGTTCGGGTAGGTATAATACGGCTATCTCGAAGACCCTTTTTATTCAATACACACTTGTCTTCTCAAGCTAATTAATTCAATTTTCCGGATTTCGTTATGGTTTAGGGTACCATAACTAAAACACATTTTTTAAACAAAATTGTTTATTTTCCGTACCTAATAAGTACCTACATGGAATAATTGAGCCATTTATTAGGTTATTTTTACAAATAGGTATGGATTTCCTACTCTAGGGATTGCTCGTGTATCATGGGTGCTTTTACAAACATTTGATCCAACTAAGTATTTGTAAGCTATAAAAATATTTGTTCCATACAGGAATCGAACCCTTGACACGCAGTGCCGTAGTTGATCGCTCAAACACTGCGTTAACTGTGTCGTAACATGGTCAAAGAAATTAAATAAATACTAACCCATTCTTGTTCTCATTTCATTAGATTCAAAACGAACAATCCAGACCACCTAATTCACCTTTCAAACTGTTAAGGCTCAGGTGTTATTAAATTAAGTTAAATTAAAGGCAAGCGGACTGTATAATATATATTTAAATAATCGTTCACAAGTATAACCCAAAGTCTAAAGGGATGACTGCGCGCGATCGTGTCGGACGATGCAATGAAGTTTGTGTGGCCGGTCCCGTAGTCGACGCCGCCGCCGCCGCGCTGTCCGCGTCTTCGAAGTGTGTGTGAACACAAACAAAAAAGAACAAAATCGGTTCATTCGTTCGGAAGCTACGGTGCCTCAGATTGACTCACACAGGCACGTCACACTTAAAACGACTCATCGTTTTTAAATAAATAAATATAAGTATACGGACAAATCACACAGATTGAGCTAGCCCCAAAGTAAGTTCGAGACTTGTGTTATGGGATACTAACTCAACGATACTATATTTATAATAGATAAATACCTATATACATAATCATCCAATTCCATCATGACCTGGCCGGGGATCGAACCCGGGGCCTCCACGACGACGCAGGCAGGCGTGTTCACCGCTGCGCCACGGACAAAATGATATGGTACAACATACCTACCTATACCAAGCATTTTTTGTATTTCTGCGACTTTAAAGCCCCAATCTATTAAATGCCAGCACTATTGATTATCCGCATTGAGCAAGCGTGGTGATTACGCTCAATCCTTCTCTGTATGAGAGGAGACCTGTGCCCAGCAGTGGGACTATAAAAGGTTGCTGATGATGACTATTGATTATAAATAGTGCATTTGTTTGCCTTTGTCTACCTACCTAGTTTTTCAACCTAAGCAAATTAATTGCTACATTGGTATCGCCTTATTGTACCTATTTCAATTTCCAATTAGCATTTACAAATTAACTTCTATCGGTGTAATTAACCCTACAATGCGATTAGTAGGTACCTACATACCTACGTAAATTTATTTAGTATGCATATCCTACTAACGAAGGTAAAGTAGTACCTAGCTAGGCTGTTTCTTTATTTGCGTGCTAAAAAGCACTAAATTTAAATTCAGAAATTTCGGTATCCTGTCTGTTTATATATGTTCTAACTCACACACGGCACACCTACATTGAATTTAAATTTATTTCACATTTAAATTCGATCGAAAATTATAAACACCGAACCCTTGTTTTTCAACCCAGACAGTGTAAATAGAGATGTACCTTCAACCTATTTTGAATTCTAAATTGTAGTGTGTGGGTCTGATTTTCAATAGTCATTAATATATTATGGCTCGTAGCGCCCTCTCAGAGTCAGTCAACTGAAATGACAAACACGTAGTTTTCCTGAACATACGAATATCTCACTTATTCCTAAGTATCGACATTCAGAATTATTGTTAACATTTTTTTTTAGTTAAAATAATATCCATATAATTCGTAGCACTTCATTTAATTCGTAGCGTTAAGCAGAGAAAGTTGAATTAGCGCCATCTAGCGGTGCATAGTTACAAGAGTTTTCGAAGCTAAGGAAACTTGTTTTAGGATTCGCTCCTTGTCTTGTTTCTGCTACACATATCATTGTTATTATGGATTTTATAGAAATAAAGAGAGAGAGAGAAGCAATATTTTCTTTTCAGTATATTTTTATTAAGTCACTTTTGTGAGAAGAACTTATGGCACCTCGAATTCTCAAAAGGTAGGTTCGAATGCTTATAAGTAGGTTTAGATGTAACAATCTACCAAATAGTTTATTAACGTTATTATTCTGTCCTTCTCATTCTTTATACCACATCTGGGAGGAGTAAAGGACTGCCTCCACGCTACATCTTCTCGTCGTCCAAGATACTACAGTGTCTCAAGACTAAAGTCTTTGACCAGTGTGTGTTGCCAGTGATGACTTACGGAACTGAAACGTAGTCGCCCACAATGGGCCTCATACGAAGGCTCAGAGTCACACTAAGGGCAATGGGAGCAATGCCATGCTCGCAGTTTCTCTGCGTGATCGAATTAGAAATGAGGAGATCCGCAGAAGAACCAAAGTCACCGATATAGCTCTGCGAGTCGTTAAACTTAAGTGACAGTGGGCAGGGCACATTGCTCGTAGAACCGATGACCGATGGGGCAGTAAGGTTCTGGAGTGGCGGCCACGTACCGGAAGACGCAGCGTAGGGAGGCCTCCAACAAGGTGGACCGATGACTTGGTGAAGGTCGCGGGAAGCCGATGGATGCGGGTAGCACAAAACCGGCCAGCGTGGTAAGCCTTGGGGGAGGCCTTTGCCCAGCAGTGGACATCTATAGGCTGAAGAGAGAAGTATATAGGTACATACTTAAACATACATCTATGTATTAAGTAGTATTGAAGTATTCTTGTATTGTATAGTTATTTCCTAGCTATTTATTCCGTATTTTATACCTGTCTTGTAGAAACAACTATTTATTGCGAGGAGTCGACCTTAAGAGTGATGCAGAAGCATCACTCTAAGGTCGACTGGCTGTACCTAAATGTCTCATGAATTAATTCCGCCTTTGTACAATGTTTTTACATACCTATGCATAAACATTTGATAAATAGATAAATATCAATATTTTTTATAAGATAAGTGTTTACTTCAACTGGCAATGAAATAATTTATTAAGAAAGGAATCTTAGAATAAGTTCTTTCTAAGTAGGTAGGTAGGTAGATAGGTAGGTGGCGGCCACGTACTGGAAGACGCAGCGTAGGGAGGCCCCCAACAAGGTGGACCGATGAATTGGTTAAGGTCGCGGGAAGCCGATGGATGCGGGCAGCACAAGACCGGTCAGCGTGGAAAGCTTTGGGGGAGGCCTTTGTCCAGCAGTGGACATCTATAGGCTGAAGAAGAAGTAGGTAGGTACGTAAAGGAAAACTATGGCTTTGGAGTGGGATGCTACCTCTGTCGACACACTCGCGCCATCCCGTCTTCCAAGAACAGTGTGCTGTGATGGTTCGGCTGCTGCAGGAGCAGGAAAAGCTTATGAAGAACTTATGTCGGTAAGTCACCGACATAAGTTCTTCATAAGCTTTTCCTGCTCCTTTGTTTCTCGTTTGTTTCTTGTGCGGATCTCCTCAGTTCTGATTCGATCATGCAAAGAAACTCCGAGCATAGCTCTTTCCGTCGCTCTTTGTGCGTGACTCTTTGGCCTTCGTATGAGGCCCATTGTGAGCGACCACGTTTCAGTTCCGTAAATCATCACCGACAACACACACTAGTTAAAGACTTTAGTCTTGAGACACTGGTATCTTGGACGACGAGAAGATGTAGCGTAATTTCCAGTACCTACCTACGCTGCCCAGCAGAGCTGGATTCGACGAGACACCTCTTTCACGAAGTTGGACGTATCTAGTTGGACTGTTTCCACTCTGAAATCAAATAACATTGAAATATAGTTGACATTTGTTTACCTTGAAACAGGGTGGGGTTCTGCAGCACCGGGCCGCTTTTACTCGACCGTGCCTTAGGTACAGACACTCACATTTTGCTATCAACGTTAATATACCTACTAAGTATTTTTACTAAGTAGGTACTTATCACCTACTAACCTCGAAAGTAATTTTTAAAGAATCGTAAGTCGATAGGTGGTAGCTATTACATTGCTAATGGGATCATTTAGTTGATAATTACCGGCAAATATTACTTGTCTCTGCAACGTTAAGTTACCTACATGGTAATATTATTGCAATAAAATCAACTCCACTCATTTAATCAGGTATTCAGGTACTCCTTAATTGGTAGATTAAGAGTCGATGTTGGGGCTATTATTTTACAATGTTGACTAACGAATCTTAGTTAAATAATTGTAGGGAAAATTAAATCAAGTCTTTAATAGTAATCGACCGACTAAAAAAAGTAGGTAGCTCCTTATGAGTTTGTACACCATGCAGTATTAAGGCAGTAGGTACTAAAACTTGTCTTAGTTAAAACAAGTTTTAGTGGAAATAAGTCTGTTGACCGCGTACTTCGTTTATGCGTATAAAACTATGTAGTTTTCTGTCCTGCATTACTCCTGCACTGATGTCTGACACAGACATCAGTCTGTCGCGTATGTAGGTCACGCGTATGCCTACCATACTACGACGCTGTCGTCAGCGGCGCGTACTTTGCTACGTGCCGCTTATCACGCGCGTTGGTGACGCAGCGTTTGTCGGTCGACCGACGAGCATGGTACCGTACATTGTTAGAGCGCACCACTATGGGCGCTGTGTTTTATTTTTGTCTAAAGCACTCTATATGTATTCAAAAAAAAGAACATTCTTTTTTATATTTTACCTACCCGGATCCATTTTCAAAAATCTGATTGGGAGACTACGCTGTACGGTATTGTATTGCGTACCTATTTCTAACTGACGTACATGACCGATATCAGCATTAGAGGAATTCAGGTCTTAGCGGACGTGTTTAGCACGCTACCTCGATGTCACCTACATGTAAAACAAATACCTACATACATGCTAATTTGCGATTTCAGATGGGCAATTCTCGGTAATTAGTATAGTATAGTAGTATCGTAAGTATTAATTGTGTACCAATAATGTGTCGACTGGCCGTAGAATTCTGCTGAAAATTTGAGGGAGAGCTTTGTCCAGCAAGGAAACAATATGTCTATAAGTTAATAAAAAAGTGTATAAATTAACCTCCTAAAGCTGAACGAATGACTTAAAGAAGGTGGATGCGGAAGGCGAAGCATAGAGTAGTGTGTCGTATGTCGTATGTCGTGCGGTATTCCACAGGGATCGGTCCTTGGGCCGCATCTGCGGAACCTCTCCTTATCGGCGTCAGCGTAGTTTGTTACGCTGATGACACGCTAGTTCTGGCACAAGGGAGGCCGTGCCAGGCGGCGGCCGATACAGCAACCCTGTTGCGACAATCGTGGACAGGATCTGGAAACTGGGACTTGAGGTGTCTCTGCACAAGTCAGAGGCCATGGGCTTTCATGGTCCTCGGAAGGTGCCACCGTTGGGCTCCCACATAACGGTAGGAGGGGTTCACATCGGCGTCGGGTCGACGATAAAATACCTGGGACTCGGCCTCGACAGCCAGTGGAACTTCGAGGAGCACTTCCGATGTTTGGCTCCCAAACTGGAACGGGCTGGGGCTACCATGAGACGGCTCCAAGGGGACCAAACGCCTCCTGCCGGGGGCTCTACACGAGGGCCGTGCGGTCCATGGGCCAAGGACACGCGCACGGCCTCCGTTGAGGCGGCGAGCCTCCTTGCCGGATTGCCGCCATGGTAACTGGAGGCCAAAGCCCACGCCCACATGTGGGAGTGGCGAGAGGAGGCAAAACGTATGCTCCGGGTATAACTCCGCTGCCACGAGAAATCGCGGTACGGCGGATAGAGCTCCGGCGGGACTCATGGCGACATGGAGAGTGCGATTGTCGCAACCCAGTGCTGGGTACGCTACAATACCAAGCTGCGGTAAGTCCCCTCTCTGAGGAGTGACCACGGTGAACTCACCTTCCGCCTGACGTAGGTCCTCGCCGAAAGAAAGAAAATACATTTATTCAGCACAGACATAAAGACACACAATAGGTACATCTAAAATAAACATACACCAGACAGCAACAAATAAAAATTAAATAGATAGTAAAGTAGTGTTCTAAAGTTATATGTACTTTCTAAGTATACATTGGACACCAATGACTGAAGGTGAAGGAAAACATCTTGAGGAAACCTGGACTTTAAGTCTGAAATCGCCAACCCGCATTGAGCAAGCGTGGTGATTAAGCTCAATCCTTCTCTGTATGAGAGGAGACCTGTGCCCAGCAGTGGGACGCTAAAAAGGTTGATGATGATAATGAGATAGTAAAATGCCCTGATGTAAAAATATTGGCAAATTGTGTGTGCCTCGCAGCTGCACCAAAAAGGTCCAGTTCAGCAAAAATGCCAGACAACTAGTGCACGGTTGTTTCGGGAAGTTCCTGTTCCGGACAAGGCGGGAGGAAACGCCAGGTTGTCACCATTGTGTGGATCGCCCTGAGAACACGGTGGAGCTTACGGTGGAGGTCTGCTCGGCTTGGGTAGAGCACCGCTGTGTTCTCGTGGCTGCGATCGGCGAAATCGCGGCCGGCCGAGTGCGTTAACAATATTTTTGTTCGAACAACCAGGTAAGATAACCAGCTCATAATTTTGTGGTTTCTTGATTATTTATTTAAAAATACTGGAGACATGTTTCGGGTTTCACATACCTAATTATATAAAAAAATAACTTTGTATAAATATACCTACAGCTAGTTTAGAGATAAGATCAAACTACACTATCAAAATAATTAATTCTGGCGTTATTTCTCATTATTGTTGTTGTAGCCGAGATTACAGAATGGTTTGACTGCAAACTATTTCATTTTGATAAATCACTAGATATGAACTGTAAGTAGAATGTGTACTTAGGTGATATAATTAAGTTTAAGCTCACTGATTAATGACTAAGCTTTGACAGACTGACAAGTATCTACCTAGGTACCTATTTAGGTAAGTAAATCGGCTAGTATCTACTAAAATATATACCTACAGGTACCTATATATGGACAATTTTAGGTACCTACTATTTGGGAAAAAGCATAGCTCAATCTATCATATGGCATCTGCATCTTGGAGGTCGCCCACAACCCATCTGTGTAAAGTATGCTAGGAAATATCTCAGACAAGCCTGGCATAGCAGCTGGGCATGCTATGCCATCCCTGCTGATGTGGAGAAGTGACAGCAAACTTTTGGTGGCCACTGTAAGTATGTAGGTATGTATGTAGGTAGGTACCTATTAAATTTTAGTTGAAAAGTAAAGCTGTTCTCACTAAAATGCTACCTTTGCGTTTTATAAAAAGTTCTAACGTACGACCTGGACAAGACTTCTTATAAGAAAGACCCAGAAATCCTGAACGGAAATTCGAATCAATACCCTTATAAATTCTGTGGCTATTCCCGTGATAATCGACAAAGTAACCGGAGTGATATGCACCTACACTGAGCCCGCGGCCCTACCGGTTATTGTGAACACGCCGCCTCCTCGTCGATTAGCATATAAATGAACCGAACCGAGACAACTTCATATTACACCACCAGTGTAACAAGGACTCCCCCCCCACTCCCCATAACACCGCAAAAACACAAACCAACGAAAAGATCACGTCTCTATTTCACTGGACGCATTACAGTTTAAATGTGGAACTCGCTTCTATTGGCCGACGGCAACCCTGCGTTCTCTCGGAGCCCTGTAAATCCGCGCGCGCGCACCTCTGCGACTATAATTTTATGAATAAAATATTGACACTATTTTACACTTTCTACTGCATTTTTATTTTATGATATCTTAAGCAATAATATTAAGGCAACAATGTATGTTGGCAGCACAAAGTAAATATGCGGTTGTAATGAAATCAGTTGTTTAGTGTTATTGAAGGCTCGTGTTATGGGTATGTTAGCCTCAGAAGTATGCACCGACTTGTTAATATTCAGTAGTCATCTTGTCCATATTGTAATATGTTACAATATATTGCTAAGCCTGGTAGTTAAGTATCCCTTCTATTTGATATTCAGAGTTGTGATTTTCTCTTCGTTTTATTAGTGTTTAAACGGGTATAAAATGTTGACAGCCATTGCTGGATAAAACTAATTTATTGTATTTACAATGCTACCTTAGACGTAAGAGGGTAGCTAAGCAGGTAGGTAGGTACCTACTGTCGGCTTAAAATAATTGATTTTGGTAAGACACCTTTATTTTATTGTATAAACGTAGAGGTATGTAATAATAAGCAGGAAAAAAGATAGGTACCCTAAAAATATGATACCTAAGTACTTACAATTCTGTACGTAGATACTTAGGTACCTACCAGAATGGTTTTAACATGTCAATTTGTATCAAATATTGTATGAAAAATCTACAATATTTTATGAAACTTTTAATTGAAAATAATACTTTCTGATATTACTGTGAGTTGTTGTGCTTGTAGGGTGGAACCCGGAGAGGTCCTTTATTTTGTGTAATTATTCATTCATCATGGCTCTCAAAACGGTGAAAGAATCCAGCATGCCCTATACCATGTTCACCCATCTTGAGACAAATGTAAAAAAAGAAACCAAACTTTAAGTTCACTGTTTTTAGGTAGGTATCCTACTGTGCATCTAGAAGATAGTTGTAGGTACTGCTTTTGTTGTATTGTCTGAAAGTATGACTCCAATATAAAAATAAACTACCTAGGTCTGGTTGGCGGATGTCATATGTACCTAGGTAGTCCAAAGTTACACCATTATAAAATGTAAATTAGCTTTATGGGAGTGAATTCTCATGAACAAGTTTCTGAGGTGTAAGTACTTAATTCTACTAATTTTAAGAACGTTCACATTCTGTCAAAGAATACTTCTAATATCTAGTCTTAGTCTCTAGTCTTATACTACCTAGGCACTTAGTTTCACTATTTCTCTTACATAGTTAATAGAAACAATGAATTCAAAGAGTAACATCTACCAACCCGCACTCTGCTATCGTGGGGGATTAGGTACATCTCTCTGTTTTAACGAGAGGATGCCTGTGTCTCAACACTGGGAATATTAAAGGCGGATTATAGGATGATGAGTGCTTCCAAATTGAAAGCAATGAATAAGCGAATAATTTCTAGTAGTCTGTGGCGGTGTATAGGAATGTCATTCTTTTAAAAGTAAGTAGGTACTTATGCCCTGATTGGTAGGTAAGTAGGTAATAGTAATAGATTCCAATGTTCGTTATTAAAACCCGTAGGTTAATTGATTGATGTTAAAATACTTATCTAGAAACCTGTATTTGTTCGGAAGTCTATCAAGAATTAGCTACACCTACCTACGTACATATACCTAATAACAACATCATTGATTACCGAGTTAAGTTTAGGTAATTACAAGATTTGATTGAAATTAAGAAAGTCATTGGCTATCCGTGTAAAAATAAATCCGTGTACCTAGTCCAGTCACTTTAGGCAAAAAAAAGGTCAATCTCGCAATTTAAGATAAGTAATAAGCTGGAAACTCGTACAGCTTCATTTTGGCGTTCTAAAAGTTGTCTGAAAAGTCTCATAATAAGTACCTATCTCGTGTCTGCGTCGTAATTTATGCAAAGGTCACAAAAATCGGTTTTTTGCAATTATCTCCGTTTCTATTGCTCCAATGATGTTAGCACCTAGTATCAAAATTGTAGAACATAAAATTTACGACAATTTTTTTCTACAATCGTTGATGGTAAAGCTTGCTAAAGCTTGTTAAGCCTATTTACTTAAAAAACTTAGTTAATAGGAAGGAAGACGGCAAATGAGCCAGGTAATGCAATGTTAAGCCCAACAACACGACCAACGATGCCGCGCCAGACGGATTGATCTGGAGACCCTCCAGGACCAAGCTCCCGACACACACACATACATACACACATCACATACACACACACACACACACATACACACAAACACATGTACATTTCGTGCATCGTACCCGGCACATATCGCAACACAACTGCTTAGACCCGTCCTCCGTATGGCTTCACCAGACATCATGCCGGAACACGATGAATCGCTTGGCGGCAAGACTTTGTCTGGTGGGTGATAACTTCTGCCGGCAGCCGATATTAAGGCATACTACCGCACTATATTACAATCAGCATATCAAGTACTTTAGTAGGTAAGTACCTAATAAATATTGCTTCGTTGACACCATCTTTAACATTTTACCTAATAACTCACCGGCTGCAACACGCTGCACATGAGAACGTTGCACTTTTATATTTAATAAGCTTTGTCTTAAGTAAATTTCATAACTAATTTAAGAATTGGCCTGGCCACATAAAAATGGACTTTTTATAGCTTCAAACGCAAAATATACTAATAAAAAAGATATATAACAAAATATATGAACAATAAAGTACATGATATAGTAAATATAACTAAAAAGAGTACCTACTTAAGTGCTATGTAGGTGTGAGTAAAGATAAAATTGAAATTATTTCATACAAGTTAAAAGCCAAAATCCTTAAAAACCAGTTTATAATATAACGAAACATTACCACTTTGACCATTTCAGGCTTTTATGGTCACACTTACCTACGTAAAATTATCAACTGGAATCCAGAATCCAGGCGTGAACGACCTTTAATCGTCAAACGCAGTAGGTACCTACAACAATCATTTTAGGTCGGCATAAACAAAATTACCTACGCATATTCTCAGCAACTGATACCAAGAAATAATTCTGCACTCACTAAATTTCTTTCTTGATTGCTTGTATAATGTAAAAAAGCGTCCAAATTACAGTGAAACGAGACAAGGAACACAGTTACTCGGTGTAAACTTTAGCTTTTATGGCTGCCCGGTCCGTAGGATACTGGTACAATTGCTTTGAATTTTTAGTTTATCGAAATTACCTTCTCATATTATGTTGATAAAATCGTATCAAATTATCTGACGTTAAAAATGCGTCTTTTATATAAAAGTAGGTAGGTACCTACCTTATTTAAAGAACATATACCTAGGTTAAAAAAAATTAAATTAGGATAGGCAGTAACACACTTAGATTTTCAAATCAGTGCGTCGTTCAATCAATTTCCCATGCCAACGTAAATTCCATTTTATTAGGGAGCTAAAAAAGAAAATTTACACATGTGGGAAATTGGGACGCTAACCGTTTATCAGATAATGTAATTATGTTCGGGGCGCTTCGGGACACCTCCACTTCGAGTAATTGAGTGTGCCCTCCGTACCTCGCGCCTGCTATTAGGCAAATCGAATCTCCGTCCCTCCAAGGCCTCCCTCCCTCCGCGGCTGGGTGAATACATGAACGAGCTTCCTCTTGGCGTCGAACCAAAGATTCAATTTGCGCGAATGTAAATAAAACGCTTGGCTTGAGTTTGCTATATAAAGATAAGTATCTTATTATATACCGACTAAGCCATTTGTAATTGCATTACCTATAAGTGGAATTGATAGTTTATACATTGGAAAATTAAATTATATCTACTAGCAGGATATAAGTAGTTACCAACTAGGTACAATACAAAACGTTTAGACTTTGATGAATGTGACTAAAAACTATTTTTATTTTCATTTGAAACATTGAGCACTTTTATAATATAAAAAACAATAATAATAAAAGTGCAATGTATACAGAAGTAACAAAAGAGCCCGTTTTTGTCTTATGTAAATTTCAATTTTGTTCTTAATAATTTCACAATCAACTTCATTGTAATGATAAAGTAAGTTAGCACATCCGATATAAAGACTTTAATATAATATAAAATGTCTTTCACACGACGTCCTAACCCAAAAAGGCGTGTAAATATAAACAGCAAACGATATAAATTTGGATAAAATCTTAACAAACACGCTATAAGTTTATTAAGCAAACTCCGTCGCTAAGTGGCGATGTTGACGCACCGCCCACGCCGAGCGCCATCTGAACGTTTACCTAAAAAGTTGCGACCAAACTTTGATGTCAGAAAAACTTGATTTCATTCGCGGAGTTATATTCGATCCGAATGTTTGTTTGTGTTGCGAATAATAAAAGTATTGAAAGTGCAAAAACATGTGTTGTCTCGTTCTGTCGGGTAGTTTCGTCCTTTTTCCGCAGGCAGAGCGGCCGGCACGTCCGGGGGCCATAACGTTGTTTGATGTTCTGCTCTCCAATGCTGGTTGAGGCGATATAAGCGAGATGTACGGCTGCGCTCTCGGCGACGCCTATATTTCCTAAACATCTTTCGGTGTTATAATTCCTAACGACGTAACCTTGTGAGGGCGATATTACCGTTTCTTGGTTGATTCAAATTTTTTTCGTAGTACGTTTTTGTAGCTCGTAGCAAGCGTCTACGAAATTGTGGAGGTTGGTGTAGAAAGCTATGTGGAATTCGTTTTTAGTGCAGTTAGGTGAGTTTCGTTATTTAACTGTTATTAAGGTTATCGCAGGACGTTCATCGTGTGTGGTAAATGCTTTTATAAAACCATGATTCTTTGTGGGTAGCGCCCATGTTTCTGCACGACACCTGAACTGATTTTTCTGGTATTTTTATCAATCTTTAAACTTGATCTAATACATGTAGGATAGATAACTGATTCAGTTACTTAATAGAAAAATAATGCAGGTTTGTGTAGGCATTGTGCCTTAGCCTTATACTGTATTATCTTTGATTGTATTATTTAGGTCACAGTGCACGTAGGCGTTCGTGCGTCTAGAGAATTGCGAAATGTTACACGCGCTGTCTGCTAACATAGACTAAACGAGTATCTCAAGTAACATTATTACCCACATTAAAATAGTTGACTGATTATTCAACGTAATAACTGTTCACTAAAATTATTAATTCCTTACCCACAGCTTTCTTTGTATTCAAATGACAAGTTATGGCTACAGGGTATCATATTTCGACGTTTTGTTAATTATAAAATAAAAAGTAAATTAGTTCATAAGGTTATTAACAATATGAGTCTTTGTTACTTGAATAAAGATATTATTAATATTAATATACAACAAACACCACCAATAAATCGACTACAGCTGTCAAAACCGGCCTTTTGGGGGTTGTTAATTAAGTCGGTGTAGATATTACCTACGTACTGTATTAAGTATTGATTAATACTAATAGATATCGGCCAGGAACAGACTGATGATGCTCTTAAAACCATGTTTCTGTTTTAGTCATACAGAAACGCGTTTTTTTTCTTTTAAAGAAAATCATCGCTACTAGTTTTCCGCATTTCCGCGCGCTCCATTACAAGGTTACACCTTAAAAAAATATGCAACACGGCGGCGGTACGTTACCGAGCGGATACCAATTCTATCAACAACCCATAAACCGCAACCTTTCTTTGTCTCGCCTCTTAATGCTATCGTGTTCTCGAGTGAGATAGAAATCTACAAGTTTAATGGGCCGTTACGCGAGAAAAAATCAGTCTGCATTCGCGAGCGTAGATACGCGAGTGATAGTGGCAAGTCGGAAGGGAACCGGTGGACTGGTGCAATAGTGCAGTGCTTCCGATGAGTCGGCGACGGTGACTGCGGCGCGACTTGTTGCTATGCGACGGGAACCACCGACACGTGAGTGTTATACATATACCTTCTTAGTATATATCTATATACCGCAGCGTCCTCGACGCGTCATCGCTCCATGCTTAACATAGTAACACTGAGTTTGCGACTAGCGACCACTGCCGACCGGTTCTTATCCAAGATAACCTCCTTTGGTTGTATTCTATGTTTGTGCTCGGTTTCTAGTACGTCATTGCATTACATTATGTCAAGTATTGCCAATAAAGATTGATAACACCGACGAATGGCGTTCAGTCACCTTGCCATTGTGTAGATAGATACCTACCTAAGTTTTATGACTGTACTAGTCAAGTTTGATAGCTGGGTAGACACAATCATACGTAGGTATATATATTTACGATAATTGAATATAATTAACATTATTCATTTATGTATCGGTACATAGTTTGCTATATACTTAGTGCAATTTAGTTAAATATTAGTGATGGGTATGATGTGGGCGCTTTTATTTGTACCCGCTGCATTCAATACCTAGGTACATAATTACTGTAACTAAATAAAGTGCAAGAAGACGTCCCTTTATGAATAAAATACAGTTGTTTATTTATTCATTGGAAACTATTCTAACGAAGTGATTGGAATCTTGGCAATTAATGCAGTTGTTATATGCCAATACTTAAACCTTGAACTACATAAATATTTAGTAAAGCGTGTGAACTAAATGGCTAGCTGAGTAGTATAGTTAGACTGAACAATTTAAATAACTTTTGTTATTGTCTGTGGTATTTAAGATACCTACCTCATATATAAACACATTTTATCTACAGTGGCTTTCCTATAAAGAATTAAACAGAATTTAATGTTCGTTGAATGAATTGTCCCACGTGGTAGCGCTGTAGTTTGATTTTTAGTTTTATTAATTATCTGAATACTAGGCTTCTACTAAGTAAAATCTTATTAAATACATAGGTACACTGTTTATACATGAAACAAGCAAGCAGTAGTCACGGAATTGTTCTACTATAAGCATCCTTTGACAAACCCCATTGTTATGCAAACGTCAAAGGGTTTGTTTCATCATCCTTTCATACTTTTCACATCACAACTTTCACAAAATTACCATAACAACTTGCCGGAGTCTGTTTGAAAACAATTTCTTTAAAACGATTTGATAGGGTCATTGTCAATGTTTCCGTGTATTGATCCTTATTTGCATAAAAATGTCATCGAATGCCAGCTTTCGAGTTCGATAATAATCTTAAAAGTTTCGATAAAGATTTTGGAGTTTATACTTTGGATCCAAAGATTTCTCTTGGTGCTGTATCAGGTTAATAATCTTAGTTCTTTATTGGTACATGTGTTAAGAGTCAAGTGTAGGACCAATTAAGGAACTGGTATTATAAATATAATATAAAGGCGTTAATGGAAAAATATCCTTACTAAAAGGTTTTAAAGGCGAGAAATATTGTGCTGATAATATCATATTCTTTTTACTTTCTGTTTCTGTCAAGAGATTACTCATACATTAGCAATATGCATACCTATAAGTATAGAGACCATGAGATAGAAATGAAATTTATACAAACTAAGTATAGGTATATATACATCATCATCATCAACCTTTTATCGTCCCACTGCTGGGGTCTCCTCTCATACAGAGAAGGATTGAACGTAATCACCACGCTTGCTCAATGCGGGTTGGCGATTGCAGACTTATAAGTCTAGGTTTCCTCAAGATGTTTTCCTTCACCTTCAGTCCTATATATACATAATTAAAATAAATCTTCAAAATCAAACGATTTTATAAACATGATCTCATATAGAGATTTTAATACTTGGACTCGTGATTGTAATTTCTAATAAATATTATCAGGAAATCATTTCAGCTAAGTAATAATATCTACATAAAGTTTCAAAATTTTCGGACTTATTCGATTAACCCAACCTACTCAAATTCATCCAATCACAGAACTAAACAACCATCAGGACCGTTGTCCATCCTCCATCTGTAAGTAGTTTCACCTCATTTACATAACAAGGGACTGTGATCCTAAGTGGCGCAGTCCCGTATATTTGCCTTGGAGATGTGGACACGAGTGTCTTGAGCGAGTCAGGAATGTGGATGATAGCTTTGGGACTTCGGTAGAGTTATTTTCTTCCGTTTTTGTGGTTGAAAAATGCGTAGGTAGGTATAATTAGGTAAACATTTATTTAAGATTAGGTGTCAGGAATATATATAGAAGGACAGGGTATGGCATATTTTTCAGTTAGGAGACTAAATTACCTATATTATTTCGGATTTACTTTATTTTGATTTAATAAGATGTTCTTATTAGACTAATTAACCAATGAAATCCATTTCTTCTGTAGTTTTATTCCGTTAATAATTTTATAAAAAATTACTACGTCAGTGTTACCTAATTCAGTCAAAACAATAAAATTCGCGCCATTTTTTCCGTGTTATGTAAATTAGAATTCCCAGTTCTCGTAAAAAAATATAACAAGTTAGAAAGTGTGTCTCGGAGCTTTACTCGGCACTCGGCAGGGGCGGCTATTTACATGCAAATCATTTATAGATGGGCAAACTTCCAGTCTCTAGTCTCCGTCAACTTTGAAAATACAAACAAAATGTTGTTGACGTTCCTTGACGATGGAAGTCCCTTGTGATTTAAATAAAGAAAAGTTTGTGAGTGACCTCTGGTTTATATTAATCAGTGGGTGTATGGACCTGCCTAAGTTCAGTGGATACTCTGCATGTGGAAGTGTTTGTTTAAAATGACGGCAAATTACTACAGTCGAATGAAGACAATTGAAGAGAGTGATAACAAATAATTGAGTACAAGTTTATTCATAGCCTTTACATGCGTTAATAGTAGGTAGGTACCTATCTGAAAGGTAATTGAATATAACCGGAATTTCGAACAGGCGTTTTACAATGAATATACAAATGAGTAGGTGGGTGTATATTTTTTTCTTAAATACTTATTTATTCTGATACCTAAACATCAAACGATAAAAATAAACAAAATGTTTTATATTCGACATAAGGTATTCATAAAAAAAAATGGGTTTGGCCTTATTAAGCTAAACTACTTAAGTATAAGCATACTTATGAGATGATAAGATCACATGAATAAATAAAATTAAATGATAATAAACATGTTTAAAGTACTAATAAATCTTAGGTAGGTACAGCATTGTTTCACACATATAAATGAGATAAAGATTTTTCAAAAGCATTTGACTGTTTTCATCATGTTATCTATGTGGTTCAATAAAAAGGTACCAATGCTGATTGCTTATAAAACTAGACATCCAAACTTTACATCACTTTATAATAAAATATAGGCACCTCAACATTTTTTTGAGAAAAGAAAAGCTAGCTTATATTATTACAAAAGGAATTTCACAAGGTACAGTAATTTGTCCACCTTTGATCAACATTTAGCTTAGCTATTACTATATAAGGAACTAATGAATGTTATGGTAGCACTTTCAAGTATCCAATACCTACATAGCAACGGCTGTAAAATACTTAGATAAAGTTAGCTACAAAAGTCGATTAACACTTGTTTCCAAAGTCCTAATTACGTATCTACTGAGCAAAATATTTAACAAGTAAAAAAAATATCACTCCAGTTCTTTCTCTCTCTCTCTTATTTAATTCTTAGCCTCTGTTATAAAATTCCAAAAATACACTATCGAATCATACCTAAGTATCGTGTTAATCCACTTTTTTGCTGAGTTTTAACATAGGTATCATTTGCTAGGAAAGTTCCATTCGTCTGTAGGTAGCATCAAAAAATAAATCCAGTTCCAAAACGGTAAGCTTTAATAAATAATTAAGTTATAAATTAATGATTCCTAACATTTAATTATATATTAATTATGCCAAATCAGGCATAATTGACATATAATCGAATTCAGTGCCATTAGATAGGAGTGCTATAAAATTTATGTGCGTTTAAATATTCGGATTATTTAAATATTAAAGATAAAAAGATTGTCTAATTTTTTGAAGGGAAATAAAAATGTTTCATTAGAATATCATATACCTACCTATGGCCACACATAGCCTCTTGTCCATGTAGGTATGTAAAATAGTTTTTTTTTTTAAATGAATTAAAAGAAGTGAGTAACATATATTGTTCAGTTATGCGAAATAAGATTATAAATGTATGATATAAGTTACTTAGGTATCGTGTAACGAAATCCAAGTCTGCTATATTTAGCAAAAATGTTACTTATCCAACGGATAAATAAGTACTTATATTGAAAATGATTTCATTTCTGTAAGGAGCTCTGTACAAACACTTCAATAAAATTTAAAAAGACTATACCGACCGAGATCGGCGTTTCCTATTTAACATAGGTATCTCAGAAGCAAGGTCGAAACAAATTCAAGGGTTCGGTTTGTTTTTAAGTGTAGACTAAACTTGATCAGATAATAAATTATTTCATTTATATTGTCACTAGGTACTACATAATATCAAAAAGGTGGCTGGTAGTGGCTGGCGGAGAACTGCTCAGGATCGAGCTTGTTGGTGTGCCATGAAAGAGGCCTATGTCTAGCAGTGGACGAGTAAAGGCTGATGATGACTACATAATACAAAATGCTAGAAAGTCTAGAGTCTATTTTTACAATATAATAGTTTTAGACATATCCACATATTAATAACGATAAAACATAACATATATCAGCAATAATATTTTCTTGTCTTCAATACTTAAGTACATTGAAGACAAGAAAATATCTACATATTTCACAAACTAATTAGGTAGCTGTGTCCGATTCACACAAATATGATAAAAGTCAAGCAAATATAAAATCAACACTACCTCTCAAAGCAACAATGTTTTAACTAATTAGATGCAAAAATATGTAGCCATAATTACGAATCGTTTTCCATCGCATGAGGCGCTAAAATAAAACTAAATAGAAATAAAAAACCACACGCGATTCTCAATTAAACAGGGCAAAGAAAAATAAAAAATAAATTGGGAATGTGTTTAAAAGGGCAGCGTCGTTGAAATATAAAGTTGTATGTAAATGCCTTGATATCAGCTGAAGCATAAAATCAGAAGTGGGCAAGTGGACGATGCAACGTTGTTGCCGTATCGTCGACAATGTCATCCTTGTCTCTTAAATTCTCGGATAAAACCCGAGCCATGGTATCGTTGGATCGGCTTTAGTTTACTTTATGAATACCAACCAGCCTCTCTTGTACTTATAACACATTTATTCGGAATATATTCTTGTTTATTCTCAGTTGCTTCTCAATGTCGTTTTTTACCTGTTGATATTATATGGTGGAGATATAGATAGGCTTGTTTGTGAGTAACCTTTGTGTAGGATATTGTATGTAGGTTCTTGAGCGCAGATGTCTTTTTCAGGTGTTTTATTTCAAGTTTATTTGCTGTGAATGCTTACTTTGAATTTTATGTCAGTGTATTAAAATTATGCATGTTTTTTTTTTATTATAGTGACCAAAGTAAAGCCGTTTAAAAATTGTTAGTAATGTATTTTTTTTTGGCCGTAGGTTTTATACGCTGAGTAGGGCTTAGTAGACAAGGCTTCCATCAGTTTCATTTCAGAAGAAATCACTATTGTGATCTAAGTTTCCATGCATAAGCTTATACTTTTACACCTTTTTTTACTTTTGTTCCATTAAAATTGGGCTGTAATCTGCAACGTGGGCTCAATGCAGATCGGTGTCAACATATCGCGAATTGGTATTTTTGAATCTAGCATATACCAGTGGCCACACAATGTTTTCCTTCCGTTTTGACAGCAGCGGTCTGCCTAGCTTTGGACTCATATCTAGTAAGTTTAGGGCCTTTGCCGCTGAGCTATCACTACTAACTAGGCAAGTAGGCATAGCCATTTTCTATTTTATCTCTGCCACAAATCCTACCAGCGAGGAGTTCAATCAACAAGTTTATTAAAGGCTTTTCTTTCTTAACTGTGTTACTTCCACATTATTGACACAACAATAATTAACTGCTACCCTCTGAACCCTTAATTAATATTGTCGCCACCAGTAAAAGGACAATTGAAACGGGACACTCTCATGTCCAATGCAATTGAATAAATTGTAATATATAGACAGATGTAATCAAATAATAGTTATGGATGTACAGATCATTGACCCCCATCAATAGTTTAAGTGTGTGTATGCACAGAAGGTACATAGCTATATCGTGGATATCATCAGTAGATAACATCAGGGAAAGGAAAGTTTTGATTCATTAATCGATTTCTCCATAATATATTCTTTATTATGGAACTTTCAAATTAAAGAAAGCAATAAATGTATCTTTTATTATGTGAATGTACCTAAATATAGGTACCTTACCTTTTACCTAATAAGATTTTTCTTATTCAAATATTTTAGATTTTTCTACAATCTCTACTGTGTATTTTTTAAAATCTAAATCTTGAGAAAATGTCGGCTTTAGCACAGAAGACAGATCAAAGTTAAGTTTAGTCATTAATAATACGTCATTATGTATTTATCTTATTCTGTTACCTATACCTAGCATTTTTGTCCCGGGTGTTAGAAAAATAAATTGTTGTTGTTGAAAATTCCTTTAACACTTTTTTATGCTATTAGCTATTGGGTAAAGATATAATTCTGTTTTACCTCTATCTCATATATATATATATATATATATATATATATTTAGAATGAGCTGTCAAAAGTGTCATGGGTTCGCCTAGTATTAGTTGGAATGACAACTCATGTCACATACCCATGTACTTAAGTTTTCACGGTGAAATAGTTACAGAATCGTACTGTTGTTCTATACAGTATGTTAAATAACAGAGGGCGTTCCCTTAAACTCGTTAATATATATCATTAATAGATTAAAATAAAAATATCAGCATAGAAAAATAAGCATAAAAAAACCCGAATAAAAAAAAATTCTAATTGGAAATAAATTTGAAACCTCCTGTTTTAAATCAAAATAGTAGTCGTCATGTATAAATAAATTGCGACGTTGCCGTCTTTCATGTTCGCGTGTACAGTGTGTTTCTTTTACATGTCAATTTAAAATTTTTATTGAATATTTTCATATTGGAAAAAATTTTAAAACATTTTGTTTTCGAATGGAAATATTTTTTTAGCATGTATGTATGCTATACTATTTCGGGTTAACGGAAACGCCCTCTGTTAGTTAACATACTGTATATAACACAAGACACACAAGGCACAGCTGGTACCTACGTACCAGCTGTACAGATTTTTCTCCTTCTGCTTTTTCTCAGCCTATAGAGATCCACTGGCTGGACAAAGGCCTCCTTCAAGGCTTTCCATGATGACCAGTCTTGTGCTGCCTGCATCCATCTGCTTCCCGAAACTTCACTAGGTAATCGGTCCACCTTGTTGAGGTCTCCCTACGCTGCGTCTTCCGGAAGGTACGTGGCCGCCGCTCCAGAACCTGCCCCTTCGGCCAGCGGTTCTACGACCAATGTGCCCCGCCCGCTACCATTTAGTTTTAGCGAATCGAAGAGCTATGCCTGTGACTTTGGTCCTTCTGCGGATCTCCTCATTTCTGATTCGATCGTGCAGAGAAACTCCAAACATAGCTCTTTCCATCGTGTGATTTTGAGCCTTCGTTTGAGGCCCATCGTGAGCGACCACGTTTCAGTTCCGTAAGTCATCACTGGCGACACACATTGGTCAAAGACTTTAAGACTTTAGGCTGTAGTTAAAAGTAGATTTTAAACCTTCACTGTAATACGGTTCCACTCCTATTTAATAAATTCAACGAAGAGCATATATAGAGCATTAACGGCTATAAAGGTATTGGCCGAAAGGTTAGCCTTTAGAAGAATACAGGCCTCATTCTGTTCTCTACTAAATTCAGTTGAGCTGGTGTTGATGCATGCAGTTGCAGATAGACTGGTAAAGCGGACACCAGACTCCAAAGCTTAATGCGGCATGTTCGTGAACGGGTGCCTTCGGTTTAAACTGGTCACATCTTAACTGCTACGGCTTATTTTTAATTCAGTATTTGTAGAGGTGTGTAAAAACTTTTCCTTTCTTCAGTAGTTTTAACGAAAGTTTTCATTCCTTGAACCACTAACTGGCTAGAAAATATCTATTTTGTCAAATACTACCTATGTTTCTCAAATCCATATTAATTAAATTGGTGAAACTCCGTAACTGAAATCTAATCCTAGCAGTATAAAGTTACTACTATGGTATCAAGATTGCTTATATATACCCACCAACTCATAGGTACCTATTATATTTGTTACGTTGTACAATCAACAAAACAGATTGCTGTACAGGTAACAAATAAAGATCCTGGTACTAGCTGCGTAAACAATATTAGTAGGTGTATTAATATACATTTTTGAATAACAGTGACATAATGTCTGAGCTGTCTGAGTAGGTATTTATCTAACTTATGCTCAGGTACTCAAACAAAAATAGGTACCTCTTTGACTGAGTCGTCAATAACATGGGTAAAGATGAGGATTTTTGGAAATGCCTACTATAGTATTTCCAAGTATAAAAAGTACTGTAAGCCAGAATTTACAGTGAAGATTAATCTAATCTAAAGTGTTTAAACAATGCCGCCCAGTCAAAACTTAAATGGCTTGAAAAAATGTAGAGTGTGGTCGTAGATATGATAAAGTACCTACCTGTATACCAATATTTTTGTAGACTATACAAGCGTCTAATAGTTCTATAGCGTCTAAGACTCAGTTGTACTTCAGGCGATGTCGTTGACCGCTGCGTCGGCGTCGCGTCATTTTATATGTTGTTGTTACGTCACTGATTTACTGCTTTTGGCTCAGGACCAATTAAAATTGTGTATTTTCAAATCGAAGGTTTGAAGCATGGTAGACAGTATATAAAATATAGGTACATTGTATGCGTTATTATTACAATGCTATTCAGTTCAGTGAAGACTTACTTAATTTTATATTTTAATTGTTCTTTACCTTGTTGGTTTTCATCCTTCGACTATTTATACGTTGCTCATTAAGTAACTAATGTACTGTGTCAGTTGGTTCTTCATTCTTGTACGTTAATTATGTAGCTAATTAAGTTGTCACACACCAACTAGGTAGGTAGGTACACATCTACTAAATAAATTCTCTTGACTGGACATTCGTCGATAATCTGATGCAAATACGAAAGCTGAGGCTGCAACGCGCATGAGCACACCGCATATCCGATCGTAAAACTGTTACAGCCGCGGAGGCTACCCCCATCACACCTACCCCTTAACGTCAGTCCCCCCTTCCCGCCCGCGGACTGGGGTGCACCCCGCACGCCCCCGGCGCCCGTCTGCAAACCTCTTTGTTTTTGGCAATACCTCTGAGGGAACTAAACCCGGACTAGTCTTAAGACCCCTTAATAGCTCTCTGTGGCAGGAAATTTCCTCTTTTGTTTTGCCAAAGGGTTGAGTTTTCTACTTCCGAGTTGGATTGATGAATTTTAATGAAATGATAATGGTGGTGATGAGCATATTGTGTTAAGATAAAGTTAGGGAATGTGTAATAGGTAATTGGGCAGTGTTTTTTGTAACATTCCGCTTTCAAACGTCAACCTTCCAAGAAATCAATATTTCTTTTAAAGCGAAAATTATACACTTTTAAAACTATAAATACGTTGATGGTTTCAAATGAAGTTAGTTGCATAGGTAATTGAGAGGCATTTTATCTGTATTAGTTATCTTCCGTTTATTTCAGTTACTGTGCGATTTTTCAACTAGGTACTTATAATACTAAATTTCAGTTTGTACAGAACAAAATGAAATTCTGTAGATAACCCTATATATAACTACTTACCTACTAATATAAACTCGACGAGTTTCATATCAGATGTCTATAAAAACAAGTAGGCAGGTACCTACAAATACATCCGTCCTTTAAAACGTGCGAATAAAGCCGTCCCTTTAAAACAGTTTGTTATTCAGAAGTCGTAGGTAGACGGACGGCAGGTAGCATATACATAGGTGTATATATAACTATATGCAGGCTTGTAGGCTATATATGCGATGACGTAGTTTGCCGAATTTGCAGGATCCAACCGGCCGAGCATTTATTGTGCAGTGCTGGACAAATTAACTGACTTAACTGTAAAAATTCTGAAAAAAAATGCTGCGAAAATGTTAATACTTAAAACCTTTTCAGTTGCTCAAGACGAAAAACGTTATTTTGGTTGGGGTTGGGGTTTTTATTTAGGTACTTTTAAATTATTGTTTTCAATTTCTACATAATGTAACAATGGTTAATGTTTGTTTATATTGATTTATAGTTGTGATAACTTTATGAACTATGATAATAGCTCCAGTAAGTAATATACCTACTTGGATAAAGTAAAAACTGATATCTCAGAAGTAATGATATCAATGAATTATTAGTAACACATACTTATCTATTTGATTTACCTAACTCATTCGCTGTACCTGTGTACCTGTAAGCACATAATTATGTCATTAGACTGCCAAAATTATTGCACACTAGCTAGCCCGCGGTTTCGCCCGCGTGGAGTTCGGTTATATCGCGGTTTTTAGATTTCCCTCGGGAACATCATATTTTTCCGGGATAAAAAGTAGCCTATGTTCTTTCTCAGGGTCCAAAGATTGTCTATGCCAAATGTTATCAAAATCGGTTGAGAGGTTTAAGCGGGAAAGCGTAACAGACAGACAGACAGACAGACAGAGTTACTTTCGCATTTATAATATTAGTATGGATTAGATTACCTACAGTAAGTAGACATAATTCAAAATTCACACCTACATCAATTCATCAAAATACTTAAAGTGTCTTCATCATCCATCAGTCGTTCATCAAAATACTTAAACCCAATCAAGAATCAATTGCAAAACATACATTTCTACAAGGCATTATCCTCTTTTCGCAATATCACCAACTTAAAATAAATCAGACAGACGTGTCATTTTCCTGTCCGCCAGTGCAGTAGAAGCGTGTGCTGCGAATACAAATGGTGTCAGGTTGATTGTGCTCGAGGTTGCGATCGATCTGACACTCCGAGACGTGTCGATGTGACACTCACACGTAGGTAACGTGTGAGTGTGTTTGAAGGTGTTGCCAGACGATAGTTCTTTTTTTATAATTGGCTTGTAGGGTGTGTTTGTGTGAGTGTCTGGAAGAGGGAAAGTGGGTAGATTCGTGAGTACATTTTAAGTGCACTTTCAGTAAGTAATTCAAATGTACGATGGCTTGGTTGATAAGAAGTCTAATTGAGTACTTATAATCATTGACTCAATACCTAGGTTTATACTTTTTTAAAACATATTTCTCTTCTTGTCTGTAAACCTGCGGAAATCAAATATTACACAAGTCAACACGATTTTTGAGTCTGAGTTCTGTGGTGCTGATTTTGATTAATAATGTCTAACTGAACAATAAAAAAATACTTTTATTTGATAAAGTTTGCTTTTGTAGCAACCAGAACGCTTCTAATTTTAAGAAAATCTTATTTTTTTAATTCAGTAGAATACAAAAACTAGAAAAAGAACTTTAATTTATATGTTAATCACCTTTATTTACAAAGAACAATAAAGATAAATCTCCAAATACATAAAAAGAATCAGTAAGAAACTTTAGAAATGAATATTTTTTGATTTTCTTCTGTGTAAGTAGGAAGCTTCTCGTATTAGACTCCAAATGTAGTCACCCATCATATTCTCATTATATTGTCCTTGATAACGTTGTTCAAAGTTTATCATATCTTGGTGAAAGCGTTCTCCTTGCTCTTCTGAATATGCCCCTAAGTTATCTTTAAACTGGTATAAGTGAGCATGTAGCATATGTACTTTAAGGGACATTCTGCATCCCATGAGTTTGAAATTCTCAAGCATATTAGAAATGAGCTCTTTGTAATTTGCAGCTTTTTTATTGCCAAGAAAGCCATGGATCACTGCTTTAAGGCTGAGCCACACTTGTTTTTGCTGCCAAAATATTAAAATATTTATTTTTCATCGTAAATTGTACAAAAGCAAACTTTATTTGCAATGAACGAAGTTTCTGGTTACTTTTAGTTGTAAAAAATCAGAAAATATTAATTTAATAACAAACCCAAAAAAAAAATTTTTTTTGTTGACTTGTGTTATTATATTATATTTCTTCTCCTAAAGTGAGAAAATAATATTTTACGAAAATTCCAAGGTCACGATAACGATTCACATAGGTACTTATCTAGAAAACACATGCTAATATAGCTAGGTCTAAAAGAATTAACTTTATATATCCATAGTCATGATAACGTAATATTACTCATAGACATAACTTCCATCTCTTGTTTCACCGGAGAAGTGGTGTGACCATGCGATATGGAGACAGTAGATATTCTAACTATTAGGATAATAATATCACACGTATCGATATAATAACATGTATTAGAATAATAAGTAGTTACTCCTAATACATATGACAATAGGGATGTATCCAAGGTATGAAAATAAAAAAAAATTATTAGTCCATCTTGAAGATAATAAAGAAAATGAAGACCGTATTTTTTGTTATGTCGAAATTACCAAAAACTATTGAGATATAGCGTATTAAAGATACGGAGTGGGGGTTAATTACGTCACGCTGTGGTATATTTTGTACCACGGCGTGACGTCATTTCAACATTACAAATCAATCTATTGGCGACATTTCAAATCAATCTATTCTCTTAAGTATTTGAATGAAAGACAAAATAAAAAATACGTGTTCAATATTTTTTATAAATCTATCTGATTAAATTATTTTTTAGGATAAGTACAACCCAATTAGGTAAATCAATCCTCATAGGTAACATTAAAAGGTCATTCGAGGTCAGGTTGTCATTCGTGATAAAAAAAATTATCGTATAGGTAGGTAGGTACGATACCTACGATACTTTGACGTGGTTTTGACCCGCTGTGTAGGTTTAACTTACCAGTAAGCTAAGAAACTAAATTGGTGTACAAAAATTATAACATAGGTACCTACTTACTTTTTTTGGATATCAAACTTGTTAGATATCTACTTACATAGCTCTTTGTAGATATTGCATTATTATTTATGTATTTTAACTTTAGGTATATGAATATTTGCACTGGTTTGGTCGTGCCTCGGAAAGCACGTTAAGCCGTTGGTCCCGGTTGCCATATGAACATCTAATCAGTCGTTACGGATTATTGGAGCCCTCAAAAGTCTAACAATTGGTCTAACTGCAATGCTTCGATATCGCCTTCGGGTTGTGGAGGTCAGACGGCAGTCGCTTCACGGTAAATATCGAAGTTTAGCCAAAATCAGCAAGTTAGACTGCTAAAAGCAGACCCCAGGCTCCAAAGCTAAAAAAAAGTCTCGGATGCGACTGGGATTAACGCTGAAGTGATGATGATGATTATAGTGCTTGAAGTGGTCAAGCAATTCCTATTTAAATAGGTATACCTAGGGGTGATGAGTCATGTTAAATAGTTGTAGGTAAGTAATTTTAGGCTCTAGGTTAACATTTCTTTGGGTCTATGCTCTGGAAATGAAGTTATGAATTAATCTTTAAATATGACTTATTATCTATGGATAAAGAGGTTTGGCGGGAATGTCAAGATGACTGCCACGCTCATTTTTCATTGGACTTTTAATATTATTTATAGTGTCGTTTACTAAATAAAAACGCGTGATTTATGTAGTAAAAAGTGCATTCAGTGAATAATTCAAAAAGAACAGTGAAATATTGTAGCATAGTGGCCGCATCATGTCTTTACGCTAAACCGCTCCTTATCGTCCAAACGCGGGAAACGAAAGGAGTTAGGTTAGGTTAAGTTAAGCTAGGATAAGTTAGGATAAGTTAGGATAGATAATTACTGAAGAAAAAAAATACTGAAGACTAGGTTGTATGGCGTACTATGCCTTTGCCTTTTCCGTTCGCCCGAACGGAAAGAAATAAACCAAAAAAAAAAAATATCTATGGATAACAACAGCTGTCAAAACTGACAGATGCTGTCAGACAGGTAGGTGATTCTGATAATTTTAAGAATGTTCTCAGCATGATTTTAGTCTCAATCTTTCAAAAAAAAAAGAATATCTAATTTTCATACATTTTCAGGAGTTTTGGCGGGAAAGCGAAGACGAGTGCCACGCTCATTTTTCATTGGACTTTTAAATTATTTATAGTGTCGTTTACCTACTAAATAAAAACGCGTGACATATGTAGTAAAAAGTGCACTCAGTGAATAATTTATAAAGAACAGTGAAATATTGTAGCATAGTGGCCACATCATGTTTTTACACTAAACTCCTCCTAACCGGCCTCACGCGGGAAACGAAAGGACTTAGTTTAAGATAGGATAAGTTTAGGATAAGTTACAAAAGAAGAAGTGAAACTAAGATTAAACTAAAGATCAGGCTGTATGGCTCTGTACCGTTGCCTTTCCTTATGGAAAAAGAAGAATACACACTCATACATTTTCACATAAATAGAAGAGACTGATGAAAGTTATCTGATTGACTACTGAAAAATCAATCCACCTTCAATAGATAACTAAAGACGGCATTATGACGCGAGGCTTTTATACTAGGTAGGTATAAGCCTTGCTTAAGTTCAGTTTATCATCAATTGTAACAGATTTACTAGGGTTAGATTTTTTATGGGATAGGTTTATAAGATTTAAAAATTGAGCTGTTTCACTGGAATGTACATTCCAGTGAAACAGCTCAATTTTTTATGCCGTGGGAATATCCGCATAAAAATATCTCCTCTATGTTAGCCCTGATTATGAACTATTTGTGTGCTACATTTCATCTAAATACGTTTAGTAGTTTTTGCGTGAAAGAGTAACAAACATACACACAAACTTTTATGTTTATAAAAAGTATTAGGTAACTTCTATGCATGATGTAAAATGATTGCACCAACATCTAAGTACTTTTTACCTATTTTGAATAAATACTTATTTGAAAAAAATCAAGTAGGTAGATATTATATAGGTAGGTACTTAGTCACCTACTATAAACTTCAAAACGCAAAGTAACTTAAATCGTCACTAAGTAACTCAAAAAGTCTGTCTGTCTGTAGCGCTTTCCCGCTTAAATCTCTCAACCAATTTTGATGAAATTTGTCACAGACAATCTTTAGACTCTGATAAAGGATATAGGCTACCTTTTATTTTGATATTCTCGAGGGAAATCTTAAAGCGCGATATAACCGAATTCCACGCGGGCGAAGCTGCGAGCGGAAAGCTAGTAGGTACCTATTATAAATGCGAAAGTAACTTTGTCTATCTGCCTGTCTATCCGTTAAGCTTTCCCGCTTAAACCTCTCAACCGATTTTGATGAAATTTGGCACAGACAATCTTTAGACTCTGAGAAAGGACGATATTCTCGAAGGAAATCTAAAAGCGTCATATAACCGAATTCCACGCGGGCGAAGCCGCGGGCGGAAAGCTAGTAAATAATAATTTCATATTAGATACTTATTCACTTACCTACCTGCCTAGGTACCTACTACATATTTCAAAATGCAAAGTAACTTAAATAACCAGATACAGATAAGTAAAACTATGCATTAAGACAAAACTCTGATGAAATCTTCAGAAAAAGAAAATGCAATAGGTACTTATTACCATTGAACCTTACACTCATAACTTTCATAAATCATAATTTCAATCTAAAGTAGGTAAATAAATATTCCATGTATTTTAATAGATTTTATTTCAACTTATGTAACTCTCCAAGTGAGGATCATTTTCTAAATCCAACCCTGTTTAAAACTGCGATCCCAAATCCGGCAACGTTATTTGTGGTAACACTACTCGTCCGTATCGTGAGTGGACTCCATCCAGGGCTGGGACAATGTCGCATTCCGAGAACGTCTCTACCTAGTAGGCGTATCTCTACATCTATTATACCTATTCTCGTAGAGATAACATCGTGACTTAACCTCTTGTGTCATATTTACTACACGTGTTTCAATTACGTTCTATACGAGACTCTAGGTAGAGACTAGACATGTAGAGCGTATTTATTTATAGCTAAAGTAGAGATTAGTGTTTGTAGTCTGTTTTGTAATGTAAACAAGTAATGAATTTGCATTTGAGTACCTAACGTTTATGCACTTACCTATCATCATCTCAGCGTTAATCCCAGTCGCATTCGAAGCTTTTTCAGCTTTGGAGTCTGGGGTCCGCTTTACCAATCTAACTGCTGATATGGCTAAATTTCGATATTTATGTTTATGCACTGTTGAGGGTTTATTCATTACGGTAATACCTACCTACCTACAGATTTAATAATAAACATTATTTATTATTATACTTATCACAAACAATTTAAACATTTGTTCAACTTGTGTTTAGTGTCAGTGTTAAGTAGGTACGTCAAAGTCCATATACCTACCTAATAATGCGTGTTTAAAAGGTGTTTAAGCTAAACAAACAACTGCTAAACGTTACCTACCTAAGTATTTTGTATTAGTAAGGGAATTAGGCATTTGTATAGGTTATTTTCATTTCTATATGTAGGTGTATTTTATATTTCTTTATATACATATATATTCATATTTCTAGTCAAATGTAGGTAAGTGGGTAGAGAGGTAACGAACCAAATACTCTTTCTTATTTTACAAAAACATACATTTATTTAGAACATAATGAATTCACAAACGTAAAAGCATGTGGGATTATTTTGAAAACAAAAGTAACTTCTTTTCAAGTAGGTATTTAATTCGTTCAAGCTATTCATTCTAGTTTTTACGACCTCGGCACTAGATACCTACTTTATAAATAAGTATGCAACTTTGTAGTAGATAACGTGGCGTAAGTGGGGGTTGAAGAAAGCGTGTTATGGTGCCCCACGACCAAACAAAGCGCCAATTAAGGCGCCCAACAGCCAATTGTTGATCATTAGCCACTAATCCGTCTCATATTCAATCAATACCCAAAACTTTACTCGCACACCTCCACCCCCCTCGCCCCTCCTCGCGCGACATTTAATGACACCCGTGCAACGACCAACACACGCCATTATAGCCCCTGCTCTCACCACGTAAGGGCCACACTCCCCTGAACCCGCCCACCGCGTTATATAGCACCGAGGATCTATAAAAGTTACGTCTGTAATCTAACATAAAACTCGGGCCGTTTAGATGCGAACGCGGCCACGGACGACACATCTCGGATCGCTCCGTACTTTTACCGAAATATGAAGGTGTTTTTTGTGTGAATATTCGGGTTATTTCGTGTAAAAACAAGGTTATTTCGCTGGTCGTCGGTGTAGTGGCGCGGACGTGAACGCGCGTCGTCGCGGCGCGCTCGCGTGTTATCATATCACCAACTTTGACGTTTACACGACGCACAAAAACAAATTGTGAGTACTGAATTTGAATATTTTACGCGGAACGACACTCTGCACGTGTTCTAAAAAATATTTGTGGTAGAAGTAGCTTTGTTTCGATAGCATCCTGTGTTTAAAATGCTTTTGAGTGAAATTTTCAGCCCGGTTTTTTGATGAACACGTGTTTTATGACTTAAATTGACTCATTGCTAACCAATTCTATGCCTCAATAACTGCATACGTCTATTTACCAGTGGATTACAATATTTAAGAGCTATTTTAATAAATGAAATCAATGGAAATGTCCGAATTGAGCGTCAAAATATATTTTCCCATGTAGTGTGCCGCATTTTCCAAGCATAAATTAAACTTTATACTTACTTTAAGTATTTGAGATGATTTGTACGTTATCGTAGTCTATTTTCAATAAAAAATATATACCGAAAGCTAAAAAAAGCTAAAGCTACTTACCTACCTACCTTTGTACCTACGAATAGTACCTAAGGCATAAAAAGCAAAGATACCTAGGTAGTATTAAGATATTATGTAGAAGTTCTTATCAGCTTATGTTTTAATAAAATTAGTTGCACTCCTCGTAGTTTTCGTGAGTTTTTTGCAATTGTTAGTTTTCAAGAAAAGAGCGCAAACTTGATTTACTTTTCTTATATTTAAGCATGTTTTTAGTAAGCTTTTGCATGTTTTCTTTAGAAAAATAACTTGAATATAAAATATTTGAATGCTTACCACGGTAAATAAGATAAGTTTAGTTATTTATTTTCACTAAATTAGTTGAATAAATATGCGTAGCGCCATCTTTTAAGCGCACTACAAACTACCTAACTGAGAATTTGGATAAAACTTTATTGCAACATGGCCAGTGAATTCCATATATTCTCCATCCTTGTCTAATTTATGCACCCGGACTATACCTCTACTCTTCACGTCGGCCTCCATTTGAATGATACAGTCCGTGCATTCGCGCGAACTAAATAGAACCCTCTCACTAAGTGATAAGGTTGCACTTGCAATGCAAATGATTCTTATTTAGTTTCTGTTAAAGATGTTACCTTGCCGCTGCGGCGTGCACCTTGAAATATAGTTATCTCTTTCGCACGATAGCTGTCATCTCTTTTTGTTGCGTGTAGTGTTATATGTAGATATCTCGTTCAGTGGGAGATAAACAGATGTCTGTTAGTAGTGACAGTTTGTATGGGATGTTAAGGAGGTAGAAGTACCACCATCATGAAATAGGCGGAGCGTGTGCTTTAGTTCCTCTTTTAGTAGGATCGTAGTATTAAAGTACGATTATAGCGGTATGGAAGGAAACTGGCGTACTCTATAGGTATTATTTGAATAAACGGTGGGTTTTAGAGGATGAAATGAAGCAGCAAAATTGTTGAATTACCTATACTTACCAATTGGTATTGTAAAATGTGTATGGTAGTTCCTACTGGTAGATTCTGTTCCAATACCATATTATATTACTATACAGTATTTACATAGGTTATTTAGATAAGAATTTTACATAATATACACATCAGGCTCATACACATAAGGCATCACACTTATGGCTCGGTTTTATCAAAATTTAGTTTATTTTATTATTACTATGTTTTACTATCTGATGTATTGTGTGTCTTTTAGTTTGTGCTAAATAAATGTATTTTCTTTCTTTCTTTCTTTCTTTCTAATAGGCAAGCTTTTGTTGCCGTTAATAGAAAGCAACATAAATTATAATACCTAGGTATCTACCTAGTTGCGTTTTTTAGATGCCTATTTAATTATTTATTAATTCTGATTATTTGCGACACTATTTTACCTGATGATTAGTAGGTAGGTAGGTAGGTACCTATACTTAGGTGAATTCATTGCCTAGGTAGAAAAATAAAATTGAATACTTAGTCCTTATTATGTACCTACGTCTCGGCAAACGTAGCGTAGGACGCCCTTGGGCGAGATGGAGCGCCGACATCAAAAAGGTGGCTGGTAGTGGCTGGCGGAGAACTGCTCAGGATCGAGCTTGTTGGCGTGCCATGAAAGAGGCCTATGTCCAGCAGTGGACGAGTAGAGGCTGATGATGATGATGATGATATATCTAGGTAGGTATATAAATTAGGTACCTACAGAACATTAATACGAAGATTCTATAAAGGCTGACATAATGGGCGATCTTATCGCTAAGAGCGAACTTTTTTCTTTGTTACCTACTTCTTGTACTTAGGTACCTACCTAGATTTTAATAATTTTATTTTAGTTACATAGGTACCTACCTAGTCTACTAATCCGTAGAGATAAAACCATCAAATTCATCATCATCATCATCATCACAGCGTTGATCCCAGTCGCATCCGAAGCCTTTTCAGCTTTGGAGTCTGGGGTCCGCTTTTACCAGTCCTACTGCTGAAATGGCTGAACTTCGACATTTTCCGTGAAGCGACTGCCGTCTGACCTCCACAACCCGAAGGCGACATCGAAGCATTGCAGTTAGACCAATTGTTGGACTTTTGAGGGCTCCAACAACCCGTAACGACTGCCACTAGATGTTTGTATGGCAACCGGGACCAACGGCTTAACGTGCTTTCCGAGGCACGACCAGACTAGTGCAAGTATTCATATTCATGCATACAAGTACTTGCACTGTGCGGGGATCAAACCCGCGCCATCTTGCGCAGCGGCCGCGACCGCTACCGCTACACCACGGAGGCTGATAAAACCATCAAATTAATAGGCAGCAAATTACCTACAAGAAGCTAACTTTTTATCTGACATGTTGGGTACTTTTTATTCATTTTTATAATAATACCTAAACTAGTGCTTGACCGCAATCCCCTGATGGTAAGCAGTGATGCAATCGTTGGTGGTAAAGCGAGCTAGTTTATTAAAAGCCTATTCCTCAAAAAACTTAAAACTGAGTGAATAGCAAGGAATAGGTACTTAGGTACGGCAGTTGAGCGAGGTGATGCAATGTTTAACCCGACCAACGATGCTGCACCAGAGGGAGGTTGATCTGGAGACTCTCCACGACCAAACTCCCGACTCATCAATATTTGGCCTCGTACCTATCCGGCACACATCGCAACACAACTACTCAGACCCGTCCTCCGTAATTACCCACTGCTTCATCAGACATCATGTCGGAATACGACGAATCACTTGGCGGCAAGACTTTGTCTGGTAGGTGGTAGGTACCTACTTAACTTCTGCCAGCAGCCGATGTTATGGCCTACCACCGTACTTAACTAAGGTAAAATAATGTAAAACGTAGCCATGGTAGAAGCTTTCATGCTTCATCTAGGTATTATGTTGGTAGGAAATAATAGTTCTATATTAATAGGTAAGTAGGTACCTACATACACTAATGAATACCTACGAATATAATACTTATACCTACCTAACTCAACAATTAGGAGCAGTAGGTACCTACCTATATTAGTAGTTAGTCATGACAATGCAGTAAGTACCTACCTACCTATTCACTTATTATTTTATATTATCATGATTGATTCAGAGGAGAGAGTGAGTGTTATAAATACAATCAATCCATAAAAGCCTGTGCATGCATAAATGAATTAGGTATCTAATATTAGTCTTATAGCTGTCACACAAAACGCTATTTTTTATTTGTTAGGTAGATCAGATATCTACCTATTAGATAAAATAAAGCGTGTAGGTAGGTAGGTATTTTGTTTATCTAAGTACCTACTTAGTACCTAGGTACATAGAAAAAAATGAGCAATTTGAAGACCATTGTTGTTGTAGGTACTTAATACCTTTTGCTTGCAACACTGATTTCATATACCTAGGTAGGTAAGTTGGTACCTATTTTTTACAGGTTTTTCATTTTTTAGAGACCTTATAGGTAGTAATAGTTATAAGCTACCTAGGTACTGAATTCATATAATAAAATCATTTCACATGGTAGGTAGGTAGGTAGGTACCTACACCACACATTGTTATGCAGTGTTCAGAGCTATGGACTTATGAAACGTCACACAGAAGTTAAGTTCACGGTTACAATTGGACGTAATTATGCAAAATGGATAGAACCCACAAAAAGCGTTTTTTGAGTTACTGTCATAAATGGAATCTAGGTACACATCAACTTTAGTAGGTACCTATAGGTAGGTAGGTACCTATGCGATAAATATCTAAGCCGCAAAAAGTACAGGAACATACCCATTATTAAAAAGGAATTTAAAACAAACTACTGCTATTTTATTTTAATATATCAATTTCACTTCAACTTCTATTTTCCCAAAAGCAAGTTTCTGGAGCTGGATCCATTTTGCATATCTACGTACAATTATGCTTTTGAACTCATCCAGGTGCGTTTCATGGATACCTAAGAGCCGACAAGAGACTTCCCAGTTAAGTCATCAATTTGATACCTTATCATCCTTTCGATACTATTAGCGGATTATTTGAGTGGAAAATGTTATTATGATAGATGTAAGTCATCATCTACTTCACCTATAGGTACCCAAATACAGTGGGGTCCAGTCTAACCGGATACAACTGCATATTTGAATATTTTACATCGAGCGACCAACCTGACCTCTACAACCCTATCTCTTAATGGGTTATCTTGTCTCTATTTTTCCTGCTTCTGACGACTATCAAAGATCTACCAATGGCAACCAGGCCCAACGGTTTAACATGCTTTCTGAGGCATGGTGGGGTCTTGGTATGTCAAGATGGTCACCCATCCACGAACTATCTGCAGCAAGCTTAGCTTAACCTGATCGGTCGAAGCGTGCGGCTGTTATTTTTTAGTCACAAGCCTTTCATTTGATGTAAGTAAAATAAGGAAATAGAGGGTATCAAACAAATATAAAAGGAGTTTTAATATCACTTGATAACTACCTTTACGTATGTCCATTACCTATCTATCTATTCGTAGGTATGTATGCAGAGACTTTCATATTACAAACACAATTGGTACCTACTAAATAGCTACTGCCTTCCATAAATTTAATATGACATGTGTAGGTAAAAATACAATCATGTTTTAATATCATGTTTACACGCAATGCATGAGCTTCTTAGTTAGCTAATAGAAATACTTAAGTAGGTTTCTAAAGTAGGCAGATATCTAGATGAAATACTGTCTCCTTGCATGCAAGAATGTGCATGACATAAATAGAGATATACCTACTACATAAAATGGAAGACATGTGTTTGAACAACTTTTTATATACAATATGTAAAGAAAACCCTGTCCGATCCGTGAAGGTATTGTTAGGTGTCGATAACTGATTCTACTAATGCCCACAAAGACAGGCTAAACTTAAAAAAAATCCCCCTTTAAAAATAAATATTATTTCGCAAAAAGAGGTAACTTAATAGGTACATGTGCTGTAAGCAACCCCTTTGCGGGCGGCGGGGGGCAGGGCACGCGGCACCTGTGACGTGGTCGCGTCGCTATTCGCTTATAATAATACCGGTGTTGTCACTTTTTTGAAAATTACCAAATTTCGGGGAAATTGGAATTAATTCCCGGGAAAAAAGGATTAAGTATTTCAAAATTCATTAGTATTGTTACTATGATGATTATGTAAAATTTTATATTATATTTGGTCAAGTGTTTACCTAACCTTTATTATCCTTATGGGTCGGACAGGGTTTTCTTTACATATTGTATAAACAATGGTTTTTATATAACTTAAGTATAACGAAGGCATGATTACGTCCACTGGTGGTTCTTCCAAGCTGAGCCCTAATAGAAAACATCTATTGCAATGAAAAGGGTAGGTGTATACATACGGCTTCTTCAAATGATAACAACAGATATTGGCTAGTTGCTCGGTAAACTCTGTGATGATTTGCGTGACGTTAGTATTATTTATTTATTTATGTTAATACGGCTTCCAAAAGCCAATTACATTAACATAGGTACATACAAAATTAAAACAATACAAAATTAAAAAACATAAATAGGTAGGCAGGTACCTACATAGTAAAATTCAAATAATAATCTAAAGCAAATCATAAACAAAAAAAAAGACAAATCAGAGGAACAATAAAATAAAAACTAAAAATAAAAAAATAACGCAGTAAACGAACTAATTAAATTTTGTTTTCGCAGAACGCTAAGCAAGCGCGCATTAAAATGTTAAATTCATCTGCGAATATATCACACTTGGGGTTAGCTTCCATGAGGCTATTCAGCGCGGAAAGAACGCGAGGAATAGGGGATGACGCACGGGCTACCGTGCGACATGTAGGCACAGCTAGCAGACGGTGTCTGCGGCCACGGAGATAGTTACCAGGAACGTGAAGACGAATCAGCTCATTGAGGAGATCACTGGCATCTGTTGTCCCTCTACATATTTTTAACATGATTTTCGTTCGGTCATATGCTCTCCTCGTTTCTAACATAGGTATATCCCTAAACATCCTGAGATAAATTTAGTTGGGTATAAATATGGATAATATCCAAAACTGATTTTATTTAGGAATCTCAAAAATGCCTTTTGAACTTTTTCAAGTACGTAATACCTAGTGCGTAAGTAGCCTCATGTGGAGTATGACGCATAGTGCGCATGCAGCGTTGTAGACACCGCTACATACCCTTTCCGTTACAAGTTGTATGCTTAGATGGCTAAATACCTACCTATAGGTACCTAATAGGTTATAATACCTAACTAGAGCAAATATAGAAAAGTGTGAATTAAAAAATACTTTCATTCTAGGATAATCAAGAATTTATTTTTTGTTTAAAATAAAATAGGTATATAAGGTATTTACAAACTTTTAATCAATAGATACTTAATATATAAAGCTGAAAAGTTTGTTTGTTGGAACGCGCTAATCTCAGGAACTACTGGTCCGATTTGAAAAATTCTTTTTGCGTTGGATAGCCAATTAATCCAGGAAGGCTTTAGGTTATATAACATTACGCTGAGACGAATAGGAGTAGAGCTTAAATATTTTTTGTTATCGAAACCTACGCGTGTAATCGCGGCGCGAAGCTAGTAGTAAATAAACTACAATACCTAGGTATACTTATTAAAAAAAAACATTTATTGCGTCCAAAATAAAATGGGAATCCAGAATTTCAATGATTTTCGTAGGTACTTATCCATATCATAATATAGCTGTATTTAGATAAATCTATAGGTACAAGCAGAGTGTCGTATTGCACTTTTATATTTAACAATTCTTATCTATTTATTGATAAGCTGCTTAAGATTCTAGCGTAGAATCTTTAGACTTAATGGATACCTACATGGTTATAGAGTAGGTATACAATCATAATATCTATGTAGGTACCTACCTATAGGTAACTTATCTTACAATATTCTGGCATGCAACAAACAATGGTGTAAGTGTAACATACCTGTTTATTTTAATATTTAAATAACCATCGGTGGTTATCTACAACCCCTGACAAAAGTTTACAAAAGTATAAATCAATGCAACAACTCATTTAACGATTATTACCTGGAACATTTATGTCTTTAGAACATGCATACAACTGACGTTCATGTCAAACAAATATAACTTACCTACTCCAGGGTAGTTTTCACTCCACTTTCATTCACTGTAATTCTCCCTAAACACATTTCACTTTACCCATGGTAAGAATTAGGTTGAATAATGGTTTTTTTCCACATAAGCTTCCTAGGTAGGGAAATAACACTGGTAATTTGCTTGGAGACAATTTGATACAAGTTTTGACAATCCATACTAATATTATAAATGCGAAAGTAACTCTATCTGTCTGTCTGTTACGCTTTCCCGCTTAAACCTCTCAACCGATTTTGATGAAATTTGCCACAGACAATCTTTAGACCCTGAGAAAGAATATAGGCTACCTTTTATCCCGGAAAAATTTGATATTCCCGAGGGAAATCTAAAAAGCGCGATATAACCGAACTCTACGCGGGCGAAGCCGCGGGCGGAAAGCTAGTCGTGATATAATTTTCCGTGGGTACCTATTTATTTTAAGGAACTCAATAAAATCTACCTATGGTTAAAATAAAAACTTTTTTTACAAAAAAAAAAAAACAACCGACTTCCAAAAACCACTACAAAGTGAAAAATAATCAATTTCGAAAGTCGGTGTCAAAAACGAATATACAAAAAACACAGACACTTTTTAGTTGTGAAAAGTACTATGTACCTACCTATTCAGTTGCATTCGGTCAGATTGGAAGCTGACGCAAACATAAGTAGGTAGGTAGTTGGGAATCGACGTATTTAATTTTGTTTACTTTAATTTTTACCCACAATTTTGAAGAATTCCCTCGACTGCCTATGGTCTTCATCATCAGATTTACTGCAGACCAGTATTTTAAACCAATGGGTGCAAAGTTTTCATCTATATAAATGAATGAAGTCCAAACACAAAGTAGCTACTGTCGACAGCCTCCGTGGCGTAGCGGTAGTGAACGCGGCCGTTGCGCAAGGAGGCGCGGGTTCGATCCCCGCGCAGTTCAAATATTTGTGTGCATGAATATCAATATTTGCACTGGTCTGGTCGTGCCTCGGAAAGCACGTTAAGCCGTTGGTCCCGGTTGCCATACGAACATCTAATGGCAGTCGTTACGTGTTGTTGGAACCCTCAAAAGTCCAACAATTGGTCTAACTGCAATGCTTCGATATCGACTTCGGGTTGTGGAGGTCAGACGGCAGTCGCTTCACGGAAAATACTTATTGAAGTTTAGCCAAAATCAGCAGTTAGACTGATAAAGCGGACCCCAGAGTCCAAAGCTGAAAAAGTTTCGGATGCGACTGAGATTAACGCGGAGATGATGATGATGATGACAAAGTAGCTACTGTAAACCTTTGAGGAGTAGGTAGGTACAGTCACAACCCAACTAGGTGTAAAGTTCTTATCAATACAAATTAATCAAGCCCAAACACAAGGTAGCTGCTGTGAATTTTTGAGGAGTTCCCTCGACTGTCTCCCGGCTCTATCGTCAGATCTACTCCAGAGCTTTATTAAATTGTAGTGCTTTAAAATACTTACTTAATGAAAATACTAACAAATGCACTAGTTGCCCCTACGACTTTCCCCTTGATTTATCTGGTCTTCCATCATCAAATCCTGATTTCCTTATCATGGGACCTTGGAAATATCTTCTTTCCAACAAAAAAAGGAATGATCAAAATCGGTTCATAAACGACGAAGTTATCCCCGAACAAAATCCATACTAATATTATAAATGCGAAAGTAACTCTATCTGTCTGTCTGTCTGTCTGTTTGTCTGTCTGTTACGCTTTCCCGCCTAAACCTCTCAACCAATTTTGATGAAATTTGGCACAGACAATCTTTAGACCCTGAGAAAGAACATAGGCTACCTTTTATCCCGGAAAAGTTTAATGTTCCCGAGGGAAATCTAAAAAGCGCGATATAACCGAACTCCACGCGGGCGAAGCCGCGGGCGGAAAGCTAGTAAAAACATAAAAATAAAGCATATATACCTACGGTCAAATTGAGTAACCTCCTCCTTTTTGAAGTCGGTTTAAAAATTATGTATAAAAGTTTGCCTAGCCATAATCTCAGTAAATTTTTATCCATCTTTTTGGCAGTTTTACATAGAACGTTTACTCCGGTGCTATGTTTATACGGCTGGAATGCGTCTAATGGCGTGCAAAATATTATTATTATATATATATATATATATATATATATATATATATATATATATATATATATATATTATAAACCAGCGCTTGACCGCAATCCTGCCTGATGGTAAGCAGTGACGCAATCGTTGATGGTAAAGCGCACTAGTTTATTAAGTGCCTATTCACCTATTCACTCTAGCCTTGAAGACACTCAAATTGTAGTCCGACGGAAACACCGCCGCTGGCAAATTGTTCCAGTCCCTCGATGTACGCGGTATAAAGGAGGAGGCGTAACGCTTCGTCCGGATCGTTGTGGTGTTAACAACGTAAGGGTGGAAACCAGCCGTACGACGGGACGTCCGATGGTGAAACGGAGATGGGGGAATTAAATCATGCAATTCCCTCGCACACTCCCCAAAATGTATCCTATAGAACACCAAAAGGCTGGCTACTCTACGCCTGTGCTCTAGGCTTTGGAGACCAACTCGAGTTAGATTAGGGTCACCAATCAGCCTCTTCGCACGTCTCTCCACTGAATCCAAAGTGGCCAGGTGACACTTAGCAGCACCAGCCTAAATGTAGCTGCAGTACTCCACACACGAACGGACCTGTGCTTTGTATAACATTAGAAGCTGAAGGTGTGAAGAAGGTGTGAAGTGCATGAAGTGCTTTCTAATTCCGTAGTGGAGTGATTGATTAACAAACATTCAAACATACCTACTTTTACTTTTTATACTTACATGGGACTATAAAGGCTAAAACTTTAAAAAACTACAACTACAGTAGGTAATTTATAAGCAGGTATTTATATAAACTAAAGAAAATCATGAATTAATTAGGTACATTTTGGAAATAAAAGAACTGAGGTTATAGGATAAGTAAAAAGAATAGGTACACAATCAGAGAAAGTTTTAAATTACAATCCATAAGTACTAATATTATAAATGCGAAAGTAACTCTGTTTGTCTGTCTGTCGGTCTGTCTGTCTGTCGGTCTGTCTGTCTGTCTGTCGGTCTGTCTGTCTGTCTGTCTGTCTGTCTGTCTGTCTGTTACGCTTTCCCGCTTAAACCTCTCAACCGATTTTGATGAAATTTAGCACAGACAATCTTTAGACCCTGAGAAAGAACATAGGCTACATTTTATCCCGGAAAATTTTGATATTCCCGAGGGAAATCTAAAAAGCACGATATAACCGAACTCCACGCGGGCGAAGCCGCGGGCGGAAAGCTAGTAATTAATAATGAGGAAAATTCTAAGTGATAGATATGCCTATAATTTGACTGAGACACAAATTATCAGTTGGAAACCAGTAAAATAATCTGGTATCTATAGGTACCTGCTAGTGCCGACACACATAGGTATAGGTAGGTATATTTAGATGCTTTAATTAATGGCTGCACCTTATTGCCTCTAGTCATTATACCTACCTAAGTAAGTAGTTATACCTAACAGCTTTGTCACAGCTTCTTCTTTCTTTTGTGTAACAACTTCATTGTCTAGAATCATTACCACTGTATTAAAAACGATGAAGATAAACATCGGCCAACCAGTACCTACCCGAGAGAGTTCAGTGCGGCTCATTGTTGTGTTTTAGCTGTAGAAAGATTTCAGATTGATTACGCTATACTATACTTAGTTGAAATCAAAAGAAAATTCGGAGATCCTAGACCATCAGTCAGTCAACTCTCACCAGGGAAGCGGACAGCAGCGTTTCTCCTGTGGAATAACAAATTACTGCGATCCCCAACCCGCCTGCCAAGCGTGGGGATTATGGCAATGCTCCTCAATGGAGTGAAAGCCTTGACAAAGGCCTCCCTTGTCCAGCAGTGGACCTCTATAGGTAGGCTGAGAAAAAGAAGTAGATCATCAGTCTTCTACCTTGACGGCTTCTATCACGCTTGCTTGATTCCTTCACAGCTTTAGTTATTATTGTCATTTTTATTATAGCACCTGTTGATTCACAGCAATCATGCCTTCATATCCTCAAGTAAGTATATACCTGCCTAGTATATATGTTCACATCCATTGTCTTACATAACTACCTGAGTTTCAACTCACTTTAATTAAGTAGGTATAACGACTTCACACTCAATAAGTACACCTTTTTACGTCTATTTTTATGACATGTTTATGGCAGATTATAATCAGCAAGACAACCATAACTTTTTTGTTTCTTATATGAGAGACAGTAAGAAATTAATGAAAAGTATTATTGCCTTAGACCACTTAACTTTTTCCAACCGTTCCCGCACCACGGCTAAAGAGGGCGAGTCGAAGCTTCTAGAACACTCTAGAAATTTCCTTAAGAAATAACGAGGCGTGTTCTTTTTTTGACAAGAGTCGCCTGATGTCCATCAACGGGGCTGAGCTTTGAAAATGGGGCTAAACTTTACTTACATTTTAGCTTAAAACCCTAATTTTATAACGTGCATTATTTTTGCCAATGATAAAGCGTGACTTGACCATAAGCACAGACACTGGCTCATGTCTATAACCCGCTAATTATTAATCTGCCTAGACTTTTCCCAACTATCTTAGTGTCAGCCTCTAGTCTAACCGGATAGTAGCAATAGGTACCTACTAGTTTTAACAATGCGACTGCTTATCTGACCTCCACGATCCAGTTAGGTACTGGTTAATACTAAGCCCTTTAAAAAAATGAATATAATATTCTCGGTGGTAGGCAACAACATCAGCCGCCGGCATAAGTTACCATCCACCAGACAAAGTCTTGCCGCCAAGCGATTCGTCGTGTTCCGGCATGATGTCTGGTGAAGCCGTACGGAGAACGAGTCTGAGCAGTTGTGTTGCGATGTGTGCCGGGTAGGATGTGCCTAATGTTGTTGTGTCGGGAGTTTGGTCGTGAAGGCTCTCCAGATCATCCTCTGGCGCAGCATCGTTGGTCGTGTTGTTGGGTTAAACATTGCATCACCTCGCTCAACTGCCGTCTTCCTTCCTATTCACTCAGTTTTTTTGAGTGAATAGGCTTAATAAGCTAGTGTGCTTTACCATCAACGATTGCATCACTGCTTACCATCAGGCGGGATTGCAGTCGAGCACTAGTTTATAACTGTTCTATTAAAAAAAAAAAAAAAATATAGGTACGTGGGTAGGTATATGAAACTGTCCGAAGCCGTTAGGTTGTTATTTACTTATTCTTTACAAAATAATTTATTATTTCATCACTGTTGCTCATTGTATTACAATGTTGCTTGATAAAAATCCAATCCGAATAATTGTACATTTAAAGATAACTAGGATGTTCGTAGCAGGCGCCTACGGCGTAGTAAGTGCTACGCAATATTTAATTTTGACCTCTCTTTAGATGATCCAGGTTTTTGGATAGTCATTCATACATACTATTTAGATGCCATATACTAGGGGGAAGTCCCCCAGTGGCGGACACTTAAGATTAGCAGTAAACATTTAAAAAAACTATTCTGTAAAACGTATCTTTATTGACATCTTCCTTAACTCGATGAATTTTATAGTCAAAATAAAAAATAAAAACTGATAATTTAAACAGTTATAATTATACTAGAAAGCAAATATTTATAAAGGTAGCTAATTAAATTTGTAAAACGGAATAAAAATAATAGAAACAAAAAAAAAAAAGAATACCTATAAGTTTTTTGTAGGTACTAGATATCATCATCATCAACCTTTTATTGTCCCACTGCTGGGCACAGGTCTCCTCTCATACAGAGAAGGATTGTGCATAATCACCACGCTTGCTCAATGCGAGTTGGCGATTTCAGACTTATAAAGTCCATGGTTCCTTAAGATGTTTTCCTTCACCTTCAGTCATTGGTGTCCAAGATATACTTAGAAAGTACATATAACTTTAGAATAGTTACATTGGTACTTGCTGGACCTGGAATCGAACCCGCAAACTCATGCTTGAGAGGCTGGTGTTTTAACCACTAGGCCACCACGACTACTACGTACTAGATATAGTCGTCTTTAATAGGCTTTCTGACACAGTTTCAGCTTTATTAAATATATTAATTTATCAACACTTAAATAGGTATGGTTGACTGTGATTAGGAAGTTTATTATAAATATGTAGGTACTTATAGGTACATTAGGCATCTCAACGAGCCATCCATTTTTTTGAGTCTGAATGTAGGAGCAACAAATTTGTTCTAGTTGAAATTTCTTGTATTTATATTATGGATATATACTTACCCGTACGTATATTTTTAAATAAATATTTTTATATGCATATACCTACAAGATTGTAAAGCAGACCCCAGACTCCAAAGTTGAAAAAGCTTCGGATGCGACTGGTATTAACGCTGAGATGATGATGATGATATGTACCTATAAACAAGATTTTTACAAATATGCTGAGAAGTGGCGCCTTCTCCCTCTCGATATTTGTGAAAATTACGTGCAACAAATTTCAGGAGTTTAACATAATGTCCGGCGTGTCATTACTGTGGGGATCGCCCAGACGACACGGTGGAGCATAAGGTGGAGGTCTGCCCGGCTTGGGTAGAGCACCCCCGTGTTCTCGTGGCGGTGATCGGCGTGCATCCGGCCCTTGTCCAGGCCATGGTCCGGAGTGAAAGTGCATGGCAGGGCGTCATCTCCTTCTGCGGAGCAGTGATGCTGGCAAATGAGGACGCGGAGTGCGTGAGGGAGCAGGAAACCCAGCGTCCTCACGCCTCTCGCCGCCGCAGGAGACGCCGTGGTCGGCAGACAACATCGAACAGTAAGGACCAGGCCGGGTCGACGGCGCGCTGTGTTTCTCGCGCACCTCAAAGATATGTCAGTACATCGTGATGGGTCCACGAATACCGATGCCTCCTGAGTCAGGGCTGCGGGTTGGTTAAAAAAATAAATCGTCGTGTGAAATTCGTCGTATAATGTCTGGTGAAGCCGTACGGAGGACGGGTCTGAACAGTTGTGTTGTAATGTGTGCCGGGTACGATACGCCAAATGTTGTTGTGTCAAGAGTTTGGTCGTGGAGGGTCTCGAGATCAATCTCCCTCTGGTGCAACATCATTAGTCGTACCGTAAGGTTTAACATTGCATCGCCTCGCTCAACTGCCGTCTTCCTTCCTATTCACTCAGTTTTGTTTTGAGTGAATAGGCTTAATAAACTAGCGCGCTTTACCTTCAACGATTGCATCTCTACTTAGCATCAGGAGGGATACCGGTCAAGCACTAGATTATATTTATAAAAAAAAAAGAAATAATACCTCATAATTTTGTGACTATGTAATTTAACTGTGTGTGGTCCGACACACACGTTAAAAAAACAATAACAATTTCTAATAGTAAATTACTCGTGTAGGTACTTAAGCGAATAGAAGCAAAAACTATCAAGCTCATACTACTAAAAGGAAAACAAAAACGAAATGTACGTAATAGGTAAGTTTACCACACCTTGTGTTAGACATATAAAAACTAATATGCTCATAAAGCGTGAGGAGTTAAATACCAAATATACACAGTGCTTCTATCATGCCTTGGATACCAAACTTAAATGAGAAATAGATAAATTGTCGAAAAAGGCTTAGTTTTGCAGAAAACGCAATCAATAATTCTAATTAGATTTAACTGATTTAGAGTTAGCACATTTACTATACCTACTATAGTTATTTATTATAATGTGATGTCGAACGGTATTCTGTTCTGGGGAAAGGGTAAATTCCCGCCTTATGTAGAACCGGAACCTTCGGAAACAGCTGTGTCTGGTGAGGACCTGCGTCAAGCGGAAAGTGAGAGCGCCTTGGCGCCTCTCTAGCCACTCCTAGAAGGGACTTACCGCCGCTCTTGTGACGTGCCCATCGCTTACATACCTTAGGTACATTTCAGTAGGAAGTGTAAAATAACCAATCATTGCTGCCGATCGATGATGTACCTAATATCCACTAAAATTAGGTGAAGTGAGCATCTAAATGATGCTTCCTGCTTTTCTGCTGCTTTTCTAAATGATGATGATGAATTCGTGGCGTAGATGGAATTACAACGCACGCACATCATCTAAGTTTTCACGATGAGATGATTAGGTACAGAATCGAACTTTTGGACAAAGGTCTGTCGTTGATGGATTATGGACCTACCTACGTGTCAGAAAAAAATAATTGCAAATTACATAATTGTGTATGAATATTTTTTTCTATGCGGACGAAAATATAAAAGCTTTACAAGTTTTTAAAAGGAAGAGGTTCTAATTAAAAACATTTTTATAGTTTTTATTTTATCGAAGTACCTACCTACGTTTGCTTTGCAATTGGAGGATTAATCAGTCCTCTAATTGCTCGGTAAATGTTATACATACTTACCTACCTATATTAAGTTACCTATAATGAAGTTACTTACATAAAATCCATTGTTTAGATACCTATAAAAAGGTATTCAAACACGTGTCTTCAGTTTTATGTACCTACCTACTACCTAGGTATATATATATTTATGTCACGGGCATTCTCGCATCCAAGGAGGCAATATTTCTTCTACAAATCTTCCTACTTAGGAAACCTACTTATTTCTATTAGCTAACTAAGAAGCTCATGACAGCCTTCGTGGCGTAGCGGTAGCGAACCTCGATCGTCGATCCCCGCACAGTGCAAGTATTTGTATGCATGAATATGAATATTTGCACTGGTCTGGTCGTGCCTCGGAAAGTACGTAAAGCCGTTGGTCCCGGTTGCCACGCGAACATCTAGTGGCAGTCGTTACGGGTTGTTGGAGCCCTTAAAAGTCTAACAATTGGTCTAACTGCAATGCTTCGATATACCCTTCGGATTGTGGAGGTCAGACGGCAGTCGCTTCACGGAAAATATCGAAGTTTAGCCAAAATCAGCAGAGTTCGAGAGCTAGACTGGTAAAGCGGACCCCAGATTCCAAAGCTGAGAGCTACGGATGCGACTGGGATTAACGCTGAGATGATGATGATGATGACATAGCTACCTATAAGTACCTAGGTATTAAAATTTAATACAAAATAAAAAAGACTGTTTTCGTTTTCCAAGGTTATCATTTTTGATTTATGAGTTATTGCTGCAATTTGCAGCTCATTACCTATTAGACAAGTTATCCCACAGAACAGATAAAAGAGATCTATTCTAGATCTCTTTTCGTGTAATCACTCTTATAAATCCCTTCTTAATAATATTAAAATTGTTGAAATGTAAATCAAATATTGGCGCCGATTTTTTTGTTAACAACTTACCTAACTAATTTGTGGTTTCCTTTAATTTCTAAGTACTAGTACCTATATCGTCGATTTAGATCAGGCACGAAATGATTTTTTTAATAAAATATTAAGAAAAAGATGCATCGAATTGATGCAAAAAGGAATCGGGGTCATTGAGCCAATTCCTTTCCCACTAATTTAACCAACAATATTACAAGGAATGTTTAAACCTTTTACATTTTAATATTTAAAGTTATCTACTTTTTAAAGTGGAAAATCTTAATTCTCATTCATTCATTCTCATTAAAAAACTTTTGGCGCGAATCTTCTAAAGAATCATGAATGTATTATATTAAGCGTTTAGTTGATAGCAAATTGCCGTAAGCGACAGTCGCTTGTTATCGCAAAAAGGTCTTTAAACTTAATAGGTTACGTTTTATAGCTCTGTGGAAGGCGACATCGTTTACGTGATGGCAATCGAAGGGGAACGGTCGTTAGTTCCGGCTCTTGCCGCATTATCAGTGGCAGCACTGTGTATGACTTTCCTGAACAGAAATTAGTTTTAGTTCATTTGGTTGTGCAATTTATTATTTTTCAAAAGAAAATATTTTTATCAATAAGAAAAACAGACTGAAAAATGTAAATGTCATTAATTTAATATAAAACTCTGTCTTTGCGCAGCGAATTTTATTTATTTATATTATATTAACATTATTAATAAATAAAAAATATATTTTAATTTTTAAATTATCTATCATAAAATGGTGTCGCAAATCATAAAGACAATTTTGAAAATATAAAACTCATCCTTACATCCGCTTACAATTTTCAAACTAACAGCGCCATCTCGTATCGAGTGGCAGAACTACGTAGCGAGCTCACGCACACATAGGTTCCCTCCCGTGTTGCCATTTAGACACACTCACATATCCCACCCTGAAAAAACCGGAGGGCCGCGCGGTAAATCGGGATATCTTATGTAAAAGATCGCGGTAGCCTACCTATGTACCTAATACTGATTAACGTTTTATATTTTCCTGGCTAACATGCTTTTTATATCTTTCATTGGGCTAGGAAATGGATGGGTACGGATATGTTCGTAAGTAATTGAATTTAAGTATGTTTCTTCTGCTCCCGTGAAAGCTTTTTTTTTATTAAATACTTATCGACTTAAAAAAACTTAGGTAGGTATGTTTTATTTGAATATCTTCTGACATAAAAGTGTAATTTATCTTTTATGCTCTGACTAACCTAAAATTTAGGATATTCTTGTTTAGATATTCTAAACCAATGCACTTGATTGGTTTAAAAAAAACTAGATTAGGTATTAAAATCTTATGTATAAAGCTAACGATGCAATTTTTGACACAAATACCTAATAGTAGAAAAATTCCGAAACAATTTGGACTTGCAGTAGGTAACTAGTCTATAGGTACCTACCTAATTAGAAAAAAAATCAAATAAATAGGTAGCTGTAGGCAGAAGATTATTTAACAACGCATTTAGGCACAGTTCATGTGGAAGTAAGAAATAATCAATCAGAGATACAGAAGAGGAGAAACGGCATTTAGATACACAATAGAATATAATAATACAAAAGGATTGACTTATTAGTTATAATTAAGTACCCATTGTTTTTGAAGGAGATTAAAACAACAATTTAATTAGGTATACTTGCTTGCATATGACTTTATTATTTCTTAATGGTAGGTATTTTAAGTAGGTATTGTCAGATACAGTTTCCGTATCTTATGCAATTCTAACGGTTAACATCTTAAGACAAGAAAAAACAGAGTATATGTAACAAAAACATTACATTATTATATTTTATATGTAACAAAAACTATGAAATGTAAGAAACTGATTTAAAAAAAAAAGAAACAACAACGGACGCTAAAAAGGCTTTAGGTATGTATTGAAAGTTTTAAAAACGTTTAAAGTTAGCATTAAAAAGGCAAGATCTAAGTCTAAGATAACACTGATGGTATATGTAACAAAAACTATGAAATGTAAGAAACTGATTTAAAAAAAAAAAGAAACAACAACGGACGCTAAAAAGGCTTTAGGTATGTATTGAAGGTTTTAAAAACGTTTAAAGTTAGCATTAAAAAGGCAAGATCTAAGTCTAAGATAACACTGATGGTGTAAAAGATAAAAAAGTTTAAAATTAAATATGCGCTTAGGTATATGAATGTTGATACAGGAGATGTATTGATGAAGGACATAAGTGCTTCGTTGAGGTCATATAAACTGGCATGACAAAATAAAGATAAACAAGTAATACCTAAGCAGGTACCTACTAATGAAAATACAAAAATCTAAGTGATGAGTTCTGACTTACAAATTTGCAAAATGTTTGAATATTGAGTACCTACCTAAGTATGTAACTATTATGAAAAATCGCTTTGAATATTTTAAGGTTTTTATTTGTTAGATTGAAATAAAAAAAAATGCTTTAGTGTTCTTTTTTATTATTTAGGTAGGTATTAGGTAGTTATCGTTGTGCCAAACGATTTCATTGACGCAGACTTAAAATGTCATTCAAATAATGAATACTTCTACAAGTTGTAGCAAACATAGGCCTATCTGAGAATTGAATCATACGAACGCCTTACCTTAATGAAATTCGATAACTATGCTGACTTATCATTAATAAGTACTAAACAATAATACTAAATTGCATATTTAATATTATTAAAAAACATTAAAAAACAAAACACTTGCCTATAAAACCGAAGTAACGGCAAATGCATCAAGAAAAAAAGGTTCAAAAGGCAATTTTTTAGCACTCAGTTCCTAAGCGAAGCTTGTTACAATTTTTTACTCAAAACAGCGATGAATACCGTAATTTTTTATAATCTTTATCCTAATTATGACCACCACTTTGTTTCGTAACTGCGGTACCTAATACGTAAAAAGTAGAGTAAAAACTCATTGTAAAAAGGTTACCTTTTTATGTGCAACGGGTTACGGCACAATAGTCTATGGGAAGATCCGTTTATAGGGCAATATAAATATACAATAGTGGTGTGACATTCGTTTTTACTAATGATCTTATTTCTAAAATAACCGAACAACATTACTGGGGAATGCGCCTCAGTACGATTATTTAGCTTGCACAGCGCGTATGTTTGTTAGAATTAATCACCAATCCGTGACTTCGCAATAAAAGCAAGCATGTGTGTAAATGATAAAGTATTTGTAAGTGTCGTGTGTGTATGTGTGCGGTGAGGCGATAAAGAAGTGTCAAGGAAAAAGTGGTTTTATCGGTGAGAATAGCGTTTATTAATTACAGAGTAAGTAATATTATAAACCAATTAATAGCTTGCTATTGAATTGTATGACTTGATAAAAAAATTGTAACGCAAATATTTATTTGTCTACACATGTTAGTATTTTGTATAAATTCGGATTTAATTGTAGGAAATAACCTACCTTATTAAGTAAACATTGAGCTTTAACTTAGGTACATAAATTTTCCTCGTCACTCTCTAACTCTTTAAATAAAATTGTTATACCTATAGGTAATACACGTAGCATTTTTTTCAATTCAATTTGGACAATTGACTTATTATTTATAGGTATAGGTACCTAAGTTAATACAAGACAATTGTCATATAATAGTGTAGATATGAAATGAAATGAAATCGTTTATTAAGCAAGTAGGATCACTGATCACTTTTACACGACATATGTTTTTTTTTTTTAAACTAGATTAAGCCGGCATTTCCTAACTGACTATCTCTGAGAAGAAGTAGCCGAAACAAACTCAGGGATCATCGTCTTTTTTCAAGTCCAGACATGGGCGTGGATATAAGATACGTATGTAATATTATATAGATACATAAACATATCTATGTATACCTAGGTAGGTATTATGACAGGGTATGTTGGGTTATTAATATCTAGTAAGTACCTAATTACATAACAAACACTACCACAATCCGAGATCTACATAATTCCTAATGTTTCCAAATCATACTTTTATAGTTTAAGACGTCAACGACAAAATTCGTCATGTTATTAGTGGAAATCAGAAGTCACAAAGTGATTTCCATTGACATTTGAATTTTTAGGATATAAATAAACTTTATCAAAGTCAAAGACTGTATAATATCAATTCAATCGGGTTTTTATTAATCAAATAATTATATCGAGTTATGTAAATAAATTGCTATACCTAGGTATGTAGGTAGGTACAAAAAACTCGTAAACAAATCAATTATAATTATTAATAAATGGAATTGCGTAAGCACATAGATAATAATATCAGATACTGTAAGTAAACTTAAACACGCAACAATAACAAAGCATTATACCTAGATGTTTTTCTTGACCATACTCAATGGGTACCTATCCTATTGATTATGAAACCAGGAAGGTTAATAAGATTTTTATTAAACTATTTTAACAATTTTATATTTTTAGTATCTGTATCATTCCATATTATATTTTTTCAATGACTTAAGAATGATAAATGATTTGTAGGTTTGTGTAAACACATTTACAAGTCAATATATCAATTATACATATTATGTAGGTGTGTATATATATGAGTTACTATTAGATTATCAGTTATTTTTTATCTATAGTGTTGCTATTTCAAAGAATGAGAGTACAAGAAATTTAACTGTAATAAACTGAAACTCATTGTTGAACACTGAAATTGTTTTTTTTACAATACTTACCTACTAATGCTTCAATTAACAAAAGACAAAAGTCTCTCGTTTCAAGTCTTTCTTACGTTGAAATAAATATCTTAGATACAATACGATACATAACTATTCCATAATAAAAAGTTACATTTTATACGAACTTAGTTACAGCAGCGCAGTTACTTAAGAAAGAATGGAGGTACCTATTTTAAGAAAGGATGTTTATCTGAAAGCCGACGTTATCTATACCAATATATAAAGCTGAAGAGTTTGTTTGTTTGTTTGAACGCACTAATGTCAGAAACTACAGGTTCGATTTGGAAAATTCTTTTTGTATTGGATAGCCTATTAATCCAGGAAGGCTTTAGGCTATATATATATATAACATCATGCTGCGACCAATAGGAGCGAAGCATAAGTAACTGTACGTCGCTGGCGGGCGCTAGTAACCTGTACCTATAGGTACTAAATATCTTCAGCCCATAATACCTATATGTTGTATATAAATCTAAAATATCCTTCAAGAAAATCGTGACAGGATAGGTACCAACCAATTAATACAATTATTTGTATTCACATAGTAGAGCTGCAATCACCGGTAGTCAATTAACATTCAAGTTGCTTTGTTCTGTGTCAGGCCTTATTTAGACAAACAATTTGGTGGTCGTGTACCTACCTGAATGTATTATTTGGTTTAGGTGTGGCGCCTGTATTGACAGCTTGCCTTGTCTGAATCCAATGAACCGGGTTATTGGTAGGCTTAATTGTTGTGATACGAAGCCTCACTGCTTTTTTACCATTAGTTATAAGTACAGTTGATTTTAAATCTCGGCAATATAATATTTATACTGAATTTTCATGGGAGCAAAATGTTAACTATAATTCCTAACTAAATTTTAAATTTAGGTAACTATTTCCTACTACCTAGTCAAAAAAAAACCTTTAGTAAAAATTTAGTGCTTATTTATTGATTAACTTTAGGTTGACTAATCTTTGTGATTGAAGGTACATTTTTTTGTAGGAAAAGTATAAAAATAGTAGGTCATTAACAACATTTCAAGCACTTAACCTTAGGTATAAATAATACTTAATGCACCCTTAACACAAACTACACCCGTTACAAACTTTGCCTTACAAAGTATGAGTATTTAATTAAGGCTATTTACGTATAATTTAACAAAATATAAACGCTGTCAAGTTACTATAGAACTGAAACCACAGGTAAAAACACAAGCAATTTGGGCGGGCTTTAGAGCACGCAATATCGCGTGCCGTCGGACAGTCACTGCCGACGCAAAACTTGCCTACGCAACGCAAATAACCCATACAAGAAACAATTACCACGCTAAATATAACCTTTAAAACATCAGAATAGAGAACAGAATCCCGTAACTGTATATTTCCTTAACTACAACCACTAGTTTTGTTTCGGCTAGGCTTTGAGGGAAACGTAGGAAAAAGGAATGGACTTGGCAATTGGTTGATTCACTTGTTTATTGTATTTTGAATTATTTATTTTGATAATGCACGCATGATTCTTGCGATATTTAGCAACCGAATACATTATGATAAAAGATTCATTGCCTTCATATGAAGGTACGCATTTTTCAATGGCATGCCCCGCTTGTAAATTATTCCATCGTTCATATGCTTATGTGTTTAACCTTATAAATACTGTTTAACCAATTTACATACTAATGAGTAGGTGTTTGTTACGTCATTGTAGTTATATAAATGTCTGGTGTAACGAGGTCCCTCACTATGGGCCTCATAAGAAAGCTCAAGGTCGGCCAGAGAGCTATGGAGAGGGCTATGCTAGGTGTTTCTCCGTGTGATCGAATCAGGAATGAGGAGATACGTAGAAGAATGAAAGTCGCCGAGGTAGCCCAGCGGATTAGCACTTTGAAATTGCAGTGGGCGGGTACATAGCACATAGAGCCGATGGCCGATGACCTGGCCCATCGGCCATCGGCTCTTGAATGGCGACCACTTACCGGCAAGCGCATAGGTAGTCGAATCATCATCATCATTATCATCAGCCTTTACTCGTCCACTGCTGGACATAGGCCTCTTTCATGGCACGCCAACAAGCTCGATCCTGAGCAGTTCTCCGCCAGCCACTACCAGCCACCTTTTTGATATCGTCGCTCCATCTCGCCCAAGGGCGTCCCACGCTACGTTTGCGGAGACGCGGTCTACACTCAAGGACTCGTTTACCCCAATGGATGTCGGGCTGGTCACATATGCCGCAGGTAGTCGAATGACCTGACCAAAATCGCAGGGAAGCGCTGGTTGCAGGCCGCGTCCAATCTTTTTGGAAATCCCTAGGGCAAGCCTATGTCCAGCAGTGGAATTCCTGTGGCTAACATAATGATGATGATGAAATGTTTGGTATTCGGAACAGTTTGCTCCTTAGAAGTTCTCATTATTGCGTGTTGAGCTGTTATGATTGTGATAGGAACAGTTCAAATGGAACGATTGTAGTGCTTTCTTACACGGAAACTCTCGAAACAAATTTTATTTAAGAAAAAATGGCCTTTCGTGTGTTCAGAGCACAATGTGGAAAGACAATTTGTATATTAAAAAAAAAGTTTTATTTCACACTTCTTTTGTTGTTATTTCCGCTAATTAGGTACTAGTACCTATTAAACTACAACATCTTCAGTCGTTACTTACAATATTGTTGTACGATTGAACATGCGCTTGATCAGTTTATTTGTTAAAGCACTTTGGAAATATTAGGCTTATTATTCTACATTATTAGAAATTAAATAATTTGTTTACAACCATTTAATTCCACAAAATAATCCTGATAATATAGCGAAGAAAATCAAATAGGTAGGTAAGTATTAAACAAATTATGTATTTACTAGCAGCCGCCAGCGACTTCGTTCGCGTGGAGTTAGTTATGCTCCGCTCCTATTGGTCGGAGCATGATGTTATATAGCCTAAAGCCTTCCCGGATTAATGGGCTATCCAACGCAAAAAGATGTTTTCAAATCGGACCAGTAGTTCCCGAGATTAGCACGAACAAACAAAGAAACATACAAACTCTTCAGCTTTATATATTAGTATAGATTAGTTTCCTATTCGCCTTGCATTCCTTAAACTGTCTTATTTAGCAGCATGCTTCACTTCCATTATACCGTGGCGTATAAACTGGCTGTGCCACACCTGGTACCTTGAACTTATACACACATACCTAGGTAGATACTTATCAGAGTCAACGTACGTAGTTATTATATCATATCCTAGCCTTACTTGTTCCTGGTAATGACTCCAGTCAGTCAGAGCGAACTTTTTCAAAACAGCTCTTGGAACTAAAGGCTTAGTGACTTTAGTTATGAAATGAAAAATAAATATGAACATTATCTTGGCATAATATTCATAACTAGCGGCCGCCAGCGACTTCTTCGCATGGAGTTTTTTATGCTCCGCTCCTATTTATTGCATCGTGATGTTATATAGCCTAAAGCCTTCCTGGATTAATGGGCTATCCAACGCAAAAAGAATTTTTCAAATCGGAACCGTAGTTCCTGAGAATAGCACGTAAACAAACAAACAAACTCTTCACCTTTATATATTAGTATAGATTGATGTACCTTAATCCTTAATATGCATTGAGAATTTGTTTTTAATAGGCTCATTTGGATAGAGTGTCTTTTATATATCTATGTGTCATTAAATTGATTGTAATGGTTCATGTATTTAAGGACGGGTTTCAAGAAAAACTTTATTCTCTTCGCTATAGCTATCTAAAGAAAAAGAGAAGAAAACAAAGAGTAGAGTAAAAGTATTCTATTCTTAGTATAAATAATTATTTATACCTATAGGTGTAAATGGTTGGCTAATGTGCGTAGAATAATTTGAGTAGAGTAGCTAGCCTTTCGGTCTTCTATAGGATGCATTCTGGTGAGTGTGCGAGGGAATTGCATGATTTAACTCCCCCATCTCCGTTCCACCATCGGACGACCTGTCGTACGGCGACTTTTCACCCTTACGTTGTTGAAACCACTAAGATCCGAACGAAGCGTTTCGCTTCTTCTTTTATACCGCGTACATCGAGGGACTGGAACAATTTGCCGGCGGCGGTGTTTCCGTCACACTGCAATTTGGGTGTCTTCAAGGCTAGAGTGACCTATTCACTCTAGACTCTCTAGGCTCTTAATAAACTAGCGCGCTTTACCATCAACGATCGCATCACTGCTTACCATCAGGCGGGATGGCGGTCAAGCGCTGGTTCATATAATTTATAAAAAAAAAATGGAGCTTGGTACCTACTCAGTATTTAAAATTGAGACGTCTCTTTATCATGTTTTTAATTATTAAAGTAGTAAATTTAAAATTATGTGTAGACAGAAAAGGTGTAGGTTGGTTGTTAAAATAAAATATCTACAAACATAATTGACCGTATTTCCATAACTGACCAAGATATTGAAGTCACGCTGCGATCAAACGAGAGACGAGTTAATTTTTTGTAAATTATTCCGTTTTCATTAATAATTTTGTTTCATAAAAAGTTTTCTTTATACGAATTCCTACCAATTAGGCTAATGATTACAGTAATAAAGCCAAAACATGAACTGAATAATAGTTAAATAACAAAAAAATAAACAAAAAATGTTGTCCAACAAAAAGGATAGTCCGTTATGTAACACACCTTGACTTCACCATATTTTAAACAAAATACACTTAAAATCATTTCAACTCTATGTCAAAATGAAGTACCACTAATGGCATAATTTATACAGAATCCATTCCCAAACGAAGAACATAAATGGTTCCTGCTTCGAGTGGTTTAGAAAGGCTAGCATTTAAGGCGACCTTTAAATATTTTATCTGGAGTTCGCTTGATTGTCGACCCACGGGTCCTTTTCTCTAGTACCTTTATATTCGCCCAATATATCTTGATATCTCCCACCTCCTCCCGAGATAGCAAAATAAAGCCGTAATGAGGAAATGCGGCCCCCTTTTATAGGTCCTTCAAAACTGGATGGTATGTTGGATTGGATAGGTAGTACTTATCTTGAGAACAAACTTGACGTAACTTGAAAATAAGTCGGTTCGTACTTTAGCCCCAACGATTTATTGCCGTTGGTAAAAAAAATATCAAATTTGGTTACAAGTGGGTCTAATATTTCTTAAGGTAATGTGTCTGTCAGTTTAACAAAGAGATCTCGTGTTTAGATAATGTTAAGAGGTGAGCTTTTGATGAGAAAAATTTGAATACGATGCCAAATGTGGGCAATTACAAGCTTTTGCGAGGTGTTGAGATTGTACTTAGATATGTATAAATTGCAACCACAAAATTTACAAGGCAATGAATCTTTAAGTGGTATTAAGTTATACTTGTCTGATATCTATTATAACTTAATAGCAGACATTAGTATAATATTTTGTAATCAAATATAATAATCTTGAATACCTGATATTTTTAAGGAATCATTCTTTATAAAGAAGTTTTGTAATTTCAAACTTTTTTTTACTTCAATTTAAAAGATTCATAAGTTAGGTATTATATACCAATATCTCTAAATACCTACGTCAAAATTACTTGTAGCTAACAGTATAATAATTATTCAAATGATTCCTGTAAAAATATTCCAACCGGGTCGTATTTTTGCCCCCCTACAATTTTATTATACAAAACCAACATTCACCCTGAACACTATTCCTCCCTCCACTAAAATACACCTCAATATCATCGTATCTTGCTCGATCAAGTAAACATCCCCATTTGCATTGACCCGGAAAGAATTTTCTCAGTTTATTTCGCAAAAAAAAAAATCCACACTCGCGGGGAGTAGTGTTTGTAAATTTTCCCTCTGACCTACTTGTGTATCTGCGAGGCCAGAGTAGTTTGACCTTCTGCGCCCCCCCTCTATCATGAGAGAACCTTTCAAGAAGGGGATCCGGAATATATTTTGGGAGGTCTTATTCTTCTGGTGCGGTGTTGTGGTATGGATCGATAGAACCCTGGCAGGTCGCCCAGCTTCGTTCCCGCATTATTGTTATTGCAAGCCGTCAGTATCTATCTGCTTCCGCTATTGGTTCCGAGCCTAGTACCTAATGTCTTGAGACAAAGTTATGGGAACGTAGCATCGGAATACGGTAGTAATACTTGGTACACGTATACGAGGAACAATTCGCATTTTATGCCGGTATGATTGGAAAAACTACGGTGTAGATATGTGTGTACCTATATCTAAGTTTATTTTACAACTTCTGCAGAGTTTTTCAAACTGATTAGACAAATCCCATACAAACTGATTTAAACATAAAAAAGTTTTTAGTGTGCCAAGAGTATCCGTTAGTAAAAATTTTGGGAATCCAATCACGATTTTTACTTTTATACCGATCGTAGATAAAATATTGAACCCGGGTATTGTATGACTCTGGTTCAGTGTTGTTTTATAATTATCATTTGTTCCGAATACATATACTTTTTTATTTGTTTTCAGCTTAGGTATGACGCAAATTTTTAGCCAAGACATGCTAATCTTGGAAATTAAAACGAAACGCACCTAAGTAATGGTTTATTTTTGCGCTGTGAATATAATAATTATAGACTACTTATAAGCCGAGACTTTTAATAATATTCAATGTTGAATAGATACATAATTATAAATTTTCCGCTTCGTTTTTAATTTTTCTTAAAAAACAGTCTTCTGTAAATAAGTAAATATATCCTCTATCGGCATTTTAAACAGGCTTCGTAATTTTGACTGATTCAGTTATTTTGGTAGGTATAATATTTTTAAATATCTTATTGTGTATTCAATATTTAAAACAGGTTTACTGAGTTGAGAGTGATGGGATGAACTCTACTTCATATAAACGGACATAAATATAATTTTATATACAAAATTTGCTTATATATTGGTTTTATTGTAAAGGGAAGTGTCAAATAATTTAGATTATTCTTTGCAGTTGGCGGGACACCCATCAAGCACTTTATTTCTATTGGGAATTTATTCAAATCAGCGTACCGACCCGATATTTATATTCACTTCGTACTGTATGTAATAAACGAGAGAGTAATATTGATATGACATATCATTGATATACCTAATACAAGACATTCGTATACCTAGAGTGATATAGATAGACTAGCTGCTCCCTCCACTCGCGAAGGTTTCGATATGTATTTTTTTATATGCTCCACTCCTATTGGTCGGAGCGTGATGTTATAAAGCCTAAAGCCTTTCTGGATTAATGGGCTATCCAACGCAAAAAGAATGTTTCTAATCGGGCCAGTAGTTCCTGAGACTTGCGCGTTCAATCAAACAAACAAACTTCAGCTTTATATATTAGTATAGATACATACATTAATTACTGTGATATACGGAAAGCTGACTACTAAATAATGTCGATGAGTAAACAGAAAGAAACAATAAATATATCTTTCACGTGAAAGCTTTGCATGTGTCTACCACCTTTCAAACAAACAGGTATAAACAATACCATGATTTATTTTATAAGCAACTTTTGGTTCATAAAGTGAGTTAATTTGGATCGTATCCATGCTAAGATTACACGTGTATAGGTGGAAGGAACATTCGGTAATAGTCATAATAATCACATAAATTAACCAAAGTATTTAACGCAATAGTATTCAGAACCGCATACGTTCACACATCTTGTTCTTAGTTGTACTTACAAGGAATTATAAAAACATTTTACCGGAAAAACCCAATTTACTTTATCAACTCCTTTTAATTATGTTTCCTAACCGACCTCACTCAGTGTAATACAATGTTGTAATAATACAGGTACATATTACTCGACAAAAACAAGTACATTAATTTAAAAAATCGATTCAACTCGTCCTTAAATCGCTTCATTATAGAGCCGTAATCGTGAATATCGATGGTGAACCGGCTTTAATTACATATCGATAACTCGTACACTGATCACGCGAGTCGTAACATCGAACAAAATATGACTGCCGACCGGTCCGATAACCGTGGATGATAATAATTTCTTCGGATCCGAAAGATACAAGAATAGCACGGTAAGATGCTTTGGACGGCTCGATGCCACTCGCCAGCGCTCGTCCAATCGATACCATACTTTGTAGAGGCGGGACCGCGTAATACGGATTAAAAAGTATAATTTATAAATACTCCGACGCTTTCGTCCACGAACAAAAGTGGAACATGCGCCTCGAATTCCTGTACCTACTCGCATTCGAGAGACAAAATTGATTTGATTGCTCGATGAGAATTTGAAAACACACTTACTGTACTGAACTGCTTTAAAATTAGCATAATTATTGTGATTACTTTAGCTTATCTCGTTATCTAATGAGCGCTCCCGAAGCTTTTATGTTTTTTTTTTTAATTTTCCTGATAATTACCATAAAGGTAGGTACCGATCAGCACCGCAACTATTTGTTACCTAAATCATTTAAAATGGCCAATTAAAATCATATCATCATCATCAATCTTTTTATCGTCCCACTGCTGGGCACAGGTCTCCTTTCCACCACGCTTGCTCAATGCGGGTTGGCGATTTCAGACTTAAAGTCCATGTTTCCTCGAGATGTTTTCCTTTACTTTCAGTCATTGGTGTCCAAGATAAATACTTATTAAAATTAAAATAATTTATTACAAGCTTTTATGATAAAATCTGCATCCCTATTAGAAATGTACCTACCTATGTATGTTTAGAAATACAAAAAACAACAACAACGCATAAAAATACTGAACTAGGTATAAACTAGATATACAATAGCATACATGGAGAAAAGAATAAATAATAATGAATTGTTTCAGGGAAAATTACATAAATAAATGAAAAAGTAACATTTTTCCTGTTGTAGCTGGATTGGGTCAAATATCACTTTTATTATTCTTTGCAGGAGCAACAGACGAGCTGGTTCTGAGAAAGAATTCTGGCGTAAATTCGTTCCCCGCGACATGTTTTCATTACTTTCATCTCGGATGTATGAAATTGTTCTGGTGAAATATTAAATATTATTTCGTTTATTCCTACAGACCACAGCAACTTTGTTCTTTGAAGTTATCTCACAGTTGCTATATATTTACACGGCAAACACCGATGAATTTTGCTATTATGTATATTGTGATGAACTTTTGGAATTAATGTGATAGGTAATATGTATCAACGTTATAATGAAGGGCTATATAAACTTCTGAATGCTCGATTCTGACTCGGAGATTTGAGGCATTAAAAGCAAAATTTATGTTATTTTTAACACACGCTTCGTACTTACAAAATAATATGTAATGAAGTACCTACTTATGCAACGATTACAAGCCGAGAACAATTTGTGGGTGAATTTCGTCACACACTATCGGTATTGTGGTTTTCATTCATGACGGTTGAGGAACATTGATTGCGGTATTAACGTTGTTAAGTAGATAGATATTTTGAACATATGAAGTATTGGATAAGCAATATCCTTCAAAATGATTAAGATTCATAGTGCATGCATTTCGAAATTAGTGTGCAGGGTTCCTAGTTGACAGCATAGACTGACGGTTAAATCATTGCATATTTTTGGTTACATTTTTTTGGCGATAGACAATCTGAGATCTCCAATTTATTTTTGGCAAGCAACTGGCTGAATGCCAAAATGTCTTTACGAATTATGTGAATTTTTTTTTTTTTTTTACATGTTATAAACCAGCGCTTGACCGCAATCCTGCCTGATGGTAAGCAGTGACGCAATCTTTGATGGTAAAGCGCACTAGTTTATTAAGAGCCTATTCACTCTAGCTTTGAAGACACTCAAATTGTAGTCCGACGGAAACACCGCCGCTGGCAAATTGCTCCAGTCCCTCGATATACGCGGTGTAAAGGAGGAGGCGAAACGCTTCGTCCGGATCGTAGTGGTGTTAACAACGTAAGGGTGAAAACAAGCCGTATCGTCCGCTGGTGGAACGGAGATGGGGGAATTAAATCATGCAATTCCCTCGCACACTCCCCGAAATGCATCCTATAGAACACTGAAGGCTGGCTACTCTACGCCTGTGCCGGCTTTGGAGACCAACTCGAGTTAGATCAGGGTCACCAATCAGCCTCTTTGCACGTCTCTCCACTGAATCCAAAGTGGCCAGGTGACACTTGGCAGCATCAGCCCAAATGTGGCTGCAGTACTCCACACACGAACGGACCTGTGCTTTGTATAACATTAGAAGCTGCCCAGGTGTGAAGTACTGCCGGACCTTTGCGATAACGCCAAGTTTCCCGGCAGCCACCTTGGCCTTGGACTCAATGAACCGCCCAAAGTTAAGGTTCGAGGAAATCTCAACTCCCAAAAGCTGAAGGCGGTCGAACACAATTTGCCACGTGCCTGTTGTGGTTATAATTTCAAGGACTTAGTTTTAGTCCAGCAGTAGACCGTGACAATGTAACTTCATCTTTACACACCTACCTAGGTAGGTACATTTTAGAAGCTACCTACAATGCAATAAAAATATAGTAGGTAGGTACCTACTACATTTTTATTGCATTGTAGCTTCTAAAATGTATCTAATAAGTCTATCTAAATCATACTTTATGTAGGCTTAGGAACGAAATGTATATTTCTCTTTTGAAGGCATTCATTTTATTCAATGGAAGGGGTAAATAACATATTTCACGTTCCCTATTTTCATCAGTCTTCAAAACCAATATTTCTCAATTTTTATGTTATCACCCCCCACCTAGGTAAGAGGAGTGTACCGCATTTGTTTACTCATCAATTTTCCCATCAATTTTTAATAGCTAAACAATAACTTGGAGGCAATTGTCCGCTGCCTCCATTTTCAATTTGCGCTTCAGCAATAAACTCGTGTGCCTACATCTGGCGCCTTCATGAATTGTAATTTTATCGCCCGATGACGTTTTCCTGCAGTTCAATTAGTTTTTATGCTGTGCAATCAATAAGCAACCTTAGGTAGGTATTGGTTGCAGTTAAACGAGAAAAGAAATGAGCTGCAGTAATCTTCGTGTTTCAGAATTAGCATGAACGTTACTGTCACTGGATTTCTTACTCTGGTTGCAGATCTTGTTACGTAAAAGTTGCGTAAAGAGTTTTTAATCCATAATTTAATCGGCAATACAAAATAGGCTTGTAATTCCATGATCTATACTATAGGTTAGATCTCTCCATCACGCTTTCGCAGATATTTGCAAAGTAGACTAGTCGAGATAATTACAGAACACATAGCTTGGGATTGAGCTGCTCGCTCTGCTAAGCAATGTCATTAAGCAATATGAGTAATTATGCGGAATTGACATTTTAATCACTGTTTTTTTTTAATCACGTAAATTATTGTAAACATTTTCATTTTTATGACTGGTCTTGAAAAAAGACGACGATCCTTGAGTTTTGGCTTTTCTTCTCAGAGGTAGTCAGTTAGGAAATGCCGGCTCCATCTAGTTTAAAAAAATATGACGTGTAAAAGTGATCAGTGATCCTACTTGCAAAATAAACGATTTCATTTCAAATTTTTGTCGGGTTTTCTGTACCTACGTTTATTCATTCATTAGGTAAAAAATAGCTTTTTAAACTGGGTAGCTGGTTTGTGAAACAGAGTTGCATTGCGTGTTTTCATGCGGCCGATTATAAGCTGTTGAAAAATATGCACAGCATTAAGCACATAATGCCGTCATGAAATGTGAGCTTTTGTATTTATCGTATTTATGTTAGTAACGTTCATTCACTAATATAGGGAGGTATTTAAACTGTGCTACTTTAATTAGTACTTATTGTGCAGTACCTACACAATTCTTTTGATTAACTATTTTTTTTTATTTTGATGCAGCAGTAAATGAAGCATTTTCTTTATTAAAAATAAATTGTAATTTAAGACTTTTAGGTATATCATTTACTTTGATAGGTTTGCGTTATTTCATCTTTTTCTCTTTTCTTTTATTGTTTTTAAAGCTTCGCCTAAAGGTATCATTGATTTTACATTAAGCCCACATTAACTTAATAAGTCATTATTTTATTCCTAAATGCGACACCAGTTTCTCACAAACTATTTTCTAATCTTGTCTAAATTTATATTATGTCATTGGCTGTGAAGAGCAAAGAAATTATTTGAATTTATGTGCCAAACACAACCCAACTGTTTATCTAATAGCTTTATTGTTTCTTTTTTTTAAACGTTTTAAACTAGTGCTTGAACGGAATCCTGTCTGATAGTAAGCAGTGATGTAATCATTGATGGTAAGGCGTACCTACTAGTTTATTAAGACCCTATTCACTCTGGTCTTGAAAACACAAATTTAAATCAGACGGGAAGATCGCAGCATGCAAATTGTTCCAGTCCCTCGATGTAGGTACGCAGTATAAAAGATGAGGCTAAAAATAACTAAAAACTTTTTAAATAAAAACATTTTGTCTAATAATGAAAAGGAAATATATCCTTCAGCTTCACAATATTTGACTGTTAGGTATGTAAGCAAAAATAGCTTTTCAAATTGTATCACGTTCGGTGTTTAACAGCAGACTGTCTTAAGCTTATTTTCTTCCCAAATTAAACATTTCCATTGACTTCTGTCATCAAACAAACATATTTCAGTGGCGCTGATTAGACGAAGTGTTAGAAGGCACTTTGAAATAAATTAACGAAACTGTGAAAATCTTGTTTGGACGTTTCAAAATGGGGTGCTAGGTGATTGAAATTCTTGATTTTATAATTTACTTTACCACATTATTTTTGATAGTTTTCAAACGATTCAATACTTACCTAATTTCATGTTATCCGCTATTTTTATACTTTATTTATTTATTTATTCTTTTGCACACATGACATGTACAGAGGCGGACAGTCAACCAGTCAACCCCAGGTGGTGAAGAGATAAGATGGTAGGTGCTTTAGCTTGAAAGAAAATAGTAAAGGAAAAAAAAGCCCCTATAATTATTAAAAAAAAAATACTTAAATAAGCTAAATATACATACATACTATTACCAAAATATATACTTATAATATATACATAAAAAAACTAAAATTTGGGAGAGGGGTGTAGCAATAACTCTACGCTAGTTGTTGCGAAAATAACTCTGCAATTTCCGCTTAAATGCAAACCGACTGGCGGCGATCCTGATATCAAGAGGAAGTGCATTCCATAGAAGAATGGATTGAATGTGAAATGAAGAATGAACAAAGTCAGACGTATGTGAAGGACAGAGTAAGAGGGGATTGTTAGAAGAACGTAGATTCTTAGAGTGTGAAGAGCATAAATAGTGGAAGTGAGTCACAAGATAAGAAGGAGGAGTGGGTGATTTAAGAAGGGAGAAAAGCGTGGTCAAGGCGCGCAAATTTCTTCTCTGACGAATGGGCATCCATTTCCATTCAGACCTGTAGCTCGACACATGGTCATATTTCCTGAGATTGAATATGAACCTGATCCCATTGTTGAGCAATCTATCAAGCTTATCCAGCAAAGCTACCTTTTCGTTTACCGTTTCGTTCGTTACCGTTGCATTAATTTCTTTATTTTTTAACCTGAAGTCTTCCTATTCCATAATTCAATGCGTACTAATATTATAAATGCGAAATTAACTCTGTCTGTCTGTCTGTTACGCTTTCCCGCTTAAAGCTCTCAACCGATTTTGATGAAATTTGGCACAGATAATCTTTAGACCCTGAAAAAGGACATAGGCTACCTTTTATTGAAAAAAAAATGATATTCCCGAGGGAAATCTAAAAAGCGCGATATAACCGAATTCCATGCGGGGAAAGCCGCGGGCGGAAGCTAGTTATCAATAATAGGTATCTTTTTTTGGAATTGAGAATTGGCTCTACCAATAATATATTTATTCAACCTCGTTTTATAAATTTATTCTATAGTTATTGCATAATTAAATAGAAAAGAAATAGTATATTGACACCTAAGTCGTAAAAAGATCTTCATCAGTCCGTAATATTTATGCTACAAAACATGTCGCTCTACTTTACACACTTCTCTCAAGATTATGCTATCTGGATATCTATTAGGCTCAAATTCACCGAGATAGGCATAACTAGTTATGACGGTTAATGCCTCACGCAGCGTAAAGTAAAGTGACATTCACCATAAAAGCGTTCATGTCCGACATAACTGCAATGGCTCATGAATATTGATTGTGGGCAGGTACCGACATATGTTTCAGGGCGGGTCACTGACACACAATGCATTCACTTTGCCTTGATTGAATGAAACATGTCGCGTTCTTGTCTGCACACTCGATCAGTGTCGCTCGCACTCTCCCGACCGTTTGTCTCATATTTTTCGTTTTGAAATCCCATTTGGAGTTCAATGACTACTCATCAGATAACAGACGCGTCCAAACTGTCACCCGATCAGAAATGAAATGAGTTTTCGGTGCGTGCGTTTTGTGCGTTCAACTTAATTTACAGTGACATTGATTTTCCATATTATTTAAAATAGCTATCTATATTATATATGAAACAGTTCGGTATGTTAATCGTTTACTTTCGTTGCAGGTACTGTGCCGTGTGTCACGATGTAGCTTCGTCCCGTGCAGGTTGGTCGCTCGTTAGAAAGCTTTAAAACTACGCATTTTAATGTCTATCATTATAATAACTACGGAATAGTATGTCGAGAAATCAAGCTTTAATCCCCAAAAAGGTCTTAATTAAGCCGGGAAAAGAGGTCGAGAAGAAAAGTCCGAGACACCTCGCGTTTCATTACCGTGATCCCTTGGCCTCATTAAGCAGTCGGTGTTGTATAAAAAGCGACTTTATATAAGAAGTTAATTCGGCATCACACCTGTCGCGGTCGTAACTTCTCCCTTCAGATGGCTATACAATGAAGCCTGGTCCCATCCAACGCCAGTACTATTATTTTACCTTTGCTCCATTCGTCTTGGCGGCATCGTCAAAGAAAACATAAAAATATATAAAGTCTTCATTACATTGACGTTTGACAGTTCGATTTTCGAAATAGTCCGCGACGATTGGTTAGATTATTAACGGCTTGAGAGACTCATAAAAACTAAATTCGATTTTTGTGCGCACGATTATAACGAAATGTGGTCGAAATAATTTGATTAGTACCTAGTTACCTAACACCTGTTGTTAAAGGATACTTGATTATGATAGTTTTTGGCTTTATATATTCGGAGCTGACCGTTGGAAAATAATAACCCAATGGATTGTACTACAATGGATATAAAGTTTTAACGTTCTCCCTGAAACAACCATTTCGAGTGGATTACATCCAACTTCAATGTTGGTAAAGGTTAGAACTTTAGGGAAAGCGTCAAAATTTAGCGCCCGTTAAGCCGTAAGGTTTTTAATAGATGTTATAATAGTATTTTTACGTCTCAGTTGAACTTTAGCTTAGTCCCATCACTATTAAACGCATTTCTATTAAAATTTTGTAAATATCCTTTGCTATTTATGTCAAAATAAAAATCAACAATTTTTTTAGCAAAACGCTAGAATGTTATATGGGAACAGAGGCTAGGTATACGTATCTACACGTAGTTCGATAATCGTTTTATACTGAGCAAAACACTCAAATAGATATCAAATAAAATGTGTAGCGAAAATATTGCAAGAAGCAAGAAATTCTATTAAATTGTGTAGGTAGGTAAAAGTAGCGAAAGTATAATGGCTACCCTCAGCTAAGTAAAGCGAAGTGAATATTTTCTGGAATTTTCTACGAAATGTTCCAATTCCATTTCGGTAAGAGACTAATAATATACTTTTTTCCTCTTTTTACTTCTTATTTCCACCCTTTACTGTTATATAAGAAAATGGAATGGCGTAGAGCCGACCGTTCGCGAAGTTTTTCCAACAATCGTGAAAACGTAGATGGACTTTTACTTTATGAACAATGGCCGGGAGAGGTACATAAAACGCAGTAGCTATCTACAAGCGTGAACAATATTGAGAGAGAAAAACAAAGTCATTGACATCGATATTATTAAAAAAAAAAGGCCACAATTGACAGAATTGCCAGTAAACATTTCAACATGAAACAAGATTTTTATCGTCCCTTGGTAAATAAAGTGAACTTTTAAATTGCATAAGAGTAGGTGTATGTTTATTATCAGAATGTAAAGCTTGGAAGGCCGTCTCCATTCATTTGTTAGTTGAACTAAGGAGTTGCACAGTCGGACGGACAGCGGACGGGTCAATTATTTAGATTGGTGGCGGCGACGCTCGCCCGGAGCGTAACGACTACGTGACGACTGCGTGACGACCAGCCCTGCAGTCTCGCCCTCTCCCGACCCGTCATGCTATGTTGCTTTGTTTTTATATTTAGAGCAAAAATACAAAAGAACGGGGTGGAATTTTCATTAGTAATCATAATAAAGTTGGCTGTGATAAGCTTGTTGTAGAATTTCTCGCTTCAATCTTTTTAGTCAGACGGTAGATCTGCCGTATTTAAATATGTCCGAACTGGCATTGTCACTTTCGTACCTAATAAAAGTCCCAGACTGTTTCTTTTGACTTATGTGAGTTATAAACACCTTTTTGGAGGGGCTAGTGGCTACTAGAAATAACAGCGGCATGCTTCGACCGATCAGCAGGGTGATTACGTAACACACTATCAGTAGTGGTATCGGTGACACTTCAACAACATTCATTGCGTTATGTAAATTGTTGAACAGACAGATTTTCGAACAAATGGAGCAATGGATTAGGAATTAGAGTGCAGGTTAAGCTACGCTTGCCGCGGTTGGTCTGTGGATGGGTGACTATCCGTCTACCGTCCCGGCTGTCAATAATAGACCTATGACTGTTAGCGAAAAGTCTGACAGTCTTACTAAGGGGTTAGATAGGCAGTTCGATCGCTCCATCAGAGGTCAGATCGCTCCATGTTAAATACCGATATTCAGCAGCATCCGGTTAGACTGGAAACTATCTCCTCATTTGTGCATAGGTAAGATAACTCTGCAAATGCGTTTCACCATCATAATCAGCCTATAATGTTCCCACTACTGGGACACAGGCCTCCTCTTGACTGAGAGGAAATGGGCCGTTATCTACCACGCTGGCCGCGCGGCTTGGTAGTGCGCTTAAACACCTAGATACATAAATCAAGATAAATTAAAAGAAGCATTATTCTGTCTCTACTTTTCTCTACCTTAATTTATAAACTCAACGCCCGTTTTATGTACTGTAGCTTACACTTAAGTTACCGCATCATACCACTTCAATACCTGCCTTCGAAATAAATTCCCTTCGACGGGAGTAGCTTGGGTAGTAGCTTACGTAAAAATTCCACGTATGAGGAGGTCTCGTGCTGTGGTCCAAGTGAGGATATATATATATTTAATGACGATTGAAAAGTATATTCATTAAGTAAGTAATTATAGTCTTCTCCTTCTTCAGCCTATAGAGGGCCACTGCTGGACAAAGGCCTCTCCTTGAAAATCCTTTCACAATGACCGGTCTTGTGCTGCCCGCGTCCATCGGCTTCCCGCGACCTTCTCCAGGTTATCGGTCGACCTTGTTGGTCTCCCTACGCTGGCTGCCACTCCAGAACCTTACTGCCCCTATTCGCTATCTATTCTACCAGAAATGTGCCCGCCCATTGCCACTTAATTTTAGCGCCTCGTAGAGCTAGGTCGGGGACTTTGGTTCTTCTGCGGATCTCCACATCTGATTCGATCGCTCAGAGTTTGTAATACCTACCTATGATTATCATATTTTACCATAACAAATATAATAATAATTAGGTATTTACGTTTTCCAGAATTATTTCAAATTGATTAAAACACACACAATGTTTAAATTGGAGCTGCAACAGCCTAATTTCCGCGCTATTTCGACACCTTGTATGTCATTCGTTACCTAGGCTTGCGTTGTGAACTACTTTCGCTTTGCTTTACCTATTATCGTAAAAATAATATTTAATGCATATAAAGTACCTACTAGCGGCCGTTCGCGACTTCGATATGCTGCGCTCCCATTCGTCGCAGCGTGATATTATATAGCCTAAAGCCTTTCTGGATTAATTGGCTATCCAACCCAAAAATAATTTTTCAAATCGGATAAGTAGTTCCTGAGATTAGCGCGTTCAAACAAACTCTTCAGCTTTATATATTAGTACAGATTAATCAAAAAACTTGCCTACATTCAACGCCTGGGTGAGCTCGTTCCACCTTAGGCCTCATCTATCGCTTTCCACCAAAATGGTTTTAAAAACACGTACAGTATATAAATTAAATAAATCGCTTCCGCGTCCTCTTCTCGCTGTTCGCTAATAACTTGCACCAACCCCCAAGCGTACAATTCGATAGTTGTGAGTCAGCACGCGTTTGCCCGCCGTATATCAATCGCTGTCGACGCTCACTTTTCAACTGTTGCCTTATATAATATATCTAAGAACTTACGCAGGGCCAGAATGTAATAACAGTTCCTCATAAAGGTATGTAGGACACGGTTTAGAGGATCGAATCATTGATTGAAAGAGCGAACGTATGGTGAAAAATTATTTTGGAAGTTTTAGATTCAATTTGGTATTAAATGTAGCGTAGATGAGTTTTAAAATCTTACTATTTAACCGGCTCTAGTTTAGTTTTTGACAGAAAATAAGAAAACATATGAGTTCTGTGCTTGAAATTATTTATTTGACTAGAGGTTAAACTCTTACCTACTACTTATTTCTTGATTTTTCTCATGATAACCCTTTAAAAAGCTTATGAATTTTAATTATTTAATAACTTACTTGTCTCTTAATCATTATCAACATATTTAAAAGATTTACTGATATCAAAGAAATATGACACCTAAATTTATTTCTTACCATGTGTATCCCTACACCTAAGCGAGAAAGAGATAAAAGCATACCAAGTTTTAGGTTCAAGAAAGAGACCTCTATCGTCCCGGACTGTACCTCGTCAATCCAGTTAACGAATTAGGGAGGTGATACACCACGCGTCTATAGATGCAGTTTAACCAATAGCAGAAAATACAACGTTATTTGATGCAAACCGGTTTTTTTTCAAAATGAGTATGATAAGTATTACCTAAGTATAATGATAAGATATGATGTGGGTGGAACCGGAATGCATATTTTTAAACCTACCTAAGTATTTTCAAGACTTAACACCTTTTATGAATTTGTAGTATTGAATACTAACCTATTGCTGTAAAAATGATGTCATGTTTTATATTTTCTTGGCCTTAGTAAAATCCTGTTCCGTGATTTGATATCTCACCCACCAACACACACCTGTGAATAAATTATTAAGAAGACAATTGGTACCTATCGAACAATTGATTTCATAATAGATTTAAGATTGACGAATTGGTATCGGTAGCCTTTGTGTAAACGTACCTAACATTCAAATAATATTAACCACATAGGTACCTACCTACCTACATATAGACGCCACCCACGTAAGTATACCTACTCTATAGCTTAATATAGAAGATAAAAATAAACCATTGGTGTTGAACCTCTTTGTCATTCCAAGCATGTTGGCTGGTCCTGCGTCTACCTATGACAGTTTAAGAATATTAAATATTCCAAATGGTATAATGGGTTAGGGCTACTGCGCTTGGGTATTACATATCAATACACGAACTTCTTTGTCCTAACAGACTTCTTTGGCGGGCTGTCACGACTTCTGATAGATTAACTGTCAATAACAAATAAACAAATTGTCATAAGTGACAATGTGAATTTACCAAAAAGACGCTATATTTAATTCGCGCTAAATACTCTCCAGCGTTTGATGGTTTATTAATCGTTCGCCCGTGTTCTTGGCAAAATTGTGGCGTCTCTCCCACAAAGGCCATTAATCAAGATTTGAATTGACGCTATATGGACACGTGGTTTTGTTATATGTACCTATGGTCCAAAATATAATATTCTTACCCTAAATTGTTGTGACGGCCATGTGAACCGTCTACGAGGGAGGTTTGAGGCAAAGTCATTATGAGTCTTTATAAATTATTTATTGAATGTATTTTTTACTACATAAATCACGCACTTTTATTTAGTAAAAAACACTATAAATAATTTAAAAAGTCCAATGAAAAATGAGCGTGACACTCAGATAACTTTCCCGCCAAAACTTAAATTGAAGTTTTCTTGCCTTTTTAACAACCGAGTCAGTTTACCAAAAAGGCCCGACCACAATATTTATATGAAGTTGTAACTATAACCGACTGGCTGATTGATAAATCAATCCTGTCTTAATCACCGAAAAAGAAAAACAGGCTTTATAGAAGATCTTCTGTTGCCACAAAGTTTTTATTTTTTAAATATTTTAGCGATTTATAATTTTCTTTGTAGGTTACACCCACCTATTTATGCAAAGTTTTTGCCGTCAGTTACTAAGTATTAATGTAGTAAGCAGTGGGTAGCTAGCTACTTATTTAGGTACGTAAGTGCAGCAAAATAGTTTTACAACAAAAGTTACGTTTATTCTTTTGCTGCTCCGTTTTATATGGAGGTTTCGTATAAAAAACTTCTACAATCTTACTAATTCAGTCTTTTAGTCATAGGTTTACTATGTATTTAGTTACATAAAAAGCATGGTAAATACAACTACTATTTCCGTTGTTCTATCGTCGATTACAGATTGTTACAGATTAGAAAAATATCCCAAAAAAAAAGTTAGGGGTGGCCAACTCTCATCACTTAGGTAGGTACCCCTAACGGCCGATCTCAATAACGTACCTATCTTTAACCATCTGTTAAATTACCAATCTTTAGTAGCTATAGCCGCATTTGCGCGTTTCAATAAACTAAAGATAGATAGGAATATCTATCTTTACTTTGATCTATCTTCGGGAGGGCTTACCGCTTACCATAGTTAAGTAGATCCATAGAAAAAAAATTTAGAGCGTCTCAATAACATTTTGACAGCTAACTTTAGTTCGTTTTCGTTACTGTCGGTCAAAAATTTGCAATCTCCCGAAATCGGGCGATTTACTGCTGGTTTACATAGTAATTACAACTTATTTCATAATAAAATGGATTTGTTCAGTGATGAAAGTGATAATGAGATGTATGAGGCCGGTGTATTTGATTCTGCGACAACTACAGAATCAGGTGAACGCAGAGTGTATAAGCCCCGCACGATGATATTGCGACTGGCGGCCATCTTGATGACGTAGCCGAACTCGCACTGTCGGTACCGTTCGCATGTTCAGTCCACGCTTACCCATTTATGCACATCGAATATTTTTGTTAGCTTTTTGTTTTTGTTATCCTGTTTTATTGTTGTTTTTGAGTTTTGTTGTTTAGTTTTGTTAGCTGTTACTCATTAAAACGAGTAAGAAATTAATTAACAGTTGTGCTCGTGAAATTATAATTAAAGTGGACAATTATTTTGTTAAAGAGAAAGAGGACTGTAAGTTAGTTTTTGAAAGTATAAACCGTGCTTTAAAAAGTGCTTCGGACACTACTGAGGAAATTTTAATACCGAAGCAACTGCTAATAGTTATTAAAAATATTTGGCAAAATTCTACCAAAGTCACGGAGCATGTGGCATATACCACAGGCGTTGCAAAAAATACTGTGACGAAATTGCGATGAGAGCATGAGCCAGCAACAGCCAGCAAAATGAGAACTCCTACTAAAGGAAAACTTCGAGGGGAAGAAGGAATATTTCGACGGATTTTCCTTAACAGCTTTAAGAAATATTACATTCAATGTATACGGTGAGGAGAGAAATACCCACAATGCGCAAAATCTTGGCGGCTTCAAAGTAGACCTTAATTAAACTGGTAGTGAAACTACATTAAGAAAAATAATTAAATGTGATTTAGGCTACCAATTTAAACGATGCTACCAAAAAAGACTGGCTACAATTGAAAGACCCCAAATTCAAGCGTGGAGGGCTAAATATTTACGACGTATGAAAGAAAATGACTCGCTTGGTAATAACAAAAGACCCGTTATTTATTTCGACGAAACGTGGATACAGGCACACTACACGATAAAAAAATGTTGACAAACAGCAACCGATGTCGGAGTGAGACGGAACGACAGCCCTGGCCGCCGATGGTTAAATAGTTCACGCGGGAAGTGAAAGCGGTTTTGTTGACAATGCCCTTTTAATATTTAAAGCAGACACCAAAACGGGGGATTACCATGATCAAATGAATGCTGAGAATTTCACCAAGTGGCTTACAGAATAATTAGTACCTAAATTACCACGCAACGCCATAATTGTGATGGACAACGCCCCTTATCACAGTAGGGAAGAGAATAGGCCACCAAGTATGAACAATAAAAAACAGTTGATGGTTGAGTGACTACAAGCTCACAACATCGCCTTTCCTAACGACAGTACAAAACCTGAACTGTATTTATTAATTAAACGGCACAGACCGCCGAAAAATTATAAAATTGACAATTTATTAGCTGGCAATGGCCATGAGGTCATTAGATTAACACCCTACAACTCCGACCTCAACCCCATTGAGTACATCTGGAACCTGGTAAAGATGAGGATCTCAGAAAAGAATGTGGAGCAGTTGGAAAGTCGCGTTGAAGCTCTGACGTTGGAGGCGTTGGCGTCAATAACTCCAGATGACTGGCGAAGGGAAGTCAATCATGTTAAACGGCTTGAAGAGGAAATCTATACTCATATATAAAGCTGAAGAGTTTGTTTGTTTGTTTGTGCGCGCTAATCTCGGGAACTACTGGTCCGATTTGAAAAGATTTTGCGTTGGATAGCCCATTAATCCAGTAAGGCTTCAGGCTATATAACATCACGCCGCGACCAATAGGAGCGGAGCATAACTAAACCACCCGAACGAAGTCGCTGGCGGCTGCTAGTATTGGAATAAAGATCGAATAACTGACGAGTTATTTGTCATAAATACGGCAGACGACAGTGAATCGGAAACAACAGATACAGAAAGCAGTTCTGATTCGGAAGACTATATGAGTGGAACTGAATAAATAGGGTAAGATTATATTGAATTATATATAAACATTTTTTTACATACTATCCTGGTTTTATTTATAATCTGATAGATGTAGGTAGTAATTAACACATGACTGCTACACAGTGGACTCTTGTTCAATTCCCGCTCGCAAATTAACAGAAATGTAGTTAGAAAAAATTAGTATACATGTCAGAAAGATATACGAATAAGTATATTTTTCTTACGTCTACAAGAATTATTTCCTTGAAATTTTTAATAATGAAAGTTTATTTGTCAGAATATGGGTGAGTAGGTATAAAGAGTGTATGTATAATAAAATTATAAAATACAAATAAACCCTTAACCCTAGTTTATTAATTTTGCGTTAAACATTCTTTTGCTAGCTGTCCTTTTGTGTGACAGATGACGTCACAAAGCTGTTATTGTGACAAGGTTCCATCGCAATATCATCGTGCGGGGCTTATACAGTCGCATTAACTACGAAAGTGAATTTTCTGACTCGGAATTTACATTTAGATTTAGTTAAATAAAACTAGTGTAAATGAATTATTAGTAAAAATGTTACCAAATTTGAGAGTGAAATCCTCCCGGTGAGTAAATTATTTCTAGTACTTAACCTAAACTTATCAAGTAGAACCATCAAAAGTAATGGACCGACTAGTGTAGCTAAACATGAGATATTTTTATTTATTTATGACTATAACTAATTAAATACTTTATTTCAGGAACTATGGTGTATCTCCACTACACCAGTTGTTGCTCACACTTAGATTTTATGCATTGGGCACAATGCTTGTATCTGTTGCGGATTTCGTTGGAGTTTCAAAAGCAACGGCTAGCAGAATTGTGTCTGATGTATCATGTATCTCGTGCAATAGCTGGACTGTATCCTGAATATGTTAAAGTTTTGGAAAACACCCAGCATGCCTTCCATGCCATTGCAGGATTCCGTAAAGTACTTGGGGCAATTGACTGTACACATATACCCATACAATCACCCAGTGAGTTGGCGTTTTTCTTTTTACTGTTAAAATTTTTCAAGTAAAAGTCATGCTTTCATTCCTTTTACAAAGCTTGTACTTACTCAAATCTAAACTAATAAATATGAGATTTTTATTTTTAGATTCTAATATAGGAGAAGAGTACAGGAATAGGAAAGGAATATTTTCAATGAATGTCCAAGGAGTCTGTAATGCAGACTTGCTATTTATGAATGTAGTTGCTCGGTGGCCAGGCTCTGCTCATGATGCTACTATTTTGAACAATTCCATTATTAAAAGTGAGTATAATATATTTTTCGATTATTTATTCAACTTTTCAAGCATACCTATCTGATAAAATCACCTACATGAAATAACATTCTTATAATTATTTTCAGTGCAGTGTGAAGATGGGATCATTGAAAATAGATGGCTCATTGGTGACTGTGCATATCCTTGTAATTCATACCTATTGACGCCATTGCTCAACCCGGTATCTCTTGCAGAAAATCGCTACAATAAATCACATATTAAGACCAGGAACACCATAGAAAGGTTGATACCTATTAATTATCGTTGATCACTATTAATTATCGTTGATCACTTGCCTATTTGTTTTCATATGAATATGTATAGGTTGTGTTCAGTAAGTATAGTTGTGTAACTTAAATATTGTTAATAATTTTATAAATTTTTCAGGTGTTTTGGTATATGGAAAAGACGCTTTCCAGTGCTTTCGTTGAAAATCTGTCTCGCATTACAAACAACACAAGCAGTTATTATTGCCACATCTGTGTTACACAACATTTGCAGGTTGAATAATATAAGTGATGTCGAACCTGAAGTTGAGATCCCGCTTGAGCAAGCTGATATTATTCTAGTTGAGGGAGTGGGTCACCAACAACATCGTGTTAGACAACATCTAATAGATAATTATTTTAGTCGGTGTGTACCTACATCATCCAATTTGACGTCAGTCTTATGGTTCTAGAAAATAATATGAAAATGATAGAGTATAATTTTTTTTTTTCAGATATCTCACATAGAATGTGGCTAGATTCAACAAAGGAATATTGTAAAAAAATATCTTTAATTCTGATTATATCTAAATGATAAAGAATATTCAAATGTTTAATTTTTATATCCCTAACCTTTAGTATTTTTTTGATAAAATATAATTAAGAAAAACAAAGAGAATATACTGACACAATATTTTTAATTAAACGACACAATACACAATTACACACCCCTTAACTATACAACATATGACAAAACTTAATAACTAATCAATACATGTAATCTTATAAATATTGGGAACTTAAACTATTCATTACAGTTAATTTTCTGCTTCATTAATTTTATTTCTAATTCTAGTTTTACAGTCTCTAATTCTATTTTTTTATTTTCTAACACAACTTTTTGTGCCTTAGCTTGAAAGTAAGCTGCCAACGCCAGATCCTTGTCTATCTGAGCTCTATGTACTTCTTCAGAGAGCTTCCTCCGTTTATTCACTGTAAAAATAAAAGTTTTATTTAATTTAAACTGTATTTGCACAAAATTCCTTCACCACTGCTTATACTAATGAATCCAACAATTTTTACACCTTACAACCTTTAACTAGTACTGTTGTTATTGGTTTGGTTTCCGCACTCAGTCCCTCCAGCGGACCATTGTGTGTGTTAACTAGTACTGTAAATAATATTTGTCTCAAAACGGTAACCTATATTACTGAACTATGTGGCTAACATTGTAAATTAATTTTAGCGACTAAAGTTAAAAATATGTAACTTACAGGCACTTTTTGGAGTGTTAAAAATAAAGTTCTTTGGTGTGTTACTACCACCACCACCACCATCATTACCACCCAATACCGCAACGCTACTGCCCTGAGCTAATTCTGGCAATGGCTGAAAGTCTAAAACTTCTACAATTGCTTCACAGGTGGCTTCGCTAGCAATAGCTTCATTCGCATCACCACCAAACTCCGCAGTTAAGCCATTGCATGTAGCACCTAAAATAGATGCTACTCGGTCCAAAACTTCATCAGGAGGGATGTAAGACTTCCCCCCTCCAGTCTGTAAATTAAAAACAAAGTTTAGAGCAACCACAATAACATGCATGACTACATATTATTAATAATATAAATTCCTTAAATACTGACCTTAAGGTTATTTTGTCTTAGGGAAGCACTACGCTTCCTTGCAGACTTCTTTAAATTCTCCCACTTGAGTCGAATTTGCTCAGGACGCCGCATATCTCCCGTAACAGAACTGAACTCCTGTGCAATTGATTTCCAAGCTTCTTCTTTAAGTTTATTGTTTGTTGCGTTCGTCGCTTTGGTTGTTATCACTTGATGTTTCATAATCATGTCAAGAAGAAGAATTATGCTGTCTTTTACAAGCGGCTTAGCCTTAATCTGAAAGTAAATTATAATTTAGGCGCGAATTGGTAGCACGGGAAGCTTTTTGTTTATCTGTTCCAGATATCTAAGTATAGTGTTTTATACAACAATCAATGGGTACGTAGGCAATACTTACATTTTGTTGTTCAGCCATTTTATGAAATCGTTGCACAATACTTTTTAAATACAAATAAGTTAAATAAGTTTCCAAACAAATCACAAGTCGAAACACTTCAAAACAGATGCGAGCGAGCGCGGGAGTACGAAGGTTGACAGTATTATATATAAGCCCCGCACGATGATATTGCGATTGGCGGCCATCTTGGTGACGTAGTCGAATTCGCACCGTCGGTACCGTTCGCAAATTCAGTCCGCGCTTACCCACTTACGCACATCGAATATTTTTGTTAGCTTTTTGTTTTTGTTATCCTGTTTTATTGTTGTTCTTGAGTTTTGTTGTTTAGTTTTGTTAACTGTTACTCGTTAAAATGAGTAAGAAATGAATTAATAGTCGTACTCGTGAAATTATAATTAAAGTGGACAATTATTTTGTTAAAGAGAAAGAGGATTGTAAGTTAGTTCTTGAAAGTATAAACCGTGCTTTAAGAAGGGCTTCGGACATTTTAATACCGAAGCAACTGCTTACAGTTATTAAAAATATTTTGCAAAATTCTATCAAAGTCACGGAGTGTGTGGCATGTGCCACAGGCGTTGCAAAAAATACTGTGACGAAATTGAGACGAGAGCATGAGTCCGCAACAGCCAGTGGCAGCAAAATGAGAACTCCTACTGAAGGAAAAAGACAAAAGAAGAAATATTTCGACGGGTTTTCCATAACAGCTTTAAGAAATATTATAGATTCAATGTGTACGGTGAGGAGAGAAATACCCACAATGCGCAATATCTTGGCGGCTTCAAAAGTAGACCTTAATTATACTGGTAGTGAAACTACATTAAGAAAAATAATTAAATGTGATTTAGGCTACTAATTTAAACCAAGACCCCAAATTCAAGCGTGGAGGGCTAAATATTTACGACGTATGAAAGAAAATGACTCGCTTGGTAATAACAAAAGACCCGTTATTTATCTCGACGAAACGTGGATACATGCACACTACACGGTAGAAAAATGTTGGCAAACAACAACCGATGGAGTGAGACGGAACGACAGTCCCGGCCGCCGATAAATAATAGTTCACGCGGGAAGTTAAAGCGGTTTAGTTGACAATGCCCTTTTAATGTTTAAATCAGACACCAAAACGGGGGATTACTATGATCAAATGAATGCTGAGAATTTCACCAAGTGGCTTACAGAAAAAATAGTACCCAACATACCACGCAACTCTAAAATTGTGATGGACAACGCCCCTTATCACAGTAGGGATGAGAATAGGCCACCAAGTATGAACAATAAAAAACAGTTTGATGAATGAAGATTGTTGAGACTTTCCCAACGACACTACAAAACCTGAACTGTATTTATTAATTAAACGGCACAGACCGCCGAAAAATTATAAAATTGACAATTTATTAGCTGGCAATGGCCATGAAGTCGTTAGATTACCACTTTACAACTGCGACCTCAACCCCATTGAGTACATCTGGAACCTGGTAAAGAAAAGGGTGTCAGAAAAGAATGTGGAGCAGTTGGAAAGTCGCATTGAAGCTCTGACGTTGGAGTCGTTGGCGTCAATAACTCCAGATGACTGGCGAAAGGAAGTCAATCATGTTAAACGGCTTGAAGAGGAATAAATACTGGAATAAAGATCGAATAACTGACGAGTTATTTGTCATAAATACGGCGACGATAGTGAATCGGAAACGACAGACACAGAAAGCAGTTATGATTCGGAAGACTATATACATTTTTTTACATATTATCCTGGTTTTATTTATAAGCTGATAGATGTAGGTAGTAATTAAAACATGACTACTACACAGTGGACTCTGGTTCAATTCCCGCTCGCAAATTAACAGAAATGTAGTTAGAAAAAAATAGTATACATGTAAGAAAGATATACGAATAAGTATATTTTTCTTACGTCTACAAAAATTATTTCCTTGAAATTCTTAATAATGAAAATTTATTTGTCAGAATATGGGTGAGTAGGTATACCTACGAAAGAATGTTAAATGCAAAATTAATATTAATTTTATTATACATACACTCTTTATAAAGAGTGTAATAAAATTATAAAATACAAATAAACCCTTAACCCTAATATTAATTTATACATACACTCTTTATAAAGAGTGTAATAAAATTATAAAATACAAATAAACCCTTAACCTTAATATTAATTTTGCATTTAACATTCTTTTGCTAGCTGTCCTTTTGTGTGACAGATGACGTCACAACGCTGTTATTGTGACAAGGTTCCATCGCAATATCATCGTGCGGGGCTAGTACTTACTATACTCTTTGGTTGACAGCGTCGCGTCGTTTGCTTGCAAATGTCAAAAATGCGTTTTATTGCATCATGTTAGAAAGCATTTCATTATTATTTTATTATAAAAGTCCACCGTTTTCGTATAAATTATAAAAGCAGGTTTTTTTAAAAGTACAATTTTACTGGAGCTAATATCGTTTAAACAAAAATAATAATTTTGACGAGAAACAAAACGTGACGCATTTTTTGTGAGGGAACCGACAGTTAAGGACAGATAGGTCCTCTATCTATCTCTAACTGTCGGTATCGTACGGAAATTTTGTTATTGAGACGGCAGTTACAGATAGATCAGAAGTAACAGTAAAGCTCTGGTAGCTAACCGAGTTTAACCCTCGGTAGAGTATTGAGATCGGCCGTAAGTGATGAGAGATATTCACTTAGGGGTAGGTATGACAATTAGATGGTAAGTAGCCGATGCACAGACCTACTCAATATGCAAATAAAATTTTATAAAAATCGGTCAAGTAGATTTTGCTGTGTTTATAAGACAACTAAGGTAAACGGCCCAGTAACCGTTAAGCTATGAACCTCACCGAATTTGCATGAGCACTAGGCTAAAACTAGAAGACTTACAAAAATAATTTTTACTTGACTGTTTAGATAATTTAATATACTTTTAGTATATTATGATTCTATTAAACTAGTGTAAAATTTAATTAACTATAAAACAATAAAACTACAAAAAGGGCCAATTGTACCAGTACCCGGTAGAGTTGTACTGGTTAACGTTAAATTGTCCCGGTAACCGGTAATTTTTGCCGCGAAATTGTACTCTATTGCTTTACGTTAAAGTTCATAGAAATACAATATATTCAAATAAAATATTACTGAAAAGCATTAGGTCCGTATTTAACCAAAAAATAAACACGATTTGTTTTAACTTTTTATAATGTATGTTTTATAAAGTACCTATACCTATATAAAAAGAAACAAACAAACTCTGTCCGTCGTGGATTGTCATTCCTTCTTCGAAATGTGCCAATAGTCCATCACTTCTTTAAACCACGCCTTTAAACTGCTTTCCTGAACTATAAAGCACGGGTGTGCATCAGATTTTGAGACACTTGCAGGCCTACTACAGGCGGCAGCTTCAACCAAACGACCGACTCTGCCATTATTAAAAGCATTTTCTCGCTTATTTTTTTTAATAAATAATCTAACACTATCCAATAACTGCTCCTTAGTGACATCAGAAATTATTTTTTTTTTTTACCATTTAAATTAACAAAAAGAAAAAACAGAACAGATAAAAGGTACAGAGATGATTATATCATAAAAAATCTCTTTCGGCATACCTGCAATAAGACAGCGTGTAAAAAGTAAAGGACAGAAGACGTGCACTCTGGAGGAGTAGGAGTAGAAATCGGTAGAGTGGGGAGGCGACTTGAGAAGGTTTTTAAGATGCGACCTTTTGCTTTTTTATCGTGGATAAATCCGATAAAAAAAGTTTCCCCCTTATTTCGTCTGGGAATAAGGAAGGGTTATGTCGGCCTCCTACCATCTAAACGTCCACTATTCCTTCCAGTGCCATGAGTCGGGGACCCGGTAGATACTTGTACATTCGCCCCACACACGTGGGGATCAAGTGCAGCTGATCCCTCGACCACACATCTTTCCACTAAGCTGCGCATACTGCATGTCACGCTCGAGCGACGATACGGCCCCAATTTCGTCGCCCGCATGATCCTTCTTATGGTGGCCAAAGATCGTGAAGCGCCCTTCGACGCTTGGTTACCCTTCTCATGCGAGTGGAGTGAGAGTCATGCTCTTTTCCCCTTTCTGCAGCCTCCATTGCATGCACTACCTTTTCGCAAAAAGAGGCCATAGCATCCCCCACGCTCCTTCCTTCTTCGCTTTCGACCATGAACTGTACTACGGCCGGGAGTGAGATATCACCGGCACCAAGTGTCGCGACTATGGCACAGCGCTGTTGGGTCCAAGCTGAGCTTTCCTCCAGCCTAGGTAGCGCTTTGTGCTCAATTATTAAAAAAAAAGTCATATGATGTATTCTCATCCAAAAAAAAGTCCACATTGAGCGGAGCGGAAGGGCGAGGGTCTGTTTTAACCCACCCGTGTCCCTTCATTTGCCTGTGCTCCAGGGTATCTCTTATTATGGCGGCACACTCAAGCAAGCAAGTCAGCTCGAAGGTTTTTACGGCACCAGAAGTTTGAAAACATGGAATGAGTTAGACCTTTCGAAAAATAATTGAAGGTAGATAAATATGCAAAATAATTACCTTTAAATAATAATAATCTCTAGAAAGATTCAATTATGGCAAATCAATCTTTAGTACTTATTAATGATTTTTTAACACCCTTGCTCGTAAAGCTGATGTAATTCCACCGGTTTTAAATATGTAAAGCAGGCCATAACAAACGCGTGTGTTATCAAAGCAAATAGTTAAGTTATAGTCCATAACAGCATTATTTTCCTTAACAGCATTATTTTCCATTTCAAGTAATTATGGAACTGATCGCCGCCGTACGGCTCGCGCTGCGCGCTGTTCCATATTTGAAATGGCAAATAATAATACTAATGGAGGGAAAGCAACAGTGTGCATTCACAGATTGAGTTTATTTAAAATGAACAAAATATAAAATACTTCTTTTTCTGTTTCCTCGCAAGTGTGTTAAAAAACGTCGTACGATATACGTGCGTATTGGTTATAACATGCTCGGCTTAATTACACCCTCGCCTTCGGCTCGGGCTGAAATTCCGCCTCGCATGTTATAACCATCATTACGCACTAATATCGTAATGTACTATTTTAACACCTGTTCTGACTGAGACTTGCTCCCAAATCAGAACTCACGTGAGTGACTTAATGAGTACAAATAAAAGCCGTGCTGGAAATATGGGAAAGTACGGGCGTAAGAATATGTAGACGAGAGTTCCAACTAATGAGGCATAGTCATCAAAAAATAAATAAAAGAAAGACATATGTTAGGACTCGAACTGCATTATGTAAATGAAATAGCCAAAATCTTTTCGCCCTTGCTTCAGTTTCAGCTAGGAACTACCATTTTCTCCATGGTACTCCAAACAGTACGGTATACTACCATATATCGTACTGTTTGGAGTACCGTACGGTATATCGTACCAATACTACCATATACCGTACTGTTTGGAGTACCATGGAGCAAATGGTAGTACATGGTAGGTATACCACGGTGTATGTTGCATGACAAAATACTTGGCCACGATGCTGTTAAATCCCAAAACCATGTTTAAATAATTAAATTACCATCTGCTAAGAATAAACGTGTTTAATTTTTTGATTTCCAAAACAAATTATTCACATTCTAGTCGCAGTAGGCTTTTTTATATACTTCATAGCTGATTCCAGAAAAGGTTGTAACGCAACCAGTACAAAAAGTGGTAAACCATACAAAAAGAAACGCAACCAAATTCACGTGGTACCAAAACAAACTAAATGTCTAGTAACTACATCCCTTTGATTCAAAGGAAAATAATGCTTAATTCAAGACAATAAGGACTATAAACGGATTTAAATGCAGCTGTTAAGGCATGCCACAGTATCCGGCAGAAAATATTTAATATAATCTACAGTTTCAAAGGAAAATGAGATCTATTCCAAAGCAATAAGAATAGAATAACGGGTTTTGGTGCAACGTATGTAACTGGTTTGATAGTGTACCAATATCCGGTAAAAATCGCACATTTTTACCGGGTACTAGGTCAAGTAGGGGTTTGAGTGTACCAATAGATGTAACATGTAAAATTATTTACTTTTCGATGAGATTTACCTCAATTTATAGATTAAATCGTTAAATAATATACACAATTTATTAAAAAAATTAACACTTTTACCTTAATTTTATCCGTCGAAGTATGGCTAGATAATTTCTGCGACCGGGTGGGTTCGTAGTTCACTGACAGAACTTTGTACTTATAGATAATTTTACTATACCATACTTTTATTTTCTCACAGTTTTTACATTATTAAACTTTTTGGTGAGTGTCGCCATCAGAATTGTATAAAATAGTACCAAGAATAAATTGCTATTTGAAAATTTTAATTTAGTTTTGCTAGAAAGACGCTAATATTAAAAAAACTGACTAGTTAACGGCTACCGGGACATTAACGGAAATAGGTACTCTTACCTTAGCTTCCGCCGTTTCGTTACATCGCGTTACCCAGAGAACTCTTCACAAGCCCGGAATCAAAACTATCCTATGTTATTTCTCAAGGTCAACTCTATCTTTGTACCAAATTGCAATAAAATCAGGTTAGTGGTTTTAGACGTGAAAACGTAACAGACAGACAGATAGAGTTACTTTCGCATTTATAATATTAGTAGGGACAGGTAGGTACTGAAAAGTCGACGATATTAGAAGAAGTTTTAAAAATAAATAAAAAAGAATATCATTCTGCTCTTTATTATGTGCACCATATACCTAAATACAAACACTCTCTTATTTTTAAATAAAATCCAATTATCAAAATATTAAGATAAGCGGTAGTTGCACAAATGCAGGGACCAATGACAAAGCCCATTATGGAGTCAAAGTCCCCCTGTGTAATCCACAGCACTAATTTGTGAACATTTTCGGTTTCATTTGCATCAAAACTGCGTTTAGATGGAGTCAATTTGATTATGCAAAATATCCAGTAACCAGTGTTGCCAATTTGCACATTATAGCAACGTTATGTGAAATGGGATATGTCAAATGGTTTTGGAGAATCACCAATGGTTTCTAACCCCGTATTGAGGTTGAACGGTGGCTTGACAGTAATTCCCGACAATAATTTCGGATCACGCGACTGTTCAACATTTGAAAAATAAAACGAAAATATTCTTACATTCTGATTCATATTTATAACTTGACGCAAGCTACTGTTTATTATTTTTTTCTGAATCCGATTCCGTCTCTGTTAAAGTTGATCATTTAAATGTCAATAAAACTGAATGTCAGCAATAAATCATCAAGTTAAAAGTTACGACTTTATCATGATGTTATATTCTACTAATTAATTAATTATCTACTGTCTGTAGAATTATCAAATATCATTAACTTTTTTGTAAATAAATGGGGTATTTTAATTTATTTACAAATTGTTGTTACTTTTGGTAAACCTTTGCCGGAAACTTCGCGGTGTAATGGTTTTGATTTGAATCTACTCATATTTTTTGATACGTCACATTAAAATTTATCTTCAAACATTAGTTACTGCAACGTTGTATATAATTTCCAATATATAAGCAGAAGCGTTTTACAATATTGTTTTCTAAGAAGTTACTACGATGATTGCTTAGTAATGGATTGTAAGTTACCTACAAGCCAAGTTTCTGAGTTGCGTGACTAGATACTTATTTATATAATAAAATTTAAGTTGAAGTTAGTTATACGATATAACATAACAGTAAAACATTAGGTAATATTTTAATGTAAAGGGAAAATAAACGAGATCATCTGATAATATAAGTAAAGTCCACAACAAAAACTGGTCTATGTTTTTTGTTATAATCAGCATAGGTCCTTAAACAAATTGTGATAGATGCCGCTTTTTGGCTCAAATTGACGACAAAATTATTCAAATAGACCGTGGTAGCTACTAATCCTGAAGTGAAGTAGTATTAAATTAACGTTACGGGACATTGACGCTTTTCCGAACCCTCCCCGTTTCCTTTTAGATGTAATAGAGCTACCTACCGCCGGCTAATTAGAATTAATTAGAAAGAGCCGCTCTATTTTCGTGATTGCGTTTTTGTGACATCCCGTTACGTGTTTTTTTATAGAAAAATCTTTTTTCTTAATTAGAAAGTTTGTTGATGTTCTGTTTTAGAAAAAAAATAGGCTGACGGTATAAAAATAGGTACCCACCTATTTCTATTAGTATCTTCTGTCTACTTAGGTATTTCCTAAAATAAAACATTAACGAAGGATGGCTAAAATAGAAATAGTTAATTATCCAGGTTATAAATACATAAGCAAGTATACAGATTAAATACCTACAAATTAAAATATTACAGCTACCTACTTAGGTGATATTAGAGACTGAAAAAGTTTATTCTTTTTTTCTCTAAATAAAATTTTATGTATCTATTATATTATTTTCATTTTGATAAAAAAATATAATGCCAGTTTCGCATATTTAGGCATTTAAATTTGAAACTAGGTTAACTGTTAACTGTTTATGAAAATGTCTAATTAAGATAAAAATGCTTAAAACTGTGCATTCTCCTCAGAAAAACTTTTTTAATGGCCTTCAAAATCTAAATTATTTACAAGAACTCGAAATTAAGTCGTTTTAGATAAGCCTCAGGTCTAATTTGAGTATCAAGTCATTAATTTATTCAGCTAACATTTAGATCGCATTCCCTCTGTTGATTATAAAGGAGGTTGTGCTAATACAATAAATATTGCTAAAATATGTAAAATAAAAATAATTTAATTAGGTGGGTCAAGATTGTCCACGCCAGTTATTTGTTGACACAGTTGTAGCTAGGTAGATGGAAAAGTTAGTTTGACACACGATAACTTGCTGGTTTTTGATACTTACTTAGAGCAGAAATAAACATCTCTGCCAACAGATTGACGGCCATCAATCCTGGCGGAAGAAGTAAATCCAGATCTCATGTTTCAGCACTGCAGATAATTCAGTTTAACTGTATCCACCGCTTTCTGCGGCTAAAGCCGATGTGTTTATATCCATCTGGTGCATTTCAGGAACCACCTCCTTTACGAGACTGTTATCCTGGTCTTGAGAATTTCTGCCCGACCAACCTGCACGGCCGCAGTAAAACCCCAAGTGCAGTGCATTTTTAAAAGGGAACGCCCCGGTCTGTTGTCCGGGCTTTTCATTATTTTAAATATTCAGTGGTGTGCAGTGTGTCCGAGGTTCAAGTCCCATGTGACGCCAGTGCTTCCACATCGGTGAGTACGCTTTTACCTTAAGTTTATCGCGAACCCTTCCACCGCTTTTAACATTTATCAGTGAAAGCACTTTGTACGCCCCGCTCTGGTCCGTCACGAAACGTTCTTCATCACGTCCGTTAAAATTAATCGTCCCCTTGCAAAATTAAAGTTATGCCCTATAAAAATATTCATATAACAAGTCAGGGGACCCAATAGCATCATTAGTTCCCATCGCCGCTTTTACGAAACTCGTTACTGAGATAATTTTCGTCCTTGGTCCAGCATTAAGCATAACGCGCAGGCCCAGTAAAATGCGGCCTCGACATAGCCTGGCATTAAACACTCCCAGAGGCTCTGCTATATTCGCACAATTATTCCCTGAAGTGAACCCTTCGCTGCGTAGCCTACAATTACCTTCCATTCAGCTAGAGGCGTTCCGCTCTGCGAAAATAAAATAAAATTGAGGAGGAAAATAAAATGAAATATCGAGAGATCCGTTCAAATTACCGTGTGTATCTGCGCTGCGGAGGCTGCGTACCCATTCCCCACGTGTGCCTATGTTTTGCAGGTATAATTCGTAGCGCACATAAATTTCGCACGGCAATTAAACTGTTGGCGCGATGTTCGGACGGGTAAAATGCAGCCGAATTAAAGCTTTAGCATTGAGTCAAAACCTGAAAGCAGCGGTAATGCAGGACAAAAACTAAAATAGGACACATTTAACATACGGTATAAAATCAACAATATTATGTGGGTACACTCGCGTTCAATCTGTATTCAAACTTTTATATACTTTGTTCATTATAACACTCCGCATGAATATAACGATATTTTAAACGAGAGAGCTTACCCGTCTGTTCATCTCAAGTTTTTCTTCATAAGCTCCTCAAAACGTTAAATTTATTCCGGCCCGGGAGCGTTGAATTAAGAGCCGCCTTAATCCTTTTGGAGCGAACTTAACCTAATATCATAAAGATGGAACAAGGGAACTTGTACAGAGTGAAGTCAAATATTATCCTTTAGGAAGATTAAGGAGTTATTAAATCCACGTAGATAGGCGTGCGATAGAGACACTGCAGCTATAGGATCCAAATGCTCCGTTGTACCTTTGATACATTCATTGAAGCTCTAAAAACGAAGATCATACAAAGTCAGAACTTAAAAATAATTTAAAAATGAGAATCGTTTTTGAATTATTCAAATGTCTTATTTAATAATATTTTAATCAAAAACAAAAGTCATTTAGTCAAACTAGGCTGAGAATTAGCTCTTTGTGAATGTCAAAATTCCAAAATATAGAACCCATAAACGCCAGCAAAAAGCTCGCCACTTCCTATTGCTTTCGCTAGGAAAATGCAGTGAAACGAAGTACCCAGTACCTGATTAATTATTAAAATTTTAATCAATAACAATTCATTGGGGCACCCCGATTTTTCAGTACAAAGTAAGTACTTAGGTAGACGTGTTAAAATGAGGTAGGTACATCACAATAAAAACACATTATTTAATCATATGCCCACGGAGGTATCTACAAACGTTTGATCATTACAACTGTATTTTACTGCAAGATCAGTGAAATGAGCAACTTTGTGGGTGTAATTTGGATCTCATCCAAGTCATATTTGGTACCATGCATAACCTACATAATGTGGAAAACAAGGAAACAATTTCTCAGCATGTCACGTAAACATCGATTCAAATTGGTATAATGTAACAGGCAGAAATCCGTAATGTGTTAAAAAAAAAAAAGAATGAAGGCGACAAAATGGTCGGTATGCTAAAAAAATGTGAGAGAATAGTCAGCTGTGCGGTGCGATGGCGGCCATCTTGAGTTTTGCTGAGAGGGGCGGTGCGAGTCGCGACCGTTCGCCGCTTGATTTATTTAGCTAACTCACGCCGCTAATATGGACTCCGTACATTTTTGTTATTGACTGTCCCGCTACTATTTTACTATTACCACTATTACTGTCGTACGGCGTGTTTCTTTTTTTTATTATAGTAGAATAATCCGTAGATTTGAAAAATACGATTCAATAAATTAAAGCACTGGGTAAAACATGTGTTGAGATAAGAGCTAATTAAATACAATGTTTATTACATATCATTATGTTAAATAACACGCATTATCTACAGAAAATTTAAGATATGAATAGTGAAGCCATTTGAATAAGTACAGCTGCATCTTGGTTTTGTATTCGGCCATATTCGAAGCGCTGCGGTAGGTCAACGAAAGGGTATTTTAATATGATGATCAAATTAAACTTATCATCACTATAATGGGCGATATAATTGCTATGCGTATAAATGATATAAATAACGAGAAATATGCGTAAATACTTGCTCCCGGCATTTGGACTTGTCTCAGATACTTACATTGTAAGGAGCAGCTTACACAGAATGAGATCTCCATGTCCATAATGAAACGACTCACAAGACAATAAAACACATACGATGTTAAACTTTGTCACGCTGTAATAAAGTTTATATTTGTAAAGTGGTGGTATGAGTTGAGACGTTCAGCAATAAATTGTTTCGGATTGAGACGCAACATTGTTCCTTCGAGATTAGTTGAGTTGGGTGCACCGTCCTTTTCCAACACAAAATAAAGATATTGAATTTTGATAAGGCCGTCTCTGTCTGCTAAAATGTCTTTGATATTCTCCGGTATAAAATAGCTTTCGTAAAATGTTAAAGATTATGTTAAATTGGATGAAGAAATAACGGTGTACCTAAGAGGCTTAAGTAATTTATTTAACACAGCTACCTACAGTAGGTACTTCTTGCTAGTATAGGTTTATAAAGTCGAATATACCTAGAGGCTAATTGCAAAACACACTATCTGCAGCAATGTATTTCATTTTGACAATACAACAACCATCATTGCGTTTTTTACGTTGTTGAGCAGACACAATTACGTACACATGGAGCAATGGATAGGCAATATGCTTCGAAATGATTCCAAGTGATAGTAATAGGTAGTGTGTTACGTAATTAGGGTCTTTGACAGTCGCTACGGGTCAGAAATAGGCCAGACCGCCGGGAAATCCGGGATTGTCCCGGAATCTTGCCTCTTGTCCCGGAATGAGCGGTAATTGTCCCGGATTTTAAAAAGTTAACAATCTTGTATAGAACATATTAAGAAAGATGATATCATACCAAGCGATGTTCTATTACCCAATAGGTAGGTACTTAATTGGAGGGCACCCGGTTAGACTAAAAGCCGATGCCAACATAGTTTATTTCAGACATCAATTTACATGATCTGACAATGAATATGTCTGATCTGTGACCTCTGAGTTTATTTCGACCTTTCTTCTCATAGCAGTTACCTACCTAAGTACTTAGATGGAAAACGGTGATTCGTTTAACTAATTTTTTAAACAAAGAATTTGACTGTAATAAAGAGTGAGTATTGTTTCTGAATGGAGGAACAAAGGATAGGTACCTACCTACTAATTTTAATTTCCCTAAAAAAAAGAAAATACGGACCCATCCTTCTTTTGTCTATAAATGTACCTAAATCACATATTGTGCATTTAACAGAAATAATTTGTCTGCATATTAATGACGCGTATTTTCAAACTACATCCTTAATAAATCTGTGAGTTGTGTTCTATGCTTATTGTGTAAGGTCGTGTGGGTGTGAAGTACAATAGGTTATATCTCCCACCCGTACCCTTCACTTAATTAAATTACTTAGCTGGCAGGCATGACGTAGCTAAACGTAGTCTCTGACTTAATACTTCCATAAAATAAAATGTTAGAAACATATTTTCGTAGATTTTCTAGACTTCAGTAAAATTTTAGTCACCGGAATAATAAGTACCTATTTTTGAAAGCTATTTTTTATTAAATTCTACGACACTGAAATATGAAGTAGGTAGGTATATAGTAGGTATTGGTATATAGGTAAGTACCTAGGTTATGTATTTTTTTTATCAATTTAAATATTCACTTTTAGTAGGTATTATTGAGATTACCTACTTATATTTTCATACAGTTTTACTTTTTTCTAAGAAAAAAATTAATTAAGAGTCGCCATATTACCTAAATTACAATATAGAAAAACGCAATTTAAGGGAGTAAATTGTACAGGCTTTTGTAGGAACAAAAACCTGTAGCCTACGCCTATGTGTTTACCTCACACATACCTACATTTATTTACGCAAGACATAACACCTTCTTCGTGCCGAGCTGAAGACATTTTCTTTTATCAGAGGACACCGAGCACATTGGATGAGGTCCCTAGTGGAGGCATTATCTCACAGTTTCGCAGAACAACGTTGTGTTTGCGTAAGCACAAAATATGCTTTATACATTTCTATGGAGATGCTCTGGGGTGAGGTATGATTTCTTGAATATAAATGTGGTACTTCTTTCGGCGTAGTGATATTTTGTTGCTAATTAGAAATATATCTACTCAATTATGCGATTAAACCCTACAAATTAACGGAAATTTAGGGAAAACTACAAGTTTTAATTACTTTTTTCCGCGATATAGGTACCTACTTACTTAATCTAAACTAAAATAATGAATGGGTATGAATAAGTTTTGTTTTGTTTTATTAATCATTTCGCCCCTATTGCTTCAAAAACAATAATCTTTTAACAATGTTCCTTCACTAATCGTAAGACAACAATACTCGTAACATGTATTATAAATTATAAAACGAACCCGTTTTTCCTAATAAGTTGTAAGTAGATAGGTATAGATTGGCTTTAGGCGTCCCGGTAATTTCACAATTTCACGCTGAGGCGGAGATCTCGTTACCCGGCCGGGATTTGGTCCCGGCTCTCCGGCCATCGCTAATGTCCCGGAACGAATCGCTGACCCACATGTGGAAAATAATTATAACGTCATCCGCCCAAATCGTACACCTTTTCGTGAGAACTATACGTTTGTATGTCGGAAATTGCTTATTTATCGCGCCCAAATAAGTTCGTAATTTGTTACCTGATAGGAATCCTGGTAGTTTCCAGCATAATGCCAACTTAAATTTCATTGGTTTAAGTATTTTCTTTTTATAATAAGTAAAGGTTGATTAGATTTTTCACAAACGTGGTTTTCATGTCGGGGCCAGGCACTTCAACAATATTAAAACGGGCACTCACCCAAACCAGTCCAGGAAACGGCTCATTGTCCCTGTTTAAAATTTAAGTCATGAGCAAGCTTGGTCGGGTAAATACAGCCAGTGTAAACACCAAAAGGAGCGTGGTGATAATTGTTTTTCTTATCCGCATTTTCCCCAACATTTCCAGTAAGCGATAATAAAAAGCTTGTTCGTATAACTCGGCCACGAGTTCCACAAAACTCTTGTCAGCGAATGGACGATAATCCACCGCTTAGTCGTCCTTTTTTACGCAAAAAAAAAACTTTTCCTTTTGAATAACCCCCTATTTTTCCGTCAGCCGACCCCTCTTTATTCATAAGCCGCTGACGTAACTTGGAGATCCCTAAATGAATGGTTGTTCGTTGTTTTACGGGTCTATTCACAATGCTTTAGGTTGGAAACTTTAGAGATTTGCCACAAGAAAAAGTAGACGAGATTTTGTCATGAAATTATATGACGCCTGCCAAATTATTATATTATCTCAGAATGTCCGCAGTGTAATGCGTAGAAGATGGAGGCACCTATCAGCTCTATCTGGACACTTATAACTGCAGAGTCGAGCGTCGAAAAGATTCATATAATTTTGTTGTACGCTATACTCGATGTCACAAGCGTCTAGTTAACGGGTCATGATATTAAATTGAAAGATTAAATAACTGGAGCTTATCAATGTGGGGTTCTCGAGTAATTTATATTTATTATGAACCTACATGCTTGGTGGTCGGCACAAAGAAAACAAATATTCATATAAGTATTTCGACGCGCAGCCATTGAGTTGAATGCATGCCAGACACAAGTATTTCCAGCTTTAATTAATACGTTAGCCTTCTGTATTAAAATACACAGTCGCGAGGTTCAGACGTTTTAAATACAATGTAACATTTTAATTAGTCGGCAAGTTGAAAGTGGGATGCATTTTGTAGGCAACCATGACAGTTACAGTCGATTGGACCGGTCTCTGTATTTGTTCGTTTAATATAAAAATGTCTATGTAAATATGCGCTGATATGGGTACCTTACGTTAACACTAAAGATATTTTTTATGTGATATGAAAAGCAAAAACTCATGATGCCCACCTGATGGTAAATGGATAGTGAAGCTCATGGACGTAAGTAACGTCGGAGTTACGTAATGAGAGCTGCCAAACTAGTTACGATAATGGTTCCCTTTTAAGCTCCGGGATTGTGAAACACCGCATCATGTTTCATGTGTGTAGGATCAAATGGAAGAAATTCCAAGGTAAACATCAAAAGGTCTACCTAAACCCTATACCTACCTGTAAGTAAGCAAAATCGATTTACAGTCACCAGCATAAAAATAGTGTGAACGTTACGTAAAATGAAATTTTTGCCAGAAGGTTTTGCCAGAGTTGAGAAGAAAAATTTGAATTTAGATGTCGCAGGGAGTCGCGTGGTAACGGGTTTCGAGATCCTTCGCTTTACGACGCTCGGCTAAAATGCTGTTCTCGACTCTGGCTGAAAACTGTACACAGTTTATTTGAAACGGAGGCGGAGAAGTATCCAAGAGAGCGCAAGCCAAATGGCTACCTCTCGGGACGAATGCTACGGCCGGCCGTTTGTACCGGAATGGTGAAGGCTCCTATTCTGTATTTTGAAAGCAATAGTTTACTTTTCAAGCTTTATTCGGGGGCGTTTCCTCAAGTCTAGTACATTATTGATTAAAAATGAAAATATAGAAATATTAGTGGTGAAACTGTGTAAATGGCGGTCCGTATTGATTTCATGTATTTTTTACTAGCTTTCTGCCCGCGGCTTCACCCACATGGAATTCGGTTATATCGCGCATTTTAGATTTCCCTCGGGAATATCATTTTTTTTTTAAATAAAAGGGTAAAAATCGGTTGAGAGGTTTAAGCGGGAAAGCGTAACAGATGGACTGACAGAGTTACTTTCACATTTATAATATTAGTATGGATTATTTTGCCTCAATTGAACAGTATTTTCAGGTAAAATTCCATTGCTCATTTATTTATTTATTAAAACTTCATGCACAATGAAAAAAATTGCGCTAGCGTCCTCGTACAATATTTATGTAGGTACACTTCCTCAAATGCTGTCCAAATAGCAACAGTCAGGCAGAATTCCTATAAAAACACGCAATGGGTACTATTATCGGGCCCCGGAGGAAGCTTGCTCAAGTCCGTTACATACAAATGTCTTTCATTAACTTGTCGATGTTTCGTCCGAAATGCTACCTAGCTATTGTGTTTTAAGCCATCTCCTCTCTTATTACAGCAAATGTATTCCTCGATTAACAGTAAATATACTTTACGACGACAAATAATATACTTAGAATTTGTCGAGAAAGTGTCTCCAGTTTTCTTTTTAATCAGACTCTATTTTTCCAAAACCTATCAAGTTAGAAGACTGGGATAGAATTGTAGCTGTAAAGAAAATGAGATGTTTCGGCCACAGATGCACGTTTCCTCCCCGCACGCGATCAAACTTATCCGCTCGGAAGACATTCTGATAAGGCATGATATGAATTCAGATTTGGGCCATCTCTCTTTTATGTTATTCGTGATTTTTTCTCAACGTTTACTGATTTTGTTCGCTTTTACTTTATTGATCCATATCAAAATATGTATATTATGAATATAAAAATATACTATGTACATAAATCTGACAATATTATGGCTTACACAATTTTCATCATGTTTACGTTGAAAGCGTCTCCCACGCGACAAAATAAGCTATTACCGATATCGAGTAAAAGTAATATTTCGTCATTTCCTATCGGCCAGTAAAAAGCAGGAAAGCAATACTTGCATCTTGTAAACTGACAGATACCGAAAACTCACGCTGAGAGAACTCAAAACGTTTATAAATATAAAATCAAGCGAATAGAAATCCACTCTACGGACGAGCCTCATCAATATTCCGCCATCTTGTTATTTTCCTTGGGGCTTTAAAACAAAACAAAAGAGGTTTGTTATTTAACTCGTTTCCGATACAGCCTATTCTTTAGTATCGAAGGAAATTCTCTCATCTATCTCTTGTATAGAAGGTATAATAAAACTAACGGGATCGGCTCCGCGTGTTTGTATTTAAACAAAACGAATAAAAAGAATGCGAATTTTCTTGGTTTTATGAGTCTCTATGTATGAGATCCACCGTGTAGGTAATATTCAGGAAAAAGTGAGAAGGTATACCTATATGTAATAAAAATAATCTAGAAAGACTTTCCTCAGTTGCTATATAAGTAGAAGGTGTATTTTCTACAACTTATTTTAAAACAACTTGTTAGCCAAAACTTAGAGATCATTAATTAACGTGTCTTTTATTTTCTTCAAGACCTTTTGAACTACTTTTACTCATACAATACAATTTTTTTTTTTCATATTAAAAAAACAGCCATGTTCTACTTATTTTTGGAAAAATAGAAAGTTCTGAACAAAGGAATCATTAAAGAAAGGTGTCACATGGAATATGTGAGATCTTGCTCCATTCGGAGTATAGTGGTCGTGCCAGAATAACAATAGGTAAAATTATGTAAATGAACAAAAAGGAAATGGGTCCATTGTAAGACATTCAATTGGATCGTTGTCAATGTAAACAGGCTTTTAGGTATAGGTATGCTTCTTATTGAACACAGGTGTTTAGGTATATGAGTAAACATAAGTGAATAGGTACCTACTACCAAAAACTGCAACAAATTCAGTGTGTCTATCACAGAACTAAACTGCCACTAATCTATACTAATATGTAAAGCTGATGAGTTTGTTTGTTTGTTTGAACGCGTTAATCTTAGGAACTACGGGTCCGATTTGAAAAATTCTTTTTGCGTCGGATAGCCCAATACCATCCTGCGCGTGTTGGTGGACGGCTGGGACTCTCCGATGCTGGCTCGCTGGATAAGACTGCACGCAGTCTTATAGCGATTTTCCACCATCACCGGGGACTCCACTCGATCCGCCATTTATTGATTTATTGATAAAAATGTATCTTTGTCATATTGTTACTAACACTAGCCTATAAGCTCAAAATTATACTAACAAATATGGAGTAATCTGAAATAAATGAATTATTATTATTAATCCAGGAAGACTTTAGGCTATATCATTACGCTGCGACCAATAGGAGCAGAGCATAACTAAACTACGCAAACGAAGTCGTTCTCGGCCGCTAGTACATTATAAGTCATGTACTGCACAAATCACGTTACATCAAAAAAAAAAAATGAATTTGAATTAAACATTGTAGTCATTGTATTTTCTCCACACGTTAATATATAAACGTCAGTTCAGTTAGTTACAGTAAAGAAACTAGCTGCTACTTTTAACAGTTCATAGTCTGTTATTACACAACCCAGTATCGACCTGTCTGTCATACCCAGAGATGTATCGCCATATTTTTATTTATACTCTTTCATCTCAGCAATATCTACAAACTCGGTAAGTTTCTTTGTTATTATGCCCGGCTTTATTTCTTTATTGTTTGGAACAAAACATGGAACGCAAAACTTGTTTGTTTGGCTTCTAATATTTTTCTGAGAACATAAATTCTTTATAGAAAATATTTTTACGAAAACAGAGGGTATAAAGTACGGGATTCTAAGGTTAACATGTAAAGTTACAAAGAATAAAACTCACTTAACCAAATGAATTCAGAATAGCAAAAATTCAATGTAATAATGTTTATTAATAAGTTAAAAAATACAAGCGATCTATTAGAAATCTATACTAATACATAATGCTGAAGAGTTTACTTCTTTGTTTGTTTGAACGCGCTAATCTCAGGAACTCCAGGTCCGATTGGAACAATTCTTTTAGCGTTGGATAGCCCATTAATCCAGGAAGGCTTAAGGCTATATAACATCACGCTGCGACTAATAGGAGTGGAGCATACCTAACTCCACGCGAATGAAGTCGCTGGTGGTTACTAGCTTTCCGCCCGCGGCTTCGCCCGAGTGGAGTTCGGTTATATCGCGCTTTTTAGATTTCCCTCGGGAACATCAAATTTTTCCGTGATAAAAGGTATCCTATGTTCTTTCTCAGGGTCTAAAGAATGTCTGTGCCAAATTTCATCAAAATCGGTTGAGAGGTTTAAGCGGGAAAGCGTAACAGACAGACAGACAGAGTTACTTTCGCATTTATAATATTAGTGTGGATAGTAGGCCCTTATTATCTACTTTAAAAAATATATAATAATTCCCTTTTCTCCTGTATACAAATACCACCATTGTTTTATCGGTAATCTATGGGAGAAATCTTTGAGGTTGAAGAACTAAGTAGGTATATCTCGCGCTTCGACAAACACGGCTATTATTCTTTTGCTTTTCTAGGAAAACACACACATTGTTGACATTCTTGAGTCAATATATTTATATGTTTTACTTAGAAGTGAGACGAAACATTACAATTTGTAGATATTTACCTACTATATGAGGTTTGTTACATCAACATCACCAGCCTTTTGTATCGTCCCACTGCTGAGCACAGGTCTCCTCTCATACAGATAGGTAAGGATTGAGCGTACCTAATCACCACGCTTGCTCAATGCGGGTTGGCGAGTTCAGGTTTCCTCAAGATGTTTTCCTTTTAATCAGTCATTGGTGTCCAAGATATACTTAGAAAGTACCTACATATAACTTAGAAAAGTTACATTGGTACTTGCCTGATCTGGAATTGAACCCGATACTTGAGAGGCTGGTGTTTTAACCACTAGGCCACCACGTTTCGGTTTGTTACAGCAGAAGGTTAAAATTAGGTAAAACTCATTCAATAAATGCCTTGTGGCAGATGCATAGGTACTCTGTCGTAAATAAAATACTTAGTGGAAGTTAACTTCACATTGTATTTTAGAACACTACGACAACTCTACTATCCTAGACACACTACTACTTACCTACTATACTTTTTTTTTTCATTACATTTTGTCGAAACTATATTACGTTCAGATGTTGTTGTAAACGGCAGAAGTTCAAACTACTCCCTGCAACATTGATCAGCGAGAGAACCTTTTTCCGATATTATTTTGCCTTATTTATTTTGTTAGTTCTTTACTGCATACCGATATTTCGTGCGGGAAGGCGAGCTCAGAAAACAGGCAATATATTTTCTACGAAGGATATAACGGAAGGGTTCTCATTCCTTACGTATGTATAAAGGGTACCTAAATACATTCCGCCTTTTACTTTATTCTGCTCGTGTCGAAAGTGGAAAAACCTCGCAAAACTTTCATTGCTAGCCAAGCTTACCTACACGTGTGTGACACATCACCGAAATATCTGCCAATTTCATTTCTCCGCTCACCTCCCTGGAGCGTAGTAAACACCACCCCCTCCCCCCACCACTTACAGAACTCACCCCCTCCCGTGTGTTTGTCCAACTGATATTCTTGAAGATACACAACCGGTGTTTGAAGACCTCCCCCAGCTCTCCACATTCGTGTAACTAAATACTGGAAGGACGGAAATGTATTTAGATTGAAAGGTCTCAGCTAAGTGGTATGGAATTTAAACTCCACACTTTGTGCAGTCGCCTTTGAGCAAACATGATGATGCGTCTAGAAACTTCTAAAGAATAGTTGAATGTAGATAGGTACCTATTAGTTACAAATGCTTTATTTATTTCACAAGAAAGATATACCCCTACGCTGCTATAGAAGAATACTTGTGAAATGTGAATTTTCATAAAAGTGTGTAAAATAAAACCACAACCATTTGACTGTGGTGTTTGTTTACAATATTCTCATTTGAATAAATTCGGAATTTATGTTCAGAATCATACACAATGTGTCAAATGGCAACGTGGTTATTTATTTATGATGCAAATATATACAATATGTAAAGAAAACCCTGTCCGACCCATAAGGATAATAAAGGTTAGGTAAACAGTTGACCAAATATAAAATAAAATTTTACATAATCATCATAGTAACAATACTAATGAATTTTGAAATAATCCTTTTTTCCCGGGAATTAATTACAATTTCCCCGAAATTTGGTAATTTTTAAAAAAGTGACAACACCGGTATTATTATAAGCGAATAGCGACGCGACCACGTCACAGGTGCCGCGTGCCCTGCCCCCCCAAACCGCGGAAAGGGTTGCTTACCGCACATGTATTAAGTTACCCCTTTTTGCGAAATAATTATTTATTTTTTTAGGGGGATTTTTTTTTAAAGTTTAGTTGTCTTTGAGGGCATTATTATAATCAGTTATCGATACCTAACAATACCTTCACGGATCGGACAGGGTTTTCTTTACATATTGTATAGCGTTTTTTAAATAGCCTGGAGATTGACATTTAATAATTCAACTTTTAACTATATTATCAGAAACAATGGCCCCGATTCTTTTGTTCACAAACTTAACTAATTTTAAGTTATGTGCATCTTTTTCTTTCTATTCCATTAAGAAAAGGACAGAAGATAAAATGTCAGTTTAGACCTGTCAAATTAGTGCGCTCCTTATGTAATCTGCCGTATTTTTAGTCGCCATGTTTATAATCGAGTCTAAACTGTCTATGGAGTGGAGTTTTGGCGGGAATGTCAAGATGAGTGTCACGCTCATTTTTCATTGGACTTTTAAATTATTTATAGTGTCGTTTACTAAATAAAAACGCGTGATTTATGTAGTAAAAAGTGCATTCAGTGAATAATTCATAAAGAACAGTAAAATATTGTAGCATAGTGGCCACATCATGGCTTTGAACCAAATCTTCCTCCGTGTTCGGTCCACGCGGCCGTCTTTTTCGACATGAATAATTCATTACGTGACATTGGCTAAATGCACAAACCGTGCGAACCATAAGAGAAAAAAAGAAAAATAACGCATTGAATGTTGTTGAACTGTCAAAATAGAACCAATAAGAGAATGATACAACTTTTCATTTCAACCTACCTTTAGTACCTATGAGACAGCCTATCTCCAAAAACAATGAAACCAGAATACTAAATAAGTATGTATGTACCACAATAGTGACGTACAAAACAAATATCCACTCAAGAGACACGAAATAGCGTAACCAAACAATCGGGACACGGGTCTGATCGCCCTTATTGGCTACAAGTACTTGACACTCGGAGTGTTTGCCGGCTCTCATTAACTCTGTTTGTGTGGACTAATTTACGACATGTTTGCCAGAGGACCTCACTAATTGACCGATGACGGATCTAGACACTGATGTAAGATTATCGAGGGGCTATTCTTGGTGTCTACGAGATATGGCCACTCTTTTCGAAGAATAAAAATGATAAAACCTTCAAATATTCTAACAAATCTTTCTTTCTAGATTAAAGTAACCTCACATTAAACTTATCGTTTGATTTTTACATGGTTTTTATTAGCTTCACTGGTATGTTTGCTTGCTTGCTTGTTTGTTTGTCCGTCTCTAACTCTTTGGACTACGAGTGAGGGGCTCATTACTGTAAAATGTCCCACCGTTTTCAATACGTTCGTTCGTCTTTTTAAAAAAGTATATCGAACTAAAAAGTTGAAAATAAATCTAGTTTAAAAAACTAAAACAACATGCTTTTAAAAGAAAAGTTACTGTCACTTACTTTGTATGTTTTATAAAGTAAGTACCTACACATACACATATATAATATATAAACTCACATATTCAGGCAGAAACTAAGGAACGCCACCTGCTACACTCCTGACATACTCCTTTTGCATGTTAGCGTTCATACACATGGTCAAACACATACCGTACGGCGGTTGCAAGTAGGTACTACGCAAGGACCTTTCTGAAAAACATCACCATTAGTTTCTCGGTGGTAAGCCATAACATCGGCTGCCGGCAGAAGTTACCACCCACCAGACTAAGTCTTACTGCCAAGTGATTCGTCGCGTTCCGGCATGATGTCTGGTAAAGCTGTACGGAGGACGGGTCTGAGCAGTTGTGTTGCGATGTGTGCCAGGTACTATGCGGCAAATGTTGTTGTGACGGGAGTTTGATCGTGGATGGTCTCCAGATCAATCTCCCTCTGGCGCAGCATCGTTAGTCGTGTTGTTGAGTTTAACATTCCATCACGTCGCTCAACTGCCGTCTTCCTTTCTATTCACTCAGTTTTTTTTTTCTTAGTGAATAGACTCTTAATTAACTAGCGCGCTTTACCATCAACGATTGCATCACTGCTTACAATCAAGTGGGATTGCTGTCAAGCACTAGTTTATAATTATAAAAAAAGTTATGTAATTTAATAGGCGTCCTGTTCCAGCGTTTCTTATCACATGTACCTTGTAAGTAAATTTTGTATTGAAGAAAATAGATAATATATATTACTTAATACATACCTACCTAGACAAGCTACAACCAATTGAACGTCTCCTCTATATGCAGTTGTCTCCTAATAAGACTCAAGTACTTACTAGAGTTACGTCGATGTGTCAATCCATACTATTATGCAAGTCGTCCTTTAATGTACCTCGTTAGTAGTGAAGCCACGAACTCATGGACATTTACCGCGTAGTCTGGAGGCAACTACTTACATAAGTGATAAATTCTCCTTGATAACTCGATTCCTTTTACTCTTATTGTGTGGGAGTTGGGCCTTGTTAAGAATGTGTAGGGTTATGGTATGTAATGTATAGAATAGCCTCCGTGAGTGGTTAGCTGTCTGCCACACCCTGGCAGTCAACCTAAAGTCTTTTTTTTTAATATTTCACCAATGCATTCTCTATTCTAATAGGTACTAGTTGTTGCCAAGAGAAGAATAAATATAGTTTAAAAAACTAAAACAACCTGCTTTTAAAAAATATCAAACTAAAAAGTTAAAAATAATTTAACAAAAAAAAGCGTGAGGCGCTTTGTGCCCTAATTTTTGTATATTAAGCGCCTCACGCTTTTTTAAAAATTATTTTTAACTTTTATATATTTTTAAAAGCATGTTGTTTTAGTTTTTAAAACTATATTTATTCTTCTCTTGGCAACAACTAGTACCTATTAGTATAGAGAATGCATTGGTGAAATACTGAATACGGACAGTAACTTTTAGGAAACCTAAAGGTTACATTCTCTTTCGACACAAACTCATCGATCGTATACATTTTCTATCTTACGTCGGATCAACATATGAGAATTCATAAAATGAATCGTTTGAAAGAAAAGACGGAAGGCTTTGTAAAACGGAACCACTCAAGGCCCCCGCGGGGCCCACCCACATCGGTGGCTCAAACTTCCGGACTCATAATATTCATTACAGATCTCCAAAGATATGACAATCTCAATATTAAGTAACTTATATTTACGATCATTGGACAGTTAACAGTTAAATATGTTAACGTTAGTTGTAGGTAGATGTTTGGGAATTAAAATTAACTTACTAATATTATAAAAGCAAAAGTTTGTTAGTGTGGATGGATGTTTTACTCAAAAAATGCAAGACGGATTTGGATGAAATTTGGCACGTAGATAGTTTATAACCAGGAATACATAGGATTTTTTGACTTTTTATCCCAATGTTCCTACATAGGCTTTACCTAGCAATCATAGACCATGTGAAAAGTTTATGAAAAAGAGGATTTTTGTATGTTGTTCTGATAAAAGATTTCATGTAAGATTGTTTGACAGAGCATCTTTAGTTACGACAAAATAAAATAGGTAGATAATTTAGCTACAAGTATCTATTGTTTAAAAAAACTTTAAAGCTCATATCATACGGAAATATAAACCAGGAATAAGGTACGTGTACTATAAAGTTTCCAGAATATTGCTTGGCACAACACTCGAGTAGGAAACGCTCTTATTTTGAGAATAGTGCCTGTTTATGCCGGAGTCTTCAAAACAGAAAATAGGTGCCTTCCACCCTCTTACGCTGCGGTTGTAAAGGGGAAAAGGGGATAAAATGTTTATAGAAATATTTATTCAAAAACATGCATTAATATTTTAATAAAATATACATGAAGTAGCGAATTATTTTCATGAATTATATTATTTGTTTTCGTAATTATTTTGCTGTTTAATAATAGGGCTATCATAGGGCTTCATAAAGTTTTTATTAAGGCCGGCTATGGCCTACAAACTTTACTTCCTTATACTATGTCTACGTGTTATTTTCTTCGTGTCGTATTGTTTATGTTATCACACAACCTTCTGTTGATATTAAACAAAGGTGAACTTCCTCAACTACCTACCCATTGTCTTGTTATGATTTTTTTTTTCATTAATGAAAGTCTCTGCCATTCGAATATGGACTAAATATAAATACAATTAAGATATCTTTAACGATTACTTTCAGCAAGTTTGTTACTCAGCACTTATCTAATCAATGTGTCTAGACATCTTACAATCCGTCTAATTTGACTGGAGACGTCAACGTCTGCAAGAATTATTTTGTTCTTACTATCGTAGGTAGGTAGGTACACCTACAAGGGTCTATCTAACTAAGACCTGAATATAATAGAAACTCTTTAGTACCTATGTATAGTGGAATCCGTTTATAATGGGTTCGAGGGGAATTAACAGACAAGTCATACCTATTAAGCACTTTCGGGATCAAAAATAAACAACCTCCTTTTTCGGCAAATATTATATTTATTTTCATAAAACGGTGTACATTAAATCTAAAAAAAGGATTGCACGTAATACATCCATATTTTTCATTTTTTAATTAAAAAATCTGAAAATCATCTATCATGAACCATGATAATCAGAATCATGACGGTCATTATCAACCTCATCGTAAGCGTATTCATTATATCGGACTTTGTAATAAAGAATTTTATATCAAAACCAAACTTCGTTATTTACCAAATAGGTGGTGGGTCAATATAAGCGGAGTCATAATAAAGAGATTCTACTGAAGTAAATTTTACAATGGACGGTCTCAACGCTAAGAGCGATTTAGAACATCCTGAAACATACATAGATACCACCGTTCCAATACTGTATCGATTGTGGCATTCCGAACGTCTGTCGCCTTCATTCGAATACTGCCGTATTTTTTTTTTTCCATATCTCAGAATATATTTTATAGGTAGGTACCTTTAACTGACGAATCAGCCAGATAGAGATATAAATAGATAAATAAAGTCTCTCATAATTATGTTAATTCAGCTTACGTAACGTAGATAATATGATGTAGGTAATGAGATGCGTCACAAAATTCTTAGATCGTCATTAGTTGATCGGGTCGGCCGGCCCATCCGACTTACGGCCCGTGTAATGGCGCGTCTATGCTTTGGATAGACCGATCCTGCGTAATGACGGACCGGCCAATATGGAAGAGAGGTGGGTCGTGTACACTGCCTCCTTGATGTTACGTAAAGGCGTGGTCCTGTTTTAGGTACGGAGATTGTTTCTCTTTACTATTACTGTTAGGCTGTAACATCCCACTGCTGGATAAAATGACTTCCAGCTCTTTTGATCCAGAGCTAAAGTGTCCTGTTAGCTATCTTGTCGTTTAATTGCTGCAGTATGCTGCCATATCTACGGAGTCTTCTGTTTACTGTGAAAAAAAAAAATGGTCTATAGAGAACTGATTGACTGACTGGTCTATAGAGTTTCGTGCTAGACTGACAGTAAGAGCATTGCTCGGAGTTTCTCTGCGCGACTGAATCAGAAATGAGGAGGTCCGCAAAAAATAAGTGGCAGCAGGCGGGGCGCATTGCTCGTTAAACCGATGGCCGATGGGGCAGTAAGGTTCTGGAGTGGCGGCCTCGTACCGGAAGATGCAGCGTAGAGAGGCCCTCCAACAAGGTGGACCGATGACCTGGTGAAGGTAGCGGGAAGCCGATAGATGTGGGCAGCACAAGACCTGTCATTGTGGAAAACCTTTATCCAGCGGTGGACTTCTATAGGCTGAAGAAGAAAAAAAAAGACTGAAAGACAACGCATAAATGGAACGACTGATTCTGCTGTCTCAAAAGAAGTGTTATATAACAAAGGAGTTTAGGAAACTCAGTCCCAAAATAATCAAACTGTAGTGGTGAATACAAAGTTGCAGGGCAGTAGCATAACAAATATATCTCTTTTAACTCTAGGACCTAAACACCATCTACTAAACTAATTTATTTAATCAGTAGACAGTATATAGTACAATTTAACTGTACAGTAATGTGATGCTTGGCAACAATGTCTGTAATATAATAGGGGCCAAGATAATGAATGGGAGCAATTACATAACGTTTTCATGCAATTGAAGAGGATAATATTACGTGTTTGCACCAAATAAAACTAGGTATTCATTGTAGCAGGCATCTGCTAGTTTAACTGCAAGTGTATAATTAGTGCGCTGAAATAATTATGATTGTTCTTAATGGGTGACACTTCTCGAGATTTAGGTAACTAAAATAATCTATTTCTTACATAAAATAAAACTGTTTCAATTCATGTTTTCTATGAGTTTTTAGCTTAAGTGGGTCGTTGAAAATTTTTGTATCTATAGAGATACAAAAATAAATATATATATATATATATATATATTCTCCTAGATAAATAAAATTAGGCCAGGAGGGGACATCCTCTTCCCTTATCTTAACGATTAAGAGAGTCTACATCGTCCGTCTAACCGTCAATCTAACCTTTTGTCATAAGGAATAGAAAGTCATTTGCAGAAAAATATCATTTTTGTTTATTGTGGTTCGAGATGAAATCGTAGGATCGTAGGAAGCAGTGTACGTATCCCTGACAAATACACGATGCCAATATTCTGACACTTTGGGTACACGCCTCTGCGTGTATGTGCGTATATCCAGTGTTACACCTCACGCCGTCATATGACCCCATTATCCCACCCTTATCACACCCACAACCACAAACATCGACCTTAGCTTCGAAAGGCCAAAGTTTAAATTGGATTGCTCCCTCCAAACTAATGTAACAACAAGCAACTTCGCCCGAACACGAATCAGATAATAACTTACGTATTTTGTAAGTTGATTTCGGGCAAATTGTCGGGAGACATGGAGGAATGGAAGGTTATCGGTTTTCAAAGCTGATCGGTGAATAAATTGGTTTGCAATATACTCATGTGAAGAGTTTTATGTTCTCAGACTGCGACAATATCAGAGAAAAATGTAAAGAATGTGACACGTACCACCAAATGCTTTCACTGTAATAAAAGTTGAAGAATTATATGTACAGTCAGCACATTTAAAGCTAGCGAAACTTTCGTCGTAAAACATTTTAATCAATTTCAACGATTTTCGTAGTGCACTATATATTAGTAAAAAAGATCTTTTTCCGTAGGTACCTTTTTTTATCTTTTCCACGGATAACTTTACAGCACCTAGGTAAGTATCTTTACTTATTAGATACATAATAAAGTACAACATAAAGGGACAACTGCTAGCAAACTAGTTTTGTTTACAATTGTTGTTGTACATTTATAGTAGGGTTCTGTAAGTGGCAGCTCTTTAGAGTATCATTCTAGGAGCCATTTATGTAATTGACCCATACGTTAAAGTACGGTGTTAGACTCCATATTTCGACTAAGTCGTCTTAAACATTTGACTGTAAAAGATAAGTTTTTATTTTGGCAATCTTCTTTGTTTTTGTTAATTATATGGCAAGAAAAGTTTAGTACGTTTTCCCTTGTTGTTTTATTTCCAGAACAATCTCAAGAAGAACAGCTTTTTTTTTTATAAAACATTATGATTTTACTTAACATCCTGGCAGAAAATATTTTCGTTCCCTCGAGCTTCATTATTTCAACAAAATTACAAAGTTGATTGTACTTTTTAAATATATATCATCTCAAGGCTTAAGAAAATATTAAAAAAAAATATAGGTATATTTAAAAAGTACAATCAGCTTTTTAATCTAATAGTATAATTTAATTAATTTTTAATCTAATATACCTAGGTACTTTAACATGTTTTTATTATTAAGAAAAATATCACAAACTGTTTTTCGATAGAATTAGTCGGCACCTGCCTGACGATAGCCTTCTTATTAGGAACTTTTTCTTGACAGTTCACTAACCTAAGAAATTTGTTCATTATAATATAAATGATAAAGAAAGCTGAACAAACTATGGTTATCCATACACATATGGATAGAACTCATGCATCTAATCGTGACGATACACCCAAAAACATAATTGGCATACGCTACGTGACTCATTTACTCATGCCATTTTAATAGCTAGGCACAAATATATACTCGTAAATCGTACAGTTAACCATTGACTTTTTGACCATATTTTGTACGAGTCAATGAATTTAAATTTGTTTGACGGGGCATTTGTCTATCTAATTTAAAGTTAAGCAGGTCTATTTGTCAATTTGATTTTATAACTCGTCCATTTTGTCCATGTTTATGCTAGATTATTATTTATAGGTGTTATTTAACCTTTCCTATAATTAATCGCAATGACATAACTCTAAAATCAAGTATCAAGGGCGGTTTTATTTATCAGCTGTATTTCATGCCTAAGTGACTTACGCATTTTCTTCTTGATGATGAAAGTTGCAAAGTCTACGTACTTTTTATTCAAGCAGATATATTATTTGGATGAAAAACACTGTAAAGCAAAAGAACAGTGCCATAAACAAACATTATCAAATCAAGACCTTGTTCGCTACACGAAGAGTGACACTAACTGCCATGAATCGAGATATATTGTTTACCGACAAGCTTAGCATAGCGTATAATAAGTATGTTAACAGTTATATCCTTCGCCGTCACTCAGCGTGGGTCATGGCCGCTTAAAGCCCTTGAATGCGATTAGGTTGAGGTTTTATTACACAAGTAAAGCGGAGAAAGTTAGTGACACGTGCAGTTAACGTAAACACCGGTCTTATATTTAAATAAAGACATGTATTTAAAACTTTGTTAAATACACGTCAAATTATTATTATTGAATAAAGTTTGCTGTTTATTAAGATGTGTCGTAGCGAGTGCGCTAGGCGTTCTTCATGACAGCAAAGTATTATATATATATAGTTTTGACTAGCGAATGTATTTTAGACAAGCTTTATGTTGTTCTACACAGGAAAATTACACAACTTATTCGCAACTGCGTTTGGATAGGTAGGTACCTAACTAACATTGTTCAAAATGTCTCTAAGCTGAAGTGACAAATACAGTCCGGGTTGGCAGCATCTACCGCATGCCCAATAAGCTGTAGGCTAAAAAAACACTACGTGGATCTCTGACACAGCACGACACCTTCACGAACCAAGTAGATAAAGGCGGCACGAGCTGGGAAAATAAAATTTAGTGTTATATCAAAAAAGCTGAAAGTCACGGTTCCTTATGCCAGTGGGCTGATGCAGTCTAACAGTAGGTATGTTACTCAGTGGTAGGCCATAATATGGGCTGCAGGCAGAAGTTGCCACAAACCAGACAAAGTGTTGCCGCCAAGCGATTCGTCGTGTTCCGGCATGATATCTGGTGAAGCCGTACAAAGGACGGGTCTGAACAGTTGTGTTGCGATGTGTACCGGGTACGATGCACTAAATGTTGTTGTGTCGGGAGTTTGGTTGTAGAGGGTCTCCAGATCAATCTCCCTCTGGCGCACCATCATTGGTCGTGTTGTTGGGTTTTACATTGCATCACCTCGTTCAACTGCCGTCTTCCTTTCTATTCACTAATTTCTTTTTGGGGAATAGGTAGGTATTGCTTTCTGGCAATAAATGAAACTTGCTTTTTTCCAATAACTTAGTTTAAGTTTTAATTTAGTTTAATTCTTGTGCAACTCCATTTTTATATGCATGTGGAGTTTACCTATAAGTGATTGTTACACTACTCTGTCACCTTTTAAAATTACATGTTACTTTATGTACCCCATCCACATGTAAATAGTTGTTGGTGGCCCAAAATTAATAAATATACTAGCGCGTTTTATCATCAACGATTGCACCACTGTTTACCATCAGGCGGGATTGCGGTGAAGCTAGCTACCAGTTTATAATAATTATAAAAAAAAGAAATGTTTTTTACATTTGTTTTACCTCTGATAGCAACCTTATTGCAATGTGAATAAAGATCACTGTCTCCCAAAATCAGAGGTAACAATTAATGTGTAAGCTGCTTATAAATTAGGTAATTAAGTTTGTAATAAGTATTACGCTTTGCAATATACCTAAGGTTCGACAGAGTAGGTTGTTTACCTATTGTTGTTTAATATTATTAATTGTAAGGTCCATTGGGACTGACTTGTATAATAATTAATTAATAAAGATACAAAAAAATTGTGTAAGTAACTAATGCAAGGACTGTAGTTTACCTTCTCTCGATTAACCTGCCATTTAATTCCAAAGTGATGGGTCGACTACATTTAAAATGATCACATAGTTAGGTACTCATAAATAATAATTATTTTAGCAATAACTGAAAAACCTCCTATGAAAAAATAAAAAACACATTTTACAGGTTGAAATGACATTTTAATGCGTCCATTTCTGTCACATTTTAACACGTTCTGTCTCATTTAAGCGTCAACTCGGCAGTCTATTTGTGTCAATTTACACATGATATTATATTATCGTGAAAACTACTGTTTTTTTTTTTTGTTGGAGAGGGCATCCATTTTGAATATCTGTGTAAAAATTCTGTAGCTTGGTATAATATCAAAATATAGTAGGTGCGTTTATCTATGTATAATATTCTAATTATTATCCGACGGTGTTCAAAGACAATTGGACATTTCATTTCGTATCCCGTAGGTCTCGTAGCACAGCTTAAAATTACTTAGGTACCTATACCTAAGTAATATTTTTAAGCTGTGCTACGAGACCTACGGGATATGAAATGAAGTAGGTATTTCATAGAGCATTACGGGAACAAGCTTCCATTACCTATAATGGAAGCTTGTTCCCGTAATGTGTTCTGATCAAATCCCTCAAGATTGTTGAACCGTTTGATTGAAGAAACCTAAAAATAAAACGTTTGAAGTTTTATGAAATTTTAATGCTATATTATTCTGTAGACAAGAGGTATTAGTTTAAATCCTCGCTGAAGCCTATCAGTATGGTTAACCCTAAAATTAAATCTCCAATCGTTTCTACGCTCGAGCTGGCTCGTAAATCGTAACGAGTTCATGATTTATGTTTTCAGACAACAGCGCATATATATATTTAGAACGTTACAAAAAACATTGCGACGACGCACGGCGCCTGAGTGGATCAAGCCCCGACGCCCCCGACCGATTGTGGCAACATCCTGTAGGTAGATAAAGGTAAAATCAAATAGGACTGAAAGAAGCCAGATGATTAGGCCGAAGTCCAATGCTTGTTTTAAATACCTTAGTTTTAGCTGCCATTTCATATTCAGGAAAAAAAAAACACTAGCTACTACACTACACTAACTGAACGTAAGTAGCAATTACCTACTAGTGTCAAATCACTAATAAAATAAAAGTTTTTTTTTTGCTTACTGAGACCTTGTCAAGGCGAAATGTTTTTCACAAATTCCGCCTCGGAAATATCAGTAAAGGGGTTTGTATTAGGTAAATGTCAATTGATAAAAAAAACAGAAGAGAAAAAATAGGTAGGTACCTATATCTATCTCTACAGGTGAAATGCCTTCCAGCATTTATCTGCGATAGTAAATAGGTAATAGGTAGGGTGTGATAGTGCGGTATTAATGAGGGAAAGTCTTGTTTTAAAATTATTACGGTAAGGAAATTTAGCTGTGTTTAGGCGGCGATATAAAATGACATGATACTAACTCATATTTAATTATATTATACCTGTCACTGACATGACTTAATTTTTTTCCTTTATTATTTCTTCATCTAATCAATTTTACTACTTAGCTATGACTTTTTCTACCTATTTATATTATAATAACATCCCTTTACCATCATTACAAGTCATTTTAGTTTCAGTATTTCCTTTTTTGCCGCACACGATACAATTACAAGGTTTTATAGCCAATTATTATCTACAGAATATTGTCCCCTAACAACTCCAGTTTCTACCCTAAAGATAAATAAATGTACATAATTGGATGTTTTATGACACTTTTTGTTTTATTGTTTGTTTCTCTTTCATTGATGGCTTATTAAAGGAACGTCCTCATTAATATTTTGTATTTTAATGATTCATAATACCTACATACTTAGCTATTTGTTGTCTTTAGTTTTTATCATAGTTATAATACTATTTCCTATGTACTAAGTTTGGTGGGTTATCATTTAGCAATACCTAGGTCAATTCTTAAATAAAATCAATTTCAGTTAAACATATATACATTTGAGCATATATGCATTTAGGCATTTACATATAAGTACTTATTACCTACCAAATTTTACCAGTTAGGTACCTACATCATTAGGTATACCTAATATGTTAAATCCCACGTAGGGAAGAGGGACCAAATCTTAGTTAAATAGTGGCTTCATTGATTTTTCATTTAAAAGACATAAAATTATTTGTATTCTACATAGTTTCTTTTAAGGCGCAATTTGGAGTCTTCGTGTTAACACAAGCTGTTTTTTAAAACCTTAAAAACTTTGTTTTGCATTTTACGGTTTCAGCCAAACCCAACGCACGTTGCGCATAACATTACCGAACAATAGTCTACAAAGAAAATCTTAGACAAAACTTAGTCTCCAACGGAAAAAATCAACAATGTCCGTCGAACAAAATCAATAACCCTTTTTTGCATATAATTGCGTAACTTAACGACTTCCTCGACTCGTTTTTAAATGACAATAAACGAAACTGGAGCAAAAAGCTTTTGAATAACTGCTCTCAATAACGGTCTTAAAGTTCTTACCTAGAAAGGGTTTAAATATTGCGGTTAACTGTTAAACAATCGGTACAGTTATTGTGGAAGGTTTATGGGTTGTAAATCATTTGGGAAAAAAGTTGTGACGTCATGGCCGTAAAGATTTAACTGCTTGGCTGATCAGCTGGTGTGTGAGGTCGGTCACAGCCTTTGTGACCATGCATGTGCTTCCCAATAATATCCTATATTGAATTTGCTATAAATATAATACTACTTATATCTTAGTAGGTGGTGATAAAACTTGTGATCCTACTGTTTATAATAATTTAAAGTCTGAAGTTATACAACTTTAAAGCGATCTATAGAAACAGGCTCGGAAAGTAACCTAGGATATCTTTGAAAATATTTAAGATAATGTAAATAGCTCCATGACTGATGGCATATAAGATTATTTTTTTAACATGAAGAGATTTTTTTTTCTACATTGAGACCAAGAAGACAGAGAACAAACTTATAAACGAAAACAAGTAGGTACCTAAGTGGCTATGTATAAAAAGACAATATTTTTTAATTATATTTCGTACTTAGGAATTTGTAAGTCTGTTTAGTATTTTACCATACCCTCGACAGTCCACCTAACGACCTTCACCCCACACCCTATTCATTCAGGAATTTTGTACAAAAAGATGTGCCCAAGGGAATTATGAACTTATGTAGGTACAGCTTATGGCGTGAAGAGAGGTTTACATGTACGCGACATTTTGTCTTTGTGTGCGAGTTAGGGTAAGTGTGTGTGTGAGTGATTGAGTGGGTGTCTTCGTAAGCAAATTGCTGTCTGCCGTCTTAATTTGGCCAAGGTCACGAAATATGATAAGTGGAATGTTAGAATGTGTGCCGCATACAAGTTTCCTTAATGCGTGTCTCTTATTTAAGTAGAGTAAACACTGTACCTAAACAGTATATATGTTTGCAAAAGAGTAATAGGTAGGCAGGCATATACCTATAAGCTGTTCAGCACGTTACGCACGTAAGGGCCAGATAGGTATGAAAATATGTACGTGTTAATATTATAGTTAAATTTACTTTTTTCATGATGAATACCGCATGAAATAATCTGTAAAACTAAACACTATTCCATGGCAATTGAATTGTCTTCATCCATTTTTTTTTTTTTTAAAGGTGAAGGAAAACTTCTTGCGGAAACCTGGACTTTAAGTCTGAAATCGCCAACCCGCATTGAGCAAGCGTGGTGATTACGCTTAATCCTTCTCTGTATGAGAGGAGACCTGTGCCCAGGAGTGGGACAGTAAAAAGGTTGATGATGATGATGATATTTTTCTTTAGATTACGGTCGACTCCCTCTTCCCTCTATACCTATAATATACCTTTTACTCCTGGGACCCAGGAACATTACAGGCTTATTATATTATGTTATTATATGCGCTGCTGAATGATTTGCTCACACCTTGGTTGTTTAGCTTGAATGATAGTCACGGATAGCCAAAAGATGATGCTTTATTAAATATATAAAAGAAAAAAAATATATAGGTACCTATAGGTATATACCTAAACTAGTGCTTGGCCGCAATCCCGCCTGATGGTAAGCAGTGATGTAATCGTTGGTGGTGTGGCGCGCTAGTTTACTAATAGCCTATTCACTCAAAAAAAAAATCTGAGTAAATAGGAAGGAAGACGGCAGTTGAGCGAGGTGATACTATGTTAACCCCACCAAAACGGAGCCTCCACGACCAAACACCCGACCCAACTATAGGTTTATACAATATATTTGGCGCATCGTACCGGCACACATCGCAACACAACTGTTCAGACCCTTCCTCCGTCCGGCTTAACCAGACATCATGCCGGAACACGACGAATCTCTTGGCGGCAAGACTTTGTCTGGTGGGTGGTAACTTCTGCCGGCTGCCGATGTTATGGCCTACACGGCCTTTAACTGATTCGTAACAAATGATGTGTAAATGTGTACAGTCTATGAACGCTGATCGTGTAGGTACTGTCGCCTTACACTATAATTTGTGCAAGGTGATGGTAAAGTGCTAATCTATGTAACGCGCGTCCCATGTACGAGAGCTGCCTCGTATAGTTATGTATATTTTTCTTAGATTGACTTGTTTCTCGATTTTCTGTGGCTGTCTACATAAAAACTTGATAAACAAAATATAAAAAATATCACTTGTCTATTGTTACTTATTTCTACGTTGATAGAAAGAGATTAAAAGAGAAATGCCTGCGCAGACCAAATATACAAATTAAAAAAAATCAACTATTACATATTTTACTACAGCTCAAAAAAGCAAAAGTACAAGTAAATTTCACCTACTGCTCCTAATCTCTACACACCATATACCTAATACAATAACAGTTTCAGAGCGCAAATCCGCGATAACGAAATGGAGCAACCTCCGTTGTTGATAACGAAGCCGACTTTCTACGCATATTAAACCTGATAAACAGTCGAGATAAGAACCTCCTATTGTTGTCGAGAATAGCTAATCAAAAGATCTCGATTGAAAAATCAATCGAGAACACTATCAAGATTGGAATCGATTGAAGGAAATTGAAAACTACTTAGATCAATGGAATTTTTCTGTCAAATTTTTTGTTTTTTTTTGTTCAATACTGTATTGGTTATATAAATGGTCTTTGATAGGTTATCCTTTCGCATATTCTGTGGTATTTTGAAGTCGTTTTTTGTACTTAGCGTCGGTTAGTTTTAAAGAAATCGTTATGATGACTTAAATATAAAGTCAATGTGACCTGACATGACATTATCAAAATGGGTAGGTAGAGATTCGATTTTTTTTTACTGAGATGTTTACCTAATCGAGATATGTGCCTTGTAAAGTACTTAATTATAAAACTATATTTCTTTCATAATACATCTAAATGTTGTAATCTCTGTCTCGTTGTTTGAAAATGTAGTTTTTTAAAAACAAATGATGCCTTTATAGGTAGGTTTAGATATCTCGGTAGGTAGGTAATTAGCTTTTTCCTTGTTATGTGAAAAACTATTGTATTACTACTAAATGCGATAAAATGTACCTAATTGTAATGTAGGTACCTACTTACCTAGGTACGCATTCGGTACAATCAACGTGTTCAATCAACTACTTATATTGATTGATTTATGAAGTTTTTTTTATATATATGTTCCTATCTTCTATCGATCCCCGTGGAGTGCAAATATCTGTATGCATGAATATGAGTAGGTATTTGCATTGGTCTGGTTGTGCCTCGGAAAGCACGTTAAGCAGTTGGTCCCGGTTGCCATACGAGCATCTAATGGCAGTGGTTACGGGTTGTTGGAGCCCTCAAAAGTCTAACAATTGGTCTAACTGCAATGCTTCGATATCGTTTCCGGGTTGTGGAGGTCAGACGGCAGTCGCTTCACGAAAAGTATCGAAGTTTAGCTCATTAGTAAAAATCAGCAGTTAGACTGGTAAAGTGGACCCCAGACTCCAAAGCTGAAAAAGCATTGAATGAGACTGGGGTTAACGCTGAGATGATGATGATGATATGTTCCTTGGCAAGGTAAAAGTGTTTCAAACAAAGACTCTCGTAACCCAATGAACAAAGTGCAAACTGCAAATCTGCTCAACACATCGCCATTAAAATCTGCCTATAAAACCTATTATGACTCCTTTTATCGGTAATACTTCAATAAAAGTCGCAAGTGTAACCGACCCGTATAAATTGGCAAACTAAACAATGGCCGATGCAGTTTCACTTCATATTTCTACGCGGTTGGTTTTTTTGCTTTGTGTAAAAATATAGCCGCAAATTATCACAGTTATGAGAAAACCACGCGTTGGCCAACACGTCTTTACGGTTTTAATTAAATACATACAGTGCCCCGTGTGCCTAAATACGCCGCCACTACCCACTCGCATGCACGTGCCCCCGGCCCGAATATTGTCCAGACGTGTTCACAGAAACGTGTGAAAAACACGCCAACATCGCCAGCAATATTTCTAGGTGAGTTGCTCAAATGTATACCAAGTTTAATACAACGTGTGGGTCCTGGCGCTACACCCAATGCCATCTATCCAGCCAATAGATAACAACTATGGAACACAACCGGCAATGGTACAACCTTTAGTACATGGGCCGTAACACAAACACATAAAACTCCACTACACGCACAAAAGTGAACTCGTTTGGTGCGTAAGTGTGCGTAGAAGCTTCCACGCACACTAACGGGACTGTAAGTCGTAAAAACAGCAATTGAAAAGCTTCAGCCGTTCGCCGCGCGGTGGCGCTGTTCCGATGGTTCCGATCTCGACCGAGTGGCGCCAACTTTACGCATTCGGCGCTGCTGTGCCACCAAAGTTTTAAATTAGTTTTCTTATTAGACGGGACTCCTTTTGTTAGCTTGCACTTATTAGACTAAGTCATGGGGAAAATAGATGACAATAAGCTCTAGTAATATAGAATAGGTATCCTTTTGTGTTTAAACAAGAAGAAACTCTACGTAGTTACGAGCTTAAATAGTGATTAAACTGTCATATTTTAAATAAAAGTTTCAAGGTACAAAATCAAACGAGGAAAAATAAATCAATATTTTATTGGCGATTATATCTAGTTAGGAGCCTAAATGGAAACTTTTCTTGATAGAACAAAAAAAAAATATGACTGCAACAGCAAAATATTTCTTATTTTTCCAATAAGGTACCTATAGGTAACTTACCAAAGACGATAGTTTCGTTCAAAATTAAGAATTTAATTTTTAGAGAAAACAGGATTTTAAATATTTAAAAAGACTGCGTTTAAAATCATTTCTCTATACATGAGGAATATGAGCATAAGCACGGTGCGTTGTGTACCTACGGGTTATCAGCAAATTCGAACCAGACAATTGGCATGGCTAATCACGTAATGCGTAACGTTGATATGTGGAGGCAAAAATTAACTTGCACATAGTCGAACCTACCTGTACAAAGTGTTGCGTTGTGCTTTATAGTATGATTTATTGTTTGGGAATATTCTTTCAAAATTTTCTTTTTTATATTAAACTGACTCTATGATATAACTTCTTGACTTTAGTGTTATCAACATCTATTATGGGTGAGTTACTGTACTGTTCTAATTACGACAAAAGGGTGCCTATATTATGTGTGCAAAGTTCTTAATAGAAATTCAATCTTATAAAGAAAATGTGAGAATTCACGTTATTTTAACAATGTTCACAGCCTACTCTCGGTCGCAAACCGTCAAAAATAATACTTACTTCTAGTTTCTTTGCTTTTTGAGAAGTTATTGACATCGTATGACGCTTAGATGACATTGCGGATAGTTTTGAACTTTTTAGTCACGAGAATCGGTCTTCAGATTTTTTTTTAAATTATTTAACTACGCATTTTCAATAACGTTTAATCCTTGAATAACTAAGTAATCTAAAGTAAATAAAATTAGGTATTTACGTAAAATATCAAAGAACTTATACTTATAGCCTAGGTAACTACGTAGGTAAATTTACATTTTACGTCATAAACTATGATCCACAGACTAAAAAAGTAAATAACCCACGTTCAAAAGTAAGTATCTAAAATCTAGACGATTTCAAAGTTTTACCATCTTTACGTCAGCGTGGCTCGGAGTGTGACGATCAAGTGAGCGTCCCTCCCGCCCCCTTTCATCTAACTTGTTCCATTACCGGGGCTGTTCCATTCCTTCGTTCCAATTTCAAATTTGAAGCTGATGGCGCATCTATGGTACCGCAGCTTTGGCAAAGCTGGATTCGGAGAGATTGGCAGAAGGGAACGTAAAATGGATTGAGAGAGATACCTATGTATTTAGGTATACACATGCATTTATGTACCTACTTACCTGTGAAGTTTCTGAGTTTTTAAATTAAATATAATAAATACATAGGTAAATAATATCTACCTACTAAGTAATAGTAATGGCTTTTGGTGGTTCTTTTTTGTTGTTTTTTAAATAATTTCATTTATTTAATAAAGGTATGTCTATATTATGCTTGTTCTTATTGGCAGCTATGTCTAGGTACCTTCCTTGTGGTAATCCATGCATATGAATATTTAGGGCTTCTAAGTTAGCTAGGTGGATCTCTAAGATATGCACGTGTGATGTAAAAATAGTTAAATTCATAGATAGGTAGGTACTTAAACATTCATAAGCAGGTGCTGACAGATGCACTCCAAATATAACCATTATTAAGTATAGGTACATACTATTTACATATTTAATTAAACATCAACATAACATATCTATAAAGGTACCTACTTAGGTACTTAGTTTTTCCTTTTATATAAGGATGAAGCGATTGGAATTCACTACACACCTAAATAGCATTTGATACCTAATGTGAGAATGAGTTTTTAAATGTAAAAGATTTATGATTTTTGTGAATTTTTTTTTTCAAAATCAATTCAATACTTATGTAGGTACCTATTGTACCTATATTAGTAATGCAGTGGTAGTTGTGTGGTACCTACCAGGCCCAACCAATCTACAGGGTAATTGTGTAACAGACTATGAGTAGCAATGGGATTCTTTGTGACAGTTCAACAATATTCATTGCGTTATTTACATTGTTGAGCAGAGACATTTTCGAACATATGGAGCAATGGATTAGCAATATGCTTCTAAATGATTCCAACTGATAGTAATAGTGTTACGCAATGAGAGTGCTTTTTATTGAGTGTCATAATAACTCTTCCCAAAATTGTGAAGCAAAATAACGTGACATATTTGGCTCTAAGATATTCTGAAACTGGCATATCTTAGAACTGAAAATTAAAAGATATGTAGGTACCAAATACTCCAACCCACACTGTGCACGCTTGGTGGATTAAGGCGCACTCTCCCACAGACAGGAGAGCCGTGTCTCAAGCTCAACAGCGGGAACTTTTATACTTACGCCGATTATACTCTGTTGGTTTATATTCTGGGTGCTTAGACATTCTCTCAGAACTCTTCTCATGAGATAAATGAATAGCTAGTAGGTACCTAAGTTGTTTCATTGTGCGAGAAAATGCACTCACATTTTCCATGCTTTTAAAGAAAATGCCTGCTGGTGATATCAAGTTTCAAGGAACAAACTAAATTGATTCAGTAACTGGTACCCTAGTAGGTATGTAATGGTTTTATTGAAAAATGTGTTTATGGCAATGTTTAGTTTACCTAATGATATAATAATATGATTGCTAATGGTAAAATAATCTATTATTAATTAAAAAACAACCATTAGTGACCATTACAAAAACTAAAAATTTCACCACTACCCATTTACTATTTTAGTTTGGTTGCATTACAGGTAAAACTATCTACCCACAATAATAATAATAATAGCCTTTATTTCAAACAGTAAGTATGTCATTACATCATCTTGTTTTTTTTCTAATATAATCTTAATTTAATCTAACATTAAATTCTTTTATTTTAGCATCTAGTTGTACAACAGCTCTGTCTGTATGCCACTTCTTCTCAAGGCTCCTCCAACCTTTTCCATTCTTTTCTGTCTTTGACAGTTCTGGTCCATGTCCCTCCTGCTATGGCTTTTATATCATCCACCCATCTCCTAGGTGGCGTATCTACCCTTAGTTGAGCTAAATTTCCCAACAACTAGATACACAGGTATACAATATTCAGTTAAAAACACTGAACCCCACATTTAATTAAAAATCAATTTCATTTAGCTCCGAAACTCGCTGTCAAATAGCTTCTATCTTCCCTAATTACTTTAATCAACACCTACCAGCTACATTAATCACAAGGGGTAGGCAAGTATATCTATAGATACATTGAACGGTAGATTTCCTTGAGGAAACAACATCGGCTCACTGTATACCTACATATTTATACTTAGATGTGAGTCGGAATTAGGGATGCCCCTAACCATCCTCTGACGGACATGCCTCCCATTGATTACTGAACCCAGTTACTTCCTTATTATTTTCAACCTACAGGTGACTACCTGAAGGTGTATTCTTGTTTATCAGTCACCCGCACATTAGATATGTTGGAGGTGTTATAATCAGTCATATTTCAGTTAAACGGTATCACAGAAATCACTCAAATGAATAGCGCACGCTCTACGGTCAAAGAGTTTATCAATTTACTTTATACTGAATAGTTTTTTCTAAAAAAATATCTGTTAAGTTATGACCAAACTAAATAGACGATAATCTAATGGTTATCATTCTCTTTTCATGGTAAAAGAGGATGATAGAATACAGCAAGCTCAGCGGTACAAGGAATGTCATCGGTATAGGTATCCCTCATTGGAAACAACTCGGTATGGTGCATCTGTACCAACATGTATGCAGTATTTTATTTATTTCAAGTATGTAATTCCGAGATCTTTGTGTATTCGCAACAGTGGGCGAACTTAAAAATAATTCCTTACAGTTTCAGAGCACGTCCGTTCGTTATTTTAGTCTGGCCAATTTCAGAGTCCGCTCCGTACCACGGTGAAATCTGAAATCATTCGCTCACATACACAGGGAAAATAAAACTCCATGTTGCTTGAAGAAAGTTTTATTTTTGTTCTAAAAGTTTGGTTTTAACTAAATGTTTTTCTTGCATTTTTCTGTTTTTGTGGAAAGAGTAGGTATAGGTAGTTTGTTTTAGCTTATCCTTATTACTGTGTATTTTCCAAAATAAGTCGTAAGTGGTTACAGTAGAGTACTTAGTACTTATTAAGCAGATATTTTCAAATATTTTTACTATTGTCAATCCGCAAATAATCGGTTATTAGATAGGAAATTTTCCTGTTTGCCCATACCTACGTTGAAGAGATAGTAAGTCGATTCCTAAAAACGCTTACGGATAAATCTCCCAAAACTTACCGAAACCCTAGAACACCAACAGAAGTATAAATAGACATTGAGTATTTTTCTAATAAAGGGAGGCGAAACTAGGGCAGAACTTTCCGATAACATGATCAACTTTCTTATATCAAGTGTGACACGTTTTAGTCGCATACGTCACGGGTAAAGTTTGTTCTGAAGCAAATATCGTCGCTGCCGTGTAAACACCAAGCTGTACCCCATGTATAACACCATGTTGGCAACGTATAGGCGCGCATCGAGAGTGTAATATCGGCCAATATGCGAATAGGAGACGGCGACAGGCGCCCAATTTGTGAGGGAACAACAACGACCAATTCAGCGCCATGTTTTTCGCTGTTTATATTATTTTTGTATATTTTTGTTCGCATTCTTCGGCTACAAAGTATACGTAATCTGGCTTGAATTTTGATTACTTGTTGTGTGTCATATGTTTGTTGATCTCACTCTGGTGAATTTCAAATTATGTCTGGGGACTTGCTTGCTTGAAAAAATAAGACACTTTGGGGAAAACGTTTGATAAAAAAAAAAGCAAAAGGCCTTCTTCGCTTGATAAAACAAGGGAAATTATGGCAGGAATAAAAGTCGTTGAATTCTCCCAATCTTATTGTACTTATAAGCCCTACACTAAGCTTATTAAACCCCATTTATTTATACCTAAAAATAACCCGAAACAAATTCACACAGCGTAAACAAATCGTCATGACGTGTGGTCCCCCAACATTCCCAAGATGTGCCATGTGAGACATCGAGCCGCACCTCCCTATTGGTGCGCAGACGGACGAGCGGAGCGTGCCGCGATAACTTGCCTCGAACTAAGGACCGTTGCCAAATGACCCCGCTGTCCCCAAATACCGACATCACTAAGCGACTATATCAATAAATTTCTTAATTTAATTAAAGTTATTTCTCGTCGTCTCTGAAAGTCGTATCTATAAACAAGATTCAGTTTTGTGCAACTTTGTTTTGTGTTTCGTGTTATGTTCATATATTGCACGATACAGTACATTGCGCTGATTGTATTACAAAATTTATTGCTTACTACAAATTATTGTCAAGTACGTAAATATAGTTAATTTTTTGAAATAACTTTCCATTTCTGTATTATGCATTAACTATGTACCTACAATGAAGATTAAAGGTTACCGCAGATAGACAAAGCGCGACGGTGCGATGTGATTATGTTAAAACAATTACCTTGAAGTTTTTTTATAGAAATGGTTCTACTTGGTTCGTGTCGTGTTGACACGTCATGCCTGTTAGCGGAAGCCTTTACATAAGAACCTTGGATGGTTTATCTCGACTAGAAGTTGTCCGAGTAGGCATATGAAAATTCATAGATGGGTAGGTACATCTGGCATTTTCACCAAAAGTAGACGTTTTGAACAATTTACTAACATAAAAAACTTTTAAAAGTCGTCACAAATCTAGGTAAGTACTGATCGAAAATTAGATATGCTGTAAGAACATACGTAGAATACTTTTTATTATAGGTAGGTATAGTTACCCCAACCCCATATAAATTACAGAATCTATATCTATACTCTATACTAATACATAAGTAAAGCTGAAGCGTTTGTTTGTTCGTGCTAATCTCGGAAACTACGGGTCCGATTTGAAAAAATCTTTTTGCGTTGGATAGCCCATCAATCCAGGAAGGCTTTAGGCTATAGAACATCACGCTGCGACCAATAGGAGCGGAGCATAATTAATTCCACGCGAACGAAGTCGCTGGCGGCTGCTAGTAGAATATAAATAAAAAGATTTACAAAGGGTAACACAAAAGATGGTTTTATCGTTAAGAGTGATCTTATGCAAACAACCTAGAAATATCTGTGTAATATTATCTCATATGAAATCCCTAACAAAAAAAAAAAAACTTCAGGAAACAGGTACAGACTACAATTTTAAAATGTAGAGAATCAGTAATTTGTTGAATAGTTACAAATGTCTGTTGTACAGTCAGGTAAATTGAATGTTGATAAAATTTACTAGGAGTCAATTTCACCAGCATCAAGTAGAAAGATAGATACTTTTTATAGGTAGCCATTTCATAAAACTAATGACAGTTAGCTATAATTTTACTGTAGGTATTTGTAGTAAGCAATAAATACAGGTCATAGTCTAGTTACTATGAATTTTCCGTATTGAGTATACGGACCACAATCACAATTTGTTTAGCTATCAATTTCCCTGTCTTTACCTAAAGGTATCTACGCATTCCCAGCATTCAAAATTCGCAGAAAGCAACCAGAAAGCCAGACACAAATATATATCAATCAATTCACACCATCAACCTATCAATCCATACTAATATTATAAATGCGAAAGTAACTCTGTCTGTCTGTTACGCTTTCCCGCTTAAACCTCTCAACCGATTTTGATGAAATTCGGCACAGACAATCTTTAGACCCTGAGAAAGAACTTAGGCTACCTTTTATCCCGGAAAAATTTGATGTTCCCGAGGGAAATTTAAAAAGCGCGATATAACTGAACTTCACGCGGGCGTAGCCGCGGGCGGAAAGCTAGTATGTCTATAAAATAGACGCAAACTTCAATAACAGTATCCATTAAAACAATAATGTAGCGTGTGTAAACCGCCTTCTAGTATATCAATCCGTTTGGTACACGTTACTGTGCGTAACTATATAAATTGTAATCGTGCCTTCCCTACGTTCGAGCGGATTTCGATTTCTCATACCAAGTCTTATTATTGAAATGCGATATCGGTATATTGTTTTAACTGAAAAGTTTTAGATTTTTGAATTATTTCCAGTTTCAGTTGACCTCGCATTGACTTTCCGCACAATGAGAAATCAGTTTATACCTAGGTACCTACTGGAAATTTATAGCTCTATGTGTTGCCTTTACGTAGACTAAGTATTTGAAGTCCTGTTACTAGAGAATATTGATACTTTTTTTTAACTCTCTAATAACTTGTACGAATGTCGCGATTGAAGGGTTAAGTGGACAAAGTTGGTATCCGAAAAAATAAAATTATTAAAATGGGTTTTAGCTGATGATAAGAAGTTTCTTGTACGTTCTTCTCCATAGAGATCTACGCTTTGGAACGTGCAATTTAGCTTCACTTTTCTTGGACTGACCGACATTGTCTAGGTATTCAAAAGCATCAACGGATGGTTTATTTGAAATAAACAATTTTGATTTCATTTGATTTGATTTGATAAATCGATTCATGCAAAAAGTATTTTGTAGGTATAGTTGATTTATTTTTCAAATCAAATTTAGTTTAAAAAAATCAATCACTTTCCTAGTATTGTTTAGACTTATTGATCAGGTAACTAACTCCCTCAGATCATGTTCAGGAGGGTTGGGCAAAGTTGCAGGCTTATACTTCGTGAATGTTGGCAGTAGTCCCAATGGAATAGACGGACGCCTTTTGCCATTTATTGGTCATTGATCTCTAATAGAAATACCCAATGAGCCATATACTTTACGGGAGAGTTTTACCTACGTAGGTACCTCCATTATTATAGCTAGAACTTGTAATACTTTTTTGCTAAATTTAAATCTTGTTACGCTATAGCAGTACCTGGAAAAGTTTAATATTTTTCTCTGTAGAATTAATTTGAAAGGATGAGAATGGAATGAAAACGTTTCATTGGAATCGTACTTCTGATTAAACGGAACCCAATACCCGAATTAAACCATATTTGACTGTGAACATTGATAAAATATTAAACGGATACGATATATTCTAACAAACTGACCAAAAAAAAATGTGCCGAACACAGCAGCAGCACACATACATATTTTTATTCGGCATACATTGGTACAGTGCGAGTGAGATGGGGCGCAATCTAAAGCATAGAGAAGAAAAAGATGGCTAGTGTTCGTCGTTTGCGCTGTTAGTGTTTGTCGTTTGTTTTTACGAGTGTATCGAGACTGACTAAAGCGAGATACAGGACTTACTTCCTTTTGTACGCTTCATTTTTAGTGCGCTAGTGACATATCTACCTTAGTTTAATATTTTATCAATGACTGTGAATAACAAATATGTAGGTACATATATTAAATAAACAAATACCAAACAAAGAAAAACCTGGCATTTTGTATATTTTTTTCTTTTTTTTTTTTGCATAATTAAGTAATACCTCCATATTTATATTGCTAATCAGCTTATTGGGCAATAAAAATGTAGGTATGTCAATAATTTTATTGTTTACATAAACTAGCATCTGTTATCATAAGCAGGTGCTATTGTAGATATTAATTATATGAGATCGCAGGCTACAACAAAACCTTCTATTTTTGACCAAAGAATCAGCAAACAAAGAAGGAAACAATAACATAATATTTACCACTGGCTGGAACGTTGTTTGTCAATGTTCTTATATTCACTAATCCTTTATTAGATACTTTACCGTGATGAAGAAGGAAACAAACAAGTCTAGTCCTGTGACCTCTAAGAAAGAAGGTTCTATTTTATTTATGCTATGAACAAAACCTCTTTTGTATAGTTCGATGCGGAAACATTTTTCAACACTCCATAGATGTGAGTATCACATAAGGTTCCTTAGAATTCCCAATATCGTAGACGCCATTACTCACGTAGATTATATACAACAAATTCAAATTTGGAACTAATATCTGTATGCGGCTCGGCGCCTACGCCGTTTAGGTTGTCATACATTTCCGATAGTAGTGCAATAAATATAATAGATTTGCATATTTTTTGTGATTTGTGTTACGGTAAAGCTGGCACTGAGGAAAAATTTTCTAGGATGTTCCATTAGATTAATCAGTACCTACCCATGTATGTTTTAGCTGGGATACCTATTTTCTGAATATTATGCATGACATAATATCTCCTGAGATACCTACTTAACTACTGATGGGACTTGTCTCAGATTCACAAGATAGGTAGTAGGTACCTAGTTTATAATAGCCATTCAAATTAGCAATCAGATTACTTCAGTCCATTCTCAAAGCAATCCCATGTTAGACCACAACATACCTCCTAAGAAACCTGCTAAGAAAAATATGGTATAACTCACATTTTATTAGTTACTACCTTTCCGCCCGCGGCTTCGCCCGCGTGGAATTCGGTATTTTTGTTTTCCCTCGGGAATATTAAATTTTCCGGGATAAAAAGGCCTAGTATTAAATCCGGACGTTCTTTACGTTTGCAAAATTTCAAAGCAATCAGTTCAGTATTTACGGCCTGAAAGCGGAACAAACAAATTCACTTTCCGATTTATAATATTAGTAAGGATTCTAATTCCCACATCCGACAGCGCATTTGAAGGCGCCACAGCACATCGTAATTAGTAATTCAAGTCAGCTAATGCATCCATTCACAGCTTTGTGTTGCCGCATCCGACGTTCTCTTGTGTAGCCACTCCGTTGTTTTTATAAACTCACATCGTCTAGACCGTCGGCATCCGTCGAGAATTTCTATTAGTTTCGTCCAATAGCGCTGTAGAGTTATGTTACTGTTTCTTTTTCAACTAGGGATGGTGAAGTAGAGCTATACTAGGTGCGTTTAGTAGGTACCTATATTGGTTTCAGGTCGTTTGTTGATGACGTATCGGGTCGGTTCAATATTAGGTAGCAATTAAACACATTGACTGATTCGTGAGGTAATCAGAATACACTATTAAAAGACTTCAAAAGGAAAGCCTAAAGCTAGTATACAATAACTTTCCTTTTGAGATGTTTGTTGGTTGTTTAAGTGGGTAATGGGTAATACTAACTTGTGTCCTAAGCCCCTTGAACCTGTGCAAATGGGGGGAGCAATGGTCATCTGGTCCACCCCTCTTTGGGTAGGTAATAAGTCTATATACCAATATATTATTATATTGATAGTAAGTATATTTTATTAGAATATTTAACAATGTGGTCACAGAATAAATAGCCCCGTCAGGTATCTTGTCCATTAGGCTGAAAAATTGTATCAGATAAATGCTTCGTTTAATTATCTTATTTATTGGTTTATTTATTTATTTGAGCATAGAAGAATGTAAGCTAATAAAACAAACAAAAAGGAAACAATAGTTGACAAAAAGCCATTTACAAGGCTTAGCGGTTAGACCTACATTAAATTGCTTTTTTTTAACATACATTTAGCCAAACTAGTACAATATTGGAAGACAAACGGTAAATAATTAAATATTTAAAAAAAAAAGTTGTCTCACACTAGAAATTTCTGCTGTATTGTGGATGCGTTTACAAAATATAAACTCAAATACACAAACAGCCAGACCCGGAACAACTAATTGTAGGCCATACAAATATTTGACAATTTGAATTTCAATAACTTGTTAATCTAACTCAACGCAACTAGTCCGGAAGACGCAGCGTAGGGAGGCCCCCAACAAGGTGGACCGATGACCTGGTGAAGGTCGCGGGAAGCCGATGGATGCGAGCAGCACAAGACCGGTCATCGTGTAAAGCCTTGGTCCCCCAATGCTCCCGGCCTTTGTCCAAAAGTGGATATCTATAGGCTGAAGAAGAGAAGAAGAAGTTAATCTAACTTGTAAAAAAGGCATAAGTAAGACTACATAAAGCATCTTCTGTTTCTTCTAGTTAGAAGAGGAAGATGCTTTATGTGGTCACTGCCACTTAAGTTTAGCGACTCGCAAAGCTATGTCGGTGGCTTTGGTTCTTCTGCGGATCTCCTCATTTCTGATTCGATCACGCATAACTCCGAGCATAGCTCTTTCCATTGCCCTTTGTGTGACTCTGAGCCTTCGTATAAGGCCCATTGTGAGCGACCACGTTTCAGTTCCGTAAGTCATCACTGGCAACTCACACTGGTCAAAGACTCAGCTTATACTTAACGAACCAATTGCTGTGGCACAGACATCCTGTCTGTGAGACTAAGAGACTAGGCCGTAATCCACCACGAGTGCCCAGTTCGGGAGATGTCACATGTCTTAAAATTTTTGATTCTAAGACATTAAGGTGATAATTAAAATGACCTTTCCGCCTTTGGTACATCCTGTTGTCCACACCTACTCGATGCAGTTTCATTCCCAAACATATACACCTGCCAAATATTTATTTACCTAACATGCATGTCAACAAAAATAACGCTGACATCTCTGAACCAACTGCAAGCTTGTTTTATATAAAATAGTTATAAAAACCCAACTTTGTCCCGAGCACGAATACCAAGTTTTCTTACAGAGCTTCATGCAAAATGTATTGGAGCCGAGTGTTCGTGGAATTTGTATAAGCAGGGGATAGTTTCGTTTCGTTCGTGCTCTATTTTTTCTACGAGTTTGATATTCTTGTGTTATATGTGTATATGTAGATGTAGGTACTTAAGTATATCTCTTATATATAAAATTCTCGTGTCACAGTTTTCGTTCCCATACCTACTCCTCCGAAACGGCTTGACCGATTCTAATGAAATTTTGTGAGCGTATTGAGTAGGTCTGAGAATCGGCCAATATCTATTTTTCATCCCACTAAATGTCAGGGGTAGTCCACCCCTACATTTTTATTTTTTAGACATAATTTTTAGTTTCTATTTTTTTATGATACAACATACAAAAATACATACAATCCTAAATTTTCACCCTCCTACGATCAACCCTTATTGTTTAATAGCCATTTTAGTAATTTAATCATTTTTCATCTCCGGTCGAAAACTGATCAGCCATCATTTAATTAGTTTTATTCCCGAGGGAAATCTAAAAAACTCGATATAATCGAATTCCACGCGGGCGAAGCCGCGGGAGGAAAGCTAGTTTTACTATAAATTTGGACTGGTAAAATGGAAAGAATACTTCTTAAGTAAATACTGGCTTTTTTAGAAGCTTATGGCGTTTCATGGATTTCTAGTATTCGAGTCTTGCCTGTATATCCTAAAATAATGGAAGAGTAAGGTGAGTTGGAAGGCGTATTTTATTGTTCGCACGGTGTTAAGAATATTGGGGGAGTTTTATCGCGCACTGTACTTTCAACTCTTGGTGTTGAGCCGAAGGTTGAGAATCCAGTACGAAAAGAAAATCGCCTTGAGAAAAAACAGCTCTGAATGCCGAAGCTTAGACTACCTACAGTGCAAAAGAACTTTAATTCTAATTAATATCACAAGGATAAAAGTAAATGAAAAATAAATGAGAAAGCTTAGCAAAAATCTTAGCCTAAGCAATTTTTCCAAATTAAGGCAGGAAACCTTCCCTTTTCTACATGTATTTGAGCAACAATAGCAATAAGGAAGTTGTATTTTAAAAATGTATCCGACATTAGTCATTTAGGTGAGAATCGCGTGAGAATGAACTGTAGTAAGAGAAATGGTTGAAAAAATGGTCTGTCGTGTTTTTTGGCTGAAACAATATTTCATCTCGAGTTCATGGGACTGGGACACGCCATTGTACTGGGCTATTTTTGACTTACCTTTCAAACAGTTTGCCTGCATAATTTATATACTACGAAGAACGTTTCATGACGTTTGTTCTATAAATTAGGGAAAAACATGGTGAAGTTTCCCAAGCTAGGTCTCGTGGGGCTAGAAATAGGGTTGTTGGGAATGTTTCCTGAGTAAAACAAATTGATTCTATTTAGTCCGTCATTCAGATTATAGAAAAATATTGGATACCTTATATTGGATATACTTACGTATATTTTGTTTTATCAAATCAATAAAAATTTACAAATATAAAAGGCATCAAAGATCAGGTGTGGGGGCTGGTGACGTCACTCGTCAAGTGTAGCAAGGAGTGACGTCACACGAGTTTTCAACGCACTATATCGTATTCATTTTTTGTTTATATGAAAAAAGAAAAATATGTGTCTTTTTGGAAATCAGACTAGTTTTTTTGGAAATCGGAGTGATGGACTAATTAGTTTTTTTTAGTCAACTACCCTATTGTTTACAATTTCGAATACTTAGGTTATTACTTAACTCTCGACCTTAGATGAGAACCTCTAAGGTCCTTCTAAAATCTTCTAAGGTCGAGAACAACATTTTCAAACCCGTCTCTACCATAAAAATAAATAGAATAAATAAAACAAAAACAGAATACCTAAAGCATATCATTAGTAGGTAGATATTTATTTTTATATTCATTTAGTAGTGAGGTACTCAAAAATTTCATCTTTCAAAATTACACCTTTTTTGAGTGGTTTAGCAAGTTGACTAAAGGTAAACAAATAAACCACGTGACTTAGTACAACGTAGTAACCAACTTAAGGTAATACCAGTCACTTCAGTTGTCATGATACGTACATAATATGTAGGTACACCAAGGAACTTCTATCTAAACTGGAATGTGAACTGTCGATCAAAACGCGGTTCGAGGGAGATAGCTTCATAGTAGCCCTCTGTCCTTGTTGTGTAGGGTGACTATTATAATGGAATTTATAAGGAATGTACGTAAAATAAGTATCTTTTTTCACTTATGTTGACTTAGTTTTAATGAACATTTAGACATGGATGCGAACTTTTTAAATTCATTATTGAATTTTAAAAATGGATAAATAAATTGATAATGTATGGACGACAGCAGGTCAATCTATCAGAAACTGTGCCTTTAGATAAATAAAATATCTACAAGAAAGCAGAATTTAATGTCATTGTAAATACCCAATAATAGTCACTTACTTATTATGCTCACAATGACTAAGTGCACATTTATTAATTATTCCGAAATTTATGGTCACCCTACATACAAACAAAATAACTTGTATATGATTACCGCAAAAATCTTATTTAAAGAATAATATTCCGCATCCCACACTTTTTCACCATCTTTTCTCTAATCGAAATTGTTAATTTCAAACAAAATTCCAAAAAATAAATACGGGTAACACTTAGAAAGAGACAGAGGGCTAGTGGGACGCTTTCTCCCTCGGACCGTGTTCTCTTCAAATAAAGTTTTATTTCCGATCGACCTTATTGCTGTTGCGATAGAGTCATCTTTTAAATAAGAGACTTATGCAAGTTCACATTCCAGTTAAGATAGAATTTCCTTGATGTACACATGTTAGACATGTACACACACACATAATATGTGTCACGTTATAATTTGTTAATAACGTTGCAAAATTGTAGAGTAAAACAGTGACGTAGCTTGACAACTGAACAGAACTAATATTACGTTTAGTAGGTTGACTAAGTTACGTGGTTTTTCATTTACCTTTACCTATCTAAAGCGACGGAATATTGTTTTTTTCTATTTATTTGTGCAAAATTAATTAGATTTTATGTGTTTAATTTCTTCAATTACGTCTTATGTATCTGCTTCAATATAATAGTTATTTGTTTTAGTATCTAAGTACCAACATAATACCTATATAACGTTATATATTGTTTATGCGAAACCCGAAACACGTGTCCAGTATTTTTAAGTAAAGAATCTATGAAAAACTACAAAGTTATGAGTTTGTTATCTTACTTAATTGTCCCAACAAAAAAATGGTCAACGCACCGCTCGCCCGCCCCGCCTGCAGCGGCGCGGCGCGGCAGGGCCTGTCTCATTGTGCGTCTAGTACTATGATCTATCGTCAGCTGTGTAGCGCGCTCGGTAACCACACTGCAACAATTTCTAAATGTATTTGGGAAAAAATATAACATGGTGTAAAAATGATTGGAATCGATTAAGTTGTTTATACTGAACAAACCATAAGTATTCGTATAAAAAAAATTACGTTAAAAAACGGTACGGTAAATAACGTTATTTTATAGATAGATAGGTATCTTTATTTTATTGACTTTCAATGAAGAACTATTCGTTGTCGGTTAAATCTCTAAAAATTTATTTTTATATACTTACTTATAAAGTAACATGTTAGGTATACCTACCTATGCAAATTTTTTATACCTAAATCAAAGTTAAACTGCCGATGTATCACTCGTTTAACTTTGGTTTATAAGCCCATATCAATCCATTACCTACCTTGTCGTATTTTATAGCGTTATTAGGTACCTACTGAAAAAAATTTGAACCATAAAATTTCTACATAGGAGTTGTATTTGCGTGGCTTTTCTTTAACACACTTCTTCTTATCAGAGATCTTGGACTGAGTAACGTGTAACCTAGAAAGCGCAGTTACTTTACCTATGGCCAACCTATTATTTAGGTCGTTTTTAGTTCTTTCGTTAGGCTTGTGGCGGCATCTATCGCCGTATGAGAACTACGCGTCATTATTACGTCACGCAAAATTATACTAGGTATATTGCGCCCACAGAGTTTACCTTGCAACTAGCACTGGATTTATGTTGGGACATTGTATGCTATATCATTCGCGGGTAAGTAGCCCACAAGACAACACCCGTTTGGTTCGTATGGAAGATGAATGAACTTTATTCCCTGTTCCTCACACCTCTATAGTCTATAAGTTCTTGATTTTACCTTAACATCAAATTATAGTTTACAGCTAAACTATAATTGGTTGTTAAGGTAAAATTTTTAATGACCAACCAATTATCATCTTTGATCAATAGGGATGGGTCCAAGGTATAAAAATCTAATAAATAATTAGTCCGTCTTATAGAGAATAAAAAAAAAATAAAGACCTGTATTTTTTATTTTGTCGAAATTACCAAAAACTACTGAGATATAGCGCATTAAAGTTACGGAGTGGGGGCTAATGACGTCACGCCGTGGTATATTGTGTACGACGATGGCATGACGACATGCGACATTTCAAATCAATATATCTTCCTGTAAATCTATCTGATGGACATTAAATTATTTTTTAGGATAGGTACAACCCAATTGTAGGTATCTATTAGTATACCTATAAATAAACAACCTTTTCACATCTTAACGGCTGAATGGATTTAGGTGTAACTTAGGTTAGACATGACTTCTAGCCTCCTTCACGCGGGAGAAGTCGCGAGCAAAAAGTAGCAAAATTTATATAACCGTTACAACTAAACAGAGAACATTTTCTTCTAACTCTATGTAAACAAATGAAGCAAACCAACATATTCCTAAGCACGGGTCACATAATGACGTCATCTGGATCTACCTGCACGTTACCATACGTCTGGATGGAGATCTGAGCCCGGATAATTCTGACCCGTGGGCGAACTTAGCCCGAATGGGCGGTAACTAAAAACTCTCGCTTTATAGGCACACATCCCGGTACAAACGCCGGTGAGACGTGTGGTCTAAGTGTAGGAAATCAGCGTTTCTGAAACAAAGAATTAATTTAATATAAGTATCATCATTATTTCAGTCAATAGAGGTAGATGGCTAGACATAGGCTAGGCACCGTCACTTCCCTCACTACCCCGTGCAGGAGGCGAGGCCCGGACAGACTGTGCCGGCACGAGAGTGTGGGGCCGCGGCAGAATCAAGGACGCGACGCCCGCGAACTCGCGCGCACGTGACCGGAGAGACACTGGGGTGGTTTTTAGTCAGTAGGAGTCTGACTGACCCCATCGCCCACCCCAGGGCCGTGGACATCCATGAGGATTTTCTACCCTGGAACAAAAAAAAGACACCGTCACTTCAATTAGTTCTGTGCTTTCCGCATCCTGTGGCTACCTTTGACCTGTACAACATCACCTTAACTGAGTATAAAATAATATGTTATGTCTCTATTAATTCTTACTGCAATCTATTGTTGTAAATAAATTTAAAAAAAAAATAGAAAATATATCACAAATATATTAAAAGTTGTTTACAATAATTCCTGAGATATTTCTATTCTTTGAAATCAACGTCTTCGGAATGTCATACGTTTTTGAGGATTTACGGTTTTGTTTACTTCGGAAGCTAAAAAGCATAGTCACAGCTTTTGTAAAAAGGCAAATAAGACAATAGCATAAAAGAACCCAAACGGTAGCAATTGTCAGCAATAAAAAATGTAACAAAATGCTGTTTACCTGTATTATGAATTGGTAACATCTTTTTATGAATACAGAAAGTGAAACCTATTTCAATTCAATTTTAAACTTTTTGTTGAAAGTGAAAGCCAAAGCGGCGAGCTTTAGTACCTTTTGTAAAAAGGCAAACGAGTTTTTTATTTACATATTTTAATTGTTACTGTGTGAGAAGTACCTACTTTAGGCTGTCTACGACTTTTATGGTAATGGTTAGAAACATTATGGGTTTCTAGTTCGTTTGGTGTTGTCACAGTCAGATGAAGATTTCATTAAAACTAGTTACTATGATATTAATCCAATAATCTATGAATTATATTGTAAATTCAGCGAGATAGTAGATGATATTGAATAAGTAGTACTAGTATATACTTACCACATTTCGTGTTTTTTATTAATTTTGAAATGAATACTTTGACGTATATGATTTTTCGTAAATCATCAAGCATTTGATAGATTTATAATTTGAATTATCTAAGCGGCAACATAGGTCAAAATAACATAAGTTCTCAAAAATTAAAATCAAATGAATTTACAAATGTCTTCGTAACAAAGCCTTTTAAGTACTACATCCTTTCTTAGATTTAACTTGTAAAATCTATAGAAGCGTTTACTAAAGTCTATGGATGAACATTATTAACTCCCATGGCAGCGAAGAAAAAAGTGTTCAACTCGTGTGTCTTGCCATGTCTGACATACGGATGCCAAACCTGGGCACTGAGCCAAAAACATCTTCTAAGACTGAGAACATGTCAGAGGGGTATGGAAAGAAGCATGATAGGCGTAACAAAAAGATATCGCCTCAGATCAGAAGACATACGATCCATAACCAAGGTGGAAGAAATAGTAAAGAAAGTTAGACTGTTGAAATGGAGATGGGCAGGACATATGACAAGAGATAGCAGAATAAAGTGGACCAAAATAATAACGGAGTGGCAACCACGTGATGGTAAAAGAAAAAGAGGCAGACAGGCAAAAACATGGATGGACGATATAAAAAAATCGGAGAAGCTATCTGGTCAAGAAAAGCCAAAGACAGAGACGAGTGGAAAAAGCTGGAAGAGGCCTATGTGTCACAGGACGCGCTGATCACTGAACAGAATTATCGAAGTGTTAGTTTGTAAATTAGGTTAAGTAATTAATGTTAGTTCAGCAATAAAGGCTTATATATAACTACGAATAACATAAGATATTGTCACTTTGAGTTAAAACGGCAGCCTTATATTTTTTTAATATATTTCACTGTAAATTAGTAATATATGTGTATGTAACATAATATCACAATTGTTTTATTGGAAGGCATAAAATAATCAGTATGCTTTGTATGAGTTTTCATTACGAGACTCGAACGTCGATATCGAGCGCAAACGCCAAACGGCGCTCTCATTGGTTGAGAGTTCTTACAAACTTGAAGCGGGCCAATCGATGAGTCAAACGCGCTCGATATCGACGATCGAGTCTCGTAATGAAAACTCATACTAGGCTTACAGCACGCCAACACTTATACTTAGACCACACAACAAACACTTCGCTTGAAGTAGTTAGTAGCCAAGCATGAAGTTACAGTATAGTCACAATTATTCCCAACACTACTATTCATACTAAAGCCTTCCCAGGATGTGCAGAATGCAAATACTTCCAACGTTTGTTGCCCACTCCCATTTGTTTTGTCTGAAACCCTGCGTGATGCTAGACGTAAAAGTTTTGGGCATTCGAGACTTTCGCTTGTCTATTGGATAGATAAAACTGTATTGACTAAACTTTTGTATTTGGCTGAACTGTATTATGGGGATCGATAAGTCGTATCTACCTAGGTATTGCTAGGGTATTTATAATATTGAATGCAAGAAATTTAAGATGTCTTGTAGATGAAGTTTGAAAACTCCTATTTTAAGATATAACAGATACTGTTTCAATAGTACCTAATTATTATTTCTCCGTTTTTCGCGCAATTTTATGTTGAACATATTTGAAAATCTTAAACCTTATAGAAACTCTTGAACATTTTACGACGTCTGATGGTGACCATATTTTTTACACATAGCTAACGGTCATAACCAAAGAAAACACATCTAATACAACGAGACACTCATCTCAAACAATACGTGCTCTCGCAGAGTACCTACTCATAACAGAGACTTATTCTTAGCGTCGTATTGTCTGTAACATTATGGAAATACATGTTTTAATCTTCACAAAGACAATCCTATACTTCGGAGCTAATAGTACTCGCTCAATGCAAGTCACGAATGAACCCAATATCAGGAATCAGGATGTTGATTAGAAAAACATGTAAATAGAGGCTCGATGTAGGGGCGACTGACGCAGACTTCGTATGTACGTCACATCCACGAACTGAAGGAGATTGATTCTATTAACGTTTGTATAGGGCGGTAACTTGTACGAACGTTGGAACTACAAAAAACCTTACATTAAAGTGTAACGTGAGAATCAGGCATCAAAAATCAAACCCGTCTTCTAATTTTCATCTATATCTACTAATATATAAAGCTGAAGAGTTTGTCTGTTAGAACGCGCTAATCTCAAGAACTACTGTTCCGATTTGAAAAATTCTTTTTGCGTTGGATAGCTCATTAATCCAGGAAGCCTTTAGGTTATATAACATCGTGCGGCGACCAATAGGAGCGGAGCAGGCGCCCGCTAGTAATATATAAACGGACACACATCTCAAAAGCGACTCACAGAATTTAACGTAAACAAATTCGAATTAAAGGATTGTAATAAAATACCTAATAAATATACTATAATGTTGCCAACTGTTAACTTATAGGTATACTGCTAGAGCTGTCAGACTTATAAAGTGAAGATAGTATAATAAATATACAGATTAAAACGGGCCTGTCAAATATTCGCCATGATCGCTAAGCGATAATATAATATGTTTATGCTTAACTCGCGCAAGTTTTACTGTGCACCTCGCTGGAATTTGAACCTGCTCCGCTTCCCGCGCGGCGCCAGCATTTGCCGTAAGCGAACAGCGAGTAAGTGCGTAGCGATAGCATCTTTGTTACAAATACAGTTTAAATCCCCTGTTGTTATTACTGTTTCTATGGAGTTTTTGCTTTGTTATTTTTATTAAGTATTTTTTTATTTTTTTACATTTTCAACGCGTTAGTGAAGCCCAGCACCAACATTATATTTCAGTCTATATGTATAAATTTAATTTTAAAAGTCATGAGTAAAATGATCTAGTATTATTATGTTTTATCATCAAAACGACCTTTTATAAACATAAAAAAAAAATGTTATTTGTATTTTTTAACATAAACTTACCTAATTCTCATTTTTTACAAACGGTAAGTACCGTCAGAATGACGTCACAAAAAGAGGTGCACAGTTAACGCGAATTGTATAGGTATCGATTTCATGATAGGTTATTTATCATGTCATCAGAATAGGATGCGGACTTTCCATTAAGGATATTGTGAATTTCAATTCGACCTCTTTGACCTATTGTGCCTATTGTGGTCAATCGATACCTAAACCAATCTGAATCTGACACCAAAAATACAGTTAACATTTCGAAATATACATGACAACACATGTACGAACACATGACAACATATATTGTATGAATAGGTACCTACACAAGACATGTATCGTCGTTTTGAGCTTCCATCATATCGTTTATGAAATCATAAGTACATCTGTCAGAATAAAATCAAAGCATAATTGGATGAGATTATGGGATCGCATCAGCATGGGGTGTTTATCGCGAGTTTTCCTTAATAAAGTTCAATGATATCAACTTACGGCGATTTCTATGCTAATATTACAACTCTTGCTCTTGTAAAATATTATAATATTTTCATCGTTGGGCTAAAAGAAATGAGAAGAATCGTAAGAATTTTCACCCCTATTTGCATTAATATTTCTGTGTTTTTACAAGTTTGAATTGCATTGATCATTTGAATTGCAAATTGGGCTCTATTATCGCATACCTTAGGTATAGCTAGTTGCGAGTGAAACTAAATCTGGGGTGCGTCAGTGACTTATCTGATGAGTAATTGACTAAGTGGGTGAGCCAACTAAGACAAACTAGGTCAGTCAATTAATATAAAAGATAGGTATTTGTCATTTCTTCATAGATACTGTCAGACTCTATTTGAATTAATTTGCATTGCAAAAGTCTAAGGAAGTGTAGTCTAACATCATCATCATCCCAGCGTTAATCCCAGTCGCATCCGAAGCCTTTTCAGCTTCGGAGTCTGGGGTCCGCTTTACCAGTCCAACTGCTGATATGGATAAACTTCGACATTCTCCGTGAAGCGACTGCCGTCTGAGCTGCACAACCCTTTTTTTTTTTCGGGGTGGAAATCCTCATAGGTTGTCCGCCGCCCTAGGGTGGGCGACGGGGTCTGTCAGACTTTTACTGACTAAAACCTACCCGGTGTCTCTTCTATCACGAGCGCGCGTGGGGCCGCGGGAGTCTAAATTCTTCCGCAGCCCCACACTCTCGTGCTGGCCCGGTCTGTCCGGGCCTCGTCTCCGGCACGGGGTAGTGGGGTGTTAAGCTACCCCGTGCATCGCCTCAGAGGCGCGCGCTGACACTCGCGCGCGCCTCCGCCTCGGGGTCCATCGAATAGGGGGCGGGGACTTCCCCATGTCCCTCGCCCCTGGACCCATTCATGGGGGGCGGAAGAGGGCGTTATCCGCCCTTCTTCGGCGCCCGGTGCGTCTTCTGCGGCCCAGGAAGGGAGTTGAGATTTCCCTCTCCCGTTCCGCAGCTTCCTTCTGCGACATCACGTCCTCGCAGAAGGACACCACCGCGTCCCACGACTCTGCTCTGCCGGCCATCCTCCGCACTACTGCCGGCAGCGTCAGGTCGCCTCCTACTTCATTTGTGAGGACACGGCGCTGCTCCTCCCAAGCTACACACTCGGAGAGCGTGTGCTGCGCCGTGTCCTCCCCGCATTGGACGCAGTGGTGGCACCGAGCGTCCGGCGTACTTGCCGAAGCAGCCGTGCCCCGATAGCACCTGCGCCACCCTGAACGACAGGGAGCCGTGCCTTCTCCCGAACCAGTCGTCGAGTACTGGCCGGATCGCCTCAACGGTAGCGAGGCCGGTGGTAGGGCGTATAAGCCTCTGCCGCCAGTCCGCCACCAGGACCTGACGGAGCTCCTCTCGGCGCAGCTCGATCTGCCGCTGCGCCGGACTGGAGCCCCGTGTCCGCTCTTCCTCGCGCCATCGGTACAATCTGACGGAGCTCCTCTCGGCGCAGCTCGATCTGCCGCTGCGCTGGACTGGAGCCCCGTGTCCGCTCTTCCTCGCGCCATCGGTACAATGACGTGACCTCCACAACCCGAGGCAACATCGAAGCATTGCAGTTAGACCAATTGTTGGACTTTTGAGGGCTCCAACAACCCTTAATGACTGCCACTAGATGTTCGTATGGCAACCGGGATCAACGGCTTAACGTGCTTTCCGAAGCACGAACAGACCAGTGCAAATATTCATATTCATGCATACAAATACTTGCACTGTGCGGGGATCGAACCCGCGCCACCATGCGCAGCGGCCGCGTCCGCTACCGCTACGCCACGGAGGCTGTCAAGGAAGTGTAGTCTAACCATTAACCAAAATCATTTTGAACTAGATCACACAACAGGAGGACATTTCAACCCTCTATTTCTTCATGGTCCCCGCAAGCTTTATCATTTAATGCGTATAAGTGTCGTTGAACCCAAAAAGCCACGAGTGTGAAACTCAATGGTGAGAAAAACTGAAGGCGTGTGGAAACGGTTTTGTAAGAAGATAGCGATTTTATGTACGGACGAGCGACTAATCGCAATATCACGAATAAGTAAAGATATGTTTAAACGCAAAACGCTCCACAAAACACTAAATAAATTTAGCATGCTTAAAAGGTCTCTTCCATCTTCAAACTAATAACAGAAAAAGAAAGGTAATTTAATTTAGCATCAGGCATGTTAGGCAATTGTCGGTGCATGTGCCCTTAATATAGGAATCAAAACAAACTGTTTACCATTCGTTATACAAACAAGAAATTGCCTTTATATCGCGGTCAATTTGTTTCTCATTACCCGTTCGCTCCTTGCGTGCCATAATTATTACCTATTTTTTCAAAATGTTAATATGCTGCTAACAGAAAAAACAATGAAACGTTAAAAGCTTTACCTATCTATCTATCTATACTAATACATAAAGCTGAAGAGTTTGTTTGTTTGTTTGAACGTGCTAATCCCAGGAACTGCTATTCCGATTAGAAAAATTATTTCAGCTTTGGATAGCCCAATAATCCAGGAAGGCTTAAAGCTATAGGTATAGGTACCTAACATAAAGCTGCGCTGAATAGGAGCGGAGCATAGGTACCTACCTAAAACAAACATATCGATACCTACGTGGGTGAAACCGCATAGGGCAGCTAGTTAGTATCTAAAAATACTAGTAAATACATCTATTATCAAAAGTATGTGAAAGCCTTCTTAAAGCCTTCTTTTTCCGCGCATTTTAAAATTCATTTTTGCAGATTATAATACCGTTATCATTTAATAAGATTTTAGATTGAGTAATTTAAGATTTATCGCGATATTAATTGTATAGTATAATAATAATTTTAGCCTGTTATCAGATTTAAATCTAAAGTGACCCATATTTAGAAGAAAAATAAAGCGGCTTCCCTTAAACTTTGCGGTTTTTCCGCGCACGTCTGCAAAATCTCTTCAAGGGTAGACCTAACGTGAAATTAGAAGGGAAAATAGGACGAGATAATTGTGCCTCCTCATACCCCTCCCCAGCTGCCCTCGTTACTGGGTTTAATCTGTTTAAACTTTTATTTACTTTCGCCAAATTGAAGCGATTAGCTGCCAGGGCCTTTCCATGGAAATGCTTCTGTTTTAGCGCTGTTCCAAATTAAAGTTTCTGAACTTATTAGAAGACAAATGGAATATTCATGGAATTTCATGATCGTCTCAGTGTGTCTCTCCTTCTCTTTCGAAATTGAACACCTTTATTGAATTGTACGAATTCAATCTATTATGAGAGGTCGCTCGGCGGATATGTGGGTCGGTGACATTGTAGATATGGCAAGGACAGGTAGGGAAGCCGGCTACAAATGGGAAGATATGGAGAACGTTCTCTATCTATCTACCTGAATATATGTATATCTATTTGTACGTGTGTATGTGTTAGAAATTGTTCCATGTGTCACGAAGGCATGGATATTTTGTATCTAGTCTTCAAAATTTCGAATCTGTTGATCCTACAATTTACGGTTTACTTACTGAATGAATTTTAAGTTCAGGCTAATATTTGCACTTACCTCTGCTATACCTAGTAGAAGAAATTAATGAGTTTTCATTCAATAAATCACAGTTTATGCATGTACTTAGGTACCTACATGCTACCAAAGTATGATTTCTTAAACAGATTTTTTTTTACCAAAATTTTGATACTCTGAGTGCGGAAACTAAAGAGATTTCATTCAATAAATAAATTATGGTCATACAAATCTAAATGCAACTAATATACGATAGATAGTAAGATAGTAGAATAGAGTTCAATACCATTTTATCTTTAAACGTTGAATTTCAAACAACAAGCCTCGAATTGTATTCCTCCAGATCGATATTATGTAAATCGCTTGTAGAATCATTTACATTCAAATATCTGCATTTTATCTGAACACATGTTACTTACTTTATCGAATACCGGAATAAAATTAGGGTTTCGATTAGGTAACTTTGTCGTAATTAAGTATTTCAAAACAAAGTTACGATATTAGACTGATACGCATGTTCGATATGATAAAGGTGTATACAAATCGCTCTATAAGTATGTTTTATTTGACTGCTGACAACCGTGTATGGGTGTGTATTGTATTTTGAACATTTTCCGGGGCCGCTTCGATCCATACATTTAAAGGTCAACGCACCGATGACGTCATACTTTTAAACCTGTATAACAGGAGATTCCTCTAAAACTTTCTTCCATTATAAACAGTAACATTTATAACGATGCTGTCCACTTCTCTTTTAATATTTAAAAAAAGAAACTTTCTTTTTAAATATTAATATTGCAAGGAATTAGTAGCATCATTCTTTAGAATATTACAAAGATTTAAAATTAGAAAGTTCCACGTAACGTTTCCACAGAGCCAGGCCTTCTGCATCAAACACAATTCTTTAAAATGCATGCAAATGCAATAGCCGTCGGCCATGTTACCGACCCGTCTCTGCCAGCAGTTCCTGTGCACCCCATAGTTATCTCTCTCTATCATATGTAAAATTATATCACGCCGTCTCTCACCCACGGGAACCTTACACGGAATTAGGGCAATACGCATGCGCGGCGTGTCAATGTCAAATCAATCCTTGTAGGCTGATGCAATCGGTTACACACAATTTACTAGGATAGCTACAAACGAGTTGGAGCAATTAATTAATACTGTGATTCTCTTTTTTCACAGAACAAACCGGTTGACGGTTGGATTCAACGGAAAATGGATGTAAACGGAGTGCGGACGGTATGTTTGAACCATTGTTTTTAATGTTGATGTAAGTAGGTACCTTTAGGGAAAGGGCCGTTGTTCTTAATGTCGGTAAGTGCCTAACGCTTGCTCTTTTGCCTTATTTGCAAACAAAGGTAGAGAGGACCTAATTGTACTTTTGCAAGAGAGTAGATTACTCGTTTGCCCTATTTAGCTCGTGTTAGTTAAATTGAGTCAAGGTTCGAAGTGGATAAAAGCAAACCTAAGTTGCAGGAACCTATTTATTTTTAGATATACTTAGGTACTACCTACGTAGGTATGTATTTTATGCATTATGAATTTAAATATCTATGGAAATGTTATCTGCAGAGGTCTTCCTGCCTGATTACAATTTAAATGACTTCAAGGCTAGAGTGAACAGGCTCATAATAAACTAGTGCGCTTTACCATAAACTATTGCATCACTGCTTACCATCAGGCAGGATCACAGATCACTTCGGAATGAGAAGCTATTATCTGAAGGTTATTAATAGGCATTCGTTTTCACAATTCAGAGTACTTAATATGAGAATAATTTGAGGCACAGGTTATCTGTATGATTTTTTATTGGAAATATTAACCGGTTGAACGCCGTAATTACAGAAACAATTAAAAATACATTGCGTCAGTCTTACATAGGCTTACGTTAGCATTCGAAGTGTTAACCCTTCGAATGCTAACGTAATAATATTTTATGGATTCGTATGAATACCTATACCTATCTGTGTACCTACAAATATAGTATTAATTTTTAAACTTCGTAAGCAATATTGTGTATACAAAAATATCGGAGGAATCTTCGTAAGTATTACCCTAATGTTAAGTGCAATGTTAATGTTAAGTGTATAGGAACAATTTACTGTAGGTATTAAGTAAGAAAAACTTTCTAGCTCTCGAAAAATGCATCTTAAAGTAACAACAAAGCCAATTGACACAGAGTCTATATTTAGACACACGGGACACAGCGAGTTAGTTAAATATTTAGTCATAGACCGGGAGCCAACGACCATATTTTTACGAGTGGCAAGAACGTCTCATTACTATCTTATTACGTAGCGTGTCGGCCGAGCCACGAGCCGCAACACATCCAATTTCCCAGCTTCCCATTTATTGATATTGACTCGACGAGGACGCCTCTTGAATGCTTCGGCTCCAGATATTGTAAGAAATAGATGCGCTACCTACGCGACTGTAAGGTAGAGGCCGTATTACGTTGTACCTAAAGTTATGAATTGTAAATCCTGTGAATTTTTGTGCTTTAAAATTTTTCCTTTTTTTTCCGGCAGTAGGTATTGTGACATGAATGCGTGTAGCAACAATTGACGTAGCATTTTTTTTTCAAGCATCTAACTTCTCGTCCGCCTTCACAATAAGTGTCTTAAAATTAATATTAATAAAATACCATACAATATGTAAAGAAAACCCCATCCGATCCAAAAGGATAATAAAGGTTAGGTATACACATGACCAAATAAAATATGAAATGTTTACATAATAATCCTAGTAACAATAGTAATGAATTTTGAAATAATCTTTTTTTCCGCGAATTAATTCCAACTTCCCCAAACTTTGGTAATATTTAAAAAGTGCAAACACCATTTTAGACAGTATTAGGTACTATGAGTGATGCGACCACGTGCCACGTGCCCTGTCCCCCCTTGCAAATGTACCTATGCATACCGTGGTGAATTTTCGTGTGGATTTTTTTTTAAGTTTAGTCCTGTTTTGTAGGCATTATTAGAATCAGTTATCGATACCTAACAATACCTTCACGGATCGAACAGGGTTTTCTTTACATGTTGTAGGTAGGTATGATCAGAAAAAAAAAACCGTGCAACAATTATTGCTATTACCTATATTATGGGCTCTAGATTCTATACAGTCCTCAGATACTGTCAGTGGGATAATACAAACACGGTTGCATGTAAACTGACCGAACGTACAACTTACGAGTATTTACGGTTGTAAACAGCGACCCTGACCTATGTAAGAAGACATAAAACACATCACAGTACATAGTAGTAGGTATACGCCTACCTACTGAGTGTGTACATAGGTATGTAGGTACCTATGAATGCCGACGGAAACACTTTGTTTGCTGGCTTCTTGTGTTCTATTTAAAGAAGAGAAAATTGGTGTGGAGAACTGTAGGAAACTGACTGGTAGGTCTTGATGTATCAAGATTTTATTTTTGCAAATATCTAGCAATAAACAATCAATCGTTGGTGTTTTTTTTTAATCGTGGTTTATGTAGGTATACACACCTCCGACCTTTACTACTTATAACTTATGGACACTACCGATCTCTATAACTTATGAACAGTTATTGGTTTAAAAAAAACGGAATGATAATTTATGTAAAACTAGCTTTTCGTACGCGGCTTCGCCCGCGCAGAGTTCGGTTTTATCGCGATTTTAGATTTCCCTCGGGAATATCAATTTTTTTCGGGATAAAAGGTAGCCTTTGTTCTTTCTCAGGGTCTAAAGATTGACTGTGCCAACTTTCATCAAAATCGGTTGAGAGGTTTAAGCGGGAAAACATAACAGACAGACAGACAGAGTTACTTTCGCATTTATAATATTAGTATGGATAGTATGGATTAGTACCTAAGTCTTATTACTTATTGTGAATCTTACCAAATCCAGTCCTCTTCTGTACATCCTTGTAAAACATATTTGGCGGTATCACTTATTATCATCAAACCTAACGCCGGATAAGCTTGAACCGATACGTGACTTGCGAAAAATAGACATTTCACCCCCCTTTACCCCCCAAAAGTTCTTTTTCTTTCACCCCCGGCACACGCATAGAATTGATGGCAACATAATCTTACTATGCAATCGTCTAGATAGATGTGGAATCTGATTCCTAAATTGATTAAAAGTTTCTGTTTGGTAGGAGCTTTTCTTATGTAAGTAAGTAGGTACCTATAGCTTCTATTAGGTAGACAAAATCATTTCATATAGCTAAAAATAAACTGTACAGATACCAACTATACGTTTTTACCTAATAACTAGGGTTGTAACGGAGGCCTGTTAGCGGAGGCGGAGGCGGATGCGGAGGCGACTAGACTCACCTCCGCGGATGCGGAGGTTAACGGAGGCGGAGGCGGAGGTGAAAGTAGATATACAAAAAATTGAAATTTATGGCTAATTAAAACAAAATTTTTATTTTTAATATGTACATTAATAGTAGTACAGTTAGCAAAAAACATATTACCTTCTAGTAATGAAAATGAAGGAGATACAAATTGTATTTGCCGTATTCCCGTCTCGCACTAGTTGATTCATGACCTTTTCGCGCTCAAACGCGGCCGGACAGTTGTTCAGCGTCTCAGCTTGCGCGTTATTTATTTTATAAATACCTAAATAAACCTCCGTTCTAACTGCGCAAAAATTGTGCGGAAGCGGAGGCGGAAGCGAAGATACGATTTCTTGCGGAACTTCCGCAGTAACGGAAGCGGAGGCGAAGCTCCGTTACAACCCTACTAATAACATTTAAGTAGCTAGCAAAATCCTTACTAATATTATAAATCGGAAAGTGAGTTTTGTTGTTTGTTTGTTTGTTCCGCTTTCACGCCGTAACTTCTGAACCGATTGCTTTGAAATTTTGCTGACGTAAAGTTAACAGTCCGGATTAAATAATAGGGTACTTGTTATCCCGAAAAAAAATTATGTTCCCGAAGGAAATCTAAAAACGCGATATAACCGAATTATATAGACGGTAAGCTAGTTGGTTTATATTTTGAAAACTTGCTTGTGTGATTCCATAAAATAAGAAATATACAGACAAAATTGTTTTTCTTTTTTAATTATTAAATGTTTCTATCCAAAAGTGTCTTCAAGACTATAGGTACTTAAGCTCTAATAAACTAGTACGCTTTACCGTCAACGATTGCATCACTGCTTATCATAACGTCAAAAAAAATAAAACACTTTACAAAACAAGAAAATTTTAGGTATCGATAACTGCAAAAATAAATAACTTTTCTTTCAAATAAGACTAAGTAGTTAGACATAGTTTATCATCTTAAAAGTTATTTTCCTATATTTCTGCCAACTAACCCCAGCGAGCGTAGTCAGTCACCATGGATTTCAAGAATTAAACCACTTACAAGTCCCTTAACTGCCGAACTTCGGCCAGTATTCGGTAATCCGGGTTAAGAACCACGCCGAATCGCCCGAAAACTTTCCGAGATAAAAGTACCCAACTAATATTGTAAGTAAAACCGGGCTAATCTTATACTACGACATTTAAAACGAGTTTCTTTAAAACTGTTGATATATTTTTCCTGTTTTAAAAATTGTGGAGTTCGCCCCAACTTTTTCCGTATTCAAAAAGAGAGCCGTGTTCAATTTAATTAGCAACACGTTTGGTATACGGGTTGGGTGACTAAGTAATTTATCTTGATTAAAACACATTCGCTGAAAACAACATACTGTACCTACGATCTACCTACATCTAAGTAAATTAGATATACCAACCCAACGATTCACCGGGCTTATTTGCCATACTCATTTGCATTCAACCGTATTAAAATGGCGTTTGCTTGCTTATTTTATAAATTAGAATATAAATAAACTAAAATAGACCAAGTCTTATTCACTAATTAAAGTGCTGATCAGATTAACCATAGATTATACTCACCTAGCAACTCTACGCCACTTAAAACGTACAAACACTCACACAAGTGCATAGATAACAAAAAATAATCTACCTATAAATAAAACACGTGTACCCGTGTCTGTAAAGGGATATTATGTAAGCAGCCAGGCGCAATTGATGTCATAAATAACGAAATAATTGTTCTCCATCGAGCAATCATGTTTATTGCACTACAAAGGGACCGAACGATCAAGACTTGGTCCTCGCGACTAATGAGAATGCTGTACTCGTAATAACACTTTAGATGGTTCTTGATACTTTCTTAATTAAATGTAACCAGCAAGCAGTTACGACACGAATATATTTTTTAATTTTTTTTTTTTAATGTGGATTTTTCTGGCCATCTATGACTGGCTGGATCTCGAAAAATACGGTGCAATGTTTTAAAATGCCAAGCTTCTTTTTCTCTATTACTACATATTATAATGTAGGGTCAACCCTTCCACTGCTATGGGGCATCGAATAAATAACGCAAAAAAAAAACGTGGGAAGGGAATAAAATAAAGGCGAAATTATGGTTGTCAATCGCGCCGCGGCTTTCAAAGGGTTATTTATCGCTTATTCGATTCGTAAAGATTGTAATTTACTTATACGGCTGATTGACACGAATGGTATTTCTATGCAATACCTTATCTTCGTCTCCCATCGGCTGGGTGAAGGTATTGAAGGCAAACTCAGTCTGTTTGTTTACATAATAATACAGTTAAGATTCGTTCCGATTTGAGTTGCGATTTTCATGTTAAATTTTGTACTCGATTATACTATTCTTGAATTAATGAAGAGAATTCTATATTTCGATATTAATTAATGTCTTTATTTTTTATCTTCTACAACATTAGTCTTTTTGTTTTAGATATTATTAGATTTGGGATAAAAATATGTTTTTTTTTTTAATAATTCTTAGGTGCTGCAGTCAGACAGACTGGTATCTTCACTATTTACTAAGAGATAATAAATACTAGACAAACGTTACAAATACGAATTTAAAGTATTGGTATCGGCAATCCGAAACCAACACGCATATTCGTTTACATATCTAATTATGTAAACACCGCTCCGGGTTCCGTTCGAAATTGGAACCTGTCTGTCAAAGCAGAATGAAGCGAGCCAATCAGAGATAAATAACCGTTGGGTCCGCGAGCGTAGCCCATTTCATTTGCATGTCAATGATACGCGGAGGGGAAGGGGGAGGTTAATGCGGAGGGACTTGCAGGTACAGTGCCGTTACCTGACATGCCGTGATACAACTGTTTTTGGTAAATCGTATTACTTACTCCCATACGTAGGATATAAGATTGAAAACGTCATAGGTGCAGCTTTAATGATAGATTTATAGATATTATTATGAAAATGGAAAAACTAATTAGGCCAAAACAAAAAGTAGTAGGTAGTAGTGAAATTTCTAGAAATTTTCTGGTTAGAATTTTGCAAAATTTTGCAAAGCCTTATTTTTGTAACTCAAATAAAGCTGTTGAGTTCTAATACACGTTCGTGGAGCGGGTTCACGACCGCTTAGGTACACTTCAGTGTTGCTGAGTCGTGCCAAAATGTTCTGCACCGCTGCTGGCCACCAGACGGGTATCTGAAAGAGAATTTTAAATTTAAATCAGAAAATGTTGAAGATATTTTAAGCATGAGTTACTTATTGTGCGCGTAGCATAAAGAGAGGCCAAGAGATTATTTGCAACTTCTTTTTAATCTGAACAATTTTCTTTTGTTCTAAGTTTTTTCTTTTCACGAAAATGGCTTACTCTTTTTATGTTCAGACATTACTAAAAAGCTTGCTCCAAAAAAATTTAGACGCCTAAGATCTTTTTTTAAACTGCCATCCTAATTTTTTGAAATCAATGAATAAATCTAGAAATCCGGTATTCCGGAATGTTGTAGCCACATAATATTTCCTAAACTTGAAAAGTAACAACAAACACGACTGTTTAAGTTACGGAGAACAGCTGAATAGTCTGACGTCATTTTATGTCAGGCACGAGTGGCAATGAAAGAGGATTCTAGTGACGTCATGCGCTGGCCGTTAGTGCCCCGTCTCCTCATGGCACCCATAGAATGTGAAGGTTTATTATAAGTTATCAATAGATAAGTGTAGACCTCCGGTATTTCTATGGCGTGGAAAAACATTGATGTATTATTTTGATAGACATGTAATGGTGCCTATGACTGTGGTGAAAGTGAAAAAAATGCAAACAAGATTCACTATTAAAAACCAGTGGTAAATCATAATAAACTCATCATAATTTTCTCGGTGGTAGGCCATAACATCGGCTGCCGGCAGAAGTTACCACCCACCAGACAAAGTCTTGCCGCCAAGCGATTCGTCGTGTTTCGGCATGATGTCTGGTGAAGCCGTACGGAGGACGGGTCTGAGCAGTTGTGTTGCGATGTGTGCCGAGTACGAAGCGCCAAATGTTGTTGTGTCGGAAGTTTGGTCGTGGAGAGTCTCCAGATCATTCTCCCTCTGGCGCAGCATCGTTGGTCGTGTTGTTGGATTTAACATTGGATCACCTCGCTCAACTGCCGTCTTCCTTCCTATTCCTAAGTTTTTTAAGTGAATAGGCTTAATAAACTAAGTAGTGCGCTTTACCATCAACGATTGCATCACTGCTTACCATCAGGCGGGATTGCTGTCAAGCACTAGTTTATAATAATTAAAATAAAATAAATAAATAAACATTAATCAAACATACGAAAGACAATTTTTTTCAAGAAAATTTCGATTGCTAAAAAAGTTTTAAACCTATTCGCGATCTTATCTCAGCGACAAACAATGTTAAAAACGGTGGTAAATAAGAGCCTAAGCACATCTTATTTAGGTACCACCGTTTTTAACATTGATTGTAAACTTATTTGACAGATTTAGACTGAAACTAATTATTTGAACATTCTTCAAAATACGAGAATGACCCTTTTTAAATCATAATGTAGGTATTTAGGCTTTCCTCTTTTTGTAAATTTATGAACAATAATATCTGTATATGTTGTATCTCTGTGTCTCTGACAGCCTCTGTGGCGTAGCGGTAGCGAACGCAGCCGCTGCGCAAGGAGGCGCGAGTTCGATCCCCGCGCAGTGCAAATATTTGTATGCATGAATATGAATATTTGCACTGGTCTGGTCGTGCCTCGGAAAGCACGTTAAGCCGATGGTCCCGGTTGCCATACAAACATCTAATGGCAGTCGTTATGGGTTGTTGGAGCCCTCAAAAGTCTAACTGCAATGCTTCGATGTCGCCTTCGGGTTGTGAAGGTCAGACGGCAGTCGCTTCACGGAAAATGTCGAAGTTTAGCCATATCAGCAGTTTGACTGGTAAAGCGAACCCCAGACTCCAAAGCTGAAAAGGCTTCGGATGCGACTGGGATTAACGCTGGGATGATGATGATGACTTATTTGTGTATCTCTGTGTCTGTGTATCTACTAATCACTGGCACTACTTGCACACCAAATCGTATCTGTTGTTGTGTGTGTAGTTGTCACAAGAATCTAAGAAGCAATTTTCCTCAATTCTCAGGCAAACAAACGAAAGGGAACTATACAATATTAATAAGATAGTTACACTTACTTACACAATATTTAGTTAAGGAAAATAGTAGACAAAACTTGGTTCCGCTGACTCGTCATAGACCGTCGGCTATCATTTTCATAAACATAAGAATATATTTATGGTAATTTTAGTATATTCTAGCCTTTGGCGGCCTTTTTATCTTTGTAGATATCTTTCTACTTAATTCAACGGAATAGTTCCTTGATATTATCTGAACGATAAAGTAGAAAATGGAAAATCTTCGAGTCGACGGATTTTACGCAAGCTTTAAAAGTACGGAAGACATAAATCTTTTAAGGTATAATTTGAACGTAATTTCATTCAAAGGAATTTTATCAATACTTACTAATAGATAAGTACACATACGACCTTCTCATTACACAGAGAGGCTGCCTGACAAAATCTATACTAATACCTATATAAAGCTGAAGAGTTTGTTTGTATGTTTGTTTGTTTGTGCGCACTAATCTCGGGAACTACTGGTCCGATTTGAAAAATTATTTTTGCCTTGGATAGCCCATTAATCCAGGAAGACTTTAGGCAATATAACATCACGCTGCGACCAATAGGAGCGGAGCATAACTAAACCACGCGAACGAAGTCGCTGGCGGCCGCTAGTTAGGTATATTTAAAACTAAAAATTGGCTTTATAAATCGGAAAACAAACCATAGCACTTCAAGTCGATCTGCACCGAAAACATGAATGTAAATCAACATGAGCATCAGATTCTGGATAATATTAACATACAAAGATAATAAAAACGTGACAAGTGTTACATCGAGATAATCTGCGCCCGCCACAGTGCGTTATTTAGGCCCTTGTATAATAATCCGATCAAAACCGACCAATGCCGAAGTTGTCCGAAGCGCGTCAAAGAATATGGCGGTTGTTATACCTACCTAGACAAGCTTGTTAGTTTTATGATAACAACCAATGTTTATATCGGGACGAAAGTGTGTATTTTATAAGTTCTTCATGTAATATGAACCATAATTTTTAGGCACTACTGTGCAATTTTGCTTAGTAAGAGGGATAGTTATTCGGTGAACGAGGTTCATGAAAGACTGTACCTTTAATATTATTTAGGTAGGCATCTACAAATAATCTAGGTAATATGATTTGCGACATGGTAGTAACTACGGTAAAGGATTGCTCCTCTAAAAGTAACGGATTTTGTTTTCGTCAATTTATGAATCAATTAAAATCAATCATTAGGGTATCTATAGGTACCTATATAATAAAGTCTTAGTTAAAGTACTTATTTTGTTGTTGTAACAAATATAAAAAAAAAATATTTAGAAAAAGTCGTGTAATTTTTGCCACTGCCTTTTTTTTATTTTTGCGTTGCGTGGTTGCCAGAAACATGGTAATTGGTCCAGTAAGCATGTTAATTGGAACTCCTTTAAATAATCAAATAAAAAAATATTTAAGTACTTTATGTTTATTCTTTCGTTTTCTATTCAGATATTTTCTTCAATCTTAAAACAACACTACTACGATGCTACGCAACGTTATGTCTAAGTACTTATATGAACATTTAATTATTACATTAACATTATTTTAATTGTATGTATACAATTAAAATAATGTGTCTGTTAGTAGGCACTTACTAGTACATACCTACCTATTTACTGTGTTAGTGTGTTTCCTAAGTAACGGCTGCATCTTTATAATACTAATACTTAGGTATACCTACTTATTCACCAAAAAATATACCTATGTGGTTCCAAACAACATATTAACTATGTATATCTATAATATATACGCTACATAATTGTAGGATCTGCAACTGAACTGGGTAAAACCTGTATCTAGGTACCTATCTCGGTTAATTTAGTAAGAAATCGCATCGATTTTGACAAAAATATTACTGGCAGATAGCTCATGTTATAGGGAATAATTTTAAAATTAACTTTTATAAATAAGCCTGAATCGTCCCTCGTGGCGCAGCGGTCAACACGCCTGCCTGCGACGTGAGGGCTCGGGTTCGACCCCGGTCAGGTCATGATAGAAAATCTTCTCCTGATTGGTCTTCTCCTGATTGGCCTGGGCCTTGGATGTTAATTTATATACATAAGTATGTATCTATTATAAATGTAGTATTGTTGAGTTAGTATCCCATAACACAAGTCTCGAACTTACTTTGGGGCTAGCTCAATCTGTGTGTTTTTTTTTTTTTGCATAAAATTGAAAACCCATAAAAACAAATATCTTTTCCGACATGCACTCGAATAATGAGGCAGCTATAGGTAGCTAGTTGAAAGCAAATAGGTACAATTACCTAAGTACCTATGTCAAGATATTAGAAAAAAATAATAATTTAGGTAGGTATCTGTTTTCTTCCTAGTTAGTCTTTGACACGGGTCTATTATTCGAGTTAACTGGGATCGACATTTCGACCATAGAGCCTTTGGTCGACTACATGACCTTGCCAAAAATTTCCTATTCTCCACAAACAATTATTTCTTCATCGATCCCACTGTCCTTTAGCTTCAAGGTAGCCTAAGTATTTTAATTAAATTGATAGAGTACTTATATCTTGATAGTTAGAAAGCCAATTGCTTATGTTACATCAATCAATAGGTACTTACCTAGTTTATTTTGACGGCACGGTTGACGAAGTGTCGCGGGTTTGATTCCCGCACGGAACAAATGTTTGTATGACCTGCAAGTATAGTTGTTTTGAGTCTGGCTGTTTGTGAGTTTATCACAAACATATTGTAAACGCACCCACAGGAGAAATTCCTAGTGTATCTGTTTGCATAAACACTAAGTTATTCTAAACTAATAATGCATTTATTTTGATACAATTTTCACAATTATTTAGAGAATTTAATCCAGCACTAAAATTGCGTAACATATTATGGATCACCGTCTTAATAACTTTGAAGGATTTTGCTAATCCACTGGTTTATATGTTCGATTAATTTGTCTGCTCAACAACGTAAGTACATAACGCAATGAATGTCGTTGAAATGTCAAAATGAAAGTAATTCTGTTAGTGTGTCGATAACATCGCGGCTTTGTATCATACATGTAGGCATATTAAGCTTGTTTCAGCTAAAATATCAAGGAAATCTCGGAAAAATCGTACGTAACACTTGTGCGAAGCGAGGGCCGGTCGCTAGTTTTTTAACAAGTAGATATTCTTGTGCAAAAAAGCTTGTATATTAGGTATCTACTAGCGGCCGCCAGCGACTTCGTTCGCGTGGAGTTACTTATGCTACGCTCCGACTGGTCACAGCGTGATATTATACAGGGTGTATCTGACATCGTAACGCAAACTTCGCGAAAAGGCTAGACCGCATGCCACTAATAAAATTATGATAGTCATTTATGTCGTTAATGAACGATTACAGAATACACACTGTTTAAAAAAATGTGTCGGCTTGGCATTTGAACGTTGCAAGCGTGCCGCCGTGCGGGTTTGTAAGTATGACGTTGATCCCTGATGTGAAATCAGCTGATAAGACAGTTTTTCGGGTTTTGTTTTCATTGCGCTTTTTTATGTAATTAGTGAATTATTTAATTTTTATTTTAAAATATTATTGGGAGGAAAGCAATTGTGAACGGTCTGAAGTGAAAAAAAACTACATATATTTTTTTTAAAACATGAAAAAGCCGACGAAAAATTCCACCACTGGGGGGCTCAGAATCATGTACTGGATCCATGGTACCTACTCGTTTGTGCGTCGATGTCAGATACACCCTTTATAGCCTATAGAATTCCTGGATTAATGGGCTATCCAACCCAAAAATAATTTTCAAATCGGACCAGTAGGTCCTGACATTAGCGCGTTCAAACAAACAAACAAACTCTTCAGCTTTATGATTTTGAGATGTATCTACGGTTAGGTGGTTTGTTGTCCGAATCAATTGAGCGTCAATACTCTCGTGCACTACTCTAAAATAGTTTTTATTTTATAAACAAGTGGATGACCGCAATCCCGCCTGACGGTAAGCAGTGATGAATTACCATTCATCACTGCTTACCGTCAGGCGGGATTTACCCAGCGCGCTAGTTTATTAAGAGCCTAATCAGTAAAAAAAAAACTGAGTGAATAGGAAGAAAGATGGCAGTTGAGCGAAGTGATTCAATGTTAAACCCAACAACACGACCAACGATGCTGCGCCAGAAGGAAATTGATCTGGACACCCTCCACAACCAAACTCCCGAAACAACATTTGACACAACTGTTCAGACTCGCCCTTCGTACGGCTTCACTACACATTAAATGCATGTAATCTTCAAAGTTACGGAGGGAGAATGCTTAATATATCAAGAACGCCACTAGGTAGCGCTAGTTATACCTATCGTCTTACTTGAATACTCTTAAGAGACCAACGGGTTGACATTGTACAGTTATGTATGTTTTGATAGATTAATCATACAACAATTTTCTTTGTTTATGCGAAACCAGAAACTCGTGTCCAGTATTTTTAAGTAAAGAATCCATGTACAATATTTCAAAAAGATATAATGAAAAGCCAAGGTTATGAGCTTGCTATTCTACTTGGTTGTCCCAACAACTCCACTCGGGCGGGTGAGGGCAGTGCATTGACCTCTGGCGTCAGCTGTTTCGGCGTGCAAGTACTCTCCATCTATCATAACCACTCTGCAACAATTTCTAAATGTATTTGGGAAAAAATCTACCATGATGTAAAATGATTGTGATTCAGTTTCTTATTCTGAATAAACTATATTCAGGTTTTGCATAAACAAAAAATAACGTTGTAAGTATAAAGATATTTATTAAAACTAACGGTCAACTCTAGTAATATCTTAAACGAAGGCTTTGCCTACAACATTTACCTACAGTGTATTTCTGAAAACAGTATTTCAATATTCCCCACGTCACCTGTTCTACACTATTTTATTTAAAATATTTCAGGAAAACTTTTATTCGAAACAATATTGTACGAACAGCTTCGTTCGCTACGTTCGTAGGTGGTAGGGTGAGTGCTACAAATACAGGGTGTAAGTATCTGACATCGTAACGCAAACTCCGCGAAAAGGCTAGACCGCATGCCACTAATAAAATTATGATAGTCATTTATGTCGTTAATGAAGGGTTACAGAATTCACAGTGTTAAAAAAAAAGTGTCGGCTCGGCCTTTGAACGCTGCAAGCGTGCCGCCGTGCAGGTTTGTAGGTAGGTATAACGTTGATCCCTGATGTGAACTCTATTAAATCAACTGATAAGATCGAGTTTTTCGAGTTTTGTTTTCATTGCGCTTTTTGTGTAATTAGCGAAATAATTATTTTTTTACTTTAAAATCTATTTAGGTTATAAAAGTATAGCAATTATGAACGGTCCAAAGTGAAAAAAAACTGTTTTTTTTTTTAAATCATGAATAAAGCCGACGAAAAATTTCACCACTGGCGGGTTCAGAATCATGTACTGGATCCATGGTACTCGTTTGTGCGTCGATGCCAAATACACCCTTTATAGGAGGGACGGGTATGGGCGCATGTTTTATATTATTGAGGCTCCAACGCCCGTCGACAGGACGGTTTACCTTGTTTACTCACAGAACCCTGATTATGTATGTTTCATATATTCCTACCTACGTTTTATAGAATTGTAAATTTACGTACCTATAGAGATTATTATACTTCTAACCGCCTTTTGCTATGTCATCGATTTAGATATACCTACACGATCAATCTCATTGCAGGTAGCAAACATTCGATGATCGTGAATTGATGTAGCGAATTTGATTGATAGTTCCCATTCCCACCTATGTAATAGTTATAAACAATATAAAAACTATGTGTATGGACAAATGGGTTCGTGGATTATGAAATTGTATAGCTAAACATCATGCATTTACCGTATTAAATTTTACTAAAAAGATTATGATAATTACTGAAGATTTTTTTTTTATATAATTATAAACTAGTGCTTGACTGCAATCCCGCCTGATGGTAAGCAGTGATGCAATCGTTTATGGTAAAGCGCACTAGTTTATTAAGCCTATTCACTTAAAAAAACTAAGGAATAGGAAGGATGACGGCAGTTGAGCGAGGTGATGCAATGTTAAACCCAAGACCACCACGACCAAACGAAGCAGCGCCAGAGGGAGATTGATCTGGAGACTCTCCACGACCAAACTCCCGACACAACAACATTTGGCGCATCGTACCCGCCACACATATCAACACAACTGCTCAGACCCGTCCTAAATGTTCTAGATGCTTATAAAATCATTCCTAAAACACATACTAACTAAGCCTATATGATAAATAGGTAAGTATACCAAAAACCCCCAATATCATCACACATCTACTTACACAACCCGCCCGATCCAATATCAAACATTTGCATTTGCGACAGCGACGGTCGTGCCCGAATATCCTTTCATATAACATTGAACAAAAACAAAAACATTGTTTGGACAAAGCGGCATCCCTTGATTATATTTGAACAAAATATTCTTCTTGTACCGTGTACACAGGATAATAAGTCTCTTGGGCGAACAAATGGAGCCGAAAGGAAAACCATCGTGTCTCAGGGTATACTTACGCTTTACGTGATCCAAGTGGATATGTATGGAATGGAATGGACAAAGGGAAAAATCTCTTGAGCTGTATCAAGGTGTAAAAGTACCGATTCCCGAATGGTTCGGTTATTTTGCCGAATTGCGCGACAGGGACTCGACTGCATACAGAAATTGAATGTCGATGGGCAAATGGAAGCATAAAAACCGAATGTTGACGGAATAAACCATGCGAGTCTACGAGGGGAGATACCTCTGATATGGCTTTTAACACTAATCAAATTTTTACAAAATGTTGTGGTCATTTTCCTGCTCTGACCCCTATTTATTTACCTAAGACCGAAAGCGGACCAAAAGATAGGTTCAGTCGGTATGTTGTTTATTTAGGTACTTACAAGAGAGAGCGTTATGAATTATTTCAATTCATTATGAATATTTACGATTTAATAACCGATATAAGCAAAATAAATTACATGTCAATCATCAGTAAGTTTAGGTTTTGAAACAAATTCAAAAGTTTCGCAAGATTTTCACGAAATACATATACGTAAGTAATTATTACATTTTTATTCAATTATCATTAGTAATTCGAAATGTAATTAAAAGTTTTTTGAAGTAACGGCAATTAATAGCACTAAAGTGAACATAATCATGACGTCGGCAACACCCACACAAGAAAGTCATAAGAAAATATGACCTTAATGTTAACTTATCGGGAAACAAAACCACTATGCACGCAAATTTGATTCGTAATTTCCAACAAATGACTGTGGAAAGAATTTATTTAATCCATGTTGTTCCAAAAACTGATGCTACGAGTGTACAGTTTCGCGAAGAAATTCCGTTTCAAGTATCTCATTGAGTCACGATCGTGTTTAGCGAAAATGGTCCCTGTTCGGGAACACAGAAAGTTGATTATCTTTTATTGTTATTTAAAGATGTATTCAGCGGGCTGCTGAAGGAGTTTCTGCCCTAAAACAGGAAACATAAAGAATAAAATTATACGGAGGGTTTTGTTTTGTAAAATTGAGAGTAGCGCACCGCCCGTCGTGATGGGACCGCCGAATATTGCGACCCTTATTTATGTCCACTTGAAGTTTGCCGTAACTACAGCCACATCGAGGCACAACGCTTTTTTGCAAAACACGCATCGCTAGGACCCAGGCAATCTGGTTAAATTGGATTGCGTGATCTCCCAACGCATAATTAAGCATGCGTGAATAATTAATTCGTTTACATTTGAGCATAATTTTGCGACAATTGCATGGCTTTTTACTGAGCCCGTTTATTTTGATGAGATGAAAATATATATGTAAAGGCAAGATAAAATGTGTTTAGGTTTTTATATTACATTATTTTATAAAGTATATAGGTGAACTAGTATGTTATATAACAAAACTCACCTTGTAGAGACTTAATAAAATCCAAATAAAAGAATCGAGTTGCCAATACAGTAGGATAAACATGAAGGAAAGCATATTACATTCTTGGATAAGAATAAGAAAAAACAAAATATTTTCCCACAAGCTAAGCCTCTTATTCTCTCGAAGGCATCGGGTGGAAATCCAGCAAAACAATATGGAACGAAAATTATCCCAGCAAAGCCCAAAGCAATAGAGGCCCACACTCATACATTTCACATGGATTTCTGAATAACATTACAGTGTATATTTTTCCCTACTCCCATGTATTCTGTTGTTTCACTGCTGAATTTTTGTTGGGATTTAGTAGGCTGTGGCAAATAACAATATTAAGACGCCTGACACTTCACATAGATAAAGTCTTTGGGTATAAGGATAGAATGTGAAATAAGGATAGAATCCTAGAGATACACCATAATATATGTATTTACATAATATATATCATGCTTAATGTTAGGTATTTTATTTGGGCAATTGGACTTTCTCTTAAAGTTTTCTTGTAGATACCTACATTTGCTTCTATATTGGTTCATCATTCGGAAGGCTGTGCAGGGTAGGTAGAACAATCTTAAGTGGTTTTTAGGTAAGACGGGCCGGGATTGCGGTAAACTCCGACTTCCGACTCGGTTTGATTACCATTCGCCCCTCGAGATGTTTGCCAACCAAAGATGTAAGAAACTTAAGTCATCTTAAGAGATTTAAGACTGAAATAATTTTGAATGTGGGCCTTCGAGCCTTCATGTCAAGGGTTTAATTGCTTTTCTGTTTTGTTTCATTAGCTTTTTCCGTCTACAAAGCTGGTCGCCGCATAATGTATGTAAAGAATTTGTGAAAACACATGTTCCCGTGGATTGAAGACCTAAAATTTAACGAATAAAATTGACGATTATAATGGATTGTTTTTTATTTAGTTTTGTCTACTAGTAAATGTACCTATTGATTTTAAACCGTTTTACTTGGTTGTAGCGTTTCATTGATTTTATACGAGTTTGATGTCTAGTTGTGTCTTTGAAAGCATCCGACTGGAAAGTATCCATTTTCCGGGATACAAGTAACTTATAACCTTTTCCTCTTCGCTGAATTCAGCCAGTTTAATGTGTCACCTAAGTAGGTAAGGACGAAAACACAAGATTAACGAATATACGGAGACATGAACGTAAACCAGAGTGAACAACAGTGTTATGTACCTTGTTATTGATTCTGACCATAAACATTTTATTAAAAACTTAGATATTCATAACTTCAGTTATAGATTGTGTAAAGAAAACCGGGTCGGGTTTTCTTTATAAGGATAATAAAGCTTAGGTAAACATATGACCAAATATCCTAATATAAAATTTTACGTAGGTCATCATAGTAACAGTACCTACTAGGTAATGAATATTGAAATAATCTTTTTTTCCCACGAATTAATTCCAACTTCCCCGTTATTGGTATTTTTAAAAGAGTGACAACACCATTTTGACGGTATTATTTTAAGCGATGCAACCACGTGCCGCATGCCCTGCCCCTGTCGACCCGCGCATGGATTGCCTACCGCACATGTATTATTTTACCTCTTTTTGCGAAATAATATTTATTTTTTTAAGGGGATTTTTTTTAAGTTTAGCCCGGCTTTGTGGGCATTAGTAGAACCAGTTATCGATATCTAACAATACCTTCACGGATAGGACAGGGTTTTCCTTACATATTGTAGGTATATTGATCTGTTAATCAGAACTTCAACCTAAAAACTCGCCCAATTTAATTAAGTTAAGCTGACCCAACATTATCTCAGCCGTAGATCTCAGTAGAGATGTTAATTACAGGAAAATCCTCCCCTACATTGGGTTGTCATCTCCTATCCTTCGCACATCCTCTCCCTTGCAATGAATGTAGGTATTATGTAAGCGTGAAGGATTAAAACGTATCTGGGTGATTAAAACGTATCTGGGTGATATTTGACGCCCCGTGTGTCGTCGGGGGAACGATATACACTGCTTTGTTCTACCTTAATACACTTCCACAACATTCAAGTTACTTGTAAGATAGTGATTCATGTATTTTTGGGGAGATTTGGAAAGTCAAAGTTGGGCGGTTCTTTTTCAACGTTAGAAATAAAATTTTGCGCTGAGTAGGTATCTAGTTGAGCAAAATGCCTATTACTTACTCTTCTTTTCAATATATTAATAGGATAAAATGTACCTATTATACCTATACATATTTTCTAAGTAGGTAAGTACTTCATATTCGAAAAGTGTAAACTTATGTAAGTACAGTGGCGACCAAAAGTCCATAGGCATTTAACAAATTCATTTTAATAGGTATTTTGTTACGCCCACACACAAAGGTCCACTTGAAGCACTAAGTGCGAAAACGAAACACGTATCTACCATATAACATATATTTTATTACAAAATACGGCCAACCCCCTTATGGAAAAGCCGTGAGTTTGTATTCAACGTTTTTTTATTGTTAATAAGCAATTGAATCGATTCCAATCATTTTTACACCATGTTATATATTTGCCCAAATACATTTAGAAATTGTTGCAGTGTGGTTACCGATCCCGCCACGCAGATAACGATAGATTTGCTCGCGCGCAACAGCACACGCTAGAGGTCAACGCACCGCGCTCGTCCGCCCTAGCGAAGCTTTGACCATATTTTTGTTGGGATAACCAAGTAGAACAGCAAGCTCACAACTTTGTGGTTTTTCATTATGTCTGTTTGAAAATTTATACATAGATTCTTAACTTAAAAATACTGGACACGTGTGTAGGGTGTCGCATAAAGAAAAAATTATGTTGTATATATGGTAAGAACCTATTGATGGTCGTTGAGGTCAGCAATGACAAAAATCAAATCATGAATGTCATAGATTACCCAACTAAAAACTACCAAAAACAAAGTAAATGTCATCCCACTTTCAATCAACCTCATTTTCCTTGTACAGACAACAGAAATATAGGTAGATGTCCATCAAGTTACTTTATAGCTTGTACAATTATTTATCGTAGTCAAGTTAGACAACAAAATTGATTATAAACCAATTTATCACATTATTTACGAGACAAGTGATAGATTATGCTCCCACGCAACAAGTAACTGGCCCTAGTGTGATTCATGCAACGACTTGTAGGAATTACCTGCCTACATAAATAGAATCATGTTTTTATACAATTTATGTTGCGATAGGAAAAAAATTACAAGCAATTGAAAACTTCTCTTAACTGTATTATCATCACCTATACCTACGTATATTTTTACTCATATAGCTAAACATTTGTTTGCCTGTACATATAAAACCATGTATGGGTAATACATGTAGGTAGGTACATTACCTATATTGCCTAATAAATACCTACATAAGCAAATGAATAGATAGCTTATGCATAAGTAGAAAAATGCCTTTCAAATCTAGATCTTACCAAATTATAGTTCGTTAAAGGTTTATCTTTCATTTGAAAGTTAAATATTATTCTTGTTGGTAAGCAATGCATAATCCTATTAAAATTACTAGGTAATTTTAATAGGATATATACATGTAAACATAGGCTATGTATACATAGCTTTACCTTTTACATGCTGAATATCCCAAAGCTATGGTGTCCTAGTAGAAGTCTGGCCACTACCAATCCTAACAGCTACCCTAAAAACGCTCACTAGTAATGGGAAAATACACCAGCTTGCTTTCATAAATAATATTTCAGTGACATCATTCGGCGGTAAATTGTGGACGTTATGTAGCGGCCACCGCTGTTCTAGGAAACTATAGCTTAGGACACACTAGCCACCCTGTAGTCATAACCATTCCATAAACATGTCGAATGCACCAAATAAATTACGGCCGGGCTACATTGTTCAGTAAGTGCACTCGGCCGTCTGTATCTACTCTAGATAAATAAAGGTAATGCATACCGCAGTAACCTTGTTACCAGATATCGGCAGGGGGAGTTAGGTGTGTACCGCGCTTAATGTTGAGGTGCGTTTTCACTACGCGAGCGGTGAACGAGAGGCTTGAACACCGCTGTCAAGTTACACTAACTTGTCAAAAAAAAAAAAATACGTGCTTTAACGTGTTCATGTTGGATAAATAACTAAAAGTTGATACTTAAATAACTTTTATTTGTGGAATAGAATAAATGTCTGACAGAATTTGTATGGGAAAATTGCCAAACATCGTTTTTCCTATGGACATTTTGGTGTAAATTGAATATTTTTTATTTCATTTTTATATTAGTTCATTTTATTCAAAACTAGCGGCCGCCAGCGACTTCGTTCGCGTGGAATTAGTCATGCTCATCTCCTATTGGCAATATGTACGGCTGCGTTAGCTCCCGTTTTCGCAACATTTTTCGTTACTGCTCTGCTCCTATTGGTCATAGCGGGATGTTATATAGCCTAAAGCCTTCCTGGATCCATAGGCTATCCAACGCAAAAAGAATTTTTCAAATCGGATCAATAGTTCCTGAGATTAGCGCGCACAAACAAACAAACTCTTCAGCTTTATATATTAGTAAGTATAGATACTCTGGCGTTAGAAAAATCGTTCAACTAGATATGCTCTGATTTTACATATTACCTTCGTATAATATACGGATATAGGTAGCTACTTACTACTGATAGATATTATGCAAATTTTTTTAAGTACCTAATCAAACAATATGTATCAGAAATATTTAAGTGTGTGATGTAGATTAAGCGAGACTTGCCCTGTAGTAACAATTGTTCTTTAAATTTGCGTTAAGCACCTACGTATTAAATTTGTGTGTAGAATAGCTGATTTATTTTCGCGACTGAAAGAGCGAGTAAAAGAGACTATATAATTAATACAATCTAACGTAACTTTTGAAATGTAGGAAAACAGTAACTAAATTAGAACCTAAGTTACATATTAGGTACTCTGCGCCAGTGGAATCGCACCTTAAAGTACAGATGAATAGATAAGTGCTTGGCTCTTAACAGGTAGCCCATTAATACACATGGACACTCATGTAGAAATTTACTTACTTAATTTCTCCGTTCGACCTACATATGACTTGTAAATGTTCCAACTAAATGATAACAAGAACTGTTCCTACAAATTATGATAAGAATTCGGTTCGATGGCAGGTTTAATAGAAGTGTTCCGTATTTTTTTTCTATCTGTATAATTTACTAACGTTAAATTAACAAATTTAACGTTAGTAAATTAAATATACCGTCGTTGGAAAGATCAGTTTTAAATCTCTTAAAATCAGTATCGTTAGGTACCTACATAAGGCTTATAGGTCCACGTTAAATTATAAGACCGGTCATTGTGAAAAGCCTTGGGGAGGCCCTTGCCCAGCAGTGGACCTCTATAGGCTGAAGGAAAGGAAGAAGAAGAAAAAATTAATAAAATAAGTTAATTATTTACTACCTCCTGAACCTATATATTTAGTGCTACTCTGCCCCGCGGTTTTACCCGCATAATGTATCGATCTCGAGTGAATTTTGGGATAAAAAATATCCTTTAGGTCATATTCTACTCATGTGCCAAATTTCACCCAAATCCAATTGGTCATTCTACCGTGAATGTGAAAAGATAGAAATACCTTAACAAAAAATCAATTTTTTCTTTCCAAATTGTTTGTTAGGTCTACCATTAGGAAAAAGTTTGTGTTTTATAAAGTCATTATCATTAGTGACAGTTGAGTTCTTATATCTAATAATTTAATTTTTTGTTTAGAAAATAGATCCAATGCATTAAATTAAATTATCAGTTATTATGCAGCAGGAAACTATTTTAAATAATCTTACCACATGGTCGTCCTACAAGATCTTACCACAAAACCATAAACACTTATTGAACGTGCGTTTGTTATGGGCCAAGTGATTTATGCGGGCAGTATGAATAATGCCCAACCGTATCGGGCCAAGTGATTAATTACAATTTAAACTCACCTATTTATCACTTTGCCCGGGCATTATGAATATGGCTACATGATGATCGGGCAATGCGATTAATAGGTAAATTTTGGTGCGGTGCGGGGCCGGAAACAAACACGTGACGCGCGCTAATCAATGGCGAAAGACCGAAATGGCGCAGCGTGTGACCTTTCAATAGTTTGTTGTTTACTCTTCCCCTAATTGATTTCATTACTGTAAGGCTCGGTCTATCTAACTAAGTATTCATTTAAAAGTATTAAACAAGCTTTACATCACTCTGCCCAACAGGCACTGGGCAATATTCATAATGCTCAGGCAATGTGATAAATAGATTGGTTTTAATCATATTGCCCGCTCTTGTTGGGCAATATTCATATCGCCCGGGCATTATGAATAATGCTCGATTAATCACTTAGCCCATAACATGTCTAATGTCAGTGTCACGTCAAAGTCTATGGAACAATGTTGCGTTTAAACCCCAAACAACTGCTAAACGCTATTATTTTGTGGTAATAAGATAACAATTTAATTTATTTGCCATTCGCACAGGTACCGTTCTGCATAAACTTTATTGTTTAGGACACTCTTAATTAATTTACATTTAACTTCATACAACTAAAGCCTTTAGCAAACAATGAGAAATTAAACTTCTAAATAATAATGCTAAAATTACCTTCAGTAGGTAAACGTTCATAAGTCAGGTGTCCCTTGCAATTTATTGTGCTCTTAGCTCCTATGTGGCTCGCTTGTAATGTCAACGTCCTTCAATTTATATTGAAAATACACCAGCTGGTTAAGCTTTGTTGGAATTCCAGATAAATAACAATTTGAAAAGACACGCTTTATGTCTTCGTTTTGAGACTGCCTTGAGGTGCGAATTAAATTTAACGGGTGTTTTAAATTAAATAATAAATCATCTACTTATAATATTTAAAATGATAAAATATGATTATAGTATTAGGTATACTGATATACCAACTTATTTAATTAAATAATATAAAAGGAGAAATAAGAGATATTCTAGAGAAAATAATTAAGATTTCTTTATTAAGTTTTGCATTAAGTAGATGGGTAGGTACCTACAGCAGGCGATAAAAGTAGTGATTGAAGGAAAGAAATTAATGACAAAAGAATCATTTTAATTGAATAACGAATAAGTATAAATGATTTCTTTCTTCAGTTTTGGATAAAGCAGATATGTACCTACTGCAGGCGGTAAAAGTAGACTACCTATAGGTAAATGGTATGTGGAATGAAATCAAAAAGACAAACCTAATATTTGACAGTTACAAGAAGGAATAAAAAATAATAAAATATGTTTTTCTAAAAAGTTTACCATTGCCATGGAATTTGAAATGTAGGTATAATTTTCTATAGGTAATTGCTAATTCATCCCATGCCAGGTAACTTTATTGGAGGAATATTTTTTAAGTTTTGATAGCTTTTCGTTACAAAAACTATCAGATGCCAATTTTATTCCACGTTCCTACGTATAAAAAAATATCGGTCGATTGAAATTCAGTCGTAAGTAGAGTTTATTTCTTACTTATTCGCCTACTTAGGTTAAAAATATATCGGAAGAATGACCTATTATAACTCACTGTTAGATAAATTATTTATAAGAATCTTCCTGACACCGTGAAGAGTAAGCGCGTGCCATATGGCATGTCTGCTGCAAGTAATAAAGTTGGAGCTGGGCAGACATGTATGTAGGTACCTAAAAACATCTCTGCCCAGCTAGGTGAGTGCTGAGAGAAAGGAGGGGAGGGGGATATTAAGTACCTACTTAGATACATGTCATATAGCTTCTGTATGATAGACGTTAATTCATTGGTGTTTCTAAATCTATGAGTAGGAGGACGGAGGATGGGTCTGAGCAATTGTGTTGCGATGCATCACCTCGCTCAACTGCCGTCTTCCTTCCTATTCATTCTGTTTTTTTTGGTTATAGTGAATAGGCTCTTAATAAACTAGCGCGCTTTACCGTCAACGATTGCATCATTGCTTAACATCAGGCAGGATGGTGATCAAGCACTATTTTATCCTTACTAATACCTATTATAAATCGGAAAGTGAGTTTGTTTGTTTGTTTGTTCCGCTTTCACGCCATAACTACTGAACCGATTGCTTTGAAATTTTTCAAACGTAAAGTTAAATATTCGGATTAAATAAGAGGGTACTTTTTATATATCCCGGAAAAAATGATATTCCCGAGGGAAATCTAAAAAGCCACCACGCGAGCGAAGCCGCAGCCGGAAAGCTAGTTATTATACAAAAAAAACTACTTATAGTTTACTACCTAATAAAATTCATTTAGTAATACCTACCTACATGTAATTACGTAACTCACTATCATAAGCAATGGGTTTCATTTTGACAGTTCAACAACAATCATTGCGTTATTTACGTGGTTGATAGATAAATATTTCGAACATATGGAGCAATGGATTAGTAACATGTTTTAAAATTATTCAATTCTGAACGTCTGGATTTGTCAGCGGGTAAATGCGTCTAAGAAAAAATAGTCGCAATTTCCCAGTTTTATGACATCGCTTCCGATGTAATAGTTATTCGTTATTTTTTTATAATTTATTGACAGATTTGTGTACAAAAATTTAGTTGAAGTAATATAAAATTGTTTCAACCTTAAAACATCATAGGTTTAAAACTTATTTAATGAAGACGCGTTTGCCCCAATATGGGAAAATGCATCTAAAATTACTGTTTTTTTAAAAAAGTCTAATAACTCATATTTACTGTAACTACAGAAAGAAATAATTTACTAAGGTTGTACACAGATAATTTCTTTAAACATTTACATTAAGGGTTTTTTAAAATAAATTTATAATTAGTGTGATATGTTTTTTTTTAAAGGCGTGTGAACTATTTATATGACGCAATTGCCCCGGTTGACCTTATAGAAAAAAACCTGCTTATAGTTAAATAAAATTCCCTTAGAAATACCTACCTACAGGTAATAACGTAACTCACTATCAGTAGCAATGGGTTTCATTTTGACAGTTCAACAACAAATCATTGCGTTATTTACGTTGTTGATAGATAAATATTTCGGACATATGGAGCAATGGATTAGCAGAATGTTTTAAAATTATTCAAGGTGACAGTATTAGTTTGTTACGCAATTTAGGGTGCTGATTGAATTCATAATGTCTCTAATTAGGTAGGTATGACTAGAGTAGGCACACATATGGACCTCTGTGGGTACTTAGTATGTTAATATTCAAGGATCATTTAACACAGCAGGTATATAAGTATGTTTGTTATGGCCGGTAAATTTCAATAATGACTTTATTATTGATGTTTAAAATATTATGAATACCTAACATGTGGACTTGTATCTGTATTTTATATGTAGATACCTACATAAATACCTAAATAGTTTACCTACAAAAATATTACCTATTAGTAAGATATTGAAAAAAAACTTTATTAAGAGTTAAGTAATTTGTTATTTGATGGATACTTATACCTACATATTTATTTTTTGATTGAATAAATTTCACCTACATCTGTCAGTTTTTTATGGATTCAATTATCAAAAACTCTAAATTAAGTAGACAGGTACTACCTATTCTCATGATAAAATATTCTAACGTTGGCAAAGTCAGTCATTAAGTCTTTTACAATTAGTAGCTACCTATCGTTACCTAAAGCTATAGGTACCTAAGCCTACTTAGGTGCCTATAGCTTTAGGTAACACACAGTTAGATGTAGGCACCTAACCTACATCTAACTGTGTTTTCATATTTGAGTCATCATCCCAGCGTTAATCCCAGGCGCATCCGAAGCCTTTTCAGCTTTGGAGTCTGGGGTCCGCTTTACCAGTCCAGCTGCTGATATGGCTAAACTTCGACATTTTCCGTGAAGCGACTGCCGTCTGACCTCCACAACCCGAAGGCGACATCGAAGCATTGCAGCTAGATCAATTGTTGGACTTTTGAGGGCTCCAACAACCCGTAACGACTGCCACTAGATGTTCGTATGGCAACCGGGACCAACGGCTTAACGTGCTTTCCGAGGCACGACCAGACCAGTGCAAATACCTATTCATATTCATGCATACAAATAGGTACTTGCACTGTGTTTCATATTTAAGTATGAGGCTTTTAACTTTAGGTAGATACTTAGGTATTTTAATTTATATATTTTTTTGTTATTATTATTTACTTGTAAGTAAGTAGGTACCTACTTAAAGTGTGTTTTGTTTGTGCGGAATATTTTTTTTCTTTTTATGAAATGAATTGTTTTCTAAAATAACTTAAGGTCATGGGGATAGATAATCACAGATCATGTCATATAACATAATTATATAAACACTGGTATATAAACATACAGGGTGTATCTGACATCGTAACGCAAACTTCGCAAAAAGGCTACACCGCATGCCACTAATAAAATTATGATAGTCATTTATGTCGTTAATGGACGGTTACAGAATTGGGTTGTATCCTAAAAAATATTTTAATGTCCATCAGATAGATTTATAAAAAATATTGGACACGTATTTTTATTTTTTCTTTCATTCAAATACATACGAAGATATATTGATTTGAAAAGTCGCATGACGTCACGCCGTGGTACAAAATATACCACGGCGTGACGTAATTAGCCCCCACTCCGTAACTTTAATACGCTATATCTCAGTAGTTTTTGATAATTACGACAAAATAAAAATACGGGTCTTATTTTTTTTTTTATTATCTATAAGACGGACTAATTATTTTTTTGATTTTCATACCCTGGATACATCCCTATTTTAAAAAAAAGTGTTGGCTCGGCCTTTGGACGATGCAAGCGTGCCGCCGTACGGGTTTGTAGGTATGACGTTGATCCCTGATGTGCACTCTATTAAATCAGCTGATAAAATAGTTTTTCGAGTTTTGTTTTCATTACGCTTTTTTGTGTAGGTAATTAGCGAATTAATTATTTTTTACTTTAAAATCTTATTGGGTTATAACAGTACGTTTTACGTAACGTTTTATCAAACGCGTCAGGCGTTAAATATAAGTAAAATTGAATTTTATTATTTTACTCGTATACTGTATGTATATAATTTTAGCAACTAGTAAACAATAGCATACTATGTAGGTACATATCTTATCAAATGAGGCCAATAATTGTCTTTGAAGTAATTTGATAAGGGTACCTATAAGTAGATACCTATTACTTACTTACCTACCTACATAGCAATTTTTATTTGTCTTCGAATTCTAAACAAGAATTCAACGAAATTGCAGGTTGAGAAGTTGCAGCTAAAGTTACCTTAATGCATAATAATAAAAGAGGAAAACCACACGCAAAACTGTTCAGCATTTAGCTAGACTTTGAGTCTAGAAAAATGCTGAACAGTTTTGCGTGTGGTTTTCCTCTTTTACAGACTGATGTAAATAAATCGTGAATCTTACCATATCGCGTGACACCGGTAGGTACCTATACCTAATGCCCAATTGAATTTTTAAAACACGCTCAAATTAATGACATAACGAATCTACACCAAATACGACAGAAGCAGACTGTCACATCAGACTATTTTATAAAGAATTCATATTTGAAAAGGGAAGACAGAAAAAAATAGGGAAAGTTAACCCTATTGTGCCACCCTCATCTAAAAACTGGGCCAATAGGGGACGGTTATGGGCCGACCGTGGATTTTTTCCTGCCAATCGATATGATTTCACAAAATGGCCGCTTGAATTTTTTGGGTTCGGATCAACAGCTATGCTCTGACGTCACAGGCTATTAATAACAATGGGGCACGATTTCTTCTTTTGGTTAGACTCGTGTGGGTTCCGTAGCCATTTTGCTTTAAAGATTGATAGAGCTTGAGATATTTTTGCTCAAACAAATTGTAGGTTTAAAAAGCCTTAAACCTTTTGTTATTTACTAAATCTGGGCTATTGATAGAAGTCAGGTATATGTTGTTACCTACCTACTATTATCTATATACTTTATGGTACTTAAAATATATTTAAACTCTACATTAAGTCCAAAGGGTTTTCATGTACCTAAATGAAGAGGCATGCTTAAAAAAATTCTTGTAAACAAGGCTTACAATACCTATCATATAGGTAGTCAAAATACCTACAAAAATAGGTAAAGATAGGTATACCTACCCATAAGTAGGGTGTGTGTCCTATTTTACCGTAATAGGGTTCCAGTAAGTCCCAGTATTTTTCGTCCTTTCAGCGTACCCTAATATTGTTCCCTTTCTTATTCTAATTTATTTGGTGCTGAAGTTTTAGATTTGTAAATAAAACTATATCAGCTGCTATCTACATAAGTACCTACGGTGTATCACCTTTTCCAAGCATTAACTGTAATTTTATAGATTCGCCAAGTAGTTTGATAGGCAACTTTGTAAGGTAAAACTCAGAACAAAACTTATTAATTAAAAAATGGATGTAAGTAGGTTGTATGGAATATGTATTGAAAATTCCAGTAACCTGCAGAGGGTTAAACTACATACATATCTACTTATTTCAAAGTAGGTAAGTTATTTGCCATATTTTTTAAGCCAAGAATGTCTTGTACCTGGTAAGTAAGAAAGTAATAGGTAATTAAAAATAAAATATCCTTGCTACTTGTGTCAAATGTCAGAACATAACCTTTCCTATTTACCTCAACATTTTTTGACATTTCACTAGGAGCAATTTTTACAAAAGACCTACTCTTTTAAAATTGCAAGCTGAGTATATTTGGTCTATAAAAATGACATTTTAGGCTGAGAAACTTTTTGTTGTGGTGTTCCCAATCTATAGTCATGGCATCACACTTTTAGTTATTACTAGCATCTTAGTTACCTACACAACACTGTCAGTCAAAATCTAAATCATTCTAAAGGGTACTTACCTATTGCTAAGTCATTGCGTCCTAAATTAACAAAAAATGTATCAACTCAATAGTCTAAAACGCAGTGAATGTTGTTGAACTGTCAAAGTGGACCCCGTATTATAAACGTAATTACCCGTAGGAAGATCATGAACTAGGTACTGTTTCCATATAATATTTACGTTTAAATAAGTAGGTAAATATACATACATAATTAGCCAATAATTTTCCCACTCCTGGGACACAGGCCTCCTCTCAATGAGAGGGAGTGGGCCATAATCTACCACGCGAGCCCAGTGCGGGTTGGTGGATGTCACATGTCTTCGAAGTTTTTGGGCTCTGCCGATTTCCTCACGATATTCTCCTGATACTCTCCACGATTGGTTCTGCCTATCACGTACCTATCTTTGACATTCGTTAGGAGAATAAGTCTAACAACCAATCTTAGGTACCGAGGAAGGTTTTTGACGGGAAAGCTAAGATGAGTGACACGCGCATTTTTCATAGCTCGTAGTTTATGTAGTAAAAAGTGCATTCAGTAAATAATTCATAAAGAACAGTGAAATATCGCAGCATAGTGGCCACATCATGAATTTGCCTCAAACCTTCCTCATAGACGATTCACGTGGCCGTCTTTTTCAACTGTCATTGGCCATATCCGCCATTATTGTGAAATAAATTTTTCAAATAATTTCTATAATTTGTTACACGTGTTATTGGCAAAATTGTGGTATAGGTATATTCCACAGAGGCCATTGATCAAGAGTTGAGGTTGAATCTCACCTTGAAAAAAGAAGAAGAAGAACCAATGTTACCTAGGCGTTTCATATTACCCAGTGTAGGTCCTACTGGGTAATAAGAAACGCCTTGGTAAGATTGATTCTTGTAACTGGGTTGTCGAGGTCACTTCGGCAGTCGCTTAAGTGTAAAATGCTGGTACTCAGCTGCAACTGATTATGCAGATGCTTATATGACTATTCTATTCTATTTTTATTTACGGCAAGTGAAGCCAATGTCAACTATTATGCCAATGTCAATGCTGATATGATAGTAATTAGGTAGGTATAGTTATGTATATAAGGTATCTAAGTCGTGGTGGCCTAGTGGTTAAACACCAGCAAGTATGAGTGTGCTGGTTCGATTCCAGGTCAGCCAAGTACCAATGTAACTTTTCTAAAGTTATATGTACTTTCTAAGTATATCTTGGACACAATTGACTGAAGGTGAAGGAAAACATCTTGAGGAAACCTGGACTTTAAGTCTGAAATCGCCAACCCGCATTGAGCAAGCGCGGTGATTACGCTCAATCCTTCTCTGTATGAGAGGAGACCTGTGCCCAGCAGTGGGACGATAAAAAAAAAGGTTGATAATTATGATAGTAATGGCATTGACATTACTATCATCATTATCAACCTTTCTTTTGCAATGTTACACGTCAAAGTTATTGGCAAAGTATGGTTGCTATGGAAGTTAATAGGTACTTACTTATATAGTAAGCTTACTAACTTCATAAAATGTCAAGTTATTATAATGCCAGTTAAACACCACCACCAACATCATTATCGATTACCAACACCAAATACCGAAAGTATCAAAATGGTTCTAAAAACAAGTTTGCCTCCACCAAATATTTCTCCTAAAACCATAAAATGCACGACTGAAATCCACTCAAAAATGTATCTGATGTTTGACAAGTGAAAGTAAATTGCTAGATAAGGCAAAGAACTCACTCACAAGCGAGTAGGTGTGTAACTGTGGATCTACCGAAACCAAACAACAATCGATTTTACAATACAAGCTGTAGGTATCGTTAGTAAATCGATACCTAAATAAAGGTAGGTATTGCAATAATTTTATGTAAATGTACCCAACACTACAAGCACCTTGGACAAAAAATAAAAAAGTTATAAACTTCAGACGTTCAACTAGTAATCATTCATAATTGGTCGTTCCAATGTCACTCAACAACGAAAAGCAAAATAAGATAACATCTGCGCCGTACTATAACTGAAGTCTTCGAAGTCAAGGTAGGTCGCGCCATCTATCCAAACTTCAGAAATTCTGCAAAGCTTACTGTACATACACTTGCGCCAGTGTGAGTTCTCGTGTTTTGTTGCGTAAACACGCTTTCATGCACACCAGTGAAGTACCAACCAGTGTATTTACATCGACTCGGGTCGCTGTGTGCGTTCGCAACGTAAACACTGCGCATGTGTGCCACGTTCGTACGCAAGCTTACAGTCAGCATTATCGTTGTGTGCAGTTCGTGTAGCAACGAGGAAGTTATCGCAGACTAGCAAAAACTTTTTCTCAACGATACCCGCAGCGCCATCTGGTTTTCCACAGCGAAACTAACATGTGCCGGAGCTTCTGCAAAAAGCTGGTAGTGACTTTTCTAACAAGACTTTTTTAAATATAAATGTGTGCTAAGCAGAACTATTTAAAAAAGTAGGTGTCTTTTTTTCTCTTATAGGAACAATTTGCAAGTAAGATTGTATCTATTTGTTGGTGTCATTAATAATTATGCAAATTTGGCTTTCATAGTCTTTTTTTTTAAATGATTGCTGAATAATAATGTGCTTTAAAAGCAGACAAAATGAAATAGTTTAAAATATTTATAGATTATAACTTAATAATTTTAGTAAGTGGAGCTATTATGCAGATTACCTATAATATAGGTACTATCGTATTATGATAATTTTATTGATAAGTTAACAAGTAGGTATATATAAGTAGGCCAGTATTTCACATCAATTACCTGTTTCATTTTGCATAAAGTTGGTTAATTAGAATAATATTATAGAAGAATAATATATCTACTTACAATAATTATTAAGCATTTATCACAGAAACTGGTTTGAATTCTTGGTTTTCATAATAGCATATCCACCGTTTGTCTTGATTTCGACATAAACAAAAATGTACCTATTACTTAATTCATTAACCTTGTTTAAAATGTTATGTTAAAAAAATTAGGTGTTATAATTCGACGACACGATTGGTGCAGTGGCTGAGTGATAGATTGCTGCGCCGCGTGCCGCGGGTTCGATTCCCACACGGAACAAATATTTTTATGGCCTACAATTAGGCTAGTTGTTCCGGGTCTAGCTATTTGTGTATGTGAGATTTTATGTTTGTAAACGCACTCACGATACAGGAGAAATTCCTAGTGTGCGGCAACGCTTTTTATAAACAAATTTAAAAATTTAAATTTAATGTCAGCAGCAGTTTTGTGTAGTGTCTTAAGATCATCTGCGAATATAAAAAAAGTTACAAAATTTTCACGAGCGTTCATATTCACGAGCGGCGTCCTTCCGCTTAAAATAGACATCTTTATCAAAGACTTCCTTTACGTACGGCCGGATTGAATTCGATTTGGATAATTATTACAAAAGCGTGTACTAATTCATAATTCAAGGATGACGGCGGATACGTAATCAATTACAATAAAAATGCACTAACGTAATGGTAGTTAATAGGTACGCTCCGAAATTATTTAAAACAAAAAATAAATTATTCTTGTGGTACCATTTGTGGGTAATTATGTTACTAATTAATAGTTTTTGTATCGTTACCCTAGAGCTACTACGATGCGATGCAATGCAATACAAATCTATGAAGACTTTTTCCTCCATATTCGGTCGTCCGTGTTATCGCATGCTGGTTGGCAACACGTTACACGTCATACCAGCGGTGCGTCACGTGGCTATTATGTCATTGAATATCATTACAGTCGACGAATTCGGTCAATGGCCTACGAACCATTTGACTGTATCTCGCAATTATCGTAGCAAAATTTCGTGTAAAACTTCTCAAAATTACGTTCCATTCTTAATGAAGTTTAGCTAAGTTCAATCTTAGTTATTTCTAGTGGCGTGCCAAGGATACTGCGTGGAATGAATCCTGAATTAACATTTTTGCTGTGCAAGGGCTCAGACGCCTCCGTCGATTTGTATCGTGCGGAGATTAGTAAAGTTCATTGACGTCTCGCGTCGACGATGCGAGGGGTTTGGGCCCCGCGTGTTGGGCCCGCGTTACGTTCGCCGCGTTACAGTGGGAGCGGGGCCTAGCGCATTGTCGCGTTCGTCTCGTGGTACCAGGTGGCCATAATTGCCATTTAGTCGGCCGGCCGTTTGAACTTTTGAAGGTCGAAAAATAAACATTTGGCGAGACTAACTATTCTCTGTTCTTTTTAACACAGATATCAAATTCTGATTTCGTTTTGTTTATTGGAATTTTTGCTATACCTATTTTTTTATCGTTATAGACTAGTGATGGTAAAGTGTGCTAGTTTATTAAGAGCCTATTCAATCTAGTCTTTAAGACACTTAAATTCTAGAAAGATGGAAACACAGCCGCTGGCAAATTGTACCAGTCCCTGCATGATTCCAACGTAAATAAATTCATAAGTCTGAAAATGTAATGCTAGGAATTCGACTAGGACTTTCTACGTTGATATGGAAACTTCAATAACTGGTATTTCACTGAAGATTTTTAACATAGCTCTTTCGTAGATACCACTCTCCCTTATGGACGCGCGCTGGTGTGGGAATAGTTCTCAACGGATTTAGTTTCATAAAGTAGGTACCTACCTACACTTTAGCATTCTTGAAGATATTTTTAAACCAAAGTGGTGAATTCCAGAATGGTATTCTAAAATGAAACATTTTTTGGTGCCCACTCAGAACCATTAGGGCATTATTTTGTTTTTGTTAAGAAAAATCGTTATTCAAATGTTCAAAATAAACGCGTCGCTTTGATGTAGGCGAACCATCTAGTCGGACAACTAATCTCGAATACTCGAGCTGCTAAAAAACTTTCGTACATTTTTCTAACAGAACTGGTTAGTTTTGAGGCTTCCAAGGACCGAATTGAGAGGCAAAAAAAGTTGTTCAATTAAGTAAAACAGGCCGACTAACGAAACTCATTTAAAAAAAAAAAACTAGGATGCCTTGTTTGGTAACGTTTGTTAAGTAGAATATTTCGTATTCAGAGCTATATGGGAGGTAGGGTGTTCCACATTTGCGTCTGAATATAGAACTTTAATCAAAACAAATTTACAAAAACAGATACCCGCCAGTTCGCCCAATGATAATGAGTTGTTCGCGACACGCTTAGTTCGCCCTCATCTTATTAAAACAATGCCAATTTGTATTCTAGTGGGTAAAAATAAACGACGTCGACGCTCGGAAAACATATTTTTTTCTTCGAATTTTTTTGCGGTTGGCCGTACTTATTTCTGTCGGATAATTTACAGAATACTTAATTTATTTGAAGACGTAAGTAGATAGATGCTATGAACATAAAAAAACGTGTCTAACGTAGTTTAACTGACCATTTTAAAAGCCAAAAAACATAACGCAAGTACGCGAGATGTTATAACTTACTTTTTGTATTAATAAAGCCTGGTATTGTGCCAGAATATTGTTATTGTTGATAACATTATTGTCTTAGTGCTATTGTGACTTACCTACTTAAAAGTTTAATCCGCAACTTGAACTCTGGGTAGGTACATAATAAGAGCCTCTAGTAAATTCAACCTTACCCCACTACTAATAAGGTACAAATTCCAAATACCGGACAGCCAATGTCTGAAGATTTTCTTCTCCGTGTGATGTAACCGCAGCAACGGGAAGGCATTAGTCAAGATTTAAATGCGATGATAGACATTAGAGTATATGTACCACGCTAGCCGCCCACATCGAACAAAGCGATTTTAATAATAAAACTCATTGATTACGCCTTACCGCAGGCTGAAATTAAGTACCGTTTCGAATCGGCATCTATCCTTATCATTTGTTATGATGATAGAGAGAGATGACCGATCCAAAATCGAACCGGTCGCCTATCCGTTAGTAATGATTCGGAGGAATCGATCGCCTCGCGGTCCTTTTTGAGGACTGTCCGGTTTTCTCGTGGGAATTTGAAATTTCCCTGTATAAATTTGTGAGTTTAAATAAGTATGTTTTAACGAAAAAAGCAAGTTTAGGGAGAGCAGGATCTAGATACCTAAATATTTATTACTATATCGGTCATCATCATCATGTCGTAGTGGCCTAGTGGTTAAAACACCGGTCTCTCAATTATGAGTGCGCGGGTTCGATTCCAGTTCAGGCAAGTACCAACGTAACTTTTCTAAAGTTATATGTACTTGCTAAGTAGGTATATCTTGGACACCAATGACTGAAGGTGAAGGAAAACATCTTGAGGAAGTCTGAAATCGCCAACCCGCATTAAGCAAGCGTGGCGATTACGCTCAATCCTTCTCTGTATGAGTGGAGACCTGTGCCCAGCAGTGGGACGATAAAAAAGTTAATGATGATGACTACATCGGTAGCGGATACCAAAGTTTCCCTAAAATGTCGAGATATTTAGGAGCTTCTATTGTCAATTCAAAACTCAGACTCCTCACAACGAAAAAGTAACAAAAACCTAGCCTATCTATTGAAGTAAAAAGGTCCAATTCGTTCTTAAACTCATTGTTCAATAAGCAGGTAGGTATAACACTGGCTTCAAAAGTTTCGGCCCCAAAGCCCCTGGGAGGTTGATCTTACCAATAACCCCTCATTCGTCGCTTAGCTCACTCATGGGAAATATCAGAGTGGTACCTGCAAATTGGACCCGAGTCCACAGGCTAAGGTGAAGTGAAAAGTTATATAAAGTAGGTACTATCCTAGATATCTAGAAATCATAGATCTAAATATTTAAGCGTCTGAAATGTCGTAATGGTTCAGATTTGATATAAACATTTAGAATTGTTTTTTTTTTATCTACACATGACTTTTAATGACAAAAATATTATTTAAGTACTAGCTGCGCGCCGCGGTTTCACTCGCATAGGTTTCGAATCTTTTTTTTTAAATGCTCCGTTCTTTTTAGTCCCAGCGTAATGTTATATAGCCTTAAGCCTTCCTGCATTAATGGGCTATCCAACACAAAAATAATTTTCCAAATAGGACCAGTAGTTCCTGAGATTAGCGCGTTCAAACAATCAAACTCTTCAGCTTTATATACTTATTAGTATAGATTTGTTTAAATAGTTTTATGGGATTTTTTTCTTTTCCTTGACATTGTTTTTAACTAAAGCACCTGCCATCTAATCTCTTCTCCACCTGTGGTTGACAGATAGAGAATGCCTAAGGCTTTAAGTCCGCCTCTGTACCTACATTTCTTTGTGCGAAAGTATAAATAAACAAAATAAATAAAAATATAATTTCTTTTAAAGCAATTGCTGCCTTTCTAAAGAATAATATGTCATACATACCTACTTATTTAATTATTACCTATTGATATTTTTACAACCAGTCTTACCCATCGTGTTATTTAGTAACTGGGTTGTGGAGGTCAGATTCCTATCTGACCTCCACAACCCAGTATTTTATCACTATTTTACGTAGAGCTCCTGCTCTACGTAAAATACTGGTATTGGGCTGAATCCGGTCAGACTGGAAGCCGACCCCAAAAATAGATCGGAAAAAGATGGTAGACACTGACGCCGATTCCGCCGACTGCTCAGGATCGAGCTTGTTGGCGTGCCATGAAAGAGGCCTATGTCCAGCAGTGGACGAGTAAAGGCTGATGATGATGATGATGATGAAACTAACATATTATCTTCTATCCTTTATTATAAAGAAAAAGTTGCAATGAACTTTTGTCATTAATGATAGATAACTTAAATGTTCTTTAGATAAAAAAACTGCCACCAAACCTATGAAAAAAGACACGTGACATTCTACAACGCACACTGGGCACGCGTTGTGAATAATGGCCCAGAAGTGGCCTGGGTCCCTGCAATGGGAACATTTATAAGCTGGTTCATTATAACATGTTAAAAATAACCTCAAACCCAAATTGACGAAATTCACTACATTACATAATTATCATATTCCATTCGTCAAACCATTACTTTCCTTTTATATATACTTATATATCAATATAATATAACACTAATTAAGTACGTAGATAGTCATAAATCTTTACGTATCTTACGTTCTCATCAAAGTGTGTCATAATTTTCAGTAACACAAGACTAATGATACAACGGAACTGAACACCGATTTTATTCCACACCAGTGGAGCTGCGATAAGAAGTAATAAATTTTCCATATGTTAGGTTGTTTCACATGCACACTACCTAATATGTTCGATACAAATGACAGATAGAGCAGCTCGCTGTCAACGAGTTAATTACCTTATTAAGAACCTCTGTCTTTATAAATATTCAGTAGGTTTCTATATAATAATATAAAAACTCATTAATCTGCAGGAAGTTAAAGGCCACACAAGCGGTGGATGTAATGTTTGCTATCTCGCTCCTGCGTGAAGCGAACGGATATTGGAAAAAAGAGATAGATAGAAAGTAGGCTGCGCGTCCTTTGAAAGGCTTCGCCGGGGAAACTGGTTTCGATTAAATGCTGCGGGACGTTGCTTTAATATTGGAAAATTCTATTTTTTTATTTATATTTATTTTTTAAACCTTGAATCCTTTGTTGTATTTTTTTTTTTATTTATTAAATTTACCAATCTCACTGTAGTGAGATAAAAAAAAAAGTAAATAGCATATTCGCTGTAGTGAATATGCTGTTTTTAATTTACAAAAACGGCCATTCAATAAATAAAAAACTCGAATCAAGCAATTGAAATGAATAAATATGTCATCGCACAAAACTAACATTAAGAAACTGAACATAATCCAATGTTTCATTGTTACCCTATATTTTTTTTAAGACTGCTAATTAATTTCATCTTTATTTACTGTAGACAATAAACATGTTTTTTTTTTTTCACTGAAATATAAATTGGTTCCCACTATATTTCTGGCATTGTTAAATTTAAGTTCTTCGAAAAATAAGTTATGGAAGACCATCAAATCTTTCATCAACAATTATAACAACTAAAGACATTCTTTCTCACTTGTACTCTACTGGTACTGTTATCGCTCAGATGTATAATAATAGGTACCTATTTGACAGATAAATGATTTAAAAAAAAACAAATTTTGCACGCAATCTGACGCCTACGGAACAAAATAATACAGTGCTACGAAAATATTCCACTACGTCCCGCAGCATTCGGTGTAGTTTGGAAAAGCCTCCAAGGATTTTGGATAGATGGCGCTAGGCTCCGCGTAATGGCTTCCTTCCTTTCGTTCCCGCCAACTATACCCGCCATTCCATATTCCGTTTATTTCAATTTTCCCACACAAAAACTACAAATATTAAGCATTTTTTTTTGCCAAAAAAATGCGAATTTCAAGCACCTATCGAATGAGCATTCCAACAAGATTTCGGACTGAATAAATTTGAATACTTATTTTCATACATGGTTTTTGGACGAAGCTTATCTTGGCGCTTGTAATTTATTGGTAAAAGCAAAGTCAAAATAAATGCGGGACAATTTTAAATTATAAAGTTTATCTTACACTTATAATACATTACACATATAGATAAGGAAATGCAATTTGAAGTTTAAATAATTTCAACCTCCATTCCGTCAGACCTTCTTGTTTGAATTCAGGTCTTCTATCTTTTCACACTACAGATGATAATTCTTGCTGTATCAGATCCGTATTCACCTAAATAACTTATTAGAATGCTCGTATATTCTAATCAAGTTGCCTAGATATTTATAGGTCTACAGAATCATCTCGAGAAAAAGATAATGACATCGTTCTAATAAGATCGCTTTTAAGCGGAGTTCTTCAAAATGGCGGCACCAGCGTCGACTTCATAAATTTAATTAATGGCTTGTTATTTTTATTTAAAACTTTTTCTAATGATCGGCGAGATTTATTAGGATGTTTCTAGATCAAACAGTGTTGCATAACGGAGGAAGGGCGGGCGTTCAGTCGCCATATTTATAGCGACGCACACCGCCGCCGGCGGCTCGCGCATGCGCGGGAACTAACCCCCTTTTTTGTTGGTAAACATGGCCCCTTGTGTGGTCGATAATGTTTTGTGCACCACATAGAAAATAATTCAGAGCTTGATACAGGAAATGTGCAGAGGGTGTTGATTTCGCAATGCAGAGCTACCCTCTTAAAATCATTTTGGGCTATTAAGTTGAAATTACCGCACCATAGGCGTTTAGATGTAATGAGAAATAGGGCGATGAGAGTAATTAGTAAGGATTTCTGTGTAAGCCTGTGTTTAAAATTTAAATTTTCATAGAAAACTCGCAGAATAAAAAAACAAACCTATAAATACTAATGGACATGCCGTACCTACGCGTATAATCAAAAGTAATTTTTTGGTTTAAAAAGAATGAGAGAGATGGCCTATGCTTTCGGTCTAGCACTACCTATCGATTTCTTTCCTGATAGATGATTGATGATTTTGAGAGAGATATACGAAACTTCGTTTCCTCTCTTTCTTTCGGAGTGCTACTATTCTCATCTCCAAGGCATATCCATTAGTAGATAAGTATATGTCGTTGATTTTTCTAATATCGTTAACTGACTTAACAGTTGAGGTACGTTCAATGCGGACGACAGCTGGTTTTATTATATAAAACCGTGACGGAAACAAATTAAATCATGAAAAACTTTACAAATTAACGAACACGCACTATAAACGGTCATTCACGTAGAAAAAAACCACTAACCCTGAACTAGCGTTGATTGAACGTGTCAATACTTCACATACCACAACAAACTTATTTTTGCTGCTCCTAAAATACCTCATCACTCCTAACTGCTAGGCAAAAGCTGTTGAAATTTGTTTAGTCTAACTGCAAATATGAGTTTGTCGGTAAACGCACAGATTATCTACAATCAGTAGTTTGTTAACAGCGCTTAGCGGCACGTGCCCCGTACTTACATGTAGTAAATAGGTCTACCTATATTACAACTATAATTTATGATATATCTGTCACAATGAAATCCTCATTTATGTAGGTATGTAGGTACCTATATGATTGAGATTTGGAAACTAACCTACCTACTGTTTATTTATGATATAGGTAAGGTAAATAGTGTTTTAAGTACTTACTTTAATCGATACTTAGGTATATTCCGGCCATCTACAATGTACTTAGCTTTATTTTCAAAAATTTAAATATTAAAAAGGCGTACCGCTTCGTCCGGATCGTAGTGGTGTCAGCAACCTAAGGATGGAAAGTCGCCATACGACGGGTCGTCCGATGGTGGAACGGAGATGGAGGAAATAAATCAAGCAACCCCTTTCACACTCGCCAGAATGTATCCTATACAAGACCGAAAGGCTGGCTACTCTACGTCTGTGCTTCCAGGCTTTGGAGACCGTTTCGAGTTAAATCTGGGTCGCCAATCAGCCTCTTTGCACGCCTCTCCATTAAATCCAAAGTAGCCAGGTGACATTTCGCAGCACCAGCCCAAATGTGGCTGCAGTACTCCACACACGAGCGGACCTGTGCTTTATACAACATTAGAAGCTGGTGTGAAGTACCGCTGGACCTTTGCGATGACGTCAAGTTTTCTGGCCTATTACCTACTTTTAAATGTCGAAGCATTATGCTTAGATAGAAGCTTTTTGTCCTCTACGGAACTTTCTGGTTACTGATACTTATAAGTAACTTGTTTTTATGCTTAATTGTGTCTGTCTACTTAGTTTAGTTTTCAGATTTTCCTGTAGGTACGAGTCAAAATAAATATTTTTTCTTTCTTTTAAAAGTAGTGCTGCAATTAATATTAGGTAGGTATACCTTTTCAGTATTGGGTTGTATCCTATAAAATAGTTTAATATCCATCAGATAGATTTATAAAAATATTGAACACCTTTTTCTTATTTTATCTTTCATTCAGATACTTAGGAAGATATATTGATTTGAAATGTCGCATGACGTCACGCCGTGGTACAAAATACCTATACCACGGCGTGACGTACCTACCTAGGTAATTAGCCCCCACTTCGTAACTTTAATACGCTATATCTCAGTAGTTTTTAATAATTTCGATAAAATAAAAAATACGGTTCTTAATTTTTTTTATTATCTATGAGACGGACTAATTATTTTTTTGATTTTCATACCTTGAATACATCCCTATTGTACCTACCTACAAGTGGGTAGATGATAGATACCAACACTTACAACAGAAATAATCTCCTCTTCAATGCGCAAGCACATTCTATATAAAACTACGCGCTCCATATATCTAGCACTCTAAACGGGTCCTACCTACGCACATGTTATTTACGCTTACAAAATAAACTTAACATTCAACGGCTGATGATAACACTTCTAAATACATATTTCAATTAGATAGTGAACCGGCGCCAGTAATGTTCACCCTTTTATCACAATGTTATCCACACCTCTCTCTGTCTCTCTTCTCTCAGTGAAATCGACTAGGTACATAATTATACATAAATCGGAATGTGTAAGTTTGATTGTAAACCGTTGAACTGAAACGAATGACTTTGATATTGATTATAGGGTATTTTTTCCGTGTTTTAATAGATATTACAAACCCTACCCGTTTATAACAAAATAACTTAAATTTCATCATCTATTTATACTACTTAATATATAAAGCTGAAGAGTTTGTTTGAACGCGCTAATCTCAGGAACTACTGGTCCTATTTTTGATTTTTTTTTTTTTGCGTTGGATAGCTCATTAATCCAGGAAGGCTTTAGGCTATATAACATCACGCTGCAACCAGTAGGAGCAGAACTAACTCCACGCCAAATCAGGAGCTAGTTAGCCGATAAAATAAAATCAAGCTTCCATTGACACAAACTAATGGAACCGAAACACGCATTAATGTGCCCATTTTAAGTTATTGCTTGAACTTTTTCCAACTAAAACTCTACTTAAAGTTTTATCTTTTGATGACTAAAAAGTGTCAAAGTTGTGTCTACTGTTTAAACGTGAAAAGTTATCTTGAAATGTACGCTTTTGTCTTTATGTAGGTACCTTCTTATCTTTTACGTGTTTAGTCGTTTCTGTACCTAGCTGTTATAGATAAATCCTTACTAGACTAAATAAAGGGTTTATAATGACTGAAGGTGAAGGAAAACATCTTGAGGAAACTTGGACTTTATAAGTCTGAAATCGCCAACCCGCATTAAGAAAGCGTTGTGATTACGCTCAATCCTTCTCTGTATGAGAGGAGACCTGTGCCCAGTAGTGGGACGATAAAAAGTTGCTGATGATGATGATGATGAATTGGTGAGTGTGTTTATCAACCAACTCCATAGGAATTTAAAAACTGAACACTTTTTATGATAGAAAGTACCATATAAGATATTTTTTTTAAATTACATACCTATTATGTCTGTTTGTTTTTTTAATGGCTAGGTAAGTATATGTAGGTACCCACTAGTACATAATCCCATATTCTCTTCTTGCATTTTGTTTACAAGCATCCGTAAAATGAAACGCGAAAGTGTGACTTTTAAACGCCGTATAAAAATGAACGAAAACAACGAAACAAGGGGACAATCTCCCTTAACAAAGCTACATAGAAACAATACCTACCTACCGACATATCTACCCACCAAATTAACCTTCTCACACAAGTTTCGCTTCCCGAGGTATTCTGAAACAAACAAACATCGCGTCCCCTTTCTCCCCGACGAGGGGTGGGTAAAACTCCCTTAGCCAAACGTACTCAGTATTTCTTGATTACCTCCAGGTCCTACGTTGCACCAAGCTAAAGATCTGCATGCGAATATCCAAATTTACTAAATCTCGATTCGATATTCGAAAATGATATCGATTCGGAACGAGTGCTCCAAACGAGACGACAGTTTGATGGTACCGGAGACGTTCGCCGTTCGATTTACGTTATCATTTTCCAAATGCATTTAGTGAAGAACGTGATCTGTTTGTGTTTAGTTAGTTTAATTTGTTTTGTTCTTTGTTCTTGGGAATTAAGAAATTGGAGGCAACGGTGGCGCAGAAAATGGGTTGTAAATGTATGGTGCGCAAACCCGTATAAGTACATTCAAATCATATCATCTGTGGCGCCGCTGCCGCCGACAATATAAGTACCAAATGTCATCATATATCGCGATAGAAAAAATATTGTATGGATATATTTATAACAAGAATTGATAAACCAGTAGAGCCAGAAAACAATGTTGATATCTACGTTCGTTGATTTTGATGCTTTTTTTTTAAATAATTATAAACTAGTGCTTGACTGCAATCCGGCCTGATAGTAAGCAGTGATGCAATTGTTCATGGTAAAGCGTACTAGTTTATTAAGCCTATTCACTTAAAAAACTTAGGAATAGGAAGGATGACGGCAGTTGAGCGAGGTGATGCAATGTTAAACCCAAGACCAACACGACCAAACGATGCAGCGCTAGAGGGAGATTGATCTGGAGACTCTCCACGACCAAACTCCCGACACAACAACATTTGGCGCATCGTACCCGCCACACATCGCAACACAACTGTTCAGACCCGTCCTCCGTACGGCTTCACCAGACATCATGCCGGAACACGACGAATCGAACTTAGATGAAAGTTAAACTTTAATCATCATCATCATCCCAGCGTTAATCCCAGTCGCATCCGAAGCCTTTTCAGCTTTGGAGTCTGGGGTTCGCTTTACCAGTCCAACTGCTGGTATGGCTAAACTTCGACATTTTCCATGAAGCGACTGCCGTCTGACCTTCTGAAAGTTAAACTTTAATACACATACATAATGAGCCTTAAATGTTCCCAATGCTGGGACACAGACCCAATCCCTCTCCACCACGCGGGCCCAATGTAAATGCACTACTTAGTTGCTAGATCACACATTAGTAGATAGGTATGTCTTTAGATTTCTTGGTTTTAGGTCATGCCGGTTTCCTTGCAATGTTTTCCTTCACCGTTTACTTTTTACGTTTCACTTCATAAAACAGTGGTGATGTGATGAATTAATTTCAAAAACAATAATATAACACATTTTTTTATTTATATTATACACCTACCACTGCTCTACCAGTAAACACTTAGAAGCCACTTTGCACTGATCTTTAGTAAATATTATCACAATAATTCTCTTCTGATTGTCTAATCTTATTCCCTTTTGAATATCTTAATATAAATAATGTTTAATGAGGATTTTTTTTAAATTATGTTAATTCGAGGGAGGATAGGCACGTACCTATTCTGGCAGACACCTACTGATATTTAACATTCCAATATTAATTGTAATTATGATTCTATTTCAAATCCATGCGAGCTGGCCTAGCTAGTACCTACGCCACTATTTTAATAAAGATTCTTAACTAGCGAAGTTATCAAAATAAATTGATATTGTTAGGTAAGTACTAACTATACATCTGTATTGAAGAAAAAAAATTATTTTGCCCCACACTAGGTATTTCTTTATATAAATTCACATACACAAACAACCAGAATCGGAGCAACTAATTGTAGGCCATACAAATATTTTTTCCGTGCGGGAATCGAACCCGCGACACGCGTCGCATTAGTCGGTCGCTTAGCCACTACACCAATCGTGTCGTCGTGTTATTATTCTTACTATATATTTACAAGACGAGTCTTACATTATGTAACTATAATGTGAGCCTCATCTTGCGCCAGGCTTTCGAGCAATCAACATGTAAATCGATGATGGTTGTATTAAAATTTGCATAAATATTTAATTAATTTGAGAATGTTTTAATCTCGAGAATAATCAATGCTCGGGGAGTATAAATAACGTTGTTGATTCTATGACCCTGGATCGATGCTCCGCCCTTTCTTTACCTAACAATCTTTAGATAGGTAGATAGCCAACGACGCCTATTTATTCAAACAAAGCCTTAAAGTTACTAATCTAACTTGCCTTGTCTGTGTTTTGTATTTATCTACGTGTACCTAACTTACTGCGTCTATAGGTATTAGGTATCTACTTGATACATCTCTACAGATAAACTTAATTTAAATTAATTTAATACCTAAGCTATTCTTTCGCAAAGCTTTTAGTAAAAGCAGCATTTACCTAATAAGAAATTTAATATAAAAATCTAGCTAAAATAATTTCGTAGCCGTGGCTACAGCTACGACATGGTGATGACTTCAAATACATTGCTACGCTTTTCGTAGCCTTTTATTCGCATGCAATTTTGGGTACCTATCCATTATAGCGAATAGTCTTCAAATGTAGGCCGTAGTCGTTGAGGTTACAATTAGGTATTTGCTCACACAGCCACTTTGCAATACCAGACCCAATTCCCGGAAATTAAAATTTAAAACAGAATATTCACTGACCATATAATGCCCAATTTAAATGTAACATTTTATTTGCATACAGCCTTTTTCTCGAACTTGTATCTCGGATTACGTGGGAACCATCAACTCTTTACTTTATGTATTTAAGTAAGTGCAAGAATATATATTTCGCGTAAATTCTGACTTCTTTGACACCCGCTGTGTGGGTGTCCAAGATAACCTTCCATAAATATTGTTCTGCGGGATATGCGGTCAAATTAATAATATTTTATGATTGGTAGGCACCTATATAAAGGTTGCATATAAGTAAATGGGTTTCGATGACGTGATTTTTATGCAGTTCTTACTAAAGGTACGTAAATAAAGTAATGATTCGTACAATGAATACATTTTAAAATTGGCTACCTACCGCACTGAAATGGACTCGAAGATAGAACCTACGCCTTATAATTTTTTAAGTATTTACAAACTATGTATACATATACTTACCTACATATTCTGAGCATTGTTTTCCTTAGGGTCACATAATACCTACTTACTTACTTGAAATTGCAAGACAACGGCTCAATATTTAAATGGACCACAAAACGCAATATTTTGTATTAAAAAAACATCAAATTAAAATATTACAATCATCTTTTAATCAACGACTTCAACGACATTTCAACTACAAAAATGTAAGGATGACAGTAGATCAAGATACCCGAAACTATCAAATATTCCCAATTAATCTGGAAGCTTAGTGCTTTAGAGATAAAGTTGTAAATCTAATACCGAAATCTAACAGATTGTAGTAGCTTGATCTGCTGTCGTCTGGACCATAATCATTACCTACCCTATTAACTAGCGTAAAGATAATTGCATTTTTAATAAGTATAAAGTACCTATTAAAAAGAACCTCCATAAAGAGATGAGAAACAAATGTGTTTTTATACGGGAGTGGATAAGAAAACCTGTCGGTACCAACACATATAGGTATAATGTTTATAAATAAATGGGGTCTAGTTATTGAAGTTTTAATTCCAAAGTCCCGTAAGTCAAAAATAGTGGTTAATATATTCGAATTAATAGTAGGATCCCTCATTAAACCAACTTTAAATTAGAATTTTAAAACAGATTACATAATTCCGTACAAAAAGTGAGGTGGGAACATTAAAATACTAACGTATTTTTGGAAAAAGCTGAGTTCTCATGATTAAGCAAATTTAAATTCAATCTAGTAGTCAAGGTTGCAACTGTTTGACAACTTTCATTAAAACGAACATCGAATCTTCGCTTATAAATTGGAGCGTGTGTTAAAATATAAGAAAAAGTAGGTATTGCATTTGCAACAGCTGCTTCCAGCATTTTTTTGACACAACGCCCCGTAGAGAATTCTAAATTTGCATTTCATTCTATATGTTAATGGCAAAATGTGAGCCAATAACTTAGGTTGTTAAATAAAATGTAGAATTTACAAGAATAGTAATTAAACAAATAAACTCAAAACAAGGAGGTATTTCTGCAAATTATTCTCAACGCATCTAAAAAGTTAAACATTTGTCTGCAACTCAAAGAGTAGTCCTTATAAAGTATATATTATACCCCGGACGTAAAACCCCTTCCACACAGAATGTGGCGGGTATTAAGTGCGTCCAGACGGCACGGGCGGCTGCGTCAGCAACGGAACCCTTACGAAATTCAACCCTTAGACGGCGGAACCGCTAAACAAGTCTGAGTGGCTTTTCAGTTGGTTATGAGAGAAACAAGGTATGGGAGAATTGCGATTTTGCGAAAAGTTAAGCAATAGGTATACTTAGCATGTGGTAAGTAGGTACATATTTCAATCCGTCTGTACCTATTTTATTTTACTTTTTATTTCAGTGTTAGAAAACAGCTGATTATATTACTATGTAATTGCTTCTAAAAGTTAAAAGATTACAGATCCGGTTCGGTAAATGTTTTAGAAAATCATGAATTTCAAGTTAACCAATTAGCATTATTATCATTAAGTAGGTAAAAAGTTGAGTTTCTCAGACACTTGCAGAGAGAAGATAGTAATATTTTTAAGACTTTACACCCAAAACTGCTTGATAAAGAAACCTGTGATTGATAAAATATTAATACATCGTGGCTATGAATGTCAATTATTTACATACGATCTGCATGGCTTCCAGCAAATTGAATAATTTTAGGTAAATCAGTTTTTATTTTGCTAAAATGTAAAGTTTCCACCACTTTTACAACAAGCTTCCCATGGGCATTCGAAACTTACCCATTAAACGATTTAAGAACCATATAAAGGCCAAACTTTGCAAAAAGGGGTATTATAAAATCACAGATTATTTAGAAGACAAAAAAGCTTGGGACTGAGCTGCTCGCTCTGTTAAGCATTCTTATTAAGCAATATGCGTAATTATAAGGTAAATTATTGTAAATATTTTCATTTTTAATGTCTGGACTTGAAAAAAGACGATGATCCCTGAGTTTGTTTCGGCTATTTCTTCTCAGAGGTAGTCAGTTAGGAAATGCCGGCTTCATCTAGTTAAAAAAATAAAATAAATAAACACGACGTGTTTTTACACGTCGTGTTTATTTATTTGATCCTACTTGCTTAATTATCGATCTCGTTTCATTTCATTTCCGGTTTTTCTTAGAAGCTAGAGCTTATAACTTTGCGTCCATTCGTCTACTATTCCATATAAAACGGCTTGATTCCGCAACAGGGAAGGGGACTGCATTGCTAGGTATACCTACCTAACTAAAGTGTGGTGAACGTCGGTCTAAGCGTTGAACTTTAGAGGAAATTGTCCAAACTACGCGCTTAGCATTTGAGGGACTAACATTTTCGTGAGATAACCTTTTGTTGGAATGTTTGTTATTCGTTACTCGACTGCTTTTTTCTGTAATTTCTGTGCAGGAACTTTGTGTATAAGTAGATACTTAGATATTATTTAAAAGTAAGAAGGTAAAAATTTTATTTTTCTAGCCTGTTACTGTATTAAATCTAGATATAGAAGTGGATATTATTATTATATAGGTATTTCATGTTTAGAAACCAAGAAAGGAATGCAAACCACTTCGATAGGGATGTATCCAAGGTATGAAAATCAAAAAAATAATTAGTCCGTCTTATAGATATCAAATAAAATTAACACCCGTAATTTTTTATTTTGTCGAAATTACAAAAAACTACTGAGATATAGCGTATTAAAGTTACGGAGTGGTATATTTTGCACCACGGCGTGACGTCATGCGACATTTCAAATCAATATATCTTCCTAAATATTTGAATGAAAGAAAAAATAAAAAATACATGTTCAATATTTTTTATAAAACTATCTGATGGACACTAAACTATTTTTTAGGATACAACCCAAACAAACTCTATACAGAAAACAACAAATCAACCTAATTGAATTGTTGTTGTAAATATCTATAAACCCCATTATTTACAGGCGTTCTCTTAACAGAACGAGTTAATTTAACAAACAGCTACCAAACAAATTAGATTGGAGTCCCGAAACACAGTTAACGTATCCAAGCGTCAATTACTGGGTATATTAACAAAATAATTAGTCAACAATTATTTCAGTATCGTAACGTTTTGATAACGCTCACAGACCCGTTCGGGGCATCTGTTGCCTGCCCGCAGTAGGATACTTGATCTTGACGCTTATACAAATTTATCACTTACACTCGAGAAACGGAATACCATCTCCTATTTTCCAAAGACTAGAGCGGAAAATTCTTTGCACTGAAATTTCTGGACTGCAAATTTTAAGACGGTGTATGGTAGAATGTTGTTCTGTTCTTAAAATTAATTTGGCCCTCTTGAGACTCCACTTGGCTTTCGGACGAGATTAAATCAATCCTTAGTTAATGAATTTTGGTATGTACCTATCTAAAAACATCGGCGTCGAAAGTAGCTTTCTAAATTAAAAGATTAAATTCATATTTCGAGGGAGAAATGACCCGACCTTTGATCATTTGTAAGCTGGGTGTATTCATGTTGATTAATTACCTACTCGTTTCATAATAATTTAAATCTTATGTTTTTTTGTCACTTGAGTGTCTATCTACTACGTAATTTAAACCGCAAAAAGCTTTCAAGTAATGTGAAGATAGCGAAATTCTAATGCATTTTTTGGACGTCAAAATACTAACTTAAGTATCTAATTTACTTAAGGCAAACTCATGCTCTAAGTAAGTTAGACAGTTCTGTGCTACCCAGAACTAAGATGTACCTAATGCTAAATCTTCTTTTTGTAGATAATTAATACTGTAGACACTCGTAGAGATGAGATAGTAAGGTCTTATGACATTCTTATGCTTATGGATGAGCTAGGTACTTATCCATTAAAATCACCTTCTACCTCCAAAACATACCAATGACTATTCAAGAGACCTAAATGAGCTAAGAAAAGAGCTTGTCATAGTTCACGCTTACCACACATGATTCCTATTATTCGTTGCCTACAATGTACTACCTACAACTGGGCACGTTACATCGGGATGTGCGTAGAAAATCGATTTACTGGCTTCTCAACGTTATCCGGGCTGTTTTTCTGATTATAAGATGGAACTACGATCCCCAAATAGGGGAAGGTGACATCTACCATAACACTACTTCCATATATTTCAGTTCAACCCTTTCCCGCTGTTTTTTGTAACCGTGATTTCTTACAGAATAGGTTCTAGACCATTTCTTGGACATTAATACGAAACGTGGATGTAAATAATCATAAGTAAATAAATCAAGCCATAAAGTCCTTGTTTGTCGCCACTAATCAGTTTAACACTTATTAATAAATATTTTTATCAAAGGTACTTTGTCACATAATTATTTTATTCATACATAAATCAGTTCGAACGATAAATAATATGTATATCTCTGCTATATAACAAAATAAATACACAAACATATATTTTAATTAAAATCGGTTGTATAAACCTTATTTACCCACGAAAATAAGACGATATCGTTGTTTTCGTGTGTTTACGACACGTATGTCAATGCATTAATTCGATACGTGGTATAAAAACTGTGAATTTATTCGCGATCCACAAGCTGAACATTACATAAAGTAAACGTTCGTATGTCCATGTGTCAAGCAGGTGGCCCTGAAACAAGCTTGTAAGATGCTATCTGATCATTTTCGTTTCACGCTGAGAGGCTTTTAACGGAATCCCGATTTCGCAATGCATTTAAATCCAAGATTATCGGATGCATTTCGATTTCTTACCTAATAAGTTCAATTTATTGACAGGAGATATTATAAAGTTATTAGAATATGGATAGCAGATTTTAAAAGAACAGATTTGTAATGGCTCTTAAATTCCACTCTTTTTCCAATCCCCTATTTGACGAAATTAAAACTAAATTGAAACATGATATGTTTTGGGGCCGTGAAATCACAGCCTTAATTCATAATCATACAAAAAACGTTCAAAAATCGTCGGCCATTTTTAAATCATGTTCCATCGACATTCGATTTTTAAATATGGTGCGGAGTGCACCGAACCCCAATTCGATAGTGATACAATCGTCCAAATTAGAGAGAGCTCGTGAGCTGCCCTTTTTGCCTTTTCGAGATCTGAGGGTCAAAGGCCTGCGCGAGGGGTGGGATGTCTGTTATCGTTGGTCGTCTGGCGGCCCGGCTCAGCCCTTGGGAGTGGGGACGGAACGGTACTGGCAACACGCGAGGGCTTGTCGTTGTCAACATCTATCATACGTTTTATGGTCGAGAGGCTTGGAAGCGGACCGCTTACATGCGAGTCTATCCGCTATTTGCCTTGTAGTATTTTAAGGTCTTACAGTATTGAAATTAGTTTAGTTTAATTTTATCAGTTCTAGAGAATAATTTAACTCACGTTCAAATAATACAAAGTAAGGAACAATTTATTTGGAATTTAGAATCGTGTAAAATTTCAAGTATATAGTGCACGTTGCATATTTTATCTGAGATTATATAGAAATAAGTTTAGGTATATTAGTATTATTACTATTATTTAATGTTCTTATAAAATGAATTTAGTTCTAAGAGATCATGAACCTGATGTTCTAATTCTGTGTAACGACCGACATCGACATTTAAAAGCCAGCTGTTTTAGTCCCGATCTCTGAAATTAGATTGTTTATAAACTTCCTTTCGAATCTGGATTAGTCACGTTCAGGGTCTTAACTGCCTTATCAAAACTTCAATACTTAACGTAGGAACTGTTCCGGGGATACGGGAATACCTACGTAATCTTGCCTTCATATCCAATTCGCATATTATCACAAATCCTCCTATCGGTGGTTGGATCGTGAATACTCGAATGCTGCCGTGCATGTCAAACCCGCAAATACTGTCATATTTTACAAGACTTTTACTGGAAAAAAAACGACTCAACCTGTAACAAGCTGCAAGGAAAAATGTACTTCAATTCCATGGCAAAAAGTATCAGATTTGTTAGAAGTTTCAACAGTCGATGCAGCATTTTGTGTCGCAGCAGACAGATCAGCGAATTCTGTAGGTAAAACTTTGAATCCCCGTCCAATTTTGAGAGAGTCCATTTGCATCTCTCCTTGCATTAAGTAACAGACCCGAGTTGAAGTTCTCTCTTCGCGAAACTTCTTTTCTGCTTCAACTGTTTTGGTAATGTGGCAATTTCACGGAACGAGGATTAAACAAATTTCATAATATAAACTTCTTTTGTAATAAAACTCTTTGGATGAAACCTGAATTTGTACGCCTGCCAGTAACGAAGAAGGCGCGAGTTAATAAAAGATTGCGTTAAATATTTCTTGTTACTTTTTTTTATTTCAGCTTTGAAATAGCTTCTTCATAACGTAGATACATACTAAGATATTCTTTTCAACTGCAAGAAATGTTTAACGCTCACCTATCTAAGTATTTAATGTAGGCAGGTAACTTCCATTACCATTTTACGACTTTTCATTATATAACCATAAAATAAAATTAACTCCGATCGATTTAGTGTTATTATGAATATAGTTTGATATGTATATCTATGTGTTTACAGCGTAGTATAATAACGTGTCTATCATTAAAACGCTCCTAACACGCGTTGTATTTGCCCGCTGTAAGAAAGCCCGTCAATTGCCTTATCGGCACCCCCACAGTCCTATTTTGTGACCAATTGCCGCCGTCTTGGTGTAATCAACGCTTTATTGCACCAGAAAAGAAACACCAACGAGATAATAACAGTAGAACATGTGTAATAACTGAAAATGTTTGTTGCTACGTGTCACGCCTAGATATGTGATGTTTGACACAACAGTTAGCACGTTCCACAAATATTGTGCTAAAGATAGGGCAAATACGAGGCAAATGTGTGTGCCTTAGTATGGCACAAACATTGGGGCATAAAGCCACGGTAAATTGTGCACGTCGATATAAAATTACGAGTCGTTACGGCGATTGTCTCCGACGGCACGAGCGCGGCACGTTCGCGACTTATCGCTTGTACAGTTTTTCGCAACAATCGAACCGTTTTCTATTATTGGTATGTATTTTGAGCTGAGCTAAGCTCCTATTCCAAATTTTATGTAACATAAGCAAGAGAAAAATTTGGAAATTCCCGATAAGTTCATGAAAATGTTGTTCAGCATTTTGAGCTTTATTTTCAGGCAAATTGTTAGCAGGCGTTGTATTTATTTGAAGAGGAATGAATCACCTATTTGAAGAACGATGAGAACAATGTACCTACTTATTGTTTGTTACAGACAATCACGGTTAAATAGAGCACATCTGCAAATCACAATTGCAATTGCGAAGACAATTGTTGTAGTGGTTATAAATGTATGTCAAATTGTTTCTTTGAACTTACATAGGTAAGTACCAGGGATGTTACGGAGCTTCGACTCCGACTCCGTTAAGTCGGAACTTCCGATTATTATCATACCTTCGGTTCTGACTTCGGTTCTGATACTTTTAAATCGCAGGTTATTAAAGCATTACATAGCGACGGCAGCCTCCGTGGCGTAGCGGTAGCGGACGCGGCCGCTGCGCAAGGTGGCGCGGGTTCGATCCCCGCACAGTGCAAATATTTGTATGCATGAATATGAATATTTGCACTGGTCTGGTCGTGCCTCGGAAAGCACGTTAAACCGTTGGTCCCGGTTGCCATACAAACATCTAGTGGCAGTCGTTACGGGTTGTTGGAGCCCTCAAAAGTCCAACAATTGGTCTAACTGCAATGCTTCGATGTCGCCTTCGGGTTGTGGAGGTCAGACGGCAGTCGCTTCACGGAAAATGTCGAAGTTTAGCCATATCAGCAGTTGGACTGGTAAAGCGGACCCCAGACTCCAAAGCTAAAAAGGCTTCGGATGCGACTGGGATTAACGTTGGGATAATGATGATGAATGATAGCGACGGCAGCCTGCCGACTGTTATAAACAGCAGGGTAATTGCGTAACACAATATCAGTAGCAATGGGTTTCATTTTGACAGTTCAACAACATTCATTACGTTATTTACGTTATTGAGCACACACATTTATCGAACATATATAGGTATAGTTCCGACTCCTATAAAACAAAATTTAAAAACTCCTACTCCGGTTCCGATATAACTACCTCCGTTACATCTCTAGTAAGTACCTACGCCAATAGGCATTTGATGATGACGGGATGTGTACCTACCGTTCTCCATACATTGCATCAAGTTATTGGTTACAAAACATATCTACATGCAACATTTAAAGACTGGCGTTTGACGATTTTTAACAACAATACCAAAAAAGTTAAAAAGAAATAGTAATTTGAAAGCTGCACCTCACCTCATATTGTACCACTTTCACTGACCACAGTAATAAATCAATGATTGTATAAAAGAAAGCAATTAAAAAGGCTTTCTTAGACAATGAAGCACATTATCACAGCAAGGAAGAACACCTTCACTATATCACCTGTAATTCTAAACTGACCTGTACCTCAACAGTAACTCATTGTTGCAACGCGGAAGGGTTTTCGCTTTTTTGTTTATGCTCTAAATTTTTATGGAGCCCACTAAAACATCAACAAAAACAGACAATACACTTTCAGTTTCTTTATAAAAATGGAACAATGACCATCCAAAGGACGCGGTAAGGTGTTTTTTGATTAGAGAAACAATGGTTTGTTATGCAACTTAAAAAATGGTTTGTTAAAATGAATGTCCAATTTTTTCGTACTACAACTACGACAGAATATTGTCAGTCATTCTCAGAACATTACTGGTATGTTACAGTGCAAAAAGTGTAACAACGTGAAGTTTTTTGATACCTAAACATAAAAAGTTTTAAAATAATCAAATGTGTCCTCAAGACGTTATCACAGAAGATAAGTTATATATACACACAGCCAGCCGTAAATATAAGTGAATTTCAATACGCAGTCACGATTGCTAAGCGTGACGAACCATCGGAATCAGAGGTAAATAAGTAGATATAACAATAATACGATAAAACGATTCCTATTAGGTACAGAAGAAATGTATATAATATTCGATGATTTATTAAACAATATTCGGTATTATTTAGCTCCCAAGAATAAGAATTGGAATAAACAAGGATTTTCGGAATGTTAACATGAAAATTATGTTGAGGAAGACATTTAAGGATTCTAGTGAGAATCAATGTTATTTGTTCATGTTGTCGTGTATTTCTTTTTGGCTGTGGATTTCTAGGTTGTGAGGTTGTGAGTGGAACCAGATCATAATCGAATGATGTAATCTATATATAGCTATAAATTACGCATTTTACTATCATACGCATTCACTGTCGATTTTTAGAATAAGTACCTAGGTTCCATTGTGATGGTTGGGTTCCGTCTATCAAAGTCAAAAAATCAAAGCATTTATTTCAAATAAACCAGTTACAGGCACTTTTGAATTATCAGAAGGTCGGTCAGTCAGTAAGATGAAGCTAGTCGCCCATTCCAAAGAGAAGGTACCTATGGAGAGGAACGGGCAAGAAACTCCATGTCTGATCTCGGTTTCTATGTTGTGCTTGTGTGTGTAAAAAGATAAGTACATATTTATTTAATAAATCAACTTATCTTTTAGTCATATCTGTGTGCTATTCCGTTATTGACTAAATCACGAGTAGAATTAATTAATATGAAATTATCTAAATTAGATCGCAATTCATAAATGTGTCTGTTTAATGTACTTTAGCCCGTATAACTAATGTTATAAATTACTCATTTACACACCTTATTTCTTAGCTTATTGGAATATTATTTACCGATAAATTCATGACTTTATTACTAGCCTAAGTGTAAACAGTTATAAATTGTATAAATGAAACCATTTAATCGTGACCTGCAACCCTGATGATAGAAAAGTTTATCGCTATCAAGTGCTTCTAATAAATTGATCAAAATACCTACTATAGTTGCTTGTGTGCACATGGCTGTAATAGCTACCAGTATAATCTGACTTCTGATCGTGTGAAAAACCTATACAATGCGAAGTCAACTAAAATTGGAAATGTATAACCTCATGTGTAGGTATCTACTATATAGTCTAATGAATAAGGTTGTATGCAAGCAAAGCTGTGCTCTAATTACTTAAGTGTTTTAACGCCGTACCCACTACGCATTTACTATCATTTCCACATTTAATTCTATTTGCATACCTATGTAAAGGAATTTTGTCCGACTTCAATTCATGGTTGAGCCAAGCCGAATTAAAAGTTCCTGTGTACCTAATTATTGGGGTTCTATCACTCTCAGAAGTCTTGCTCATTTCTGTACAGGAATTAAATTTTATTTGTCCACCTAATTCTGTTATTTGATGAGGAATCTTCAATACATTTCTTTTTCGCTTTCATTTTAAAATACCGGTAAGGTAAAAAAAAAATAACTGCTGAAAACTTTTCTTAGTTTTCAAACTAGTAGATAAATGTAGGAATCTACGACTTATACCCATACACAAGTTATTTTATTTGAAAAAGAAATACACAAATAATTCATTTCTGAAAGTTTTCTTAGCATCCAAAATACCCCGATAGGGTTGTCGAAGGGTAAGTAACCCGCTATAATCGTGATGTCAAGAATGTGACACCCAAGGGCTTCATCCGGTATTACAGTTTTCGCGAATGACATTACGTCCCTTGAGATACAGACCGACCATATTGGCATTTATTGGAAAATATTTGAACATTTGAACTCTTTTTTATTTATATACTTAATTGTAGTTATACCTTTATTACATAACAATAAGACACATTGGAAACGTATAATAGACGACCTTATCGCCCAAATTTATTTACCATTTTAAAACGGAAATTTGCTTCAAAACCTCAGAAACAATTGATGATCTGCCAATCTCATATAAATACAATATACCTAGGTACTCATATAACCATATAGTGACAAAAGAATAGTTAATTAACTGAGCGCTACCCAACTTGCCTACTGTGTAACTAAACCTTTAGGTATCGATCCCCGAACAAATTAAGATTGCCCTCATGTCCGTGTGAGCACGGCTTTTTCCTTCTTTCGATGAGAACCGGGTTTAATTTGTCGTTTATACGTAAGTCGATGCACGGAGCGGGGTACCTGCCTAATTTGTGATACCCAATAGGGTCTGAGCGCTATATACATAAATATGATTTTAGAGTCACTTTGCAATTACAATTTAGCTGATTACAATTTGTGATAGGACCTCAAATGTTTGTTTACGTCGCCAAATTAATTAATATGAGATTTTGAGTGTAGCTTTATTTAGATAAGATACGGTTTTGTTTGTGCAACTTGTATGTATCTACCTACCTACATAGGTGTAAGTAACTTTAAGTGATACCTTATAGAAAAATTAATATCAATAATTTGTGAGAGCACACACAGAGACAGATGCAATGGAATCGATTTAAAAATGAAGAACCCATTTTTTTTATCAAATATCGATCAACTTATAGATTGCAACAACATTAATATTAAATAGAATTCAACAAAAAAGGAAATATTTATAATAGTTTGGTGGATTAATTCTGAAGGTGTAACAAAGAATTAGTTTCAGCGTCAAAACGATAACAAATGGCTTTGGAAGGAAGTTTTGGAAATCCAATATGGTTTAGTAGGTACTCATCCTTCATTTTTTTTTAACTTAATAACCATTCTGAAACGATTCGTAACTGGTGGAGATGAACGAAAATGTATCTAAAATAGTTTTAAGACAGTGCTGATTTTAATAAAGCTTCCTGACGCAAGTCCTCACCGGACACAGCTGCTTCGAGAGGTTCCTGTTCCGTATAAGGCGAGGGGAAACGCTAGGTTGTCACCACTGCGATGATCGCTCTGATGAGATCCGCCGTGTCCTCGTGGCGGTGATCAGGGGCGATCTCTCGCATCCAGCCTTGGTCCGGAGTGACAGTGTTTGGCTCTGGGAAGCAGTGATGCTGGCAAAAGAGGAAGCGGAACGCGTGACGGAGTGGGAATCCCAGCACCTTTACGCCTCTATCGGCTGTAGGGGACGCCCTGGTCGGGAGACAACATCGAACTCCCGGCCACCGTAGGCACTGGCTTGCGGGCGGCGAGCAGTAGGCAGCTCACCGCTTGATAAAAACTACGCCCGGGTCGACGGCACGTTGTGTTTCACGCGCGCCTCAAAGAGATGTCAGCACATCGTGAGGGTCCACGAAGACCGCTGCCTCCCGGGTCAGAGTTGCGGGTTGGTTAAAAAAAAACCGTGGCGCTGGCACACAGGCACGCCTGACAAGCCCTTCTGCTCCGCCCAGAGCGGGAGAGATCATTTGATGATTTGCCATTTAGAATAAAAAAGCTATGTCTTTTGGAAATACTTTCTATATTCTGTGCATAAACTGACGTTTGCTTATTTATTTATTAAAACTTCATGCACAATGAAAAAATTGCACAATGGCGGACTTAATGCCTTAGGCATTTTCTACCAATCTACCTTATCTTATCTACTTCTTTACGTTCCTTATAATATATTCATTAAATAATTATCCAGGCAATCCTGAGTCTTTTAATAGTCCGGGACCGAGCTATTATACAACAAGATCAAAACAGCATCCGATGATACTGACTATTAGCAATCTTAACTAGATCTCATTTTTGTAATTAAACTTGATATAAAAACAGGAATAAAACAAGTTACGAAGGAGCCACTTATATAAATAAGAATATGTAGGTATGAATAAACAGTATTTCATTAAGTTGTCTCGTCGTCTGCCTTTTAAATTTTAGTTGACTAATTGGCAAACCCAAAGTGTGGGTAATAAATTCATGCCAAAATGTTTGCTCCAATGTTTGTAAACCACATCACAAAGTGTACTGAACTAATTTTAATAAGCATTACGTTTAAAAAATTTCAATTATATTTATATCCTACTTAGGTACCTACAGCTGTTATGTAAGTCTGCTTGTGTATTCGTGGTACGATTGTCAAACATTTTAGCATTCTGAACTCATTTTGCATTTGGTTTTATTAAGATATGCTTAATTTGGGCGATAAGTAGGTAGGTAAAGTTCAATGTTCATAACTTTATTTTTAGACTTAGCTGTTAAAAGCCTTATATTTTCGGAATAGTTTTATTTGATTTTAAAGACTTATACCTAAGTATGTAAGAGGATCATTATATTTAAACCTCTGCCTTTATAGGTAATACATAGTATTAAGTATATAGTAAACAATTAGGTACATACTTACTTTAAAAAAATATCTTTAAATACCTATGTACATGAGTGGGTAGCAACAAAGTATCATCCGATCTTCGATCGAAGCAGCGAGCCAAATTGGATAACAGCCAATACGAATATCAGTAGGAAGGGAATAATACCATAGAATTCATTCATTCCACCACGTAATAAAAATATGTAAGTACCTAGTATTTTCGGAGTCACAAATTGGTTTGAACCTAATTTTATTATAACTTTTGATATTAATTAGGTCACAGAGTTTATTAGTATTGAGGTGTGATCTGATTTAGAGACAGAAATATTATATTTTACAAGATTTATATAACCTACAAAAAATTTTAATTATAAAGTGTTTCAGATGCTATAAACATGTCTAATTATGCATTAGACTTAAAGTGATTTTTTTTTTCCTGAAGTCAGATATTAATAACTACAAAGAAACAGCACAGTGCATAGCACTAAACCATCTTGAAAACATCATAGAAACGTGTACTGAATTTCATAATTCATGATTAAGATGCATAACTATCTGATTTATCAACGGTTATCGAATGAAGTGGTTATGCGTTTAACGTACAAATATCTAAGGTAAGAGTACCTATTTCCGTTAATGTCCCGGTAGCCGTTAACTAGTCAGTTTTTTAATATTAGCGTCTTTCTAGCAAAACTAAATTAAAATTTGCAAATAGCAATTTATTCTTGGTACTATTTTATACAATTCTGATGGCGACACTCACCAAAAAGTTTAATAATGTAAAAACTGTGAGAAAATAAAAGTATGGTATAGTAAAATTATCTATAAGTACAAAGTTCTGTCAGTGAACTACGAACCCACCCGGTCGCAGAAATTATCTAGCCATACTTCGACGGATAAAATTAAGGTAAAAGTGTTAATTTTTTTAATAAATTGTGTATATTATTTAAAGATTTAATCAATAAATTGAGGTAAATCTCATCGAAAAGTAAATAATTTTACATGTTACATCTATTGGTACACTCAAACCCCTAATTGACCTAGTACCCGGTAAAAATGTGCGATTTTTACCGGATATTGGTACACTATCAAACCAGTTACATACGTTGCACCAAAACCCGTTATTCTATTCTTATTGCTTTGGAATAGGTCTCATTTTCCTTTGAAACTGTAGATTATTTTAAATATTTTGTGCCGGATACTGGGGCATGCCTTAACAGCTGCATTTAAATCCGTTTATAGTCCTTATTGTCTTGAATTAAGCATTATTTTCCTTTGAATCAAAAAGATGTAGTTACTAGACATTTAGTTTGTTTTGGTACCACGTGAATTTGGTTGCGTTTTTTTTTGTATGGTTTACCACTTTTTGTACTGGTTGCGTTACAAGCTTTTCTTGAATCAGCTATGAAGTAGATATATAACAAAGCCTACTGCGACTAGAATGTGAATAATTTGTTTTGGAAAATTAAAAAAAATAAACACGTTTATTTCTTAGCAGATGGTAATTTAATTATTTAAACATGGTTTTGGGATTTAACAGCATAGTCGCCAAGTATTTTGTCATGCAACGTACACCGTGGTACACATACCATGTACTACCATTTGCTCCATGGTACTCCAAACAGTACGGTATATTGTAGTATTGGTACGATATACCGTACGGTTCTCCAAACAGTACGATATATGGTAGTATACCGTACTGTTTGGAGTACCATGGAGAAAATGGTAGTTCCTAGCTGAAACTGAAGCAAGGGCGAAAAGCTCTTGGCTATTTCATTTACATAACGCAGTTCGAGTCCTAACATATGTCATTGTTTTATTTATTTTTTGATGACTATGCCTCATTAATTGGAACTCTCGTCTACATATTCTTACGCCCGTACTTTCCCATATTTCCAGCACGGCTTTCATTTGTACGCATTAAGTCACTCACGTGAGTTCTGATTTGGGAGCAAGTCTCAGTCAGAACAGGTGTTAAAAAATCATTAATAAGTACTAAAGATTGATTTGCCATAATTGAATCTTTCTAGAGATTATTATTATTTAAAGGTAATTATTTTGCATATTTATCTACCTTCAATTATTTTTCGAAAGATCTAACTCATTCCATGTTTTCAAACTTCTGGTGCCGTAAAAACCTTCGAGCTGACTTGCTTGCTTGAGTGTGCCGCCATAATAAGAGATACCCTGGAGCACAGGCAAATGAAGGGACACGGGTGGATTAAAACAGACCCTCACCCTTCCGCTCCGCTCAATGTGGACTTTTTTTGGATGAGAATACATCATATGACTTTTTTTTAAATAATTGAGCACAAAGCGCCACCTAGGCTGGAGGAAAGCTCAGCTTGGCCAACAGCGCTGTGCCATAGTCGCGACACTTGGTGCCGGTGATATCTCACTCCCGGCCGTAGTACAGTTCATGGTCGAAAGCGAAGAAGGAAGGAGCGTGGGGGATGCTATGGCCTCTTTTTGCGAGAAGGTAGTGCATGCAATGGAGGCTGCAGAAAGGGAAAAAGAGCATGACTCTCACTCCACTCGCATGAGAAGGGTAGCCAGGCGTCAAGGGCGCTTCACGATCTTTGGCCACCATAAGAAGGATCATGCGGGCGACGAAATTGGGGCCGTATCGTCGCTCGAGCGTGACATGCAGTATGCGCAGCTTAGTGGAAGGATATGTGGTCGAGGGATCGGCCGCACTTGGTCCCCACGTGTGTGGGGCGAATATACAAGTATCTGCCGGGTCCCCGACTCATGGTACTGGAAGGAATAATGGACGTTTAGATGGTAGGAGGCCGACATAACCCTCCCTTATTCCCAGATGAAATAAGGGGGAAACTTTTTTTATCGGATTTATTCACGATAAAAAAGCAAAAGGTCGCATCTTAAAAACCTTCTCAAGTCGCCTCCCCACTCTACCGATTTCTACTCCTACTCCTTCAGAGTGCACGTCTTCTGTCCTTTACTTTTTACACGCTTTCTTATTGCAGGTATGCCGAAAGAGATTTTTTATGATATAATCATCTCTGTACCTTTTATCTGTTCTGTTTTTTCTTTTTGTTAATATATTAAATGGTAAAATAAATAAATAAATAATTTCAGATGTCACTAAGGAGCAGTTATTGGATAGTGTTAGTTTATTTATTAAAAAAATTAAGCGATAAAATGTTTTTAATAATGGCAGACTCGGTCGTTTGGTTGAAGCTGCCGCCTGTAGTAGGCCAGCAAGTGTCTCAAAATCTGATGCACACCCGTGCTTTATGGTTCAGGAAAGCAGTTTAAGGGCGTGGTTTAAAGAAGTGATGGACTATTGGCACATCTCGAAGAAGGAATGACAATCCACGACGGACAGAGTTTGTTTGTTTCTTTTTATATAGGTATAGGTACTTTATAAAACATACATTATAAAAAGTTAAAACAAATCGTGTTTATTTGTTGGTTAAATACGGACCCTAATGTTTTTCAGTAATATTTTATTTGAATATATTGTATTTCTATGAACTTTAACGTAAAGCAATAGAGTACAATTTCGCGGCAAAAATTACCGGTTACCGGGACAATTTAACGTTAACTAGTACAACTCTACCGGGTACTGGTACAATTGGCCCTTTTTGTAGTTTTATTGTTTTATAGTTAATTAAATTTTACACTAGTTTAATAGAATCATAATATACTAAAAGTATATTAAATTATCTAAACAGTCAAGTAAAAATTATTTTTGTAAGTCTTCTAGTTTTAGCCTAGTGCTCATGCAAATTCGGCGAAGTTCATAACTTAACGGTTACTGGGCCGTTTACCTTACCAAATAATGTAGTTAGGCTCATGTGATGTGTATATGTATTAGCTATGTAAGACTGCCGATTATTAACCGTTTAGATAGTTGCGCACGATTACAAATCCCAGAGGATCGGTTTGTAACTACTGCGACTGCGGACCGCGAAAGTCTGAATCTATAAATAAGGAAAATGTGTTATTTATTCATTTATAACATTTCTGTTCAATTTTCTAATTGGTTGGGTAACTCTCATAAAATGATTATCCTATAAAATAATACCTATGCACCTACTTGAATCAATATAGGTACTTAACTACCTAATCCATCCCTATAAAGTGCGTATGTTTGTATGTCTGTCTGTATGTATGTGCCCGAAGTTGCTCAAAACCCTCACCACTATAGATAATCATATAGATCTGGATGCGCTGAGTTCAAAAAAACTATTTTTTAGGACAAATGACCGAGATCCGCGCCAAAGGCGCGGAATCTCGGTCCTTTGTATTAAATAGTTAAAAAATAATACAGGCCACTAGATAAATAAGTTATTTTCTTACTTACCGACCTTGTTTTTTGACTCTTTCAATTGTAGGTATAACGTAAATTATATCTCCAAATTTTCGATGAATATAACTCCAACGAAAATGCTTAAGTCAAACAAGTAATAAATACCTATTAAAAGTAAATATGTCGATAGCTTTATATTGTATAATATAAAGTGACACACTCAATAAATCACAAGAAAATTACTCTGATTAATTTTCACTGCTAAAAATGAGATACCTATCTACATCTTTTACAAAACATCATATATTGGAACATCGTATATTGAGCATGATATAGGCACCTACCTATATCATGCTCAACACCCAAATAAATTGGAATAAGGGCAGAACCTTGTCCAAGATTATTTGGGATCGGCGCAGTAGGTATGTCCTTTTCCGCAATACTTCTCTATTAGGTAGACGTCATCTCGATAGTCATATCACCATTCAATATTATACGTTCATACAACAATCTACTAGCAAAAAATCAGCTCACATTGTTTAAAAAAAAATACAGTCGATTTCAGAACCTTTTTTTTTAAATCGTTTAAAAACAACTTCAAATTGATCGGCTTTGGCTTATAGGTCAACTCCAAAGCTTACGTTACCACATAGCCTCATAACTAATTGGCCCATAGCCAACACAGAGCTGTTCTTCTAAGTTTTAATATAGAAACGACTGGTATTAACAAGGTGGCTTGTTACTCTATTTTCATGCTGAAAGCCCCTTTGTTTTCAGTTTCTAACAAGCCGGGCTTTCAGGATTGGATCTTGTTAGCGTTATAGGGTTAGTTATTTATGACTAGGTGCTGTTTAACCGACTGTGGATGTTCTTTGTGAAGTTATGACGTTTATGAGTTGGGGCTTTAACGAAGATTGTTTTTATGTATGAGAGATTTTTGAAGCTGATTTTTGTAGCCTTATCGGTAATAGAAATGTTAGTACCTAATTGAAATAACTTTAGGTACTAGTTTGTTTCTGAAAGGCCGTGTTATTTAAATGAATTGTCTTGAATAGCTTGGTATGATTTTTGATATGGATTCTATAAATAAATAATCATCATTGTTCAGCTTTAAGTAATTTAGAAAAACACGAATTTAATCTTGGATAAACAAATAGGTACCTACTTACCTAATTTATAAAGACTTAACCATTTATTTTCCATATGATTAATTCTATATGTCTAGACTAGTACCTAATAGGTATTGATGTTATATAATAATCCATATGAATAATGTCATATGTAATATACCTATGTATGTCCACAACGCTACATATTTGGTAGGTCGTATCAGGATTGTATGCCAACAAAAATAAATGAAAATCCGTTCATAACTTTTTCCCTAATATGACCGTTACGTTGAATCACGGATACAGTTATGCTTGTAAATCTGTCTCATATATTCAAATAAGTTCCTTAAATGTCCCTTTAAAAGATACCTTTATAATTTAGCACGTATTTCTCTTTAGTAATGGTGGAAATATTTTCTCTGCAGTGAAGGCAAATACATTGTACCTACGTTATTGCAATTTATTGTGTTCTTGTGACAGATATTGGCAGAATAAATAAGTACCAGTGCAACACCAAGTTTGTTGCTTGATTTTAACATATGAAATTTTCGTGAATTATTTTCAGTAGTAAAAATGAAACGGATGATTCTTTCAAAGGATCTGGTTTTGCATCTTTTAGTTCAATCATTGTTCTGTCAATTATAAAAGACAATGCGATATAATTAACATAAAATAAAAATTTATATTTTTTCACTCTTCAACTCTTTAATCTATACTAAGTAATATACTTATAAAGTTTGATTGAACGCGCTAATCTCAGGAACTACTGGTCCGATTTGAAAAATTCTTTTTGCGTTTGATAGCCGGTTAACTCAGGAAGGCTATATAACATCACGCTGCGACCAGTAGGAGCGGAGCATAGTAACTAACTACACGCGAACGAAGTCGCGCGCGGCCGCTAGTAGGTAAAACATAAAAACTTAACAAAAAAACTTCTAAAATTGTCAGAATCTCTAATCTTATCTGCTTTGGCATATACCTAAGTCTCATTAAACGATTCTTAGGTTAATGTTTACAAAGTATATATACCTAGGTACTTTAGCTTTAGCTACCGTAGCTTTCTATCATAAATAACTGGTAGGTACCCAAAGTTACTTTATTTCACAACTCTAGTTCATCCCTCTCGAGAATCTAACAAGAGACCACAAAACATAGAAGAATAAGTAACACAACATGAATCAAACAATTTATTCAGCTGAATATCCTTGGTATCGTAACAATAATTGGAAAAAGCTTTCACCCCGGCCACCCTATCGCAGGGGTGTGTGTGGCATGCGAATGTCACAGTAGCAGTGGCGATGCTGATCCGACTTGCATTTCCTGCACTGTTTTAAAGTAAGGACTGCAAAAAAAGCAAATAAGGGAAAATTAAAAAAATAAATTTCCAGTTTTATTTACCTATTGTTTTCACAATAATTGCTTGCTGCACTTACAGTACCTAGATAGCTACCAAAGCACGCAGCAAGCTAACAATCTAACATTAAGCTATTAAATTCATACAAATATTTAATATACATTTGCTACTATACATAGGTACTTCAGACTCATGAGCAATTAGAACGTTTATAATTTTTTTAAAGGGAATTTATATCTCTCTCATAGGTCATCTGCATTTTTTGACATCAAGCGACCAAAAAATCGGCCTGCAATAGCGATCAAAAAAACATTTAGGTACAAGAAACCATTGAAGATGAGCGATTTAAACTCTAATATAAAATCGCTCTTTCTCATCATCATCATCCCAGCGTTAATCCCAGTCGCATCCGAAGCCTTTTCAGCTTTGGAGTCTGGGGTCCGCTTTACCAGTCCAACTGCTGATATGGCTAAACTTCGACATTTTCCGTGAAGCGACTGCCGTCTGACTTCCACAACCCGAAGGCGACATCGAAGCATTGCAGTTAGACCAATTGTTGGATTTTTGAGGGCTCCAACAACCCGTAACGACTGCCACTACATGTTCGTATGGCAACCGGTACCAACGGCTTAACGTGCTTTCCGAGGCACGAACAGACCAGTGCAAATATGCATATTCATGCATACAAATACTTGCACTGTGCGGGGATCGAACCCGCGCCACCTTGCGCAGCGGCCGCGTCCGCTACCGCTACGCCACGGAGGCTGTCCTTAAATCGCTCTTTCTGTTCTTATAATATTACACTGGGCTTTTTCTCTGCTAAAAATATTCCATTCCAAAATATTTCAATACTTAACCGACATACCTACCCATAGTTGACATACCCATAAACAACATACGAGTCACATGGATCAAATTGTAGCGCAAGACACCTATCTAGACATCCGTTGCATAAGGACATCTATTGACAGCTCTAAATAGCAATCATACTTGTAGTTCCTAATCGCTAGAACAATCGTATATATAATTCATAATCAATTACAAGGAAGCTCTTATATGTTGCAATAAGCAAATAAAACTGCAAATCACGTTCAAACCACACAGGCCAACTTAAAACGCGACGACCTGGGAGGTAGTGTAATCAAGATACCTAATATGCTAACAAAATCCAAGGTAAATGAGTGTAAAAAAAATCTACCCTTTTCCATATACTTAGATTCTGACATAAAATGACACACAATGATTACAAACTAAAAATAAAATAAAAATGTGTCTGACAACGAGAAAAGAAAAGCTGTCAAAGTATGTAAATAAATGTCGCGTAGGAGTGCACTCTGTCCAATCATGAGATTACAAAGTAACACAACTTGCATCCTTTTGAGGATAAACTAATCCACGGAATAAACTGTGAACGTCTTTGTAGGCGTGGGCTTCAGTCATTAGATGCTAGTTTTATTTACCTAATCTGACATTTAGTAAAAAGGTCAAGCTCTGGCAGGCGTACCAACAAAACGTCGAACTTAGTGCCTCAGTTTACCGCTTGAAACATTTTCTTTTTGTTTAAAAGTAATGGATATCTATATCTGTCGGTGAACGTAAACGTTGTATTATTCCAATTTTAAGGGGAAATTTTAAAGAGACGTTTTCATAATGATTGGATGCGATTGACCCGGCAGCCGGCTGTTTAGATATATCTTTAACTATCTATATGGTTTTATTTCTTATTCAAAGTGAGATTTTTGAATTAAAGTTATAATATATTAACGTTATATTTTCTTCTATTTACGCCTCTTTTATAGGTATATCTAAGTAGGTACTAACTACTTACGGAGGCTTGGTGATGGTATCGCATCCTATTGCCTTCTTAGTTTTTACTTAGCATTTATTCTGACTTTTTCTTTGGCTCTCCAGAGCCCTATTGTGACATATGTATGGCCTACAAACTTCCTTAAAAATTGGGTTTTCATACCTAATGCAAAAATACTTTAAAATACTTCAAAGACTCTCAGTTAAACAAAAAACTATTTAGTTGTAGGTACTTATAAAAAATATATTTTTAATTTTATTGCCTGTTCATATTGTGTTACTGTTTGTGATGACTATAATGTGTATATTATTGTAGGTACATAATGACAATAATAGGCTATTTGACAGATTTATAATTTTTATCTTGAATTACTTGGTTGCGGTTAAGAAGTTCATCCAAAGTATTTTTTTTAATTTTAAATACGTATTTCGTAAGAAATATGCAAATAAAAATTCAAAATTCAAATAAGCCGCGAAAACGATATAATCAGCAATATGGCGTAGCGCCTGGTAAATGACGTCACAAGCGGTTTTCGGTTCTCAGTGGTGTTTGTTTTTAATTATTATTTGCTGTTGTTATCTAATAAAATGGTTTACAAGTGGTGTACTGTACTGGGTTGTACAAATAAATCGATAAAAACCCCCGAAAAACAGTTTATAAGTTTGCCGGAAACAAGCGTATGACGTCATCGCGACATTAGCCAATCCGGATCGTTTCACAATGTGTGGCGCGAGAAACAAAAAGCCAAACATATTTTTGTGTTTTGGATATAATAATTGTTATTATTTTTTATTAAAACTCTTGTAAATGATATAAAGAACCCTCATTTTATGCAATTAAAGCAAAAAATCACAAATAATTGAATACTGTCAAATAGCCTATTAGACAGCCTCCGTGGCGTAGCGGTAGCGGACGCGGCCGCTGCGCAAGGTGGCGCGGGTTCGATCCCCGCACAGTGCAAGTATTTGTATGCATGAATATGAATATTTTGTACTGGTCTGGTCGTGCCTCGGAAAGCACGTTAAGCCGTTGGTCCCGGTTGCCCTACGAACATCTAGTGGCAGTCGTTACGGGTTGTTGGAGCCCTCAAAAGTCCTACAATTTGTCTAACTGCAATGCTTCGATGTCGCCTTCGGGTTGTGGAGGTCAGACGGCAGTCGCTTCATAGAAAATGTCGAAGTTTAGCCATATCAGCAGTTGGACTGGTAAGACGAACCCCAGACTCTAAAGCTGAAAAGGCTTCGGATGCGACTGGGATTAACGCTCGGATGATGATGATAATGACAATAATTAATGACTGATCGTTTTCACGGACATAAACATAGTATTTTCAAATACCTATCTATATATAAATTATAAGGCTGCTAAAGATAACAATAAATAATCAGATAAACACTCTTAAACATTTATTTATTGAGGTGCAACCAAAAAAGTGGCTATTTGGTTTTTATGTGAGTTTTAGTTATGGTTCCTAAATTGGTATCATTATGTAAATATCGATTGCCTAGCTATCAAAGAACCGATTAGCCTGCAATTTACAAGTAGCGATACCGTAAAATTAATTTGAAAATAATCTGTTGATTTGTTTGTTTTTGCTAGCGCTACCAAAGCCACTCTCGGGGAGCAATCTCGACGCTCCATCTTGCGAGATAAGATTATACCTACTCAGCTAAAATATAAGATACAACAAACTAAAAAATAACCTAATGAACGTCGAATTTTATTCACCATTCCTGTTTTGAAAATTCAAAAATACTCGAAAGTATGGCGGTGTCATGCTGTCCCATAATGTAGAGCATTTTATTCGAACATTTACAGGTTTTTGGCGTTACATGTAATGCACAAATGGTGTTAATATTACATTTTATGCCTTTAGAGAGTCGGTTGTGGTTGATTAAAAATTTGTCGTGTGATTCTTTTTTTTGTTCAATGTTATTTCTGAGCCGTGAGAAGGCTCTACGGCCTTTGGCGAGTAAATGAACTTTGGTTAAGCACCTTAACTCCGCGCTTATTTGTTTTTTTCTCCCTTTATTACTTTGCGATCTTTTAATCTTGATGAAATTGCCTAAAAGAATATTACATTAGGTACTGATTTGTATTTGGGAGGTTAATAAAACCTTTACTTTAGGTACATTTAGGTATGCCTACTCTTTCCAGATAGCTTATAAATGGGCAGAAATTCCTAATCTACAGAGAGCACTATGTCAATAGCGCAGGCAAACTTCGACTATCAATAATGCACGGGCCACTTACACAATGTTCCATCGGGAACAGAAGACGAAGATCGAGAAAACACCAGTCCCCGCTCCAAGGACAGGCATAATGCAATAACAAAAATATTTACCAAAGCTCCAAGCGAATAAAAAGATGTCCCTTAATGCGACCCCAGATGCACTCCACCTATTATTTGTTTCCCCAGAAAAGGTTACCTCTGAAAGGAATATGAATATAGGTAATGTAATGCAAATACGGACTGTGGGTCGCCCGAGTCCTGACACTATTTCCTTTTCTTCTATTTACCCGAGGGCACCTCTGGGAACAATGTTATTAAAGGAAGATAAGTGAGGCGAGAGGGATCCTATCTTATCGACCATTCATATTTCGATCTAAAAAGTTGTGTGTAAATAGATAAATAAGGATGGCCCACACATAAGGAAATGATTCTCTGACGATCCTTTCATATTCAACTCGATATACCTATCTGGTTACTCAATACCGAAGTAGAATGAGACCTTCAGCGATTAAGCAATAAAATTTGGTAGAGCTCGTTGCGTTTTTCGCTTCGAGCGTCAGTTAATCGAAAAGCGCTGACGTTTAAACGGCATATCTAATCCCCTGCACTAATTCAACCGCAACGATTACTGGCGTGGATCAATCAGACCCAACTAGTTCAATTAAAAATTTAAAACCGTCTCGTGCAATCTTAATATACATAGAAACGGAAAGTTAGCGTTATTCGTATGAGTCACGAGACCGTAGTACGCATCAGAGTTATAACCACCGCATCACAGATTACGACACGCTCGTAAAATTCCTCCGCCCATTGACTAAAACAATAAAACGCGATTTGGATCAAACGGTGTCACTAGCCCGGTGAAGTTCAAGTGCGCTATTAAGTTGCACAACAGGCAATAAACATTTGAAATAAAAATGTAAATATTCGCGTCGTAAAGTGTGTATCATTTATAATAATAGCGTTTTCGAGATGGTTATTTTTATCCGGGTATCGGTTGGGTCGTAAATGCCGTAGACTAGAAGCAGACGGGTTTTACGGTGCGGCTCGAGACTGGCGGTGAACAGGTGATGAGGTGTCTTCAGTTTATAGCCTGCAAGAGCGCTGCATCTTTCACAAGCTATTGTATTATGGCAGCTCAACTAGAACGATAAATACTTACACTGAGTTTTTGGTACCAACCTACCTTGTTATGTAAACTCTTCAAAAACTAAACAGGTGTTTGAACAGTGAGTATTTATATAAACAAAAAGTAAATAGGTAATGTTGTGCGTGAGTAGGCAATGATTGCGCAACACCGGCTTAGCGAATAGGTACCAAACATGACCTAATTAAATTAAATAGAACGCATTTAGAATGTAGACACCTATAGGTAATAAGCAGGTGCGAAAAATAAAATAAATTCTTCCAACGAGAAGGCAGTAATTTTCTAGGCTACATGGCTTTAAGTAAGTATTAATTTTTAGTGGCCAATCGATTGTTAACCTTTATTTTTACTTGGTTTCAGATAAACAAGGAATTTGGATGACACATACCTAAATGGATGCCTGCAACTTGAGTCAAGAGAAAAAAAATATGAGGTATGTTATTATTATTGCTGTTACATACTCAAGTAGGTATACTTACCTATTTACCTGTATCGGCCATTGAAAACTGTAGGTATAACTAAAAGAGTGGTTTGACTCATTAAGTAACATTAACGTGTCTTACGACAACCAGAAGTTTAAGTACCTACTATTATGGCAAGACTGATAATTTACAAAAGCCAACATGTTTTCTGACATGTTACTACTTTACCTGTTACCTATATTATCTATCATTCTCAGACTTTTTTGAATGCATAGGTAATTAGGTAGGTACCTACCTACTATATTCATTTACGTACCAATGAAAGTTAATAATTAACTTTAACTATTTAAGTAGCTACCACCAAGAAATCGTCAGGTGATTTTCCTCACCAATTCACCATGATTCCCGATTTAATTTGATTTAAAGAAAACAGAGTGGAGTGTTACATCGTCCAAACATATTGGACAAATACGACAATGCAGAATATTTCCTGTTTCAATCACGATTTATTTTTTCGAAAATTGCTTAAAAGTTTCAGCCTAGTACCTACCTAAGTAGGTAGGTAGGTACCAAAATAGTACCTATTTTTAATTTGTGGTCTTCCCGTATAGGTACCTACCTAATATAAATACTTACCCATTTGTTTTTTTTCATTTTAAAAACAACACTGTGCCTGTAAATTAAATAAAAATTTGAAAGAAAATGTTAAAAGCCTAATTCACAATAGAACAATAAGTAACTTCTGCTCTTCAAAATTTGAATAAACACAGTAGGAATGTTGTAATAACTTTTATCAAAGGCAGCCGTTCCCAAAATTAGGTAACCTTGTACAAAAAGGCCCTTCACAACATCAGGCCGAAAGTACATAGAAGAATTTCCTACAATATCTGCAAAGGATTATGGGGGTCTATCCCAACATTACGTGCCTAAATTGAAGAGGTAGCCCATTGTAGAAACTAAGGCAGCTCGGTAAAGGGAATGTGCTTAGTTAGGAAAATGTTGGGGTCTACCTAATTTAGGTAGGTTATGTTACACGTTAAATACCCTTGAGCTGGTTAGTAGTTTGAGTTAACTTACGGAACGGGAAAACGCGTGTACAGTCGTCAGCACAATGGTTGTGCGACTTTAGTTTAGCAGGCCGTTTTATTAAAAGTTTTGTCCATAGGTAAAGTGAGTTTGTGTGAACAGGATTTTTAGGTGCCTAAAAATTAAAAATATACCAAGTTTTTAGGACCGTTAAAAATAAACAAAATAAAACTACCTACTTGGCAAAATTGTTGCAGGTTATTGTGCAAATGTATAAACCAGATTGAGTCCAAAAAGAAGAAAAACCATTGATGTCGTACATTTTCCTTTACATAAAAACAATAAAATATTTTTTATTTGTTTCTCTATAAGAGCACTTTGTTCAACCACATAATTTATGTGTTGTTTTAATAGTAAATCGGTTAATGACCTTGTAATAGCACAATAAATGCATGACGATTAACGATAAACACGTGTCGGCATCATAAAACCGTTTCGAATTAAACTGCGACCGTCTAGAATCTGTCTGTCTAGGCACGGACCGAATGGCTCTTTTATTGGCGATTCAACGCTACGTCATCTCATTTTACGGTGGCGCCTAGATACTTATACGAAATCACATAAAACCAAACACGTCATTGAGACTACTATAATGTTCTATTAGGGGCAATTTAAACAGCTCCTTACAATTTTACGATTTCGACGGCGGTTTATGGTGTGGCACGCGCTTGAGTTTGCTCGTAAAAACCTACGGTCACCTGTTGTGTGTTATCCTTTCTACAATGTGTCAATAAAATTTTGTCAATGGACGACGTTTTAATGTGCCAATTATGGTTCGATGTTTCATTCACAAGTTCCAGTTTTATGGCTTGGTTTGTGGCGTTGTGGCGCTACGCTCCATTCCCGTAGGAAAGTTTCCGTCGCACGGACGGGCCTTCAAGCGTGAATTGATAAAGCTTTACCTAAATTATACCAAAAATATTTTTAGTTTTCGTTTGACAAACACTTCCTCAATAGATTAACTTTTTCTTTCTTACTTGCCGCCTGATGGACTGATTTTGATCAAGAAAATAATTACGAAGCGTAACAATATTCGTTAGCACTGTACCTACAAGAATGAATGTTTATGAACGGCTCCTTCACGTAAGTAGGTATTTTACGGGACCATATTTTGGACGCAACTGTACAGAAGTGGGTAGGCTTATGGGTTCATTTATTTTTACATGGGCATTTCTTGCGAATTTATCTTTCCCTATTGCTATTATTTCTTATTCTCACGTGTTTTCATAGTGCTATATAGCTTTCAAACAACATTGGATAAAATGTTTGCTAATATATTATGTATAAACCCCCGTATGCATGTAGTTTTATGTAGAAAGAGTAGGTACCTAGTGTTCGTAAAATATAGGTCATAATGAAATGTTTATGATTAAACTACTGTCTTTTTGAATGAGAATCTATTTTTTTTTCGGGTTTTTACTGTGGTAGACAAGCATGTTTATTTTATAACATAATTTAGTATCTACCTACAGCAAAACGAAAAGTAGCTTCTCCAATTTTATTATGTGTAACGGGATTTATTGTGATGCCGTCGGCATATCAATTGGTATAGAATAGGTACCTACATACACTGTAACAATCACGTAGCTCAGCATTATTTCCTGAAAAAAATATAACAGAGAAAAGGAAAATTCAGCAGATTTCTTATAAACACACGTAGTCCTACGCCATCGCCCATAACTCAAATGACTGCATACGTCAGGAATATAAAGGAGGAACTTTAGCCAAGCCCCACCTAAAATAGCATGGCCGTTCGTTCGGCGAACACCCGCCTCGCGCCGATTGGCGGAAACTCAAATAAACCAGTTTACCCTGCCCAATCAGCGCGAGGAATATTTAAAAGGCAATTTAGAAGACATCTTGGGAGGTATCCTTATCTCTGTCATTACGTATGCGAGTAAACGTGACGGGGCACTTGTGAATGTAGTGGTGAGTCGTTGCGTTGCCTCACGTTTTACATAGATGGCGCTAGTTATTATTACATAGTTCGACTCCTCCACGTTAGATGGCGTGGCGAGCTGGTGTAATCTTATAAGAGTCAGCTGTTGGTAATGGGTTTGTGATGGTATCCAGCAAAAAGTTTTTCTAGAAATAGATTCAAATTTCCAATTCTGATTGGTTTATAGTACAAAATATTTATCGTTTGTCTTTATTTGATATGTATTGTTTTTGAAACATAAGAGTTTTTAAATTTAATATAAAATCCAATCCAGAGTCGCTTGTTTTGCGGAAATAATTGTTTGTAACATTCATTTAAATTAAGAATTCGCTGAGCAATAGATGAGTTCCTCGCCTACCTTCCAGTCTGCATGAGCTAGCTCCAACTAGGTACTTACCTTATACAGTTTCTTTCATATCTTGTAGAGTCAGTTAAATCAATCGTTTTATTATAACTATCAATTTAATCTGACGGCGATATTAGATACCTATAGGTATAGGTACAAACTACAATACTATAATTTTAATTCGCAAGAAATGGCTAGGTTTAACTCAGTAGTCTGCTCAAATTCCTTGACTGTAGGTAGATAGGTAGGTACTTACCTATAAAATTAGGTACTAATTTACTGCATTACTATACCTACATTTTTACCTCCTACTATACCAATTGACCTTGTGTTGATCAATAATCAGGTAGGATTCATTAACATGATATCAACTCGTCATTTTAAATATTACTTACCCACAGCAGAGACATTACAATATTTAACCATATTATGTTTAAATCTAAGTCTTTTTTACCTATACCTAAGTACCTAAATTATAGGTACGTAGGTAGGTACCTATCAAGGTATATTCAACACAGTCATGCATTCTTCTGACAAATATTCAAATATTTCAATAATACCTAGGTATCATTTGAAGTTCAGGAGACATAAATTCATAATCACATGAAATACTTAAGTAAAATTAAACCCCTATTAACCTACTAATGTAGGTAGTTACAGGAAATGATACCTAATTAGGTACTTAGATAATTTAGACTAAATCTCATAAATTTGTCTAGGTGAAAGAATTTGAATTAATAACGAATTAAGTGTATTTATGCACTAATATTTTATTAATAACTAAAATATCTACTTTTAAAAGTTTAAGTGGAAATTTTGTTAGCTTTTAATTACCTCCTATCTATCTATAGAATTATAATTTCATCCTATAAATTAGGTATAGGTAAGTTGAGAAACCTGTTACTACGATTTTTTTGTTGAGGTGGTTTTTACGTAGAAACCTGCTTGTAGGTAACCCAATTGTATGCAAGGTATGTATAGAATTTTAAGTAGGTACCTACGTAGGTGAATTGTAGGTAGGTATATTTTGTAGTTTAACACTGCTTAGGTATTGTAGGTACTGACCTCACCTAAGTCTATTTCTTATTGTATCTACAAGTATACCTATAGGTAGATACCTACTTACTGTTATTTATGGAAATATAGACTGTAGGTATCTAACAGGGGGAATAATACCTACCTATTTTTGTTTATTTTCGCAAATAAACAAAATTAGGTAGGTATTATTACTATAGGTAGGTACCTACACCTAATATTTATTCCTTAAAATCCCTGAATATGTTAGTTACCTATTAAAAACCATAAATAAAGCGTCTAAGTTCGATGAATACTTTAAGTAGGTACCTAAGTAGGTACCTATGTTTCAAATAAGTACTTACTTAATATATGTCTGTAATTACTTCATCGTATACGTACTTAATTCGATATTGAAACAGACTCATAATAGCACCTGTGATCGCTATGTAGGTAGATACCTACCTACCCAATAACGCTATATTTTTTTGTAAGTAGGTAGGTACCTATACCTAGATGATAAAATAGCATTACCTAAGTATAGGTAAATTACCTACCTTGTAGGTACTTAAGTGGATGGTACGTAGCTACCTACCTACTTTTTTACTACTAATTTGATTTAGGTATGAGTTAACACTCAAGCTTCAGTAGTGATCAAAAAGTGTCTTGTTTTAATAGTAAATTCTTAAATCAACAATAGGTAGGGCACCTGTTTACATTCAGTTAACAAAAATAGAAAATGGTTTTCACCCAAAAGTAAGCAGATTATAATTTTTATTAAATAGAAAATGTACGTATGTGTAATGTGTGTGTGTGTGTGTATGTTGGTAATGTACAATGAGTACCTATTAATATAAGTACCTACCTATTATAAAATAAGTACCTACACATTACCTACCTATAGGAAACATAGGTATTTTCTCATAGAGGAATATAGAGACGTCAATTTAAAAAAAAAACCTGCCTACCTACTTAATACCTTACCTTACCTTAATATTAAGCAAGAAGGCTTTTAAGCGGTTTTATTCTTTTTCATAACAACTTCTAAAAAATCTTATAAACCTATAGGTAAATAAGTATTTATTATATGTATTTATCGTCGCTTATTCTCACTGTAGATATATACCTAACTCTATCATTTAGGTACTTACTTACCTACATACAAAGAATATAAAAAACTAGTTGTAATTTTAATTACACTTGTTATTTAAGCTGTGCATCCTTGAGCTCATTATCTATGTTCTGCAGTCACCACCTACAGGATAAATTTGTGTCCTCTGTTCTCGTTAACTTTAGGTACTTACCTAGGTCTCTTTCATACATTTTAGCCGACGGCCCTACTAATCTCTATTAGTTAAAAAAGGGGTCACTGACTTTCGTATGTACCTAGGTACCTAATATTTACCTAAGTTTAACTAAACTTTTTTTAACCTCAATAAATTTAGAAATAATTGGTGACACGGTTGACGCAGTGACTATGCATTAAACTCTTTCAGTGTGATTTGATTCGACGGAACATATAGGTACCTACTTACATATTTAATTGAATTGCCTACAGCTATTTGTTTCAGGGCTGGCTGTTTGTGTATATGAGTTTAAATGTTTGTGAACGCCCACAAGACAGCAGAAAATGCCAGAGTAGGTACTAAGGGCAAAGCTTTAAAAATTCAAAAAACTGCAGCTAACTAGTAATTGAATGAGTGATTGTTATAAGTTTATTTAATACTTAGGTACTTTATCATAGTTGCAACTCGGCCCGGTTTGATGGCCATAAGCTCATCCACTATTAGGTAGGTACCTACCAACTACCGAACTGGTGTAAAAGGGATGTAAGTAGGTAGGTACCTACCTTCACCTGCCTAAGCCATCAAGGATTAAAGGCGTGATATATTAACAACAAAGTAGTCGGAATCCCTCAAAAGTATTCTGATACCTACCTATATCAAAATTGTTGGTTTAATTTTTTTATTTATCATGATTAAAATACCACACCTAGGTATTATAAATACTTAGCAATGGCTATAATTAAGTAGGTAATATTTATATCTAACCTTGAGTTGTAGAGATGGCGACGAGAAGAATGTCTGTTTGATTCGAACGATAAATGTACTTAAATGTAGTGTCATTGTCGTACTGATAGGTAGGTAGGTAGGTACCTACACATTCTGTTCTGCGGCTTATTTTGTACCATACAGTATTAAAGTCTCCCATGTAAAAAAATAATTACAAATATAAATTAAATGACAGCTGTATTAATTATTTTGATTTTAGAAGACTTCTTTCGGCCAACCCACACTACCGCTACTGCATGTAGGTATTAAGTATTTTCAATATTATGAGTTGATATTCATTAAGTAGATACCTACCTAATTTCCAAGATTTAGCCAATAAATATTAAATTTTCCTGTAAGATAACTAAAAATTTCATCATTTGTACCTAAGTACTTATACCTACTTATTTTTTTATAATAACTATTCCGATACTTAAAAAATAATAAGTAAGCTATCTAAGTACTTAGAGTTAATATAAAATGATTAGGTAGGTACTGTTACCTAGGTAGCTAATTAGTCAATCAAATTAGGTAGATATCTACTTAGATAGAAATTTTACACCCTCGTAGGTATCTAGGTACGTCTTGCTTTTTTGCTTTTTAGGTTACAAAATGATAAAATTGCTATAGGTATTTAGAGTGTAAGGTAAGAGTACCTATTTCCGTTAATGTCCCGGTAGCCGTTAACTAGTCAGTTTTTTAATATTAGCGTCTTTCTAGCAAAACTAAATTAAAATTTGCAAATAGCAATTTATTCTTGGTACTATTTTATACAATTCTGATGGCAACACTCACCAAAAAGTTTAATAATGTAAAAACTGTGAGAAAATAAAAGTATGGTATAGTAAAATTATCTATAAGTACAAAGTTCTGTCAGTGAACTACGAACCCACCCGGTCGCAGAAATTATCTAGCCATACTTCGACGGATAAAATTAAGGTAAAAGTGTTAATTTTTTTAATAAATTGTGTATATTATTTAACGATTTAATCTATAAATTGAGGTAAATCTCATCGAAAAGTAAATAATTTTACATGTTACATCTATTGGTACACTCAAACCCCTACTTGACCTAGTACCCGGTAAAAATGTGCGATTTTTACCGAATATTGGTACACTATCAAACCAGTTACATACGTTGCACCAAAACCCGTTATTCTATTCTTATTGCTTTGGAATAGATCTCATTTTCCTTTGAAACTGTAGATTATTTTAAATATTTTCTGACGGATACTGGGGCATGCCTTAACAGCTGCATTTAAATCCGTTTGTAGTCCTTATTGTCTTGAATTAAGCATTATTTTCCTTTGAATGAAAAGGATGTAGTTACTAGACATTTAGTTTGTTTTGGTACCACGTGAATTTGGTTGCGTTTTTTTTGTATGGTTTACCACTTTTTGTACTGGTTGCGTTACAAGCTTTTCATGAATCAGCTATGAAGTAGATATATAAAAAAGCCTACTGCGACTAGAATGTGAATAATTTGTTTTGGAAAATTAAGAAAAATAAACACGTTTATTTCTTAGCAGATGGTAATTTAATTATTTAAACATGGTTTTGGGATTTAACAGCATAGTGGTCAAGTATTTTATCATGCAACGTACACCATGGTACACCTACCATGTACTACCATTTGCTCCATGGTACTCCAAACAGTACGGTATATTGTAGTATTGGTACGATATACCGTACGGTACTCCAAACAGTACGATATATGGTAGTATACCGTACTGTTTGCAGTACCATGGAGAAAATGGTAGTTCCTAGTTGAAACTGAAGCAAGGGCGAAAAGCTCTTGGCTATTTCATTTACATAACGCAGTTCGAGTGCTAACATATGTCTTTCTTTTATTTATTTTTTGATGACTATGCCTCATTAATTGGAACTCTCGTCTACATATTCTTACGCCCGTACTTTCCCATATTTCCAGCACGGCTTTCATTTGTACGCATTAAGTCACTCACGTGAGTTCTGATTTGGGAGCAAGTCTCAGTCAGAACAGGTGTTAAAAAATCATTAATAAATACTAAAGATTGATTTGCCATAATTGAATCTTTCTAGAGATTATTATTATTTAAAGGTAATTATTTTGCATATTTATCTACCTTCAATTATTTTTCGAAAGATCTAACTCATTCCATGTTTTCAAACTTCTGGTGCCGTAAAAACCTTCGAGCTGACTTGCTTGCTTGAGTGTGCCGCCATAATAAGAGATACCCTGGATCACAGGCAAATGAAGGGACACGGGTGGATTAAAACAGACCCTCACCCTTCCGCTCCGCTCAATGTGGACTTTTTTTGGATGAGAATACATCATATGACTTTTTTTTTAATAATTGAGCACAAAGCGCCACCTAGGCTGGAGGAAAGCTCAGCTTGGACCCAACAGCGCTGTGCCATAGTCACAACACTTGGTGCCGGTGATATCTCACTCCCGGCCGTAGTACAGTTCATGGTCGAAAGCGAAGAAGGAAGGAGCGTGGGGGATGCTATGGCCTCTTTTTGCGAGAAGGTAGTGCATGCAATGGAGGCTGCAGAAAGGGAAAAAGAGCATGACTCTCACTCCACTCGCATGAGAAGGGTTTGCTAGGCGTCAAGGGCGCTTCACGATCTTTGGCCAACATAAGAAGGATCATGCGGGCGACGAAATTGGGGCCGTATCGTCGCTCGAGCGTGACATGCAGTATGCGCAGCTTAGTGGAAGGATATGTGGTCGAGGGATCGACCGCACTTGGTCCCCACGTGTGTGGGGCGAATATACAAGTATCTGCCGGGTCCCCGACTCATGGTACTGGAAGGAATAGTGGACGTTTAGATGGTAGAAGGCCGACATAACCCTCCCTTATTCCCAGACGAAATAAGGGGGAAACTTTTTTTATCGGATTTATCCACGATAAAAAAGCAAAAGGTCGCATCTTAAAAACCTTCTCAAGTCGCCTCCCCACTCTACCGATTTCTACTCCTACTCCTTCAGAGTGCACGTCTTCTGTCCTTTACTTTTTACACGCTTTCTTATTGCAGGTATGCCGAAAGAGATTTTATATGATATAATCATCTCTGTACCTTTTATCTGTTCTGTTTTTTCTTTTTGTTAATATATTAAATGGTAAAATAAATAAATAAATAATTTCAGATGTCACTAAGGAGCAGTTATTGGATAGTGTTAGTTTATTTATTAAAAAAATTAAGCGAGAAAATGCTTTTAATAATGGCAGACTCGGTCGTTTGGTTGAAGCTGCCGCCTGTAGTAGGCCAGCAAGTGTCTCAAAATCTGATGCACACCCGTGCTTTATAGTTCAGGAAAGCAGTTTAAGGGCGTGGTTTAAAGAAGTGATGGACTATTGGCACATCTCGAAGAAGGAATGACAATCCACGACGGACAGAGTTTGTTTGTTTCTTTTTATATAGGTATAGGTACTTTATAAAACATACATTATAAAAAGTTAAAACAAATCGTGTTTATTTGTTGGTTAAATACGGACCCTAATGTTTTTCAGTAATATTTTATTTGAATATTTTGTATTTCTATGAACTTTAACGTAAAGCAATAGAGTACAATTTCGCGGCAAAAATTACCGGTTACCGGGACAATTTAACGTTAACTGGTACAACTCTACCGGGTACTGGTACAATTGGCCCTTTTTGTAGTTTTATTGTTTTATAGTTAATTAAATTTTACACTAGTTTAATAGAATCATAATATACTAAAAGTATATTAAATTATCTAAACAGTCAAGTAAAAATTATTTTTGTAAGTCTTCTAGTTTTAGCCTAGTGCTCATGCAAATTCGGCGAAGTTCATAACTTAACGGTTACTGGGCCGTTTACCTTACTCTTATTAGGTAGGTTGTCGAAACTGGTTTCAGTTATTTTCAGTACCTATACTTACTTAAATAATTTAGGTTACTTACCTATGGATATACAGGACCAGTATCTACTGATAGGTATATTCATAATTATGTGACTTACCAATTACTTAAACTACAGCAAGTCTCAAATCCTTTGGATGAGAGTAGACGCTGCATAAAATTCGCCTCAACTTCATATTTTTTATTATTTATTTGCCTCCATAGTGGCCCACTTCGTCCCACCGCGGCCTGCATCCCAGCAATGATAAAGACTCTGACATCATCAGCAATGGATAAAACTTTTGTTGACCTTTTGTTGCTTGAATACGAGGAGTTGGGCTACCTGATATGCGTGCTTTTGTAATGTGTCTTTTGTGTAAAATAAAATAAAAAACATTTTATTTTTATTTTACTTCCATTAGAAGTTATAGTGCACGTACAAATGATTAATATACCTAAACACCTAATTGTTTAAGAGAATACTCAGATACCTAGTAGGTAGGTAGGTACCTACCTACATCTGTATTTTTAAGTAGGTTTTATTTTTATGTCTTTCCACTTATTTTATTGAAAAGATACAACTTACCAACTGTCCTATTGTTGAGCAGGGCACCCCGTTCTCATTAATGCATCCCACAGGTATCGAAACCTATTTATGATCCTCGCATAGTTAGGTAGATACTTACCATATTTAATGTGGTAACTCAAAAAATAAAAATCAATACACAATCATCAATATGGTAGTCAATCGGCAATAAAAACGATTCTATATCCGATTATACTCGCTTCTAGTCCGGTAAATCGATTTTTTACTTCTCGAATGACGAAATCGATTGCTTATAGCAACATTGTATGGGTCTTGTACCATTGAGCGAAGCTATTATTGTAGGTATAAAAAATCAAGTTCATGGTCGTATTATTTTATTGCATATCTAAGTATTAAGAAATGTGTTACTTCAGTGTTAGATGGATTCCTGATATTCTTTTTGACCACGCTCTTCCTAAAACAGTTTTTTAGAAGATTTTTGAAAGTAGGTATTTTGTTCTCGTTTAGATTTGTTTTCATATCTTTCACGTAATTAAACCTATGAGTGATTTTATAGTTTGGAAAGTAGGTACATGGTATTTGTATCTTTTGAGTTTTCTTTTCAGTTTTATACTTATTTAACTTCGTTTTGAAGAATATTTATGAACCAAAGTGCTTAATTGTTCTGATCTAGTTTTAAAATTCACTCTATTTTATATTGATGAGGATAATAAAAAGAACATACTTAGGCATATTTAAATAGAACAGAGTAATAGACACGAAATACACCAGATATGTATCTAGGTATGTACTACCTACGTATAAAGTAGAAAGGAAAAAAAAATGCAAAAAAACTTGCCTTAAGTACCTACTTAGATAAAATTAAAACAAAAAAGTAACAAAAGAGTTTTTATTAAATCAACTATTTCCCAATGTAATGTTATAAGTATTAGGCCTCCTAATTTTAATTTATTCTCTCCAAGCTGAGGTTCAAATTCTCGTCCGAAAATTAAAGAAGTTTGTTCGGCACATCAGCCTTCCTAACCTAGAAATTTTATACCATCTCATCAAAAGTTATGTAACGAATTTTTTCGTTAAACTTCCCCACAGAAATATCTACGTAGTTATACCTACATTTTATGTCTTAAGCGTTTCTGTTGCAAGATTTTTTCGTTGTCATGTAAACAATGACAAAATGTTGGGGTTTATTATGAAGGGCATAACATGAGATGTTTTGTATCTATGGACATAAACTCACCAATATAAGCACTATGCACAACATCAGCTGAATTGTCAATATTGCTCTTAAAATATTACTGACTATACTATCGTGTATACTCGGCCCTACGTATGTAATAAGTGTGTTTTAATTTAGTTTTCTCAACTAAAATTCTACTTTATTCCTCACAAGTTAAGGTAGTTTCTTGCTTGAGGACATAGCCATGTCGTGGCTCGCGTGTATTTCCCAAAGTCGCAAATTTGTATTCAAAAGATACCTACCATCGAAGTACGCAATAACCGTAAAATGAACAATTTAAACTCCGATTTTGTCGAGTTTCGAATATTGCTCTACCATTGGAACAGTAAATAAGTTTTTACATAGGTACCTGATCTACTTATTATCGTGTATTTATTTGCTTAACTAATACTTATTTACTTTATCTGGGTGTTATGACGACTTATGTAGGTATAGATACCTACCTAGGTACTATGACATTAGGTATCCAACTACATTAAAGGCAGGTACTGTGAGGTGTGCATAATATACAGTATGTTAACTAACAGAGGGCGTTCCCGTTAACCCGAAATAGTATAGCATACATACATGCTAAAAAAATATTTCCATTCGAAAACAAAATGTTTTAAATTTTTTTCCAATAAGAAAATATTCAATAAAAATTTTAAATTGACATGTAAAAGAAACACACTGTACCTACACGCGAACTTGAAAGACGGCAACGTCGCAATTTATTTATACATGACGACTACTATTTTGATTTAAAACAGGAGGTTTCAAATTTATTTTCAATTATAATTTTTTTTGATTCGGATTTTTTTATGCTTATTTTTCTATACTGATATTTTTATTTTAATCTATTAATGATATATATTAACGAGTTTAAGGGAACGCCCTCTGTTATTTAACATACTGTATGTAGGTAGTAATACAGACTTATCAGTACACGTTGTTGGAGTATGCTCTAATTACATAATTAAATACTCCAATAACGGGTGCTAATAATATCAAATTATAAGAACATTAATCTTTTTAAGTTTTTTTTTGCCTGTACCTACACTATAGGTATGAGTGGAGTAGGTATGCTCTAATTACATCTTTAAATACCTACTCCAATAACGGGTGCTAATAATATCAAACTATAAGAACATTAGGTAATCTTTTTAAGTGTAGCAAAAATAATAAAACAACCGAAAAGACAAAACTTTATTTATCATAACAGTTAGGTATGTTTCATACACGAAATTATTACAAGCTATAATATTAAAAAGTAACAATAGGTATAGGTCTAAGTACCTACTTAGGTAGGTACCTACTTGCAAAAAATATTTTATAATTATTATCCATAAAAAGCAACTAGGTATACCTATCTAATAACAGTATTTTAACTGCACCTAACCACCTTAGGTACTACTCCGTGAGAAGTCAAAATGATAGGTACCTACTTGTCACTTTGTAGTGTTGCCAACAATAGTACCTACCTACCTAAATAAATCGAGACAATCCCCGAAATAAGACGATGCTCTATAAATTACAAGTGACACGATATAAACAGACTGTTTGTTTTATTCTTTAAAACAGTTATAATAAGAAATTTATTAGGATTAAATTCTTTGAATATTAGTGGTTAATGACCTGACACAGGAAGCGATGCAATCGTTATGGCTCAGAGTTTCTTTGCATAAATTTATAATAAATTGGCTCAAGTGAAAATGTGCAGCTTGTATCCTTACTGCCTTTTCATGGTTCAGAGTAAAATATTAAGCAGACTTTTACTAAACACTACCTTTATAAATACCTACTCAGGAAGTAGGGACTTTAGGTACTTACATAGGTATGCACAGGTACTTATAGCTGCCTATTGGTTCAATCTATTCATATTTTCTTAACTGCGCCCAGCGATTTCACCCGCATACCTATGTTTCAAACAGGTAAAATGTCCCGTGTGGTAACCCTAGTCATAAACTATCTGTGTGACAAATTTCATCCAAATCTGTTCAGTAGTTTTACGTGAAAGAGTAACAAACATCCATAAATACATACAAACTTTCGTATATAAGTATACCTAATATTAATAAAGTAGGATTTATTTATTTAAGACATAATATATACAGGAACAGATAAAACATTATTTTATTTATTTTTAGGCTACATTTTTCGGGCTTCCTTAAGAGCTAAGTACTTACTTAGAGGCGACTCGGACTATGGTAGGTACACAGTCGCCAATTAAAGGCTAACCAGCGATCTTAGAATTAGGTAACAAGAAGAATTTCTCGGTGGTAGGCCATAACATCGGCTGCCGGCAGAAGTTACCACCCACCAGACAAAGTCTTGCCGCCAAGCGATTCGTCGTGTTCCGGCATGATGTCTGGTCAAGCCGTACGGAGGACGGGTCTGAGCAGTTGTGTTGCGATGTGTGGCGGGTACGATGCGCCAAATGTTGTTGTGTCGGGAATTTGGTCGTGGAGAGTCTCCAGATTAATTTCCCCTAGCGCAGCTTCGTTTGGTCGTGTTGGTCTTGGGTTTAACATTGCATCACCTCGCTCAACTGCCATCATCCTTCCTATCCCTTAGTTTTTTAAGTGAATAGGCTTAATAAACTAGTGCGCTTTACCATCAACGATTGCATTACTGCTTACCATCAGGCGGGATTACAGTCAAGCACTAGTTTATAATAATTAAAAAAAAAAAAGAAAGGAACAGAAAAATACCTACTTATATACAAACATGATGCTTACTTCTAAAGTATACCTACCTATATGAAAGAGTAAACAAAAAGAGATAAAGACAACTTGTGTAAAATGAGAATGAAATACAAGTTACAAAACAATTCCCTGAATCTCTATTTTATATTTACCTACGATTTTTATCTGGTTAAAAACAGTTTCTCTAATTTGTATGTACCTAACTTTAAAAGTCCTTGACAGATTTCCCTACCATCTGACAAAACCATCCCCTAAAGCGTTAGTGGTTGACCAGACGACGTCGTCACTATGTCAATGCGGCAAATTTTGGATGTCCCACGAAATTAGGGACGGGTGGTGACTCTTCGCCCACTCTACATAATTTTATGAGGCTTGATAGCGGCTGGGTTTTAGGAGCGAGATAAGTATAAGTTGGCATGCTCTCAAGTCTACTATGAAATTATGAAAATATTGTGGATTGGTACATTTGCCATAGAAATAAAAGAGAATTTATTGTAGGTAATGCAGTCCGGAGTAGACGTAGCGGGTCTTGCAGGCTGTGTGTGCGATCCAATATGTCTTCCTAGAAAAAAAGAAAATGATATTATTAAAGAGGAATTTCCACTGACCTCTATTATTTACCACTGGACAGGCGACTGTCAAAGTGTTTTTATGCCCGTTTGATAATCGTCATTTTGGCGCTGTCGAACGTAACGAGTGTCCGTGGTACTAAAACTAGTGATGTCGACATCAGCGAACAAAATATATCGATAACTCTTGCTCGGTACTTTCTATTTGATGCCGTGTCCCTACTAACGTATCTATGGCGTAGACCCCTGCTTGAGAAAAGTACTCAATACTTTGAGGTATCGATACTTTTGTACCGATACTTTTACGAGTACGATACTTTTTTATCGATACTACTCATGAGTACTACCACCGATACTTTCTATTCGATACCGTGTCCCTATTTACAATATACCTACGTCAAAATTAGTCCCGTGGACACTCAATGGTGGCGCTTCAAATAGGCACAAAAATATAGCTGTCAAACTTACGGAACAGCCTATCCAGTGGTAATTATAGAAATCAGTGGGAATTTCCGAGTTTTAATGTCATTCGCAGACAGTCAATTTAGAAATACCTACTTAAGCCAACATTTAGTTGGTACAATGATAAAAAATAATGGAAACCAATTGAATTAGTCCTGCAGGTAATTACGTAACACACTACCTATCAGTAGCAAGGGGTTTCATTTTGACAGTTCAACAATATCCATTGCATTATTTTTGTTGTTAAGCAGACGCAATTTCTCACAAATAGATCAATGGATTAGCAATATGCTTCGAAATGATTCGAATTGATAGTAATAATGTATTAGTTAATTATATAATTAGGGTGCTGTACACCTGTCTTATTTGGAACAACGGTTAAGATACCTATTGTCGTACATAAGATGTTAGGTACTATCAATATTAAACGTAAGCTTAAATACCTACCATTATTTCTACATACAATAACCTTATAAAGATAAATGTAATGAATGAATGAATGTGTATAAGAGTATTAAGTATATATTATTCGTCGATTAAGTGTAATAATCAATTTTTAATTAAATAGTCTGTGGGCGTAATTTATACTACGTTATCGTTTTCTAAAAAAATAAACGCGTCGCCGATGTCTGACAATGATTGTAAAGTCACAAGTTTAGAGATAATGTAACTTGACCTCAACACACGCGCTTACATATGTGCCTTAGTCTTTTAATTATTCCAGCATTCATTGCTTTATAAATCCAACATTAAGCCGTAAAAACATTATACCTACGCCATCCTAATTAAACGTAAGTATTATTTTATTTTTTAAACGCAACTGTGTGCAATGCTCATCCGGAGTGCTGTGCAATTAAATCCCTTATTTATTTTATTAAACAACACCTTGTTGTTTAAAACGAGTGTTTAAGCTAGGCATATAAACAGTGCATATAATGTCCTTCTTTTTAAAATATTTGACTTCACTCGGATAGCTCGGGCGAGTAAAAACTAGATTCAGTAACGTATAATCTATGTAAATAAGCATTTTCTGTGCTGGTTTTAAAGCGAATGAGGACTGTATACATTTTCTATAATACATATTTAATGAGTAGGAATTTAAATTTATTTTACGACCTCTAATGGGTTTTATGATATGTTTATGAGTCAACAGATACATAGGTATAGCACATAGCTAATAAATCCTGCCCTTCAATAATATAATTCTTAATAATCGTTTTCGGAGAATTGAATTATGTTTTTAGTAGAAAAAAACCAACATATGTTTTCAGCTATGGTTCATCATCAAAATTGGTTTTATGGATAGAGCTGTTCACACTTCTTTGGGAGGTAGATAGTTACTTGCATTAAAAAAATATATTTTCGGCAATAATCAAACAAAAAGGAAAAAAAAAATGCGTAGATATTTGTTTTTCATTTTAGGTAACTATCCTTTAAAACCACAGAAACTGTTTTTCAATTCCTGGACAATTTAGAGTTATCAAACAACTTTATTTGTTAATTCGAATGCACAGTAATGAAGGTTCCTTCCTACTACTTACTTCCTACCTTCGTACATATTATATACCTACATACAGCATCAATTCAAACACTGCTCTACAAATACAAACGTAGAAACTGTAGGTAGGTAACCGAACCCGTATGAACTATTTACCCAACTAAAATGAAGGTCTTATCAACGTAGATCTTGACCACACAAGCCTCCGACTAACCTCATCAAATTCCCATAGGTGGCAACCCAATTTGAGGAATCAAAAGGAAATATCTACGAAAACTATGTAGGTAGATAGGGGAGGGCTTTATCTATAGAAGTTGTGGCTAGAACTTCACTGTGTATAGTAGATATGTAGGTATATGTTTTGTTGAACTAAGTGATATTTGTTTTCAGGCTATCCTACCCATAGTTATAAGTAGTTGACTTAAATGACTTTTAGTTTCCCAGCTAGACCAAAATGACAGGTGCTAAATATCATTACATTACCTAATGTTATTCAAAAAGAAAGATCGATAACGATATAGAAAGAAAAATAACAGATATTTTTGTCTAGCAATTAAAGTAATCAGAGTTAAGCCGTCGGTACTTTACGCCTTCTACAAAACAACACAGCCCTAACAACAACATACACAACAATCTCCAACAACAATACACAATACATCTCTAACAACAATGATTTTTTTTTTTGTCTGTTCTACTTGTCTTTACTTATGGAGCATTTCCCAATCAGATATCCTTAGCCGTAGGTTTTTTTTTTGTATAGGTACCTAAATTATAAACTAGCGCTTGACCGCAATCCCGCCTGATGTAAGCAGTGATACGATAGTTGATGGTAAAGCGCGCTAGTTTATTAAGAGCCTCTTCACTTAAGAGCCTTGAAGACACTCAAATTGTAATGTGACGGAAACACCGCCGCTGCCAAATTGTTCCAGTCCCTCGATGTACGCGGTAAAAGTGAAAGCGAAACGTGGTGTTAACAACGTAAGGGTGGAAAGTCGCTGTACGACTGATCGTCCGATGGTGGAACGGAGATGGGGGAATTAAATCATGTTCCTTGCACACTCACCAGAATGCATCCTATAGAATACCGAAAGGCTGGCTACATGACATTTCACAGCACCAGCCCAAATGAGGCTGCAGTATTCCATACCCCCCCCCCCCACCCCTAGGTCCCTAGGTTTCTTAAAAGGCTAATAATTTTATGAAGTCTCGCCTTAATGTGCTTCGAGACTGACTAAAAAGATATATGTTAATCGTAAACTGCCTTATCAAGTCACAACTAACCTTTGTTATAACACTTTTTAGATAACGTATCTTTGAAACAAGAAGAACTGTCTACCTACACTTATACGACTCAAGAAAAATTCTTCTAAAACATAAGTTACGTGTCGTGAATTCGAGTAGATGCGTGCTATATCTACGTGTATACCTTTCTGTATATGTGTACTTGTGTATACTTCAGTTCAGGAACTGAAGTGCAGTTAGGGAATACCGCACGGACTGATACCACATATATAAAGTAGGTGCGTGGTACACGAGAAGCGAACAGCGGATGTGTCACGAGATATATCGGTTTTACGTCGTGTTTTATTTCTCGTTGATTGATGTATGATGTCATGAAATGATTGATGAGCCATTTTGGTTGTGTTTTCTTTTGAAGTACGTAAGTATGTTGAATTTTTATGGGAAACGTTGAGTGGTACGTGTGGTTTGTTGTAATCATTCTTTTGTATTGCCTGTCAATGGCTTCTGTAATAAGGTCAGGAGACGTTAAGGTTTCATATTTACCTATGTTTTATTGAGAATAGAGTATAATGTTCTTTATTTTTGTGTGTTGAGCCTCGTATATTTGACACACTGTTTAAAAACATTTGCTCTTTAAAAATTTAACCTCATTTAAATGTAGAATAAAATTACAATTTTATATATACATGGTTGTAGGTAGATTCAAACCTTAATTGCGATATTTTAAATAAATTGATCATGAGGCAATCAAAATGGCTGTCTACACTCCAGGTAGTTTTTGAGTCAAAGATCCATATTAATTTATGCGTCCAATTAGAACAAAATAACAGTCCATCAACTACATTATTAATCCACATACATTACTTAATAAGTTATCTATCTCCGGATCTATCTCGGGGCGTCCTTGCGTGTGTCCCATTCTTGTCAATAAAATATGTAGGAGAAGCGACGTATTCGCCCTCTCCCGCCTTTCCTATAACAAGAAAGAATTTTTCTATGCATTTATTTTCCCATTGAAACTTCTTTTGAGTTTTTTATTATTTTTACCGATACCAAGACTAAAACATAGTCCTTTTGTACGTCATTGTACCCGAACAAGACATTGTAGGTGTATTTTACATCTTCGATGACATATATTGAAGTTTATAGTTTGTTTTGCCTGCACATGTCTCGTAGTACCACCGTTATTGGCCATACAATAAGTATACAGACAGGACCTTGTACCTTTGTAGGTACGTCCATATAAGCAACCCTGTTTCGTGAAGGCACGTAAGTCGCTAACAAGAGAAACTTCTGAACTCATTACCACTGAATGTTTGTAGGTAGACATTAAATAGATTCCTGCGGAAAAAACTTCTCAGAATAGAGGCCTTTTTCTATTGACCCAACGAGCCACGCAGTTTGGTATGTATAGGTACAAATGTGTATAAAATGAACATCGGTTTTATATTCCATTAGATACAGGGTGTGTTATTGAATATTTATTCTCAAAAACATTTATATATCATTCAGACTTAAGAGAAATCGACTGTAACTCAATGTAACAAGTGTTATGACTTATGACATTTCTCCAACATTTTTATGACATCAACGGTATAATTTCTTATTGTCTGATGCCGTTTTAAATTATCGTTTAATAACACTGAAATGTTTCAATTTGATTTATGGTAATATTACCTCAGTACGGTACGTGATGCTATACATATTCTATTTATTTCAAGTGTAGCGCGGTTCACGAATTAGAGAGCTGTTCATTAGGTAATGTGGAGTATTTGGGCGTTCATTTTATTACTTCAGCTTACAAATAAATAAATCTGTCGATCTGTTTCTGCAAAATATATTTCATAGAATTGTTATTTTTATGTGGTCAGTAAAATTGAAGTTTTATTGAGAAGCTATTTACTTGCTAATTTCCCATAGGTAAGCCATAGGATTATAAAATAAAATAAGATATAAAAGTCGTTGTGGCCTAGTGGTTAAAACACCAGCCTCTCAAGTATGAGTGTGCTGGTTCGATTCAAGGTCAGGCAAATACCAAAGTAACTTTTCTAAGTTATATGTACTTTCTAAGTATATTTTGGAAACCAATGACTGACTACAATGTGAAGGAAAACATATTGAGGAAACCTGGACTTTAAGTCTGAAATCGCCAACCCGCATTGAGCAAGCGTGGTGATTACGCTCAATCCTTCTCTATATGGGAGGAGACCTGTGCCCAGCAATGGGACGATAAAAAGGTTGATATGTCATGGGATTATCTAACTATATAATCCTATATCTATATCTTTCAGTTCATTATGACTTTACTTAATCCAAAAAATCGGAATATTATCAACAAAGCAAAATAAGGCCAGTAAAATCCTTTCAATACTCGAAAATGTCGCACCACACTGTAACACAAAGACAAAGAAAGAAATTCTCTTCATCCAAACATTCTTTAAGTCCTTATTCATTTCCTTAATCAATACTCAATTATATCTTATATACGGTAGGCACCTTTATTTTCGTACCGCTCAATGTTTGACACTAAAACGATGCTGTCTCATTAACCGAGAGGCAGTGCCCGTTGTAGTAAGTTAGTGTTGGCTTGTAGCAGTAAAATACGACACTTGATTGGTGGACAAACATTGGCCTCGCCGGCATAACTTACCTACACGCCGCCGCCCAGGGTAGGTTAGGGAGCATTGCGTATCGATTTCGCAGACGCGATATTATCTTTAATGTACTTACACTTCCCGTTAGCTGCAATAAACATTCTGGATAGCCACCGGTAGCCACCAATTACTTAATTGGATTAAGTGCTATGGTTTTTGAATGAGTTGTCGATTTCGAAACTAAATGGTCTTCAACCGAAGGAGTGATTCTGTAACTTTGTAGTTATTTCCGATGCGTGTATTCGTTGATACTTCTTGAGTTCGCTTACAGTTAGTTCGTAAAATATCTATCTAAATATAATAACAGATTATGATCTTTTATAATATTTAGATAGATATTTGATTACGTTCTTTTATTATATTTTATTCTACGGAACTGGTCCGTTTCGAAAATAACTAGAGAAAGAAGTAGGTAAGTAAGTACCTACCTATTATGAAATTTTGCCTGGGATTCGGCAAAACATTTGAGCTTATAATGCTTGTTTTGTTATTAGCATCCGAAACAACTCATCCCACAACAAAATAAGTTCCTTCTAACAAACTGGCCCTTTTGAATCAAACAAATATTCGGTTCCGAAATGAGGTTTTTGCCCTTCCCGGGCAAATTAAAAAAAAATAATTAAGTTACTGGCTTCACAGCACAGATAGCTTATTTAATCGGTAATATTATAAATTGAGCAGAAAATGTTTAAATTAAAATAATCCGATAGGGAAACCGGCGGTAATGAGCCGACGCAGAATTTATCACGACGATATTTTACCAAAAAAGAGGAGGTTTATTTGCATTCAGAGTATTTTTAACTTTACTGATAACGTGTCAAATGTAATCTTAATCTGCTGAAATACCTACACACTCCATGTGAGTTCGGTTCGCCTCAAAACAGGTCTGATAATACGCAAAGCAGTTAGATACTAATTTTATGAGACATCCCAAGTAAACGCCTTTCGGCTTTCACAGGTAGAGATACGCCGACAAAATTTACATCGGCCTTCCGCCTTGAAACATATTTTTTATTTCAATCGGTAAGAAACTATCGGGAATATGATATAGCTGTACTTATCTAGGTGCATCCCGATCCGAAAGGCTCATGCAATCTTATATACCTACGTATGATGAAACCCAACCTTGGAACCGAGGCTTTCGCGAACAATAAAAGGTACATTTTACAATCGAAATTAAGATCGTTAAGGAATTAAAGAAGACGCTCATGTTAACATACGAGTAAGTATGATCAGATTATAAAAACCATTTCGAAAAATCCTAAAAAAATAAACCGTGAAACAGCTTTTTATTTCTCAAGCGTAGTATGACGAAATGGACTGCACGCGAACTCAGGATTAAGCTACCGGCGAAGTAGCATTTTCACGCCCGATAAGGCGAAACTCAATTTCGCATCTCGATATTTCGGTACTGAATCTTTAATTGTAAGACGTATTCGAAAGATTTACGGTACGAAATGAATGTATGAATCTTTAATTTGTCACAATGGAAACTCGAAAAGGCGTTCTTTCACTTGAAATTATTAACACATAATAATGTAATTTTATGGTTTCTTTTAATGGAACGTGGGGCTATCGGAGTGGCTCGGGGTTCGAGATACGGCCTCAATAACACTTGATGTTAATGGACTCGCTCGATGGAGGTGTGTTATATACTCTGGCCAGTATACCAACGTCGTAATGAGTCTCTTCGCTATATAGACAACTGACCGTACTCACTTGACCGTACGATCTACAGATAAAGAGTATTAAATATAATATTTATCTAATTAGTCAACTGTATATCTTGCCCTTTTTCTACTTTTATTTTTAGTTTTACGTTTTGTACTTATTTTCTACAAATTCGAACGACAGTGAACGATCCAGCGATTCAACTGCATTACACTAAGTAATCAATTATCTTGTGCTTAAATGCCTTTGGTGCGGATTTTGATAGCATTAAGAAATCATATCTAGTAGACTACCTATTATTTTGTAGGGAGATGCCAGTTCGGCGCTGTAATATTATCCACTATTAACACTTTATCTCACGCAACTAAAATATCGACATGTTTTGTTGTTCTTTTACATCTATAATTCAAAACTAGTGTGGGGCACCACACAAATGGATCTTGAAAAACAACCAGTTATTTTGACAACCACCGTTTCAAAATAGATCGTAAACTCCGTCATTGTACGAGCGAAACTTCTCTTAAAGTCACCGCCTTAAAGTGTATTTCACATTGCAATGTTTTGACAAAATATAAAATTCTATTCTTTAGTTACGCTAGACCTTAATTTTAATTTGGAATGAGCTTTTTATAGAGGACTCTCTGAAGAGAAACGATTTTTCATAAGTGATGAGGCGGCACTGATTGTGTATATTGGATAAATATTTTTAAGAAAAATCTCCGGGGTCGGGAAAAATTTGGGATGTAATAAATATTAAGCAAAAGCTACGTCGACACGTGTAACTAATCTTTCGATTATACGTGTCCGTAATGAATTAGCCCCCTCGAGAGTTTAATCAATGTGGAGGCTTGGATTTACATGAAATATTGGTGTGTTTGGCAGGTAAATATAAAATATCTTCCATGTAGGCACACGGAATTAAAAACGGGGATAAGGAGAGGGCGGGCAATCCGTGCGTACCTATTGGCACCGTTTGGGCACTTAGTACCAGGAACGCAGATGTTTCTAATGATTTAATTTCGCCTGAATCCGTCCCTTCGCCGGGAAGTTGTTCCTCGAATACTTACCAAAATTCTGTGAGCCTAATCTACATTTTTCTACTGTAATCTTCAATAAGAAAATGCTCAATTTTCCTTGTCATTGTAGCTGATTTCCTTGCGATTATCGTGGATATTGCGTTGTTTATGAATACAAAACAGAGTCTGGTGTTTATTTAGGATTCTTCACAAGATTACATTGAACTATTTATGCATTAAGCTTTAAACTACGCGCTACAGACTTTGCTTTCTAGTTTTATTGAGTTCATTTCAATTATTTCTAATCTTAATTATTTTAAGATATCCTGAAATAATAGGTGTTCGTTTCCATTTTATGTATTCAAAGTCGTATACAGCAATGCTTACGAACGGATTATAGCGTGGTCATGGTATATCAATTACCTCATGCGGTCAAAGCCTACGGTCATTATAATTATACAAAATAATATAGTAAATTTAACTTCCCATTTGCATTTTAATAGCTTCGGATTCTTCACATACGTATTTTGCTAGAATTTACACGGATCGGATTGTCAACCGAAAGCAATTGGAAAAACATAAAAATGCTATAAAAAATCCGATCGTAAAATAATTGTAAGTCTGCACATTTTTTCCTCACGGTATCGAATCAAATTGGTCTCTACTTCTGATATTGTATCGTTTAGTTAATTATTATTAGTATAGTGGAAACTTTTAGCAGTAAAAAAATCTCTCGGATGAGGTTAAAAACAATATTGCATCCACATATTAGGTGCGTGGCGATTGGTATCATCTTTTAAGTGTAAAGTTTAGTACCTTACACTTAAAAGATGATAAAAATTAATTGAAATATTATCTTCTGTTTGGAGTTATATATTATAGATTGACGTGTTTATTTATCACTTTATTTATCTCAATTATAATGTATGTGCATAATAGTGTCTTTATTGCGTTATTTAATGACACACTCAAGTTTTACGAGGTGTAGGTCCCTACCTACTAATCAAATGTGTATGAAAGGTTTTAGATTTTGTAAAAAGGATAAAAAGTAAACTTTCTTTTACATTAAAAAGATAAACTCAGCTATCGGATCTCCTTGAATCTTTTTACATTTTTCTCACAAAGCACCGTGGAACGGCGAATGTAATATAACTTCCGCCTCGAAATAGGTGCGTTATCAAAGTAAAAGTTTAAAGATTTTATTTAGGTGAGAGACGGTACCCGTTCGGCCAAAGTTTGGTCGTAACGACCCCGGATTCAAGGCAATGGTAGGTATTTCAACTGAACACGTAGCTGCCTACGTAGGTAACAACTTATAGAGGTGGGTAAGTACTACACAGAGTAAATCCTGTCCTATTGATATTAGAAATGCGAAAATTTTTGAGGATGGATGTTTGTTAGGTACTCTCATCCAAAAACTTTTAAAAAAATAAAATAAAATAAATAGATTTGCATGAAATTATGTTAACACATAATACACAGACAGGTACTTTTTATTATGACACCTATTCCGACGAGATGTAAACCTACACGGGTGAAATCGCAAGGCGCAGCTAGCTTAATCTAAATTAAAATTAAGTACCCACTTAATTAACTACTAACTATCAAACTTAAAATCTTTTTCTATTGATTATTTTATTTTTAGCATCGTCATGTCTTTGTAGGCAATTAGTTTTTTATATACCTACCTACCTAGGGATGTACCTACGATATAAGCTGTCATTTTGTAATGTATTGAATAATCGATTGACGTCACCGAACGTCTGTAGGCCGAAACGAACTCTTCAGCTTTATACAGGTATTAGTATACATATAAAGCTGAAGAGTTCGTTTGTTTGAACGTGCTAATCTCAGGAACTACCTACTGGTCCGATTAGAAAATCAAAATCATAATTGTTTATTTCAAATTAACCATCACTTGGTACTTTTGAATAGTCAATGTCGGTCAGTCCAAGAAAAGTGAAGCTAAATTGCACGTTCCAAAGCGTAGATCTCCATGGAGAAGACCGTGCTAGAAACTCCATGGACACTCTTCAAAAAATCTTTTTGTGTTCGATAGCCCAGTAATCTAGGAAAGCTTTAGGCTATATAACATCACACTCCGACCAATAGGAGCGGAGCATATAAAAAACATATAAAAAAATCGCAGGACGCAGCTAGTTTGTTGTAAATGTTATAATCTAAAAATCTAATGTTAAAACAGGGTAATGTAATCAGTAAAGAAAAATTTGTATTAATCAACACAGCTAAACAAATCCAATTACAGCGCTTAAATTACATGAAAAGAGGAGATAAAACGTAATATTTTCCGTCCAGTGCCTCCAAGGAAAATGAGTTGGTAAGGCTTACCTGTGTAAGGTAAATTTGTAGGTATATTTGTCCGGAACTGCGTCGTTTAGTCGTATCAACAGCCCTCGCCTCAGCGAGCGCAAACATTCAGTAGGTAATACAAAGAAGGAAAGCAAAGATTGCCAACATATTGTTCATTCCTTCAGCCGAAGATACCCAACAGATATAACGGGATAAGATTTAGTCCGTGTCTTTTATGACGTCATTACGAAGGACCTAGCTCTGACAGCTGTGAGCGAAAATTCCGGAAATTTCACTGAGAAGGTTAGTTAGAATGAAATATCTATAGAATCAAAGTGATACTTATATCTTAACTTAGGTATTCAAATACACCTGTTATATTTCTTTTAATTTATTCAATTTTCTAGTAACTCGATATTATTAGGAATCAAAAATGAATCATCATCATCAACCTTTTTTTTATTGTCCCACTGCTGGGCACAAGTCTCCTCTCATACAGAGAAGGGTTGAGCGTAATCACCACGCTTGCTCAATGCGGATTGGCGATTTCAGACTAGTCCAGGTTTCCTCAAGATGTTTTCCTTCACCTTCAGTCATTGGTGTCCAAGATATACTTAGAAAGTACATACAACTTTAGAAAAGTTACATTGGTACTTGCCTGACCTGGAATCGAACCCGCGCACACATACTTGAGAGGCTGGTGTTTTAACCATTATGCACAAAAATGAATGTTTTCTCAAAATAATAAGTAAAATTATCGTTCGTTACAACAGTTGATTTTGTTCTGAACAAAACTACCTCTATCTTCCATTAGATCCAATAAAGAATGCACTATAACTAAAGAAATTACTTACTGACTCTCAAACTTAGCAATATCCATTAGTTTGATTAAGAAAAAGATCCAACAACACGAAAACATGTTGGTATTTAACTTTTAACTATCCATCAACATACATATCTCTAGCTGTGTGTATAACTACAACATATGTAAGTATGAAGCAAATACGAGTTAAATCTTCAGTGGAAAATGTACCTTAGTTTTCTCTTCTAAGGTTTATTTTTGAATGGATAATGGAGGGTTTTATGACGTAATATCGCAACGATATCACGTATCGATTGGTAGCGGCTCAAAGCCGATACAACCGCTTCTATTTACGCTCTTTACCTATTTATAAACCAAGCTATCTGACTCCCTACCTGCTCGCCGCTCCGATGTTAGTTTTCGATATATTCGATACACACACGGATATTATATTCGATATAAAAATTCTATTCGCTGCGTAGATGCGAGAAGTTTTCGGAAATAGGCTAGTAGAGTGGTTCTGCTGATCGTCGAGAGACGATTTTATCATTTAAATGCAAGTGCATGAGCAAACTCGTGTTCTATTTTTATCAAGCGTGGGTTGGGAACCTTTCGCATCGTCCTGTAAAGATATTTTAAGCCCTCTATCTGCGCAAACGATTCCATTCCCGTTTAAGTAGATTTTAATGAAAAATAACTGCGCCTACAATTAAAGCTCCCGATGCTCGTAACTGTCAGACCGATTCTAATGAAATTAGACTGAAAATAAGATTGCGTAGCGAAGATATGAAATGAATCGTTTTGAATAAATTAAAAGAGGCGGTACTTATTTAAGGAATTAAGAAAATATTCAAGATTAGGTATCACCAAGCCGCCTAGTTTGGGTTGTTTTATTTTTTTTACGAGATCTGCAAATAGTTTCAGTGAAATATAATTAAATGAAAATGTATTGAAGCGGAGTGCTCCGCCGTGCGGTCACTGACACGGATGCATCGATAGGATTGTTACACTCAGCCTCGCTACAACGTACTTCCAGACGGTCTTTAACCTCGCATATTTTACATGATTAATCGGAATTAAGCCCACACTCTTTAAAAATATTGTTTTTTTTAATTTGTCCTCTGATACCTATATCATTCATAAACTTACCTACACTGGGTTAAAATACGACACGGAACACAATCTCTACATCCACATTTCATACTTAAATCTAATTATAAACAAATTAGAAACCACATTAATCCAGAGCTTTCTAATTTCTACCGCCACGCCACCTGCTCATGAAGGTAATTTATTTCTAGGGCCCCGGCGATTGCGATCACTGATTTCTTCCGCTCAAATTAACTACGCTTAAACTAAATTTATCAAGTAGCAAATGTCGTGCAAACACACGCGTGCCGACGACTTTACTGACCATAAACTGAAGTGTTAGAGCTCATCTTTCTTGTTAACGACCGCTTGGAATTGTTTATAGTGTAAAAAAATGCCAAATCGCGTCCGAGCAGTCTTCGGATTAACGATCAAAAATATTTACGTTCAGTGTCGTACTCGTACCACACTTGTTTAATGAGATCGTGTATTAACGTCGCTGGCGCCTGCCTTTAACACTATTCTTGATTACGGATGTGCGCTAATATAAAAATATCGCGACCGAGACCACGCCCAAAGCCAATATTTGCACTAACATTCGCATAAGGCGAAACTAAAGGAAAATTACGCAACGCCCCATATATTATTTAAGTCGGCCATAAAATGCTTGAGTTACCGATTCCATCGACGTTTAATGTCGAACAATCGGCCGCAGTCGGTGAGTCAGTTGGCGCCCGAGGACGGACGGCGAACTACGCCTACAAATCGGAAAATATCCCTTACCATGTGTTACTAAATAAACATGGAGCTCGTTGCCTACATAAGCAACACCCGTCTCGCTCGTTCCTTGCACGTATCAGGCCATTATCTTTTGAAGTCACGCTCGAATCGAATTCATTATTAAACTTTGTACTCATAGTAATCGAGTGCTTCTCGACTAGAGAAGTACGCAGAACACACAATATCAGAATTTGGAATGGAATGATTTTATGCGAGCCGCGATTACTTCAAAGAATTGCTGCATTGTCGAATCCCCGAACAGATGGGACATCCCGCAAAGCCAGTTTCGCTCGAACACTAATTAAATATTTTAATATATTCTCTTCATTCATTCTGGGTATCATTTTGTCTATATATAAGGTACATAGGTATGTGGTAAGTCAAATTAAAATGCATTGGTTAATTTTCCTCAATAACATAATTTGGTAGGCATCTGCCCATTTACGCGAATTTATTGAACGTTTCGTATTTCTCGATGTACCTAAAGATGGCCAAGATTCACGGAAACTTTATGGCTTAGCATTAACATAATCGGCAAAAAAATAGTACAGATAAAGTTCCGCAACTTGATCTGTAGCAACTAATCGCGTGAGAAACACTTAACAATCGAATAAAACAATTAAAATGCCATAAAAGCGTTGATTTCCCACCATAATCATTGAGTAATTCTGTATCGTTACTACGGGATGATAAACACACCTCTCGTGCCGAACGTAAAAACAACTTTTGTTACCATTTTATGACAACAATTACGACCTATAAAACGTGTAGCGATTATTCTTCGTACCGATTGTTGTGGTCGCGCTGTCATCAGCCCGTGCTGCGGACTGGCTACTTACTAACACGCGTCCACTTACAAAAAACTTAACTGTAACAATATGACATCGTAAATTAAACTTTATTTTATTAGTTATAAAGTTTGATTTTTATCGTCGCTGTAGGTGATATGCTCATCGCCTTCCTCGCTGGGAATACTGAGCCTACGAGTCGACTTCGTCAGCTGTGTATTTAATTCGTCAATCCGTTCATATTCTGTACCATGTGTACCTAAGTTTTACGACTTTTGTGGGTTATTTGGACATTAATGTTCATTTGAAAGAGAATCTTAGCTTCATAGATGACATTTTATCGTTTTCTTCTTCAATAAAGTTCTTTAGGAATTACTGGAAAATCTTGATAAAAATAATTGGATGTATTGTTTTCATTTCGTATGTATTTAGTACGGGATTGTTTGCTCTTTATTTTACAGTTTAGGAACAAAATGGCAGAGCACATGCTTACACAATGGGGCTGGATGTTTACAATGACATCGTGTTAAAATTTCGCGTGGAAATGTACCCAATTTGGCGAATGGAACAAGGGGTTACAATTTGTGTTGATAGTTGTTATCTGTACCACCCATCGCAGGGTGTATTGTACTGACTACAAAAAAGATTCCTACTGAAAAAATGTTGTTGTTTTTCGCAAAAATTACCTATATGCATCTTGCAATACCTTTACATAATGCAATTACCTTTATACTAAAATGTATCTTGGTCTATTCAATAATATTGTCTAGCCACAGTGGGTCCGGTTTATAAATAGATTTATAGTGTCGATCAATGAATTTTGTAGAGTAACATTACAGGGATTATATCAAGAAAACGAATAATAACTAGCATCAAATGAATAATAATATAGGGTCACTGATTTACCAGCAGAACTTGAGAAATCTTTTTATCATCGGAAACTCAAAAGGAAATATACAGGATATCTAGTAGAGCAAAGACTTAAATATATAATAAAAATTATGTTTTTATAATAAAAACATGGTAAATTTAATTTAAAAATTAAAATGTCTAACCTGTGAGGTTAACAGCCTGGAAGTAATAAACATTATTCCAACCCCATTTTAAAAAAAAGAAGGTGATATAGGAAACATTTTTTGAAAAACACTTTAGAAGGTGTTTTCATTAAACTTTTAATACCTATAAATCAAGTTAATGTTTCTAAGTTTATATATTTTGGTATTATGTAGGTACGTATATTTATGTGTAGGTATTTGAATTATGTGTAAAGGTATATATATTAGGTAGGTAGCACACATAAGATATCATATTTTTAGTTTCAGACTTTGCATTTCCATAGTTTTCTCTTCTTGTTCTTACACATTGTTCTCTACATTTCTATTAGGTAAGTAAGTACTTCTACTTTTGCAGGTCTACTAAAGTAAATTTCTTAAGAATAAGCAACGCCTTTGTACCTAATTACCTATATTTTTATTTTATCATATACCTACCTACATACCTATGTATAGGTACCTATTTATATTGCTGTGTTCATAAATTATAAAATAAATTATTTTTTAAGGTAACGGAGAAGGTGTTGGTACACTGAAGTCTTTCGATAAACAATATTTACGGTGTAAATCTAACCTACATGACAATATACCTTATAAATAATGTAAGCACATAATTCACGTAATTCAACCCACATAGAAAGCTTTTATTCAACCTCTAACCACGTAGGCGGCCAAACTTGACTTAACATTCAAGTTTTTGTAACTTTTCCTCTGTCTAAACCAACATCTGACACAACTTTGTAAACAGATAATTCTGCGATTTTATTACGACTGGGAACATGGACAATATATGAGACAAATATAAATTAAAGTTGCCTTCGTGCTACGCCGTAGCAGTTTAATCAACGTAGAATTTTCTTGCGACATCGCTGCGTTTAAAAATATAATTTCGTAAAGATTGTACAAACAAAAACTCTTTAAAGCCCTTTCGAAACTTGCGGCATGACAGAGCTACGAAATATTTTAAGTGCGATACGAACAATGTCGGCCATTTTCGTGGCGTCGACGGGCGATTGCACTGGCTTAAGGCGTTCCCTACTACGGAATATCGAACATGTCTGCCCTTTCACAAAACACCGTCTGCAACGTATGACATTTAATTTAATATTCATTGCCTTCATACCGCCGTAAGCGAGGCGGATTTTAAAGGGCAAATTATCACCATAAATATAAATATAGATATGAATAGCGTTACATGTCGGATAAGGCAGATATACGCCTAATTAATTTTCTGTAACCGCTTTAGCTAATATGCATTTTACATTGTAGTAAAACGTTTTACGGCAAATAAACAAAAGTTGATTAGACGCTTACTTACTTCTTTATATTTGCGTAATATTAAATTTTGTAGCAATCTGTGCAAATGATATCTAATATTATAATTATATTTATTTCTAAACAAAACGTGAGAGGCAGCATGTTTATCTTCTAACGCTACCCTGTTTCATATTCGGCTCGCGCTCCCTGGCTATATTTTGAATGAGACAGTCTCCAGACCTACGTCCGACTATTCTATAGTCTATACACACATGTGCCATACTCTTGAACGGTAGCTTCATACACAACCCACGTATGATGTATCCAATTCAGTTTCCACACTTTTTCCATTTTTAAAACGGCGTTGAATGACAAATTTTCTTTGGAGTAATTTAATGTTAAGATATATATGAATAAAAATATCTTTCTCAGCATTTCAAAGGCTCGCTAACAAAGATTTCAACACTGAATTCAGGAATTGGGGTTCTCGACCAATTTATTTCCGCGAAGTACGATTTACACGCCAATTTTAAAAGACATACCTCGTGTAAGCATCGGATTTATACGAGAAATTCGTGTATTCTACGCACATGCTTAAGTTCGCGGGTAAAATAAATTAATTTCCCACCTACATATCTATATATTCACTCTTAAGAGTTTGTAATTTTTGGAAGGTGATTCAAGCGCTCCGTGGGTGAATTAAATATTCAATACGTTAGTTCCGTTCATTCACGCTGTGTATTTTACTAGGAAACGTGATGTTAATAATAATTAACCAATCCGATTGAACAGAATCACAGCTTAATGCTGCATAGCGGGTGAATGCATGCAATTCAGATTAAGCGCCAATGCCAAGCGATTAATGGTAAAATAAATAACAGTTCCATTGCATTTTGTAGATCCTTTTTTATTTTCTAAGTGGCTATAATTTTTAATTGCCTATGTAGGTATATAATAAACTATATCTTATTGCAGGAAAAGCATTCAAAGGCTAAGAATATTGGTAGTTAAGTATGTACGTGCAACTACACGATTAGATATTCATTCATATTTGACAGGAGACCCCTTGAATTCAGACTTCCCCAGGGAATCTCGCAACAGAAAAAATTCTCATACGTTTTTTACAGATAGGCACCTTCTTGCAGAAAATAAGAAAAGTTTACTTTGAGAATATTGCCTAGTTAGATAAGTTATCCAATTCTTCGGGAAAAATATAAAAATTTAGATTCGTTCAGCATTTTCAGGTTGAATACAAAAAAGGTCGGGTTCGCATTGTGTAGTTTTTGTCATGACTCAGTACCTACCTGCCATCCTACGAACAAATACGTGTATAAGTTGCAGACGCATGAACCAAAGAACGCCTTGAAATTCGAAAGCTGTTTTTCTGTGTAAGAGCAAAAATGAACAAAAGCATTAAAGAAAACTCTTTCACAATGACCTCTAAATGTGCGATCTACAAAATAGTTCATTGTAAAGAAGTTTTCATACATATTAAGAAAAAAGAAAACCTATTCTAACCGGTACACACAGTATAGGAGTATTTACCTACAATTTCCTTCGTTTTCAACTCGAATTCCCCTTCGTAAGACTGTCCACCCCGTTTTTTTTCCCATGAGTGTCGTGGCAGACGGGTATCGAATCATATTTGGTAGGTGGAAAACTACATCTACACCTGCATACCTATAGCTGCTGAATAGCAAGTGGTAGGTGTCTATTTGTAAAAATATACTGTCATTTTATTTGTAGGTACTAGCTTTTGACATCGATTACGTCCACTTTTGGAACAATTTGTCCCAGACGTTCTTATCGCTATCTAAATGTCTGCTTAATTTTATTCAAATCCGTAAAGTCCTTTTCGTATGATTGAGTAAACGAAAAAGTATTTTATATTTTATAAGAAGTAGATATTTAAGAAGTATACAGAGTCTTGTAAATCCTTAAAAAATCCTCAAAATTCTAAAAGCCACTCACATATTATACTCGAGTAATGTATAGATGTTAAACTAAGATAGCAACTGATGCCATCTCCCGCAAAGCTGGGAGCAAAATTAAACGCCTGAGGGGAGGCAGAGAGAATTTGGTCCTACAAATATAATAAGGACAAAATTTTCTGGTAAATATAAGAAATCAATACCTGGAAAATGGAAGTAACTTTATACCGATTATGGATTCATAGTTTATGACCGGTTGTTGAATTAATGGAAAGCCAATTTGATGCAAGAACCTAGTAGCTAAGTCTACTCTGAAGTCGTTACAATAAATTAGGCTTAATACTGATAAGGTTAATGAAATGCTTTTATTTATGTATTTATTTATGCGTAATTGCGTTTTATTAACAAGTTACTGGCCGATTTAATCGTTCAAATACACCCAAAGGCACCTACCTATACCTATTGTATTTAATCATAATAAATCCCTGAATTACGATGTTTTGCATTAGTACTTACGAGTTTTAAATGTATTATATTGGTGATATTTTAATATTATTTAGTATAGATGCTTTAAATTCATTAACATTTAATTAGCTTATGTTTTATGTGTATGCCGAATTACCGTCACTGAAATCTGATTTAATTTTTTTAAATAAGGTAACAAGATTGCCTTCTTACTTTTCTTTCTATTCTAGATTGCTACAATGTTCCACAAGGACACGATGTGGAAAACCCTTTATTTCTTTAACGCCTTAAGACTTCAAAATTATTATCTATTTAGGTATTCACATCCACCGAATTACTTAAAACAAACCATCATCCCAATTACAGAAACAATTTCTTAAAGTATATTTTAAACAGGAAAACGCACAAACAGCCCTTAAAAATAATTTGTTTGTAAGCAACACACGGGAAATGGGCACGACTGGGCAGAAGTACCGAAACAGGGACGGACAGGGATCATCCCTTACAAGTGTGGTAGCATAACTTTATTTTGTAATTAACATAATTAGAGAATGTAGGCTTAGGGGTACAGAACCGTACTTATTAAGTTAAGGCGTACTTACTTATATTATTGCAGAATTGGAGGGAAACAGGTGTTAAATGTCAAGGATAAGTTGGTAGGTACTTTGTTCTGTTGTTGGTACGGGGGACTTGGTCCTTTGGTCCGAATTTTGTACAGAAGTAAGATTTTGAGTCTTTCTTTTAGTTGTAGAATTAGTTAGGGTTTACGATTGTGTTAGTAGATACGCCACGCTATGCATTTTTTTTGTGGTAATATTTTTCTCATTATCTCGGCAGTCACCCCCTTCTTAGCCATATTATCCTTCACACATTCCATCCACCGTTTCTTTGCTTCTGATAGGGATGTATGGAAGAGAAAGACATGTTGCACCGACCCCAAATAAATTCGGATAAGGGCAGGAGAATGATGATGATGATGATTTTTCTCATTATGTGGTTTAAACCGTTCAAAAATACCTATTACCCACCTAATAACTTTCAACCATCCAGTTAACTCCTAAACATTGGCACAGATCTTGTTTTGTCTAAGTGTCGCATATTTATAACCGTCTACTGCTATATCTTAATTGCGGCTTTTGTTTTCCGGTCTCGTAGAAGATCAAAGAGAGTAATTTATGACAAGTCGTCGAAATTTTTAAAGACAATTCTGTGGGACGTATATATTATGTAAATCGTTTTTGTTATTCATTAATGAAGTACAGCCGGCTGTAATAAAATAAATAATATAATTAGGGATTTTGGGGACCATCTTGAAGGGGACGGAACTGTCCATTCCGGCGTTGGTTGGAAGGAAACCTATTGGCTAATATCGGTGGTATTATAAATTTAAGAAAATCCCTTGACATCCCCCGAAAAAGGTAGCGTTGTGGGTATCAGGTGTCCCAAACTGATCCCTAAGAATGGTATTATCCGGAACATATTTTCCAAGCTGGGGTCGTGCAAACCAGAGGGAACACTCTGAATAAATTACTTATCTACATTGATTTTTTATCATATTTACATAGGGAAAGGTTTGAAGTGCCAATTTAATACTCAGGCTCTGTATATCTCAAACTCATAATGTTATCATACTAGTATATTTTACAGGCTGTGAGCCTCGTCTTAACACTTAGGTTGAGATAAACTGAAGACTTTTAAGTTTAGATTAACTAAAACATTCGCTTTAGAACTTTAAATGTGTAATTTTACGACCGAGATAGATGTGCTAACCGGGCGGGCTGGGAAAATTATACAATGTAGGTAGGTACCTAAGTAAGTAGAGGTTCGTGCGATAGGTAGGTACTTAGGTACCCACAAGACACTTTTGTAGAATGAAATAAAATTATTAGGTTTTTGTAGTTTTTTAGTTTTGTTTTGTAGTTTTTGTTTTTGTGGTTTCATGTTACTAACTGATCGATTTTGTGAAAACCTTATCTTAAAAACTTAGTTGAAATGAGCTGTCAATAGTATCAATCCCTAGATTTGCAATAATACTTACCTAATTAGTTAGTCTCATGGCTACTTCACCTGAGAATTCTCGACTAAATGGTTATAGAATAGACCGCAATTTTTTATAGTTATTTATTTAATAAGTAAGAATAAAAATATGTAGGTAGTTGTAGGTACCTACTAGCTTTCCGCCCGCGGTTTCGCCCGCGTGGAATTCGGTTATATCGCGCTTTTTAGATTTCCCTCGGGAACATCAAATTTTTCCCGTACAAAAGTACCCTATTATTTAATCCGGACTTTTAACTTCACGCCTGCAAAATTTCAAAGCAATCGGTTCAGAAGTTACGGCGTGAAAGCGGAACAAACTCACTTTCCGATGTATGATATTAGTAAGGATCAAATCAAATCAAATCAAAGCATTTATTTCAAATAAACCAGTTACAGGCACTTTTGAATTGTCAGAAGGTCGGTCAGTCAATAAGATGAAGCTAGTCGCCCATTCCAAAGAGTAGGTACCTATGGAGAAGAACGGGCAAGAAACTCAATGGACACTCTTTTAAATTTTCCCATACCTACCTACCTACAGAAACAAACCAAACTTTTTCAGGCGGAATCCTAATGGGTACAAGAATGTATACCTATCTAGGACGCAAGATCCAACCCTCTCTATTACCTACTACAGTACTGTTCTAAGTAAAGATTAGGTAGGTAGGTACCCGTACTTTGGCCTGGCCTTCAATGAAGGTCAAAGATCAAAGTCTTTCGGTCCCTCAGTCCTTTGGTCCATTTAAATGGAACTACGATCCCAGCAATGAAAATTACCAGTAATTCGTAGGCTTCGAACTACTTAGGACCGTTTATACCTAGGTAGAGCAAAAATGTCGCTGCTCTTCCATAATAAATTCAAAATATAGGCAAACTATAAAAATTTTACAACTAAAAATTGAATTAATTGTGAATTAAAAAGGCATAATATCGATACGGATTTGTATGCGGTATCTATTCAATACCTAATACACAGTAAAATCACCATTGCTTTGATCCTGCGTAATTACTTGGATAGAATAAAATTGTCATACCTGCATTTATAGTTCAGTACAGACCACCATAGGTAGGTAGTTATACAACGTGTAACATAAAGGGTATATACATAACAAAGGCATGGCATCTTTACATGATATCAAACGATATTGGAAGGGTTTTTTAATCCTATCTCTTTATGTGAGGAAGTTATGAGGAAAAACGCCGCCTGTGATAGGCTACTATCATACTAGTCGCACAGAGATATTGAAGACATTTATCGAATTTTGGCAAGTAATGTGACGGGTAACGAGTAGTTATTAACGTATGTAGTGTGCTACCACGTTTGTTATGATTTGATTTTAAGAAACACACGAAACCGAAAATTTGGTACCAATTTTTTGAGTATTTTATTTTGAGTTGAAACCCTTCCGATATCGTTTGATATCATCTAAAGAGGCCATGCCCTTGGTATATATATACCCTTTTTGTTACACGTTGTATAATCTTATACCTACTTACATAAATGTATGTAGGTATGTATGATGTAAAAAGAGATTCTTTTTTACTATCTAGTGTAACTTGTTGTAGGCTAAGTACTTAGATATAAGTTTAGATGCATCTCTGCCTAACTTGCTATGAAATGCTTACTAGTGTGAAGTTTTGATGAACTAGGTTATTGAAATCTTTTTTTAGCACATAGGTAATTACATGCCTTTTACAATAAGTATTTATTACTTTTATGTATAATATACTTTAAAATAATAAAATTGTTTATTCAAACAAAAGCTATTAATTTTCCAGAGACTTAGGTATGTAGACTCCTTGGTGTATTTTAGGTTTTCGTCAATCGAATTTTAAAACCTTTACGTTTGTACCTACATATTCACCTTAATACTCGAAGGTACCTGTTCCTATCACTCGAGGATGGATGGAACAGGTTATTCTACTGCGTTATCATAATGCATACCTACGTATACCTACCTACCTACATACTTTAAAAAGTGTTATTTTCCTACTCTAATGACATTCCGCCTTCGAGCAACAGAGAAACAACAAAATCTCTTGAAGCGGCTTAAATTTTTAAATAAAGCTATTCAATTTCGAAATTCTCAAGACCAGATTAATAAACAACAACGTTTAGCCGTTTAGCCCTTCAATTACGCTTTGCCCGCCAAAGAAATCAGAATGTCACGGCATTTCAAGGGTATTTTCTTTTCAATTTCGCGATGACCTTTTGTCCGGACATCGAACCAAGAACCTCGTCTAGACATCTTAGTGCTGCGCCACAGTCAGCTGATAGACGAAAACGAGATATAATAAGGAGATGCCTTGCCAAACATAATATGAATACAGGCTATGTTAGAGAGATTTGGCACGAGACTAGGTGTAGGATTTACACTTCGCTCTGGCCAGGTATTGACGTATTTGCGTCAGTGTGTCGCCCGCTTTACTCAACCCTCTCGCTGCAGCCGCTCACTGCATTTCCCTACCACTCGTTCTTTTATTTTACGACATGTTATCTACGCGAGATACCCTTAAATGTGCTATGTTATACGTTCATATTGGACGGACTCACAAGTATCTTCACACAGTGTTTGTAAAAGGGTTGATGACAGATATGGAATATTTTATTGGGCTGACAAACGCTATTTAAATGTGTAGACAGTTCATTATCTTTTTGTTTTTTTTTTTGTTCAAGGTATGGCGCTAAGACTCTGGTTTTAATCCAATGAAGTATTTTGGTAGGTATAGTATTTAATTTTAACGTTTTCTTATTAAAGACATAGATACTGCACTAAACTACTCTTCTGTTGAATATTTGAACGCAAACAGCTCCTCACATTTTAAGCTCAAATAATAAAATCATTTTACAAAATGTCCTTCATTAAGAACCTAATTCCTCGAACAAACTAATACAAAAATCTTTATCCCCAAATGTGTGGTAAAGTATGCAACATACCTACCTAACATTTTTCGTCTGAAATACTGAAGGGCAGGTAGAGAATATCGCTTAATCGTGGCGGGAGGCTCCGACGGAGGAGGGACATTAATCGGAGGCTTTACGACGGGAATCCGAGCCGCAGACGACGTCAGCCTCTTAGCGTATTGAGCGCGTATAGCGGAACATTGCAGATAAAATATATTAAAGCTGAATAAAAATATAATAAACTAGCTTTCCGCCCGCGGCTTCGCCCGCGTGGAGTTCGGTTATATCGCGCTTTTTAGATTTCCCTCGGGAATATCAAATTTTTCCGGGATAAAAGGTAGCCTATGTTCTTTCTCAGGGTCTAAAGATTGTCTGTGCCAAATTTCATCAAAATCGGTTGAGAGGTTTAAGCGGGAAAGCGTAACAGACAGACAGACAGACAGACAGACAGACAGACAGACAGACAGACCGACAGACAGACAGACAGAGTTACTTTCGCATTTATAATATTAGTATGGATGGATAAAAGTGTGAGAAAAATTGTAGTTCTAAGTAGGTACCTACCCACCTAGGTATTATTTGTCTCTTTAAAGTATGACATAGTAATTTGTTTAACAATAGTAATAAAATTTAAATTGCGGATACTTAGATAAGTCGGTATTTTATGTACCTACTTAGAACTTAAAACAATAAAAAGATTTTGAATAGTTTTAAGTATCTATATGTTAATATGCCAACTATTTTATTTGTGGAATGAAGTTGGTATACCAAACTACATTCAATTTAAATATCTGCATAATTTTAAACCGGTTGAATGTTAATTTAAGTAATAACAATTAATTTCATTTGGTTAAACAATGTATTTTTAAATTGTTTACTGTATCCGGAATTATCTTTATACGAGTTCACACGATTAAAATTCCCATAGCATAACCCAATTCTGCATATTCTACACCACGGCGCTTCTATATAGAGAGAAAAAGTAAGACTGAAATCGAAGGAGTTCGTCCAAACTGGAAATATAATTTTAAAGATGGCTGCCGCTTTCGACCTACCCCCTCCCCGCGCGTTCCCCAACCCGCACCCTGACGCAGCCTAAAATATTATGCACCCAAAAACCATTGTCTGTTGCCATGACAACGGACCGCTCGATACCGGAGACTCGCAGTCGCACAATCAATGTTACAGTCATCTCGCTTACTCTTTAAGTAGTCAGATGCTGGGTCCGGATTTGGACGATCGTCGTATTCGCACGGCGATGGCTGGGTGCCAGTGTTCGTAGGGTTAGTATAAATGTTCTCCACGCTGTCGGATAAGCGAGCCAGCGGTCTTGTTGGAAATCTTCGGTCAAACAAGAATGTAAATTATATATCTAAGTATATTGAACTGATCTGACCTACATCGTATTATGATAGTACTCGTGTATTAGATTATATCAAATATTCGTTCTTAGAGGAAATATCTCATACCTAATTTATAACACAATAGGCCGATCTGATCGTATATTGGTTAGGTCTGTGATTGTATAGATGTACTCACTTGTAGCTAGATGGGATATTGTTATTGTAGATTTAAAAAAAACATCTGATTTCTGTATTCGTCTTAGCCTTGAGATCTGGGTATATAAGTACTTAGGTAAAGGCATTCCTGATGCATGTCTGACGTCAATCAGCAAATCACACACGAACATATTAAAATTCACTTCACTGAAAACTTTTGAAAAATCACCAACAAACTTTTCACTTGATTATTACTGATCTAACTAGGAATAAGCTCTAGATTTACTTCACAGTACCTAAAATATGATAATAAACTCGACTTTGTCATCTCATCTCCCAAAGCTACCGTGCAAATGACTCAGAACTTGAGGCAATTTCAAAAACAAATTAGAAAGTTCTATTTTCGGCTCCCCTATTGGCCGATTGCACAAATGTTATATTTTTTTACCTCACCTTAGGAGTGACTTTCTCTTTTTTGTTACAGTTCTCATTCTTCCTGGTTGCGTACCTCTAAATGCGGAAGGGTTTTAAAAACTTTCACCCCTGAAACAATAGCTTATTGCGTTCGATCCTTTTTGGTTCTTTAGACAATAACGGCTGGTGTATTTTTTTTTCTTTTTGGTAAAAAAAATTGTTCTGGTTGTTAATGAAACGTTACCTATTATTTTTAAAATACAACTTTTGTGGTATCTATAAAGTTCCATTTAATATCCCTAAAGATATATTTATGAGTTTTATGTGATATTTTCAACCTACGTCAATCCATCGATGACACCTACCTACTTAGGTACATTCATATTTTGTTCGCATACCTACCTGCCTATTAATTTGGAGGTACACTAATAGTTCAATAAAGTTCCGTACCAACAAAAATATACTTACCTATCTAAAAAATCCAAAATAAAAAAGGTCGTTGTAGGTGAGAACTTTCTAAGTACCCAATTAAATTATTAACAAATATTAAATCATTATTTAAGTAGAGCAATTCAATATTTCAACTCTATTTTATTTATAAAACTTTAAATCTACCAAACACAAAAAAGTAAAGTTCTTCATGACGTCTTCAATGTCTAACACCATAAAAGCCGGCCTATGTGCTACGGTTCGTAGAAGTTCGGCCTTGATTGCATAGATGGCGCTTTTGGCGACTCGTAAACAAGTATACTAAGAGCGTCAAAATTGGAAGAGTTAAGTTGCTAAGATGGTAGTATTAGGCCGTTTTCCAGAAGGTTAGTTACTTAGGTCACACGTATGACCCCTCATACATTTTTTTCAGGATAAACCCTAGTCTCTAGGTATGACGTCAGCCAGTCGTGACGTCAGTCAAGAATAAGTAGGTAAGTATTAGGACAGCCGAATTTATATTTTCATACTTATCTTAAATAAAAAGTAGTAGCAGTTATGTATTTCTTTATTAAACTTTGTGCGCTACAAAGATGGCAAACATTTGAAAGCTTTTTTTGACAACAGAGCCTTACCTTATTATCTATTCCTAGGTTCTACTTAGGTAGGTAGGTACCTACATTAGCTACACCTAAGTAGATATTTTAAAAAATAACATATTTTTAATAATACCTAAGACTACGTAGAAAATGTCCTTTTTTTATTTAACAAAAAGCAAAAATACTCTTGTACCCATAAAAAATCTTGCAAGGGTCATATAAAAATTTGTTTTACCTCGTTAACCGTCTAAATATAGGTAGATAGTGGTCCCCATCCAAAACTGGAGTAGATTCCTAACTAAAAAGCCTTCGATTAGTGTTATAACTACTTTCATCTACAATGAATCAAGGCTGATAGGTACCTAAAAAGCTTTATTAGTTTAGGTAAAAAATAATAGGTACCTATGCTTTTTCTATCTTTTCAACTTAAGTACCTACCTACCTATCTAAGTAGGTATATATCCTATGTCATACTTAGAAGGTACCTACTTATCTTAGTCTTCTACTTAATTCAAAGTTACATACCTACTTACCTATTTAACAAACGGCTTTTCGAGTAGAAAAAGATTCAATACTTACTTACTGAAAGTTTCAGGTAGATATCTTCCATCCAGTTTTTTTTTCAAGAATTTTGTACCTAAGTATTTATTGAAACCAACTTACTCAGCCTTTATGTATTTTTAGCTTTTTCATAAGCATTAAAATATTGTACCTAATGTTTTTTCTTATTTAGGTACAATAAAGTTTTTATTATTATACACCTACCTATTTATGTTAGTTGAAAGATGTTCTTCCTACCTACGCATTGAAACCAACTTATTTACCTATTTCAGCCTTATACCTATATTTTAGCTTTTTCATAAGCACTATTAAAAGTATGGTACCTACCTACGTACTGTCTATGTACAATCAAGGGTCAAAAGTGCATTACCACTTTTGAACTTTATTGCAATAACAATAAGGGTCAAAAGTGGTACCTACTCCACTATTGACCCTTACTGTAACTATTTATATGTTGGTTGACTGGCATGTGACTCCTTCTCTGTATGGGAGAAACCTGTGCCCAGCAGTGAGACGATAAAAAGGTTGTTGATGATGATGATTGGCAAGTAAATATTTTGTATAAAGCCATACACTGCTCCGGTGAAGATTATATTATTTACCTATGCTCCTGTTCAATACTTACCTACTTATAACTCGTGCATGTTAACTGTGCACCTTGCTTTGTGACGTCATTGGGACGGTATCGTTTGTACAAAATGAGAATCATATTAAAAAGCATATTTTTTTTAAATGTTTATAACAGGTCGTTATGATGATAAAGCCTCATAATATTAGGTCATTTTACTCATGACGTTTTGCAATTAAGTTGATATACCTATATGGAATGCATTCCAGGGAGGTGCACAGCACACTGCAACTCGCGCGAGTACCTAGTACTTACCTATGTTTCGTTTAGGTACTTACTTACCCAGAACATTGACTAAGTACAGTAAGTACCACATCAAAGCATTAGGTATCCAGCAGTTTTCTTCAACAATACGACCTACCCTCCTACCTATAGGTATATTATAGGTAATCATCTCCTTTAGGTATAGGTATAGGTATCTAATGACCTCAAATTCCTTGTTTACAAACTAAGATAAATTTAAGCTAAGTGCATTTTTTTTTCTATTTTATAAAGAAATGGTGGTCATGGTGGCCTAGTGGTTAAAACACCAGCCTCTCAACTATGAGGCAAGTAGGATACCAATGTAACTTTTCTAAAGTTATATGTACTTTCTAAGTATATCTTGGACATCAATGACTGAAGGTGAGGGAAAACATCTTGAGGAAACCTGGACTTTAAGTCTGAAATCGCCAACCCGCATTGAGCAAGCGTGGTGATTACGCTCAATCCTTCTCTGTATGAGAGGAGACCTGTGCCCAGAAGCGGGACGATAAAAAGGTTGATAATGATAAAAAAAAAATGGACAGAAAATTAGATATACTTAGACGCGAGCATGAGTCCTAAAGATATGTCAATTTAGGTACATCATGTGCAGACTAATTTGACAGGACAAAATTAATTTTTATCATCTCTCCTTTTCTTAACAAAATAGATAGAAAAAGATAATCTGAATTGAATTTGGTTCGGTTTGCGAACAAGAGAATCGAAGCCAAAGTCTATTTATTAAAAGTGATTTCCTATAGATACTTACCTACCTAATAATAGGTAGTTCACAGAGAGATCTGTGTACATTATTTATCTGATTATACCTACAATGCTAGTTTCTGCAGTAGCAAGGGTAGGTGTATTAACTGATTACCTACGTACAGGGTGTATCTGACATCGTAACGCAAACTTCGCGAAAAGGCTAGACCGCATGCCACTAATAAAATTATGATAGTCATTTATGTCGTTAATGAACGGTTACAGTAAAAGTACACAGTGTTTGAAAAAAAGTGTCGGCTCGGCTTTTGAACTTTGCAAGCGTGCCGCCGTGCGAGTTTGTAGGTATGACGTTGATCCCTGATGTGAACTCTATTAAATCAGATGATAAGATCGTTTTTCGGGTTTTGTTTTAATTGCGCTTTTTTATGTAATTAGCGAATTATTTAATTTTTACTTTAAAAATCTTATTGTGTTATAAAAGTATAGCAATTGTGAATGGTCTGAAGTGAAAAAAACTACATTTATTTTTTTTATTCATGAAAAAGCCGACAAAAAATTCCACCACTGGGGGGTTCAGAATCATGTACTGAATCCATGGTACTCGTTTGTGCGTCGATGTCAGATACACCCTTTATAATCACAGGTGCGGTAAGTAGGTACTAAAAACAGCACCCTTCTGCTAATATTCTGTTTAACTTCTAACACAAGTACCTAACTGAATATTAAAGTAAAAAAAAATATTTCCCTCGCATTCTCCAAATGAAAATGCAACTAGAAGAAAATTCCCATCATATCAACATAGGTAAGTACTATGGGTATGTTGATACGATGGAAATTTTCTTCTTATTGTCTCTCTTTCCCTAATAGATTACGAAAAATCTGCTCAACCACTATCGATCAGCCATCCACTCATATCATACAAAGTCTAGATATCTAGGTACATAACATCCCGGAAGAGTAGGTACATCCGTAAACCCAAGTTACTAGGTAATATGGTAGTTAAAATGAGTAACAAGCTCTTACTGCGTACCACGTATCCTGTGTATGCGAATCTGACTACCCATTATGAACAATGCTTGATGATACTTTTAAGGAATAGGAACTGGTAGTGGGTAGCATTCATATTTACCTAGGTAGGTACCTATGTTCTTATGATTTTTCATTTTGCATGAAATCTAAGTTATTATGATAGGTTTTCAGGTTTGTGTAGATATCGCATTTGTCTGAATAGTACCTACCTATCTGAGTTCAAATAATTTGATTATAAACTTAACTTTTGCTTATCTCCTTGCCTAAGTCAAAAGTTAAAGCCATTTTGCAATTTTAATGTGTTAAAGAAAAGACAGATAACGTTATAATAATGACTAGTTATAAAGATTGAATGCCTAATAATTGATAATAAAATGAAACCAAAACATGTTTTAATGATGTATTTATTTATTAATAAGTATGAAGATAATCTCTACAATATAAACCAGTTAAGTACCTTCAGGTCATATTAAGTGTCATTTATTTCCTAATGATAATTCAAACAGTCATTAAAGTCAAAACACGTGAATGATATAAGCTAGACTATCACAATATTGATCCAATTATTTGCATTATTTTACAATTATACTTAATTAGTGTTACAAAAGTAAATTACGTGCATATTGCGTGATATCTGTATGTTACATGTGTTGTGAATCAAGATTACTGTATTTCTTAAACGATTATAAAAATGAACAAAACAATTGACCTTAACAGTATTAAAGAAATCAATTTTATTGTGGAGTCGTTTTGCAGCTGCCCAAGTGATCTGTGAACATAAAAACACACAAAAACACATGTGAAATGCAATGTCAATAAAAATAGATGCAAGTTCTTCGAGAATCTTCGTCTTCGTCTTCTCAGCGGTCGACCAGTGTCATCTTCTGTTACGTATACTGAAGGTATACCGGAAAGAATGAGGCACTCAGGATACATTCAGTATACGTACAGAAGGCGACGCGTTTTCTTCTCTTCTCTTCTGGGCTACGAAGAACGCTGTGGGACATGGTAAGAATAGTCTAAAAGTAATTCTCAGATTGCCTGTACTTTAGTATTAATTCGACTCTCACCTCACCCCAATGTTAACCCTACTAGCTCACTATTTAAATGTGACGGTTCACACGTAGCCCCTTCAATATCGTAAAAGCTCACCGAACGAAGCAACTCCACGCCGGACCCCCACCTCTCCTAAGGGAACACCATCTATAAAATAAAGCAACCGATTTACAACACGCCTGGGTCTTCAAACCGCAAAGGGAAACACTGATAGCACATGAATTCCGCTATCCCAACTGCCCGGGTGAAATGAAAAAAATATTCGCTATCGTAAATATCTAACGCGAAATTAGTTTTACAACTTTAAGTCGAGTTAGACTCACGAAACAATCTATTGTACTCCACCTCCAATGAGAGCACAGGGATTTGCGAAAACACGTGATTGGCTTGCAAAAATAATTTTTGCAAACTACGTACCGGTAGCGAGGCGTCTCTTTGTTTTTTACAACCTATCCACCGAGGCAACAACTGTTGACGCCGAAGGCCTTTTGTCCACCGGCCTTTGTTAAACATAAAGGATAAATTACAAAAGACAAGTTTCGACCACCACTCGTAAAGATAACTAAAGAATTCCGAGTCTCTATGTGTGTGTCAGCCGGGGGATTCAATAGAAAAACATGAAAGGGCGTAAGGGTGTATTATATTCGTAATTTATGACGCAAACCAACATAACACCGGGCCTGCATTATTGATTCTGATGCACAAACGAAACGTTCTCTATGCACCGATATAAAATTCACAAAATGCAGCAAATAGCACTGGAGCGAAGTTGGGGGCGAAAGGGATACGCGAGTTGTGGCGGGCGCGGAGAAGAATGTTAAAGCACGTGACTTACCGGTCCGGTCGGTCAGCTGTTCGCGTCGTCCGATAAGTAAACATTGAAGGATGACGGATGGGGTGGCGCGCGGTTAGAAGGAGCGTGTGTTCAGGGACGGCGTCGCCGGGCGTCTGCCGGTCTGGGCGTCGGGGCGCGCGTCCCGGCCCGCCATCGATTGCCGCCCTCGCCGAGTCGCCGCTCGGCGCGCGCCGAACCACACCACGACTAATGCCGATGCAAGATTTTCATTACATACGCCATGATCGTTGTTATTTGCACCCCGTAATGTTTTTTGATAGTTTGCTTAGGCTTCGCGACCGTTTACTTTACGAATATCTATTTACGTTTATTTGTTATTTAGATAGTAGCTTGTAGGCAGGCTTATTATAATATTACCTACGTATGTAGAAGGACTGATAAAAAAGTCGATATTAAACAGTAGACAGGCTGCGCCACCTGTTCCTGTTCTCCCGGTGATTACCGTTCCGCCCTGCGAGCTGCGGCAACGCTCGGGATTTTTAATACTAACATAGGTCGGCTTTATGTCGCAGCGTAATAAGTGGGTAATGTAGATTTTGGCAATTTTATAAATAGAAAATATAAAACGAGATTGCGTATTGTTGTGTAGTAGGTACTTACGCGCCGTTTCTTTCTCTATTGCCTCCAGTTAGGTTGGTAATGAAAAAATAGTAAAACGTCAAGTCGCGAGGTATTCAAGTAATCGTTTACTCGTAATTTATGAAGGAAATTTTTATGGCAGTGGCTACGTTTGCGATTTTGCGTTGGAATCTTTTGTTATTCAGGTTTTTACCTAGGTAGAAGTTAAAGTCCATTGTTTTACGTATTATGAGGGAATAAATAAACTCTGGTAGGTAGGAAAGTGTGCATTATCCTGTGTAGGTACGACTTTTTACTTGACGGGTGAGAGAGAAAGTCACATTCATTTAGCTGCGTGCATGCCCTGTAAGTCTTCTAAAAATGATTGTTCCCCTGTTTTTGTTTCAATGAAATATCGTTTATGATCAACATTTAAATAAGACCCGCAATTAAAACTCTTCAGCCTGTAACAATACACAGTGGCTTGCTCCCAAAAAGTTAGCTGGCTTTGCTCAGTAAATAGGCTTCTATAATTTCAGGTAACCACAATACCCACCAACGTTTCCCACTGCTGTAATCTCATGGAAATTAGGTAGATAATTTAGAGAAACGAGAATTTTGGGAAATTTCTGCTTTGTTGAAACTAACTTACACTACCTATGCTACTGTAAACTATTATATATGTTTCAACTATTACAAATTACTGAAAATTTTTACATCTTTGTCATTATTACATAACTAAACATAACATCAAACTTGGTTTCTGAGATGAGGTATATAGAGGTGAATCTGTACTTACTGATAGTAGGTATTAAGTATGTGATAAAGCAGAAAAGTCCTTCATGTGTAGCTGATGATTAATCAATTGCAAATAAATAAAGGACCTAGGACTGTGCCTGTGAGTATCTAGGTTTTAACCTATTTAGGATTAACCTATTTAATATTTGTTTCTGTTGACAGCAAGATCCCTGTGACAATTTTCTTTACAAAACCTATGTTTAACAAAAATCTTTACCTCCATAATTTTTTAAGGTACATGATAGTTTTGTAGTAGGTACATGAGGGACTTACCTACAAAGTATGTATTATTCATTACATGGTGTACAATGAATTTTTGGGTGAATAGATTACTGAGCTATCTGTACTTAAGAGAGAACCAAAGGTAGAGTTATTTCATCCCTTTTATTAAGATACCAATTTTAAAGATAGATCGCTTTCCCATCTATGTACAGACAACAGTACAGCAAGCTACTACAATCTGACAGAATACTTTAACAGATTTTCAACTTAAACTCTAGGTAAAGCTATAAGGCTCAAGGTTGATTGGGAATACAAGCATGATCCCTGTGATAATTTTCTTTACAGAACCTATGTTTAACAAAAATCTTTGACTCCATAATTTTTTACGGTACATGATAGTTTTGTAGTAGGTACATGAGTGAAAGTACATGGGGTACATGGGGGAAGTATGTATTATTCATTACATGGTGTAGGCACAATGAATTTTTGGGTGAATAAATTACTGAGCAATCTGTACTTAAGAGAGAACCATAGGTAGAGTTATTTCATCCCTTTTATTAAGATACCAATTTTAAAGATAGATCGCTTTCCCATCTATGTACAGACGACAGTACAGCAAGCTACTACAATCTGACAGATTACTTTAGGTATTAGATTTTCAATTTAATCTACCAAACAAACTGTCAAACTGTCAGATATTCCCAATCCACCTTGAGCCTTACGGCTCAAGGTGGATTGGGAATATCTGACAGTTTGGGTTAGATTGACCTGCTATTGTCCGTACATAGATGCATAAGAAAATCTTAAAAAAAAGTACCTAGGTAGGTACTAAATTGAGGGTAAAAAAAAACATATTTTTAACATTCTACTTTCATATATCTAGATACTAACAGATATTTTACACTCAATATCACATAAAAATCAAGATCTTCAAAATGAAAAAGATAGATCAATGCGATGACCTAATTTCAACATTTACGATGTCTTTTTAAAACCGGAACTATGGATCCATAAAATAAAACTTTATAGCTGTTAAAAATTGTCATAAATATTATTTGACATTTACAGCATTTTTTTTGTAATTTTAACGATTGTCGTCATCATCCTGGATAATAAAAAACTCAAAGCTTCCAAATCTTGCATCAAGGAGAAGGCCTTATAATATAAGGCTTTAGATGTGTTTATAAAAGTTATCATTAAGCCATACTCCTAATACCATATCACCATGATGGATTATTACCATAATCCTCATTTTGGCCTATTTTTTCTTACCCGTTACTCTCATAGAACCCTTAAAAATCAAGAGCCCTGTTATTGGTTTATTTGTTTAAGTAGCTGTTGCCCGCGACTTCGTCTTCAATCCAGAATGAAAAGTAGCTTATGTCTTTACCCAAGTCAAGGTCTACCTGTGTTGTCAAATTTCTTCCAAATTCGTAAAGCCGTTTTAGCGTGAAAGCGAGAGACATGTTACTGTCGCATTTATACCTAATATTAATTAATAAAAATAATTAATTAGTCGATTATTAATTTATTAGTTTAAATTTTCAGATCACCGTAACTGATACCTACAACACGTCTTATCTCCCGTCTTGCATGTCTATCAGATCTCTAAGCTCATCTGACGACTATGTACATCTGCTCAGGATTTTCACCTCACCTTTTTGCAATATCACTTTACTCGATTTCATAAGACAATAAACTCATCATCAGCGTTAATCCAGATTTAATTTTTCTTCAGTTTGGAGTCTGGTTTCCGCTTTACCAGTCTTAACTGATGATTTTGACTAAATTTCGACATTTTCCGTGAAGCGTCTGCCGTCTGACCTCCACAACCCGAAGGCGATATCTAAGCATTGCAGTTAGACCAATTGTTAGATTTTTGAGGGCTCCAACAACCCGTAACGACTGCCACTAGATGTTCGTATGGCAACCGGGACCAATGGTTTAACATGCTTTCCGAGGCACGATCAGACCAGTGCAAATATTCATATTCATGCATACAAATATTTGCACTGTGCGGCGATCGAACCCGCGCCTCCTTGCGCAACGGCATTCGCTACCGCTACGCCACGGAGGCTGTCACAGAGATTGGATTATAATTATTGTATACTAGCTGTTGCCCGCAACTCCGTCCGCGTGTTGATATAAAATAAGCGCCTGTTAAAATAATGGGAGCAATATGTACGTCCACGTTTGCCCCCGTTTTCGCAATATTTTTTTGTTACTGCTCTGCTCCTATTGGTCATATCGGAATATAGCCTATGTCCTTTCTCAGGCTCTAGACTATCTGTGTACTAAATTTCATTAGGTAGGTACAATTGCTTCAGTAGTTTTGGCGCGAAAGCCGGACAGACAGACAGACAGACAGACAGAAAGACAGAGATACTTTCGCATTTATAATATTAGTATGGATTATTCGTATTATTACAATTAAGACAATAAACTATTCATTATAATGTGTTATGTGTGTGATTTTACTTCCCTAAATATTGTATTTCATTCAGCCATTTTGAAACTGCGCGTCCGAGATATTCAGGCAGCCGTTACCCATAAAATATTGCTGACTAAGCGAGGAGGTGGGTAGCTAATCGGCCTATCTAGATCTTGTAGCCAGGTCAACGGAAATTGGTGTTCCGAATCGATAAGTTGGGTATACCATTATTTAATTGGAAGACTAGATAGATACAAGATAGATACGTAGGTCGGCTTTAATTATCTTGTTTTGTGCAAAAAACTGTAGGTACCTACTACCTATCTACCTACATACCTAAGTAGTGGGTAGGTGAAGATATTTTCAATATCTTCGTACTGCGAAGTTATACAAAAAACTCCGTTAGATTGGATGACAAGAAAACATGATTGTGCCATTAATCCCATCTCATGTGAGAACATTGACAGTTACTTATAAATAAACAAACGATTTAAGATCAACCGCCACGTTTCTACCTATAACTAGGTACTATTTTATTTTTATTTGATAGGGTTAAGCCTCTTATCGTCAGGCCACTAATGCGATGGGCAACCGCCTAAATACGTAGCTAATCCTCCACAGTGTTCAGAAAGCACGTTACATTTGGTTCTAACTGATCGCACCAGGTGGCGCTTGGAATTGCTACGCGCTCGTAGCACTTGTAACCACGGAATTGCTTAAAGATTTTTATTTAATTAAAGATTTATGACTGTTGTTGTATATTTTTATTGAGAAAAAGAGGAAAAGTAGCATCATGTTTGAGGCTGAAAATAAATTAGAAGAGTTTTTTCTAGGATCCAGGTAAAATCGGTATTTCTACTTACTTACCTAAGTAGGTCCACATGTTACAAATATAAGTTCTTAGAGACATTTCTCTTCCAATAGGAAGGTAGAATTTATATTTAATGGCTTGGTAGGTATTTATAATTAGTTCAAGCCTGTGCAAACAAAGGATCTATCATCGAAATCTCTAGAACTCCAGACCCCAAAAACTTATCAGGGTCCCACAGTTCTCCTTTTCGTCCTATTTGCCATTGAGGTACCCAAATTGTAGGTAGGTATGGTTTACACCGACCTATTGTAGGTATCTATAGCTAGTAGGCTTAGACAATCGTTTCTCCAATAATTTAGTGGAGATGAATTTGATTGGTACCTGGAAGGAACCTAAACATGTGCTACAAAATTGAAGGCAATCAATTATTCAAAATATCTCAAACATGTTTAGATTTATTTTTTTTATTTTTTAATAATTATAAACTAGCGCTTGACTGCAACCCCGCCTGATGGTAAGCAGTGATGCAATAGTTGATGGTAAAGCGCGCTAGTTTAATAAGCCCATTCACTTAAAAAAATCTTAGTGAATAGGAAGGAAGACGGCAGTTGAACGAGGTGGTGCAATGTTAGACCCAATAACACGACCAACGATGCTGCGCCAGACGGAGATTGATCTGGAGACCTCCACGACCAAACTCCCGGCACAACAACATTTGACGCATCGTACCCGGCGCAAATCGCAACAAAGCTACTCAGACCCGCCCTCCGTACGGCTTCACCAGACATCATGCCGGAACACGACGAATCGCTTGGCGGCAAGACTTTGTCTGGTGGGTGGTACCTAACTTCTGCCGGCAGCCGATGTTATGGCCTACCACCGAGACATTAGAAATTTCCCCAGTTTTAGGTAGCTAAAAATCAGCTTGACAACGTAATCTTGGTTAAATTTTAGGTAGCTAAAAATGGTGATAAGTGCCACACAGTGTATTCAGTCTTTTAATTGATCAGTTATATTTAAACACTATGTAACTGCACCCTCGCGGTTTCACCCGCGTACTTTGGATGTATTTACTTTTTCTCCGCTCTCGTTTTTATGCTCTGCTTCTATTGGTCGCAGCGTGATGTTATCGTATAGCCTAAAGCCTTCCTGGATTAATGCGCTATCTAACGCAAAAATAATTTTTCAAATCCGACCAGTAGTTCCTGAGATTAGCGCGTTCAAACAAACAAATAAACTACTCACTCACCTCCACAGCCTCAGCAAATCTCTCCTCCAGAGATCCTCATAACTTACCTTTAAACGAACATCCCGACATCATCATGAAATATAAGAGTTCAATTTTACCATTTTTTCCAGTTGAAAGTGTGCTCTTCCGCGGTCGATGGTCAAATGAATGAATAAACTGCCTCAACCCCAGGGCTCAGAGGGTGGGGTCGAAAATGGAAAAAAATTGGGGTGGGATCAAACACCAGACGCCCCTGCAACAAAAAATGAAGATTTATTTGCGAATACCACGTTTTGTAATAGTAATAATGGCTTTATTATTGTGTTTGGATACCCGGTAGTGCACGCCAAGTTCTACAAACAAACAGCTAACGTCCTTGTATTGATCGGCTTTTATACAGTTGTTAAGATTGATTGTAATATAAAACCTTAGATATAAAATTCTGTTCTAAATCTGCCTACTTCCCTAGTGCGTATACTAAAGCTTTATAGTTACTAGTTTTTTTTTTTAAATAATATAAAGTAGTGCTTGACTGCAATCCCACCTGATGGTAAGCAGTGATGCAATCGTTGATAGTAAAGCGCGCAAGTTTATTAAGCCTATTCACTTAAAAATCTTAGTGAGTAGGAAGGAAGACGGCAGTTGAGTGAGGTGAATCAATGTTAAACCCAACAACACGACCAACGATGCTGCGCCAAAGGGAGATTAATCTGGAGACCCTCCACGATCGAACTCCAGACAAAATAACATTTGGCGCATCGTACCCGGCACACATTGCAATACAATTGCTCAGACCCGCTTAGGTATACTTAGGTACCTACTAGTTACTTAGGTACAGCCACAAGGTAGGTGAAAAGGTTGCCTTTTGTTATAGAAATCAGCGAGAGTCAAACACACAACACAACAGTAATTAAGATGGTATCTACGTAGGTGCAGTTAGTAAATCACAAATCAGCTGTTTGTACAACTTAATCTAATGCCTTTACTTCACCAGTGCCGCTGAAAAGGCGTTTTCATTAATTAGGTATAATCAGATAACTGCTTTACAATTAACCATTTATAAACAGAGATACGTTAATTGCCAAAGCATAATAATTAGTCGGTCGCCACAGCACAGTTCTCGTACCGTGATTCACACTTTATTGCATATAAATCGCGAGATATTTCTAATTGTATCGCTGTGGATATAACACGTTTATTCAGGCTACTCATATTCCCAAAACCGATGCGCTTTTTAACGCCATATGCGATGAATAAACACAGCAACTCCTAATCAAATTTGTATGAATATTAATAGCATTAAAAAGGGCTGTCTTTGATGCCAGCGATGTTTCGGGAGTCGGCACTGAACGCGATAAATTTACAAGATTTAATTGTCGTGTTCTCTGCTCAATAATTTTGCAATACGACTTGCATATGAACGTTCTTCGGAGATATGTTTATGAGTCTTTAACGATATAATTATGATCGAATGAGTCTGCGATTGAAATAAATGACGTCCGTATAATATAAATTAGCGTAGGTATAAAATAATAGCTAGTGGTACCTATAGTGTTAATATCTGACACCTGATTAGTCTGCTCTCTCGTTTCAGAAACAGCAAATTTATTAAATTAATAGTCGTGGCATCAAGTAGGTAACTATAGGTACTGAACATACCTACCTATAAACAATATAAGAGTTAGATTGTAGGTATACCTACCTATTGTGCTTACTGTTCCACGAATACTTAATAATGAATAAAAATTTAAGAAAAGAGTCATTGAAATGTAACAGAAATATTGTAGAAAAATAATAAAATTAATAATTCCAATAAGAAAATAAGTATCTAGTTAGATAGGAGAAACTGTAGGTCCCTATCTATAATTCAGGCACAAAATACGATCAAGTACATAATTTAATAGAAAACTGTATTAAAAATATATTAAATTGAAAAAAACACAAAGGAAATTCCAAAAATTAAAATCATAGACTTACCTGAGTAACAAAACATCACAAAATTTACACTATTTCCTTTACGTAAATTATTGATTTCACGAATTGAATAGAAGCTAGACATTTTAAAATATTTTTTTAGATCATTTCGACACGTCTTTGTCTACGAGTTCAGTATTATTTTGAATTTTCTTCCCATGGTTAGGCCTAAACACAACAAAAGCGGCGGCGGTCGGCCGACGGCGGCCATCTTGTGGCGCTACCGTCGCGTCGCTCTGCACGCTCATTGGCTGAGTGACGTCAACCGCGCCATGACACTCCACCATTACTACACACCAACAAATATCTCTTGATTATTCGTACACTGAATACTAAGCACTATGCGGCGGACACACATATGACACTACCCGCACTACTAACTTTGTAGCTTGGTACACGCGCCTATCCTTGTCGGCTCGCATTCTTGCGTTGTGAATTATCGCTTTAGAAGCTTTTAGGATGCACCCTAATCGGGCAAGGGGGATCATTTAAAATTCAAGTGACTCTACACTGATAGGTTGAGAGATTTTAATTGGCTGCTGATTTTTGTCGTCCCAACTCAACTAGTGTTAAGTTACGAGATGTTTTCTAAAGTATTGTAGAATTTACATCGAGGTATTAGAATAGGCTTTCAACGTGAAATTTCTCTATTTAATAGCTATTTGTGAGCGCCAGTACCTAACTATAGAAAATATAAAAGGAATTCCTAATAAACTTGCAGACAAAGGCAGCCATAATACTGTCTTGGGAAATAAATTAAAGATGCATCCTGCATAAGTAGGCATCTAGATTTTTTCCATTTAAAAAGATCGTATGCGTAAACCGTCCTTGTCTTTTTATAGCCTGGTTACCAGATGCAGGTAAGTTCTCAGCCTACATAAAGAGCTTAAAATGTAACGATGTACCCAAGTATAAGTAATGACTGAACAACATTGTCGCCCGATTTCATCTAACATAGAAAGGGTTTTCAGTGAAAGGAATTTATGTAGGTAGGTACTCGCAAACTGCTTGTAGGTACCATGGTGTATAAATTGTATCTACCTTACCTACTTATATGTAATTTAGCGGAGCTAGCTATAACTAGGTAATAAGTATTGAGAAAGCAGAAATGAAAGTTCATTACTTAGGTAGGTACTTGTTGCAACTTTTCCTTTAACTAGCACATCTATCAAATGCATCTAATTAAAATGTAAATGTAGGTATTAGTTTGGCAATCATTTTGCAAGAAGCTTGTGAAATTTATTATTTAAAGACACACCTTTTTCTTATATTTTTATGTTTTAACTAGGTAGGTATTGCTTTACATTGATTGAAAGAGAAAACTGATTGTTACCTACTGCTCTTAGACTAAAATCTGGACACATTCCATGGAAAAAATTTGCTTTTATGATGAAAAAATTGCATCGCTCAATTGTGAGGAACGAACGTGGAGTTGTCGAAGACCTACATCAGTTATTGATGTAATGTGTCCAATACCTATGAGTCCAGTAGGAATAATTTAATGAGATCACTGAATTTGAACAGGACTGATATAGGTCTGTTCCATACAATTCCATCCCAACCAAATGGTGAAAGTTCAATTGTTTAGGTTACGATGGGGCTGACATACCTATGCGATGCGTAAATGCCCTATAACACAAAAAAGCCATTCCGATTGTAAGCAGTGATGCAATCGTTGATAGTACGCATGCACTACTTAGTTTATTTACTATGAGCCTATTAACTATAGCCTTGTAGACATGGAAGTACTTAAATTATAATCGGACGGGAAGACCATTGCAGGAAAATTGATGCAGTCCTTCAATGAAGGTACGCGGTATTAACAACGAGGTGATGCTTCGTCCGGATCGTAATGGTGTCAATAATGTAAGGGTGAATAGATAGGTACTCACCGTTCGATCGATATTCCGATAATGGAACGGTGAAGGCGGAAAGACCGCATCAGGAACTCCCGCATCCATGGCGGTCTTCGTCTCCGTGACATAGTAGATAAACTGCAGGTGAGGGTCGCCTACGCTGGTACGGTCACGTCTTACGAAAACCGGCAGGTTAGGTGGGTAACAAATGTCTTGCCATGGCGCCTCTGCCGGGCCGGATCAAGCGAGGTAGACCAAAGAAGTGCTGGCTTGAACTCAGACAGATTAAGAGATGCCATGCCTGTCAACAATATAACACCGCGGGATGCCAGAGATCGTGCGAAATGGAGAAGTAAGTGTAAGAAAGCGGACCCTGGGCTCCAACGCGAAAGCCGCGAATGCAACCGGGATTATACCTACCCACCCTGAGATGATGATAATGATGACTTATAATGCTTTAAATTTCTCTACATTGTACCCTTTTTCATTTATTCACCATAATTTACCATGGCCGTAGGTAATATTTGCTAGAATAAGTATTGCTACGACTGGGCGCCAATGCTACGCCGTAGACCCAATTTTATAAAGGTGCACTTCATTAACAACTTGGCTAACCAGATAAACTTTAAAATAGCCAATTTACTTTACATTACACCAAAATAAATACCTTATAAGTAACTGTTACATCAATTTAAACTATATCGACGGTTTAATATATCGTAGAATACCGACATAGCTACCATAAGTCATCGTAGCGCTCGTTATAAAACGTATCTGTATAATATTTATTATAAAAAGAAACATCCGAACAAAGTTAATGAAGTACTATCATATTTTTATCTTAAATAATTAAGGACCACCTGACCACTTGGACTTAACAACTATATCCCCTCTTTGTGATGCCGACGGTTGTTCCTTTTCTTCTTTTATTCTCTTTTCTAAAATTTATTGTTGTAAAATATGAAATTTCATATAAAAATGTAGGTGGGGGCTGCAACATGGGGCACACCATCTGTTGTTCCCCCATATTTATGTGATTAGTTCATGGATTGGTCCGGTGTACGTATAATTTTTATTTAAAATCGCCAATTTATGATTATAATCAGGTTCTGTCTCACAGGCTGTCAAAAGTTTTAATCGATTTATGTTTGGCTCCGTTGTTTGTGTTGCTACCTTCTCGTAATCTACCTACCCTTTTTTTATAAGTAGGTAACTTTAAATGTTTATCGCATGACTGATTCAGAACGTAGGTAAAAACTATTTACCCATTTAAAATAGTTATTTAGGTACCTATGCATTAAAATAGCTTTTTTTGCCATTTCAATTCATCATCATCATCATCATCGACCTTTTTATCGTCCCACTGCTGGGCACAGGTCTCCTCTCATACAGAGAAGGATTGAGCGTAATCACCACGCTTGCTCAATGCGGGTTGGCGATTTCAGACTTAAAGTCCAGGTTTACTCAGGATGTTTTCCTTCACCTTCAGTCATTGGTGTCCAAGATATACTTAGAAAGTACATATAACTTTAGAAAAGTTACATTGGTACCTACTTGCCTGACCTGGAATCGAACCCGCGCACTCATACTTGAGAGGCTGGTGTTTTAACCACGACTATAATTTTACTACCTACTGTTATCAAATTCAATTACTGTTATCAAATTCGTGTGCATTACTTAGTACATTAGTAATTAGTTCATCAATTTATACTAGTATAGATAAACATCTTTTACAAAACTGGTCCCCATATGTAGGTACGTCGGCAGAATAATTTTTGTGCCTTTATATGAAGGTACGGCACGCAAAAAACTACTTGGTAAAACATAGACACAACATTGAGATAGAGGCCGGCTTGATAAAAAAAATGATCAGCAAAAAGTTTATCTTGGCTCCCGGATCGCCAGGTTAAATAAGTAAGTATATTCACTCTTTTCGGTATAATATAACGGTAGGTTACACAAAGAAGCGATGTCCCCACATTAAGGGGGATCTGAGCCATCTGTGAGATCGAGCCAGTCGACAACTTGTATGGGATGCCGTTACGGGGAGCCAAGTGGGTGAATCAACACCCGCCATGTGTACGTACCGTGAACATAGGTAGGTATTCTATATTGATTGGATGACTCGGTGTTTAGGTACCTACTGGTTACTAAGTGGCGAACTTTTTCGTTAAACTAACTAAAAAAGTGTTCTTTTTTTAATAACTATAAACAAGTACTTGGCCGCAGTCCCGCCTGATGGTAAACAGTGATGCAATCGTTGATGGTAAAGCGCGCTATTTTATTAAGCTTATTCACTCAAAAAAAACTAAGTGAATAGGAAGGAAGACGGTAGTTGAGTGAGGTGACGCAATGTGAAACCTAATAACACGACCAACTATGTTGCGCCAGAGGGAGATTGATCTGGAGACCTCCGCGACCAACCTCCCGACACAAAGTTTGGCGCATTGCACATCGTAACACAACTGCTAAGACCCGTCCTCCGTACGTTCTATTTGATAACACAAAAAATCACAGTGTTGCTATGTCATAATAGTTTTGAAGCGTGAAAGAATGCGATAACCTACTTTTTCATGAGTTTACGTAACATGTGATAACCCGTGCTAAAAATAAACCCATTTTCATTAACAACTACTTTTTTGATACTTATCTAACACTTCCGTAGAGCCAAACCTACTTATCCGTGGTCAAGTTCAAGAACGCACTAAACAAAAACATTACGTAATTTACAAAAAAAAAAAAAAAAAAAATATAACAAACAACTACATAACCGCACCTAAGTTTATCAACATCTAAAATACCAACGAAAGTAACATCTTGAAACCATACAGTGTGGCGGGGTCGATGCACTGGACCACATATGTCTTAATACGGTGGAATAAAGTTGTCAATCGCACTGTAATGCATCACTGGATCCGAGTATCAATGTAGACGATCACAGATGCAGATATTCGTGTGACGTGTGACATGAGGCGACGTGACCTTGACCCTCGAATGACGGATTCCGGCCTTGCGGGGTCGCTGAACTGTACATGTAGGTTGGTACACTATCTAGTCAACATCTACACGTTGTAGCGTTTAACCTAGTATTTTTCGCTTATAAAAAATATTACCGCGACTTTTAGTCGCATTCTGTAAGTGCTCGTGTAAATTATCATACAGAATAAAAAAATGTAAGTAGATAAGATTTGTTTTCTATTGGGGAATTTATTTTGAAAGTTGAATTGTGAGAGCGCGTTACTTGAGCTTATCAATAAGTTATTTGACAAGAAGAAAGTTATCACCTAACTAATAGAAAAGATAAGTTTCCGATAGAATATATTACTTAGGTACATAGTAAATAGATAATGTACCTACCTACATGGTGTTGTGTTTTCTACACAAAGTTAATCCGATCGATACCTATTGGGTTACAACAATTGTAAGTATAGTAAATAGACAGTTTGGTTTTTGTGTTTACATCGATAGATGTGTTTTGAATAAAAAGCAGTTTGTCCGACAATGCAGATAGCGTCACGTGGATGCAAATCGTGGGAGGCGGGCGAGACTTTGCTCTTTCACGAAAATGTATGTAAAAACACGCTCTTTGTCCGTAATTGAATGTGACTTTAGATTGAATTTTAAATGTAATACACTCTCTGTTTTCTTAAACTACCAAAATAAAGGTAAATAAATAATACATCGAGGTGATAATAATCTTGCGGGATTATTTCATATGCGGTTTACCCTTTTATTGTGTGCGATGCGCGAGCAACTACATAAGTAGGTATGTACATACCTATATACGTGCATTGATGAACTTTTAAACAAGATAAGATTTTATGTTTATTTCAACAATGGCCATGTGTTTATACGGAACGTTAACCATGATTTTGATGTCACTACCCACTTAAAAATCGCTTCACAAATAATATCAGATGCACAATCGCGTTACCTACTACTGGTATTGCAAATGAAAATTTACAGGAGTTCAACAGAGCATTAATTCACGAATCGTCCGCCCGACCACTAAATTATTTATTAGCCTAAACAAAGGAATCATTTCGGGCGTACAAATCGCCCCCGCATACATTGCATTTGATTTAAAACACAGGTATTTGACCGAGTCACCGCCCGCTACAAGTAATGAGTTTATTTACGACAATAGAGGCGGCGGACAAGGCTCTTTATTGTCATGATTAGTGGCGATCCCCGACAATTGATCGAGCGAATTTTAAGTGCATAACAAACGAATCTGTTATTTATACAGACGTTAGGGGAGGGCGGGGTTCGAAGTTCCGATTTTGGAGTAGGAAGCAATATTAACGTAATAAATAGATCTAAAATCTATGAATCCTGCAAAAATAGATGCAGAATGTATCCTAGTTTCAAATTATATAGTCCAATTCATTGAAATAATAATATATTTTAGCGCAGTATCATTTTTCTGTAGCAAGTCGACAAGGAACAACTAGCCCCACGAAGGGGCTGGTTGTTCCTCAGCTGAGGTAAGTTGTTCCGCTTGTCTAATCCAATCAATAATAATATAAGATTAGTTGAAAAGGTATGTATAAAAAAATTAGGCAAATCTAACTGAATATTTATGAAAGTTTTATTTATAAAAGTACAAATTTTTAATGTTTCTTACTTATAATAGCACAAAATTTTAAAGTTTTTGACAAATCAACATCACGGCATACAATTTAAAGTATTTATTGAAAAAGAAACTATAAAAAATAATAACAAATATTAAAAAAACAGCTTAAGATTAGTAACCATCTCTAACATTTATCAACTTTAACAAAACGTTTAATTAACAAAAATAGAAAATTCTTTAATAAAATACAAAGAATACCTAATCAACTAATTTTAACATCTCGAGCTATAGCTTATTTATTCAGTCTTTATAGCTTTGACTTTACTGAGATCAATAACTAATGTCTTACTGTGATAACAGTTTTAATTCAGACTTAATTAAATGTAATAAAAATTATTCAGAAAATTCGTCGTCAGAATTACAATTCGGACAAACATAGGAATGAACATCTTTAGACTTCAGGCATTTTGAATGAGCCCAATTCTTACACATGACGCATTCAATCCATTGTTCACCTGGTTGTGAATTAGAATATGAGTCGCAACATATTAAACAATACCATTCCATGCTGTCTACTTCACTATCACTTCCATCAGCATCTTCTTGAAGGACTTTACGTTTTACATTTTCTTTAACATATGCGGATTCACTTGCCTCTTTTTTATTTCGCTTGATTGTAACAGCTGTCTTTTTCTTTCCGACTCTTTTTTCAACTTTTTGCTTCTTTATTTTACTATTACTCTTTCCTCTTCTTTCTTTTTCTTCAGCTAAAGCGTTCTTTTCAGGCGTATCTGTCAGTATTGCTGATTTTCTTATTCGTCGCTTAGTTGTTTTAGACAACCTTGGTGGTGCTTTTGGTAAAGGTTTGATGGCTTCAGGAGAAAATGTGCTAGATGTGGCTTGAATGACATTTACATTTGACATATTATCAATATTTGAGGGCCCTGGTTGAGGTTCGTAGATCGTTCCTGTTGTTGTTGGACGTGGCTCACTATCTGGGATTGCTTCCATGTTATGATCTACCTGATCTTTAAGGTCTGATAATTCTTGACGTTCTGACTCCATATTTTGACCCAATTCCAATGAAATATTAGCGTCGGGCATAGGTCGGTCAGTTACGAAAGACGGAGCAAAATGTTCATCCGTAAATATGTCAGGGTTGTATGGACTTACACCTGCCTTTTTAAATGCATTCATAATGTTATTCGGAGTCGCAGCTAGAGGCCATGCATGTTTTACAATTCCAGGTATCTCATAAATGGACATTGTCTTGCCTGGGTTATTACGAAGCCAGTTTTCTTGAGCTTTGGCACAATACGTTTTAAATGGTCCATTAACGCCAACATCTAATGGTTGCAAGTTATGGGTACAATGTGGCGGGAAAGACAACATTATCACCGAATTGGCTTTTGCCTTTTCGACCACATCAATGTCAACATGTGATTGATGGTTATCCAGCAACAACAATATTGGATCCTCGGGAGTTGGCTTTGTATGTTTTATAAAATGGCCCATAAAGATAAGGAATTCTTTGGCTGTCATCCATCCAGAGCTATTTCCAGCTCCGATACTTTCTGGGGGACCATCACGGATGAATAGGTCTTTATACTTAAGGCGAGGAAAAACAAACATAGGTGGTACAGTATTTCCAACTGCATTTGCTGCTAATTCAACGGTAACTAAAGTACCTCGCTCCGCAGACACTATAGCACCGACTTGCTTAATGCCCTTTGCAGCTACTATTTTTTTTGGCTTTAATACAGTGGTGACTCCTGTTTCGTCTAAGTTCCATATTCTAGATGGTTGCAAGTTATGTTTCAATATAACGTCTCCTAGCTTGTTAAAGAAATCAGTAACATTGTGCCGGTTAAAAGAGGATGCCCGTCCTGCACTTGTGGCTTCCGGAGATCTTATGGACAAAGACGGATTTCTTTTCATAAAACCCGTGAACCAATCAGCTCCAGCTTCTTTATTCCTATGCCAAGAGACTGGAATGTTAGGCATTTCAAATTTAACAGCACAAGTATATGCTAATTTTCTCACTTCTTCTGGCAATAGACCAAAGTAAATTGACGCACATTTTAACAAATAATCCGCCAATGTCTTCTCCTGGTCTTGGTTGAACACCTGTCTAGAATAGTAACCCACAGTTGGTGTTATACCGGCTTTCAACTTTTTGACAAAGCGAAATAATGTCATATGACATATTTCTAATTCCCGCGCTACCGTCTTAAGTTTACGACCGTCTTTAATAACAGCATCAGCTGCCCGCTGCAAAAGCTCAATTGAAATCTTGCCCCGTTCGGTTTTTCGTTTATAGTTTCTCATCCTAAAACAAAGATTTAATTTTATTATTTACGTATTTCATTACGGGGCACGTTGTTCCGCGGAACAACTAGCCCCTCGACAGAGGAACTTTGAACCCCAAATCCCGTTTTCAATCTAACCTAGAATTATAATGAAATAGGTTATAAAAAGCTAACAATTATATTAAAAAGATAATCACCATAGTTTGTCCAACTGATACTAGCAAGTAACAAACAATTAGCTTGAAAATTTATTGAAATAGACCAAAAAGTTTAAAGACGAAAAAATTTACTTACGTGATGTTTTTGGTCACTAATCCATTACCACTCTCACACGCCGACACAGCGTCACTAAAATGGCTGACGCAATAGCGGGATGATTTGACGTTTCGCGACGCACTTCACACTTATTGCTATCTCTTTTCGTCATGGAGTTATTTGGATCGGAACAACCTACCCCCGGCACTTTGAACCCCGGCTTCCCCTACTGTTATGTGGGCAATACTTTTTATTAATTTGCCCATTTGTTGGCCGTTATTGTTTCAAAATTGGTTGAGCGATCTTTGCAATAGGTACCCAAGTGGCATCCCAGAGCTCAGTAAATCAGTGTACACTCAGAATACTTGTGTTGGTTATTTTTGTCGAGCGATCACTGACGCCGATGCCTTGCATAATGTACATCGTTAATTGCGTTGTAAATCCATGGAGCGTCAACAGGCGGCCGGGTGACGATGCACTGCTGAGCCGCCCAAATATCGTCTCGGCCGACCGCAGGATTTGTCCCCTTGCCAAATATCCCAGCTGTGTACACAAGCGCGCTCTGAATACTGATTAAATGTACGTTATTGTTTTCGTTTTTTTTTTCACTTTCGTTCTTCGGCTATCGACCTATTGAATTTTTCATGGTGTCCTCTATTGGAATTTCGTATGAGCTCCGCTGATAACCAGCAGTATTAACGTCTATCTATATGATCGAGCGATACTGCCGGAGGAAGTTTCGTCAATTATACCAACTCGGCGATAGCATTAGCATACATTTCGCATCCAATCCAACGAGCCTTTATCGACGTTTGAATTGCTTTTATTTGCTAAATAAAAATAAATGAGACTATATTTAGAGAATAATGGACTCGAAGCCGGGAAGTAGTGGATGACGAGAATAAAATAGTATTTATTCTAGCTAGATATCGAATAAACCGCTGAATGTGGCCATTAACATCTCTGTAGGATTAACACTACCAAAACAAATTGTTACTTTGAAATAGATTTTCATCGTTCACAAATAGGAATAAATGTGTCATAACAATGTCAAATAAACTTCAACTTATACGACAATATAGATACGAAATCATGTTAACCCATAGAATGGCATCGACAAAAAGCACTAAAAACACCAATTAATAGAAAATTTCAAGCGGTATGACTGTTGTCGTAGCGCGTTTAAAATACGCGACAGTGTAGAAACATCGAGTTACCAAAATAGGTTCATCTCTGTCCCTCACGAACAGGGAGTACTCGAAACGAACGAACCCAGTATGTGCAGTTGCCTTTATCTACAAAACGCATTCGTAATAGTAAAGTGGATCACTTTACGATAGCACAATGCACAGTTTTATGAAGGGCGAAAAGGGCGAATATCAATATCGGAGCTATTCAAAAGTTATACGAGACTTGCATATTATGCCTAGGTACTTATCAGTTTTGGAAAACCCATATCATAGACGCAAGAATTGTAAATTTAGTGCTGTTTATTCGATCTGAAACCCGTACATGCTACGTAAATAAGTCTGCATTAGAAAATTGAAAGTGAAGAACGATTAAATAATAAACATCCTTATCTGAAGCAGTAAACAAAGGAAAATATTTATATTGAACGGCATTGAGCGCTTAATCCTTTTAACTTTTAATTTACGTAACATGTACCACCTGGGCTTGAACAATAAAACCCATAAAACTCACCCCGGGTAGTCGATTTTAAAGAATGCACATTGGCAGCCTTTTTAAATCACGACTTCAGGGAAAAAAATGTTCAAGATTGGGATCCGAATTTACTGATACAGGGGAATGTAAGTTCAACTTGCTGAAAGTTTTAAAATATCATTATCGAATGAGGTGTTACGTTGGAAAATCGGTCGTATATCTTTCCATGTGAGATTTATTTTTGTATATCGCTTTACGCGCGTTTAAGTCAGTTTTCCAGGTTAAGGGAGCTGATGTAGGACGTGCAAATAAACACGGTATTTTTATCGGCGCAAACCTTTATATAGTTGCGGTCGATTTCTCCTCTTTATCTGCTCAGAGCGGTGTTTGCTTTATCTTGAATAAAAAGAGAGATACGTGTAGACTGTCAAAGGATTTTACATCAAGTGATTGCCTTGACTATGAGTTCGAAAAACATAGGGCGGCAGTGGTTACAATCTCGCTTTGACATTCCATACTACAGTGTTTACTTAATTATCCTTTGATGGTGTTCTTCTTAACACCAGTTTATATGGAACATGAAAATTTAACGACCGTCAAGAATAAAGATAAGCCAACATTATTGCCAATGTCAATATCTACAAAGTTCACACGTAATTATATAATTAACGATAATTTTATGACATTAATAAAACAATAAGGCCTTTTGGTTAACAAAAACAAACGAAATTGTGATCCTATCGTGCTGTCGGTTGTAATTCATATTAGGTATTTATAGAAGTTACACGTTTGTTTGTCCTGGAGAAAATTTTTGATTCGATAAGAGATCGTAAAACACTGCCCCCCGTGTCATAAAATCGAATCGAGTCAGTCATGCAAATATGGCCTTAAATGCCAGGTGTTATGTAACTTGGAATCATTTTTTTCGCATGGCTCGTGTTGCCTACTTTGTTTTATGACTATGGAAGGGTTACCAAGTTACGTAATGTTACAATAAACGTTTTGAGGGCAATAAATTTTAATAGAGCAGAAATTTATGGTCAATTTGTGGAGACATTTACAGCTGATGAACAAAAAGTTTATTTTTCATACCCTTGTTTGTCGAGGCATAAATCTTGGATCGGTATCGGCTTTCAGCTGTCATAGGTATTTGTGTCACAGTGAGTAACGCATTCAAACTAATAACATTAAAAACTGAAGTAGAAAACTAACCTGATGCTGAAAATACATTGGAAATTGTTTTTAACTGACGTAAAATGTTCCAGAAGTCTTTCACAAATTGCTGTTTTAAAACAACTGTCATTTTCGTTACCCACATTGGCGGGTTTACCTTGATATGAATTGGAAAAATAAGGACATTCATTTCTGGAACTTTCATTTTAAAAGCGTGCCAAAACGTTTTGCCAATTTGGTACAGTTTATTTGACATAATCATGTAATTTGCGCCCTATTTTCTTATGCATATAAAATAAAATCGGTATATTTGTTGCTATGCATCATAACGAGAAGGCACGTCTAACCTACTGTTACGGGCTAGGGGTACTTAAACGCCGGTTAAGGGTTACGAAGTTTATTAGCAACGAAGGTACAGTCGATTGTAGGCAATGACAAGTAGAACGTAGCTGATGTCGCACCGAAGTCTTCCCTTATGTCCACGAAGTCCGTGTTGTAAACACACAATAACTCTACGGATGTTACTCCTCGTAGTACTCACAGTTCTCGTTACAGTTGTCGCAGTAGGTATTCTCAAAGATCGCTTCTTAACTGTCGCTGTTATCGTATCGCTAGTCGAGTGTAGACTGACTGTGCGTCGGCGTCGCGGTGCCTATATATAGGCCAGCTGATCGAACATTCCGGAATCCTCTAGACGTAATAATAATACTGCATAACTTCGAGGTCACCCGCCATGTAAGTACCTATGGTAATTCCCGGAAACGGGTTTCCAGAAATTTCGATGTCGACACTTTGTTGACAAAACTGTTGAGACCTTTACCATTCGATAGGCCGTCCTAAGTCTAGCAATGCGTTTTATTATTGTACCTAGGAAATGTCTAGATTTAGCGAGATAGGGCTTAAAAGTGACACACTGCATGTCACGCGATATTGAACCTTATGCCATCGACATAAGGTCCATTCGTAACATTGCCCCCTTCTTAGTCATGCTCGTCCCGAGCATGATTTGATCCATAATAGCGAGCTAGGCGGTCTACGTGTACGATCTTCAGCTTCCCTCTAGGTCCTTTCTTTATCCGGTAGGTGACATCGTTTATCCTGGTTACTATCGTGTACGGACCCTCCCATTTGGCTTGGAACTTTGGACTCTTTCCTTTTCTTCTAATGGGATTATGTAACCATACCAAAGTTCCCTCTTCAAATCCGGGCACGTTAGCTTTGCGGTCGTATCGGATCTTCATCTTCTCACTGGTTTTCAGACCATTCTCTCTCACTAGCTCATGTATTCCATCTAATTTACGCCGCAGGTCGGCCACATAGTCGACGGCTAGGATAGGAGTATCGGGAGGTGTTCCGGTTAGTGCATCTATGGGTAGTCTTATTTCTCGGCCGAAGTTGACTTTCGCCGGTGTGCAGTTTGTGCTATCATGTGTTGCTGAGCGGTATGACATTAAAAAGAGTGGAATGTATTGGTCCCAATCCCTTTGGTGTTCTTCCACTACTTTGGCCAAATGATTCTCCAACGTCTGATTGAATCTTTCGACCATTCCATCTGACTGTGGGTGATATGGTGTTGTACGAGTCTTATGTATCCCGAGTAGTTGGCAAACCTCTTGAAATAGTGAAGACTCGAAGTTTCTACCCTGGTCAGAGTGTAACTCCAAGGGAACGCCAAATCGACAGAACACCTCGTGAACTAGCTTTTTGGCGACTGTATGAGCTTCTTGGTTGGGCACTGCAAAAGCTTCTGGCCATTTGCTGAAATAGTCTTGCATGACGATGATATACCTATTCCCTTCTTCAGTAACAGGGAATGGCCCAGCTATATCGACAGCAACTCTTTCCCATGGTGCACCAACATTGTACACTTTCAGCCGACCTCTGGCCCTCGTTTGCGGTCCCTTTACTGAGGAGCAGGCTACACATTTTCTACACCAGTCCTCTACGTCTTCGCGGCAATGCACCCAATAGAATCTTTTTCTCACCTTCTCCAGGGTTTTCTTTACTCCTAGATGTCCTCCGGATACTCCGTCGTGCACCTGTCGTAGCACTGACGCGACTTTATCATCGGGAACTACTATCTGTAAGGTGACCTCCCGTCCACTGGGTGATTCCCATTTCCTCTTGAGAACTCCATTATCAATTATCAGGCTGTCCCATTGGGCCCAGTAACTTTTTGCTGTTGGGCTAAGCGCTGATATTTCACTCCAAGCGGGCTTCTGACCATGGTTCTTCCATTCGATTACTGCCTTCAGGTCACTGTCTTCCTTTTGTGCGTCTTCCAATGATTGATTATCCCAGTCTTCATCCAAAGCGTTCACCTGGATAATCCGTACGTTCTCTTTCTTTTCCTGTTTGCGTTCTTCACCTCGGCCCTTACTCTCTGAAGTAATCTGGCGACGGCGGTCCTTTTGTCTTGCCTTTTTCTCGAGGCGCTTCTTCTTACGCGCCTCGTCCTCGACTTCCTTGTCCCGCCTTGCGTCTGCCTTACTCCACGACCTTCCGCGCGAGCGCTCTCGCTCTTGCTCTCGCTTTCCGGAACGTTCGTGTTCCCGGTCCTTGACGCATTCCCGCTCTCGTTCAGCGGGTCGCTCGCGGCGCTCGCTCCGATTGCTCCGCTCGCGCCACTCGACGCGCTCGCACGGGCCCTCGGGCTCGACCTTTGCGTCGCGCTTGCGCCACGCCATCACCGCGGCCTCCTCACGTGACCAAGAAGTTCTTCCCTTAGCCTTCCTGGGACAATCAATTCGAATGTGCCCCTTTTCGCCGCACTCATAGCAAGTTGGTCCTCGTCGGGCTTTTATTTGTGCGGTCACTTCTAGAATACGGTCGTGTTGTGGGACATCTTGACGTACTGCTTCCACCTCCAGAGCATGCGTCAAAGCTGCCTTCAGGGTCTGATGGTGACCCAGACGTACAGCAGCCCTGACTTCAGCATCTCGAATCCCATCAGTAAAGAATCGCAGAGTAGTAGCGCCAATCAATCCCGGTGTTGATGCATACGCCTTCCGAACCATACGTTCTATTTCCGTGGCCCATTGTTGCAAACCCTCGCTGCTCTTCTGTGTGCGTTCGCGGAGTTGAGCCCTGTAGACGTGTTCCATGTGTTTCTCTCCATATCTAGTCTCCAACGCTTCTAACAGACAGGCTAGGGTATTGCAATCGCCGGAAATATTCTCGAGGATTCGTACGGCATCACCACGCAAAGCAAGCATAAGGGCTGTTAGAGCTTGATCGTCGTCCCAGTTGTTGCCTTTTGCGACCTTTTCAAACTGTAGACGGAAGGCGACCCATGACGTTGTCCCGTCAAAATGAGGTACCTTGAACGTCGGCAAAGCACTAGGTATCACCCCTTTGATGCCTCCTTTCTGTACCTTATCATGGAGGAATTTTATTTCTTTCTCACACTCCATGATGGTGCTGTCAAGTGCCTCGAAACGCGCATCATGTTTGTCTATACGAGCATCTTGCTGGTCTATGCGCGTATCCTGTTGTGCTGTTTTTATTTTAAGCTCGTTGACCTCTTCTTTGGTTTCTTTCCACTTTTCATTGAGTTCCAACACTAATTTCTGGGATTTTGCCTGGGATTCTGCTACACTTTTAATGATTTGTGCCTGGGTTTCTGCCTGGGATTTATCTATTTTTGAGCTTGGGTTTCTGCTACACTTTTAATTTGTGCCTGGATTTCTGCCTGGGATTTTGCCTGTGATTCTGCTACTATGCCTTTTATTTGCGCCTGGGATTCTGCTATACTCAGCTTTATTTGCGCCGTCAAGTGAGCCAGTAACACCGATAAATCGGATCCGCTGCTTCCAGGAATAGTGGTGGTAGTAGGTGCACTTATAGGTGTCACGATGGCCGCTTCTACTACGGGTGCAGGGACACTAAGCGATTCTTCCTCTTGACGCGCCAAATCCATCGCTGCTTGTCGTCGCGTGCGAACTTTCTCGTCTTCCCTTGGCGTGATCGGCATTTCGCTTCTGACACCAGTTGTTACGGGCTAGGGGTACTTAAACGCCGGTTAAGGGTTACGAAGTTTATTAGCAACGAAGGTACAGTCGATTGTAGGCAATGACAAGTAGAACGTAGCTGATGTCGCACCGAAGTCTTCCCTTATGTCCACGAAGTCCGTGTTGTAAACACACAATAACTCTACGGATGTTACTTCTCGTAGTACTCACAGTTCTCGTTACAGTTGTCGCAGTAGGTATTCTCAAAGATCGCTTCTTAACTGTCGCTGTTATCGTATCGCTAGTCGAGTGTAGACTGACTGTGCGTCGGCGTCGCGGTGCCTATATATAGGCCAGCTGATCGAACATTCCGGAATCCTCTAGACGTAATAATAATACTGCATAACTTCGAGGTCACCCGCCATGTAAGTACCTATGGTAATTCCCGGAAACGGGTTTCCAGAAATTTCGATGTCGACACTTTGTTGACAAAACTGTTGAGACCTGTACCATTCGATAGGCCGTCCTAAGTCTAGCAATGCGTTTTATTATTGTACCTAGGAAATGTCTAGATCTAGCGAGATAGGGCTTAAAAGTGACACACTGCATGTCACGCGATATTGAACCTTATGCCATCGACATAAGGTCCATTCGTAACACTACATACATTAGAGTCGTCTGTATCTATTCCCAAACATTCTGTTTTTATGTCTAAACTATATCCGAAAAGGAAAAAACAGCTACGGAATACGTGGCGAATCGAACGCTGCTAAGCCAATATATTGAAATTGCAATACAGACGAGGCAAGTTCTTTCATTAGGGTTGGAAAATAAAAACAATACAAGTGAAAAGGGTATCGGATACTATGCGCATATTCGCCAGAGAAAATTTCCTATTATGATCCCTTCCCTAAAGTCAGCTACGTATCTATAGGAAGGTATGTATCTCTAGGAACTTGTATAGCAATTGTCTACCGGCCGCTGGGGGACGTGTCTACATCGATATTGTAATAAAGCAACAATGAAATCCATATGCTAATGTCTCAGATAGGTACATTCATAATGATTAGAAGCCTTTGAATATTCTATCAGTGTATAATTGAAGATTCATGGTATTCAGATATCGGTCCATTAATAGTACATTACGATATTAGTGCGTAATGATGGTTATAACATGCGAGGCGGAATTTCAGCCCGAGCCGAAGGCGAGGGTGTAATTGAGCCGAGCATGTTATAACCAATACGCACGTATATCGTACGACGTTTTTTAACACACTTGCGAGGAAACAGAAATAGAAGTATTTTATATTTTGTTCATTTTAAATAAACTCAATTTGTGTATGCACACTGTTGCTTTCCCTCCATTAGTATTATTATTTGCCATTTCAAATATGGAACAGCGCGCAGCGCAAGCCGTGCGGCGGCGATCAGTTTCATAATTACTTGAAATGGAAAATAATGCTGTTATGGAAAATAATGCTGTTATGGACTATAACTTAACTTTTTGCTTTGATAAAACACGCGTTTGTTGTGGCCTGCTTTACATATTTAAAACCGGTGGAATTACATCAGCTTTACGAGCAAGGGTGTTAAAAAGTAATATAAAGTATCAATTTATAGCTTTCCAATTATCTGGTAATTGTTATAGTGGGTTTGATAAGGATTAGTTATGAACAGTATTGACAATTGCCGGTGGAGAGCCTGTGGATCGTCCCTACGTCCCCCGCACTCACACACCGTTGCGGTTCGAGCACGGAGCCACACAAATGTAAAACAAACACGCTTATACAAAGCTTAAGGTACGTATTTAGAGACCTAGTTTCATCCGCGACCAAGAGTGGAAATTTCAATAAAAATGCAAATTTTTCCCGAGCAATTTCCTTCTCACTACCGCTGCCTCCGTTATTGGGTCCTACCGCATTATGTTTGGGTTCGCAGCGTTATAACATACCTACAGAGGTGGATTATCTATGTATACGTACCTACTATGCTTCAATTTACTTGTTAATGTACGCCATCGAATTAAGGTTATCTTTCCCGAGCAAGAATGGAGTGTAATCCCCCTTTTATCGACACTCTGTTAAACAAAATGGTAAAGAGTAGGTATTTAGACAGCACGGAGTTGTCATTGAGGTTATTAGCCGTATTTGCTTTTTTAAAAACCTAGCGTGGTGTTGACTAATAAAGCTTGAAAGGTAAACTCGGAGAGTGTGGATTACAGCTTGTTTAAATCAAGGTATAAAATTTAATCGTCGTGTAGTCGTGCTAACCTAACCTTTCTATTGCTGTATTGAAGCTTGCAACAGTGATTGACTAACTTTATGAAGCTAATAACATAAAACTTGATTTAGTTCTACGTTTGCTGTATGACAGGATGATTATGGCTAAGTAGGTACCTACAATGTGCGTCAAAATGCCTAAAAAGTGCGTCTTCTCTCCTAACTTCACACCAAATCAAATTAAAATTATTTATTTCAAATTAACCATCCGTTGGTGCTTTTGAATATCAATGTCGGTCAGTCCAAGAAAAGTGAAGTTTAATTGCACGTTCCGAAGCGTAGATCTCTATGGAGAAGAACGTGCAACTTATTTTGTTGTTCCCGACAGGGCCCACATGAACTAATTTTAAGTATTACCATCTAAGAATACATGTGGAAAGCAATAAAAGTATTGAGTACAATTGTCATTTAGTAAATAATTGCATACACGCCATTAATTTTAGTTTTTAATTAAATAGCCGTAGGTACCTACTTTGACGACATCGTTATCATGTAATCTATCTAATTCAACACAATAAAAACAAGTGCGTAAAATCTGCATAAATACTGTGTTTTAAAACTTTCCGCTTAGTTGGGGCGCGGCGCCGGGGGGTTGAAAAGGGGTGGGGGCAAATGGCAAACAGGCCAGATTAAGGACGCTGGAAGCGAGGAAAGAATACACAATTAGCTTTCTGCTACCTGCTGCAGATAACGTATCCAGTTTAATATGATCCCGTTTGACACTTATCCAGCGAAGTCTTTCGTTACGTTTTTATGCTGGCTGCCGGGGGCGGAGGTCCTAGGATACGCTGGTCGGTTTCGAGTTGGGGATTTTAAAAACGCTCGGCGAGTTTTAGCTTCGACCGGAACCAAGGGGGCCGGATCGATCAGCGGAACACGGATCCTCGTTGGCTTTGTTGAAAAATCAAAATTAGATACTTAGTATTCACGTGCGTAGTGGATGAAGTAGCCTTCTTGTGTTAGGGGAAGGTCATTGGTGTTTTGTAGGGTAGGTACAGGTTTTAAATTAGGTAGGTTGTCAGTTGTCACCCCATGTTTATCGCTATACAATGCAATTTGCTTCAAACGACTCTACGTTAACAAGATCACCTGAAAACCCCTCCTATCGAAGAGAAGTCACCGTTTTCATCAATTTATAACGTTTTCTAAACAAACTAAATTAACAACATTTCTGGGCCGATAATGAATGCCAGAATTTAATACTGAAACCTCAAGGAATAAAAAACAGATCTTGATTTTATAAAGTAGCTTTATCGTCTTATGAGAATTCTAGAGAAGCCTTTGTGTACATATATTATTAGAACAACACATAAAACGAGAAAATACTTACTGCTACATAGGTTACGAGTTCACTGTATACCAAAGGCTTTTGTTAAGAAAAGGCAATAATCGGTTAAACTAAGAAAAAGAATCAACACAACGCGTTGCTACAAAACGCGGCAAGCAGCGTTTGCACATAAAACCTGCTCACACATTACACAGTACGGAACCCTATGTTTGCCAGTAATACTTTACAGCATGTGTACGAAAACAAACACGATACACTATGTCATAATCATTATGTACTAAATAATAAAGTCGAAAATCGAACACAAAACCGTTTAAGCGAATGCAAATAGCATGTAAATATTTTGCGTTTATTTTCAGCGTTGAGGCAATGAGATAAAATTCGCGGTCGTAAAATAATATAGCGGGGCGAAAGAGTATATTGTTCGTGGTATCATTAAGCTTGTTCACATACTACTTAGAGTCGGTGTTGCTATTATAAACGCTCTTTGTTGTGCATTTATGAGTGATTAAAATTGATGAAGAAAGAATAGGTATCTATTGGACAAAGTAAAGTTTATATTCCTTAACTGGGTTTTATGGAAGTGCTAGGTGATATTGAGCAGTTTCTTACCTATATGTAAAAGATTGTCTTAAATGTAAGGTGCAATGCTGTGCTCCCATTGGTTCGCTATTTTATTGGCACATTTGGTAAGTTAAATGTGAACTGTACAATTTTATCGGGCATAATTGGAAATCATTTAAAATATAAAAGGCATAAACCTTAAAACGGTAACCTTAAGCCTAGTCCAACTATGTACCTACCTATTTGGTAGAACGTAAAACTTAGCGAGTCGAACAACAATGTATCACCAAAAAATTTAAAGGAATGTTACTAGAGAATTATTCACGCCAAAAGTAGCATAATATACCTGCACAATGAGTACGGTAAGTACCTATATTTAACCCAAAAGCTAAAATTTCTTAATACCTCTTACCATTCTGGAGCCACCCCCGGTAATAAGCCAGCCGAGGTCCACCGGGAGGATCCACAAGTGATTTAAAGAGATTGTCAGTTAATGAGCCCCTGTCCGCCACAAATTCAGCCCTTTTCCGTTAAATTCTAAGCTAATCACCCTTCCAAATGAGCCTCGTCTTAGGCCTAAGTAGAGGTTATATAGCTAAGAGTGGATGTAGACACTAAATTATGAATGGACGTTCAGCAGGATAATTAGGACCTAGCAACATACATTTATGTATTTTTTTCTTTTCATATCTGTTGCGTATACCTACCACGTTCTACAACTTTTTATCCTCAATTTAATCTTCTCATAATGAACGTCGTACTTGTCATGTCGAAAGTATGCGCTGCGCGCGAGAATCGAACGAATAAAATATCAAATAAATATATGAACATTTTAAAAGCACTTAGCGATTTTGGTAGCAGCTGACAATCATCCATTTAGGCAGGTGATCACCGTTCATGATAATAATAATGTAAAGAAAGCGGTAGGTACCTACTTCTGAAGACGGGTCGCATTGTCAGGAGGTTCCTCTCTGGAGACCTGACCACCGATAACTTGGACCCTGGTTCCGTGTTTTATGGCTACTATTTTTATATTGTAATATTTAAAAATAAAATACAATTTATAGGTACCTATATCATGTTGAAATAAATGAAATCGATATTAATAAAATTAATAGCTCATTTATTTTCAGATCATAAAATCCACTTTGATAGTAGAGACATACCTACCACACAACTTGAATACTAGTACTAAGTAGTCCATCTATAATAATAATAATAATAATTAACTATTAGTTGCAAAGGTCTATCTAAGCTTAGAATGTAGATACCAACTACGGGACTCAGACATTCCATTCCTTTTAATATTGCCTTTAAAAGAGAAATAAAAATGAACGCCGTCCTTAAGGATTGTCGTATACGTAGTATTACCGGCGCAAAGTTAAAAGTATAATGGGAAAAATTACTATGATAATATAATCTTTGAGCTGACTGCAAATTAAACCACAAAAATAATTGCCCATCGAATATAGAATATTCAAAGGTGATGTTGAACTTGTAGCAATGCATCTACATAACGGGTTCGATTGCGGTCTTAGGACTGGGGAACTACATGGCTATGTGCCCTCAGGTAAGCGATATGTGTGTGCCTGATGTGTTCCATACAATTTATCTGTGTTCGGCCAAGTATACACGACCGCCTTATTCGGCAATCGTCCCACACCTTTACCTGTTTCCAATATAAACAAGACTAAAAAATATATCGTCCGAATAGGCTTTCGTTCTCTATGATAAAGTTATTCGATTCTAACATTCTATATGAACATTGATGGCTCTTATGAACTGAATTAATGTCATAATTGCGGCAGTTTTGGATAAAATAAATCGATATGGCATGCTTACATAATACCGCCCGCAGTTTGACTGTAGAATGAATGCCAATAACCATTTTAACTTGGCCTCTACGAATTCATGGAATTCCATGTATTTTTGATGTTTTAGGGCTGTAGTGAGCGGCCAGGAGAGGTCATTATTTATAAAATGGGTGATTTTACAAGACGATTTTGAGTAGAATTTCTTGTCTAATCCGTTGATATATGAAGGTCCATTATAATCTATTACTAGGTAGGCTCGTTATACATACTTACATATCTATACAAAGATTTTAATGTATTAAAGTGTTGGTCACGTCATTACTAAGATTAGTTTTTTATGTGGGTATCGGTGCGGTTTATCTTTGGCATTTAGGTATATTAATGTGAATTTTAATCATATACGGACCTTTTTAATATGACATTTTAAGTTGCAAAATGCTTTGTTACGTAACAAAAGGTTTCCGTAGACGATCAACGATTAAGGGGTCTCAGAGAGATGTCAGCTCATCGTGACGGGGTCAACGAAGACCATTACCTCCTGGGTCAGGGTCAGGGTTGGTTAAAAAAGAAACCGTGGCCCTGACGCACAGGCAAGTGAAGAAACACGGGTGGGTTTTAGTCAGTAAAAGTTTGACACGCCCTTTGCGAGGTCATTTGATGATTTCTCATCTAGAACAAAAAAACGAGGCAGGCTTATGAGCTAAAGATAGGAACATTAAAATGGGAGGACAATAGGGATGTATCCAAGGTCAAAAAAATCAAAAAAATAATTAGGCCGTCTTATAAATAATAAAAAAAAATTAAGACCCGTATTTTTTATTTTGTCGAAATTACCATAAAAAATACGTGTTCAATATTTTTTATAAACTTATCTGATTGACTTTAAATTATTTTTAGGATACTTACAACCCAATTGTCAGTTAAAAACAATATCATGATTCTAAACTTAGCTAATAGGTACGCAGTTTGAGACCAACAAAGTACCTATCTTGAAAAAATTAATATGAAACAACTAAAAAGAGAAACACATACGTATAAGCACGTAGTTTTAACTTCAAGACATATTAAATTAGCGGAAGCTTAAAGCTCTACAGAATATTCTAATTTAGTTTCTGTCTGTCTAGTTATTTCCGTCTAACCTAACTTGACCATTTCAATGAGATCCTCTGCCGCCGCTGTAATCCTCTTTATCTTAAAGGGATGGCCGGCCATTTTAAACTGGACAGTAATATAGAGATGTAGGGAGTATATTATATAGGTAGGTGTGTATAGTATTTTGTGAAATTGCGAAGAAGCTTGGAATATGCTCGACATGCCCAAGGGAGAGCGTCTGGACTAAACACCTCGTTTTTGTTTTATCTTCGTTGTAGTACCTAGCTACCGTACTTTGATCTGGCCCGGGTATTTTTGGGAAGTCCATTTAAAACGGAAATTCTTGAACAAATATTAGGTCCTAATACAAAACTAAATTGCTAGAAGAATAATTCTGAAAAGGTTATCATATGGTCAAACAAATACCTAGTTATAGGTATGTACCTAAGTACTTTAGTGTTATCTGAATACTCAAATGATAAGATGCCTAATATTCAAACACTTATGTCATACATAATCACTTGAATAATTAATTATCTACCTACCTAACAGAAAATTCGTAAAAGTGCCCACTTTCTTATGAATATTAATTTTAATCCCACTCTTCTGACCATGATAAATTCTCGTAAATTGCTTTTATTCTACACCATAGCCACCCTATATTTTCCATAGAAACACGTAATTACAAACCACAATTGAATTCCACGTCATTCGGAGAACCAGTATTCAATAGAAAATAAGGCACATCACGTACTTATGCCTACATTTATATTAAAATATTTTATAGAAGCCAGTACCCACTAAGCCGCATCTAATTCACACTTATGAAGGAGATAAAATTTCCAGGTGGGCACAAAAGGACATTTTTCATGTGTCCGCAAATTATATACAAAGGATAAAAGGTAAGTAAGTACCTACTGGTTTCAAGCGCTTATTATACATAATAAATAATTCATTGTGACACAGCTATATATTGCGGATTATATTACCCTAGCTGAAATATTGTGTAGTGGTTTTCACATTCCTGATTCATTGACGATATTTGACAAAATACCTGCTGTCTTCATTACTTTAATCAATATCTACTTATAATAAAAATATTACTAATATAAAGTATACAAATATTCTACGGTAAAGTTATATGACAGTATATAAAACACACTTTAAGCCGTCATTTAAAATTATAATTAGTTAAAAATGGCTTCTTTTCTAAAATTAACTATGCAAAAGACATTAAATGAGATTGTTTATCTGCAATAAATTACTTTATTTCAGATATAAATCTTTTTAATTTTATTTTAATTAATAATTCTGGGGAAAATTTAAATTATATTTATAAATATATATGGCAGAGCTCGCAGCATCATCAAAGGACACTCGTTAACAAAATCGCAAGACATTATACCCGCATCGTTACGATGCGTAACGGAACGCATTACCCTTAATTATTGTCCACACAATTGCTACACCATTCCTACGCTACGTACTACCACATTAGCAACTCTCATAACACTATATCTGCTATGAAATATGCTTGTGACTGTCCATTGATGGTGGTCCAAACAATTTTGTTCCTTGTAAGTCATAATTATGAGCGAGAATTGTGTGCTGCGTGGTAGAAAACTATAAGTGTGGGGACGATTTTGTTTTAAAAGGGAGGGTTCTAATGTCTGGTCATCGGTCGACTCTCGCTTGACCGTAGGGGTAATTTGGACGCAGACAGCGGACACATTTGCATTACAATGAGAGTCGGATCCCGAAGGGTGCGCGGAGGGGGCTTCCGCCGACGGATAAGCCCGCGTTTTGTATGTATAAAAGTGTGTAAGTTTGTCTAGAAGCTCGCTGAATACTTGAATAATAATTGTTCCTAGTAATTTTATTTATATCTGTTTATAACAACAATTTATTTATAGATTATGATTATAATTTTTAATAGATAGATCAAATCAAGCCTAGAGCATAGGCGTAGAGTAGCCAGCCTTTCAGTGTTCTATAGGATGTATTTTGGGGAGTGTGCGAAGGAATTGCATGATTTAATTCCCCCGTCTCCGTTCCACCATCGGACGACCCGTCGTACGGCTAGTTTCCACCCTTACGTTGTTAACACCACTACGATCCGGACGAAGCGTTTCGCCTCCTCCTTTATACCGTGTACATCGCGGGACTGGAACAATTTGCCAGCGGCGGTGTTTCCGTCGGACTACAATTTGAGTGTCTTCAAGGCTAGAGTGAATAGGCTTTTAATGACCTAGTGCGCTTTACCATCAACGATTGCGTCACTGCTTACCATCAGGCGGGATTGCGGTCAAGCGCTAGTTTATAATTTATATATAAAAAAAAAACATGGTAGCATACGCTCTGCAATGGAGATAAATAATTTCAAGTTTAGTAAGAAACATGTGTCGTGGTCGCCTAGTGGTTAAAACACCAGCCTCTCAAGTATGAGTATGCGGGTTCGAATCCAGGTCAGGCAAGTACCAATGTAACTTTTTTAAGTTATATGTACTTTCTAAGTATATCTTGGACACCAATGACTGATTAAAAGGTGAAGGAAATAATCTTGAGGAAACCTGGACTAAGTCTGAAATCGACAACCTACATTGAGCAAGCGTGGTGATTGCGCTCAATTCTTCTCTGTATGAGATGAGACCTGTACCCAGGTGGGACGATGAAAGGTTGATGATGATGATAAAGACACAAATGGGTGTTTTGAATATGAATAAAAAATTATTTTATTAATAGAAAACAAACAGTTAACTTATCATACTAATTTCATTACATTTACTTAGATGTTGTTTATCTGAGCTATAGATCTTTCAGGAAAAATTAAGTCATCAGAACAAATGCTTAATTTACACTTGAACGTATAAAAACAGAGAAAACAACCAAGTTTAAAGTCACTTAACAATGAGGTCAGCAGTCCAAAGGACACAAAATAATTCTTGTTGTTCCTATCCGTATGTCCCCATTTTATGTTACATCTTGACACGGTATTCGTAAGTTTGGGATAAAATGGTGGATTCAAAACACACTTCTTTTGATGGAAACCAAACTAAGACGTTTAAGTAGTAGTACTAACTTCTAATAGTAAACTTTGGGAGGTTCATTGAGTCCAGCCAAGATGGCTGCTAGGAAACTTGGCGTTCTTGCAAAGGCCCGGCGGTACTCCACACCGGTGCGGCTTCTAATGTTTTTTAAAGCAAAGGTCCAATCGTATATTGAGTACCTACTACAGCCGAATATGGGCTGTTGATGCTAAATGCCATCTAACAGATTTAGATTCAGTGATCCAGTTTAATCTGCAAAGATGTAGGATAGCCAGCCTTTCGTTGTTCTATAGGATGCATTTTGGAGAATAATTTCGTCATAACTATTCCATCACAGGACTCTTACGTTGTTGACACTGCTACGATCCGGGCGAAGCATTTGGCTCCGTCCTTTAATCGCGTACCTAGATCGAATGTCTGGGTCAATTTGTCTGGAGCTGCCTTCTCAAAAATTCTTGAAGAAATACCGTCTAATTATAATTTAAGTGTCTTCAAGGCGAGAGTGAATAGGCTATAATAAACTAGTGCGCTTTTCCGTCTATGATTGCATCACTGCTTATGATGTCGTCGTCATGCACTAGTAGTAGTAGTAGTTATAATATAAAACAGTAGGTAGTAAGTAATAGACTCGAGAGTCGATTGGTCAGGTTAAGCAAAGTGTGCTCAGAATGCACTTAAATTCTTTTACAGCCAGTCTTACCAAATGGTATGTTATTACCTATTCACTAGATTGTGGAGGTCAGATAAGCATTCACTCGTATTAATAAGACTGTATCAAAATATTTGGCGCAAAAATTGGAAGATTAATTGGCCTTATATTATAATAGAAACCAAGCCTATACAATAGAAAGCCAAAACTGAAACAGCTTTAAACTATAAAGAATCGAAAATTGGAGTTTACAGAAAAAGGATGGAGACTTTGAGTCATTAGTGGTGGGATAATATCGATGTTCCTAATCTAATGGCAGTCGTTACGGGTTGTTAGAGTCCTCAAAAGTCCAACAATTGGTCTAACTGCAATACTTCGATATCGCTTTCGGGTTGTGGAGGTGGTCGGGTTGTGGTTGGGTTGTGGTCGTTTCAAGAAAAATATCGTTCTTTAGCCAAAATCAGCAGTTAGACTGGTAAAGCGGACCCCAGACTCCAGAAGCTGATAAAGCTTTGGATGCGACAGGGATTAACGCTGAGATGATGCTGATGATTATGTCGATATGATTTAAAGGATTAATGATTTTTTTCGCCAATGACAAACTTACAAACCAGCTAATAGCTGGACTAGAAATCAATAATGATAAATGTAATTGTGATTGCCAAACCAATCCTCTCTCACTAAAGCAAAATGTTGAATCTATTGCAATAAATAATAACTCATAAATAAATACAGTATTTAATTAACGACTGTGGAATCGTTGCCAACAAATATTTTAGGTCCAGCCACTTCAAGACTGCTTCATTTTCGTCTACTAGTTTGTCTAGAACCGTTTCTAATCAATGAATTTTGGCAGTCAGTTTCTCATATTCTTTATTAAAATTACATAGTACCTACTTAGGTACGCTAGACTGGAAAATAGATTCTGACTCATAGAAGTTATGTTATGAGAGTTTTTCGTAAAGCTTTATTATTTTTGAGACATTTATCTACATAGGGTACATTAAACATTAATACGACACACACAACATATCTACATACGACATTTAGGTACCTATCATTTGACATTTTCCCCCTTATTCATAAACGTTGCTTAAAGTTAACTACTTACTAGTGATTAGCGCATCCTTAAGCGTACATTTTTGGCCTTTTAACGTCACTTAACTTCAATCGTTTATGAATACCTAAACACCACAGTGTTTAAGGGGTTTATTCATAAACGATGATTAAAGTTAAGAGACGTGCGAAAGTCTAAAATGTATGGTTAAAAAATCGCTAATCACTTGGGTTTTTGAATAAGGGGGTTTATTTATAAACATAGAAACATATTTGGAGATATGAAAGAAACAATTGAATGAAGAGATTGCTAAAGTTAATTTCGATTAACCATTTAATGTTGGCTGCTGGTACAGACATCATATGGTTCCTATACGTAGTTTAAATATCTACAAGCCTTATTTTTACGAAACATTAAAAGATAACAGAGCTGTTTTTCAATGAGCATAACGAAAATGAGTACCAATTACTTTCAGGTATTGAAACATCAATACAATCATACATTTTTTAACACCCTTGCTCGTAAAGCTGATGTAATCCCACCGGTTTTAAATATGTAAAGCGGGCCATAACAAACGCGTGTGTTATCAAAGCAAATAGTTAAGTTATACTCCATACAAATTCCATAACAGCATTATTTGTCATTTCAAATAATTATGGAACTGATCGCCGCCGCGTGGCTCTAGCCAGTGAGCAGCGCGCTGTTCCATATTTGAAATGGCAAATAATAATACTAATGGCGGGAAAGCAACAGTGAGCATTCACAGACTGAGTTTATTTAAAATAACTGATGTCCTATTTGAAATAAACAAATTTGTATTTGTTTGTATTTAAATGAGCATTTGTAAAAAAAAAAACATTTTATTCGGTAATTTAAAAACTTGACTGCATGCTCTAGCATCTTTGCCAACATTTCCACGCAGCTACGGCAGAAAATAAACCTCGCGCCATTTTTCTCAAATTTTCTTTTCTTTGTACTTGTATTCTGAATATCTTTTTTTCTGTTTCCTCGCAAGTGTGTTAAAAAATGTCGTACGATATACGTGCGTATTGGTTATAACATGCTCGGCTCAATTACACCCTCGCCTTCGGCTCGGGCTGAAATTCCGCCTCGCATGTTATAACCATCATTACGCACTAATATCGTAATGTACTATAAGATCAACACACAATAAATAATCGTGTTCCAATAAAGTTAGCGAACGCTTTGTGAGAACTTGATCCACTACATTAATAAAATATATCGCGTAGGGGCGATTACGTCAAAATAGATGCTTCCCAAAGGCGCCAACGCACCGAGTGCGGGACAAATACCAATATGTTGCAGTAAAGTGCAGTACGACGTGATGTGAATAAACATCAAAAAGGATCAGTCGAGTAGCCATGCGAAATTTTCTCAGAGCAAGAATCAGACAATTACCTATTATTTTCTTGCCGAGTCGACAAATTTATGCTCGGTTTCAATCTCCAAATGAATTGTATTCTAGAGCTATGGAGCTTTAACTAAAATTACATGAATTTAACATTGTTAGATAAAAACTGACACTGGATTGGCCATTCATTTTTGTATAGACGTGAAATGGTTAAGATATATCTGAATTATTTCTTCAGCGTAATGCAAAAATACAACGCATTCACATAAATATATCCGATCAATCCGAACTGAAAATAAGTAACACTAGAAATGTACCACACTGACTAAAAGATCAAACTATTTTTATATTTAGAATTAAAAAAACATTATAAAAATACGTAGGTTTCTATATTAGAAAGAAATATCAGCTTGATTGAGGCACCAAAGCTAAAATAAAACAAAATGCCTAATATCACGAAACCCATTAAGGCAGTTAGTCTTAATTGATATGTTAATTAATGGCATTCTCATTAAGTAGATATTATCATCAATATAAAATATAACAACAAATATAAAACATAAAACGTGAAAAATATTTCAGTAATTTTAACGGATGAAAATTCAACCTAACATCACGCCTGTAGTATTTCAGAGAGTAGCAGAGACCGAGATCATCTACATTTCGCCAGGTCTGTTTAAGTGCTATTTAATGAGTGTCCAGCCTATCGTCATCAACCAGGCACAAATCTAGACTGTTGGGAAATCAAAAGAAAACCACTAACAAAACTAGAAAAAAATTAAAAATTAATAATTTGGTATTTATTTATTGACTGCACGGTTAGCGCAGTGGTTAAGCTATTGACTGCTGCGTTGCATGTCACTGGTTCGATTCCCGCAAGGAACAAGTACTTGTATGACTTACAAGTAGTTGTTCTGGGTCTGGTGTTTTGTGTATGTGAGATAATATGTTTGTAAACACATCCACGATGCAGGAGAATTTAGAAGTGTGGGGCAACGTTATTTAACATAAAAAAAATATCACGTTTTGTGCCACAGGCTTCTCTTGGTGAGAGGAAGTGGGCCGTATTTACTACGCAGACCTGGTGATGGTTTCCTTACGATGTTACCCTCCACCGTTTTGCGTGTTACGGTGAAATAATGTAGGTATACACAGTAAACCGCTTATTGCTAATACGTCGGTTTGTTTTTCTTATTGCATTATGTAACATTAAAATATAGTATACGGTCGAACCTACTACCTACCATTAATTTATTGGTCTAGAATTTATAACATTAGATTCTGGAACTGTAGGGAGGCCTCCAACCAGGTAGACCGATGACCTGGTGAAGGTCGCGGGAAGCCGATGGATGCGGGCAGCACAAGACTACTCATTGTGGAAAGCCTTGGGGAGGCCTTTGTCCAGCAGTGGACCTCTATAGGCTGAAGGAGAAGAAGAAGATCCTGGAATTTAAAAATCCATGGAGTCTCTACAATCAAATTGAGTACCCAATATAAATATGGTACTACATATAATCGCATGGACTAATGTAACCTACCCTTATATGTAATGCCACAGGTGTCCAGAAGTCATCAAATGTCCACTTGATGCATCTTTAAAGACCACTGATAGATTTATTTACACACCACTTTACATTTTAGATTCATACATAATGGCTTGGGATGAAGGTATTGTTGTGTTATTGTTTCTCGAAGTAAATACATCGGTATATAACAAACAAATCATTATTATGTCGTTCGCTTTTGGACCATTGGAGTCGTTGATCGTATACTATTCGATATAATGGGTAGGTTGGCCTAATTCTGTTATTTTTTTCACAGGGAAAAACTGCTGATATAGTAGTTTGTATAATGATTTTCTTAATCTACGATTTAATATCTAGTTTAATGGTCATTGTTTATTTGGCCATTGGATTCATGTCTATACTGTCATATCTATTTATATTGAATGGTTCAAGGATAGATTGTGGTCGTAATTGAATAAGGAATCTGTCAGAAAATTATCAGTTAAGTACAATGAAGTAAGCAATTTCAAGTGTTTGAGTATGACACAAATTATAGATAATATTTTATACTTACATTAAGTGCACAAGCAATTAGTTAACGAAACTATGTAGGTACTATTATTATAAAATATGTAAAGAAAACCCCATCCTACCCATAAGGATAATAAAGGTTAGGTATCGTCCTTCGTGGCGAAGTCAACACGCCTGCCTGCGACGTGGAGGCCCCGGGTTCGATCCCCGGCCAGGTAAACGAAAGTGGAAAACGATCTTTTCCTGATTGGCCTGTGTCTTAGATGTTTATCTATATATGTATCTATTATAAATATAGTATCGTTGAGTTAGTATCCCATTACACAAGTCTCGAACTTACTTTGGGGCTAGCTCAATCTGTGTGATTTGTCCGTATACCTACCTATATATATATAAATAACTATAGGTATTTATTTATTATTATTATTCATAAACACATGACCAAATAAAATATGAAATTTTACATAATCATCATAGTCCCTAACAATAGATAAGTAGGTACCTACTAATTATTTTTGAAATAATCTTTTTTTTTTCGCAAATTAATTCCAACTTCCCCAAAATTTGGTACTTAAGTACGTAATTAAGTACCATTTTTGACTGTATTATTATGATCGAATAGCGATGCGACCGCGTGCCGCATGCCCTGCCCCCTTTCGCCCGCACATGTATTAATTTACCTCCTTTAGCGAAGTAATATATTTTTTTTAACTTTAGCTCGGCTTTGTAGGCATTAGTAGAATCAGTTATCGATACCTAACAATACCTTCACCGATCGGACAGGGTTTTCTTTACATATTGTGCCCATGTGTAGTAACATACAGTTTTGATTACCGATCTGTACTTAGAACATATTCCATTAATTTGACGTAACGTTTGTCCTTTGTGTTGTGTTGTGTGTGTATGTAGGTATGTATTCAGGTTGCTGAAAAGATATTTTTGTTACCTGAAATAAATGGTATGATTTATTTTATTCGTGAAATATCTTTGTACCCTCTTAAACATTTACCAAAACCGACTACCGAACCCTCATCCTCGCACTGTACCTAAATCTATAAATTGCAATACATGCATATTAAGTATATCTTTTAAGATGCAGGCAAGTCCTAGTTTAAAATATATAGGTAGGTATTGTAGAGTCTTCTACTGCATAGTAATTGGGAACATTACTTTCATGTAGGTACCTATACAGTGCGAAGTGCTGCTTTTAGTGAAAAAAATACTTATTATTAACATATTATTATATTCTCCAAACATTTCCATCATAACTAGTAACCTTCCCATCTAAACTACAAACGGATTCAAATCACGAACTTTCCTACCGCATATTAAAACCAATCTATAGATATCTTTTCCCGCTGAACCAAGTTCCATTTATCATACAACAATGTAAACCCAGACGGCCTTCTTAATCAATGCAGGCAACATGCACAATCACCCGTAATGGACTGATGTATGGCCTGAATGCAGTATATTAGCGTTGTATGGGTCTGGACGTGCAATGCGGATGCACTGATGTCCCTTGCCAATGAACGTGGGCTCGTGTGTGTTGTATAGGTACTTACTATCTGCATATGTAGGTAGTTGGATATTGTGTCTCATTGGAGACAAGGTTCTTGCTAATAAGTTTGAAAATAATGTTAGTTCTGGTTCCTCTTTTTTAGAGATGCAGTCTTCACTACACTATTGTTTTAATGCCCTGAGGTAAGTAAGAGTGGAAATCAATCTTAAAGCTCTCAATCAATGTAAAAAATATATAGATTATATAAAAAAGAACGATATTAGGACCAGTGGCGTAGCTTAGTAAGTAAATTGATAGCTGTTCCTTCAGCAACAAACTTACTACATAGTGATGACATATGTGTCCTATTGAATGCAGTTAACTAAAATCTCCTGGAGGTGATCCATTTTTATCAGAAATTATTTCTCAGGCTGTAAAAAAGCTTTTCTTTAAAAACCATGGCCTAGAATATAAGACAGAATTGACTTACCTTTGTCCTGAACTATGAAACTACGAACCCAAAAATGAGTTGACTACCTATGTACGGAAGATAGCAGGTCACCACTACCGACACTGTAAAATATTACCAATCAACATTGAGCCTTAATGTTTTAGAGATAAAGCTCAAAACCTAATAAAGAAATCTGACAGATTGTAGTAGCTTGATGTGCTCTCGTCTGTACAAGGCGGCATTGTAAAAAGATGTACGTATGTTTACGGATGTCATGGGTGTCACAAAAAATGGTTGTGAATGAAAATTTTGCCATTATCTACAAACTCTCTCGTAAAAAAAAATTAATTTACCTGAAAGTATTTATTACATGTACCTATGGGGAAGTAGAATTCATCAATTTTGTGCCTTAATATAAATTGTTTAAAGACATATTTGTCTCCGAACTGATTATATCTTGAACTTTTGACAAGTGCCTCTCAGTTGGAGTCTGCTTTATTGATCGTATTGGTCACACATTTGGATTTTCTATTACATATTTTGTATATTGATAGTATCCTAATATCGGCAAACAATACCAAGTAGGTACTTAGTTGACTTGAAGGTGGCCTACGTCTAGTAAGAGACCCCACAGCAAACATATTTAAAATAGATAAACCCGAATGAATATAAAATGTGTACCTATAAAAACGAACCATTTCAAAACACATTTCGTCTTTCAAACACAGGACACAACACAAAAAGCACTTCAGAATTATAAAAACAAATAATGAAACTCCTAAAACAGAAACAATAGTCACATAACAATAAGACACGGACGTAAACGTTAAAAGAGTAGACAAAAGTAAAAAAGCAACAAAAACGCACAATATACCATTCAACCCTTTCGTCAAAATATGACTAGAATTCACTTCCTTATTGCGTCGTAAATTTAACAAGTGACATACAAATCTTTGGAGACAATAACATATTTTTTATTACAAAATATTCGTTACTAGTCCTCAAAGAATCAGTGTGCTGTGTACGTGTTCGAAATAAAACTTTAGTTCATTTAAATAGTTTGCGGAGTAAAACACGACTCGACTCCCATATTTCATTCTATGAAAATACCTTAGTACTTCTAAAAAATTTCAAATGACATAAGATCTGTGAAAAATCATGGCCACACAGGAAAAATGTTTCCAGAAAAAAAAGGTTCACGAATTCCATTAAGGAAACTATTAAAAGGAGAGGTCATTACTAAGTAATAGGGTCTTGGTTTATACCTACACATGTTGAAAAAACCTTTGCGCAAGCTGAAATTATACTGACCGAGGAAATTTCACGGAACCACCGGTCTTACCAAAGGGAACGGAAAAGCATTTTCAGCCATTCACCTTTCAATTTATTACTTACAATATCGCTAAGGAATCTGTCGACCTAACATAGAAAATATCGTTATACTGAGCAATTTTTCCTGACAAAAGCCACGGAATTGTAACAATAAATTGGAAGGTGTATGATAAGCTTTAATGTACTTCGTTACAGATATTTATTTGTTTTTTCCTACTAATTCTTAGTTATTTATTCGTTCTTACTTTACCTACTAGAACAATAAAAATACTGATAAATTTTAAGAACAGAAGCATTTGCATGAATATATTACCCTCCAAGATTTCCATATTCTCTATATATTGTACAAATATTTAATCTTTAGTATTCGAGAGTTAAGTTAAAGTATGTCATATATTTGAACATGTTGGTAGTTTTCATTTGTAATGAAATTACTTTCAAGTGTATTGAAACAAAATGTTTTGAAGACCAGCTTTAGAGTATTGTGTCTCAAATATTATTCAATGTAATTTTACAGAGAGGTTTCTTTAACTACTAAATATGTAGCTAGGTATCCTTGGGTATCTATCGAATAAGGGAGCGTGTAAGGGTACATTCGATCGAATGTTGGTGGTAACACTTTGTCCTTGAGCTAGACTAATGTAATACAGAGCTTAAATAGAATATGAGGTCTGTTTATACTAATTTAGTTGCCACTGTTGCTCGGACCACTGTATCTAATAAAAAGGCTGTATTTACGTATTTCAGTTTCTTTTTTACTAATGATTTTTGGCAATGTTTGTCCTTTGATTTGGTTAAATTTTGAACTAAATCTAAGTACAATAATTTTTGTTTAGTGTAAATAGCCTTCGACGCAACTTTGTTATCTGACTGTAACTGTAAAGAAAATTCACGAAACCAACTCAGAAGCCAGCTAATACACTAGTAAGTATTAGCCGACCCCTCAGTTGGTCATGATATTTGTCACTGCCTTAAATTCTATTGTATCGAATAAATAAAATTAGTAGCTACCGGTAGGTACCCATACTGTTTTATTTAGGACTGACCCTTGACATGACGTCTGTCGAATCTTTTATTGCCTGAAAAGACTTGGGATCGTTAGTGACGTTCTGAACTTTTTGAAGACATTTCATGAATTGAAATTTTTTTATAAGATATCATCTCACTGTTATCTATAACATAACTATATAACATAAAACTGGATGTAGTCCAGCGGAGCGATATCTCTCATCTGACTATCTCATATTTGAAGATCTATATATGCAACAATCTAGCAATAACAATTAGCTGTGCTAGTAAATAATAACTATGTAATGTGTCCTAAGTATGCCCCACTCGTAAACTAAGCCTATTGTTAGAATCACTAAGCCGTAGCTTCAAATAGCTCGTGCTAAACCCAAGATGGAGTTCGTTACGCGTGGGCCCACAACCTCGTAACATTTACTAATAATGTTGCTCATAAATGTAATTACTCTGAGTAATTAATTTTCATATACAATTATTAAATGTGAAGGCTCTAATAATGGATGTAGTAAATATTTATTATTTGAATGGAACATCATACTTTCAAATTTTAAAGAACGCTTCGACATAGTACCTATCTAAGCTTGTAAAAGCTTTCGCTGTTGGAAGCGGCTTCATTGCGTTTTTTACGTTGTTGAGCAAAAACATTTTTCAATCATATGAAGAAATGGATTAGCAATATGCTTTAACATGATTGATATTGAAAATTTAGTATGTTACGCAATTATTAAGTTATTGTTTCTTAGTTTTCGTCAAAATAATAAACTACCTAAATTACTCCAATACTGTGGGTATCGAGCGGAAACATTATGAAAAATCGATCGACATGAGACCCTAAAGACGACAGGTGTATTCGACTTGACGGGTTCACATTATGAGGTAGAAAGTCTTATTTTTACACTTGATTCACAGTTAAGATACGCATTATAATTTAACAAAACATAATATCCAAAGTGTTATAAATTACTAGTCAGCATATGTTTTCTTAAATTCCCTTTAAAGAATTTAATTTAACAGCCAGCTGTAGGCTTGTACCTACCATACGACTATTTATTATACACCTACCTATGTATATCTTTTAATTTAGATACTCAACCTTATTTAAATCAACCTGTTTACCATATGTAAGCTGACATTTGCATTGGCGTATGTTTTTAATAATTTATGAAAAGTCTTACCATAAGCTAGCAAAACTTATGGCGGTGTGTATACACTGTTGTATATAGTTAAGTGTAACTAAAGCTTTATGTAGAGATGGCCGTAATCGAAGGGTCGTGTAATGCACGAATTATTCGATTTCATGACTACTTTGTTTGTTGGAATTCCAATAATTTTCTATAGTAATGGGATCGGTAGTTTCTTTATCGAAGTTAAGTGGGATATATTTCACTCTTACTTTATGCCGACTATTTTTAAAATCGTACTTTAAACAAGCAGTTGTTTTAAATTTTTCACTTCGCCATGAAAAGTTTTGATAAAATAAATTCGAATACTCGAAGCTTGGTTCTTCTGCGGATCTCCTCATTTCTGATTCGATCACGCAGAGAAACTCCTAGCAGCTTTCCATTGGCCTTTGTGTGACTCTGTGCCTTCGTATGAGGCCCATTGTGAGCGACCACGTTTCAGTTCCGTAAGTCTTCACTGGCAACACACACTGGTCAAAGACTTTAGTCTTGAGACACTGTGGTATCTTGGGCGACCAAACCAAAGTCACCGACATAGCTCTGCGAGTCGCTAAACTTAAGTGGCAGTGGGCAGGGCACATTGCTCGTAGAACCGATGGCTGATGGGGCAGTAAGGTTCTGGGGTGGCGGCCACGTACCTACTGGAAGACGCAGCGTAGGGAGGCCCCCAACAAGGTGGACCGATGATCTGGTGAAGGTCGCGGGAAGCCGATGGATGCGGGCAGCACAAGACCGGTCAGCGTGGAAAGCCTTGGGGGAGGCCTTTGTCCAGCAGTGGACATCTATAGGCTGAAGAAGAAGAAGAAGAAGATTCGAAACTTCGAACTTCGAAACGGATATCGGTGGGTATTCGAAACGGTCGAATATCTATAGATAGGTACACTCAAATACAACTTAAATAATTTTAGCAAAAACTGACATCATTGAAATAATTAAAATTGTTAATCAAATTAATAATAAATGCCATGCTTATCTATAATATCAAATATCAAATTCGAATGGTAATCGTCATATTTATTGATATGACGGTCATCATAGTATTCATTATTATTATATTATTATTTAATTTGTCTTTTTTATAACCTAAGTTTATGGTACGCATGGCATGGCCACACATCGAGCAATACATAACCAGTATAAGCTGACTTCTGATTGTGCGAAAAACCTATACAATGCAAGGTCAACTGAAACTGGAAATTTGTAGAGCTTGATGTCTCTATGTCTCCGTGTGTATGAGGAGATAAGCTAATGCTTATCTATTAATCTTTGAATGCACATTGCAACTAAAAAAATAAGAATTAAGAGTTTTTACATGAAAACGGTTATGGCGTTAGAATAATGTAGACACCCGCGTAAGTAGGTAGTAGGTACCTATAGTTATAATATAAAAATAGATAAAACCTTTTCTCAGGCCTAACGAATACCTATATTTGAAATTTCATTAAAATCGGTTCAGCCGTTTTGGAAGAGTTCGAGGACAAACACTGTGACAAGAGAATTTCATATAATGTAGAGAAGTAACTACGTTCCAGTTTGATTAATAAACAGTTTAGTGTCTGGTTGGATAGGTAGGTACGTAGGTACAGTCAAGACCAAAAGTCGAGTTACAATCTCACAAAACTATGGCCAAGCAATACTAGTTGTAGTTACGACCTTCTTCTATAATAAAGTTTGATACACACTTATACACTTTGACAACTTGCTGCCCGCTTATGATTGATAGGTACTACTTACTAATTTCAACGCTCACAGTAAGTGTTTAAATAGCCTAGCGGTTCTCGTCTTGATAGGCGTTCAAGGTGGTTCGAGTTCAAATCTAATAACTTACAAAATATTTTTGAAATGTTTATTGGTGAGTTATGAATGCTGACAACAAAAATATGTAAAAATACCGATCCGCAACTTAACGATGATACTTTATTTTAAGATTTTTTCTATATTAGAGTCATTATATTAGACGGTAGATTTGAAACAAACTGAACAAAAAATATTCCACTACCTACAATAAGTATTATTAACTACAATAACTCAAATAATATTACTTAGCTGTTGTTGGTTGGTGAATATATAGTTACGAGTTCGTGTTATTAGTTTTACTTTTTTAATCAATATGCAGGCATATGCAGTAATATATCTCAAATATCATAATATGAAACCGGCTTTTGTGTAAGTTGTTTTTATTATTATTTGGGTAAGGTGCAAACCAATCTCTTGTTGAAAGTGTGTAATAAATTTGTTATTGTTTTAGAGAAATACTGTAAGCCAAAGTCAAGAGGTTGGAGGACGAAGGTGGCTTATGTGTCGAGACAAGTGGAACGAAACAACAATATTTACCGTTGAATAAACCTTTGAATCTTGCGAAGAAGAGAGGTTGCATTTGTGGTTTAAAAATAAACTGGCGATACTGGTGGAGACTTATCGAGCTAAACAAAAAAAAACAATTTATAACAATCACAGTGCAGAAGTGTCCTACAAAGTGTTTTAAATATATGTCATTATATATCGTAATAACGGACTCTAAACCAACTCGTAAAGTAATTTAGCTAAGTGACAGTAATATGTTCGGTTGGCTTAATGGCTAACAGATGTCGCCTTTTGCAATTTCAATACAAATTACTTTTGGTAAATTATAAAAACAATAATTTCGGAATTCGATAAGAAATAAGTTCGTTTACTTTTGAACTAAGAAAGCGCTTGAAGATTATAATCTCATGCCTTCAAACTCCGAAAAAAGGCACTGCAGGATGGCATGCTGTACACGCAAAAAAATTGTAAATGTATTAAGCACTGTTTTGTGTTCTAAGTATAGATTATTTTATGATTGTAATAATATTCAGGTTAAGCTTCAATCCTCTTTTCTTTAAGAAAATGAATAATTAAGCTATAACCTCTTCAATGATAACGTGTAATACTATAACTTTCATATCTAAAAACCAAAAATGCTTTTTATATTTTTTACCATAATAATATCATAAGTTTGTCAAGGATTACTTTTATATAAAATATTACAATGCTGCCATTTCAACGTTTGTTTCATTTATTAGTATAAGTATATCTATACCGAATAATATATAACTTTATAATATATTGCATTATATTATTTATTATATTATATCTTAAACTAAAACATATAATAAAAACCTATTTTGGTATAAATATTCAGTAAATTTTCCTATTCGTTTAAATATTATTTGCAAACATTTTTATTTTAAAATACAAATCAGTTATCATAATTTTAACATATATGAAACAACAAAAAGATTTGCCGTTATTAAGGATCGAACCCACAATCGCTCGCTTATGATAGACCATTGTTAAGTGCGGCCGCTAACTTAACTTCAAATGAAGTAACGAAATTTTGCATTACTTTAAAGAAAGATGAAGACTGCGATAATAAAAATAATGCGTTAGTGTGCGTGGCCGGTTTAGCGCAGGCGACAGTAGTCTTTAAGGTGGAAATGGACTTCTACAGCTGATTGTACCTATGAAAAATACAAAAAATTAAATTGGATAGATTAGTAAAACAAAAAACTGCGGTGCCATTCTGGCAAAATCTCAACGTAAACCTGAGGTGAAATAAGCAGGCATCCCACTTGATGATTAGGTACAGAATACAGATTGACATTATTGAAACTTCACCAAAACTTCACTTTGATATTTTTACAAAATAAAATGGCTGGAATGTCAAGATGGACGATTAAGTAGCCCTTTATTTTTGTCTAAGTACTTCACTAAGTTCTAAAACCGATGCTATTATCAATTACTTTTACAATGACCCCACCCCTAGTAGCTGTCGTGAGCATATTTTAAATGCCGTCAGAACAATATGGCGCCAAGCAGTTCCAAAGTTGGTCGAAGTTAAATTAGGGGTGAGTCGCCTTATGTGCGTTCACTCCAACTATTGTGTGAGGCTATAATTAAACTGTTTTGATAATATCGTAGGCGTTCACTGAACTTGTTAGTACGTGTGTTTTATCGTTATTTTGTTGTAAGATCAGCAGTTTTGTAATTAAGGAAAAGGTCGGCGAAAATGCCCCCCAAAATCTGCTGATTAATAAAGATTTTATGAAGTTAGCGGTAAAATTAATACGTAATTTTAATTTCTTAACGTTGCTTTCCAAATCTGTTTTCTTTTCTTCCCTTACCTATTCATCTTAATCCATCCATCATTTCAGCATTAATCCCAGTCGCATCCGAAGCTTTATCAACTTTGGAGTCTGGGGTCCGCTTTACCAGTCTAACTGCTGATTTTAGCTAAACTTCGATATTTTCCGTGAAGCGACTGCCGTCTGACCTCCACAACCCAAAGGCGATATCGAAGCATTGCAGTTAGACAGTTGTTGGACTTTTGAGGGCTCCAATAACCCGAAATAATTTTTCAATTGTAAAGAGAATTACTTGGCCTCCATAATCAAACTTTCAAAAAGACGTTCCGTAGCACGTATCGATCAGAAGGGATCGTTACTTATCTATAAAGGAACGGGCTCAACAAATCGACGATTGTCCATAATAGAAATCAATTGATACAAACGACATAGGTTCCTAGTTGAAAATAAAACTCATAATAAGCTATTAGGTTTGAAATAGATATATGTTTCTACAAAAATCAGGATCAGATTCAAGACAGCCTCGGTGGCGTAGTGGTAACGAACGCGGCCGCTGCGCAAGGAGGCGCGGGTTTAATCCCCGCGCAGTGCAAATATTTGTGTGCGCGAATATGAATATTTGCACTGGTCTGGTCGTGCCTCGGAAAGCATGTTAAGCCGTTGGTCCCGGTTGCCATACGAACATCTGATGGCAGTCGTTAGGGGTTGTTAGAGCCCTCAAAAGTCCAACAATTGGTCTGACTGCAATGCTTCGATATTCCCTTCGGGTTGTGGAGGTCAGACGGCAGTCTCTTCACGGAAAATGTCGAAGTTTAGCCATATCAGCAGTTGGACTGGCAAAGCGGACCCCAGACTCCAAAGCTGAAAAGGCTTCGGATGCGACTGGGATTAACGCTGAGATGAGCTGAGAAATGTTTCTATAAAAATATTGAGAATCATTTACGTCTTTTTCGTAACTTCTATAAAAGCTCAGATGACATTAACATTGTTCACATTCTTTCAAAACGGAGAAGGGAAATATCGTGACGAACCAGATATGTCGCAGAACTAAAAAAATAAGACATGTGACATCTAGGTACTAACCCGCAATAGTACCGCGTGGTTGATTTCAGACCCCTCCTTAACACCGAGAGTCAAAAGGATGGCTATGCCATTAATTTAATTCCTAGCATAATAAGCGTATTCACTATAATAAATAACTCGTACAGACGACAGCACATCAAGCTATTACAAACTGCCAGATTTCTTCATTGGATTTTAAACTTTATCACTAAAGCACTAAAGCTCAAGATTGATTGGAAACATTTGACAGTTTCGGGTAGCTTGACCTGCTGTCGTCCGTATATAGGTAATTAATTCTCTAAGAGAAAACAACTTTTACAAAAAAAAAAAAAACAGACGTAGGTACAGTAATTAACTACCCTATTCATAGTGCGGAAAAGTGATCAGGTATTGCCATAAGGGAATGTATTTAGTTCCTAACGACGGCCGCCAGAGGTCGTCAACATGGCTACTGTAATACTGAATCATATAAGAAAGACGTGATGACTACCCCAATATACCCCACATTTTCACGACACATAAACTCATAGGTATTGATACCTTAATTAAACCTTCGGCTCATACACACGTTTTTCGGCTTATAGATGCCGCTTTTTATGTAGATTACACACGTAATGAAGCAATAAATTGCTTGAAAAAATTGCTTAATCATATTTTTATTACTTTCTGGCTTCTACAGAGGACATTGGCTGTTGTCAACATATGTTTTTATTTAATTACTTTTGTACTTTGTCCCTTTTGCTAAGGGATATAGAATTATAAAACGAATGATTACCTAATATTTATGCTTACACTAAGCATGCCTTGTTACGTCAGTTTGGTGGGTACATATGTCCACATACCTATTCATATGTTGAGTGAAATCATCTACCTACATTATTTCCCTACTTGTACCTAGGTATATGTTCATTAGATTGTTTGACGTCAATGTATGAGTGACAGTTTACCGTTTTATAAATAGGTATTGCGCTCAATCCTTCTTTGTATGAGAGGAAACCTGTGCCCAGCAGTGGGACGATATGATGAAGTAAGATATGGTGACGCCGATTGTCTGATTCACAAACTGAACTAATTTTAGGTTCAGTGGCTCTTTTTCTTTCCATTTCAATAAGAAAAGGACAGGAGATAAAATATTAGTTTAGATAGTCCTTTCAAATTAAGATACTCCATAGACAGTTTGACGCGATTAAATAGATGGCTACAAATAACACGTCAACTAACATCAAGCATTAACTAATCTGGGCCTGTAGAGTGTAGCCAATGAAACATCGCTTCGTAGCGAAGCGATGTTACATTGGCTACAGGGGCTGACAGGACTAAATTAGGTAATATTATTTATCTCCAGTCCTTTTCTTGAGGAAATAGAAAAAGATATTTAGTTTGTGAACCACGAAATAGCGTAGCGTTAATTTCTTAGAAAAGATTATCGATTAAATATCTATTTAATCGATAATCCTTTCTAAGAAATAAGCTAATCTTCAAGCTCAAGCTTTCTAATACTTATGTGAGCATTCGATATATTTTCTAACTAAGCCGACAGTGTCTTAACTAAATATAATTTCACAAGCAACTTGGATGTCTCCACATACAATTTGATTACTTTTGATCTAAATCAGAAACCTGTTCAATTAATTTTAATGAAGCCTAATAATGGATGAGTTTATTGACTTTGATACACTTTATATGTCTATAAAGATTTTATGTGCCAATTATAATGTTTCTTCTAATGTTTAGACAAATTATACGTCGAATGGCCCGATAGAATTAATTAGCGGTAGACACTAAGAAAACCCAATGCACAAGTAATTTAATTTCTTCACAAAAATGACAAAGAATCATGCTTTTCAATCAAGGCATTCGAATTAGGTGAGACTTTTCGGAGACAAAACAAAGCCTCCCAAGAAACTGGAAAAAGATACACCATTTAAAGGCCCAAGCAGTCTAGATAAAAAAAAAACAAAACAATATCCCACTTTATAATTAACATTCCAATCTAAAGCGGGCATTCCACGATCCTTGTTCGTGCTGGATTCGACTTACAAAAATGTCTTCGATCCCGTAAACGTCCAAAGTTTAGCAATTTAATAGTGTCGAAGCCAGTCGTCTAACGCGACACTTAATTACATCCAATGTAATTGAAAGTTGGGAGCTTATCGTGTCTAGGAGTTGTATCTTTGTATCTATGTATATAGTACAGGGGCGGAGGGTTCGTAGGGGCGAACTTAAGGCGGATTATATTATTAATGTTGGAAGTATCGATAACTTATATTTTTATGGGTAACGTTTAAAGTTTTCTGTCTGTGTTTATTTGGACCCGAGAAAAGGCATAATATAGGTACATACCTTGTCATTTAGATACTGTATATTTGTTTCAACACATGGAGAGGTACTTATATAGTCATTATTTTCAGAAAGAATTAAGCCGCACCTTTACTTGTATTGATTTCAAAAGATGATCATAAAAAAGAGTTTAAATAATGGCCGGCTGGTGTAATTTTCATAACTAATGCCATTGAATATAAGCAGTAGTCTAATCATTCTAATGTACATAATATTACTAGTAGGTATCTAGGTCGCAAATGAATTTAAGAATTCGCTGTTTTACAAAATTGCTAGTCGTTTTAAAAAACAGCTCTGTTAAATAAAACAAATGCACAACGTTCAACTGGATTGTCATTGCGCTACGTTTTACAAAACTGCTACCGATATCGTTTAGATTGAATGCAGAATGGCTTAAGTATTTGTAAAATAACAAGTTAGAAAATATTAAATAATATTTTAATTAATATCGTCTTCAGGACTATATTAATCGAACGTTTTTCAGTGAATCACTGTTTTATTTTGTTTTCTGATCATTTTTACTGGTTTTATTCCTGTTTTTGAAGCTATTACACAGGAGAGCCAGGAGTAACAAAATTCAGAACTAAAATTTTACATAGTTGTATACGCAGTCTCACAAAACTGCTAATTGATGACCATTACTAAACTGAACACAGTTCTTATGCAGCTGTTTTGTAAAACCACTAGCGGTTTTGTAAAACAGCTGATGTTACAGTCCATCTGCGACATCTTCATTCTAAGTAGAGGAAGTTTCAAAGTCGAAGGATCCTACATTTACATGATATTGAAACACAAACGTATACAAGTTTACCGACTTCCCTAATAACAAAGAAAGTAATCCGCACGTGTTACGCATAGTAGAATTAAGTTTCTGAGTTTCTCCAATTCCATTAACTTTCAATTCTGTTAAGTTTCAGAGTTTAAAACGCATTAAAAATATTTATTAGTTTTAACAAAACATGGAGGAACATGATAAATCAATCAAGAATTCTTCTGTAGGTCTACCTATCGCTCTAATAATCGTGTATGGCCTGAAAATTGACAACTCATTCTTCTTCTTCTTCTTCAGCCTATACTTAGAGGACCACTGCTGGTCAAAGGCCACCCCCAAGGATTTCATTACTTTCGGGGGGTTTACCATAATCTTCAAGCTTGGCAAGCGGGTTGGGGATCGCAGTAATTTCATATTCCACAGGAGAAGCGCTGCTGCCCGCTTCCTTGGTGAGAGTTCTCTTAGTAGCCTCTAACGACACCCACGGGAGGATATTGGCGTCTCATTACAGGAACATTATTAGGTTTATTGTCACAAAAATTACTCTACAGGTAGAACGTACTTTGAAGCCCAGAAAGGCGCTTCACTTTATGTAAACACTGCATCATCACTGTTTTGAAAGCGTTAGTAGGCCGGCTTGGCCTAAAACTAAAAATTCAAAGAGAGTTCTACCTAGAAGAGGCTTGTATCAATATTGAGAATGTTATAAGCTAATCATACTATGATGATGCATAATTCTATGTAGACACTTTTGTGACGTCAGTGTAATGCTGTAATGAATCTGACTTTCAACCATTTGGTGTTGTTATGGGCACGAGATCTGACGAGCAAGGGAGTGGACAACTAGGCTTTTTTATGGTTGATAGGAGTACCTACTCTTTTGGGTCCAATAGATTTGGTAAAAAGCTCTCACTTATCATCATTTCAGCGTTAATCCCAGTTGCATCCAAAGCTTCTTTTTCAGCTTAGGAGTCTAGGGTCCGCTTTAGCAGTCTAACTGCTATATATTTTCCGTGAAGCGACTGCCGTCTGACCTCCACAACCCGAAGGCGATATCGAAGCATTGCAGTTAGACCAAAAAAGCTCTCACTAATCCCTAGTATCTATTAGTTGGAATTTTAGCACACTTCACACTCAGTTTACCTAAGTTGTTCAATTGAACTACTATGTCAAAACATACCTACGTGTATGGGGCATGGGGTATGGAGCATGTGGTTTTACACGCTCCAAAAACATTTCCTAAATACCTTAACAGTACAGAACCCATTGCAACTCGAGCTAAATGTGTCGAAAGTTGTTGCGTTCATTAATTTGGGGTCCGTAAAGTAATGATTGCTCTTGGGAAGCGCGGGCCGCGTCTAAACTTGCTTATTAACATTATTCCGTAGCTCATGGCTTCTATACAATGGTGTGTCCTAATTATAAACTTTCCTAATTTTCTTTAATCACGTTGCTATTCTATGTATTTCTTGTCTTTAGTCTTAATGGCGAATACTTAAGCGGAATTTTAATTTTTTACTTGATCGTCTTTTACTTTTTGTTTTTCTTTTTGTCTTGTGCGATTCTTTAACCATCTTGAAAATTTAGGTAAGATCTGTCATACCAACTAAGTAATGCTTTTTTTATAAATTATAAACTAGCGCTTGACCGCAATCCCGTCTATGGTAAGCAGTGATGCGATCGTTGATGGTAAAGGGCGCTAGTTTATTGAGAGCTTATTCACTCTAGCCTTAAAGACACTCAAATTGTACTGTGACACAAACACCGCGCTCGCAAATTGTTCCAGTCCCTCGATGTACGCGGTATAAAAGAGGAAGCGAAACGCTTCGTCCGGATCGTAGTGGTGTTAGCAACGTGAGGGTGGAAAGTCACACACTCACCTAAATGCATCCTATAGAAGACCGAAAGGCTGGCTACTCTACGCCTTTGCTTCAGGCTTTGGAAACCGTTTTCACTATTTACAGCCCATTCTAAGCTCATTTCACCAAATTTTTGCCAGTATGAATTTTACAGAATACATGGCTTTTTTCGGTGTGGATGAGAAATTTCCAAATAACGTCTCCCGCTCTGGGCGGAGCGGAAGGGCGCCGTGTTCCTTCAATTGCCTGTGTGCTAGGGCCATGGTTTTTTTTTCAACCAACCCGCAACCCTGGCCTAGAGAATAGATTGGCTTTCTATGTCTATTTTGTATTAACCCGCTCTTACAATGTTAATGTGACCCGATGACCCTAGATCGCCTCGAGCTGACAATTTTATGGTTTCTACGCCACACCTATCTTAAATGTTAATTTCACCTACCCACGAAAGGTGATGAGCCCTGCGGTTTGAGGTTGAAAACTATGAAGGATGTCTTTAAATCAACATCTAATATTTCCAGGCTACATGGCGGCAGACAAAAGAGTAAATTGTTAGGTTTCCCTGGATGAACTTTTTCACGAGGAGCAGAACTTCATCATGATCATCTCAGCGTTAATCCTAATCTCATTCAAATCTTTTTCAGCTTTGGAGTCTGGGATCCGCTTTACCAGTCTAACTGCTGATTTTGGCTAAACTTCGATATTTTCCGTGAAGCAACTGCCGTGTGACCTCCATAACCCGAACCCGTGATATCGAAAAATTGCACCAATCCCACAATTAAACCAATTGTTGGACTTTTGAAGGCTCCAACAACCCGTTACGACTGCCATTAGATGTTCGTATGGAAACCGGGACCAACGGGTGCTTTCCGATTCTCGACCAGACCAGTGCAAATATTCATATTCATGAATACAAATATTCGCACTGTGTGGGGATCGAATCCGCGCCTCTTTGCGCAGCGACCGTGTTCACTACCGCTACGTCACGGAGGCTGTCACGAGGAGCAAAAGTTATCAGAACAGAAATCCAGAGGCCATGAACTTTCTTAGCTTTGTACTATTCTCGCCACAAACTTACATCTATATTTAGTTCAGAAACCAAAAGCAACACTCGTGAGCAAAAACGTTTCATTTAACGGGGGATGCAGCAAGCCTACATACTTAATTAAGGAAACCCGTGCGAATGTAATATCTAAGAATAGTTAATGAGCAGGCATCTATTTCAGCTGCCTCTTTCTTATAATTATGTACTTATCTACATAAAATATAGTCTTCTATACTGCATTCTAATTAATGCTGCTTCATTTAAAAAGAACCGAATGATGAAGAAGAATTTAGCTTCACTTTTCTTGGACTGACCGACATTGACTATTGAAAAGTACCAAGTGATGGTTAATTTGAAATAAACAATTTTGATTTGATTTGAACCGAATTATGTACCTACCCGGTGTTAAATATGTAAGGACTAACATATGTAGGTAACTATTGAGACAATTCTGTCTTTAGCAGAGTTTTATGCTTCTTAACTATATATCGAGACAAACAGTGAAAGCACTAAATTACCCACAGTTAACTATAAATATGGGTTTGCAAAACGTATGTAGGTAAAGTATAGTCGGCCGCATAACACAAATTATGTTACATATTAAGCTTTTGTTTATGAGTTCTTTAACCTCCCACTTAGTGTAATTAATAATTATACATGCTTAATGAATGTTAGCATACACGTTTTGTAATGTAATTATAGAGCAATAATATTTTTCATTACCACTTTATTCTTAGGAGCTATTGCGCCTTGAAATTTTTTCTCTGCATAAAAAACTCATTACAATATAAGAAACATGATTTAATTACTATAAAGGAGCTATTTTTACGGGTTTTTAAGTACCTAAGTATGTTTAATGCATAAAAATGGCTAATTAAAACCTATGAGCGTAGCAAAAAAATCTGACTAACAGCCATTTCTGCTCATCAAATTTCACTTTACATAATGGTAAACGCAACAAAAAATTATCTAACCTAACCAAATATGATTGCCAACTGTACCGAGCGTTTCGCATGATGGCGGACGGTCGTAAAGGGCCGGAGTTGTAAAATAAGTAAAAATAAAAGGCTCGCCGGCGGCACGCCGGGTAAAGTTCAAAAGGAACTTTTGCTTTTTAACCAGTCGGTCGCCAAGTTTAAATTGGTTTCCACCATCACCTACCCTCCGCCGAGACAATGGGAAAACTAGTAACGAGAAAATTTAGCTATGTACCTATAGATATCTACCTATTTACTAAGTAAAAGATGGATGTGAAGTAGAGGATACGTGGCGACCTCTGCCACTCTGATAGCCGAGAATGGCGCTAAAGCATCATTTATAACAGCAACAAATCAATCAACAAGTTAAATATATCTTCCTGTATCAATTTCGTATGTTGTGGTCGTACCATTATCAAACTAATTATTTACATGCGTCTAACATTAAATCATGTTTCGAGCTTGTAAATAATGGCTTTATCATTAAAATAAATGGCGTCAAAATACTATTTATCATCATAAACAACTACTGTAACTATTTGTGTCGTTGTAATAATCTTGAAAGGATTTTCTTGTCATTCAGTTGTATTTGAACGCCTTTTTGCTTGGAAGGATTGAAAAAATATATAGGTCATTGCAAATCTAAAATTACATCAGTTTCAAGTTATTTTTCGCACCAGTTACCTACGTCACACGGAATGCTGTTGGCAATAATTTTGCTGCGTTCTGTCCTCACTCCCGATCGGTGATTCAAGTCGACTATACTACATACCTACTGCTATCAATTTTAGGTAAATCATGTATTTATATCTGATATTAAATTATCATCATCATCATCTCAGCGTTAATCCCAGTCGCCTCCGAAGTTTTCAGCTTTGGAGTCTGGGGTTGGCTTAACCAGCGGTCTATATCTGATATTATATGGCTTAGTATTTATTATTAGATAGGTATAGGTAAATAAATGATTATCTACTTGTAGTACCTAGTAGGTACCCATTTACGTACCGTTATTGCTACGATAAAATGCAAAAAAAAATGATTTTATTTGTAATACTTTCCCGCAGTCTTTAGTAATTATGGAGTTAGCGCTCTTTTACATTTATATTTACTTAGGAGCTGACGCCATACCTATTGCTTCACAAATCACTCGTCCGTTACAAGATATATTGCTCTGATTTGATAAGCAACAATGTAAAGATGATTTAAACAATAAAGGATACCTAAATCACATGCCATGTTTTGATTCATTGTTGCTATAAAATTTACGTGATACAATTTCAAGGCCGTAAAATGTCATACAATTATTTACTCAGCCAAACCCTTGCCGCGTTTGTTTAAAGTGTACATTAATAATGATTTATTGTAATACATACATCTGTTTAATGGGTGTATGTATGGCCAATAAAACGTTTTATGGGACAGTTTAGTATGTTGCAACCTCAGAAAACGCTTTTATTGGTATCTAAGCGCCATACAAAACTGATATAGACGGGATTGAGGGAAGTGGTTCGGCGTGACTAGTATCGGTTGTTCCGAAGGCTATTAACTTAATTACCATTAGTTTCTAACGTTTCAACGAATGGCTGCGGTGATGGGAAGTGATGATACTGTGGGCGCCTAACAACAACACAATAATTCCGATTAGGGATGTTCCCTTATCGAAATTATTGTGTGGTCCAGATATTAATGAATAATTGAAATATGGGACAAATAAAAAGAAGCAGTTTCAAGTCAACAAAAATATTAGGTATTAAAAATAATTGGTAAGGTGATGTTTTAAGCATTTTTCAGTAACGAGTAGGAGCGTACCAGTTGACGCACGTGGTACAGTTTTTCGTACTGTTTTTTAAATTGTTGTTGACTCTTATAAATAAATATTTACGGACAAATCACACAGATTGAGCTAGCCCCAAAGTAAGTTCGAGACTTGTGTTATGGGATACTAACTCAACGATACTATATTTATAATAGTCTATAGGTACATATTTAGATAAACATCCAAGATGGGATACTAACTCAACGATACTATATTTATAATAGTCTATAGGTACATATTTAGATAAACATCCAAGACCCAAGCCAATCAAGAAAAGATCGTTTTCCATCATGACCTAGCCGGGGATCGAACCCCGAGCCTCCACGTCGCAGGCAGGCGTGTTGACCGCTGCGCCACGGAGGTCATGAGCAGATACTTATAGCTATGAATGATGATACGTAGTCACATGCTGAGTTTTTTTAATTATTAAATACTAAATATTTCAACGCTTTACAGATGATACATAACCCGTTTCACTAATACCTATTTTCGTCTACCTGCAACCATTACAATACTTTTCAATTTATTATCTAGGTACTTACGCCTTTCACAATGCACTAAAAATATTTGCTTATATTATTGATCTATCATCATTTAACACGATTTACAATACACGTACTGGCACAAACATTTGATTAAAACACGATCCCTCCTTCATTTTAACGAATGCTACAAGCAAAATGCTTTACGACCAAACTTACACTGCAGAGATTCACCTTTCCCAACCCTCTAATGCCTGTGATTATTACCTTTACCACACCTTTGTCAAGTAATTACCTTCACAGTTATGTTTTTACAATGCTTCAACCTGAAAAATGGTGCAACGCTACTTATATTGAACCTTACTAGAAGGACATACGGTTGCGAGTAAGGTGGGCTTTCTTAAACATAGAAAGGCATTGACAGAAATATTTATTACACCTCAAAGGGTTGAGTAATAGCGTGATGGTTTTATGGCTCTACGTTGAGCAATTTTCCTGCATTGTACAACTAAACTGATCTATTGTTTAATACTACGTTGCGTAGGTATATGCGTATAATTTTGATACTTGAATTGAAAGTTAATTTATGTTTTACGAATTGCGTCAAAATTCCACGCTGAATTTAAAAACGGGTACCAATCATTTATAACTGAAATTAATAAAAAAAACTAAATTATATCCTAACTAAAAGTATATTCATAAACTAAAATACCTAAAGCGTCTAATAATTCTTCCGCAGAGCTATCGACTGATAACGTACACACGGCTAGGTATATTTATCTATACTAACATATAAAGCTGAAGAGTTTGTTTGTTTGTTTGGACGCACCAATCTCAGTAACCACTGGTCGGATTTAAAAAATATTTTTGCGTTTGATAGCCCATTAACCAGGAAGGCTTTAGGCTATATAATATCACCCTGAGACCAATAGGAGCGGAGCATAATAACTAACTACATGCGAACAAAGTACCGCGCGGCCTCTTGTCAAGCTATAACTAACCAGTACATGTTGATTTCTGATTGTACAGACGACAGCACATCAAGCTACTACCTACAATCTGTCAGATAACTTTATTAGATTTTTAAAAACTTACTACTTACTTTCTTTTTTTTTTTGATAACTTTATGTATAAAGTATTAAGGCTCAACGTTGATTGGGAATATCTGACAGTTTCAGGTAGCTTGACTTGCTGTCGTCTGTACGAAAATAAATGCGAGGTCTGCTAAAGAGAAATAGTACAGCATGGTGTGTAGTCGTGTGTACTATTCAAGAGACTGGCGATATTTCCTCATTGTATGGCAATGCAATCTATTTCTGGTATTGTATTAGGTTCCTATTGAATAATGCAGATTTTAGTTATTAAGGAAAGTCGTCCCTATTTACCAAAATACTGTAGGAAACACACAAAAACCTTGAAAAAAGAGTTTTTAAAGTACCTTATTGCAATGAAACGTAGTGGTTAGTTAGATAAAATTCACTAGTAGATACATTGATACAATTTAGTACATAATAATGATATTAAAGATAATTAAAATTTATACGGCCAACAAGAATATCGTGTAATTGTAGATATGTGTGTAGGTACTTGGCTCTAAAATTCTATTAATGTAATAAAATGTAAAGTTATTCGCATCGTAAAACATCGATATTAACCTATTGCATTGACTTGCATTCAAGCAATGTAGTGCTTGAATGCAGTTTTATAACACATAAAATACCTATCAGGAATAATAATGAGAAATCGCAGATTACAATGTGATACACCACTCGGTAAAGTGACGCCATTTTATATTGGTAATAACAATGACAACTACATTATATTAATGACATATTATTTACGCACTAAAACAAAACGCTGATAAAATGTCAAAAGTGCCGTTTTCGTTATCTTAGTACCTACAAAGATAATTAGAGTTTAGTAATAATTTATGCCATTCATAAAAGGTATCTATTTAATTACGATTAGGTCCTTATTAGCTACGAAAGGTCAATAATTAGGATTTATTGGTTTTAGTTTAAAATTATTCATTAAATATCTTTGTAGCAACTAGCCGGCAAAGCGGCCAAGTTAGGTGGGTACATACCTATACCTACCTACCTTCTATATTTTTTTTTTCGTTACTGCTTAGGTATACCTATTTAAATTTTGGTGAATACTATAAAAGTAGGAAATGAAAATACTGGGGTACCATTGCATAAATCATTCACTAATTATTTATAAAAAAAAACTGTTTTGTTTTTTGTTTTTCCAAGTATCAAACCGACTCAGTCAGACTATATGTTTGTTTTAGCCAGCAATTAACCACTGGACCATCAATAAAGCGTGCAAGCACGGCGGCCACCGACAATAGGACCATTGTACACACCACGTAACCCTTTCTTCGCGACAGAAACAGTTTTAACACTTAGCTTGCCACTATATACGAAACAACGGAATCCTTCACTCTGCCTATTGTTTGACGAACCGTGATTTAAGTTCAGATATTACGGTGCATTTTACCTGTAGCATTTGGACGGTTAAGAATTCTAAAGGTTGAGTAATTTATTTTGGGAATATATTTGGAGATGGGTTGCTGTCAAAAACAGTTTTTTTAAAGCGTGAATATTTTGAACTTTGGCGGGTTGTGGAAGAAATGCTCAGTACAAATTTTCTTTAATATAATTAGCATCATAAAATTGTACAATTTGCAAGGTAAGTATTTGGTTATTATACATAGGTATCTTTCTAAGAGCCTATCGAGTGTAGGTATGTAAATTTTGAAAATAAGTAGGAAGTGATATAATTAAAGGTCCACGGAATCAAATTTAATACCAGTAGCCTTATGAGCAAATAAAGATAGGTGCATATCCACATAACTACATAATTACCAATTAATGATTCACATATGTATATTAAGAAGTAAGTAATTAAATTATAAATAACCCTTATTTAATTATTCATGCGGTAGGTTTACATTAACTTGTACACGATAGTAAAACAACCGCGATGAATAAAATTCTAATACCTAATTAAATTTAATTCAATATATTTGCTAACATAAATGAAATGAAATCGTTTATTAAGCAAGTAGTCCACAGATCACTCTTACACTTCATATGTTTTTTTTTAACTAGATGAAGCCGGCATTTCCTAACTGCCTACCTCTGAGAAGAAATAGCCGAAACAAAGCTAGAAGCTCAAAGAACCAAAGGATCTAGGACCAAAATGTTAAAAAGCACCATCTGTGTATCAAAAGACGAACTAGCTTGTCTAGTGCAAAATAACAGTAGCACCATCTTTGGGGACAGACGACGTTTGCAATAATGCGCCACCCCCTGCAACCCCCGTCTGCAACCAAGGGTGACAAACACATGGCTGCATTACGTATCGCAGTCGCCTTCGACCCGCGGAGAGGCGGCCTGACTCTTTCGCAAATCCCGAATGGACTCAAACAACTAATATGTACCTAACTACCCTCGTATTGTTTTAGATTTATGGCAAATAAATATATTTATTTTGATTACTTGTCTGAACTGCATATGAATATCCTAATTGTTATCGCAACGATGACGGAAAAACGTCGCAAACAATAAATATCAAGTGTATCCAGACGAAACCAGTTTGGCCATGACGCGGAAATGAATTGTTACCATATTTTCTGGGACAAATTTCATTGATGTCACGCTTCGATGGTTCAGTCTTGACAAATCTGGGTCACCGTTGTATACGATATGTGCTGATAAGTTGAGACGCAGTTGATAGCACGTCGTAAGAGATAAATTTTCACTTTATGGAGAAAAAAAGTTGTCCATCATTTTTTATGTGGCAACTTCGGTCTTCAATGTTGCAAGTAAAAGTAAAATTCTGAAAATGCTTTTGTAGCACATGTGGACGCTAGTACCTAATTATGTGAGGGTATTATGTAAATTTAGGTACCCTTAAGTCCCTGTAAAGTACGCCGTTTACGAGGCCAGCAAAGCGGTTGCAACTCTGTTGTCCTCATGTAGGATAACATCCTGAATTATTTATTTAGTTAACACCCACCTATCTCGTTTTACACAGATATTTAATTATATCATTTTAAAATTATGTCTTCAACTTTACGAGCATTTCAAAAGGCAATTTCCTTATCTATTTACCTTTTAAATATTTAATACCTCACTAGCTGCGCCTGGCGGTTTCACCCGTGTAGGTTTCGATATGTTTTTTATATGCTCCGCTCCTATTGGTTGCAGCGTGATGTTATGTAGCCTTCTTCCGGGATTACTGGGCTATCCAAAGCAAAAAGAATTTTTAAAATCGGACCTGTGGTTTCTGAGATTAGCGCATTCAAACAAACAAACAAACTCAGCTTTATATACCTACTATATTAGTATAGAAGTATAGATTAAAGATGAATAATTGACACATGATATTGATCAGTGCAATTTTTTTAATACAATAATTGAAAATATTACCTACCTACTTGCCTATATTATTTCTCTGACTTTCCATAGGAGACTTTCCAAGTCTTGATTCTCTTTTATCTTTTTTGATCTTATGATACGATACACTCGATACCACTCTGATATCGATAACGCTACACTAAAACCCGTAAATGATCTTCCTTACAACGATAAGATATCGTAAACGATATCGGTACTAGGTATTTGCTCAAAAACAACTAAGCAGTTTTTTATTCTCCCATTACATAACACTCGTGAAACCCTTAATTTGTAGGTTTTCAAAAGATTATGATTAACCTTATTTTAACCAAAAAAACTTCAAAAAAAAAAGGAGGTTATCAATTCGACCCGTATGTATGTAAGCCAAATTTCAAGTGTATGTATGTAGGTACCTATGTATGTTTTTATGTTTGTGCGTACATATTTCCGGAACTACAAGTCCGATTTATGCAATTCTTTTTTTTGTTGTAAGTACTACTTAGGTATTGTTCAACTTAGGGAATAGGTAGGTACTATAAGTTTCATCAAAATCGGTTCGGTAGTTTTTGAGATAGGGATTTTTTTCGTATTGATGAGAACTTATTCTAACATGGGTTATGGGCCATAAGCCATATTAGAATAGTTATGGCTGCCACTATTGCTATGAGGTGAATAAGTAATTTTCGAATTTCGACTAAGACACTGAAAAGCACGAAATAAAAACTATTTAGGTATTAAAAAAATAGAAACCGACTTCTAGAGCCATGACAAAAGTAAAATTATTTTTTTCCTTTTAAGTGTTTTTTTTTAGGTCAGTTTCTATTTTTTTTTTTTTTGATATATCTTAAAATAAAATTTTTAACAGTTGGATTTGGCAAGATGCTCCATCCAACTCATCTTTCTTATTGATGGCGTAAGAGTTTGATGAACCCTTAGCTGCGTTAATGAACTCATCAGCAACGCACTCAGCGATTGTCTTAATGTTTCTGAAGGCAGCTTCTCGTGCACCACTGCATAGCAACCAAATGGCTGGGGTCACACCGTGGAGAGACGTCCATAGCTTGACGACGCACGATACCAGCACGACCGATCTTAGTAGAAACTTCAGATTCTTTTCTGCAGAGTTGATGATAGCTGTCACGAACACTTGCAGTGGGTTCTCGCCAGTTAGCAGGCATGTCAAAGGCGTGCTTCACAATTCGGACGGCCTGGAGTTTCTTTATGTTGTACGTGCATCATAAATGGACAAACGTTCAACAATGGGGTAGGTACTGGGCCTTACGGAATCTTTCATTAACCGAATAAGTCATTCGTCATGTCCAGTCAATCGTCATGTCCATCGAGGTTGTAATATTTTTAATTGTATATAATTGAAAATAATACTGGGTACCTGGTACCTACAATCGAGGTAGATTACATATAGGTATATACAGTCTTAGTAACATATGAAAATTAATCAAGAATATTCGTTTAATAAACCTGATCTTACGGCACCATGATTATTAGTTTACCTAAGCCTAGATCAACTGCATAGATATAGAACTAGAAATACCTTCGTGGTAACATGTATTTATTTAAATCTTAAATGAATCTAGTATCATCTGGATTATTCACATTTAGACATATTTACATTAGTATTCAAGAATGCTGGATTGACTACATTTTCTTCTAGTTCTTATGAATACCTGTAAAGAAAATGTCAAATCTATGCTTATATAGGTACCTATAAAGCTGAAGAGTTTGTTATTTTGTTTAAACGTGCTGATCTCAGGAACCACTGGTCCAATTTGAAAAATTATTTTTGGGTTGGATAGCCCATTAATCCAGAAAAGCTTTAGGCTATATAAAATCATGCTGCGACCGATAGGGGCGGAGCTTATTAAAATAAAACATATAGAAACCTAAGCGGATGAAACCGCGCGGAGCAGCTAGTAAAGCTATATTTTTACTGCATAAATATCACATGGGTGAACGAAAGGTGTGTACTGTGCAGTTTTCGGAAAGGGTAGGACAGGTCTCATAAAAAAGGTCGTGCAATCGAACGAAGGTATCAAACCGCAATTTGTTCTTCTGAATCAAAACACAAAAGACACCAGTATAAGCGGCAATTAGAATCCTATTTTAGTAAACTCCAATACCATCCATTTGCTAAGCGATATCAGCTATTTTGAACATAAAGTAAACTATAGCTGCCATAATACAATCACTTTATACACGCCTCCGCGTTCCTGCCTACTCGCTTACATTTAAAGTAATTCAATGTTTCCAAACTCCTTTTAACGTGCCATAGGCCAATAAATTTCACTTTAATCGACTCAGTATCGACTTGTATCATTCCCACAAGAACAAAGAACGCCGAACTATGAAAATACAAAATTCAAGAAATTGCGTGACAGAAATAAATACTTTCCCTATATACAAGCAATATATAAATATATTCAAACACGTGTTCGTAAGGAAACGAGCCATGCGTACAGAATGACAATAGGGATTTCCCTTTCAAGCGGAAAATTTACGTGATAAAAATTCTAAATAGTCGCGTGTGAAAAAAATTGTATAAGGTCCAAAAATAAGTGGCTGCGGTAGGTGTCATTATGTAGTCTTATAGCGGTTTTGTGTGCGGCCGTAAATCAGAGAAGAACGTGAGAATGGATTCATTATTTAGACAATATACGATACGTTGCTGGCGTTTACGTAGATGAGCTTCGTGTACAGTTTGCAGGGTTGCCTTTAAACGTGTTTGCGCAGATTTCAGTGAACCTTGGCTTTATACGGAAGCTATGATGGAAGATTGAAACTTACCCCATGAGCTTAGTAACAACTTGTACTTATGCAAACTTGGTTATGTGAGAATTTATTACAACATAAGTTTATGAACTAGGTAAGTACATTGTGAAGCAGGTTTCTTCTTGATCTATAAATCAATGATAATCTCTTATCTGCCCACTAGAAATTTCTTTGCCACTTGTTGAAAGAAAGACACGTACCTACACTAAATATCTATATTTTTTAAATAATGGCATTCACCAGTCAAGTTGTCAGCACATAACCTCGTGTTATCAAACGCAACCCTACTCTTACGCTATCTACCTAGTTATGGGCTTCAGGCCGTTGGTTCGATGATTCCCGACAGATACGGATCTCCTCGAGTTTCGCGTAAACTTGTTCGGTTATGTAAACGTGTATTAGATTCTGATTAAGCGATTGCCTAAAAACGACGTTGGAATGTTGATGTCTTTAAGCTCATACGTCACGCTGACGTAGTATTACGGTTTTCGGACGAATTATTCGAGTCAATATTACTGAGAAGACGACCGTCAGTTCAGACCGCGGGTTCGATCCCCGCGCAGTGAAAATATTTGTATGCATGAATATGAATACCTACTTGCACTGGTTTGGTCGTGCCTCGGAAAGCACGTTAAGCCGAACATGTAATGGCAGTTGTTATGCGTTGTTGGAGCCCTCACAATTCCAACAATTCGATATCGCCTTCAGGCTGTGGAGGTCAGACGGTAGTTGCTTCAAGGAAAATATCGAAGTTTAACCAAAACCAGCAGTTAGACTGGTTAAGCGGACCCCAGACTCCAAAGCTGAAAAAAGCTTCGGATGTGACTGGGATTAACGCTGAGATGATGATGATGATCACTGAGAAGACGACGTTGCTGGTATTTTGACAATCTGTCGACAAGCTTTTATAAGTAAGTACTTATCATATAAATTATGTCAAATGTGAAATTATTTGTATACCTGAACAGTAAAAGTTTATTTTTTGTTCTGTTTAGCGCTTTTAAATATTTTTTTTGTTTTTGAAAAGGTTGTTTTGCTTTTTTTAATAGAAAGCGTAAAATTAATTATCAGTTAAATTAGATTAGGTACCACTCTAATCTTAATAAAAAAAAATTATGACCTTCAATTTTAATTTGAATTAAGTTAGAACCTACTTACTCGTATTTGTAAAAGTATGAATTAAATTATGGTTCTAGAGAGTTCAGGTATCAAAGAATGAGAATGTGTCTACCTAAAAACCGTATCCAAATAGTTTAAACAAACCACCGTTTTATCTCCGAGGGCGCACGATGCACCCTCTGCTGCAATCTCAACCCTTTCACACAAACAGTTCTTTCACCCTCTAACAGATGGCGCCACTTTCTTTGCACCCAAAATATTATAAATCTATTTGTACTAAATGTGTTGATACATAAAATCAACATATAACGTTATACAAATTGAATATAAGTCGTCGAATAAAATAATAAAAGGGTCATTGTTCCACAGTTCACAGTTCGTATGTTGACCTTGCTAAATAGTTGACACGAAAAATCATAGATGGCAGTATCCTTGCGAAATTGGGTAACGGTTCGCAAAATTTATGATTAATAAAATATGGATTATAACAAATATTTTACTACCGTTTTATGAATGTGAATCGTTATCGTCGTGCATAATAATGAATGGAAAATATTAATCACATTTTAATAAATGCTAATCCCTAAGTAGGATTTAAAACGATTATACCTACTTAGGTAATTAGGTTTATAAATACAGGAAGGAGGTAGGTAGGTAAGTATAATTAGTGTTTAGAAATTATCGTTGATAATTTTGCTATAACCTTAATGTTATCGTGATTTAAAAGGTCATCGCTGTGCACTGTAGGTACTTAAGATGCGATTAAAGGCCCATATAACAACACACTTTAAACTCTAATATACCCACTTAGAGTTCAAAGTGTGTTATTAGGTAGAGATACATATCCTATTACCTACTTTATCGTAATATTGTTACAAACTGGTATGAGCCAGCGAAATGTCGCCCGACGATGTTAAGCTGGACGATTAACAGTTCAATATGTCTACACAAGGTTTCTGGGGCCCTAGCCGGCTATTACAATACGTAGGTAGTGTCAGAATGGTCGATTAGTGAACTCATAATGATCGATTTTGACAAGTTTCGGAATCTACAAACAAAATGGCGTCATTATGACTTTCCATTGGTCAATCGCTGACACTCCATATTAATAAATGTTCCAATTGAGTAATAGTTTTTAGAAAATCATTTCTAGGTACTAACGGGTTTTATAATAATGCCAATAAGGCAATGTTATTCTATCACCATTCCATTACGAGACGACTGAGATAATTGATCGATCATTATGAATTTAGCAGATTACGAACTTTCAAGCACAATGACAATGGAATCGTGTTGGAATGACAAATTTATAAAAATAACAGACCACCAGCCCCTGTGTAGCTACCATGAGCTTTCATTACGAGACTCGATGGTCGATATCGAGCGCGTTTGGCGCTCTCATTGGTTGAGAGTTCTTACAACCTTGAAGCAGGCCTATAGATGAGACAAACGCGCTCGATATCGACGATCGAGTCACGTAATGTAAACTCATGGTAGAGACCGCTGGCTACTGTCTACATCAGGGGACTTGGATTACAGAACGATCGATTTGCAGTGTCAGTAAACCTCTGAATTTGCCACGGTTCTGGAGTAGAATTACATCTACTTAACGATGTCCAAGGTATCATTGCAAGTGTTAGGACAATAATAAAACACCTTGAAGCACGTGGTTTAAAACCATACAGACTCACGACAGGTCTTAAACTTACCACAACTCATAATACTGCAAGGGTAAATTTTAATCATGAACACTGTCAATGAAATGGCACAATGGCGCTGAAGTACATAGATGCTGTTTTCTGATGAATCCTGTAGGTACCTATATGTCCTTAAGGTGCTGACGGGAGCAAAAGAGTACTTATAGGTGTCGTAGAATGAGAGGACGATATGCTTGATCTGAAACGGTAAGCTATGGAGATGATTCAGTTTTGTTCTGGGGTGGTATAAGCTAGATGCTCATCATCATCATTAATCATTATCATCATTTCAGCCGAAAGACGTCCACTGCTGGACATAGGCCTCCCCCAAAGTTCTACACGACGACCGGTCCTGCGCCTCCCGCATCCAGCGGTTTCCCGCGACCTTCACCAGGTCGTGGGTCCACCTTTTCGGGGGCCTACCCACGCTACGTCTTTCGGTGCGTGGTCGCCCCTCGAGAACTCGTCGGCCCCAATGGGCATCGGTCCTACAGGCAATGTGTCCAGCACTCCTCCAGCCCACTGCCACTTTAGTATTGCAATTCTTTGGGCTATGTCGGTTAATCTCGTTCTACTGCGGAACTACTCATTCCTGATTCGATCACGCAGTGAAACCCCAAGCATAGCCCTCTCCATTGCCCTTTGAGTGACTTTGAGCCTTCTTATAAGGCCCATTGTTAGCGCGAGAGCTATACCTATGCTCATACAAAGGTTATTGTAGGAACTGTGACTGCTGTTTCATACATTAAGTAGGTACTTACCTACTAACAATCTTGAAGTGCATGTAGGTAGTTCTAAACTTGGGATGTAAGTATAGCTCAAGAATTTAAATCATTGCACGATAATGCTCTCTTTTAGGTACCTACAATGTAAGTAATTTTCTTTAGAAATTAATTGCGAGAAGTAGGGATACAACTTTTAGATTAGCCAGCATGAAGTTCAAGACCTTAATCCCATGCAACACTTATGGCACGCACTAAAAAAAATATTAGGTAGGTAAAAAGTTTTTATTATGACCTATGTAATCACACTACCAGTTTAGTAGGTACTTACCTAGGTTGATTTTTTTGTGTAGGTACATATATGAAATATTGTACAGCGCTCCTAGTGGTCACAGAATGAATTAAAATTCATACCATGAGCACTATAGAAATCTTTATTTTTTTTCAGGGTTGGAAATCCTCAATGGATGGCCGCCGCCCTGGGGTGGGCGACGGGGTCTGTCGGATAGCACTATAGAAACCTAATGTAACTTGGTGACACAACAGTGACATAGAAATTAAACAATCACTAAATGACCTTATGCAAATAGATCTCTACATTTTTAATCGAATTCCATAACATTTTCAGCAAAGGCAATAACAGTAGGTACTGCATTGTACTCAAAATACGCGCACTGACGTGGAATTGCGAACAACCGGCCCGTATTATTGTATTTAATACCCCAGTACTGCAGACCCATCTCACTTCCGAGCCGTATCTATAAGTTGTTTTCGAGGGTCCACACGAATCATCTCATTTGCAGGTTTGACGACTTCCAGCCTTCCTAAGTTTCCGAAAGGGCTTCAGCACTGTAGACCACATACATAAGCTGTGGCAGGTTATACCGAAGACCGAGGAGTATAACCTACCCCCTTGGTTGGCGTTTATGGACTATGAAAAAGCCTTTGATTCGATCGAGATCTGGGCTGTACTGCAGTCTCTCCGGCGGTGCTAAGTAGACTATTGGTACATTGAAGCGCTGAGGGATTTGTACGAAAACGCCACCATGACAGTCCGAATATGCGACCAGACCTCGAAACCAATACCTTTGCAGCGTGGTGTCAGATAGGGAGATGTTATCTGTCCGAAACTGTTCACCGCTGCATTGGAGGATGTCTTCAAAGTTCTGGATTGGAAAGTATTGGGCATCAACATCTATGGCGAGTACATTACACAACTCAGTTTGCTGATGATATTCGTAGTCATGGCTGAGACCGCGGAGGACCTGAGTGCCATGCTCGAAGACCTCAGTAGAGCCTCCGAGCGAGTCGGTCTTAAAATGAACATGGACAAGACGAAAGTCACGTCTAATGCCCATGTTGTACCGGCTCCTAAAAGATTATTTCTATTTTCGAAGTTGTTGATAGTTACGTATACCTGGGACAAACTATGCAGTTAGGTAGGTCCAACTTCGAGAAAGAGGTCAATCGTCGTCTCCAACTCGGAGGGGTGCTTTCGGGAAGCTACGTAGAATCTTCTCGTCCGAAATACCGCAGTGTCTCAAGACAAAAGTCTTCGACCAGTGTGTGTTACCTTGCAGTGATGACTTAAGGGCCTCAAGGTCACTCAAAGGGCAATGGATATGGCTATGCTTGGGAATTCACTGCTTGATTAAATCAGAAATGAGTATATCTGCAGGAGAACTAGAGTGACCTACATAGCCCGAAGAATTGCAACACTTAAGTTGCAGTCGGCCAGGCATATTGCCCGTAGGACCGATGCCCGATGGGGCCTACGGGTTCTCGAATGGCAACTACGCACAGGAAGAGGCAGCGTGGGTAGGCCCCCGACAAGGTAGACCGACGACCTGGTGACGATTGCCGGAAACTGCTAGATGCGGGATGCGCTGGATCGGTCGTGGTGGAGATGCTTGGGGGAGGCCTATGTCCAGCAGTCCACGTCTTTCGGCTGAAATGATGATGATGATGACCCCAGTAACACACTGGGGTATTAAATACTGCCTTTTTGAGCACATAATTATGCCGTTCTCTTTTTTTATTACTGAGAAAAAAGAAACAAGATATATGATGACACGACCTATCGAGTTTACTATAACGCCTACATAAGATAGGTACCATAAAACTCATGATGCATTATCGAAATCTATTCGATCTACGTTAATATGTTAATACGCGAGTTTAACGATAGTAACATAGGTTTTAAATAACAATTTATTGTAGGAGTACAATAGGAAACATTAACAAAAACAAAAATTAACATTGTAGGTAATTAGCTACAATTAGATTTCGTAGAGGGTCTACGCCCTACGGCCTACGCGCTACGTAACGTAATTTTTTTTTGCCAATTACGTCTTGCCTCACTATTGCCATAGTTTTTTACCAGCCATTTCAAGGTACTTGCCTAAATTACTTTCCTACATAAATAATGACCGATAGGGATCCGGTCTTGGCATACTATACACTTATAATATTGACCCGAATAGTCGTGTTAACTTTGTTAAACCTAAGTATTATTATTATTCTATTGAGGATCCTACTCAAGGAGCCTTCAGGAAATTAAAGTGAACAAACATGTTCTTATTAGGGGATGGTAAAATGATTTAAACTGAAGCTACGAGGGATAATTTGTTTTTTTTTTTTAATGAGAAGCCAAAATAGACCGAACATTTTTTTTTATATATACTATAAACTAGCGCTTGACCGCAATCCTGCCTGATGGTAAGCAGTGACGCAATCGTTGATGGTAAAGCGCACTAGTTTATTAAGAGCCTATTCACTCTAGCCTTGAAGACACTCAAATTGTAGTCCGACGGAAACACCGCCGCTGGCAAATTGTTCCAGTCCCTCGATGTACGCGGTATAAAGGAGGAGGCGAAACGCTTTGTCCGGATCGTAGTGCTGTTAACAACGCAAGGGTGGAAACCAGCCGTACGACGGGTCGTCCGATGGTGGAACGGAAATGGGGGAATTAAATCATGCAATTCCCTCGCACACTCCCCAAAATGCATCCTATAGAACACCGAAAGGCTAATAAAATATATACCTAAAACCCATAAAAGTCATCTATTTCAATTTACCAAACAATCAGCGTGGGACGGCAGCCAGTTGCTGCTAGAATATGTTAGCATGATACAGAAAATTAAAAAAACGTTTTAATTTAATTATAATAAGAATAAACCGTAAAATATATTACTTATTGAACCATAGAATCGACGTCTAGGTACTCGAGACGTCCGTGGATCGCTACGACATTTTTATAAGCGCACATACGACAACCTTATAGCATATTTCGCTAAATAAGAAATACCTCTATCATCGCCTTCCCTTTTACACCCCCAAATGACACTACCGAACGTTCGGAACGCGCGTCTATCAAAAACTATATTTCTTACCACCCGAACACAAAGAGAAAAATGACGTACATACTCAGCTTAAGTCTCTAAATGTCCCGTAAAAGTATTGAGAGCGAAAAGTCGCTAAATTTGAGGCGTTCTTTGAGGCTTTTTGAGGAAAGCCCCGATGCTGGTGTTATAGGCTATGAGAGGGCGAGGCGGGAGGCTCTATAGGCACTTTACACGCTCTACCGCAGCTAACCTCCGCCCAAATGTAATAACGCGCCGACAGCTCTCTGTTTCAATTTGGGAACAAATTGAAATTGTTTTTATTTGAATAATATTACTGTACAGTCGCTGTAGTATCCTCGAATGCCCAGTTATGGTATTACATTATTTTATAACTATATGTTGTTATTTAAAACGATACTGATCTTAATCTTTGATCGTGGGAGAATTTTGTGTTTCGTAGATAAGCGGATCTATCATTATCATCATCAACCTTTTTAGCGTCCCACTGCTGGGCACAGGTCTCCTCTCATACAGAGAAGGATTGAGCGTAATCTATCATTAAACATGTAATAATATATTAGTATAGGTGTTGGAAGTCTAATCTTTTATTCAAATAAGTTATGCAACATCGTTGTCTGTTAGTGTTTGATCAATATTATCTGTTCTGAAAAGTGTCACTTACCTGTCGTTACAGGTAAGTGACACTTTTCAGAACTTACGTTTCAGAAATTTACGTTTCGTTAAAAGTAAATTTGCTACAGTCAGTTTTACGTTTCAGAAATTTACGTTTCGTTAAACGTAAATTTGCTACAGTCAGTTTTCATTAGAATAAATGAAATATGTTTAAAACAACTGAAGTAAATCTTTCCTTCTGAATAGGTTCAAGACGTCGACGTTATTTAAAAACCCCATTGCTTCTCTTGAGTCCTTTGTAACAGTCGGTAGGTTGATTGGTTAAGGTACCTACCCATCCTACTCCAAAATAATTACCGAAACAAAAGGAAGAGGAACTACACTATTTATTACTATTACTATAGGAGCCGGGGTTCAAAGACCTTTTGCTAACTCCCCTAGGTACACTTAATTAGAATGAGCCGGTTTTACTTAGAAATTATCTCACGAACAAAATTTTCATTTGAAGATGGCTAAGCTTTTCACGTCGATAACTTACTTATCCATTTTCAGTAAAAAAAAAACTTGAAAATGTAAGTGCTTTTAAATTCGCATTTATTTCGGAGTTACATACCCTTTCTGATTCAAATTTGGCGTGTTTTCGTATTCAAGTCTTGTACAAAATAATTCCTATTAATAAAATTATTATAAACGGTGTTCATTGTTACGCAATTCCGGGTGCTTCAGTGGGGATGCGGGGCGCGCGTTGCATCCTTTATCACGGCGCGGGGAGGTGAGGCAGCCGCGGGGCGAGGGGGGCCGCTGGAAAAATTGCACATAAATATTGAAGCTGCCACTTACACGTGCGCCCACCGAATACCACTCGCTTAGAGTGGATAAGGCCTGATTTTTTGACGTTTTCTAAGGCTTCTTGTATTTTTTTCACGATAATGCATGAAAAGTGGTTTTTCTGTGGGTATTTTTTAGAGAAGTATGTATAGTTGCTTTAATCACTATAGGTATAGTGATTATAGTATCTATCGCTTATAGTGAGTGTCTTTATTTGGTGTGTAGGTATACATACTATTTTCTTTTAGAATAGGTATTTAATCTCTCCCAGTATCTGTCAAAATATGGACAGCGAATACTTATTAATTACTTTTGTATTTAAATATCTTAAACATTTTTCATGTACTTTAAACATTTCACCAGTTTTAAGAAAATAATTTCTAGATATGATATGAAATGAAATGAATGACTTCTTTTTTCCTATGAATCATTCATCGCAAATAATTTTATCACGATTTTAAGTTTACTTCATACATTAATGTGTAAGTAATCAAATTAGCTTTTAGTGGCTTGATATGAAACCTTTTGTGTGATTTCTTTGTATTAGGAACAAGACCCAACTATTAATAATTTTAATAGGTATTTAAGTCATTAGAATGACCTCCACAACCCCATTAGGTATTGGGTAACACAACACCCCATGGTAAGGCTGGTTAAAAATGACTTAACGTGCGTTCCAAGGCACGGAGATATGGTTCAAATTGGAGAAATATTTGATTAAGGTTACTAAATCATCATCATCGACCTTATTATCGTCCCACTGCTGAGCACAGGTCTCCTCTCATACAGAGAAGGATTGAGCGTAATCACCACGCTTGCTCAATGCGGGTTTGCGATTTCAGACTTAAAGTCCAGGTTTCCTCAAGATGTTTTCCTTCACCTTGTAATCAGTTATTGGCGTCCAAGATATACTTAGAAAGTAGGTACGTATTACTCATAAAAGTCACATTGGTACTTGTCTGACCTGGAATCGACCGCATACTCATACTTGAGAGGGTGGTATTTTAACCACTAAACCACCACGACTACGACGAGGTTTCTTAATCTTCATCATCATAATCAACCTTTTTATCGTCCCACTGCTGGGCACAGGTCTCCTCTCATACAGAGAAGCATTAAGATTACCTACTTAATATTTAGCAGAAATTAAAACATTTAGCATTGTCTACTTAATATGATCCTGTTGACTCAGCAGACTGTTGAGTTAATTTGTCTTAAGTAGAAAGAAAGAAAGAAAAAACGTTTATTTGCATTAAACATGACGCAAGCGTTTACAAGAACATAAAAATAAGAAATTGTTGAGGGAAACATGCGTCATATCCACGCAAAACGGCTGTCGCTCAGCATTATGCTGCGACTCTATGCAAAAAACAGAGCCCAGCGCTGGTTTTCAGCGACAGCCGGCGTCGACGTAAAGACGTAAAGACGAAGTAGGTACCTCCACCACTCGTTCACCATCCTGTTCTGGCCTGCGATTACACTCTAATCTACTATGAGATTATTTCATCTTGTTCCAGGATGTTTACAATGTAAATAATGAAAACGGCTTTGCACATTTTTCGTCCAGGTACCATGCATTGGCCTCAAGTAACTCAAGTAGGTACCTACCTATCTCTGACCTTAATTTTGGGTTTAAACCTATTTAGTATTTATGTATTTAAGTCATTAACCGATGTCCGCCAATAACAAATGTTCTTATAAGTATGTCCATGTCCAGATATTTACTTAACATGTTAAGACGACAACATACAGACATACAACAGACATAATTATCAAACAACTTATTTTTTCTTGTACCTGCATATATTGCAGGAGATACAGACGCCAGCTAAAAAAATCTGTCCTAATTTATTTAATAGATCTTCAATTTTATAGCTAAAGCATTAAGAATCAAAGTTGATTGAAAATTTTACATTTTCGGGTAGCTTGGCCTGCTTGCTGGCCTCTTTACTTACTTATTCCAAAATCGTTTTGTATTTAGCATTTTATTAATATATGTATTTATGAACAGTGTTAAAGTTTACGATCCTCTGCATATAAGTACCTAGCACTGCATTGATAGATAAGTAATTGCTAATTTTGCCATGCAAATGCAGAACCGATCAAAGTCAAGTGAGTCATAACTATTCTGTACTCTTTACTACTTAGGTTAGGTATTATTAACTTGTAATTGCAGGCAAGCAGAAAAAAACAGCTTAAGGTAACAAAAAGCCCTTAATGAGCTTTTTATTGTCTTTTGTGTCTTAATAGGTTGTTATAATCAAACAGCGCCACCTTCTGTAGTATTGTCGCAAATATTACATTTTCTGCATCTGCTTACCTACAGGATGAACCAATATTAGGTAATTAGGTATTCCAACGTGCTTCTTAACATAAAATATTTTAAATGGAATCACATTTATTTTTTCAGACTTTGTTCACCAATTATTTTGGCAATAGTTTGATTTCTCGGTTAGAAATCAAGCTATTCCCAAAATAATTAAGCCATTCAAGAGAGTACAAATTCTGAAGAAAATTGGTATTTTATTAAATGGCTTAAAAAATGTTCACGACATTCTTTCCTATGCCAATTTTGCCTATGGAAAAAAATAAAAAAGACGTTCCGAATAATTTCAGGCTGTTCGCGGCGCATCCATACTATCTCAACGTCGCACCGCTGCGATGGGAGCCCTCGTTCTTTTTCTTGTAGCAAATTTCGCAACAATCTCACTTATTATGCCACACAAATTTCCGTTCCCCGCCCAACTCCAGACGTGAAATTAAAATTTCCTACTTACCCCCCTTTTTGTATACGATACGAGCCGAATAGCTAAATAAATATTGCTACTTAAGAACCTTTAGTACGCGGGCTACGTTATCTTTTTATGGGGATTTGTACTTATTAGTTTTTAAGCTAAGAAATTGGGGTATCCCTTCTTGATCCGGTGAGGAATTTTAAGGTGATCTACTTAGTTGTACCTATTGATACTGTTACATTTACTTGCTAGTCTCATTTAACTTACCAACTTAAAAAATAAAATCTTCTCCTATGTTCGGATATCTGGCAAAGAAAGGCGGAAATGAAACTTTATTTCCATTAAATTAACTGCCATCTACTAAGTATATAATTTACAAAGTGTAATAATGTACAAAACATGTTTGTTTTGAACTGAAAATCTGAACCAATTCATAGGTCCTACGCGTCCGTTAAATCAGTGTTTAAAACCAGTCTAAAAACAGTTGAAACCTGTGAATGAAATCTTGATGTCTGCATTGCTGACCAACATGTAGATTTGTTCATTCTGAAGTCTCCCCTACGAAGAGAACGAAAGATGCTTACACACACCCCCACACACACACACGCACACGCACACACACTCACCTGACCTGCCATGTCATAGGTCGGTAAATGAATTACCTGGTCGGTAAATGAATTACCTCAATAATTTATACTGACATAAGTTGCCAGGTTTTCTTTCCTTATATTTACCATGATTTTCCTTTTCTATTCCATGACAGTCTTGGTAAGTCATTAAGCTGATTGGTAATGGGAATTTGGGTACACATGTCATATAGGCACCTACCCAAGTTCCAATAGCTACTTCTACCTATTAAGAACAAATTGAATTCAGTAGTTTCTTAACAGAATAAATAAATCTAAGTTGATACCAGATTTCAGTGAAGTCTGGTTAGTTTCCAATAAGGTTAAATTAAGAGTACCTACATATTTTATGATACCTAATGCTTGAGAAATGTAGCGTTTTATGAAGCAGGTATGGTATACCACTCAATTCGGTGCCTCTTGCTTATATACTTATATGTTTTGTATTTACATATTTAATAGTAATTAATTTCGGAATGAATGGGAGTAAGATAAAAGCTCTCGAGGACTTCCAATTGACGAAGAGTCTAACAGAAGTTTTTTTGTTTCAGGTGACGATGACGGCCTCTGGGGTGAGTACAAAATTAGATTGTTCTTCAAGACCAAACTTACTAGAATCTAACAATAACTGGTTCGAAAGATTTTTTTTTTAATGTCAGTCCACTTCAAAACTGTTTCTAACAATTATTTGGTCACTGTATAAAAGCATAAACTTATTGCGATATAGGTAACACATTCGACCAGTGAGTTATTAATGTGTTTTTTGTCCACAAAACTGACTGGTTTTAAATTTATGAATCTTAGGTCCAAAGCCTTGCTTGTGTGGATAAGATATTTTTAATAATGAAGGTATGCAAAGAAAAGTTACTGAAGAAAAAATAATTCGAGAAGGTAAGCTTGGTTTTATTTTATTTAATAACAGTGATTTACGAAAAAGAGTGAAAATTGGCATGAAGACAGCGAAAAATACTGAAAATGATCCAGCAAGAATTACTGAACTGGAGTGCGGTAAAAATTGATAGCCGTTTAACATAAAACATGGTCCACAATTACACTACTATAGAACATAAGTGGTACATTTGTCACATTGATGGCTTTTTCATTGAGACAAAGCAAGTTTATATCGAATTTAAAAGCGTTGGATCTATAAACTGGTCGTTAAATCTCACAAGCGATAGTTGTAAATTTTCCAAAGACTTCGGAACACTTTTACGATGGTCGTCGCTCCGCCCACCGGCGACTTTGCGGCTTGCAATATAGAGGTTCCCGTACACCGATACATCTATAAAATAAGGGTGATTGCACCAACGCTCGTGTTCCTTTTAGGGAACGTGCCTTTTTTGGTATATATTCCAAACAAGTGCTAACTCTTGAACTAGTTCTTAACAAAGTAAGGACTCTGTGTAAGGCCTTTTGAAATTGTTAGCGGGCTGTTATGAAAGCAGCGGAGTTGCTTGGTCTAATTTCAATGGACCTTTCTTGCGGTCACATTGCTTGGATTTTGACGATCATTATAACCAATAAGATGACATGGTTAGCGCTGTGGTTGAGCGATAGACTACTGTGCTGCGTGTCGCGAGTTCGATCCCCGCAGGGATCTGTATGACCATTGTCCAAGTACACACATCAAAAGTGTCTAGGGATCAACATATATTTTTGCAATAACTTTTCTCCTGATTGATATTAATTAAAATTTTCTTTAAGGATTCATCAAATAAAGTGTTTTCGTTTGTCACAGTAACGATAAACCAAGTCACCTTTGCATTAATAAAGAAATTTGCCATTTTCCTAATAAAGGGATATTTGACATTTGAACCACTAACACAAAAGTTCGAAAAAAAGACTGAAATAACAGTTTTCTCTAAAATTTTATTGGGTAACTTAAACAATTAATAATCCGTGTTTCTACCGCGAACACTAACAACACAAGAACATCGGTTTGGCATACTCAAAATGAGTTCATCCAAATCACGCTGTGGAATGGCCGCCCATGTTCGTTGCAACAACAAAAAAAGGTCTTCTTGCGACTGGATACCCTCCATATTCGGCAGAGCTCTTCTCTGTAGCATATCCCATGCATGCTCAATCGGGTTCAAGTCTGGCGACTGAGCAGGCCAGGGCAGGACATTGATGTTAGCTGCGGCGAGAGTCTGTCTTACAACTCTTGCGGTGTGCGGTCGTGCATTATCATGCATTAACTGAAATAAGGGACCGATTTGCACTTGTAGAGGAACGATGACGTCTGATACAATCGTTTCAGCATAAATTTGAGCGTTGAGGTTGCCTCTGATCCAAATCAACTCAGTTCTTCCGCCGATCCAAATACCCGCCCATACCATGATGGTTCCACCACTATAAGGATGGACTTCCTGGCAGGATTTTAATCGCTGTTGGCGTCCAGGGGTTCTCCAGTGTCGTATACGTCTTGTATCCGGTCTCATACCAAAACGAGACTCATCAGAAAAGCACACGAAACGCCATTGTTCTTCTGCCCAATTTCTGTGTTCAAGAGCCCATTGATATCGAATCCTACGATTGTGCATTGCTATAGGTGGTACCCGTAGCGGTCTTCGGGAATGAAGGTTCACTTCATGCAAGCGGTTTCTGACTGTTTGGTCGCTAATTAAGTTCCCTGAAGAGTGATGAAGCCTCACGGCTAACATCATGGCGGTTATTGTTGGAGCTCTTCGAGTTAAGATTTGAATGTATCGGTCTTGTCTCCGTGTGGTGCAGCGATACCGTCCTCCATGGCGCTCAGCCACGGTACCAGTGCTTCGGTAACGTGTCCAAAGTCGACTGATAACACTCTGACTTGTATTCAGAGCTAAAGCCACAGTACGTTGCCGGGAACCAGCTTCTATCATTCCCACGGCTCTGAGCATTTCTTCCCTGCTTAAATGACGTCGCCGCTCCATAATAACGTTGGTTTTAATCAGTAGTAGGGAAACAGTAGCACTAATAATGTCTTCAATGCGTTGTATGTTTTTATAGGGAAAATATTGACAGCTGATTTTCATCTTTTACTCGAATTTGATTCACAGTTCCTGATTCAAATTATGAAATGCACCAAAAAGGATCCATATAAATTTATAAAATCATAAATTTATTACAAAGCCACATCTCAATCTCAAGAAATCCGCATAAAAATGCTTGATCCCTAGACACTTTTGATGTGTGTAGTTGTTCCGGGTCTGGCTGTTTGTGTATGTGAGTTTATATGTTTGTAAACGCACCCACGATACAGAAGAAAGTAAAAAAAATCGTTAAAAAAGTAAAAAGAAATACTTATGTAAAAAACAAAACAAGGAAACATTCATTTTCGTCCCTCTAAAATGTTCAACACTCACATGTCTACTTAGGTATCTGAGTAATTATAAGAATCTTTGAAAGATGAACAAAAACTTGAATTTTTATCATTTCTTAAATGTTTTAACTAAATAGCGACAAATATACTAACCTTACGAATATTAATTGATCCCTTAACTAAATTAATTATTAAATACTATCAGGATTTTTATTTTTGTAAATCTAAAGTACTTATTTCAGTTCCTGCGAATAATCTAAGTACTCAGTACCTCTCAGTAAGTACTTCACTCTCTCAGTAAATACTTCTTCCTCCTCCTCCTCCTCAAGTCGTTCTCCTCATTACTGAGGGTCGTGATGTCCCTGTGGAATTATCCTCTCCTTTACAATAGTTCGTCATTTGTTACAATCCCTGGCGAGTATAGCATCATGCCAGTCGGAGTCCAGAGATGAACGAATTTGGTCAGTCCATCTTATTGGACTGCGACCTCTAGAACGTCGTCCATCTATCTTCCTAGTAACCACCAGATGTTCGAGGTTGTCTCCATCCTCTCTAAATAATAAATACTTTTTAAGTACCTGGGTACTTTTATTTTAGTGTCGCTGGTACCTACTTACTCTTCTTCGATATTTTACCTATACCTAACGTTACCTTAAATGATATGGTATTCCGATAGGTAAGTGCTTATTTTAATCACCTTTGGGTAGCACTTACCTAAGTAGCATTTCTTATAAGTAAGCTCCCTAAACCTTCCAATTAGGAACAAATTGATCAGCCCAGGGGTTAGTTACCGTTCTATATAGAAACGGTCAACACTTCTAACCACAATTAGGTAGCTACAGTTAGATTGTTACCTACTATATACCTAAGTAGTAAAAATCTAACTGGAATTATAGTTAAAAGTGCTAATTGGTTTCGTTCGATTTACGATTATTTACCAATCGCCAATAGTTACTACTTACATAATTGCTTTATGAGAAGGTGACTAACTTGGCCAGTAGGTAGGTATCAATTAACCAAGATAAGTATGGATGACGATAATGATTTATATTCTTTATAGAATACTTTTAAATAAGCATAGGTACTTAAGCATACCTAATCTCGGCTGGGCTGCCTTCGGGAAGCTAGGTAGCTACGTAGAATCTTCTCGTCCGGAATACCGCAGGGTCTCAAGACAAAAGTCTTCGACCAGTGTGTGTTGCCAGTGATGATTTATGGAATTGAGACATGGTCGCAAATAATGGGCCTTATAAGAAGGCTCAAAGTCACTCAAAGGGCAATGGAGAGGGCTATGCTTGGGGTTTCACTGCGCGATCGAATCAGGAATGAGGTGATCCGCAGAAGAACGAGATTAACCGACATAGCCCGAAGAATTGCACATTGGCACATTGCCCGTAGGACCTATGCCCGATGGGGCCGACGGGTTCTCGAGTGGCGACCACGCACCGGAAGACGCAGCGTGGGTAGGCGCCCGACAAGGTGGACCGACGACCTGGTGAAGGTCGTGGGAAACCGCTCGATGCGGGAGGCGCAGAACCGGTCGTCGTGGAGAACCTTGGGGGAGGCCTATGTCCAACAGTGGACGTCTTTCGGCTAAAATGATGATGATGATGATGAAGCATAATCAACATACCTACTTACAGGTAGGTAACGTTACGATTGCTGCAACACAGACCTCCTCTCTACAAAGGAGCGGGTCATTATAAGCGACATGATTCGTGTGACCACTCCCTCGATTGATATTTAGATGACATCTCTCTTAGAATATTCTATACGATTTTGTTTAAATTTTGAAAGCAGTGATGTTAAAATTAAATTCAAAAAGTAAATTGCCCGCTTGGGTTCGACTTAGGTAACTATATCTCGTGTATCGGGACTACCTAATACTTACCTACCGCTGGACCATCACTGTTTGCAGAGTATACCTACATCATCACCTACCCAGCCTTTGACCACCAATGTTAGGGTCATATTCCAGTCTAAATGCAGCTGAATACCAGTACCTATTTTAAATGAAGCGACTGCCTTATTGACTATAAGGTACTTACTTACTACTACTTATCGGTGGTAAAAGCTATAGGTAACATCGTTTGCCGGCAAAAATTACCACCCACCAGACAAAGTCTTGCCGCCAAGCGCTTCGTCGTGTTCCGGCATGATGTCTGGTGAATCCGTACGGAGGACGGATCTCAGCAGTTATGTTACGAATTGTGCAGGGTAGGTACGATGCGCAAAATGTTGTTTTGTCAGGAGTTTGGTCGTGGAGGGTCTCCAGATCAATCTCCCTCTGGCGCAGCATCGTTGGTGGTGTGGTTGGGTTTAACATTGCATCACGTCTCTTAACTGCCGATCTCCTTCCTATTCATTCAGTTTTTTTTGAATGAATAGACTCTTAATAAACTAGCTCGCTTTACCATCAACGATGGCATCATTACCTACTTACCATCAGGCGGGATTGCGGTTAAGCACTAGTTTATTCTAACTAATTATAAAAAAGGCTGGTTGTCAGACTTTCCTACTTCTGACTATCCGTAACGACCGTCAAAAAGCTACAAATGACAGCTGGGAATAGCTCAATGTGCTTTCTGAGACACGTAAGGGTCTGGGTATGCGAACATGTTTACCCATCCACAGACCCACTAACAAAGCTTAACTTGATCGATTGACCTGTACCTACGGCTATTATTAGTAATGGAAAGAAGAATAATTTGATAATAACTTTGTGAACAAGAAATTTTGAGAGAGATGCTCACTAACTATTTTTAGAGAGCTGCACACAAATATTTTTTAGAGAGAAGCACATGAACAATTTTTAGAGAGATGCACATGATCAGTTTTTAGAGAGATGCACACGAGCAATTTTTATAAAGATGCACATCACCAATTTTTAGAGAGATGCATACAAACAATTTTTAGAGAGATGCACACTAGCAATTTTTAGAGAGATGCACACAAACAATTTTTAGAGAGTTGCACACGAGCAATTTTATAAAGATGCACATCACCAATTTTTAGAGAGATGCATACAAACTATTTTTAGAGAGATGCACACTAGCAATTATTAGAGAGATGCACACAAACAATTTTTAGAGAGATGCACACCAGCAATTTTTAAAAAGATGCACACAAATCGTTTTTAGAGAAATGCACACGAGTTATTTTTAAAGAAATGCTCGCTCACAATTTTTAAAGAGATGCACATGAGCAATTTTTAGAAAGATGCACACTCACAATTTTTAGAGAGATGCACACGAGCAATTTTTAGAGAGATGCATAATAACTGTTTTAGAGAAATGCATTCCAACAGTTTTAGAGTGATGCACAGGGGTAATTTTTAGAGAGATGCTCACAAACAATTTCATTCCTATCTCGCTCTAACGACAAGAAAAAAAAAAGAGCCGTATTAATGATACAAAACCATCACTTGTTTGGAGATGTCACGGTCTGTGGTAGGTACCTAAGTACCTACCACAGACCGTGTGATGCAAATAGGTACCTACAGCATGTTCAATGAAATCATCAAACAGCTGGTTGACAGCTTCTATGTCCCAATTTGCCATAAAATTTTGCTTTGCCACCAGTCTCTTGGGTACATTACCAGTCGACACCGATACAGAGGAATTTTTCGATGCCATATTTTAGGTAAGTAGTTACCTACCTATTAACTAAGTAATTATAAAGATTTAGTGTCGTAACTACCTAAACTAAATTTGTTTGTTTACCATTTTCAGTAACTAGGTAGGTATATACCTAGATATGTAGGTACATCGTCATGCATAGTCTTCTGATTTAAATATACTTATAGGTACCTACCTACCTACGTAGTCTTTAAAAATATGTCATACGAGATGGTATTTTACCAATAGGTAGGTATGATATTTTTCCTTAAAATATAATGCGATACAAAAGCGATATCTACTTGTCAAAAACAATTTATCTACGCAAAAGGAAAAAAATGTAACGCTCCAAAGAATTTCCTTAAACGGAGCGATACATTAATCTGTCATTAGCCTCATTAATAATCAATAAAAAAATTGCTCATATCGCGAAATAAACTGCTTTAACTGGTCATATCATGCATTCCATACGTTTACGGCGAAAACATCACAATAACAACATAAAACCTATACTTATGCAATGTTCTACTGCCTCACAGTCGTACCAGCGACCTGATAAAGCTGAAAAGGCAACTTAAGCCTATAAAAACCATGCACTAAACACGTCTCTCAATCAAAATTGTAACAAATAAATAAACTCCTCAGGCAATAAACGGTTTTATTTTTACAGCTATAAAGTATGTTATTGCACATGTGCTCGGTGTAGTTACGACCAATACGTATGAATGAAACGTGGGACAAAGAAAGGAACATTCAAAGAAACGAGATGGATAGTACCCGTCCGTCCACGTGGCCGGCGTAACGCAATTTAGAGCAATTCATGTTTTGAGTTTAAGTAATATTTGTAACTCTTTTAATTTTTATTTTTTGCAATGGTAATTTGGTGAAAACCTTTTGACAAGAAAACACGTTTTGTAAATATTTGACAGTCTAACCTTGCTTTTTTTAATTACCAAAAAACACTAATTATATCTACCTAAGAAATAAAACTTTGGTCGAAATATAATAGGTATGATTACCTAGTTTTATATGCATGTAAATTATAAAATGAAAATAATTGTTTTATAACAGGTAACACAAACATACCTACACTTCAAACAGAAAGTATAAAAAGTACATGCTTATTGTACATTTTATAAAATTCTTAAACAAAATACGGAAACCCACAAATAACACCTAATGACAATAGCAATAATTTGTCATGTTTTAATACATCAATAAAAATATTTGTATCTCCTATGGCATATTTTCAAGTCATTCGGGAAGTTAAAATGACACATTCAAGAAAAAAAAATATTGTGAAACAAACAAAATTTTACAGGTTTGCGAAATAATTGTACAGTGCTATAAAATTTTATTCAGTAACAGATAATTACAAAAAATTACATTTAATATTAAAAGTAATGTTGCAATTCTGTTTAAAGCCATTCAGTTTGACAGCTAGAAGTGCCGGAATGGTTTGTGATTGGCGGTGAATGTTCTGCACCGGATCACTATTGGTGTAGACGAGGTCGGTGCGGAGTTGCGGGGCGCCCGGCGCCATTACAAACAATGGCCGTCAGAATGGTCGTTAGCGAATAGCTTTTATCTCTTTCTAATATAAGCCACGCAGGTAGGAATTAATGAGACGGAGAGGGTTCTGGCGGGTCGCCCCCGATCATCGCTGCGTCTCGCTCGCACGCACGTGGCGTGTTTCGCTGTCTCGAGCGCGGCGCGCGGCAGCGGTAACGCTCGCCACGACGGGGAATTCGGAGTCGTAGAGCCTCATACGCGGGTCATAAACGATCCGCGGCCATAGTAGAGGTGCACGCGCGAGAATCGATCCGAATCGCCGGCGATAAACGCATCTCCCGCGAGGCGATCGTCGCGCGCCGCGTCGCCGCCGAGCGATGAGTTCCAAGTTCATCATCGATAGCATGCTCCCGAAGTACCACCAGCAGTTCCACCACCAGAATTTGTTCGCGGGTGCTGGGGCGTCGCCTATAGAGGCGTCGCTGTCATCTTCTCTGTCGTCGTCTCTGTCGACGTCGCTGTCAAGTTCGCTGTCTGGCGGGCTGGGAGCGGCAGCGCTGGGGGCAGGCTCGCCGGGCGCCGGTAGCCCGCAGCGGTCCTCGTCCTCGTCATCGGCATCGCCGGGCGCTCCGGCGAGGATGTATCCTTACGTGTCGCATCACCAGCAGTTCGGTGGTTCTGTGCCGTTTTCTGCTGGTGGCGGTTTATCTGCTGCGGATGACAAGAGTTGTCAGTACCGAACGGCTGTGGGAGGAGATCCGATGGTGAACTACGCGCTGGGACAGCACAACGGCGGGGCGGCGGTGTCGGCAGCATCAGCCAGCATGGCGGCTGCTGCACAGTTCTATCATCAAGCAGCTGCTTCTGCGGCATCGGCAGCGTCCGCCGCCACTGTGGACGCCATGGGAGCGGCGTGCTCGCAGCCAGGCTCTGCCCAGCCCCTGCCAGACATACCGCGGTACCCCTGGATGTCCATCACTGGTAAATGTTTTACTCCTTCACTGCATGACAGTTTGCGTTCTTGGCGTTTCTGAAACAATTGTTATGAATTAGTTTTTATGTTGCTTATAAAGCCGAAGATAAGTTTAATTTCTTATCAGGCCAATGTATAAGAATTAGATTGGCTTTAATGATTTTGTTTAGTACCAATATAGGTGTTGTTTGTTTCTAGAATTGTTATTTTATTATTAATTTTATGCTGTCTTTATTGAAGCATTTTTTCATTTTGCTTTTACCGTTTTTAGTTGCACCTGAATTAAAATATTTGTTTAATCAATGTGCCTTTTGTTAGTCGATTATTAGGTATACCTAATGATTAATTAAAATTAATTAACGCTACATAAACAAACATTTGAAATATATACCTATACAAAAGGATTTAATAATCATTTAATTGTTATTGCAATTAGAAATAATCATTTACCTATTCTTCTAAATTTAAACAGATTCCAATAGGATTTTAGCACTTGTTTAACAATAAAAGCATTCAAACAGTGCAACAATATAAACGCAATAAAATTGACCATTATTATTTTTATTGTCAATAAATCACAAGAAGTAGGTATCCTTTATGGGCTCTTAGGTAGGTAGGTATATAATAATTTGGCTAAAACTTTAATAGCCTGTTTTATTCAGAATAGCATAGGAATAATTCTGAATTCATTTAAATTATTTAGTTGTATATCAATAAGGTAATTAAAGAAAGTATACCTAAGGGTGTTTTTGTATAAAGAAGCTATAAAACAATGAGTAAAGGTCGTAAATGCTGCGCGGGCGCATTTATTCGGCTGGTTCTCTCTCGGCTCGGCCGTCGGTAACTGTCGGTCGCAACTCGCACCGCCCATTCCGCCGTCGGCAATGGGCGGGTTCATAATATGCTTAGGTACAAACTTTATTTACTGGAACTTATTTTTAACTGCAAAATATTTTTATTTGCGTATTAATTAGATACTGTTCAGTTAATTAAAATAATGATAATTAATATAGGTACCTACCTAATAAATTAATTGTTGCAATCAAATTCGCAATCATAATAAAATGTTTAATAACCAATTGTTTTTAAACGGTTTAGTAGGTACCTACTTAAATTATTTAATGGAATACTTTGAATAATTTCTTATTTACTGAATAAGTTAATTTTAGGTTAATACCTATTAACCAATTAAATTTGTCTGAGAAGTGAAACCAATTACCTAAATATCAATAACAATTGATTATAGTAACTGCCTACACTTTAAAAAATAATAAGCTATTAGGAAAATTAATTAGAGAAGAAGTAGTAGGTAGGGACTTTCTTACAGAGACTAGGCATTCTCTATTCTTGACTGGTAGAGAACGCCTAAGGCATTTAGGCCTCTTTTGAATCTACATTTTTGTACAAATACCTAAATAAAGCAAATGCATTAGAACGTTGAACGGATAAGTCGGCAATTCCATTTTCAAATTCTGTAGCCGACTTTAAAAATACTACAAATTTAAAAATAGAACAGTAGGTCAAAGTGGTCAGTAACAACTTACGAAATTAGAGTATAAAGCGTTTAACTCTTGTGAGGTCTACTTAGTACTCAAAAAAGGCGAACGATTACAGACTCAAAGTGCCTGTACGTTTTGCATACAATAGTGCTATTATTTTTATTCGGAGTTTTATTATCTGGCAATCAATCTTCTGCGATTATTACAGGGTTAAATATCGTATTCAATTGGATCGAACGATTTAAATGAATTAATCGATTTTATTAAATGCAGCATCATACCTTTAGAAATATTCTATTAAATCATTTTAAAAGATGAAGAAACTCTTCGATGCACATAGGTAGTACCTAGGTACCTACCTAGGTACTACCTATACCAAGATATATAAGGTACCTACCTACTTTATATTTATCTTGGTATGCCTACCTAATAGCATAAGCTTACCTACATAAGTAGGTACTAAAATAAATAAACTGTAAAATATTAAACTCAAAGACAGAATAAAAGGTAGGTAAATATTTTGGTAATAAACAATTTATAAAAATATCTTTTATATAATACTTAGGTATACCTAGGTAGGTTCTATTAAATCAATTTTATGTAATTACGCCTAATACCCATGGTTGAAAAACTACCCTCCGTAATAATACAAATATTTAAAAAAAAAGGTATTGGTAGATTGAAAACTAGGTAAACTATTCGTTGTATTTGAATGCCTATAAGTAGGTACCTAGGTAACTAACCTAGGTAACAAGGTAACTAAGTAGGTAATTATCACCTTTTATTATCAAATACCTATTTGGTGAATTTATATTTTGATGAAGGTAGGTACCTACCTATTTATATCAAAATATAATTCTAAAGGTACCTACTTACCTTCTTACCTACCTATGAAATTATAGGTACCTACCTCTGTATCTTCTCGATTATGTAGATCTATTACCCACCAATGTTAGGTTATGTTAGTCAATCCTTCGTAATTTTTCACTTAACAATTAATCAAAATACTTACACGATTTTTTTATAGGTAAGTACCTACCTATACCTACTACCTGTTCAGTACCTATCTACATAGGTAGGTATAATAATTACCTAGGTACATACCTACGAACTAAAATACATAGGTATGTGACTACCTATGGAAAAAGTATAGGTGCTTAGGTGCCTATATGTTCTTATTTACTTTAGGTTTCGTTATAGGTACCTATAGGTATTTACCTACCTACTTTAGTGTGTTATGTCAACAAATAAGTATCTACCTATTAACAATTAAAACAATAAAATGAATAAGTCCAAACTAAAGATAAATCTGCTGCTCTGCTGGTCTGCTGGCAGAAATTTCTTAAAAAATACTTAAGCAGCACCTTTGCATAGGTAATATCTACTTATAGATCTTAATTTTCTTATACCCATCCTTATGTATTTTATGGTGTACATAAATAATAAGTATAATAAATAAATAAATATTGGTTTTGTCTTGTCAAATCATACCTATAATCCGTCTGTAATTGTTCCCGGTACACCCGGTGGCGTGCATTGCCACGCTGGATGGCGATGGCTAGGTAGGCTTTGCACCAAGAACAAGCCGGAGCAGAAGGCATCCATTTTATCAAGGAATTTGTGCCTCTTACAATTAAAAAATTAAATAAACATCGGTATGGCCAGTCAGAAAATTAAAACTAAGAAATAATATTAGGTACCTACTTCAAGGGCCGCCGTTCTCAAAATTGATTAGGAGGACTATACCTAGGTACTTACCTATATTTATGTACCTATATGTATATTAATAATTAATTTCAGTATCTACCTACGGTATATATTTCACATTTTAGCAATTGAAAAACAAAGCACATATCCATATCGGTAGGTATCTTAAAATATTATAACCCTAGCAGCCACCAGCAACTTCGTTCGCGTGGAATTCCACGCACGCTGCGACCAATAGGAGCGGAGCATAATTAATTAATTATGATCCGCTCCTATTGGTCGCAGCGTGATGTTAGGTATATAGCCTAAAGCCATCCTGGAATGATGGGCTATCCAACGCAAAAAGAATTATTCAAATCGGACCAGTAGTTTCCGAGATTAGCGCGAACAAACAAACAAACAAACTCTTCAGCTTTATATAGGTATTAGTATAGATAGGTACTTATTTATATAGGTAAATATGAAAACCAGAAACTAACAAATAATTCATTTAAAAGTAGGCACCTATCCAGCAAAAATGTACCATCAACCAAAATTAAAATCATACTAATTATTAAATTAAGGATCAATAAATAATTTTTATTGCTTTATCGTTTAGAAATAAAAACTAAACATGAAACAGATTGTTAAACAGGTAAAATTTTGCCTTTACCTTTTTTATGAATGTCACATTGATAATAATTACGCAGAGTTTTAAAAAATTTATATCATTGATAGGTAGATATAGGTATTATAATTTATATTATTTTTCAATCTATTACATTATTTTATACAACCGTTACCAACTGACGATATATTGCCTAATTTATATTGATAAACCTACCTATAAATATTTATTTACTGCGAGCTTTATCTACTGAATTATGAGATTCACTTAACAATACCTACACCTACTTAAACTTATTAAGTTCCCATTATAAATCAATTAGGTCCATCACATAGGTAGGCTATTACATTATTTGTAGATAACATATAAATAATATGTAGGTAACATATAAATAATATGACCTTGTAGGTACCTACCTAGATGTGTAGGCAGATAGGTATTTTTAAGGTTCCGTACCTAAAAGGTAATACGGAACCCTATTCATGATACTTCGCGTCCGTTTGTCCGTCCGTCTCTCACCAGGCTGTATCTCATGAACCGTAGGTAATAGCTAGCCAGTTAAAATTTCAGATATAATGTAAGTATTTCTTCTGCCCCTATAACAACAAACACCTAAGTAGGTACTAAAAATATTAAAAATTAAAAAATTAAATGGGCTCCCATACAAAAAACGTGCCGTTTTTTTTTGCCGTTTTTTGGTCCATATTATTAACGGAAATAGATAGACGCTTGAAATGTTCAGAGAATATTAAAATAAAAAGTAAATATGTAATGAAATTTAAATAAAATAAATATTGATACAACAAACGTGATTTTTTGCCGTTTTCAAAGATAATGGTACGGAACTCTTCGTGCGGGAGTCCGACTCGCACTTGGCCGTTTTTTTTAAAGTTCTGAAGATAAGGAAATGAAAATTAATTTGATATGGGGTACCTAGTAGGTAGGTACTGTTCTAGGTAGGTAAAATTCTAATCCTTTTGCAGAATAATATTTTGAATGCTCAACAACAATAACAGAGAAATAGAATAAAATAAATAATAGGTACCTATCTACAATTCGGGTTTTTTTTTATAATACCTAATTAGGTAAACCAATGCATCTTTGTACTTACCTACTCAAATTTTAATTTTCTCATAGGTAGGTACGTATCTCTAGGAATTTCATTGTATGTAGGTACATAAATAATAAAATAAATAAAGATGTTTATTATGTTCCAACAACGTTTATGTCTAAATAAAACCATTGTAGGCAGAGGAGGTAACTACTTACACCTATGTACCTACCTATGTATTTAAAAATATAAGGGTACTTAATTCCTATATCGTTCTAACAAAACTAAAACATTAGCGCATAACTTAATTTGGTAAACTGTATAATAGGTAACGATGCCAAAATATTCGCACATACAATATGTTAAAAAAACCCTGTCCGACCCGTAAGGATAGTAAAGGTTAGGTAAACACTTGACCAAATATAATATAAAATTTTACATAATCATCATAGTAACAATACTAATGAATTTTGAAATAAACCTTTTTTCCGGGGAATTAATTCCAATTTCCCCGAACTTTGGTGATTTTTAAAAAAGTGACAACACCGGTATTATTATAAGCGAATAGCGACGCGACCACGTCACAGGTGCCGCGTCCCCCGCCGCCCGCGGAATGGGGTTGCTTATCGCACATGGTGTTAAGTTACCTCTTTTTGCGAAATAATATTTATTTTTTTAGGGGGATTTTTTTTTTAAGTTTGCCTGTCTTTGTGGGCATTATTAGAATCAGTTATCTATACCTAACGACACCTTCACGGATCGGACAGGGTTTTCTTTACATATTGTATAAATAACTCAAATCGCGACACAGATAGGTAAGATATGTGCGAATCAAAATTTTCCTATCTAGCATAGATAGACGTTCTTGGCACTTACTGACGCATAGGTAGGTACAGCTGTTGTCATGCAAAAAAAAAACTTATCAAAGCCAATGTACCATCATAACAGCCTCGTAGATCACTGAAATCATATAAAATAGCCTATAATCATCTTGTTTTTGTTTAGCAATAGACTATTTTCGTGATTTGTCGGCAAAGTCGACATAAAAATGTCCGGGCTGATGGAGGTGAAAATTCGTCTCGGCAAGACAAAAATAACGTGGCAGGTGCTTGCGCGCGCGCCACACGAAATAAAAATGACGTGTCAGCTGACAGTTATAAGTCGTAACACGCAACATTCTACAACATTTTGACAGTACGAGAGCGTATTACGTTCAAACACTACGCGAATGCTAGTTTGAATGGACTTAGTGCGATTCAATGTTTTTTGTTGTTTAGCATTCAAACGTTGAATGGAAAAAATATAACCATGTTTGGATAAATTTAATTAATTCTTTATTAAACTTTTTTAATGATTCAATATAACGATAGGCTTTATAAAAAGCATAACGACGGCAGAATTAAAAAAATAACCTTTTCTCAACCTGTACCTATACGTTCGTTGTAATATAATATTTCAGTAAGTACTTAATTAAAACAAAACATGTTTTAAAGAATCATAAATTAAATAAAACTACGAGTCATTCTAAACTTAGAACACAACTCGCGCTTGACTGTAAACATTGAGTACCGCGGAAAAGAAGAGCGCCAGCCACATGTGTGTGGCGCGTAGAGCGCATGCGCCGAACAAATATGGCCGTCATTTACAGCCAATCGGAGCGCGCCGAGAGCAATCGGAACCCACATGCCATCAAAGCCCTTTATACTATTGATTGCTATTTGTAGCACGTTATTAATTAAATTGTTAATGCAGTATTGTTAATACAAACAATTACCTAGCTACCTATTTCATTACGTAAGTATTTCTAAGTATTTACGTTGATTTTAATGTTCTTAAGAAACATGATTCACTTGCGCATATTTACGACCTTCTACTCTGTTGCAGCGTTTCCAAAAAAACAATAAAAACCTTCAACTTCAAAAATAACTTCATTATCTTACCCTGTGATATATGGGACTGATACTGGAAGAACTTTTAACCTTTTCCATTTTAGGGTTACAACGCTTTTCGAAAGTTTCGACAGTCGATTTTTAAAATTCTCGATTGGAGACCGAAAGCCTGTTGTTATCTGGGAATGAGTTTTGAATTTCCGATTATCGATATACGGCGTTCGATTCGTATAATCGAATTTTTTATGCATTCGCGGTGTAATTAACGGCTGCACTCAATCGAGACAATTTAAATGTTTCCGATAGATAAAACTCGTTAAATTTAAACGTTGCTAAAACCGGAGTAGCTCTACATGCGTGCTTAATTGGACGTAAATTTATTTGTGAGTCATTACATACGTGATGTTGATAGCTAAGACAATTTTTTATGTAACATATTTTTGTGTCTACAGCAATTTTATTATCTAGCTACTCAGTCAGCTATAACTTTTGTATTTTGATGAAATGCCAGAATTTTTTTAAAGCGTTGTAAGTAATCCAGTGCCAGATGAAGTCTGTATTTATAAAAGTAGGTAATAATATCTATTTATAAACAATAATTCTATTTTGATCATGACGAAATTATTTGACTGGTGACCAATTAGGTATTGTCAAGTTGCCAATATTCTGGATTTAAGATATGAGAGCTGTATAAAAGAAAAGGTGAATTTTTTGAATCTTCGGCAGCTGTACCTACGTTCGACTGTCGATTTTTTTTTTATGTTTCTACACATGTTTACATGATAAACATCACCTATAAACAACTGTTTTGAGACAAAGTAGATTTGTAGAATCACAATCAATATTTCAAATTTCATTTTATTCAAAATATACCTAATAGGTACCTACCTACCTACCCTACATATTTTCTAGGTAGGTACCTATCCATTTTTTTTAAAGTCAAAAATTGAAGAAAAAACTCCTAAGTAAATAGATAGACACCTACGTACCTACCTGTATCGAACGTAAAATACAAAATTCACATTTTCTTTTGAGCAGACCTTATACATACCTACTGAAAGGGAAATTAATAAGTAGGTACCTACCTACATAACTACCTATCTTAAAAATAAATAAATACATTGGTACTCATTAGGGCTAAGCTTCCGAATTTCTTAACGTTTTTATTTTATTTTAAAATATTGCTTTCCTCAATTTGGCATGGTGATTAAAATTAAATAGGTACATAATGAAAAAAAAGGACGTAGGTACCTACCTACCTACATATCGACGCTTGAAAGGCAATCATATCTAAGCGACAAAAATTCGTAAATTGAGTTAGGTATATACACCATTCGAACCGCCAGATTTTTCCGCGTCGTTTGGTGTATGTAACTCAATTTACGAATTTTTGTCACTTAGATATGATTGCCTTTCAAGCGTCGATATGTATACTACCTAATAGATTAAACTAAACTAATTTTGTATTCATCGACCTATTGTTTTAGAGTTAACAGAACGTTTTAACTGTAACTAATTCTTTAAGGCTCCCGTAGGTAGGTGCGGCGTGACCATCTATGACGCGACTCTATTAGAACAATATTCTTACTATGATAGTAGATATAAATGCGAAACTTTGTGAAAGTACACGATTAAATGTGTGTTACTATACCCATAAGTATACAACGTGTAACAAAAAGGGTTTATACATACCAAGGGCATGGCATCTTTAGATGATATCAAACGATATCGGAAGGGTTTCAACTCAAAATAAAATACTCAAAAAATTGGTACCAAATTTTCGGTTTGTTTCTTAAAATCAAATCATAACAAACGTGGCAGCACACTACATACGTTAATAACTACTCATTACCCGTCACGTTACTTGCCAAAATCCGATAAATGTCTTCAATATCTCTGTGCGACTAGTATTATAGTAGCCTATCACAGGTGGTGTTTTTCCTCATAACTTCCTAACATAAAGAGATAGGATTAAAAACCCTTCCAATATCGTTTGATATCATGTAAAGATGCCATGCCTTTGTTATGTATATACCCTTTATGTTACACGTTGTATATTATTATGCAAAAACTATTGAACAGACTTTGATGACAGTAATACCTATAGCTTAAACATTATAATAAGTACCTACCTACATAGGATAGATACTTTTATCCCAGGACTCCCACGAGACACTTCAAAACTGCCGAGTATTTTCCCGACGATGTTGCGTTCAACTTCTAGTCTAACCAAATGCTGCTGAGTACCAGTATTTCACATAAAGCGACTGCTTATCTGACTCCCACAATCCAGAACCAGGTAATATACGCCTTCGTAATTTACGAAATACGGTAGGTACTTCTTCTTCTTCAGCCTATACCTAGAGGTCCACTGCTGGACAAACGCCTCCCTCAAGACTTCCCACGATGACCGGTCATCAGGTCATCGGTCCATCTTGTTGGTTGCCTCCCTACGCCGCGTCTTCCGGTACATCGCGGCCACTAGGTACAAACCTTACTGCCCCATCGGCCATTAGTTCTACGAGCAATGTGCCCCGCCTACTGCCACTTACTTTTAGCGACTCGAAGAGCTATGTCAGTGACTTTGTTTCTTCTGCAGATCTCCTAATTTCTGATTCGATCGCGCAGAGAAACTCCGAGCATTACACTTTCCAGCGCCCTTTATGTGTCTCTGAGCCATCGTATGAGGCCCATTGTGAGTGACCACGTTTTAGTTCCGTAAGTCATCACTGGCAACACACACTGGTCAAAGACTTCTTTTGTTATTATTCATATTGCTTAGGTAGGTACCTATATTTTAAATTAGGATACCTCTTGGTAAGACTGTTTGTCAGCCTTTCAGTCTTCTGAGCAAAAACAACAGCTGTCAAAGGTTCAGGAAAGACGGCGGGGAGTAACGGCTTAACATACTTTCCGAGGCATAGGCGTAGAGAGGTCTTGCTTTATATCGGTGGTAGGCCATAACATCGGCAGTCGGCAGAAGTCACCACCCACCGGACAAAGTCTTGCCGTCGAGCGATTCGTCGTGTTCCGGCATGATGTCTGGTAAGCCGTACGGAGGACGGGACTGAGCAGTTGTGTTGCGATGTGTGCCGGGTACGATGCGCCAAATGTTGTTGTGTCGGGAGTTTGGTCGTGGATGGTCTCCAGATCAATCTCCCTCTGACAAAGCACCGTTGTTCTTGATGTTGGGTTTAACATTACATCACCTCGCTCAACTGGCGTCTTCCTTCTTATGCACTCAGTTTTTTCGAGTGAATAGGCTCTTAATAAACTAGCTCGCTTTACCATCAACTATTGCATCACTGCTTACCTACCATCAGGCGGGATTGCAGTCAAGCACTAGTTTATAATTACCTACCATGGTATATAAAAAAAAATAACAAGATGGTCACCCACCCACGAACCAACCGCGGCGAGCATAGCTTAACCTGATCGATCGACCCGTGCGGCTGTTATTATTTAGCTACGAGCACCTCAGTAAAACTTTGTACACTGGATAGACAATTCTTCTTCAGCCTATAGCCTATAGGGGTCCACTGCTGGACAAAGGCCTCCCCCAAGCTTTTCCACATTAGGGGGCCATAATCCCCACGCTTGGCAGGCGGGTTGCGGATCGCAGTAATTTGATATTCCACAGGAGAAGCGCTGATGCCCGCTTCCCTGGTTAGAGTTCCCTTAGTCGCCTCTTACGACACCCACGGGAGGATATGGTTGGTATTCTAAGCCCTATAACACACGGGGTAATTCGACACTTAAGCGGGTGAAACCTTGGAGCACTGCTAGTAGTAATACCTACATAAAACAATATTAATAGGTAGGTAGGTATAGTACCTAGTTGAGTGTACCTAGTACTTACATCTAAGTAGTTTCTAAAATACTTCACGGAATCTAACAAAATTGCATTGCACCGTCGCATTGCACTTATCAGCCTTTAAGTAGGTTATCTACATCATCTGAAGTAGGTACTATCTATTCCTCGTGTATTTTTGTAGAAAACAACAGACTTGATTGATTGATTGACAATACTATTTTGCAATGACCTATCTCTCGATGTAGCGGCATTTATTTGAATCAACATTGTTATACGTAGTGCTCAATTAAAACTCAATAATAGCTTTAATTAATAAAGCGTAAGTAATTAAAAATGTTTCACTCGTAATTTAGATTCACGATAAATTTAATTAAGAGTCAATTGTTCGGGCTGTTGTTGCTTGCTCTAAATGAGCAATGTCGCTGTGAAAATCTACTATTTGGTGAACTATAAAAGAATTACGACCACTTTATCCATTGAACTGTGCAATTAAACCTGTTTTTTACCATTTAGATTCTGTGCACCCGTCCTGTACACCCTATAATAGGGATATTTCCTGGGTAAAACAAAATGGATTCTATTTAGTCCGTCATTCAGATTATAGAAAAATATTGGATATGTAGTTATATTTTGTTTTATCAAATCAATAAAAATTTACAAATATAAAAGGCTTTAAAGATCAGGATTGGTGGCTGGTGACGTCACTGGCCGCTAAAAAGTGTAGCGTGCAGTGACGACACACGAGTTTTCAACGCGCTGTGTCGTCTCCATTTTTTGTTTATATGAAAAAAGAAAAAATACGTGTCTAGTATTTTTTTGGAAATCTGACTGACGAACTAATTAGTTTTTTTTTAGTCAATTACCCTATTACAGGTGACAGGTATGCGGAAATCATTTAATAGGTAATGTAATGATCTTGGAGACGTAGACTTTGCTTGGTACAAAAAGCTACAGTAATGAAAATTGGGACTTTCAGGATCGACATTTACTTAATATTGTTTTTTCTTTCTCAAAATATTTTTGTTATAAGTAGGTAACTGAATTGCTAAACTATACATATAGGTTCTCCATTTGATTTTTATACACTTTTGTAGACACTGTATAAGTACATACCTATATTCCCGTAGACCGAATATTTTCCTAGCATTTTATTTTTATTTTCTCATAAAAATGTCAAGAAAATTGTTCACCTTTAAAACTGTGTTCCAAAAAGGTACTGTGTAACCAAATTACATTTATCTTTATTTCTTTAAAATTCAAGAAACATCCTGTATTACATTTGTTGTATTAGGTATTTGATTTGTTTTCTTTTTTTTTGTGTAATTTAAAAGCTTTACTCGTTGTGCATGTGACTTGGCCGAAACAAAGATCTTTCAATACGATTGATAATAGATTTTCCATTTCCAGATTGGATGAGCCCCTTCGATCGGGTCGTCTGCGGTGAGTTCAATGGTATTTATCGTTTCAAATTTATTTTCTTTTAGTTTTAAGTACCTTTATTTAGTTTAGGTGTAGGAATCTTAACACACATTCGACTAAACAACGCTTTTAATGGCTTATCGCCACCCAAACTTTTTGGAATACTCAAATTTGGAACTGACATATATAGCCCATATAACCCAGAACTTTTAAAAGCACTTGTGATAGTGACACAATTAAGTGTTGGGTGTTGGGAATCAACAAAAACGTCTTGTTAATCGTTTTGATTAAAACAATGCCTTACAAAGATCAATGACTCTGTGGAAAAAGTAGTTTGAAGTTTTTCTATAGGTTTTTTTTGTTCCAAACTGGGTCGTGTGACAGACAAATCGCTATTATGTTAAGTCACAACATTGTCTCTGATGTTTCAGACTTACTTCAGTGTAGCTACCATGAGCTCTCATTACGAGACTCGATCGTCGATATCGAGTGCGTTTGACTCTTCGATTGGCCCGCTTCAAGGTTCTAAGAGCTCTCAACCAATGAGAGCGCCAAACGCGCTCGATATCGACGATCGAGTCTCGTAATATAAACTCATGGTAGCTACACAGTTCCTATTGAGTATAATTCTTAATACTGGCTGACTAAAAGCCGTCATAGTAATTTAAAAGCAGCATTTTCGTCGAAAGTGTGTAATGATTCACATTATAAATCCTTTGAAGGCTGTCGTAAAATTATGTTGCAATTATTCATTTCATATGGCTTTGTCGAAATATTGCAATAAAACCTTTTATTAATTGACAAAAACCCTTTGTCTTACATTTTTGTTTCTATTTAAGATTTTAAAGTTGAACGAGCTATTTTGAAATGACTGAATGTGTCTGCACATTTTAGGTATAGGTACCTACTGCAAAGTTTTAAAACAACTCTAACACCAAAAGTCATCAACTAACAATAAAATGCTACCTGTATTTTGCATCATGTATCACGTTTGCAAATCCAGCTCTTTTTTTGCAAAAAATCTCTCCATTGCCTATTGTATTTTTTACCATTGACAACATTAACAATTGCGAATCTATTGTTCTATCGCAAAAAAGTGACGAAAAAGGGTTTAAAAGGTTCGCAATAAAAACAAACTTTCTCCAAGAACAAAAGCTTTAATAGTGGGTCAATATTGTACAACCGTCCATTAAGGTACAAAAATGGTCAGGAACCTTCTATTCTAGGCATCGCTGTTCCGTACAGTTATGTAATTTCATGACAATTATATTTTTTATTCCGTTTTCCTTTCATATTTATAGCGCAAGTGTACTTTTCTGACGTGAGACTGAATAGCATTTAAATGCTCCATCTTTAATAGCTATAACAATAAATTTTTACTTCATGGCAACATCCCGGTCCTGCAAACGCAATCTGTTAACCAAACGTGTTTTGTAAACGATTTACCATTTTTGCCTACGGAGTGCACTTTGTTCTTGTTTACTAGCTTTCCGCCTGCGGCTTCGCCCGCGTGGATTTCGGTTATATCGCGCTTTTTAGATTTCCCTCGGGAATATCAAATTTTTCGGGATAAAAAGTAGCATCTGTCCTTTCTCAGGGTCTAAAGATTGTCTGTGCCAAATTTCATCAAAATCGTTTGAGAGGTTTAAGCGGGAAAGCGTAACAGACAGACAGAGTTACTTTCGCATTTATAATATTAGTATGGATTATGTTATCTTATATCAGTATTGCACTGATGCATTGCATTGTTTTGGTTTTACATACAATGCGGCCCACGGAACCATAAAAATCCGGACCGACAGAGAAGCTACTTTCACCATTTTTTGCAAATTTATTGAAAAATCTAAACAAAGGGTTCACGGCAATAGGGTTGTGCAAATTCTCATTTTTGTTGTACACAGCGATCCTTTGTGCTTACAAGATGTTTACAAACAAGGTATAAGTCAAAGGGTTTTAAATCACGGCGTCGAAAGCTTTTAAAACAAGCTTAGAAAGGGTTCCATTGTTTTGTTGGCACGCCTGCAAATTGCTTTATTACCGGCGCTTTGCGTCTGTTGTGCGAAAGTCGATATCGCCAAAATCGTAGTCAAAACATCGTTTGTTATCACACGGGCCAGAAGTAAGGGCCGAACCTGTACTTGCCACAATAAACATAACCGTGACGTTTGCACGCGTTCATCTTGCATGCTTGAAAGAGTCGTGAACATTATGTTCATCTGTAGACATAAATCTATCACTTTTGAAGATAATTTTACATACGTGTATGCGATTGAGAAAATGCCCTCTCAATCTGAACACAATTTTATCGTCAACAGTATAAAAATACAAACAGAGTATCAAAGTGAAAAATGGATAATCATAACACTTACACAGTATATAAAAAGGAGTTTTATAGCGTCATAACAATTAAGGCTTAATCACTGTCAATCGTAACTCCACCGTTATTAAGTGATTGACGTTAGTGTTTTAAAAAAAAAGTTGTCCGCGAACAATAACTGTTGAGAATTGACCATAAACTGGCGACCTTGTGGCAATAAAAATTTAACGATCCAAGCCCGTGGCATAGTGTACTACAAACACATTGCCAGATTCGTGAACGTGACTGTCATAGAAACAGCTGGGACCACATCTGGGTATTGCCTCAGCGACAGACGCAGCCATTAAAAAAGTAAAGAGTTGGGAAACAATGATTGATTTATTCACGCTATTTAATATCTTCTTCGCGTTAACTCGTTTGGTGAAAACAATCAATGATTTATTGTTTTAGTTTTTCTAATATTTGATTTACAATCGACTATAGTAGCTGTATTCTCGATATTTTAACGTCACAGCACTTAACAGAAGAATAACTTCATCTGAAGTAATTCGATGCGATCATTTTAGATGACTACTTAAACATTAGCTGCGGACTTTTATGGTTTGTAGGCGCCAAAGTATTTTAGACGGAAATTAATTTCCATAATGGTCTATTTGACCACCAAGTCGCGTTGTCGTGTTGCGCATTGCGAATGCGTGAATGCACAGGCACGACTCACCGACGTCGCCAAATAAGTTAGCTCTGTATGTCTGTACATGCATAATATTGTAGATACCGATGCCTTATTCTGTTATCTCTTGGCTGACTCTACTGTGTTGATATTTTAAGGCATGCTTTTTAAAGTTAAGATGTCTTATTTTGTACTTGTTCTCAGTGAAAAGACAGAGGGCGACAATTTATTATGTACTGTAGGAGATAGGTACCTATAATGTTTTCTTGTTTGCTTTATTCTTCATTTAACCGCCTTTTAGAGTATATAATTCAGCGCTCTTAAGGTCAGCAGGTTTTATATTAATTAATAACTATAAATAGCGGCTACAATCCAGTCGTTCGTGCGTTCTGTTTGTGTCATTGTAGTAATTCATTGAACCGCATCAGAAAATTCTTTAATTAAAATTTAATATCACTGATATAATTTCTGAGAGAGAAAAAATATAATTTAGGTACTCAATAGCTTGCTACCATAAATTCTAGAAACTAAAAAAAATATCAAAGAATCGACTTTTAATATTTTTATCAGGCTGAATATAACATTCGGGACAAGTTTAATAAATAATTTTTATTTCAAGTTCGTCCAATAAATAATGTCAATGTCATACTTATATCTTGAACATGTTCGCGTCGTGCTCACTCACACAATATCAAATGCCTACTTATTCATTAAACGAACAAGACAATTGTGCGCTTGCGCCTACTTTACAACCCAAGGTTGTATTTGTTGATGCTGCTACACATTGCGTAATATACTATTTTTGGTATAGAAAACTTAAAGTTCTTTGACCTGTCGTACTCTAGGGAATACTGTCATGTCTCTTGATTTAGCAAACACGTTTCGCTGTAACCAAGTTATGTACCGCAATGGCTTTAATTCTATTAATTTACGAGCTTAATGACCTGGTCATTAGAATTTACATTTACCTATAAATATTAATGTTTTGGTTACTCAATTTGTTCCGAAGGACAGATTTAGGGAGTTAGTAAATGATTTGAAATTGATTTACTGAAATTGATTACGAAGCTGTCTAGACTTCTTATATTTATTACACATATTAACGAATATTGGTAATAAATAATTCATATTTACACATGAACACGAATATTCTAAGACTGAAGTCATATCGTTGTCCAATACATTTAATGCGAATATGTTTAATTCTAAATAATTACATTATTAGGTAATAATTGCAATATTAGCTAGACACTAATATTTAAGCCGCTGTTCTCACTAGTACTTACCTACTTAAATTTAGATAAGTAATTCATACTATATTAAATTTTAGACATGTAGATTATGAATATTCAAATTTAAAGATTTAAATTAGGTAAGTATGTTATATACGACCGAACACGGCCCTGAACGGGTTAAATATTGTATACTAGCTTTCCGCCCGCGGCTTTGCCCGCGTGGAATTCGGTTAAATCGCGCGTTTTAGATTTCCCTCGGGAATATAATTTTTTTTTTTTTCAATAAAATGTAGCCTTTGTTCTTTCTCAGGGTCTAAAGGTTGTCTGTGCCAAATTTCATCATCGCGCTTTCCCGTTTACAGACAGTCAGACAGACAGAGAGACAGAGTTACTTTCGCATTTATAATATTAGTATGGATTAGGTACTGGCAGTCTAAAAGGTAGGTTTGGATTTTAATTAGAGTCGTAGAGAATGGTCTTATTCAAACATTATTGTAATTTAATCATGTGTAATATAAGAACTGCCTTCCTGTCATGAACATATATTTTGGTAACGTGTGAATACTCAATCATTTATCAAAGAGTACAGTGAATTATATCGAGATCTTTATACACTATAAAAAAGCAGTAAAATCATCTTACACTTCAACACCACCCGTAAAAAATGATTCCCCAACGCGTAGATACGTCAGTATGTATGTTCAGGATAATCTCGAAAATTACTCGATAGATTTTGGTAGGATTTCAATCGCCACTTAGATCGCTCTGAGGAAGATTTTGTTAAATAAAATGTAGGTGGTCTACGTGTTCCGTTTGCCGGCTAGTTAGGTACAGTTATCCTACAAAAACATTCATAGTCTGCTCCAACTATGAAAACAAATAAAGCGTAGATTCATTTTTTATGACGCTTTATGAATGAAACTTTTTTTAAGCTAAGTATATAAACACTGCTGAACATACTTGAGCCTCATATTTCATTAGGTTCGTGGAAATGGAGCGAGCTAATGATTTTATTAACACTGCAAACGAACCACGTACGATGTCGACAGTTTTTGGATGTTAGGTACAGGTTTCTTGGAATTTTTTGGTAGAAGAGGAAATAACGAGAGAACATGCCTCTGTCTTGAATTTTAGCTGTCGATTAAGGGTTTAAGAAACACGGTATAATTTCGGCACACGTTTTAAATTCGCGAAATTTTTTCGGACTTGTTACTTCGTAGAATTAAATAAAATTCTGAGAATTAAAATTAGACCCATACAAAGGCATTACGCTAACCTTGCCTTATTCCCCCTATATCCGTGAACGTGCTAACAGCTTGCTTCCTCATAAACGACTTGTATTCAACCTTTAAAACATTCAATAGATAATTATGTGATAAGGTTTACACGAAAGTTCAAACCTTCAGTTTATTTTATACGATAGGTACCTAATGTGTGTATTTGAAGGTGTCGCTTTGCAATTTTAATTTGCATCCTGTCGCCATAATACTAATATTTTATTAGCTACCAGCCTATTGATCAACGTGTTTTGTTTAAATTCGCTAAATAATATATTTTACACTCGAAGCTGGGGAAGGCAAATGCATTCAAACGTCACTGTGAATGTGAAATGTAGTCGCATGAGTTGAATGAATTTACTATTTTGTTTAGTACCTAGTTATCCTACTATCTGAACACAAGGGATATCTGGTTTTTCCTATACAGAATGGCCAGATTTTCCTTATTTTTTACTGAAAATTTTGTTAATTTTTCTAAGCTTTGTTGAGGAAGGAAATTATAGTATCCTTACTAATATTATAAATCGGAAAGTGTGTGTGTGTTTGTTCCGTTTTCACGCCGTAACTACTCAACCGATTGCTTTAAAATTTTGCAGACGTAAATTTAGAAGTCCGGAATAAATAATTATGTACTTTTTATCCCGGAAAAATTGATATTTTCGAGGGAAAACAAAAATGTTGTTAGCTTCATACCAGTACGGAGATAGATGGCGCTGTGTGTCGTTTAAAACAAGGTAATGTATTACAAACAAATATGCACATGTAAACTTAGAAGCCGATAATTAATCCCCGAGAATAAGGAACCTAATAAGCGCGATATAACCGAATCAAAAGGCCTGCAGTGTTACTATAAAGAAGGATTGTTGAATCATATTCAGACTAAAAACGATAACAATTTTAATGGCAGAATCTTGTAGTCTAGGTCCCACAAATCTAAAATGGTGTCTAGGTACATGTTTAGGCTTTAGCTTTAGGTTTGCTACTTAAGTGCCAAAAAGTTATTTATTTAATAGAAATAAATAATTGATCAAAATGTAAGATTTCCCCGCATTTACTATGCAAGAGCATTGCCAACTATACCTTGCATGTAAACCTATCCATCTCACATAACATCATGAATGTTGGCACAGTCATACAATACGAAGTTATGTTATTAATACACTATAATATCACTCACCCATACAAATAAATGCATTATCGTGTAAATAAATATGTCCATTTTGTCCATCCAACCAACATTTTCTTGCGACAGATTAATTGGAAATTGCTTTAATTCATGTATTAACTGAAACAAATGAATAATGAATGTAGCCTTCCTTCTGTCTTGGACCTTGCCAAGTTTTCGCAGATGTATGGAATTGAAGAAACGAGTACCTATATTAATAGTGTCTAATAAACGTGACTGGAATCATCATATCTACATTTTTTTCGAACAAAAGGTTTCTCAGAATTTTGACGTCGATTTGCAAAACGGTTAGTTAAAGTAGCAAGGGTAAAAAAACTATAGGTACCTAGTGTTATAAATAGTGTTTGCACATCAATATTTAACAGTCAACACGTTTACCTGGACCTGAAAATAAATAAATATAATAAATATGTACTTAAAACATTACTCTTCTGAATTAATGATACGTGTATTCTGTATGACTGATTTATACAACTTGAGATCAGATAACGTATTCCTTATTTATTTATATGTATAAAACAGCTAATTTTCATTCGAAATCATGAAGTGAACAACAATGTTTTGCGCAGTTATAGGTACAGAGGGCTATGTGCTTTATACAGCATGTTATTAGTACATAACACATAACGTTCACAGACGTGACTCAAAAGCTATGAGAATGTGAGCGGAGGCATTGTTCAACCGTCCGTCGAACTTTCTGAAAGCTAAGGTTTGCTCCGTTTATGCCAACTACGTTATGCTAATATAGATACGAAGTCGTCTGCCAGTTCTCTACTACGAATTTATTTTACTCGTCTGCTATGACTTGAAATTTAGATACTTACTAATGCTAATGTTATGTTCTAGACAGTTTATTGGTTATTTCAAAATTGACGCTATATCATTACTTATGGTGCTACAAATAAATCGCGCACTTTATCCTCGTTACTATGAACGAGATGTTAGTTTAGGATCGCTCGGAGTACCCGAGAGAGTTTGATCTGACGTTTGTTACACAAAGCGCGGAATAAAGTCGGGAAGTCCACATGAAGGCGACGAAATCTCGTGGCTGCACGTCTGTTCCGTCCGATAACGCGTCATTTCGTAACGTTAAATACGTCGATTGCTCTCAAAAGGATTAAATGGAATGCGTACAATTTATATCTCTATTAACGTAGAGTATTGTTTACACACGTCTGACCGCGGCCTCGGAGGCCAAACGCAGCCGCTTGTGAAAACATTTGCTTCAAGATTAAAGGTGGACCTGACCAGAAGAGCCGGGTATTACTGATCCGCATGGTTCCGCCCAATTGGTAACGCGTAGTAGTTCCTCAGAGGTCAGCGTATATTAGTCGAGTTTAAGTTTGTTTACAGCGGGCTCAGCGTTTCCGACCAGTTTGCATAACTCGAGGGTAGTCTCAATAAAAACAAATTGGCTCGCTGACCAGAGTTGCGCATTACACACGTACGAGGAAGCCGGGCGACATGCCCGAAGGTGATTTACTGACATTTCATGCCACTAAGCTCGAACGGTTATGGAAAATAGATGTAAACTAGGATTATGTTCTAAGCTTCCGAACATACCTAGAAGTATTATGCACATTTTCTGCCAAATAATTTTAGGCATTCAATTTTGAAGAAAAATAATACTTTATTGAATAGGTACTAAAAAGAGAAAACGTGTGTTAAACTTAACAATCACAAAACACATACGCAAATAATATGTATTTCGCTCATCATCTAGATATTTACGTATCATTACTAATACCTAGTTAGTTAAATAATTTCTACATTACCAGATAGTAGTTTGATAACAGTTAATAGGCAGTTCACCACGCCGTGTTATCAGTAAACATCAAGAACGTTGTACTAACAACAAGTAGAATAAAATCAGTAAATAAGGTGTAGAAAGACTCGGCACGTAGGTAATGTTACCTACAGGCAGTTAGGGCTGTACGACACTCTTGCGCATTAATCTAAAAGATACAATCGCGGTCACAGCGAGCTTCGTAAATCTCAGATAGGGATCTTAATATATGGTGGGGAAGAGGGGATACGCTTCACCTTTGTAAGGCCTTTTGCGGGACGACACCTCGGGCTCGATACGGGCTCGGCATTGTTCGGATCGTATCGTGTGAGGTTGTTTTGTTTCTTTACGATACGATGGTGGACTATGGAGTAGCATCGATCTTTTGATCTTTGTCGTTTTGGTTTCAAAGTGAAACTTATGTTACAATGGATTCTGCTGTAGTTGTGGGATACATGGGTAGCTATGTAGATTGCGTTTTCCTTATTAGATACTCTTTCAGGCATGATTTCAGATCAATGCCTGTTCTAAACGTAAACACATGCAAAATCATAAATTGTACAAAACCAGTAGTTACCTATTGTTATCACATAAAAGTTCAGTAAATCTTTTACAGCATAAAGATTGGTAGTCAATAGACATTCATCCTTTTATAATATACAATATGGCTGTCGCACACATTATTTTTACTTCGCCGTTCAGACTATAAATAAGTAAACTACTTTTTTTTTTCTTGTTTCGTCCTACTAGAGAGACTAATAAAAATTAATGGGAACATTTCATTCAAATTTATGTCAAAAGTTCTGTAAAATCAAACAGACGCCTCGATATGCATGTTAAAGTATTATGAAACCATACACATGACTTTTATGATGTTTCACACCATCAAAGAGTCCACTTGCTCATTACACATAACTAATGACGTCGTAATTAACCGAATTTCGTGACAAAAAAAAAACCAGATTCGTCCAAAAAATACAAAAGGAATACCAAAGACATTTTTTGTTGTTTATTCACAAGAAAAATCACTTCGCCTCGTCCTGTCTGGGATAAGCAACTTTGGTTCGCTGCGGCCAATTACGGCGACATTTAAAGTAATTTAATCGCCACTAATAAGAAATTAAAACGTGATTTTATTGTAGAGAAGCTTAATTGTACGATACGGAGATTTTTGACGCGCGTACCTTTTGAGGTCAGCCGCCTGGACTCAGTCCTATAATGCGTTCCATCTGAATTAATAATTAAAACAGTTTCATGACTTTATCCAGGTATATGGCATTTGCAATGTCATTCTCATGTTGCTTTCATGTTGCGAACATGAATTATAGATTTAATCTAGGCCTTGCTCGTATTGCCTACGTTTTATGGAAATGAGGCTTGGAAAATTGTAATCAAGAATTGTTAATTACAAGTGGCTACCACCCACGACTTATTCGTAATTCTTATTACTTATGTAAAGGAAATTTTGTTTAGCACGAATGTACGCAATATACTCTACCTACATCTTTACTTTTTTATATCTTTGGGATCCATTTTATAAGTTGTATTACATAAGTTTTTGTTGGCAGTTAACATAAGTTTCCGGTAGACTTAACTTAGTTACTTAAAGAGATAAGTTCATGTTGTTTTTTTCTTGCAAAGAAATGGTTTCGTTTGCTCAGTTGAAGGTAGGGATGGGAGCCGTTTATTGAAGCTATCATAACGTATTGCAAAAACTGTTAGGTATACCAATTACTAAGGGAGACATGAAAATAGCGTTAATATATATACTCTGCAATGTAAAATTCTATTACACATTTGAGTATAGCCGTACCTACTACCTAGTGTATATACACAAACACAAAGTATTTTCATCAGGAGTAGTCAAACATGATACGCGTGTTGCAGCTCAATCGTTGGATATAAATAGTAATGCTTACATCTGTAAACTTAAAATACGCTCTGTTTGATAATCGATAATGTAAACGATTTTATACATCAATGAAGCATGCCTACGGGTATGAGTGGCCAGCCCTTTAACGTAATTATGGCGATATATCTATATTTTTTTCAATAATTATTCCGGTTATTTAGCATATTTCTTAGTATCCACCGACCGGATACTGAGTCGCGATAAATTCCATGTTTACATTACGATATGTATCTCCGTTATGGACGACAAGGTTTCAATAAGTCCGTAGATGCTGCTACTTTGTAGTTGGGGGAAATAGTTGAGGGGAACTAGAATACCAACCCTTTCGCTGCAGATGATGTACGAAGTGTTGAATCTGAAATTGTAATTTGACAATAAAATCCATGCAATTGATATAATTTTATACAGCCGTTAGTATTCGAGTGGTGTTGGGTAATGTATGTTGGAGGGATAGCAAGGGGCATTCGTGGGGTTTAGGGGATCAGGGGACGGGCGCAGGGTGCGTCTGACATTGAAGAAGTGCCAATAACAGAGGTATAAATAGCGGGGGCCGGCGGCTGAGGGCGTTACTTTGCTACGAGATCAGAATATTTTGTTAGTTCGCTCCGCATAGTGTCCTAAACAACGGATTACAATGCGGGAAGGCGACTACTGAACGATACCGATCTGTATCTACTTGATAAATTGTAAAGCTGATACAAATTTATGACTTTTACGTGTCGCTTGACACTTAATGTTAAATACTCATACATTTACGTATGAGTACTTAACATTTAAGCATAATAATGTTTTTGTTTCACACGAAGGTAACCTGTTTAACCTCGGACAATGATACCTAATTATGTTTTACAAATCCTTTTACAAAAAGTTTTTGTCAGAGTTTTGAAAGACTTCGTCACATTGTAAATCAGCTTGTTAACTGATTAACTTTGGGAGGTGACCCGTAAAGTCAGCCTATTTGAACGATTCAATGACTTTCAGTTCACAATGAGTGAGGCAGGTTTCAGTAAACATTGTTTGTGCGTCCGAAAGCTGGACACATGACTAGTTTCAAGGTGGTATTAGCTCGAAAAAAAAGCATAATAAAACTCATAAATTCTCCCCTAAAAATTGGTCACCCTCGAAGTAGACAAAAATGACCAGAATAAATTGGGATGGTAGTGGCAGCCGATAAAACATTCAGTTTATGGGGTGTCATATTTACATTCGGGAAGATATCGACGTGGGAATACAGATAAGTACTTATTTTTGTGTACGTGGTGAGCACAATATGTTTCTATTCTTCTCTCTATATATTTGTTTGAGTGGTATAAATCTACGGATACAACACAAGAGATAAAGTGCACTTGGGGATAAAAAAGACCCACATTACGTACGCGCTGGTTGAATTTTTCCGCCTGAAATGTTTGTGGATACATTTACCTTTTTGGTTCATTACTTAAGGAAGTAATAGGGGCATGCCATTTAGCCTGTTAATCCAATCACGGTAGCACTCCAATTAAACAAAGCCCCCTGGCTGGTGCTAATCGATTGCCAATAAATTGGGATTCGAGTGAACTCTGGACGCATAATTTTTTGCACCCTGCCGCTTTGAACGTGATGTAGCCTTGGGGTGCAAACGCATGTAAATCACAAGATACTGATAATATTCTGATAGGGAATGGGGTACTTATATTAGCAAATGAAAATAGCTAGCTAAATAGCACGTTGTCTTTTCCATATTTCTGACTAAATTCGCTTGTTATTCTTGACTGTTTCTACCAAAATGAGAGCTATGAAAATAAAACGTATAATTTAATGTTACACACTCTCGTTAAAGCCCCATACGAAAGCATGTAATCTCCAGAGTTATTTATTCGAAAAACGCGCGAATACACCCCTAAATGGTGGCTCAAGATTAGTCGGAGCCATTCCGACACGTTACGTGAATAGCGATGCTACCAAATAAAATGTTTAGGGTCATTTTGGCCGACAACGAGCGTGCCTAGCTCACCCAAATGCCAATAGGTCTATTTTACCCCCACGTTCCGAGGGGTGTATACGGCCATCATAAATTGTCCGCCGCAAATTTGCAATCCTATCTTTTTGGCCCGGTGAGGGAGGTCCGACATTAACATAACTGTATGTTGGGCAATCCCACGTGTAGCTTTATGAACATAACAGCTTACCCAAGCGCGTATGTGTGCTTGAAACTCTGCGTTAAGGGCCTTATATCACAACCTCATAATGTAAGTAAAGGTGCGCCTAAACAACTCCTGAAATTTGAATATCTCTATCATTTTTGCATATTTTAGGCATCAAATAAATTGAAGAGATAAGCCAAAAATGAACGCAGTCTTTCAAAAGTGGGTTGTGTACTTTCAAGACTACATAACCAACGAACCCTAAAACACATTTTCATTCATATTAATGCCTTGATTTAGAACCCAAAAATTTACAAAGAAGAATTTTAATGAAACTTCACGAATCTGGATTAATTTTTAATTATAATTGCGGCATTGCAAATGGCGGACGGCGCCTCTGGAACGCGTGAGAGGCGCGATTTAATCACTCGTCTTATAACAAGGATGGGGGGACTCGGGGGGGAAATATTAAGCGAGTTCTTGAGTTATTAAAGCCCCTTAATTGTGCTTAGATATTTTCAGGTTCATTAAATACTTAAGATTTATAAGGAGGTACTTGAATGAGATAAGTAGCGTGACGGGAACGAGGTATCTTATGGGACGATTAATATCAAGGATGAAGTTACTTCTGTATTATCTGCGGTATTCTTCGAAACGAGTTTAAGATGAGACAAGAAACTGGACCGTGAGCAGCGATATTTATTCACTAGGAGAGCTATATTTTCACTTCAATGTCGCCACATATCCGGCGTCTATTAAAAATGTATGACACGCATAGTTATTTTATGCGATGGACTAAATACACCCACTACTAAACAGTGAAATGATAGCCTCTTATAATTAACTGGGTAAACACTGCGACTGTTTAACACAGTAATTCAAACACGAAACTGGGCCTTTTAAGCGGCAACACGCGTGGAACGTGGCCCTATCATAGTTTACAAGCACATAAGGGAGCTCCTACGTCGGGCGGTTACGGGCGCTTTACACCCTTGGAATAACGCCTCCGTAATTAAAACGCTTTAAACTGACAATTACGAAGTACCTATGAAAATAACACGCTGGCCTCCTATGAGCCCTTCAACAGCTTTGATGCTGGAGAAATTGCTATGAAATTTCATAGCAAATTTTCATAGAAACTACAAAGCTATAGAAACCAATAGTCATTTCATTGCTCGTTCTGAGATATCAATTGTTCATTAGTTTGCAAATTACAGCTGTAACGTCTTTTATGTTAAATGGCAGTATTCATTCGAAGCACGTTAACGATATATACTTCTATGAAGTTCAAAAGATTATCTACGTTTGTGCTAAAAGATTTTCGACTCTATCTTTTGCAGATAAGGTTATAAATTGGAATTTCCAGCTTTATAATATTAGATCGGTATTCTTTATTTGTCTAGATTTTAGCGACCATAGAAAGTTGGTTTAGTTGTAGGTTTTTTTATTCACTATTTGATCTTTTAAATATTTAGTAACATTTAGTACCTACTTACTGAGAATTATTTTGGGTACATTTTACTTGTTTACTAATTAATGTATGTACTGTGAAGCTTATCCTTAATGAAATAAGAGATATCTAGCATTATCTCCGCTATATCTCCGCCCGCATTAACTTTCAATTAAAACAGTTTATGCACCCAACGCAGTATTCCGCCGTTGAAAATTGTATTGCCATAAATTACACAGTTGAATTAATAAGTGTACAATAGACGAGCTAACGAGCTCAGTCGGCGGCGACCGCCTGGGTGCATGCGAGCAAATTAAATTTGCATGTTTGCAACCCCATAACACCCCTTCGCTCCACCCTGTCCGAGCGGGAGTTATTAGTAGCAGCCGCCATTTTTGGACAGTCTGACCATGGGGTGAACCACTGGGGGATAATGTGGTCGGCAAGCAATTTGTTTTCGGATTTAGTTTTGTAATTGAGAGCATTTCACACACTAGGCAACCGGTGTCTACCTACCGTGAAATGAGCTCTGAAATGTTACGGACTTCTCCTAAACTTACGACTACTTACGAGTTAAAGTGCTAAGTCGATAGTGCACACGAGCCCATTTCTGATCAACCAGATGGATACTCAAGACCTAAACAGATAGAAAAATGCTCTCCTCTTGCAAAGAGTGGAGCTATTAAATAGTCGTATTCCGCAACACTATCAGACGAAACAACAATTTCTCCGCAGATAAAAGCAGTCATTTTTGTGCGAAAGCTCTCTACCTAGACATTTGGTACATTAGGGGGGTTTATTCTAAAAAACATTTTCGCTTCTCGACAGGGGTGGGCGGGCTCGAAATTATAAAATATAACAGCAATGCGCCCTTTGTTTTTTAAAGGTATCGTACCTATGTGATGGGGCGCGAGCATCCATGCGGTATTCAAATTTGGGAGCTCTGCAGGGGTAAACTAATTCGTTTTAAATTACGTTACGATATTGCGTTTTGACTTAAAATATAGCTGATATAAACAAGCGGGAGAGGGTTCGAATAAAATATTAGAAGGCACTCAGGTTCGCGGCGTAATTAGATTAGCTATTAGATACGCACACGTATCGCAAATCGAGATGGAGTATTATGATTTTTAATTCATTGAATACATGCTTATATTCGAATCGACTCCAGTTACAATACTTTATTCTTTATTTGTTAAAGAAAAATATTTATGCTATTATGTAGGTACATAGGAGAAGCGATAGTTTTATCCGAATATTACAATTAGTCAGAAGTAAATAAAGGGTTGATAAGTGTTATAATTATATTTACAAAGGAACCGCCATAGGTACGTTATGTAAACACACTATACCGATGCTATTAGATAACAAACTTCTTCGAATTCAATTTATTTATTTATATTTTCATTCCCACGTCGAATTTGACATTGGTCATAGGTTCACTTGGTAACATCTAACCTTACAAAACATGAATATATTTTCAAAGTAACACTGAATCATTCCGAAATTCGGACTTAAAAATTTAAGTTATCCACCCAGTGACATAATTTATAACCGCGAGAGTGTAGCCCTGCCTGTTATCGCAACACGTTCACACTGATATTTATTAGACAAGTGCATATTTTATTAGCTTTCGAACATAAAACAACACATAAAAACTATCACTCTGACGCTCACCGAACGAGTCCGGAACACAAATCTTATTTGCAATAAACGAGACGAAACGAAACGCGAACGTTAATAAAGATATAATAATAAATATTCGGAGGAAAACCTTTCGGGATTCGAATTAAACTAAGGGTAGGAAAATTGCGAGAGTCCCCAAGGAGGTAGAGGAGCGACAGCTGCGAGCCTAATGTCCTTTCTATTTATCTGTGATCGGGGAAACGCGGGATATCTATATACTACGTCATAACAGTAAAGCATATCACATTCCCGATACGACACACCACACGACAGATGTGCTGATATGAAATAAGCACAATTAATAACATAATCGACTCCCTTCTGTATTACATTCGAAGACGCGTCTCTAAGAAACCGTGCCAATTTCAACGAACTCCACGATTGTCCATAAAAACATATCCGGTGTCTATGATTTAATGCTAATAAAAACTATTCAGCAAACAAAACGAATTAATACGACGTTATCGTCTATTCGCACTGATATTGCGTAAGTCGTGATGACAATCTCTGTTTTATGGCATAGACCTCGTAAATGTCTATTAATATGAATGGGCTCCAATTACTTTTACGATTCGCGTTTTGTCGAGAGACGTTCTAAAAAACTTTACGATCTTCCGCGCCCCTGGTCTGTTTGACTTTACGTCTAGCTGGGGGTGTGAGCTATTCAGGACGGATTGAAACGTGGACAATCGGCCCGCTGGCAGATGCCGCACGGAAAGCTTTCACCTGTCCAAAACTGCCTTGACTAGCTCAACTGTTAATACCCTATAAAGTGTTGACCACCCAACCATTTACTTCAAGTTCGAGGTGAACATTTTTGGCATAGACATTAACATTGGCTAAACTTCAAAGAGGCTCCGGTATTCTGGGACTGCACCAACATACACGTATCCACCTCCTAATACTTACAGTGAATGAATGGATATCAGATGATATTCAGGGCATATGAATGGTTCATTTATGTATGTTTCGCAAACGCGACGATGAAGCAATTACGATGCAACATGCGCCCTGAGAAGTGGCGAATGATTTTATTACAATTTAAATTTCATGTTTTATTTACTCCACTGAATTATTTTATAAGCTCAGTAATTTGCTTTTAATGTTCTGCTTCTTTCTTCACCAAAGCTCTTTTAAAATCGAACCATATCTGTGAATCCTTCTGTTATAAACTGTTTTGAGAACATTATACTTATGAGTCATACACATCAATCCATACTGTTTCCACTGTTAGGATACAGGCCTCCTAACGATGAGAGGGAGTAGGCCGTAATCTACCATGCTAACGTCTTCGAAGTTTTTGGCTCTAGGACATGCCGGTTTCCTCGCGATGTTTTCCTACACCATTTTCAGAGCAATGGTAATGAAATAATTTACACAAATTAAGGCGCCTGATGAGAACCAAAGTCACCGACGTAGCTGAGAGGATTAGCAAGCTGAAGTGGCAATGGGCTGGTCACATAGGTATGCCGCAAGGCCGACAACCGTTGGGGTAAACGAGTCCTCGAGTGGAGACCGCGTCTCGGCAAACGTAGCGTAGGACGTCCTTGGGCGAGAATGCGAGATGGAGCGACTACATTCAAAAGGTGGCTGGTAGTGGCAGGCGGAGAACTGCTCAGGATCGAGCTTGTTGGCGTGCCATGGAAGAGGCCTATGTCCAGCACTGGATGAGTAGAGGCTAATGATGATGATGAAAGCGCCTGATGGGGCGAACCCCATCAGCGGTAGGTAGGTTCGAAAATCTACAACATACAAGTCGCGGCAGATACCATTACGCTACCTCCGCACTGCCATGAGTGCACTGCTACACTTATGAGTCATGGCGGTTGAGAATATACGGTACATCAAATCGCTTTCAAGCGAATAAAACAACCAAATTCTCCATCTAGATATGTGGGATATACAATAATTTCCATTCAATGAATCAGAAAGCATCAAATGAATGACTATAGTCCAATAATGTAGTGCCAACTTCCTCTCGTGTATGCCAGCGTGCCGGTCCGGGGCGTCTATCACATCATATGACCCGCTGAATGCGTCTTATTACAGTTTTATCGGTCGTATCAGTCATAAAATGCTAATGAACGAGCGTTTCGGACCAAACATCCGAGCGAGAGATTCAAATGACGGTATATAACGTAACCCGAAGTCGACACTTCGTTGGAAACGTAATCGTAATCGGTCTATGCGCTTTCAAAACAACGTAACACGAGCGTCTGTATGGCCGCAGAGATACCACGCGATGTTTTTAAAAGCTCTTTTATTGTGCGACCGATATACCTTATACAATAATGTGCGCTCCGACGTCTGTGTGTTGTTGCATTCTGTGCTCAATACCGAGATACATAAAAACGATATTTGCTCGGATAAATGTCAATGCGAACAAACGGAGGCTACCTACATCGAGCGTCACTGTGATTCATAACTTCTTTCGGATTTTTACAACGTACAATGGCATTTAAGTGCTAATATTTCATAATATATGCGACGATAATATTTTTAATTACAATAAACCTCTGTTGTAAAAACTGTAATTGGTTATAACACATTTGTTTATTGTGTACAGTCCTCGTTTTTGTTTTTCCTTATTGCTCCCGCATAAACAGTTCCTTTCATGTTATTTTTATGTTTAATATTTCTCATATTCTTTTTTGCGTTTGCCGAGTTATTTATTGGTCTGATTTCAACAAGTCTGGAACTAGTTTGAAATCAATTAATTATGAAGTTGTTAATCATATTTTTTGCTAAAGTACAATATATTTTATGAGTACAATAATAATAATTTGATGTCAAATATATAATCTCGTTCTATTAAAACGGAGGAAAAAATGAAGTCTAACGAGAGGTGTTGATTGTTTCATTTTGTGCAATCTCATAGAATTGTATTATTATAGGAGCAAGATAGCTTTCTAGTGCCGCTAGTTCATAAATCAATTACGACTCAAGCTCGTTTAAATAACAATAACACCACGAAAATATCTAGAGGAGTGAACCAAACAATATTTAGTTACTTCAGAACCGTATGTGACACTTAATACGAAGCTTTACAGTTTTTTGTGACGCCTCTGGAACGTTATCTGTGACTGATGGAGTCATTTTCAAAAATAAAACGGCCCTCTCCTCTTGCGATGAGAATATACGACCACTTCACATTAATATATTATCAAAATAACGCTTTCTGAGCCGCGAGTGTGCTTACGAGTAAGCGGCTTATCTACAAACACGAATACTCACAAATAATATCTAATAGGAAATGAAGTATGTACTTAGCGTAGCAATTTGGTGTTTCAAACATCCTGTTATAGTGTTAACACGTGGGCTCGTAATATAAATAATGACGACGAAAAAATTAAAGCAGTGTAAGTCAATTGTTTCCGGGACTTGTAACTTCAAACATTCGGGGCTTAGGATTAAATAAAACAATTCGTTTGAGTACTTCAACTGTTTTCACGTAGGTATAGCGTCAGAGACATGGTTGCCTGAGTCAGCAGTGGAAGAATGCAAAAAGTTCTTAATTAAAACGTCAGAGGCAAAGCGAATTAATCCCTACATTGCGGTGGGCGGTAGACTGCACCTATTTTATTTGTTTGGCTAACGTATATTTCAGACGTAGCTTAAAAGGGGGAAATCCTTGCTGAAAATTCCCCTATTACTTTTTAGGAAGCTGAAATGATCCTTATGCCTTTAGAGATAGGGGCTGGAGTTGTTTGTGTGTCCGTTGTAGTTTTGACTTTTGTCAGGTGGGTCGGCCGCCCTGTGCAGACTTTGTATAATTACGTTCTGTGGGATTTGGCGTTTGGAAGCAATGTAATTATAACTTGCACTCACATGCACCAACACGGTGTTTTTTGTCTAGAGCGAGGCATCGTTGCAGCAATTAGTGAGTTGCTTGAATTATGTAAACTTGCGCCCGAGAGTGATTTAATGGAGTTTGTGTTAGTGTTCCTAAGGGATGCCTAAATTAACTATTAAATATTATATAGCCTTTCATTTTAATCCTCAACTACGTCGAGTGTATAGGTCTCTTCTGACTTTTAAAATGTATACATGTAGGTATTTGAATAAATAATATATAAAAACTTTTGAATTTTGATACATATATTATTTAGCGTAACTAGAACTACCTACCTATGTGGCTTAGCTTAGCTAAGTGAATATAGTTTAGTGTTCAAACTTTGTGTGGATCTTGTATTCTTTTGCTGTTTTAACAATAATAAAAAGGGAAAGTAAAATTAAATTTAGAGAATTTGCTTTATTTTTGTCTCCTAAAACTCAACAAATAAAACATTATGACAAATCATATGATTCTCGTCATTAAACCACCGGACGCAATCAAAACGGTGACACAGCTGCACAACTAGTTCACAAAAAATACAAAACGCTAAATTTCGTGAGTCACTAAAATTTCATAAAAATTGTGCGGTATGAAGTCCCCAGAAGCGTCCTTCATTGGTCATTTCACAAACGTTACGAGTGACTTCTTTGCATACAAACTGGTTTGGAAGGCTACTCAGAACACTTCATGACATGATAATGATCTATGCCTCAGAGATAACATTCTGTCAAAAGTATGCGCTTGCGCACCCCTCGCTCTTAAATAGGAAGCTTGTTAAACCATGACTCGCTGATACAGATTATGGACTGTCAACAAAACAGGCATGGAACTGCAAGCCCGTATTTTGCTTGTGTTGCTAGAAACATGTTGTACAACATAAAAATATGTCGTTTAAAAAACGTTGTACAACTTTTTTCTGATCATCTACGAGACTTTCTTATAAATCATATTCAACCTGTTTTGCATACACTGATTTGTAAAATATTATGTATTGTTCATCTTATACATAGGTACTTTAAAAGCTATTACGTACGTTACGCTACGTTAATTTTATGTGCATAGTATAAAGATGTTTATATTTCTGGCCTGCATACCGATCTATTTTCTTGGCTGTACCATGTAGGTACGTTGCATATTATGGAGATTTTATCTAAGCCTGAGTCCAGTCTACTATTTGAGTAGTTTTATAATCAGAGTAGGTCAGTGATGGAACAGTTTCTATTTTTGAATATCTTTTGTTTTTTTTTTTCAAGGACGTTTCGTTTCCTCTGCGATCCAGCTTTTAATACATTTTTCTTTGTGGCCAGTACTTACTTTGAACTTTTAAATTCGTTTTCGGGTTAAGCTTTTCAGTTCTAAGTATTTATACAAAGCGTGTTCACCATTTTAATCCCTTAGATTATTATTATCCCATGTTACAAAATATTGCGTTTGAATAACATACACATATATTATTTTTATTTCTGTGACAATAAATCGAGACGTACGCAGCTGTCCCTCTGTTTACCCGTTAATCCTTGACTTAAAGTTAAAGAATTATTCTCACAGTTAGTTTACTTATGAGAAAATTATTATCAGTATTAACTATCTTTAGGTACATAAATACTGGAACCACGTTCATGTTGACTTTTCCTTTTTGCTATGCAGATGTCCGCGACATACTTATGTATCTACAACTTTTCAATTCATATTAAGAAGGAGTACGCACTAGGCGGTAGGATTGTAGTGACTATTTTGACCCATAGCATTAACAGGTGGAATTGACCACATCTGAAGACTGGTTTCTTACCACATTTTACTGCAGCAGGCTTCCCACCGAGTGCGTTTTCTTTCTTCAAATATATAATTATTGATTGAGTACATAACTGTCAATAACTCGATCACATATTTATAACATATTGAGTAGCTACTACAACAGGTTTTACGATAGAAATCAATAACAAATAAAACTTTATGTAATCGTTGCTAAATGCGGTGTCTCGTAACTTAAATTTCTAGTTTTAGTTCCAGCAGCCATCATCAGGAAAAGTATAGAGTGTAATTTGTTATCTATTTAAAAAAAATTGGAGGCAATGGCGTAGCAAAATCCGTAGCGCCCTCTAAAACTTCCGTAGCGGATCGCCGTAGCAGGTGTCGTTTGAGCTACGCCAAATAAACATTTTTAGATTACCACTTAAAATGTCAAGAAGTACAGGTAGACAGGTACCTATACAATGACCGCGAATCCCTTAAATGAAAATCAATGAAATTTAAGTTCAGTGCATCGTTTTCTGTCTATTTTGTTAAGAATAAGACAGAAGATAAATATTGTTTCAGTCCCGTCAAATTAGTCAGCGCCTGACGTATGTTGACGTATTTTATAGACATGTTTGTAATGACGTCTAAACTGTCTATAAAGTATCTTAATTTGACAGAAATAAACTAAAATTTTGTCTTCTGTCCTTTTTTTAATTAAATAAAAAGATGGACTGAGCTTGAATTTATAAGTAATCGTTTTGCAGTATACTTACGTATACGTTAAAATCAACATCGAGTTATAGATAACTCGATATCTATACGAGTTTCCTTCTTAGCAACATCTACGCAAACGATTAACTCCATCTGTTCCTATCCAGAGAACACACTGCATGATAATAATAATAATAATATATATACTAACCAACTTAACTTAGATATAACACACATAGACGTATCTATTAGAGATTAGACCTTCATCATCGTCCCCTGCAACCCACACGGAATACAATCAGCTGATAGAATCAACATTTCCTTTAATATCTCGCTTATATATTGCTGTAGGCACTATTATGTATAGGTGACTCGATAATGGAAACATTCAAGCTAATTAAATCGAACATTATATGCCGATTGCGATACCGCTTGACCTATTTATCTCGAATAAAGTCATCCATTTCAATAATGACTGTCATAACGTTCACAATGTACGGGCAGAATATAATAAATAGCGGTTTATAACTATTATGTACTGGCAATCTGCAGAACTCTTCTGTACCCACTGTTCTTTATTATCCATACTAATATTACAAATGCGCAAGTATCTCTGTCTGTCTGTCTGTCCGGCTTTCACGCCAAAACGACTGAACCGATTGTAATGAAATTTGGTACACAGATAGTCTAGAGCCTGAAAAAGGACATAGGCTATAAAACATCCCGCTATGACCAATAGGAGCTGATCAGGAACAAAAAATATTGCGAAAACGGGAGCAAACGCGGACATATTGCACCCGTTGTTTTAACAGGCGCTTATTTTATATCAACTGAGCTCGGTTCGAAACTTACGCGGGTGAAATCGCGGGACACAGCTAGTACATGTATAAAATTGAATCATTGACGATAATAGTTAACGGAGTTTTTAATGTTTATATTTACATGATGTTTTATTGAATTTTAATTACTTAGTAGCTACTCTATTCTGACAGTAAAAAACTTTGTTTTTTATGTATTTTTACAACCTGCATTCATCATCGTCATCAACCTTTTTATCGTCCCACTGCTGGGCACAGGTCTCCTCTCATACAGAGAAGGATTGAACGTAATCACTACGCTTGCTCAATTTGGGATGGATTTCAGACTTAAGTCCAGGTTTCCTGAAGATGTTTTACTTCACCTTGTAAATCAGTCATTGGTGTCCAAGATATACTTAGAAAGTACATATGACTTAGAAAAGTAACATTGGTACTTCTCTGAAATTCAATCGAAACTGCACATTCATACTTGAGAGGCTGGTGTTTTAAACACTAAGCCACCGCAACTGTAGACCTGCATTATAATGAGGAAAACTGCAAGAAAATCGGAATTAGGTAGGTAATCGTCGTCCACCGACAAAGGAAGACGCGAAAATCTAATTACTGGAATCTTACGATTTACCTTCATTGCTATACCTTGCCGTATTTAATATTTATAGCTAAGGAATATTGTTATTTAAGCCTGTATAATTATTTATGCGTTGGGTAAATTATTGCTGTAGAAATAGCATTCGAATACGTTTAGTGGAGGACGCCATGTCACTTCACACAACGCTTTTAGATCGTTCTTTAGTTTTGTCTATTGAACCCGTTTCCCAGTTTTTTTTTGAAATTTCTTGGTTAATTTTTTAACAACTTGCCAAAATAAACTGTTTCATACTAAATGTTGGATCGTAAACCATCAAATAATATATGAATTACGTTACAATATAACAAGTATTCTAAATTTATGAAAATAATATGTAAACACATATTATTTTGTGCCAATGCTTGGAACACAGCTTTCAATAAATAAAGAAAAATTAATCATTCATCATCATCTCAGCGTTAATCCCAGTCGCAGTCGAAGCTTTTTCAGCTTTGGAGTCTAGGGTCCGCTTTAAGAGTCTAACTGCTGGTATTGGCTAAATTTCAATATTTTCCGTGAAGCGACTGCCGTCCGACCTCCACAACCCGAAGGCGATATCGAAGCATTGCAGTTAGACCAATTGTTGGACTTTTGAGGGCTCCAACAACCCATAACGACTGCCATTTGATGTTTATATGGCAACCGCCATTCGCTCAACAATTGGTCTCGACCAGCCGACTACCCGTAACGACTGCCTTTAGATGAAAGGAAAATTAATCATTATATTATTGAAATTCTTGGTATGCCTTTCCCTGTGTGGCCCTTTTAACCTTTAAGTACTACGGAATTATCTTAATTATCGGAATATTAAGCACGACTGGCAACGTCTCAATTTAGTGTCATATTTCGTGGTTTTCAATTTTTATTAAGTATTTACTCAGAGCTACCTGTATTTTAAAAATGTGTTCTAATCTAACTATTTAGAATTAGGTGAAAAGTGTGTAAAAGGTAAGAAATTATTGCGTTTATAGTTCTATTTACAAGTACCTATGCAAATAATGCAAGGTGGACCGATGACCTGGTGAAGGTCGCGGGAAGCCGATGGATGCGGGCAGCACAAGACAGTGGACATCTATAGGCTGAAGAAGAAGAAGAAGAAATAATGTATTGGAAACTTCGAAGTCGTTACTTTCGTTGCAAAATAACTTTAACATTACGGTTACTTAGTTTTTATTCACTATTCACCTAATTCTAAAAAGTTAGTGGAACACATGTTTTAAATATAGGTCCAGTTTAATAATAAAAATTGAAAAGCACGAAATATGACACTGAAATAAAAAAAAAAAATATTATTCATTAATATAAGTTTTTAAAAACTTGCGGATTTTCGGAAAAGTGATTCCGTTATTTGAATGATTGCCCTTTGGTCATATAACATTATGGGATTTTTGTCATTTTTCAACCCTTTAACAGAATCCTACCGTTTTAAGTGTTTGTTTGAGAATTTTTAAAGATTGCATTGCATTGATTAATTTACTTTTTTGCATTTTTTTAAGCAGTCAGTGGTAGGCGGTAAGCTCTACCTCAAGAAGTTTGTTTTGTTTCGAGAGTTAACATTGTATTGCACACAAAACGAGTGATTTGCCTACAACTGAAGTAGCCAGGGCTATAACAATGACTGAGGAAGGTCACACCTACCGCTCAGTCAGTCCAAAGTTAACATTAAACTATACCCAACATCAAACGTGTATTTTAAAAAGGATTATTTGGAAAAGTGGGTACTTTAACTTTTTTATTCAAAATTTCAATGACTTTGCGGGGGCTGTTCCACTTAAATAATTTTTACAATATTTTAAATGGTTTATAACGATAGCTCTATAATTTTAATACATATTCGCTATTAGAATCGATTCATTAAAAAAAATAACCACCCTAACAGACAGGGTCTTACGTGCGCAAGCGAGACCAAAGCAGAAATCGTGCAACCAGTGTAGACTATCATTTTGTCGTCGTCAAACGATTGTTTGGACTCGAAATATCTTAGAAGAAGTGTGGAACATACGTGTTAGAGAATGAAAATATGAAGTTGGTTTGATGTCATACGTGCCACCAAAAAAGGCATAACTTGAGGTGCATCGAGTAGCAGAATTAGCGTTCGCTCTTCAAATCAAAATTGGCCCAATAAGTAGAGTGGAGTCGAGTTTTGTTCTAGGAAATTGCATAAAGGAAGGAGGATGTGAAGATATGGAGGAAAACGTTAGCATTAAGCAAATTTTTCTAAAATAACGGCTTACTCTATAGGGTCTATTATGGTGTGGGGTGATATAAGTTTGACGGCACGCATTGCTCTGGTTGATATTAATGGCGGTTTATTCCTGAAACCCCATGTTACGCCTTTTGTCCCATTCATATGCTTAGATTTCGTGTTTAGGCACATAGACGCGCGTTATAAGTACGAGCATAAAGCGTGATTATTGAAATGAGACTGGTGGAAGCCAGATAGACTGATCAATGCGATCTCCGGAAAGGAATTCGATAGAACCCGTCTGGGACATCATTGGAGCAAAAGGTTCGTGACCTTCGTTCCCCTTCGTTTGTCATAGATATCAACTTCAGGTCTGTTGACTGTTAGTCTGAAGTTTGTGCTGGTTTGACCTGGCTGATTTGATGGGCTGATTCTTCAGCCATCGCCGACGTCTCGGGAAATGATTTTTTAAATTTTCTACTAACAAATTTAGCTCTTTTACGCTTTACAAAACATAAAAACAATTATTCAGACGAGCACATTACTTAAGTAGTTTGTAGATTGCTATCGACACGATAAGAAGATTTTTTCAAACCAATCATTTATTTGCATTCAAATATACCAAGGTAGTAATAAATCAAAAGACAATGTGATCTAAAGTTAGAAACCTGAAACTCATGCTCTGGGTGGAGCGGAAAGGGCGTGTCAGAATTTTACTGACTAAATCCCAAACGTCTTCCTTCATTGCCTGTGCACCAGAGGCCTCGTTATATATTTCGAACAACCCGTGGTAAGCAAATACCCTTTCTCCCTTTCTTCTTATAAACCAGTTAGATATACCTACCTAGATGATATTGAATTGTCAAGGCCGGTCGGTTACTCAGAAGATGAGGCTAATTACCTGTTCCAAAGCTCAGCATTAAAAGAATTACGAATCACAATTAGGTAAGTTAGAGATATTAATTCTTCTTATCCTTCGTCAGGTCTTATGTAGGTAATACTAGCTGACCCGGCAAACGTTGTTTTGCTATGTATAAGTATTTTTTTAGGAAACATTATTTTAGTTCAATAAAAATAATTATGATCAAATCAAATCAAATCAAATCATTTATTTCAAATAAACCAGTTACAGGCACTTTTGAATTGTCAGAAGGTCGGTCAGTCAATAAGATGAAGCTAGTCGCCCATTCCAAAGAGTAGGTACCTATGGAGAAGAACGGGCAAGAAACTCCATGGACACTCTTTTAAATTTTTAAGCTATTGTTACAAATATTTGATTACATCATTCATGTTGAAATCAACCGCGTGAGAACGATGCAGAAATATATTGTACGCTGGGAGCGTCCATTATGGAAAACATACAAAAATCAATTCAGAAATTAAAATACGCCGTGGCAGCTAAGAGATGACCAGTCCCCTCCGACGGCGTCCGTTCACGAACATGACGTATGGATCAGCATCATTCAGGTCAACCATATCGAAGGGAACCCAATGACCCAAAACACACGCCACCATCAGCGAGACATTTGAGTGAGCATGACATACTCTCAACAGCCAGAGCACAATTAAGTCAATAAAAAAGACTAACCCAACAAATAAATGCCTTACAGCACATTCGTACAATGTGCTCACACGTTTGCCATGCAATTATACAATACTAAGAAATTGAATCTACACAATGTTAAGATAGTTTTGTCCAAGGTTCAGCAGCTCCAACAGTGTTCCCGAATCTGTGGAAAGTTTAACTCCTGTGCAGCTGTACAAGTGCCGAACACCTCTGTCAGCGATACAATTCCGTAACGTACAATATGCTTGGCTACATAGTGTGTAATACAGGCTTTGAATAAATAACATAAACAATTACATATTAAAACTACAAGAGGAAAAATCAAAGAACAATCATTGTATAGAAATCGGACGCAGCTCAAGCCCAAGCCTTTTTGTCCTCAATATAATCCTTCACACTATAAAATGCTTTCTGACACAACTTACGTTTAATGAAGGATTTGAATTTATTCAGGCTCAGATCTTGAACCACCTCTGGAAGTCCATTGTAAAAATGTATACATTGGCATCTGAAAGAGCCACCTATTTTCTTGAGCCTTGTTGTAGGTACAATAAATTTGTGCCTGTTCCTAGTATTTATATCATGGACATCACTGTATTTTTTAAACAATTTTATATTTTTATGAGCATACAAAAGATTTTCATAAATATATTGAGACGGCACGGTCAGTACATTAATCTCTTTAAATTTTTCTCTGAGAGAGTGTCTCGGACTTAATTTATAAATTGCACGAACAGCTCGTTTCTGCAAAACAAATATTGTTTGAATATCCACATATAACCACAAACACCGCGACACAAGCATTTTATATATTAGATTGACGTTCAAAAAGTGCTGATTCTCAGCCTAATTTGGATAAATGACTTATGAATTTAATTTGCTTAGCAATGAATTTTCCTGACATTAAATTTTTAGTGATTTGCTTTTTTTTAAATAGTTCTCCTATCACTATAAGCACATTCATGTAGGCTCCCATGTTACACCTACCTAGGTACCTACATATTTTACTTTTCAAGGCGTGTGTTGAAAGATATTGCAAATACCTAAGATACCTAAGACGTATCTTCATGACTCACATAACGCTCCTAGGTGTACGAAAGTAGAGTCGGAAATTTCATATTCAATTACATAAAAAGTAACTATTATCGAATAGATCTCTCTGAATTCTGTAGACACACCGAGAGAACTGGGAATAACATAAGGGATATAGGCAGTAAGTATCTTGCTTTCGTTTCGATCTAAGTAAGAAATTTTCGAAGATGATTCTCGGTGGTAGGCCATAACACCGGCTGCCGGCAGAAGTTACCACTCACCAGACAAAGTCTTGCCGCCAAGCGATTCGTCGTGTTCCGGCATGATGTCTGGTGAAGCCGTACGGAGAGCGGGTCTAAGCAGTTGTGTTACGATGTGTGCCAGGTACGATGCCCCAAATGTTGTTGTGTCGGGAGTTTGGTCGTGAAGGGTCTCTAGATCAATCTCACTCTGGGTTTAAACATTCCATCACCTCGCTCAACTGCCGTCTTCCTTCCTATTCACTCAGTTTTTTGAGTTAATGGGCTTATTAAACTAGCGCGCTTTACCATCAACGATTGCATCACTGCTTACCATCAGGCGGGATTGCGATCAAGCACTAGTTTATATATATAATTATTTAAAAAAAAACTTCAATTGAAAGATGAATTATTTTCATTGATACCTATATTGTCCAATTCTACTGATAATATAAATTGTATGAGGATATATGTATGTATGGATGGATTCTTTGTAGATACTCTTTCAGGAAAAAACTAGTAAACGGATTTGGATAAAAATTGGCACATAAAGCGTTTATATACTTAACTAAGAATAACACATAGGATACTTAATGTAACTTACGCGGGTGAAGCCGCGGAACGCAGCAAGTGTTTAATATATTATTCACCTGCTCGTAGGTATAAGTACAAGCGGTTTATTACCCATGTGGAAAGTTCAGGTTTCACTCCAACATCAAAATTTTTAATGACTTTTTAATTAACCTAATTCACACTAGTGTAAAGTCGATATTTCGTTAAGAGGAAATAGCATCAATTGGAAATAAGGTAATGATTAAATATTGGCTTTTATATCTTCACCAAACTCAAAAACCTTCAACTCACGTCAAATATAATAATAACCTATTCATACATACATCTCGAACAATACGTCCTATTTCAGTCTATACTCTATACTCAACAACCAATTACAATAAATCGATCCACATCTATTGCCTTCAATTAGATAACTGCACAGCATAACAAATCACTAACAGTTCCATTACTTCAAGCATATTTGACAAACTGGCTTGATCGTTAGGACTGAAGGTCCGTAAATGGAGAGAGCAAGGGGCGTCGACCTGCCTTAAATCAGGCTGTCTGTGGCTGTTAGTTCGTTTGTGCGTTTGCAAGATGCAGCTGCACTTAACTCGGGCGTACAATATAATAGTGTGAATGTACTGACCTTGTATAGTCTGTGGTTGAGACGAACAAGGATAATGTTGAGTGTTGAGTTCCTTTCGCGGTTATTGAGGGAATTAGCGTGGACTTATCTAAATCTGCTGTTTGTGTTTGAGGACTGAGTTCTAGAGCCATACTCTTCAATCATTCATCATCATCAACCTTTTTTTATCATCCCACTGCTGGGCACAGGTCTCCTCTCATATAGAGAAGGATTGAGCGTAATCACCACTCTTGCTCAATGCAGATTGGCGATTTCAGACTTAAAGTCCAAGTTTCCTCAAGATGTTTTCCTTCACGTTTTTATCAGTCATTAGTGTCCAAGATTTACTTAGAAAGTACATATAACTTAGATAAGTTACATTGGTACTTGCCTGACCTGGAATCGAACCCGCACAATCATACTTGAGAGGCTGGTGTTTTAACCACTACGCCACCATGACTTGTTCAATCATTCATTTCACATTACTATATCAAACATAAACTTATATTAATCATACTGGAAGGAGGTTGGATACTCCTTAAAATTTGTATGTGGTACAAACTGTCAAAACTAGTTTCCCGCAAAACGTACAGCCTACTCCAAAAAAACTTTTTTCAATCAAAAGGCTTGCCGTAATCGTAAAATTTAATCCGTAAGAAGATAGAATACAATGCTTCTTACCTTTTTCAATCGACAAACAATTTTGTATTCTGTTCGAACGTTATAGAGTTGGTTTTTCCTTCAAACCGAGTCCAAAAGTCTGCCTTACTAAGCTATGTATAAAATTACGCTCATGCCGTTGCCAACCCTTGGTTATATTTTGTGATGGCGCTCAAGGGACAACTCAATACATAAGGAACCGGTCATGTGCGAATCGGGATTACGATAGGTCCCATATGTTATAAATATCATCGTTTAATATGTAGTAAAAAAGATATATTACCAAGAAGTTAAAGCTTCATACAAATCTCAACACAGAAATTGAATGAAAGTAGAAATATTCCTGAAAAAAAAAAACAAATTTTACTTTATTCTGTGATGTACTTTGTTTTTTTTTTCTGGATTGTGTCTGATTAAAATTTCTTGTACCTATTTTATTTTTCTAATTGACTCATTTAAATCCATACAGTTAAACCTCTCATGATAAATGCCAGACTGGCGGCACCGAAAGCAATGTGTCATGCATTATAAACGATTCGTCTATAAACTATTCGATAGATTTCACGTCAGGTAAAGCAGCTATTTTCGAGTCAATCCCTTATAGACAAACAGACAAAGACATTCGCAGACACTCTTCGGTGCCTTCTTGAATAACTTAACACGACCTACAGCGACAATTCTTAGAAGAAAATAAATTATTCAACAACATACGCTTAATCACATACGAAATGCATACAACTTTATTATAAACCTCAGAATTTATTTTTATAATTTCTTAATAACAAGTACGCACATCATAAAATACTAATTCAATTGTGTTTTTTCTTAGATTATTAGATAAACGTAATTACAGGTGCAAACGACAGGACATCAAGTTACTACAATGTGTCAGATTACTTTATTACGTTTTTAACTTTATCTTTAAATCATTAAGGCTTAAGGTTGATTGAGAATATTTCACAGTTACGGGTAGCTTGACTTATGCATTGAATGCATTTGGCTTCAGAGTATTTTATACGGTACTTAAACTTGTGAGATATTTAGTTCTTATGCTCAAGTGCAGTAGTCACAAAGTATTACGAAACTGTTCATGAGAAAACGTTACCTTCTGATGGGTACTGCCTATTGTAAACGATAGCCAGCCAATGAAATTAATCCATTATTAGCTAAATACTAAGTATTGAAATTCAACCAGAACAATTGCGATCTCTGTATACAAGCTCTGGAATAGGTAGGCATACCTTTACAGAATTTGAGGACTCATATTGTGAGTGAACTGTTTTTTAATAGGTGTAATTGAATTTCATTCCTGTATTTTCAAAACATGGCAGAATTTAAATGACTCCTTGTCTAATAAATCTACTACCATCTTAGTCACATGTTCCGCAAATATAGGAACTACGTAGTTCACACGTACATCTACGAAACTGAGGTACTCCTCCGAACAAATGAAGCAATTTTCAGTAAAACAGTCGTCAAAGTCACGTCGTAAATAAGACGAACAACAAACACATGACGTTATTTCTGTTTTAATTTTAACTATGATGAAGTTCTTCTCGTTCAATAAGGTTTAAGGCACAATGGTTGTTTTCATTGAATGCGGTTTGCGTAAAAGCGTCTTTTGTTTTTTCTCCCACTGGAACCAATGATTGGTCTTTACTGACCACAATTATTGTTACTAGATATCTGGAATTATCACAATTTGTGACTGAAAACAGGGAAATTCTATTAAATTTTGTGGTTCAAAACTTTAGAAAGCTGTAATTCAAGCATTATTGCGTATCAATAGTGTTAAATTTATCATATTGTCGCTTTAACAAACCAACAAATATCTCTAAACCACCAACTTTAAACTATACACTTACAAATTCTATAACATTCTCCTTACATCCTAAGCTTGCCAAATAAACTAGTTTTAATGCACAAACTCTCCCAATATTAACCAGAAACGCATATTAAATTTCAAAACATCAAAGACTGAAACAAGAACATAGGGAAAGCGTTATACCGCGTCCTATATTTTATTGATCTCTGTATCCTAAGTACATTACACTGTTGCAAATGAATACATTACCTAACTAATTTAACCTTTATAATTATGCAAATACGTGCCTATATACCTGACAGGTACCTGATCAGTGGCAACGTAACAATATTATGTATATCTACAGTCTACACCATTCTTATTGTAGGTATTACTGTTTATTTTATTTGCTTACATATGCATATACGCAAATAAAACACTTTAGAATGCTTGTAGGTATGCACCTACAAGCATTCTAAAGTGTTGATCGCTTGTCTTAGCTGCTTCTTCTATTCGATTTACCGGTAATTTTATAACAGTGATTATGCGAAATTTTCCCGTCATGTTGGTAATACCAATGATAAATTTAAACTGTAGCCGACATAGGTTGTATGCGACATTTGGTTCTCGCATCCAATTCAAGTATCTCTGAGTAGGTTCAACAGCAATCTGTAGAATAAATTTACATTGAGACTCGGTATGTAGTTTTAATTAATTTCCTGGTAAGCAGTAAATAACTGATAATGTCGTGTTTTAGAAAACTAATTAAGTTTGCACCACAAGAAAAAAGGTAGAAAACGTAAAAAAGGCACCATGGTCCAACTTACCAGATCGACCAACACAATATCTGTGCTGCGGTCAAAGTGGTCAATTTAGTGTAGGTACTAGTCTGTACGCATGTATGTATGTCGGACTGCGGTCTATCTATCGTAATATTTACACAATATTGTCAGTTTGTTGCAAGCAGGTGAGCTCCAAGGCTTAGAACTTGTTCCACTCATAGATTCCACGTCAAACGCGTCGACACGTTTAATATTATCATGTTTAATTTATGTTCAAAGAATACTAATTTGTTTCTCATTTGAATTTAATTGCTGTTTGATTAATTATGGTGTATCCTTACACCTACATCCTTTGCGAAAACGTTTTATAGGTGAATAGATAGCTACTTACAAGGTATTTGATTATACATCCACCTATTAAATTTTATTTTATTTAAAAAAGGTTACTTTAGAAGCTTAAAAAGCTTTTAAGGTTTCAATCAAAAGCTTTTTTTAATACGTTTTACAATATTTTATACACTTTAACTTTAATGTAAGACGATGCTCCAGAACAGATTTTAAATGGAGGAACAGGGGAGATTCTTGCACGGAAGATATCGAACTTTAGCCAAAATCAGCAGTTAGACTGGTAAAGCGGACCCCAGACTCTAAAGTTGAAAAGCTTCGGATGCGACTGGGATTAACGCTGAGATGATGATGATGAGGGGAGATTCTTGCACATTCTTTGTCGACTTATCAACCAAAGATAAAAAAGAATAAATCTAAACCATAACCAATCAATTCTTATTTGTTTTAAATGTTAAAGATCAAAAGTGCCCTACACGTACTAGAAATCAATACTTAATTAACATAGCACTGAACATTTTCTTGCAACGATTTTCCTGACAATTGATCATACATGAATTACCTTCTTACATACATATAAGTCAATTATAAAATTGTACTGTAATTATTGAAGGAGTTATGCCATGGCAATTGAGCACCTAATGAAATGAAGAATTGGCTTCTGTTTTCTTATTAATTCATCGCCTTTGTAATCAACAATCTGTCGGCTTCTATTGATCTTCATTGATTGAAGTGAAGATACTTTTGTAATGAATTAGGCCGGACCCCACCAATGAAACTGAACGTGCGCTGAACTGAACTTTGAGCGGTTTTCTACTACATATACTTACCTATATCGCACTAGCGCGCTAGTGTGCCGGCCGCCAGCGACTTTGTTCGCGTTAAGCTAGCTATGCTCCGCTCCTATTGGTCATAGCGTAATGTTTTATAGCCTAAAGCCTTCCTGGATTAATGGGCTATCCAACGCAAAAAGAATTTTGCGTTCAAACAAACAAACAAACTCTTCAGCTTTATATATTAGTATAGATTATTCACGGTTTCAACAATGAAACTGAAAGTTCAGCTATTCGATTCTATATAAATCTGATCGTGAAAGTTGCTCATCGTTGAGAGTGTGGCTACCATGAGTTTTCATTACGAAGACTCGATCATCGATATCGAGCGCGTTTGACTCATCGATTGGCCCGCTTCAAGGTTGTAAGAACTCTCAACCAATGAGAGCGCCAAACGCGATCGATGCGTATGATCGAGTCTCGTAATGAAAACTCATGGTAACCACACTGCTCCATCAATCCAGGACTGAGCTGTCAATAGTGTCAAACCCTAGCATTAATTGGAATAATACTTAGTTCACTTCACGCTCACTTCACCTGAGTTTTCCCTGTTGTTCAAGTGCTGTCAATATTTGACAACATTAATGATATTGACAGCTTTTGAACGCATCATATAGGTACCCTGTCCATTGGGCTAACCGTCTTTACAGCTGTCTGAGAACGTAGGTAACTAGGTATTCCAGATTACGTAAAAGTTTACAATAAAAAGCGTAATAAAATAAATATACTACCTTATCTTATTGAATTATCTTATTTATGGCTTCTTACAGACATCACAACAACATATGTTTCAATCAATGTATTGTGTGTCGCTAGAATCACTACCTCTTTCATCAGTCCAAAAAAAACCGTTTACCGAATTGACAGGATACATTATAAGTCTAACATTAGGCATTCGACAAACGGCTAATAATTCGATAGTTAATGGTCATTTATCGAATGCCCAAAACCGTATCAAATATTAGTTTAAAGCACCAAATTGCCCAATTCCACGTATTGTGTTCTTATCAATTGATCAGATCTCCCCTACATACATAACACACCTACATAATGGCATGTTTTTTAGTACTTAGTTAACAGTCAGTTAGTCGGGATGAATAATAGTGACGTCAGAGAAGGCGCGCCGCCCCTGGATCAAAGATCGTTTCGCTTGAACACACCACTGTGTGTGTGTGCGCAACTGGCATAGGGATGTCGCTAAACAAAAAATATCGAATGCCTAATTAAGAGTGAAATATGGAACGGAATTATATTCACTTCATAAGTTGCAATTTCCAGAATTTTGGGTTTCCGGTAAAATAAATTATTTTCCAACGATTAAGTAGGTATAAGACTTAATAAAAATTCGTGTCGACCGAAATTATTTTATTGATAAAGACCCAAATACTTACTTAAACTCAATAAATTTGTGATTACAATTTAATTTGTGTGACTTTTTTTCTGTGACAAACCAGCGCTTGACCGCAATTCCGCCCGATGGCAAGCAGTGATGCAATCGCTGATGGTAAAGCGCGCCAGTTTAATAAGCCCATTCACTCAAAAAAGTGAGTGAATAGGAAGGAAGACGGCAGATGAGCGTGGTGATGCAAATTAACCCAGAAGGAGATTCATCTGGAGACCTTCCACGACTAAACTCCCGACACAACAACATTTGGTGCATCGTACCCGGCACACATCGAAACACAACTGCTCAGACCTGTCCTCCGTACGGCTTCACCAGACATCATGCCGGAACACGACGAATCGCTTAGTGGCAAGACTTTGTCTGGTGGGTGGTAACTTCTGCCGGCAGCCGATGTTATAGCCTATCATCGAGTAAAACTTTTTGTAGATGCTATCGCTTTCTTACCTACAATTCAAGTAAAATGTAACCCTTAAGTGTTCCCCGTTATTTTATAACAGCAGAATTCCACAGTTTTGGACTTGTATCTTATCCACCGAAAACTTATGATATGTTGTTAAAGACAAAGTTTCACGAAGCCAGAGATAGGGAAAATATGTTCGCAACTTCCCCCTCCGTTGTTTTCCTTGCTTCAATGACATGCTATACAACTTTCCTAGACACTCAAAGTCTCTAAGTAGGTCTGAGTTCAGTTCTACATACCTACCTACATTTACATAAAATTTTAAACGATTTTTGTTCAACACTAACTATGGAAAATTTATTTGAAAAATCATGCAGGCAAAGGGCACATTTTCCCGTCTTGTTAGGAGACACACCCAGATACTGGTTACGATAATAAGTACCCGATTCTGTGATTTTTGTGATACTAGTTACAAAAATAAGGCCGCGATTCTGAGACACATGCCACGCATACCTACCATAACATTTGTACCACATAAACTAAATCAGTTAGAAACTATGGAATCGACGATTCTAATCTACTAACTTCTGCCGCTTGAGATTTCTTGTTCCTGTTCTGTCCGCGCCATTATTTTTTTTCCACATAACATTTGTTCTGGGTTCTTTTTATTGTTTTTGCATGCTTCCTAAAGGTCCAGGCGTGATTTCAAGTAGGTATAGTATAGATAGATAGCCAGCAAGTCTAGTATAGATAGGTAGATAGGTCTTTCTCGAAAATTGGACTGGTCATTTCAGAGATTAATGCGTCAAGCAAACAAAAACACAAACAAATTCTACAGCTATAATAATAGCAATAATAGATATATGTACCTACCTATATTTAAATTCGAAACGATATTTAATTCTGGTCACGACATTTATCGACGTTTTTCGGATACCTTATACGGAGTTGGTCAGCCCTACGGTAAAGGCAATGTCCTACGCGAGGCACAGAACAACATTGTGATGATTTAGCAGTCACTCACAATGAGTGAAAATAGTTCTTTCCGACACGACCAAGTGTAATATGTACTTGCACTCAACATTCGCATTACTTGACTTATAAATCACTTGAGCTTTGCTGTACCTAGTTCATTCCATTAGATACAAGAGCCAGTAAACATTTCGCTATTTAAATCAAAGCCTATAAATTACGTACTTACCTAATTAAGCGAAAATAGTGTCAATAGGCGCTTCTGTTAACACAAATGAAACGCTCCTGTTCTAATTTAAAACATGTTACGTTGATCTAATTGTCTGTTTACTAACGGAGTTATACGACCTCTTAAAATGGACCTCTGAAACAATAATACCGAAACTAAAATATTTTATAAGTATAGGTATGGTTATAGTGTTGTTGTCTTTTAACTACGATAGTGCGTGCCATCTATCGATCATCGTATCATTTCGTCATAGGACGTTCGTCACTAATTGCAAGAAAAGCATCGATAATATCGTTATTCAGATACGGTATAGATAATAACAATATACCTATGCAAGGAAATCGATTGTCACGCATAGTTATTTAAAATAATTTTATCATGCGATATGGAAACGTTGTTTTAATTTGGTCGTTAAACTTTTGGTAAACATTTTTAATCGATACTTTAGTGTACCGTACTGTGTGTTGTTTTGATAATCATTATGATTATATACGTAATAATACCTACCTACCTTTTTATAGTCATGATGAAATACCTAAGACCGTAAGACTTCCTCAGCTACAATTAGATCAAAGGAAGATTTCGCATGTAGGTATTCAAAACAGCACTCCGCATCTAGAACTGAGCGATTAAAGCGCAGGAAACTGCACATCACAATACTACAAAACGTCAAACATCGATCCGGTAACAATAGGAGAGAGTCTACATTTGAATTTCGAACACGAACTATTTTAAGATGGCGTCCCGAACGCTCACGAAAGTTTACGACGATTCGCGAATTACGAGCCAATAAAGTGCGGTGTCGCCGACACGCCGCTACAGCCCTTAAAGCTTTTAATGTTCGTTTAATTGATATAAGCTATACTTAATAATGCTATCGATTTCTTTTACAGTCAGCTTTATACCCAGCTTTTAATTATATGATCCAGTTTTATCTCCAAATTATTTACACATACTTGCATCACTCAAACGGGCTATAAACATAATTCCGTCTCGCGTCAAGCACCTCAGTAACGTAACGCGTTTCGCAGTCAATATTTTCCCCACCTCAGCTAACTGCGTTGCTTCCACAAATCTGAGACACTGACCAAGTCTTACTTGTTCCATAAATAACGCTCATACTGGACAAAATTTCTGTTATAATTCACAATCAGACCTTTAAAACCTCGATACGACGGGTGGGCATTAATCAAATACATGGAACGGGTTTGTACAAAGGCGGGCAAGTTAAATAAAATAATAAATAAGCTGCATTCCGTGAGATTTATTTCGAAGAAAAAAGGCAGGGTAAGAGCCGGGTCATGTCGCAGTATGTTTATTGTCCGCGCCGGTGTCGGCCCACAATGTACGGCTCTAATTAATGCTATACCTCGCTCTCAGAGATATATCGGGTCCATGCCAGTGTCTTTTTAACTCACGATCCTCTTTTTCTAATCTCAAGATTAGGTACTAACAATTTATTATCAAAAGCCACAAATAAAACATTAAAAATATCCTTTTTTATTCCATATAGAGTTATCAGATCAGATGCCAATTACAGAAAAACAATGCAAATGAAGTTGAGTTACTATGTCCTATGAAGTATTTGTTGAATTGTTATCTCCTATCATGGGAACATTCGGTGGTTCCCAAGTTGCCATTAAAAAAGATGAGCTCTTACAGGTACAATACGTTGCGATAGTCAAACCTCTTCCCGACTACAATACTGTAGAGAATAATGGAAGCCAGCTGACGGGAGGTGCCTTAACGTTCGTCGTCATGGCAACCGTACGAAGGGTGAACCTGCCTAACATATCACCGACCCCGACAAAAAACGGTCACACTCACCCTCCTGATATCTGATTTTGGACTCTACCCCATAAAGCAGAAGGATCCTTTAACGCATCATCGGACATCACTTACGGCCTTTCTCTGTAGTAGTAGTTATTGGGATACGTGTATTGTGTTTTGGGTTCCATCTTTGCTTTTTAAAATTAGAATGTCTATCGCTCTCTCACTCTTTCGTTTAAGCATTATCTATCCTTGCTCGTCTAACCACACTTGTATAATTATTCCATTGTCTGTTTATGACATTTTAAACAGTTTTTAAGTTTTTGTTGAAATAAGCACGAACCATAAATGTTATTGCGGCAGTAAAAATGCAGTTTCGGTAATTTATTGCTCATGTAAACGTGGTATCAGACTTTCGGGCGAGTCTCTTGATTTATTAAGTTGCTGCATATTTTTACTTTGTAATGAGCAAAGTGAAAAAGTAGAATAATATTTTATTATTTTATCACTGAACATAAATTCACATTGTTACTTAAAATATTGGGTTACTTACTTCGTGCCCTCGTAATGTAGGTACCTACTTATTAAATATTTAAAAGGCTTATTACTTTCATTTAAGCTTACTACGAATCAATTCCAAATTTACATTTTAATTAAACCGTATCGCTTGTGTGCTGATTAAGAAAATACTGTAATTATATCGTCATTGGTATTTAAGAACACACTCAATCCAAAAAGTACATTTTTAATAAGAAAATATAATGTAATAACAGTGGGAGGGAAACAAATAAAAAAGAACATATTTTTTACAAAAATCATAGGACATTAAAACAACGTCTAACGATGATAATTCTTGAATAATTACTTAATTAAGTTACAACTCAGGTCGCCTTACTAAATTCAACGTGCAACAATTTAAAGTGTTTGTACACCAATTAAAATAACCCATTAGCTAGGTATATCGTATCTGTGTTCTTTAAAAACGATCAGGTAACTGAGGCCAGCCTACACGGCCGAGAATTCCAAGACACTGTTGGCCCGCTATCAATTTTATACACGGTGGGAAGGCTATTTATCTTACCTTATTTATTGGCTAACTCGAAAACCAGTCTTGGGACCCGATCGCTTTGTGGAACTCGGTATTTAGGGGAGACAGGGGCTGGTAGTGACAGGGGTAGGTAGTTACAGGAACAATGGTGGCTAAACAAAGAATGCTATATTAATGCTATAAAGAGACAAATGATCACGCCATCACCGGCCAGCATATCGCGCTGACTAGTGGCGCCAGCGCGTTTGTGAGACTAGGACGTACAAGAGACCATCAAAATCGCAGGATAGTAACATTTTATTTTTTTCTTAATATTGGTCTAGAAACTCTCCTACTTAAAATTCGATAGATGTGTTTTGTTATTCACAGGGCCTAATCCTTTCTGTTTACAATAAATTTATATTTATACAGAAAAACTCATTTGTGTTTTTACTACATGACCTTGAAAGATCAGTTTTGGTGTCGGGGCTAAAAGTGACAATTACTCGGGGCAGCTTGTGACATGTCACAACCTACCCCATAGAGCATTTAATAAAACGAATGTTAGAACTTTTTTGCTAAATTGGCTGAAGTATTGTACAGATATAAAATATCTTTATCAACCATCTGAAATGTAGACGAGACATGTATCACAACGGTGCAGAACTCCTAAATCAGCTATTTTAACAGATACGCCTAATAAAAAATTCATTGGCCGAAGATCAGAGATAGAAAAAAGAAAAGAAGAAAGAAAGAAGCTGATGAAGAATAGGTACAGACTGTTCTTTGTACGAAATGGTCACAATATGTAAAATGTGCCAAAGAAAATATATATATATATACGATAATATCCTATCTCTGTTTAAATTGCGAAAGCGATTGACTGTTTAAATTTTTAGGATCTAATTGTTTAAAACAATCATTTATTTGTTTTTTGCTCCTGTAATGAGGCATACCTAATTGGAAGTTACCTATATATTTATTTAGTTTTTGATTAAGAAGTTTCTGTTAGATGCATATGATTAAAATAATTATTTACAGTTAGAAAATACTTTAATTCTGTTATAATGAGACAAAAGACTGCTCTTTAAAGACATTCTAACTAATTTATTAAAATAAGGATAAAAAACTACTATTACTCTTAATAAAAAATATTTTATAACCTTTGATTTTCATTGTAACATTTTGCCCCTTATAGTGTAACAACCTGCCCCTAGCACGGGGCTAAAAGTTACACGTCTCTTTTTCCAGAATAAATTAATTTATATCATTATTAATAGCTTGACACGTAAAATTTATTTTTAATATATAACTCGAATAGTTACTTAATCAAAATAACCTCGATTTACGCAAAAAAATCGAATATACTCAAAATTATGGCAAAATATAAAAAAAATGTCACAACCAGCCCCTGTCTCCCCTACCTGTCTATGTATACTCGACTTTACGAACGAGTATGTTGGAGGAGAATTAATTATAATACCTGAGAATTCGCTGTTTGTGAATTCTTATGTATTATAATTAAAGTTAAATGAACCGTAAAGTCTCAAAAGTGTTACGTATGAGGTTTTTTACGATGCTGAAGGGCAAACTTTCACAATTTCTAAGAAGGCATCTTCTACAGGAACAAAATAAAGGGACACCTTACAAAGCATTAGAAAGTTGCGTAACCCTTTACGCATCCCTGACTTTTTTGTAGCGATTTCTTTTAAAAAAGGACACTATTGTTCGCGGACCGTTTGCTTCTAACCCTTTCCGTTACTTTTTTGCTTCTTGGCGATATTGTTTTTACTTATTTTTATTGTAAGCACAACCTTACGGGATTGCAGAACCAGTATCTTTCGATACTCGTGAGGGCTGAGCTCCCTCGGCGCTCTGTGATTAATTCTCATTGAGGTTGGTCTCAGTAGCGGATAACTCTAAAATTAACTTTACTACGCTATAAAATATTAATGAGCCATTAAAATCTAAAATGGTATAAAAGTGAAATTTTATGGTTTCTCTCGATGCCTTTCGCGAATCGAAGCTTTTGGAACGTGGTATATGATGCTATAAATCGATTTTAAAAACTCCAATTTAACCGTTACAAATAATTTATTTTAGATTAACCTTGATTTTTTACCGCAATATATCGTGAATTTGTTAATAAAACTGAATGCCTAATAATATTTTTCTGTTTGTTTCCAGGACCAAACGGATGTCCACGGAGGCGGGGCCGACAGACCTACACGAGGTTCCAAACGCTAGAACTAGAAAAGGAATTCCACTTCAACCACTATCTGACACGCCGACGCAGGATAGAGATCGCACACGCACTCTGCCTCACAGAGAGACAGATCAAAATATGGTTCCAGAATCGACGCATGAAGCTAAAGAAGGAGCTGCGAGCCGTGAAGGAAATCAATGAGCAGGCTCGCAGAGACAGGGAAGAGCAGGAGCGAATGAAGCAGCAACAGCAAGAGAAGCAAGCCAAGCTGGAGAGCCAGCACCACGGCCACCACGTGACCCACCACCATGACCCGATGAAGATGCCCATCGACAAAGGCTCCAACGACCTACTCAAAGTGAACAAGGTCCCTACGTAAGGTGTCCGCGACGCCCTATAGGAAATCTTGACTGATTCTGTATCATATAGTGTGAGAGGAAGTGTTACGTCCAAACGGACCTGCGGGCGTTAGTCGATTCGTATCCACTAGTTTTATGTTTTCGCGTCGGAGTCGCCCTCGTTATGGAGAGCGTGTCCCGGTTTATGTAATAATGTTCCTTTAGTGCGAAGGACTTGCCTCGGTGTCGTTCGCTGGGTGGACTGACTGGTGATGTGCTTTAAGCATTTATTTTGTTGCCATAACCACACCTTGTATTGCAATAATATTTTACTAAAATATACAAAAACGTGTTAGAATCGCTCTAAGGTTTAAATAGGAACCCGAGTGAACTTCGGTATTGTTAGTTAAGATTTTAAATCTGTGAATCTCATAGTATTTATTGCTACCACTTACTCTTAATCCATTATGTTATATTTTTTATTAATAGATATTATATTATGTACATTTTGATGTATATTTTATTATTTGTCCGCTGTTAGCGGACTGGTTATGTTTTGATGGTCACATATTTTTTATGATTGTAAAATTTGTTGTATTTTATCAATTGATTTGAAAAGATTTACTTCTTTATTTTTCTTTTTGACCAGATTGTGATTCACTTCAGTTATTTAAGTCCATAAATTGTTGTTTGGTTTGATCCATTGATTTCTATAGAATAATAATAACGACAAATATTAAAATACCTGCATAGTTAATTCCATAAGAACTTAAAATGTATATTTATAACAAAATACGTATGGAAGTACAATTGCAAATAGGTCTTCGTCGTGACGAGCGTTGTGTTTTATATTTTTCGTCTTCAATAATTAATAAATATTTAAATGTAGACGGTATTTTTTGATAATTCTAGTTGAAAATACCATGTCCATGAACTAAATAGCAAACGAGCAAAACGAACAAGATTATGGAGCAGTATTGCATATGGCGTGTTGTCCATACATCCCGAGTCATCTGATGTTCAAAATTATATACGTAACGATGATACATATAATAAATTACAATAATGTGACTAAATATAAATTTTACACTTAATATTAAAAGTTGAGTAGTTTAAGTGTATTATACATAGGTAAATAGGTTTGACTTTGTATGAAGTATTGCTAAGACTAGGTACCTACAAATTAAAACAATGTACGGCGGATTAGTCAGTGGTCGCGCTTTAGCAGGCGAAGTCTTGACGTCATTAAGTTCCTTTTTGCAACGAAAGTCAAAAGACACCGTATTTCGAGTGAGAAACGGTGGCGAAATTATGTTTCCTGCAATTTTACGCAGCCATATGCACATTTGAATTTTCCAGCTCAGTAATTTCATACATAAAATGCCTACAAACGGTATTACTAAATGGAGCTCGGATGAAACTCAAAAATATACACCGTTCTTTCGCGAAAACGTGAGCTTATTTAACATGGCTGGTTTGAAATAATTCCACACACCATATTCGCTTACAATTCCACGTTGTGCCAAAATACATAATTAAAATAATTTATTGACACGTACTTTCAATTATTTGTTCCGCGTTCAACAAACCAGTTTTGGAAATTCTTCATTCTTTCAACTATACGTAATAACTGAGCAAAAAATTAGAATTTTAAAAACTTAGTCTTGATAGTCACCATTATACGTAAATTAATGTCAGGGTAGAAATAAAAAGATAAAATTAATAGATACTTAACTGTATTAAAATTGGAGTCTTTGCTTAATTTTTATAAAAATCACCCTCTCAATATCTGTCCAGTGTGTTATTCGGAACATATTATATCTGTAGGCTCTGAATATGAGCAACATGAAATTGTATGTCGTGATATCATTAGGAAAGATTTAAGTCTACGCCGCGTCGGTAGATATAAAAATAAAAACTCGTAATATTTTCACGATTCATAAATTAATATAAATTTAATTACGAGTCACAAATTTAAAACGAACGTCATTGAGAAAAAATCGAGATTACCTACGTAATTAATTTGTAGTTGTCAAAATGGACAGGAGACACTCAAGTGTGGTGATTCAAATCATATATTAAAAGATACAAATTTTCTACTTGCTAAAATAAAGGAAAATGTAATTAGGTATAGAATATCCGTCAAAAAATCTGTAATAATTTTCATTACACTTCATGTTTTGATTACAAAAAAAGTACAGTGAATTACTAAAATGGTCACCAGAATTCTACAAAATAAATATTACCCCCATTCGGTCCAATTTCGACGACTTCTCTACATTGATTGTTAGTAACTGCTAAAACGTTTTGAATGTCGTGCACGTAAAGCAATGAATACGTAGTTAGAATATGAGAGTTTTATTGATTTCCATTAAATATACCCTAGTACGAGTGCAATAACTTCAACCCACATTATTTCATTAAATTCGTAGTCCCCTTAAGATTACGTACATAATAAGGTTGTCGTTAGTAATATAACTTTATCCCATCTTATTTTTAAATATACTTATATAAAAAATCGAGAATAAAAAATCGAACAAAATGTACTTAAGTAATCTCGAGTTAAGTAGGCTTTATAAATTATAAAACGCATAGTTATTAAAATATCGTAGAAACTTGTAAAAGTTAAGCGTAAATCCGATGGTTAGTAATTGAATTAAAAAAAAAACGCTTAAAATTATTTAGTATTGTTCGTAGATGGTCATTTGGAAGGTGAATGGTAAAAGCTTCTTTGTAAAGGGACGTACACACTGCAAATGAAACGAGGTTGATCTTACATAATTACACTATGTGTGTATACGAGTTAAATTGTTATTACTGCATTTGTGAACTAAGATAGTTGTTTTATCGGTTTTCGGTTATTGTTTGGGACTGTGCATATATGCGATAGATTTCGAAGTATCAAGCATCTTCCTCTGAACTATTCATTAAGTTTCGTGTATAACAATAGGTAAATCTTGTAACATAGTAAAGATATTCGTGTGTAGTACGTCCGATGATTAATGTCAATGGTTTCTGTCTCGTAAAGAACTGTAATCCACAGTGAAACAATGAGCAATTTGCTAAATAGATTATATATGTCCTCCATCCACAATGCTGTCTTGCCATTACTAGTGTTTTGTAGACTGTAGGTATCTATATACCTAACCGAACATTATATATCAATATTAATATTAATTAATATAACTTTTCTTACTAGGTTATTACGTTTTTTCCCAGTTTTATTCCAAATTTGTCACTTTTTACTTCGTTTCGTCGTATGTTCTGTTAGTTTTAATCTTTGTTGCGTTGTCCATGTTATAGTATTTCCATTTTTTATGTTCTTTTAACATTATGATAACAAGACTTCCGTTTATTAATTATTATCCTGAAAAAACGATCAATTTTTATCTTTAATATAAATGTAGCTATGTATCTATGTACCTATATCTATATTTTTGAATATAGTTATTAAATCGTCTTAAAGTTAAGTAATTGTAAATAGTCGTGCAAGTTTTATGTGGCGTATTATTTTTTGTTTATATTTTTTTTGTTTTATGTTATGTATTTATGTATTGAGATATGTCGTATGCCTGTGCAATTTGACCATGTTATGGGACATCAGATACCTTTTGAGCACCATTGTGCGCAGGGTTCAAGATTCTTTGGTCTTTTCGACATGGTTGTGATTCGTCCACGACTGTTACGAGAAGGTCTGATTAAATTGGCTTGTGTGGAAGTTGTTTCATGTCTAATATACCTTGAACTTTAAGTAATCTGGTGGTTTAAGCTAACGTGGTCAAGTGTGAGCTGTTGGTACGATACAAAGTGACTGTATCGTGTTATATAAGCAAATAGTTGGGTGATTGTATATGAAGCCCGCATTCAATATTGTAATATTAATTTCAAAAATTCAAGAGAATAAAGAGTTAATAAAAGTATGGATTTTTGATTTTTGTTGTTTAGATACCCTTCAGTTAGGCCTTTGATACTTATGGATTATGAAATTAAATTACAAAAATGAAATACGTAATAACATTTTAAAGTAGACATGTAATTCTATGACCGATATTTATTGTATAAGTAATATAAATATTACAAAATGTGAAATATTCCTTTTATTCTGAAAAAATACCTGTCCCACTTTATGATATTTTTCATATTGAATCACAGAAAGAGAAATTACTTGCAGCATTAAGCTAAGCCTTTCAATGATAGCTAAAAACAACCTAGAAATACATAATACGGACTTCTCCAATTATATCCTACATAAAATTATAAACTTGAAGGTTTATTCCAACTTATGTTTGACACTCTTTCACACAAAAACTACTAAACCGATTTGGATGAAATTTCCCACACAGATGGTTTATCATCATCATCAACCTTTTTATCGTCCCACTGCTAGGTACAAGTCTCCTCTCATACAGAGAAGGATTGAGCGTAATCACCACGCTTGCTCAATGCGGGTTGGCGATTTCAGACTTTTAAAGTCCAGGTTTCCTCAAGATGTTTTCGTTCACCTTCTGTCATTGGTGTCCAAGATATACTTAGAAAGTACATATAACTTTAGAAAAGTTAAATTGGTACTTGCCTGACCTGGAATCGAACCCGCGCACTCATACTTGAGAGGCTGGTGTTTTAACCACTAGGCCACCACGACTTCAAATGGTTTCTTTAGATGGTTTATAACCTGGATTAAAATATAGTATATTTTTTACTCCGATATTCCCACTGAATTGCAACTTATTCTGGGAGAAGCCGCTTTGCACTTCTAATAAGAGAGAGTCATTCATCGTCATCATAGCCGAAAGACGTCCACTGCTGCACATAGGCCTCCCCCAAGGATCTCCACGACGACTGATCCTGCGCCTCCCGTATCCAGCGGATTCCTGCGACCTTCACCAGGTCGTTGGTCCACCTTGTCGGTGGCCTACCCACGCTGCGTCTTCCGGTGCGTGGTCGCCACTCGAGAACCCGTCGGCCCCACCGGGAATCGGTCCTACGGGCAATGTGTCCCGGCCCACTGCCGCTTTAGTGGTGCAATTCTTCGGGCTATGTCAGTTACTCTCGTTCTTCTGCGGATCTCCTCATTCCTGATTTGATCACGCAGTGAAACCCCAAGCATAGCCCTCTCCATCAGTCTCAAGACAATTCCAGTGTGTGTTGCCCGTGATAACTTATGGAACTGAGAGGTGGTCGCTAATAATGGGCCTTAGGTATAAGAAAGCTCAAGGTCGCTCAAATAGAGAGTAAAATAATATTAGTATACCTACATATGTATAATCAAATATAATATACCTTTAAAACCGCGACTGACAATGGTGGGCCGTGGTAATCCAATCCTTCTTTATTAGCTTCAATAAGTCTTTATTAATATGCTGAAACTGAGTTGCTGCTATGCTGATTTAAAATAGGACATATCTATATAAATCAGCGAACAGCATAAAGTAAATTATGTAATATATATGCTAAAGTTCGAAGCTACTGAAGGCGCTAAACTTGTAGCCATGGAATCAAGCATCCTTGGATAAATTTCCAGAATGTTCCAATTACCCAACTACCTAACTTATTACGGTATAGCTTTTTAGAATCACTATATAAAAGTGCGTTGTATGATTTCCATTTATTGACGCTGAGTTAGGAGTTTGAAATAGAATAATGAGGCTTTATAAGCATTCATTTAGGTGTCATCTGCAAATGAACATTGGCGTTCGTTTTTTTAGAATGATAAATGATAAAATAAACACCTTAAAAGGTCTCTGAAAATTAATAAGTTACCGTCAGAAAGACTAGACCAAAAAATCTAATCTAGATGTTTATATGTGTTTTGAAAACACTAAAACGGTACAAAGTGTGTTAAATTTCTACGCAATCGAATTTATAAATCGTCGTCCGATCGTAGAAATGGGTATATCGTGATAAGTACTGGGTATTCTACAGTATGCTGCCGTTTCCTGATTGGGCCACCTAACATCCCATGCGCCATATCGTTCAACGCTTAGTGTTTGACGATTTTCCAACGATACTTGAGCACCCGTAAAAAGCATAACCCGGTCATTACTAAGTACTACGCAGTCGAGTAAAATGATTCCTATTCGACTTATTCTTACTCGAATATTTCCTATTTTAGAGCTCAGACTCCAAAGCTGACAAAGCTTCGGATGCGACTGGGATTAACGCTGAGATGACGATGATTTAGCCGAACAAACATCGCCAGCCGTTGCCACGATACCGCTCGCTTCGCTCTCTCATTTCGTGTGTTGGTCACAATTCTAACGGGTTAGGTTAGCCTAACCCGTTTTGTCGGGGTCCCACTAGTGGTGTGAAGTAAGTACAAATCTTTGTTATTGGCTCAATAATCCGATCGGAATATCGACGAATGGGTTGCTTTCGTCGAGCCGCCCGACTTTTGTTCAGGCGTATCGTGATGTAACCGAACAAATCGTATCTCGAAATTACCAGGCAAATCATACGGCCATTTCTTCGATCAGACCATGACACATACCTCCTTCTAGTAGTTCAATTTAAAAGGATATACATAATATGTACCTAAGTATGTGATGTACGTCAATAAACTTCAAACTAGGTACACTAAGAACTTAGAATTAGTTTGAGTTGAAAAGACAAGACGGTTTTACAGAAACTTAATTTGATTCAGAGCAGGCCTTTGACAATGTGTGCAACGATTGTAAGCTCATCAAAGATTTCTTGCATTTATTATTTATTTATTTTTATAAATGATGTATATATGAAATGAATAATAACACACGTCACGTCTTTCTGAGAAAACGCATTTCATGTAATGAAATATAACAATTTTTTTTTTTTTTGTTTCCGCAAGGCTACACTTTAGGACCTAGAAGTATTCCAGTACTAATATGAAAGTTACAAATTCATCATCATCTCTCCATGATGAAAGTTACAAATTGTGGTATACCTAAATATCTTAATTCTCAGATATGACTGGCTATGATCACTGATACTAAAAAGAACGTTTTTTTATGGCTACAAGTAAAATACATACCCATAAACATTGATATAATATTAAACTAAGGTAGATACGTCACTAGCGCACTGAAAATGAAGCGTACAAAAGGAGGTAAGTCCAGCAAGTCGCTTTAGTTTTCGTCGATTCTATTTAAGCGCAAACGACAAACACTAGCCATCTTTTTCTTCTCTATGCTTTAGATTGCGCCCCATCTCACTCACACTGTGCCAACGTGTGAAATGTACGCAGAATTAAAAAATTGCATGTGTGTGCTGCTGGTCTGATCGGCACATTTATTTTGGTTAATTTGTTAGAGCATATCATATCTGTTTAATATTATATCAATGCCCATAAATCAAAGTTGAGAAAAAGCGTCCTACCATTAATTACATTTTTAACATTTTTGAAGAAGAGTATTTATACTATTTATTGATTTCACAGGAAAAAAGAATACCACTTTCTCATTTTCAAAGTCTTCCTAGTCGTAGCAAATTGAGTTATTAACTAGGAAACTGAAGATTTTAGTTTCATGCAATTTCCAACGTCAACAGAATATAAGATTGTCTGTTACAAACTTTTCTTATTTTCTAAATTCCTCTGTCAATTCTCACGATTAGCTGCGGTTTGGATCAAAACCAAACTGCATCATGAGAATTCCGCAGAATTTTGTAGATTTATAGATACGTTTTTGTATTGACCGCAAAAAGAACTCAGTCATAGGTAAACCGGTATGGAAATAGGAAACCCCGTTCATTTACCTAAATCAAAATAATATTTATGTACTAAATAGAGCTTTAAAAGCTTTTTTATTCTGATCACTTACAGAAACAGAAAGCTTCATTTCTAAGATTCTCTCGTAGTCTTATCTCCTGTCGCACCACTTAAAACAATATCAATTTCCCACCGTAACTAACAAGCCCACAGCCCACTATAGGCTACAACACTCCCTGTCTCATATATTACCAATAAGGAAGAAAAAAACATTACCCCTAATAGTTAAATGCCCCTAAATACCAATAACGTTTGTCGGATCCCCGCCAAAAACAAACCATGAGTTATGTCCATAATGTATTCTGCCATTCCGCCATTTTCCATTCTCCACAGACACTGGGGCTGTCAAATAAATTTCAGACCTACGGAATTCACAATAGGTGGGACCGATCCACGCTGAACCGAAAATCGCTTAGCACGCTACTCTTATTTTAATACAAAAAAGTACTGAAAAGCGCATCGAATTGCAAGCGATTGTAGACTTAACATACTAAATATTTTTTACACCGACCTTTCATCTGGTACTTTGCCTTTATAGTTTTTGTTGATAGTTTTTTTTTCGAGTGCTATCTTTGACATTACCTTTATGGCGCCTGATATCTGTTAGAGCGATCGTAGCAAATTCTAATGGCTATTAAAGCTCTCTAAAATAGCAAATTACTACCAAAACAAATTCAGTTGCTATTAGATTAACTTTTATGAGAATTTCGATTCCTTTAACGCAATAGAACGATCGATAGAGAATTGTTCAGTGAAGTGGTTACATTGTAATACAATGTAGGGAGTAGACTGATTTGAAGGTAGCTAAAGTATAACAAGGGGAACTGGTAATAATAAACGTTCATTTAAAATAATAATTCTAAGTTCTTTATTTACGAATGCTATAGGTATAGATTATTAGTCAAAAAATTATTGATTTGTTCGTGACGTAAATATGTAGGTATATTTGCACCCTAATTGCGTAACTGACTATTGCTATCAATTTGAATTATTTTGAAACATATTGCTAATCCATTGCTCCATATGTTTGAAAAATGTGTTTGCTCTATAATGTAAAACACGCAATTAATGTTGATGAACTGTCAAAATGAAACCCATTGCTACTGATAGGTAGTGTATTTCGCAATTACTCTGCTGTTTTACAATCTTGGTCTAAATTCACAGGAATAAGACAGATTATTACATGTCTTATTATTTACTACTTTGTAACATGATTATGTACCTAAGTGAAATGTCATGTGCATTTAGGTAAGTAGGTACGTACCTACCTACATATTTAATGTTTTAAAATAGCAGTCGAACATTAGCTACTGAAAATGTCACAAAACATCGCGATAGATTTTTTTATTTTAATTTAAACTCTATAGAGAGTTACCTACGTTATATACCTGCGTATCAAATTCGGTTATATATGGAAATAGGTGAAATACCATTTACTGGTCGGCGATTAAACACCGATGCGTTGCTCTGATGGCATAGACTGGGCCAATTTCATGGTCTGACGCTTCCACCCTGCATCAGAATCACTCACTACGTATCCCCACGTCACCTTTATATTCCTATTGCTATCACATAGCCTTTGTAGCTGCCAAAAAAATAGATCACTTACAAAAAATTGTATACTAACATCGATCACTTATACACTGGATTCACAGTCAGCGTAAAAATAATGGTTGAACGGAACAAGCGCACAGCGCAGCACTTGGGTGCTTCTTTCATTTAGTCCTTTATAATTCTGACTTTAATGCATGAGTGTAAGGTTGAATTTGGTTTGATGTCAGACTCGGTCGTAAAAAATACTGGCTTTTTGTACTGTTTTGCACTGCACACACTGCACTTAAGGCTGATTTTAAAATAATGTAGGTACCTATATTAATTTTGACTAGGTACTTTAAACTAAAAAAAAAAAATTAATACTTGTCGCCATTTTTGATAAGAGTTTTGTTCGAGACTGATAATGTATACCTAAGTGATCGATGTATACTAAGTCGATATTTATTGCAGTCGGATACAGCTTCTTAATAAACTTTATGAGTGCCTTCGACAAACGATTAGTAATAATTTTAAAGACTGTATAATATTTCGTAAGACCAAATTAAAATTTATGACGCATCGTAAAATAAAATGATGATTTGATTGCAAAGTGTTTCTGTCGACTGGTAGGATACGTAGTAGGTACCCATCTGAATTGAACATGGCGACTGCGATCCGCTTGCAAACTATTCCGGATGCGATAGAAAACTCCATCCTTTTATTTTATTCCCCTTTCTGTTTTTATTCTATTGAGAAAATTGTTTCGTTTCACTAAAGGTACGTATAAAGCTTTTTGAATAGGTATAGGTACCTAGTTTGGTTTAGAGTTATCTTCTACCACATTGAATTCTTTCATTGAAAACTAGATTTCATATTAATAAACCGAAAAAAAATCGCAATAAAAAATTATTAGTTATACATGTAACAAAGGTAACAATAGAGTAATATGGATTTAAAAAAAAATAACCACAAAGACCTAGTGATAAGAAACAGTGGATGTTAGTGTTTAAACATGAAAGGTCAATCTGTAACTTCAGTAACAAGCGGAAAATATCAGTTTCTGAGTCAAAAGTTAAAAAACTTAAAGGTGTAAGTGACACAAATTTTCTCAAAATTGTAAGAAAAAAATTCTGAGTTTATGGAAATCAAAGGAACAAAAGGAATCAAAGGAAAGGAGGTAGACTCTCAGACACTAGCTACTTATACCTAGACTAGATCTCTCATCTCCTGACAACAATGTGCAATAAATAAACAAAAATAATACATACAAGAAGTATGCAATTCTTGTACCTAAAAAACGTTATACTTATAGTCGCAATTTCATTTCAGCGGTAATCAATGTTAAAGTCTTTAGAAAAACGCAGAGATTTTAGAAGCAATTTTAGACAGATTGAGCCGTCTCAATCTTCATATAATAAAAAGCCATATATAATCAAGAAACCAATAGATCAGACGGTTAAATGTTTAGTTTAAACTCCGTAGATTAGACTTAAAATTTTCCTGTTTGTCTACTAGTTTCTTGTCACCACAACCCAAAAACACGCACTGCTGAAAATATGCTAAAGTTTTTCTCTCAGGCATCGAATTCATGAGAGCATTATGAGAAAAAAGGCAGACACTGCTAACATAACACCAAAATTATCTCACAATATAGGGTAGAAAGCATCACTTACTATGCACAATTGGACACAAGCTCAACACATTTCCGTTCCTCTTTCCTTATATTGTGTTGCACAAATTCTCAACATTATCTTTAACGTGCCTTATTAGATAATCCACATTCTGCCCGGAACGCTGCCCATTATTTTTATTTCCCGTTAATAACGTTAACCCCCGGCAATTTTGTTAATGAGAAAATTTCCTCCTTTCCTCTGTCTTAATTTCTTTGTATATACTTAGTTTTATATTGGAAGTGACACAATAATTTCACAGATGACTGCTGGAAAGGTCTTTTGAATTGATATTGCTAACATTATACGTGACATTTGAAGTATAAAATGGTTCAGAAAGAAGCGTTGTCTCATTGTTGAACTTGAAAACATCGATCGGTTGAATGCTTTCTTCTCATGTTTTTAAACTAGGTATGGAAGTACGTTTGTTGAATCAAAATTCTATTTTCGTTGCTTGTTTAAAGTTTGTTACAAAAATAATTTTGCACCTACCTCCGTGATAATGTCAAAACAAATCCAACTGGATAGAAGAATGCTATAATGACGATTGTAATAACGGGTGGCGGGTATATCAAAGCGCAACCGGCTACCTACCATTGTTTTTTTTTTTTGTTGGGGTGGGAAATCATCAAATGACTTCTCCCGCTCTGGGCGGAGCGGAAGGGCGTGTCGGACTTTTACTGACTAAAACCCAACCGTGTTTCTTCACTTGCCTGTGCGACGGCCAGGGCCACGGTTTCTGGGAGTTCGGTGTCGTCTCCCGACCAGGGCGTCTCCTGCGGCGGCTAGTGGCGTGAGGGCGCTGGGATTCCCGCTGCGTCATGCGCTCCGCCTCCTCCTTTGCCAGCATCACTGCTTCGCAGAAGGAGGTGACGGCCTGCCATGACTCTCGCTCCGGACCATGGCCTGGACCAGGGTCGGACACGAGAGATCACCACCGATCGCCGCTAAGAGAACACGGCGGTGCTCTACCCAAGCCGGGCAGACCTCCACCGTATGCTCCACCATGTCCTCAGGGCGATCCACACAATGGTGACACCCTGGCGTTTCCTCCCGCCTAATATGGAACAGAAACTTCCCGAGACAACCGTTTCCGGTGAGGATCTGCGTCAGGCGGAAGGTGAGGGCGCCGTGGCGCCTCTCTAGCCACTCCTCAAAGAGGGGACTTAGCACCGCTGTTGTGGCATGTCCAACCGGCTACCATCGGTTCAGAATATGATTCTGTACTCCCGTCGAAATATTTCGTCGGCTGTTATAGAAAAATTGTAATGAAATGTCAAAACTCACACCTGGGTCATTCGTGCTGTAGGTGAGAATAAACTTTCCGTTACTGTTAGATGCTGTTCTGTTTATTTTCCAAGACACCAGTACTCATTAGTCGTCCACAATCAGCTCACAGACACAGCCCTCAAGTTAAGGCTAAGTTTCGACGAGTTATCTCAGCGTTAGGAACGATACCCACGCTGGATGCTAATACTTTTTGTAAATTTTATTCGTATTACAAAATTTATAAAATATTAAATTGTTTTGGTAACTTACCAAACATTTTAAAACTACGGTCTATTTCTTTTGCTGAATACATGGTTAAAGTTTGAGCATACAGCAACTTCAAATATCAACTCTTATAACAGGTAGCTATACCTATCTACTGTCACCCACCGTCCTCAAAAAAACTTATCCCCTTTTAAACAGTTACTCGTACCTACGGTGTGACCCCATTCTAAACCAGGGCAAAATTGTCACCAAACTAAATTTCTTCTGAAGACGTCTCGATATTTTCCGATCAAGTTTCTTATATTCTTCAAGAAAAATTATCCAACTTTTAGTGGTACAAAAATTGGGATATTTTTTGCTACCGTTTGGTAGTCATTAAGTTAAGACAAATCTAAGTTAGTTGAGTAAAAAACAGAGATAATTTTAATGACGAATCTGGTTCAGTGAAACGTCTGTCTTGGCTTTTGGTCTCAGAGTAGCGAGACTGTTCAATGCATTAGGAGGTCCTAATACAATGAGCAACCTAAAAGCTTGTAAAAATAGCTTTTAGGTAATAAGCAATTTTAGTGTTTTATTAACTTTCTTCTTTGATATGTGTTTCTTATCAACTTTGAAAGGAAATCTTATGTAAGTATGATTGTGAATTTTGTGCATATTACTTACTAAGTATAAGATAGACAAGTGAGTAACGCAATGTAAAGTAAAGTTTGTAATTGAATATGACTGTAGTTCAGTGAGGAAGTGTCGATTGGTGGAGGTTTTGGGGGACTGTCTTATGTAATATTGACGTTCAAAAAGTGCTGATTCTCGGCCTAGTTTGGATAAATGACTTTTGATTTTGATTTTAAAGGAAGTGTTCTAGATATAAATACCTATTTCTATTGCTACAAACTGTCAATTTTTTCAATCAAGATTCAGGTAAGTTCTGTGAACAATTTTTTTTTTACATTATAATTAATGTATCCATCATACTTAATTAAACCAAGCTCCTGGTTCTATGTTCATCACCAAAAGCTGTATTTTATTGTCACAGTATTGAATTTCCTTAGGTACATGAATTCAGCTAGATCGTTAGACTTGAAGCTAACTCCAATATAGTTGGGAAAAGGCAAGCAGATGGTGACGAGGCGTACCTACTTGGTGTCCAAAAACAGGTATTTTTTATCTAAGTTGCCGTTTTAAGACTGTTACAAAGATGTCATGATGATATACTATAGGTTAAGTATCCTTACAATTCATAACTACATGCTTATCTGAACCAAATTGTACGAAAAACACAAAAATACAGCATCGAAACACAAAAAATTAAGCGCTAAACTCTAAAGTACACACCTAGGAGTAAAGCGTCAAACAGCGTCGTGCAGTATCGATTGAAGCATCGTTTATTGCTTCACATCCCTCGCTTGAAGCGAGAAGAAACTCCCTTACGAACGTCTACTGACTATAAAAATATACTTCGTTCTTTAAAACACGTTTGCGATGAATGAATGGGAAAGTTTTTGTGAGTAGGTGTGGTGTAACTGTTAGAGATATCAAGGACTATATAATTAAATAATTCTTGTTTATGTAAGCATTAAGTATTCAGTACAATTTTGAAAGAACATTACCTACGTGGCAGTTTTCTCTTATTTAAGGACACTTTGAATGTACACCTGATCAAAATGTCTACATAATATAGGTAGGTAACTGTTTGAACGGCTTGAGATAAGCTTTTAAAATATGTGTTGACTAATATAGGGTTATAGACACTTTTGATAATAAATAGGTTCCTGTTTCGTTTAGGGCTACATACCTTCTTATGAAGCATATTGTCTCTGCGCACTAAAAAAATTAATACTAAAGAAATAATGAATACCTACCTACATGAAAAATATTAAAACGTGTTAGAATTTAATTTAGTTACTGTAAGTGAATCAGTGTTAATTCTTAATGAGAAATAATAAAGTTCTTAAACCGTAGGTAATGATAAATATAAAGAGATCTTCTTTATGTGAAAATATATATAGGTGTTTAGATTCTAACAAAGAGCCTCTATGAAACTTACCACTGCTATATATGAAATATAAATAGCTGTTGTCAGTTTTCGGGTATAATTGATTTCTAAATTCAAGGATGATCTCAAGATGGGAAAATTCTACCAAGCTTTATGTTAAAACATTTTTAAGCATCAAAAAACTTGGTTGGAAAGGCACAATAATTGTAAACTATTGTAAAGTTATAAGAATTATAGATATTAGGTCGAAGTTAATGCAAGAAGAACAACGCATTGTATCAAATCAGACTTTACTCAGGAAGTCACTTAGGCTTCATTGACATATTTTTGACTTATCGAATCAAAAGAAAAAATTGCACCGTAAGTTACATAAATAATACAGTGAGATGAACTACACAATACACACAAGTGTTCAGAGAGAAGAAAACTTTCCACATATATTTGGAAACAAAAAACAGAGATTCTATACGTTGTAAGTACAAGTATTAGCATTTTTATCGTCAAACACGTCGTCTCGTGCGTAGCAGGTACGTTATTATTATTGGTATTATGCATCGTATGCAAAATTTTGTTGGCGACACATTTATACCAATAAAATTGACATATAAAAGAAATATACCGACTTCTCATTCATCGAAATCGATACACAGACTAAAGAAGAAATGATTATTTTCATATAAAAGTTAGCCTATTCATCGTTTTAAAACAGTAGCATCTGCATGGAAACTCGGTCCGGGTGCCTGTAACTTCTGACCGGTAGCGTTCCGTGAACGTTTTGCGACTGCGCGAAAACTTGCTAATGGCCACATTGATTTTGCAGATAGAAGCCAGGTCGGAGTGTACAATCCTACCTCTCGTTCCCCGAATAGGGCGCCCATTCACCGCATAGCTGCAATTGTCATCTATTGAACCCACAGTGCGCAGTTTAATCGCGTCTGCCCCTTGTACGCACGCAATGGAAGTCGTAAAACTCGAAACGGTTGATGTGACTGCACGGAATCGGTGCTCGTGATAGGAGGCTTAGGTTAAAGGAAGGTATAACAATAACTATATTATTATTACCTATGTTCGTTTCGAGTAAAGCTACCGTTCGTTCATACTTTACGTCCAATAACGACGAATTGCCATTGGGAAGGAAAATCGTTATTATATAACAAAATGTAATATTACTGTCCTCGGTCGATTACGTTTTTCGAGGGAAAATACAGGAATATTGAAAGAAACGGTCGAATTGTCCTTTTCCTATTGAGATGGTTGTAATAATTCGAGGACTCCTAGCAATTTTATGCACTGTCGGCTAGAGTCAACTTCATTGAAATAAAGAGGAAATATGAAAGGTTATGTGCGTGGGTTTTCTTTTATATCGCTTCTCTATACTTTTTCATAATGGAATTAAATCGACTACGAAAAGATACTTTAAAAAAAAATCAATTTACCATCGAGTTCAATATAAATGGTTGGTACCTAAAATGAAAATCAACATTCCGAGATACATTCCAATATACATCCGACGTTGAAAAACTCCATCCCAATCTGTACCCATTCGAAACAGCATTTTATCGATTACAAAACGTTTCTAACTCGCATTACTTCGTCGTTTATTAAAACAAACGAAATTAAGGACACCTCAGGGCGCGTAGTGTACACACATAAATTCGTAGCTATTTAATTGGATCGTATTACGTGGCGTATGGCGGTACGGAGCCGCGGGCGCAATATGGGACGTTATTCGTACACTTAACTATCCAACGCGAGTTACGACTAACCAGCTCGTTTTTGTTGTGCCACTCGCTTTGTGAGGGTCCGACAGTGTTTGGAGCATTCCAGTGCCCGGGCGAGTCGCTTGACGTCACGAGAATTTCAAATAAGAAATTACCTGTCTAGAAATAAAAATTACTCGATCACTTGGCGATTATCGTGTGATTTTAAAATGGCAAGTTAAAATTATGTAGTACTAGCTTTCCGCCCGCGTGGAGTTCGGTTATATCGAGCTTTTTAGATTTCCCTCGGGAATATCAAATTTTTCCGGGATAAAGGGTAGCCTATGTTCTTTTTCGGGGTCTAAAGATTGTCTGTGCCAAATTTCATCAAAATCTGTGGATAGGTTTAGGCGGGAAAGCGTAACAGACAGACAGACAAACAGAGATACTTTCGCATTTATAATATTAGTATGGAGTATGGATAATCACTACATAGCATAAAACAAAGTCGCTCTCTCTGTCCCTATATCCGGTATCCCTATGTACAGATTTTGATGTGGTTTTTTTAATAGAGTGATTGAAGAGAAAAGTTTATATGTATAGTAACATCCATTAAATAGTGAATAAATATTGTTATTTTTGAGATTTCTAATGAAAAAAAAAAAAAAATTAGGTACATTTTTCCCACTTACTTTGCAAACGCAGGCTGAACCCTACGAGATTTATCAAAATACCTAATAACCTAAGTATTGTGCCTACACATTCAAAAGGTCTACAGAAAACTTCGCGATGGTGATATCCCGGATATTCCACAATCACTTTTTGTCATTATACTTTTTACGACAAAAAATGGCTAATTTTCGGAGCCATTTTAACCAATACGGCATTAATCCTTATCCAATTTAATACCTTAAATATAATGTTGCTATAATATACATCTAAATGGTTCTTTACAACACGTGTTTTAAATGAATATTTTTGAAGATATTACAGATTTAAAAATTGCGGGACGTAGCGTTTGCGGCGGTACCGACCGGCCGGGGTGGCGGGGCGGGCCACTGTGTTTTGTTAAAGATAAATGAAGGATTAAAATCAAGTAATTAGGTACTTCATCGAGAATACTCGATTTATGTTCAGAATGTAGCTTGTAGCCCTAAAATAACTAGACATGAATTACTGCTAGCAATTTGTAGGACTGTTGTTTAATTCTAACTAGGCTTTCAAATTAACTAGTGATTTGCGCCAGGAAGTAGTACCGCCTCGTACAATATTCAAATTATAACAAATCATCAAGTTACTGATATTAATGCGATCGTTATATCTCCACTTTATTGTACTCTAATACAATCATTTTGTATGACTCAGTTCATATTGAGTGTCAAGTCCGTGCACAATGCGATGGATTGCAAAATAAAGGGCTGTGACTAACTCTTGCTCTCAACTCAATAACTGAGTTGTGAATTCCCAATAAGTATTGCATAAAACATTTTCAGTAGGTAAGTATTACTCTACTAGTGCGAGTTACTGGAAGCCAGTTATGGTGAGATCATCGTGAGTGTTTTTTTTTTTTAATTATGCAATTTGGTACCTACCTAGTGGTTGAAAAAGTTACAGGATTTGCACAGTAGAAATGGATCAAGGTTGCGGGTTGGATAAAAGAGAGGCCCTAGCGCACAGGCGAGTAAAGGAACACGGGTGCGTTTTAGTCAGTACAAGTCTGACACACCCTTCCGTCCCTTCCTTCATTTGATGAATTCCCATCCACAAAAAAAGGAATATAAATAACTATTTAGTTTTCGTGACAAGAAAAAACCAGAACTCATAAAATGCTTTCGTAAGTCTATTTCCTAATCATTCACAATCTAAAAGCTTGTTAAACTAATTGAATCACAAAACCTAACCAAAAACGCACACCTACAAATTCTACTATGCATCAAATCAGAAACTTGTTTCGGATTCTGGTTATAGTGACTCATTTACAACTGATCAACGTTTGTTACTATTTGAACCAGTTCCTACAGCAGTGGAAAGTGTCAAGTCTCTAACAAGACATCACGCAAGTCACTGTCACAATTCTCACGTGAATGCATTACAGGCAAGTAACTTGTATCAGTAAATGCTCCTTTTAGCAACCACTTCCCATCTATCCCAGTTAATTCGACCTCTGATAGAAGGCCTTCATTCCCTCCTGGCGTCTGTTTTCCTGTATCGTCAAGGGGCGGGAAGGGTCATGTTTTGCTGGTTCGTAGTTGTATGTGTGTGTGGGGTGCAAGCGTATAAACAGGTGGGGTTGTAATTGTGGGGGTGAGGTGCATCGCTTTGTATCTGTGTATACAGAACAATAGGACAGTTCATAGGAAAATCATTACGGCTATATTTTTGAGGCTATAAACTTGATCATCGTGAATAACTTGCTTGATAGCAAATATTATACACAATATATTTTTCACGCAAATACATATAAAATAGGTCCAAGTTTCTTCAATAAATAGGATAATATAAAGCGGTCCAAGATTATTTAGTCAGTTTATGTTAACTGTTTCCTTAAGCTTAAGAAAAGCTTCAAGAAAGTTTAGAAACAACATTGTTATGAAGTCCCTGTTTCTTTAAAACGATTATACTCTTAAAAACAAACACAAACTTCCAAGAAAATAACTCAACCAAATTTAAGTCACCTATTTTATTTTGTTTTCCGATTTTGCCAACTCGAAAGTTATCGCTGCGGAATACAATATGTGATACTTCTCGATACGATTGTACTAGACGAGGGTCCGTTCATCGAACGAGTTCACCACTCGACAACGAAACGGCGTATAACAATCCTACATACACCAAACAAACGCCATTTCACCCTCCTTAATACAACCAATTCTTCTTCGTAACAAATGTCTCAACTCCCTTCAAATTTTCTGGCGCTTAGGCCGTTCTCACTCTGTCTCCCCACGAAACGTCTCGCGCAAAACCGAAACGCATCAAGTACCGACATTCCCTGAACTCATACGACATTTGTAAATAGAACGTGTAAGGTCTTATCTCGCCCGTGGCAAGGTGATTTACTATAATTAGAAAGATAGCGGTGGATGCCTTTTGTTATAATTTTCCAGGCTGGCTCACGAGCGTTTTCCCGCGCAAACTCATGAAAATGGCGGCCATTTTGTAATGTGCCTTGTTTTTTGATAAGGGTATTAAAATAATGGCGTTTTCGGACGGTTCTTTAGTCTGCTGTGGAAGGTATTTGTGTAGGCAGCTAGGTACGTGATCGCACATTTTAAATGCAAATTGGAAGAGTTGCTAATGAAATTTTGGGACATTAATTCTTTGAGATACCTGCTTTCTGTTGTTAGGTATGTTGAATACCTAATAGAATTTGATATTAACAAGTAGGTAAGTACTACGCTATATCTACTAAATAACCAAATAGCACAGATTGATGCAAAATGCAGAAACAAAAGAATTTCTTCAATTAATAAGTACAAACTTTTTGTAGAATCTCTTAAAGTAAAGGCTTTGTTTTTTAATTGACCAAAACAGCCATAGCTATGCTTAAACGTAGGTAGTTACTTTAGCTTAGAATTAGCATTTAATCCTTTAAGGCAATTGGAACGTTCTTACTACAATTTTTACCTTAAAGCGTAAAACATAACTCCTAGTAGACAATAACAATTCTATCTTATTGCTCTTTTTACTTAACCATATTAGAAATCCGTTGGTCTTACATAAAAGCGGCTATCAGCGCTTAATGCGATTCCTCTTTACAAAGGATCTCTCTAATTGGAAAAAAATATCAGTAAGGGTTTTTCCGCTGAATTAAATCGCTTGAAAATTCCGAGGCTAGCTCTCTTTGTCTGGTCGAAGCTATTGTTAGCCTGATCGACTTAAATGTGCTGAATGGATAAGCCCCACAATACAGTATGAAGCCGTAAGATATTGTTACGGACGATATTTCGCTTTCCGTTCCATTTTATATAGGTATATGAAAGTAGTAGCGGGTACTCAATTATCTACTTCTAATTATATTATATAAGTATAATTTTCAGTAGTTTTAAAGTTAGTTAGTTAAGTGACAAATATAAGTATTCTTCGTAACTGTTATTGGTAAATTATATCCTTGCATAAATCGATGAATATGAATAAGTTTTGGACGGTTTTTAGAATTACTTACTACTTTACAAATCCTAGCCAACATATTAAGTAGGTACGTAGTTATCCATTGTTGTACCTACAAGAATAACAGTAGCAATGAAAACATTCTCTGAGGCTTTTGAGCCGCAGTTTTTGGTGACTGCTGACTGGTCCTCATATTATTAAAGCAATAATAGATGAAATTTGACTCTGAAAATGCTTAGAAAAATAGTTAGTATGTTTTAAAGATTTTTCATTAAGCTCGTAAGTGTACCTTTACATATTAAGCCTATATTGTTCCCATTCCTGGAACACAGGCCTCCTCTCGGAGAGAGGAAGTGAGCCGTAATCTACAACACGGGCCCCAAGCAAATTTATCATCATCATCCTTTACTCGTCCACTGCTGGACATAGGCCCCCTTCATGGCACGCCAACAATCTCGATCCTGAGCAGTTCTCCGCCAGCCACTACCAGCCACCTCTTTGATGTCGTCGCTTCATCTCGCCCAAGGGCGTCCTACGTTTGCCGAGACTCGGTCTCCACTCGAGGACTCGTTTACCCCAACGGTTGTCGGCCCTGCGGCATATGTGACCAGCCCATTGCCACTTCAGCTTGCTAATCCTCTCAGCTATATCGGTAACTCTGGTCCTCTGTCGGATCACCTCATTTCTGATGCGGTCCTTCAGAGAGATGCCCAACTGGGCGTCTCTCGTGCCTACATACCTTTACTTGGAAGTTAATCTGAATGACAGCACCCGTTAACTTACATATACTCCTACATATAATGGAATAATTATCGAACAAATTGCAGATAAAACTTCGATCTGTTAGACGTCAGTTACTACTACTAACATCTCGCTAAAGTATTGGGCCCGTTTCTAAATTAAAATTCAGGGCATCTAATTATTCCCATCTCATTAAGTAAAGGACAGAAGATAGATAAATATAGGTAGTTTAATCCTGTCAAATTAGTCAGCGCCTTACGTATACGTAAATTAAATAAATATATATATAGGTACGGACAAATCACACAGATTGAGCTAGCCACAAAGTGTCGTATTTTTGGTCGCCATGTCATCATGTCTTAATACTTCAAGATAGGTACCTACTTGCTATAATTAAGGCCAAACGTGACAGAACTTTTATTATCTGTCCATCTTCCCAGCTCTGAAGACCTATTCTCGTAATTTAAGACATTAGTCAAATAAATGTCAAAAGCTTGTCAAAATATAGATAAGGTAAAATAGAAATATTTTTGACAGATTGATATTAAGATCTGACTGTAAAATGTCTTTAAATTAGTTTTATTACCCCTTTGTTTTATGTACATTAATGTTGGCTCAAATAACTTGAAACTTGAGTTTCGGAAATTCTAAACAAATTCTAAGCCATAACTAATCAGTGAATACTTAGTTATGTGTAGTATAATATTCCCATTACTCATAAAATATTCGTAATAAGCGGACATGATAGAGCTACGTCAATGACTTTTCATAAAATCTATTCAATTAGGTAAAATCACTCGATAGATATAGTACGGAAATTGACATTAACCTTAAGAAAACATTCCTTATGACAATTCCCCTTCACACCATATTTTCATCCTCATAGCTAAATATTCTCATATCAATAACCACAACAAAAACTCCTTGGTGTTACATACACCGGGTATTAATACTGCGATAATGCAAATACCGCCGTGAACGACGGCGGAGGGCGTTTCGACGGCCATTACTGAAAATTTCGCTACGTCTAACCTTCCGTGAGCTTCAGCTAACACACTCGCTATCAAATGCTTTTTGTTTTAATTTTAATAAAATTTTACGATATGTGTGTGCGAAAACATGGATACAGTTTGAAATTTAACAACTCGACGGAATTGTTGTGTGTGTATTTGTCCTATTTATGTTCGTTTTTGTGTGGTATGTGTGAGTGTGTGCATGTGTTTGTGTTAATTTTGTAGGACTATGTTGTTAAATGGTATGGTTATTATGTTCTTCGGTTAGTTACTTCCACATGGATGGAGTAATGTTAGTAGGTATTCTGAAGTATTTTCGTGAATATTTCCTTTATCTCCGTGGTAGAATTTCTCTTCAAGCTAAAATGGGATCCATTAGCCTTCAGAATATATTTCAGACTATTTTAGGGTCAAATAGTGTTACTATGTAATGTTTTGAACTAAATACATTACATAAATTTTCCCGTAAGCCAGTGTTTAGAGTGGTCTCAAGCGTGCATTTATAGCTTGCTCTTGTCAAATTCTCGATGTGTAGCTGTGCAACTGTAAGCTATTAGAATTATCAGAAGAGAAAACAGTAAAATTTTACAAAAATTGTCTAGATGTTTAACTCAGACTTTTATTAACATCGAATTAATATTTTGTAACAATTTTTATTTTAAAACAGTGTCCGTGAAGTTTCTTACACATTCTTCTAAATAGGTAACTACTTGGTACCTACAGACGACAGCACATCAAGCTACTACAATCTGTCAGAATTCATTATTAGATTTCCAACTTATTCTCCAAAGGCCTAAGGCACAAGATTGATTGGGAATATTTGACAGTTCAGGGTAGCTTGTCCTGCTGTCGTCCGTAGGTACCTAGGTAGGTACATACGCTTTGGAATAAGAAACTAACTTTATATTTCTGTTTGATCCTTTAACAATTAAAGTGCCTATAGATAGTTGTTTATTTGATATAAGTGCTTTGAGTGTGGGTGAGGCATTTCCTTGAAGAATTCAATGAAATGTAATTAGAACAACACACACTGGGCCCGCGTTATAAATCATGACCCACTCCCTTTTACAAAGAGGAGGCCCCTATTCGAGCAATGGAACACTTATGCGAAGATAATTTTTCTTTGTGGAAGATATGCAGAAGCTAAAGCTCGACCTTAGGAGCATTAGGTCGTAGGTATGTAGGTATAGCATCTTCGGACTTATACATATAATCTAATGCTTCTAAAGTCGAAAAATACTAATAAATGACTTCGCTTGTTTAAAATAAGATACTTACACTTCAGAACCTCAAAAGATAAATGTCTACTGGCTTTGGCTTTATAAATAACTTAGCATATTTTCATACAAGATCTTGCTTGAATCTAACTATTGCTTTACAACTTAAAAGTTATACTCAGCATATTGTTTTATAACTTAAAAGTTGTTTCAGTAAAAGAACTGTACAGAAAATTAAAAATATTCAAAATAATGTACGCATCTGATGAAAAAGACCACCAAAAAGGAAGTTTAAAAATACAGACTACATCATCCCCACTTTATAAAAACACCCTGAACCGGCGCCACAGTTCCCACTTTGTATCGAGATAAACTCCAGAAAATATATGTTTACATTGAAAATCTAATTCGTGTAAAGTGCATAGAAACTTTCAGTTGGATATGTTATGATTTTATGAATTTTAAACTTGCCACCACTCGATCGAATAAGTCGAGTCAAGCATCTTACTCGAATTACATCCGATTCGATATATCGATAAAAATCCTACCATGACATCGACACACCATAACGTCTTTTATTCAATTGCATGGAAAATCGGAGGGATTGTGTGTACCACCCTACTAGTTTCATCCGCCTCTTTTTCCTTGTGTTTGACAGAGAGATCCGATAGTAAAGGTAATTGAGGGTAATAGTGAAATAGTTTTAGTCTAGACGGTAAGTTGTATGTCTAAATGATCGACGTGAGTTTCGAGTGAATAAATTGTTATAGCACTTGTGCTGTACAGTCATCGAGAGGATCAGTAACTGCATTTGAAGGGATTTTTTTATAGCTTACTCTAGTGCTTCACCGCGATCCCGCATGATGATAAGCAGTGATGCAATTGTTGATGGTAGAGCGCGCTAGTTTATTAAGAACCTATTCACTCTAGCCTCTGTTTATTGTTCTGGATGTGTCATCATCAAATGAACTCTTTCGATCTGGGCAGAGCGGAAGGGCATGTCAGACTTTTACTGACTATAACCCTCCCGTGTTTCTTCGCATGCCTGTGCGCCAGGGCCACGATTTCTTTTTTCATCAACTCGCAACCCTGACCCAGGAGGCATCGGTCTTCGTGGAAACCGTCACGATGTGCTGACATCTCTTTGAGGCGCGCGTGAAACATAACGCACCGTCGTCAACCCGGCCGGATCTGGTTCTTACCGCAAGCCCGCGCCTACTGTGGCCAGGAGTTAGATGTTGTCTCCCGACCAGGGCGTCTCCTGCGGTGACTAGAGGTGTAAGGTCACTCACTGCTCACGGATCACTGCTTTGCACAAGGAGGTGACGGCCTCTCATGCACTCTCGCTCCGGTCCATGGCCTGGACCAGGGCCGGACAAAAAGAATCGCCGTCGATCACCGTCGCAAGGACACGGCGGTGCTCTACCCAAGCCGGGTAGACATCCACCATGTCATCAAGGCAGTCCCAACAGTGATTCACTCTAGCCTTGAAGAGACTTAAATTGTAGTCAGACGGAAAGACCGTCGCTGGCAAATTGTTCCAGTCCCTCGATGTTTGTGAGGATATGCTCTTGGTTTAAAACCTACAAAGTCTTATTAAGCAGTCTCGTCTCGGTGATAAACAATAATCAAAAACTTGTCAAAATTTAAGAAAATATGAAGTAGTTTTGACGTATTTGAAACTGAGATCAGAACGTTAAATTTTTAATGAGAATGAACCCTCAGACTACGAGATATTGATCCAAAGTTAGATCATTGATCCAGAGTTATTTATACCAGAATAAAGGATAGATTTCCAAATGAATATCTAATCATCCGTCGCTATATTTCTTGTAACTTACTGTTTTTTTTTTATTTTTTTCGTTGTAGGTAGGTATACATACCTATACACAGTTCCCTAGCTGGATGCCAGGTTTGAGCATTCTAAGTCATGTGGATGTGGGTTAGGTTTTTGATCTAGTCTAGGAGAAATTTGACCATTTATGTGATATACTTACCTACATATGTAGGTTTTTGTCAATCACCATAGTTTTTAGATGTCTACAGCAACACTAAACGTCAGGCCAATCATGACTCTTTTACGGCCATTTAATATCACAATACGACTCTTAGGAGCTCGGGAAAACTAAAAACAGAAAGCTAAGCGAAAACGAATAACAGCGCGGACGGGCGATAGGAACAAAAAACTTCGTACAGACGAAGACGCGGGCAGAAACTAGTTAATGTTAATAACTAGTTTCGGCGGGTAGTTTAAGAAAACATTTGCAGACAAAGTCTTGCCGCCAAGCGATTCGCCATGTTCCGGCATGATGTCTGGTGAAGCCGTACAGAGGACGGGCCTGAGCAGTTGTGTTGAGATGTGTGCCGGAGACGATGTGCCATATGCTATTGTGTCGGGAGTTTGATCGTGGAGGGTCTCCAGGGGCCCTAGCCAATGTAACATCGCTTCGTAGCGAAAGCGAATACCAAACCAACCAATAACGAAAACGATTGACCAAGCGACGGGATAAATCACGTGGTCAATCGTTCCCGCCATTGGTTGGTTTGGTATTCGATTTCGCTTCGCTACGAAGCGATGTTACATTGTCTACAGGCCCAGATTAATCTTCCTCTGGCGCAGCATCGTTGGTCGTGTTGTTGGGTTTAACATTGCATCACCTCGCTCAACTGCCATCTTCCTTCCAGCTCACTAAGATTTTTAAGTGAATAGGCTTAATAAACTAGCGCGCTTTACCATCATCGATTGCCTCACTGCTTACCATCAAGCGGGCTTGCAGTCAAGCACTAGTTTATAATTAATAAACAATAAAAAAAGAATAGAAATCGTCAAAAGTTCAGTGCATCTCTTTCTCTCTATTTCATTTAAAAAAGGATAGCAGATGCCATTGGTATTAGTTTTGTCCTGTCTTTAGATACTCCATTGATAGTTTAGAAGTGATCAAAAACATGGCGACAAAAATCTAATCTCTTTCGATTCGGACGAAGCGTTTCGCCTCCTCCTTTATACGACGGGACTGGAACAATTTGCCAGCGGCGGTGTTTCCGTCGGACTACAATTTGAGTGTCTTCAAGGCTAGAGTGAATAGGCTCTTAATAAACTAGTGCGCTTTACCATCAACGATTGCGTCACTGCTTACCATCAGGCGGGATTGCGGTCAAGCGCTAGTTTATAATTTATAAAAAAAAAGTACGTGGATTTATTTACATGAGGCACAGACTAATTTAACAAGACTAAACTATATTGTTTACCTTTTTTTCTGGTATGCATGGGAAATCATCAAATGACCTCTCCAGCTTTGGGCGGAGCGTAAGGGTGTGTCAGATTTTTACTGACAACCACCCGTGTTCCTTCACTTGCCTGTGGGTCAGGACCACGGTTTATCTTTTGACCAACTCGCAACCCTGACCCATGGGTCAGGGTTGCGAGTTGGTCAAAAGATAAACCGTGCCTCATGAGGCATCGGTCTTCGTGAACCCGGTCACGATGAACTGCCATCTCTTTGAGCCGCGCGTGAAACACAACGCGCCGTCGACCTGGGCCTGGTCCTTACCGGACAAGCCCGCGCCTACGGTGGCTGGGAGTTCAATGTTGTCTCGCGTCCACGGATCTAATATTTACCTCCTGCCCTTTTTTTAATGAAATAGATAGAAAACCAAACTCAAACTCATTTATTGCAATAATGGGTAATTGATATAATTCACATCGATAGGTAAAATAGTTTGGCATCTCCATAATCCGCCTGAAGGCATGCAATTTTACTTGGCGTTTGTCTCTACTTACAATTGAATATACACAACTAATAATCACATAAGTATAAATTCATTCAAAACAAAAAAAATAAAAAGGATATAAAAAGGTCATAAAATTAATAAATGTCAAAAATTTATTATGGACAGGTCAATTACGAATTTATAAAGATGTCAGATAATAATTAATAATTAAAACAAGTCAAGTCAATAAGTAAGTACCAAATACAGTAATGTCATCTCTCATTATTAGATTGCATGTCATTTATAAATTCATTTACACTGTAATAGGCTTTTTCTACGAGAAATTTTTTTACTTTGTGTTACAGCTGTTAAATATATTACAGCTAAGGCTTTCTAATAATGGTTTTGGTAGGTGATTATAAACACGTGGCGCCATACACAGTACACTGTTATTCATCAAAGCACTTTTGTGTTGAGGACAGTTAACTTTTAAATTGTGATGTTTACTTTTATAATTTTCGTACATCGCTAAATTACATCTGACAAACATCGCCAACTCATACATGTACAGACACGGTACTGTTAATACATTTAGTTTTTTGAAGAATGGCCTACAACTATCCATTTGATCGAGCTTGCACATTGCCCTTATGCACTTTTTTTGTGCTTTGAATATTTGCTCTTTTTCGGTACAGTTTCCCCAAAATATGATTCCGTATCTTAAAATACTCTCAACGTTCCCATAATATGCTGTCAGAACTGCGACCTCGCTAAGTTTTTTTGTGAGCATATACAATGCATACGATTGAGTACTCAATTTTGTACAGAGGATCTCTGCGTGCACTTTCCAATTTAAGCTACCATCTAAATTAAGTCCTAAAAATTTTGTTGTATCTACCTCAGTAATAGTTTCGTCATTATAGTTTATATTGATATTCGTCATTAGGGGAGTTCGATTTTTAAATGTCATTAGGTGGCTTTTACATAAATTAATTTTTAGATTATTTAATGTCAGCCATTGTATAATATTATTAAGGGTGTCAAAAATGTCAGATTCAATAAGCGTCTTATTTTTACCTGTAAATATAACTGTGCTATCGTCCGCGAACATAATAGTCGGATGTTTTGTTATTTTCGGAAGGTCGTTAATGTATATATTAAATTAAAGGGGCTCTATTACACTTCCTTGTGGTATACCTAGATTAATTTCCCTATAATCTGACCTAAAATGTGTCTCTATTTTAAGTTTACCATACAGTGTACTTAAATTAACTTTAGTTTGTAAAAACGAATCGATGGCCAATATCTATTCTATGAATAAATCAATAATATCTGGTGATAAAAACGATTCCGTACAAGAAAATGGTCTTCGGATCGTTTATCGGTCTGGAAACGTTAAGTCAGTAGCAATGGGTAAAGTTGTTGATATGTTTTGCTTCTCTTTAGCTTTAGCTTTAAGAGAGCAGCGGTGGCCTAGTGGTATCAGCCACGACTTACAAGTTATAGGTCGTAGTTTCAACCCCATCAGGCACTTTACTTTGTGTAAAGTACTTCATCACCACTGCTCTAAAAACGGTGAAGGAAAATATTGTGACAAAACCGTCATGTCCTAGAGCGAAAAAAAAGAAATATCTAAGACCTGTGACATCTACTTGAACCCGCACTGGGCCAGCGGGATAGATTAGGTACGGCCCACTCCCCTCTCACCGAGAGAAGGCCTGTGGCCTGACAGTGGGAATAAGTCGTCATCATCCCAGTCGAATCCGAAGCCTTTTTCAGCTTTGGAGTCTGGGGTCCGCTTTTACCAGTCCAACTGCTGATATGGCTAAACTTCGACATTTTCCGTGAAGCGACTGCCGTCTGACCTCCACAACCCGAAGGCGACATCGAAGCATTGCAGTTAGACCAATTGTTGGACTTTTTGAGGGCTCCAACAACCCGTAACGACTGCCTCTAGATGTTCGTATGGCAACCGGGACCAACGGCTTAACGTGCTTTCCGAGGCACGACCAGACCAGTGCAAATATTCATATTCATGCATACAAATACTTGCACTGTGCGGGGATCGAACCCGCGCCACCTTGCGCAGCGGCTGCGTCTGCTACCGCTACGCCACGGAGGCTGTCACAGTGGGAATAAGTATGGGCTGATTATGACTTCTCTTTACAAGAAGCTTGTAAGAGAAAGCCAAAGTTTTACATACTTGACGGGTTTTGTATACCTACCGTTACTCTTGACACTACTGGGCCTGTAGCCAATGTAACATCGCTTCATAGCGAAGTGAAATCGAACACCAAACCAACCAATGACGGGAACGATTGACCACGCGACGCGACAAATCACGTAGTCAATCGTTCCCGCCATTGGTTGGTTTGGTATTCGATTTCGCTTCGCTACGAAGCGATGTTACATTGGCTAGGGCCGCTGGTTGCCAATAGAGATAACAATAATAGTAATCAATTGAATAGTTTTTGTTAGCAATAGAAATTACTTCTAAGCATCCAACTGTGGCTCATTGTGTGCCTCATATGAAGGCACAAAGTCACACAAAGGGAGATGGAAATTTAAGAGCTAGGGTTAGGGTCAGGGGTAGGGTTTCAGTTTCTCTGCGCAATAGAATTAAAAATGAGGAGATCCAAATGAGCAGAAGAAGTCATCGACATAGCTATGTCAGAGACTTCTTCTGCTCATTTAGACTCAAAGAGCTCTTTGAGTCGCTAAAATTAAGTGGCAGTGGGACATTGCTCGTAGAACCGATGGCCGGTGGGGCGGCAAGGTTCTGTATTGGCGGCTACGTACCCGAAGACGCAGCGTAGAGCGCTTAGCAAGGTGGACTGATGACCTGGTGAAGGTCGCGGGAAGCCGATGGGTGCGGGCAGCACAACACTGGTCATCAAGGAGTCTTCAGGGAGGTCCAGTAGTGGACCTGTATAGGCTTAGAGGAAAAAGAAGAAGAACCAACTGTGAAGAGTTTTAGTGACACATGAAAATGTTTGTCTTACTAATCATATCATACTTCATACTAATATTACAAATGGGAAAGTGAGTTTGTTTGTTTGTTCCGCTTTCACGCCGTAACTACTGAACCGATTGCTTTGAAATTTTGTAGACGTAAAATTAGATGTCCGGATTAAATAATAGGGCACCTTTTATCCCGGAAAAATTTGATATTCCCGAAGAAAATCTAAAAGCGTGATATAACCGAATCATACTAATATTATAAATGGGAAAGTGAGTTTGTTTCTTTATTCTGCTTTCACGCTGTAACTAGTGAACCGATTGCTTTGAAATTTTGTAGACGTAAAGTTAGAAGTCCGGATTAAATGATAGGGCACTTTTTATCCCGGAAAAAAAATGATGTTCCCGAAGGAAATCTAAAAAGCGCGTTAAAACCGAACTCCACGCGGGCGGAGCCGCGGGCGGAAAGCTAGTAAGTATTATAAAGAAAGTTTATTAGTAGATAGGGATGGATTGGAGGTTTTTTACTCTTTCTCAAAAATTACTAAACGGATTTTGATGAAATTTGGCACACAGGTGGTTAACACAGGAATAACACATAGGATACTTTTTCCTGATATTTCAACGGCATCCAAACATACGCGAGGGAAACCGTGAGGCGCAGCTAGTCTTTAAAATATCTAAGTATATCTCGAACATCAATGACTGATTAGGTACAAGGTAAAGGAAAACATCTTGAGAAAACCTGGACTTTAAGTCTGAAATCGCCAATCCGCATTGAACAAGCGTGGTGATATCCTACGCTCAATTCTTCTCTGTATGAGAGGAGACCTGTACCCAGCAGTGGGACGATAAAAAGGTTGATGATGATGATGATGATATAAGTATGTAGGTACATATGTAGGATATTGAATCATATCATGTAACTGATCGTACGATGGGCAAAAGTAAGTAAGTACCTAAACCTAAATCATGTCTCCCATTCCATTCTTCCCCTAACATTCTTGAGATACTTAGCTTAGGTAGATACATAAAGCTATGGTTCGCCACGTCTAAATATTCAAAACAGTCCTTATAGTTAATGTTTGTTTCAGTTACTACACAGTTTCCTTGGGATATTGTCCTTTTCAACAACTTAAGTATTTGCGAAATTGTTATAATTATACAACATAGTGTTTAAACTGCGAATTGCTACGTTTTCCCAGAGAGTCTCTCAGGACTATTTGCTCCGTACCTACCTACATAAGGAAAACTTTCATCCCTTAATTTTCTATTGTAAGAAACTTTATGGTTCATGTGACAATCCCCGAAATTGTGTAGAACCTTTCCAGAGGAATCTACATTCTACGACAGTTTGACAATGCAAAAGAAAATAAAAAAAAAAAAAAACACCTAAGTAGATTTCTATCGGATAATTTCAAACTATACCTACTAGACTTCTTGTGCAAAATGTGGTCATAAAAACGTGCTCAAGGTGCCGCAAAAGTATATAGGTACTATTATCTAAACACAAGTCTTGTTCGTTTTTATAATGCCACAAAGTTATAAATGCCATCAAACGATAGCACAACACACCTGCGGTCAACTTAAAACAAATACTTTGGGTACTACATTCACCTGCCAGGACTTTATGCCCCTATAAAGCTCACAAGCACCCATAAAAGCATTATTACCTATTAATTTCACACCACATTAGCGAAACACACAATAAAACTTTAACATTTGGTTCGGTGACAGTGATTTGGAGTTTTGTGTTTAGCGCCATCTATCAGCAGAGGGCGGAGCCTCGCGGAAAAAGATTATAGGCATTATACGGCCGAGTTTACGACGTCGTAAAAGTATGTCGTAAAAGCGAAGGGCACGCACGCCCTCTGTTAATCGTTCAGAAACCGATATTGCGGTGAGGCCTCGAGATAGATTACTTTTAGGAACGTTAGGAATAACTTCTTGGCGTTTGTCTATTTATGGGCGCGTGCCGAATTGTGTAAGTACCATAACTCACTCGAAGGTAGTAAAATGTGTAATGGGTTGTTTATGTAACCAGTCAAATGAGGTCACGAGATTACAATACGTGAAAAATAAGGTTTCAGGAAACCAAGAGCTCGTAGAACAAACATGATTTGGCAAGATCCTCGAAAGATTCCGTAAAAGCTGAATAAACTGCCAAAACATTTGATTGAATGGCGGAACAAGTTTCTGAACGCAAATTGGCTTGTTCATTAGCTACAGCAATTAACTATGCGGACAAATAAGACAAAAAAGATAGCCACAAACTACTGTACACAATACGTAACAATTTTATTCGTGCACCCTCGTAGTCGTTAAATTTTTATTGACTCCAAACTGCGTGACTTTAAAAATACACAAATTTATGGTCACTCAAACTCGAAACGATTATTCAACACGTCGTAACTATTTTATTGCATTAATGTAAACAAAGCATCAATTTTGTTATCTATTGGGCGACTTTTTTTGTTGACAATTGGTATGAGAATACCAGTTTTATTTGTTTTTAATAGTTGATATTTTTGGAATATTGATATTTATCTTACCTATCGCTCAGTATCTATTAATGACTGAAGGTTTTAGAGTAAATCTACTTATAGGGTATAAAATCTTAAGTTTTTATATAAAGTTCTAACTGCGTATCTAATCGACTAACTTTTTCCTCTACTTATATACATATTGATCACCTAACATATTTTATCTCTTTTAAGACTTAACTAATCAAGGAACACAATCTTTGAGCGTTAATTTTATAAGAAATACAACATTTTATAGGTACTGTATAAGACGGTCAAATACTCGTCCGTCATGTTATAAAAGTTTACCATATTTTATTAATAACCTGTGTTCACTAAAATGTGCTGTTTGGTTCGGTTGCTGCACACTCAGCATTGCAACACTATCAGCCTCTAGCGAATTCTCGCGACACTAAGCACGCGCCGAGTGCACTGTGGTCGCACCAAGTGCAAATAATGCGCGTGCATGACCATAGATGGCAGGCATTTAAAAATGTTGAACGAGTAGTTTGCATGTGGTCAATGTAAATTTTGCTATCTCCAATAGATGGTGCTGTTTTATATTTTTATGTGGAATTACTTTACTTCAATTTTAGATAATTATAAGAGAATAATCATTTTGTAGATAGTATAAAATGAATGTATTGTCTTACCTAAAATATACTATATAACTTTACTGTTAATTCTTCAATTGAAGCACTCTCTGGTTTATTTTTCTATTGCACTGGTGTATTGACATTATTTTGCACTTGCACTTTATTTGGTTGAACAGTAGGTAGCTCTAGGTAGGTAGCAGATTGATTATAAATCACACTTACAATGTTATTACAATTTATCCATGATTCACGTCAAAAATATCAAAAACTGACACTCACTTACAAAGTAGGAAAGCAACTAAATAAAAATTGGTAGAATATTTTTTCTTACAAATTAAAATAGTACGTACCTACCTATGGGGTTGTTCAAAAACGGAAGGGTTTTATGACTAACGCAATTGTATCTACAGCTTTCACTGTACAAACAAGCCGCCATAAAACAAAAAGCAACCATTTTTTTCCCCGGCCAAACTTTACCTTTTGTCGACAAATACTTTTTTGTAAAAAAATGGGGTTATTTAGTTGTAAAATAAAACAACACGCTTAAATTCCATTTTATTTATTGTTTCAGATTATTGCGTCAGCCGTTGTGAAGATACAAAGGCCGAAAGGACAATAAAGGTAAACAGCAATTTAAGTATTTTCACATAGTCAACGATATTAATATCTACCTAGTAGATATTAATATCGTTGACTATGGTTTTATATTAGGTCCTTATATATGAAATTGGCGTTTTTTATGGAAGGAATAAAAGTCGTTTATTTTTTTAATATAATAGGTATATTTATTTAATCAAAATATGATCCATTGCTATCTATGCACTTCTGCCATGTCATAGGTAGTTCGTTTATGAATTTTCTAAAAAAAACATTAGAACGGGGATCAATAAAATCATTGAAGGCAGTTTGGACTGCCTCATAAAAAAAAATGGTAGTCTGTTGGAGCAAGGTCCGGGGAGTCGGTACGGTGGATGTCTTAAACATTCCAATTGAAGCTCCTCTAATTTGGTAGCAGTCTGTTGTGCAGTGTTTGGACTCGCGTTGTCCTGAAGCAGCAGTGGCGTTGTGCGATTGACCAGTCTCAGTTGTTTAGCGGCTAGTTTATGAATCATTATGTGGAGCTGTGCTCACAGTAGAGATCTGCAGTAATCGTCTGGCCAGATTTAAGAAAGCTGTAGTGAACCACACTGGCACTAGTTCACCAAACGCTGAGCAATAACTTTTTTCTAGTCAATTTTCTCTTGGGGCAGAATTTGGATGGTTCAGCCATTGCGATGTGCGCTTCCTATTGTTGTAGAGACTTTTCATCACAGGGCCTGTAGCCAATGTAACATCGCTTCGTAGCGAAGCGAAATCGAATACCAAACCAACCAACGCAACGGCGGGAAAGATTGACCACGCGACGCGAAAAATCACGTGGTCAATCTTTCCCGCCGTTGCGTTGGTTGGTTTGGTATTCGATTTCGCTTCGCTACGAAGCGATGTTACATTGGCTACAGGCCCAGGTAATGATTCGATTTAAAATCCCTTCATTATTTTGCCGATTCAGTAATGTAACGCAGCAAACGACGCGCGTTTGTCGGTTTGTTTCACTCAATTCATGAGGTACCCAGCTTTCGAGCTTTCTTATCTTCCCAATTTGTTTCAAGTGGATTAAAACAGTTTTATCACTAACATTGCAGCCTGCAGCTAACTCCGACGTAGTTTGCGATGGATCCGCTTCCTTGATAGCTTTCAATTCTTCATTGTCATTTCAGTGTGGATTATTCTGTAGGTTGAAATTTCCAGAACGAAAACGTGGAACCAAAAACGCACTGTGCTTTCTCTAGCAATACCACTGCCTTATACATCATTATTTCTTCGAGCCGTTTCTGCAGCACTGGTGCCACGGCGGAACTCATATACCTACCTACATAAATAACGCGAATTTATAAATTTTCCATTTTGTAAACTCAATGACACAGAGAAAAAACCAAAAGAAATAAAAACAAAAGATAGTCTAATAGCTAAGTATAGGTACAGCTATTTACTCATCAATTGGTGTCTCGAAAACCGTATTTCCTTTGTTTTTACCGTATTTCTTTGTGTTCAATGCTACCTTTGAACAGTGATTCAGCATTTCGGCAGCGCACGCACGACCTACTTCAAAAATTGTTGAAATTGCAGATTTCACGTATGGAATACCAAGACGTTTGTGTATTTGTGTGTGTTGGGAAAAAGTAGTATATACCTAAGCTGTAATATTGTAAAAATAAATCAGATTAGAATTTATTCTGGTCTCATTACCCCTCACTGTGGCCAAGACACCCTTAGCCATCTCTGATCAGTCCTGTGAGTCTGCTGGACTGGCAGTGAGTTTACCCTTCACCCTTACCTGGAAATCCTACCTACTATCCGTCTGTTACCTTAGGTCTCTTGGTGCAGACATCCCGCACTTATTTATTATTTATTTATTATGAAGTATATGGTAGGTTAGGGCTGTAGGGCTTATAGGACTTAGGGTCGTAGGGACTGTAGGGCTTATAGGTCTTAGTTTAGGTTCTCTTACCTTGCCATATAGGCGCATGTACCTACTGCCGCTATTAAGGGTGGTCGTACACTTTGCTTCAAATTTATATATACATATAGGTAAATTTGAATTTGAAATTCTAAAGCAAAGAGGAGATATTTGAGATCAAAGTGTCCAGTACGACAAAACGCCAGTTTTATGTGTAAGGACCTAATATTTACCTACTTTATCAAAATAGCCAATCAAAAAATCTTTAAAAATACCACTAGGCAATAACCATTCAAATTATATTATCACTAAGCTTCTGTTTTTTAATTTTAAATGACAGTTTAAAGTGAAAACTAAATAGAATTATTTTAATAAAGCTATAAGTATAGCTACGTAAAGGTGCAATAAAAATTAATTGAGCCATGTGTTCTATTAACAAGATGGCGGAATATGTCATTAAACTTAGTTACCTCATCAGTGAACCCATTAGAATCTAGTTAACTTTATACTTACTTATAAGTTCGTTTTTCCTTACATAAGTAGTTTAACAACCTGATTCCTTTTTTTTAATCTGAAGCTAATCATGGAGTGGCAAAACAGGTCCATAAGATTTGTAAATCTGACGTTCAAAAATCTCAAAAAAATCGGATAAAATCTTTTACCCTTAAGAACTGAACAGACGACGGGAAATCGTTTTTTTTAGTTACTAAATCAAGTATTTTTTAGTCCTTATCGACAGTTGTCCACGCCTTAATTTTTTGTTCTTAGTTTTTATTGTTAGCAGGTGCTCAACTAATGGGTAGGTTATCTAAATGACAAGAGTAATGTACTATATGTGGAACAACAGGTGATAGAATTACCTACTTATCTACTTAGATGAAGTAAATAAAACACACTCCAAAAATCTGCATTGTGGACAGTTTAATTCAAAACCTAAACATAAAGCTTAGATACTAGATATTCTTAGCACCTAAGCTTTTAAGTTTAGGTTATCAGTATGGATACCTATCAATCTTTTAGTAACTAAGTAGGTACCTACTTAGTTTGAAAAATATTGCTTTAGTGTACAATAATACAGTTAGGTATGCAAAATGCTCTTAATTAGGTACATATTTGAATGAACAAGTATCTATAACAACTCAAGTCGAGCCCTTTCATATATTCAGAAGTTACCACCCACCAGACAAAGTCTTACCCCCAAGCGGTTCGTCGTGATAATGTCTGGTGAAGCCGTATGGAGGACGGGTCTGAGCAGTTGTGCTGCGATGTGTGCCGGGTACGATGCATCAAAAGTTGTTGTGTCGGGAATTTGGTCGTGGAGGGTCTCCAGATCAATCTCCCTGTGGCGCAGCATCGTTGGTAGTGTTGTTGGGCTTAGCATTGCATCACCTCGGTCAACTGCCGTCTTCCTTCCCACCCACTAAGTTTTATAAGTGAATAGGCTTAATAAACTAGCGCGCTTTACCATCAACGATTCCATCACTTACCACCAGGCGGAATTGCAGACAAGCACTTCTTCTTCCTATAGCTGCTGGACAAAGGCCTCCCCCAAGGCTTTCCACGCTGACCGGTCTTGTGCTGCCCGCATCCATCGGCTTCCCGCGACCTTCACCAGGTCATCGGTCCACCTTGTTGGGGGCCTCCCTACGCTGCGTCTTCCAGTACGTGGCTGCCACTCCAGAACCTTACTGCCCCATCGGCCATCGGTTCTACGAGCAATGTGCCCTGCCCACTGCCACTTAAGTTTAGCGACTCGCAGAGCTATGTCGGTGACTTTTGTTCTTCTGCGGATCTCCTCATTTCTGATTCGATCACGCAGAGAAACTCCTAGCATAGCTCTTTCCATTGCCCTTTGACAAGCACTAGTTTATAATTATTAAAATAAAAAAAAACGATTTATTGGAATGTCTAGCAATGTTCGTTGATGTAGATATATGAACAGAACGGTGCGATACCGGCCATTGTTACGATAGGATATTGAACATTGCAGAAAGATTTCATGATCATAATCAACATGTTTTTATGATGACATTGATGACAGATTATGTAGATGGAAGGAGTGTAAAAATGAATTAAATTTATTGCCAACATAACATGATTGAATGTGTCATTACTATAGAATTCTATGGTCTTTGCACTGTTATCGTATTTCTGTTGGTACTTAGCACATTTCACACAAATAGGTACCCACTTGGATTTCATTTCAGAGAGGAGATACCTACAAGAGCATTGCAGAAGCCGCTCTACTTGATATGATCAAGACTCATAAATGCAATGCCGAAAGAACACCTTCATTAATTTGTTGACACTTACTTTCATTAACCAATAAACACTTACACACTGTACCTCAACAATATTTCATGCTATACCTAGGCTAAAACTGAAGACCAACACAGGTTAAAAAAGATTTATCGTTTAAAAATCATCATCAAACAACATTTTTTATCTTTTTCCGGTCTCGTAGTGTACCCACCGTTAGATAATTATGTAGATACGCCATCCATATGGAGATAACGCTGTTATTGCCTACACTGCGTATATTATTGTAACTACGTATAAATAAAAACATATGTACAAGACTTATACATCCTCAAAGAGGAGCCAGCTTTTATCTTACCCCGCCATCTAGCGGAGACTCGCGACAATTTTTATCGGTTGATTAAATCGTTGCTAGCTACCCCTTTATGGGCATAGCGTGTATATACTCGCTTGTTTTGTTTTTGAACGAGCAGGGAGATACGATCTGTAGGTGTTTTGTTGCATATCACAACATTAAATCAGGGAAATATGCTGTTCCGTATCAAAATACCTATTCAGGAAATAAAGTTTTTGGTTGGAGTCATAGACAAAAAGTCCTACCAATCATTTCTTCAAAGTGTTCTGTCGAGATTGTTAATGTTAAGAAAGGGGTTATTCTTATAAGATAAAACCATATAATATAAAGCCTTGGATGCTCTACCTTATCTAAAATGAGTTTTTAACAGTCACAATAACATAATCACCTTATAATGTACCCATTACTGGGACGTCCTCTCAATGGGAGGTCATAACCTACGAAGGCCATTCAGTGTGTACATATAGGTAGGCTGGTGGAAGACTTGTAATAGAATTAGAAGAGATGTTCTTCGAAGTTTTCGATGATTCCGCATGTTACTTTCCTTCACAATTTTGAATGCAGTGCAGCCCCAGTGAGCTTAGTTGCTTTAGAATTACCTATTAGATAACTAGCGCCCGCTAGCGACTTCGTTCGCGTGGAGTTAGTTATGCTCCGCTCCTATTGGTCGTAGCGTGATGTTATATAGCCAAAAGATTTCCTGGATTAATGGACTATCCAACGCAAAAATATTTTTTCTAATTGGACCAGTAGTTCCTGAGATTAGCACGTTCAAACAAACAAACATACTCTTCAGCTTTATATATTAGTATAAATACTTATTTACTATGATGAGCCTATGTACCACTAAGCAGTTTTCCGTATCACCTTAACACCTTTATTCAAACTAATTCAATAAATGAGCTTCCCCGCAACGATACACCAAGGTTAGCAAGCAAGTTATCAAGGTAGGTACACTGGATAACCATCTGGATCCTGTGTACCTTGGACACCCAGTCCTGGAACCTCACTACCTAGTTCAAACCGGTAGAAGGAGTCTACCTCGTACTCGAGGTACTTAGGTCATACGATGTAGAGGATACGGAACAACACAGAAAACACCTTTTGGTATCCACAATCCGTATGCTTCATGTGGTGATTGCAGTTATTTTGTACATCAACTGTAAACTTAAATTGCGAAAATTGAATTCGTGTCCGTGACACGTCTTAATGTTACGTGGGTAACAAATGTCTTGCCATGTTGCCTCCGCCAGGCCGGAACAAGCGAGGGAGGCCAAAGAAGTGCTGGCTTGACGTTGTAAGAGATGACATGCGTGCCAACAATCTCTTACCACAGGATGCTAAAGATCACGCTAAATGGAGGACAATGATTAGGAAAGCGGACCTTGGGCTCCGAAGCGAAGGCCGCGGATCCAACCGGGATTGAACGCTGGGATGATGATGATGACTAACAGTAGGAACAGCTTCCATTTCGACAATTTAACAACATTCTTTGCGTTATATACGTTTTCCCCGTACATATGAAGCAATGGATTAGTAATATCCTAGAAGATGATTCGAATTAAGTAAGAAAGAAAGAAAGAAAGAAAAATGCGTTTATTGACATTACAGCATAAGATTTAACAATTAAAACTAAAAAAAATATAAAACTTAGCTAATAATGCCAAAAGGGCCTCAGCTCAGCATAATGTCAGATGACAACACAAGGTGTGCCATCTGACGCTGGTTTTCAGCTGCAACCCACGAGTGCCATACCCAAGAATTACAAAAACACAGATATACTATTTCTGCAGTTTTCAGTCCGCAATAATAAAATGATATATTTACATAGATAATAAAAGTAATCCAAACAATAGAAAAAACTCGAAACTTGATGAAATAAAAATGTTGTTACATATATAAATATGTGTGTATGTATGTTAAATATATTGTGTTTTTTTTAAATACCCAATAAAATAAAGTACTCATTATACTTACATATATACTTCATTAATAAGTATCATTGATAGTTTGTTACGCAATTAGGTTCCTGGACGCCAAGAACGCGGACTAACGCCAGGTCTTTTAACTTTTCAAATAAGAACCAGTACACTTTTTAATCTTATCAGAAATGGAAAAATCTTAATAGATTAATTTACCTACTCATAGGTATAGAAAAGTTGATTAGCTACCTATTTATTTACAAATATTTTCTGCATCTGAACTGTTCTTTTTAGCTTGTAGATGTCAAAAATAACATAAAAATACACTGACGTAGCCATTAGGTCCTTTTGTGTGCAGGTGACAGGGCATTCGCTTCAAATTGTTAGGTGAGCCACCGTTTGTGGATAGTTGTTGCATACACATCAGAGAAACGCTACATATGTACACACTGGAGAGTGGCCGCATACACACCGGAGAAACGCCGCATACAAACCTGAGGTCTGAGTTGTTCATGTAGCCACCCCACTCGAAGAGTTAGTTCTTACTGCAGCCTTTCCTGGTTCAAATCTATACCTATTATTATAATAACTTTATAAAGTTACATTTTTATGGCCCAGTTAACTATTCAACTGAAACGTAAAAAGTTTCCATATCAATATACCTTATTTCGTCAAAACAAATTCTCACACGACCTTTAGGATGAATAAATCATTCATTATGTACCTTACTCATCATTAATCACTGTCTTCGGCACATTGTAAGTATGAATCAGGCTAAGGTTCTTATACAAAACAGACGTCGTAAATGAGGTACATAAATAAGCATTGTACGACGAATATAACATCATTATCCAATGAAATACTCGCCTGATAAGTCCATTAAAGCCATGGAAGAAGTATGTACGAGATAGCAGCTCCCGCGTCCGCCATATATCCGCTGGACGTGGAAAAATCTTTGTTTTAGAGATGCTGTACACTGGTACCTGTTTGTCGAAATGTTTTTGTCTGATCCCGTCAACTGTGGGTGGAAATGATGATGGTATTTTATTAATTTGGTTGTAGACGCTTAGGAAAAGTGTTTAATAATAAGTAATTATAAACTAGTGCTTGACTACAATCCCGCCTGAAGTTGGAAAATGCATTGGGATCAGACAATTTAATAGTGAAAATGAAGGTTTTTGGAGATGTAAGACATTTTCTTCAGATTAATGATTCTTTAATAAAAAATTACCTCAAGTAGGAATATACCCATATCCTCCCGTCCAGGGAAGCGGGCAGCAGTGCTTCTCCTGTGGAATATTAAATTACCTATTGCGATCCCCAACCCGCCTGCCAAGCGTGGGGATTATGGCTAACTCCACCAATGTGGAAAACCTTGGCGAAGGCCTTTGTCCAGCAGTGGACCTCTATAGGCTGAAGAAGAAGAAGGATTAGACACAAAACATTACGGAATTAAGATGAATTCCCCTTTTTTTTCTTTTATTAACAAAAAACTTTTGTTGTGTTTAATAAAAATTTGAAGATTCTCTATAAAAAAATTTAAACAAACTTAAACAGAAAAAGCTTTTATTTCAGTTGGTAAGACATCAAACTTCAACTTAATACAAGACCGCACTAAATGAAACTATAAACGTCACTAAACTACAAATTAATTTCTAAAGCATAGAGCTGACTTAGTTAATCGAAAATCTGGTCCCACCCGACTTAGGAAGACACAACTCAGTCTGGAACACATTGGTATTGGCACAAGACGACGTGTTGCAATACTTGCAACACACCGTAAGTGTACACACAGCTTAAACCCAAAGATTTGTGCGGCGCACGTACAAACAGTGGCTATTAGGGGCGGTCCACGATTTACGACCAATTAAAATCTATATAGTCGAGCCAATTAAACCTCAAGTGGTTTATTAGTATTGAATGCTGTGTTTATCGAGTCCGTGGCATTTCAACCGGTCCATACCTAGTACTGGCTTGCTCAAAGTTATTGGATTATCTTTACTTAATTAAACCTCGCCTACTGTAACTAAACGTGTTTATTTTTCTTTGCTTTCTGGCGTGGCTTGCAGATCAATAAGCCTTGTACTTATCAGTGAGTTATTTTTACGAATCATATGTTTTGTCCTGTGTAATTACGGGGTATTTCTTTGTTGGGTAATAAGTATCTTAGACTTTAATTATGTCATCTAGATAGAAGAGTAAGAGAAACATTGGAATTGTATAGGTAGGTATTGAACCTGATTATAAAGGAGTTGGTTACAAAGTTTTATTTTTACACTAACAAGACAAGTTTACCTAGATGCCTAAGTTTAGGTGTCTAGGAGTAAGGAAATTTGGGTGTTTACAAAATTTAAGATTCATAGAAGCTAACGAATTATAACTATTAACTGAATTATTTTTTCTTTTATTGTAGATTTTAAAACTTGCAATTACACAACAAAAATGCTCTCAAAACGAATCTAATTTTACCTAATAACAAACACGCTGAGCTAAGCTATAATAATATACAAAACTAAGTAATAAAGTTACCAAGAGACATCATCATTTCAGCCGAAAGACGTCCACTGCTGGACATAGGCCTCACCCTAGGATCTCCACGATGACCGGTCCTGTACCTCCCGCATGCAGCGGTTTCCCGCGACCTTCACCAGGTCATCGGTCCACCTTGTCGCTGCGTCTTCCGCTGCGTGGTCGCCACTCGAGAACCCGTCGGCCCCATCGGGCATCGATCCTACGAACAATGTACCCGGCCCACTGCCCCTTAAGTGTTGCAATTCTTCGAGCTAAGAAGAAAGATAGGTAATCATAATAAACTGAACCGCTTAAAATTAGGACTATTCCCACACATCACCAGGAAGTAATAATCACAAAATTATAATATCGCGTTCAAATTGACAGATTAACATCAACATTCGTAATTAAAAAACAGAACTCCATTAATGACTATTAATTATTTACACTTATCTTTAAATTATCACATTTTTGTATGTTGTAGATACCTAATAAGGTATAAAGTAAGGTAAGGTAAGGTGTCCTAATAAGGTGGCAATTTATAAGACTTCCGTGAATGTCTGATACTTGTAGGTAATTTAAAACCGTTAGTACCTATATGTAGGTACCTATTTATGACGACATGTACTTATACATTCGTAGGCAATTTAAAAATAACTAAATCATTTCATATGGATATTGTAGGTTCGATATGACAGCCTCCGTGGCGTAGCGGTAGCTGACGCGGCTGCTGCGCAAGGTGGCGCGGGTTCGATCCCCGCACAGTGCAAGTATTTGTATGCATGAATATGAATATTTGCACTGGTCTGGTCGTGCCTCGGAAAGCACGTTAAGCCGTTGGTCCCGGTTGCCATACGAACATCTAGTGGCAGTAGTTACGGGTTGTTGGAGCCCTCAAAAGCCCAACAATTGGTCTAACTGCAATGCTTCGATGTCGCCTTCGGGTTGTGGAGGTCAGACGGCAGTCGCTTCACGGAAAATGTTGAAGTTTAGCCATATCAGCAGTTGGACTGGTAAAGCAGACCCCAGACTCCAAAGCTGAAAAACTGGGACTGAACGACTGGGATTAACGCTGGAATGATGATGATTGTAGGTTCGATAAAGTAGGTAGTCGCTTCACGTTAAAATACTGATATTCAAGTGAATTCGAGTAGACTTAAAGCTGATCCAGACATAGTAGGGAAAAGGCTGGGCATATGATTGATGATGATTGTAGGTTCAATTTTCTTTTCATATTTAATATATCGGCTTAAACTCTAACAGGATTCAGCTATATAGGTACCATTACTTTTCTCGGTGGTAGGCCATAGCAACGGCTATCGGCAGAAGTTAAGTACCACCCACCAAAGTCTTGCCGCCAAGCGATTCGTCATGTTCTGGTATGATGTCTGGTAGTCGTACGGAGGACGGGTCTGAGCAGTTGTGTTGCGATGTGTGCCGGGTATGATACGCCAAATGTTGTTGTGTCGCAAGTTTGGTGGTGGAGAGTCTCCAGATCAATCTCCCTCTGGTGCAACATCGTTGGACGTGTTGTTGGGTTTGATATTGCATCACTTCGCTCAACTGCCGTCTTCCTTCTTATTCATTCGGTTTTTTTTTATGAGAGAATAGGCCCTACAATAAATGAGCGTGCTTTACCATCAACGATTGCATCACTGCTTCCCATCAGGCGGGATTAAGGTTAAGCACAAGACAATACCAAAAAAAAAAAATAGGCATGGAGCCATTACCTTAAGTACTGGGTAATACAATAATATCCCATAGTAAAATTTCTTATCAGACGAATGCTTTACAATACAATTTAGACTTTAACCCCTTTATTACAAAACATGGATTTGATTTAGATTACCTAGGTTTAAAACACCTAATATGGTTATTAAATTATGCACCTAACCATTATAGAAATGCAGTTCTTTATATAAAAACGACAACTTAGTTCGGTACCAAATTGTCACTTTTGTACTAAGAACATTGATTTAAACTCTATAAAAGAGAATTGCCAAGGGTTTTTAGACGGGAAGCTAATAGGAATGTCACGCTCATTTTACATTGGACGTTTAAATTATTTAGGTATAGTGTCGTTTACTAAATAATAGCGCGTAATTTATGTAGTAAAAAGTGCATTCAGTGAATAATTCATAAAGAACATTGAAATATCACAGCATAGTGACCACATCATGGCTTTACATCAAATCTCCTAGTAGTCGGCTCGCCCGGCCGTTTTTCAACTGTCATTGGCGATTTCCGCTATCATTGTGAAATAATTTTAAAGAATTTCTGTAATTTGTCACACGTGTTATTGGCAAAATTGTGGTATCTAACCACAGGGGCCATTGAAGAGTTGAAGTAGTATTCACTCTAAAGAAAAGAAAGAACCTCAATAAAATTTGAAATACAAATAGTTATTCAACGATCCAAGTCTGGAAATAAAATAAGATTTCGTTTTTTAAAAAGGGGTAGAAGTTTTAAAATAGAATATAAAATTAAAAATCTTACAAGAAAGATTCTACTCACTCAATCATATTGGAGACCTGTAAAGGTATGATTCTAACTCAATGATAAATAAAAGTCTAACTAAATCTATTTCTCCTTTCGTAAAACTATCTACTTACATTATCTATAAAATTAAATATAGGTACCTACTATTAAAGACTCACACAGAAACAAAAAAGTCCCCGAAAATAATGGAGAAAATTCGCAAAACTAATCACTTAAACTTTCCAATCCCATCGTAGGCCATGCAGGGTCAATACTACAAATTTTCAATTACCCCCAATGGTAGCAAATTCAGCTGAAATGTAAATTATTTCAGCGTGTGCATTATAAATATAATTGTAGGTGTTTCTGGGCGGAGAATGGCGGGCCAATGGCAGTGCTCGGATAGGTTTGGGCGCCGCCCGCCGTAAGACTGATGTTTTGCCCGCGAAGCCTTCGCCGAGGACGCTACGCTCGCACGGAACGGAAAGGCTACAAAGTCGCATGTTGTTGAATGTAAGAAAATGCTTGAATAGAGAGGCTTTATGTCTGTTGTATGAAAGTTTTGAAATATTTTAAACGAATTAGTTTAAAACTTAAACTTTTTGTTTTTGGTAGGTACAAAGGTAACAGGTGTTGGAAATATGATTACGACGGAGATCATTGCCTGTTATTTTCCTATTGTAAAGAATAGTTATTAAGCTGTATGAAAAGTTCATAAAAATCATAATAAAATGCAGTTAATAGTTGTTACATTCATACCTAGGTGCGTACATCTACAATTGTAATTGGTAGGTATATACGCACTTAGTGTAACTGGGTATGTACTATAATAACAAAGAATAAAATAGAATAGGCAACTAAGTAATGCAATTTTAGTAAGTCGGTGATTGTATGCTCCTCAAATGCGTTGCCTAAATGACATATTAATAAATGTGACAATGAAATTCAATAAGATCTAAGTTGTCGAATTAAAAATGTAGGTACTGAATACAGAAATAGAAAAGTTGGGTACATTATTACTTCAACAAACTTGGAACATTTCAGCAATTTTGTTTTATTTGTTTAATTTATTTTTTGCCAGCAATCAATTGACATAGGTATACCTAAGACAAAGTAAAAGACAAGCTAATTTGAGACTAATATGAAATATGCGTTTTTAAATACCTTTGAAACGTAACAATAAAAGTTGTTTAGTTTAGGTGGGAAAACCAAACCGTTTGTTTTATTTTGTCTAAAACAATTCAAATTAGAATTAAGTAACTACAAATTATTAGAAATTCATTAAATGGAATAAAAATAAAATTCATATAATTATTTTAGCAAGAAAGCAGAAAAAAAAATGTGGCTATGGTCGTTGTTTTACTTTAAATCAAGAAAAAATCAGTGTTAATAGGGGCAGAAGGTACCTTGTAAATGCTTATAGAACCATTTTAATTCCATCAAAACTCAGAAAGGTCCCCAAAAGCATTTCTAAATCCAGTAGCAGTTCACCTCAAGCAGCTTAACACTTTATACAACATATGGACATTTAGTATCACCAAATGACTCATAAAATTACCCAAATATCCCACAACACCGTAAATTTATCGATGAGCACGTCATTCAACTCGTAAAAGCGTCGAGGAGAATCATTCTTGGCTCGAAACAAACTCTCATGTCAATCATTAATGTCAAACAAAATATAAAAATCAATTTACGCGACATTCAAACCATTATGTGGTAGTGGAAACCGCTTCATTACCACTCATGGTACCCATAAAAGTGCTTATGTTCCCTCACACAATGGCCGACATGATTTACCACGCGAATATATCTCAATATGTAATAATAGTTTGTTCATTGTTAATTCGTACCACTGCGTGCCTCAGAACAATAAATTTGCGATTAGATATAAAGTTGAAATGTGTCTAGGATGATTTAAATGCGAAGGGAAGACCCTACGACTATTTACCTGAAGTGTATTGAGCTCGATGTGATATAATATGAACCACAATGTAGCGAAATAGCTATCTTTTTTTGTGTGTGAAATGCGATTCTGTACATTCATTATGGATTCGCATTTCTTTTGTTACAGCCGACAAAATGGATTGGAATTTCGTTTCATTTTTTGTTGTAGAGAAATGGTTCACTTTAAAGTAGGAGGTGAACAAAAACATTTAAAAAGTCATGTTGTTTTATGAGATTTTGAGTTCAGTGTATATAAACAGACAGAAAAGAGTGTAGGTAAAGGGATTTTTTTTATGGATGAAAATATAATTCGATGATAAATTAAGATTTCGTGAAAATCATTGCATTAAAGCTTGACGTGTCTTTCAAATGAATACCTACATAAATCCGTATGTCATCAAATGAAATAATTTTCACGTAGGTATATCTTTTCATTTCATCGTGGCCCCTTTCTTCACTAATGACTTTATTAAATCATCTTATTTTCACATAAATACCTGCTATACCTACTAACTTGACATAAATTCCAACGATGACTCCATCGGCAAAATACTAAAACAACATGCTTGACAAATTTAAAATATATTGTACAAAAAGGGGCACATTTCCAAAACTTCATTTTCAAATAATCATCGGCAGAACCAAATCGTTTGAAGCAATCCATCGGATTTATCACAAATAATCGGCCATAGAGGGCACACTTGAATTTCAACATAATCTTTATGCCACCATTAATATATTCCTTGACTTATTTATTGACTCCCAAAGGTAGGGCCAGGCAGGTGGTCCATACTTAATCAAGACGTTACCGAAAATAAAAAACGTGTAGTCATATTTTGTTTTTTGCCTAAATTATTGTTCGGCCCAACGTAAGTTATTCCAAGAGGACTAGACCCCGTTTTGTTTAGTTATTTATATAATGTCTTTTAATACGATGGGAAAGACATACGTTATAATGAATATATTAGCAGTAAAGTAAGGAATACACTTGGGAAACCAGTTGTGTGCTATAAAATAGCATTACGACATGTTAATAACGTGAACAAATGAACGTTTAAGAGTCAGGCATCGGTTATGATGGACGGCACAGATAATACGGGTGAAAGGTGTCTATTCTAAAGCTGTTTGCTTTAAGTAGATATACACTGTAATGTATTTGAATCCTTTAAGATGTGTAGTAAATATATACACGAATTAACATTTAAATATCACGATTATGTTATATAGGGAGGTTATCTTGCTATTTCGCTAATAAGGCAATAATTTCAGGTATCGTCCACATACCGTGTAGTCAGCAGCAGAGATTTTTAATACATTTATGCACCAGAAAGGTTAAAAGCATACTTAACCTCTACTACATCAGTAGTTAATTTGACGACTACCAAAGGATAAAAATCTACTCCAGCCACAATTTCCTACCAATTTTAGAAGCTCACGAAGTCAAAGAAGCTTCTAAAATTGGTAGGAAATTGTGGCTGGAGTAGATTTTTATCCTTTGGTAGTCGTCAAATTAACTACTGATGTAGTAGAGGTTAAGTATGCTTTTAACCTTTCTGGTGCATAAATGTATTAAAAATCTCTGCTGCTGACTACACGGTATGTGGACGATACCTGAAATTATTATTATTTATTGAAATTATTATTAGCTGTGGACTATTTTAAGGGTGTATTATTATACACCCTTAAAATAGTCCACAGCTAAAGACAAAAGAGATAAGGAGAATCAAGACAGTTGTAGGTACGGGCAAGACGGCACAATAAAACAGCATCCTACAGAGATCCGAGCCGAGATAGCGAGTTGATTTAGCCATCTTACGGCTAAGATTTATTCAGTTGTGGGATTAGCTTTATGTCGCCATTCGGCTGTTATGTACGGCGGACACCGTGGTATATGATGCCTATTTTGGTGTTAAAATAGTTAGAACGTATGGGTGTGTTCGTTAAATAATTGGATTCTTGTTAGAATGTCTTATTTTGTAAAATGTGGTGGAATAAATTATAATCGCCTTAATAATTTCTGATTTTTCGAATGTAAAATTTTAATTGGAGAGGCTACGGTTAAAATTGAATTGATTTTCAAAGAAACCGTGGTCTAAAAATCTTTATTAGGTTTTAATAAAGAATTTCTTCTAAGTCTTGTAGAGTAATTCCATATAAATATATTGTAGCATATTTCCCCAAAAGAATTTAACCAAAAACTTCTTGAAAACGGAAAACAAAAATATCTTGACAGCAAAATTTCCACAATCATTATTCCCATCATCCTACAACTACAATCTAATCCGGATACTGTCCACAGTCCACTGTATTACACTCCGTTTAAAAAAAAACACCCTCTTTTGAAAACTTATCCTCAGAGGGCGAGGGCCGAGCCAACAAAAGATAAAAGAGATATATAAGTGGCCCTCACAGTACCATCGAGTCGTTACAACAGCAGTAAAATATTTCAAATTGTACCCAATGCCGCGGAAAACGGAACTTACGCGTTTTCCCCCCTTTTTCCCTCTCCCGAACACTATGTGTTTTTAATTTCGTTTTCGATTTTGTTACGTTATTGGAAATGTTCGTAATTAGTCTTTGATGTATGTTGTTCGGGTTAATGTTTGCTAATGGACTTTTAAGTTTTTGGATTGGTGATTCTGGTCCTTTTATACAGACTTGTAATGTGCCTAATCATCACTTTGGTCCTAATGGTGACATTATGGTCGAATACTTTTCTGATATCGAATTGACATTTAGCCAGATTTAAGTGTGGGATTAGGACTTGGAATGAAGTAATTCTTGAGTTTGGTATAACAGCTGCAGTCCTTTCTATTGCTAAGCTACACAAGCCTTGATCACGTTTCCAAGAGTTAATGTCGGCCATTCATGCATAAGCCACACTATCAATATTCAGTCTATAAAACAAGTTTAGGTATATACAATTTCATACCAACTCAAATATTATAATTCCAAACGCTATTCACACCGGACTGCCATGATCAAACTGGACATGACATTTCAATATCCCCAACTATAAACCAATTACGACCCACGTTATAATATTCATCTGTTCTATGTATTGTCCATTGTATACATATATAACAGACCATTCACCATGTACGTCCATTCCCATGACACAACAATAGCTTACAATTAGATGCAAATATTATTTGAATGGTGGTATTAACAGGCATAGGGTCAGTCATGCAAATGTTGGAAGCTGTTGGATTTCCCCAGTGGATATCCCTTTGCTATGAAGTAATAACTTTTGCACTGTAGCCAGTTTATTTGTTATACGGTCCAGTGAAGGGGTGGTCAGGGTGTTTGATGGGTGAAAACATTGTAGAATTTAAAAGGATCGGATGATCCCCATATTTGGTCCTTAGTTCACCAATGACGAGGTCCTTAGAAAACGATCATGTTTTCTCTTATTCTACTTACAACAAGACTAACGTATTGCGTCGGTGAGATTGAGTGTTCAAACATAATAAATAACAGTTGGAAATAATACAAAGTACCCATGTACAGCCGAGTATATCACACTCAAAGCATTTTATGTACTTCTATTCGACGCCGCATGGCCTTTCACCTATTTTTTCATTCATTCATTCATTTCAGCCGAAAGATGTCCACTGCTGGACATAGGCCTATATCTGCATTTAATGAAGGATTGTGGCCTAGTGGATATTAGACTACATTCTTACTGAAATAGATATGAAAAATAGTATATAGTTTACTCAAAATTAAACGTTAACAGTGAAATGATTAACAACAGATTAAGTTTACTTAATATTCAACCCTTCTTCCGTATGGTTAGTTTTAATGATAGACAAACTTGTGAAAGTACGTAACAGGTAATCACAAAACTGCGTTTTAGGAAGTTAATTGTTTGGAGTCCAAAGATGAACTCTTTCGTCTCCAAAAGATTTCTGATAAAGGCTGTTAAAATACTCTAATTTTCTGCTATATCAACGAATCAGTGATTTTTTCGAATATCTAGTACTATTTGTACCGCTGATGCGTTTAGTAGGAGTCTAAAAAGTACTTACTTAAGTATAGACTTGGGTACTTTTTGGACTCCTTCTCTCTTCTCTCTTCTTTTAAAAGCGTTTATATTTTATGTATATGGAACCTATGTTCCGTATAGGTACCTATATATGTACCTAGTATATAAAATATTAATAAACCCGTTTCAACATTTAAACATGCGGGCTATGGGGGTTTATTAATAAACGTTATTTATCGTTAAGAGACATTTAAACGTAAAAATAATGTATAGTTAAACAGTCACTAATTAGTATACAACGTTAGGCATTGTTTATAAATGAGTTACAGTGTTACCTACCACTGAAATTCAAAACTTAGAACTACAACTGAAACAAATGACATACGCTAAGTCTTGAGGCGGTTTTGAAGGCTAGAAATTTTCCTATAAACAGTATCACTCCACAAACTCGGTAGCTAAGTAGGTACCTATCTAACTACAGTCCTATACCAACATCCCTACATAAACTAGGTGTGTACAGCAATGTATAGAGATGTCCGTGTTCAACGGAGCGCGGGTTGTTTCACGCATGGTCGCCGCTTGCGACCGTGCTGTTTGTTTTGCTGTTGTTATGTTTTAACTATGTAGGTACCTAGTTAGAATGTAGGCGGGTGGTAGAAGGGTCGTTTGGTAGTAGGTCGTAAAATTGTAAATATTTCTTTTTATATAAATATAAGTGGTGAATAATTAAAGAACGGTTTTGTTCGTGTGGACGTTAATATATAAAGCTGAAGAGTTTGTTTATTTGTTTGAACGCGCTGATCTCAGGAACTACTAGACCGATTTTAAAAAAAAATTGTTTGCGTTGGATAGCCCATTAATAAAGGAAGGCTTTAGGCTATATAACATCACGCTACGACTAATAGAAGCTGAGCATAACTAAATCACACGAACGAAGTCGCTGGCGGTCGCTAGTCATGATATAGGTACACCTAAAGTCAACTAAACTTCCTTTCACTTTTTGGCATTTCGTATTGTTTGGGTAAAACGGTAATTATACTAATACATATGTAGATAGGTATACTTAGGTACATAGTTGATAACAGTTCAAAGAATTTCTATGAATAAAGATAAGTGTAGGATATTTCGTGGAACATGATTTGATGACAACAGCTCATTAGATTTTTCATCAAATCGAGTACAATAAAATGTACGCCAGTTACATCCATATTATTTAAAATCCTTCAAAAGATCTTTGCGAGTTGGGTTCGGACCCTAGTTACTAGGCCTTCCAAAGTTCTATAGATCAGTTCAGTTCGAGAAATCTCGATAGATGGGTCATAAACAAAACACACAAAAAAATTGTGCCCTTTAAAAAAATATATTAATTCATACTTTATACATTAATATTTTACTGTAATAAATTAACTGTTTATTTGTTTTAGTCATTTACGATAAAATGTCCTAGTTATATTATATTTACATTAAAATATTAAAAGTAAAGTGAGACTTAGATCCCCTTCCGTGGGCCGTGCCCAACGTAGGTTCATATGTTTGCTTAAAGATTAAAAATACTTGAAACTAAAAATGTGAATATATTTTCCTATATGTTTATTACTTACATGTTAAAGTTCTCATTTTATGTTATTGTGAAAAATTAGCAAACAATACAAATGAATTATAAGACATAAACATGTTGTTACCAATTTTGCAACCCCTTCCGTGGTCCAACTAAATTGAATATTCAATATATGTGAAATGCAACGCAGCCTTAGTTTATTTATTTTGGTTGGCAACATTGTCGAGCTATCAAAACGAGCAAAAATTTTAAGTGACACCCGTCAGCGCCCTTTGGAAAAGTTTTTGAAAAATTTATAAACAAGTGTCGTTTTACTTTTGTGTAAAAGATCGTGCACCTTTTCTGTTCCATTCATATTTTGGTAAGTACTGGCATAAAAAATCCATATATCGATTAACGTGGTGAATTGTGGGAGGCTATTTGCAAAAACCACGAGCGGCATATTGTAACCTCACAAGTCTGAGGTTTGGATGATAATTTTAGTTAATTTAACCCTTCCGTGGACAAACTTTTCGGTGGACACAATGTCCACGGAATAGACCACGTCCACGGAAGTGACCCCCTATTCCGACTTATACTTTTTATGACACTATCAACATTAAAAAACTTGTGCTGCTAGGTTTAGCTTGGTACTTATGCATCGTCTGCACTCCCGCTTTGACGCTAAATAGTATTTATACTTATTTTTGACAAACATATGATCTATTAAGTTACATTTAAAAAAATACTTATTATTTTGTTCTTGCTTGCTTGCTACTCGCTTGTTAATGCTGAAATTGGTACATGTAGGTACATATATGTGGGTTATGATTTCAATTTCAGCAATTTCGCCTAGAACAAGTAAAATTGGGCATCTAACTGATGAAGAAAAGAAGAAAGTCAAGAACAAAAAAAAAACTTTGCAAAGCTGAGCGATGCTGCTATTGAAGAGATACGCAAGAAAGACAGAAATATAAAAAACAGAAATACAGGATTAAGATGAACATATATAATTATAGAGTCATGTCGCCATATTTTCCTAATTTGACGCTGTTGTCTAGGAGAACATGGATCAATAGCCTTACTTTCACCCCCTTCTTTCTTCAAATTATACCTGTAATAATATGTGCTCATCTTAGACCTGTCTTACAAAAAATCGAAGAAATAAGTCCAAACTTGTCAGAGTTACATACCTACTATATTAAGCGATGGACCAACAACTCAGTACCGTAATACATAAATGTTTCATTTTATTTCCAATTTCATAGGCAGAGAATGAATAAATACTTTAAATGCAAGAAGACTAAGTTGTCTGTCTTGCGCACCAACGATAATTTGCCCTTATTTTGAAATCAGACAAATAAATGTTCAACCTGGGAGACCAAGCACTCCCGAAATATAGCCCCACTGCTTAAGCCATAATGCTTCTACAGAATCATAAAGGTCAATTCAAGTCACACCAGAAGAAGGAGTTTTCCAAAATTTCTCTGCTCGTCCTTACAAGAGATTGAGACTCGCTTCAGATTCCATTAATTCAAATTCGGATGATTCAGATAATATATTTCCTCTGCGATATGTAAGACGACTATGACTTGGTTCTCTTTCAGTAACAACCTAAGAAACCGTTCATGAATCTTTACACATACAGTGAAGATGAAGAATCCACATTTTAAAGTGCTACGTAAGCACCATCTTTTATTTTGCTACTAGTTTTTATCTTGATCTTTATATCAATATCGTAGGCAAAAAAACTTTCCTAAATTGCATTTAAAAGGTAGTGCAGAATCTTGTAAATTCAATATAGAGACATTTTTTTCACAGGACACAATTATAAAAGAAATTCAATACACACTTTTGTGTTCTGTCTGAATAATTTAAAAACGATAACATAAGTGTTAATTTTAGTTCCTAATCAACTGATTACATTTTTCAGTCTCTAATAAAAATTCGAAAAGTCCAACATTAACGCCAACGATACAGTAATTATGATAACGGAAAAGACGTCATTTCGGTGGACGTAAAAGTTTTATTTTATTGGATTGATTATTTTGGACCTTTTGTTTTATTTTTAATATGAAGAAGTAAAGCACAACGTATTTCTTTTTGTTCTTAAGGTTACAAGCGTTAAGAGTTCATTTTTTTGATTAAAAGGTCTATTTTAAACTTTTCTGTGGATTATTTGGTCTTTTCGGTGGACACATAAAAACCAAAATGTCACATATTTTCATGAAAATAAAGTTTTGATCTCTGATTTTGTGGACAGTATGATTATTTTACTATTTCACATAATAAATGCTGATTTTTCACAAAAAAGAAGATAATTTTATTTTTTTCAATTTTAATTTACCGTTTTGTTTATGACCCAGATATGTGTCAAAAACAATAAATAAATAAAACCAGCAATATTGTCCCACAGTAAGGCAAAGGCCTCGTCTCTTACAGATAAGGTATGAGCATTGTTAGCCACGCTTGCTGAAGACATGTTGCCGATTACATACTTACTTACCTATTTATAGGTATTAAAAACTAGCGGCCGCCAGCAACTTCGTTCGCGTGGTGTTAGTTATGCTCGACTCCTATTGGTCGCAGTGTGATGTTATATAACCTAAAGCCTTCCTGGATTAATGGGCTATCCAACGCAAAAAGAATTTTTCACATTGGACCAGTAGTTCCTGAGATTATTGCGTTCAAACAAACAAACAAACTCTTCAGCTTTATATATTAGTATAGATAAGTCGGGTTTTTTCTTTTACCGATGTCAGAAATTTTCCTAGATAACTAAGAAGGTACTTACATTAATATCCAAACATCTTTGAACGACTTATTTTCTACAGGCTTCCACATTGATTTTACTTAAACATGTAAGTACTTATTTTAACAAACCTTTATTTTCCTACCAATTATTTAACATACCAGCCAAAACAATCCATTACACAACAATAATAATAGAGTAATCAAAACAACTTTAATTATATCATTCATGCATAACATTCAGTATAATACCCAAACAAAGAGTATAGCGTGCGAAGAGTTCGTAAAACCTCCCCTAGTTTATGTAACCACCTAATAGATGGCGTTACGTGCCTCAACGGAAGATCGATACAAGGGACAAGGGAATAAAAATGCCCACAGTAGCATGCTTTTGAATTGATTGCATTGCTGAGTCATTTTTCTTCATACAAATAAAAGGCAATCCCTTCATCACAGTTCTAGACTTAACCTTTGAGTCAGTATTTGTATTTCGAACTTTAATTGGGTTTTAAACATCAAAGTTCTTTTAGTAGTACTTTCATACAAAAGTGACAACTTAGCACCAAACTAGGCTATAATTTTTATATAGAGAACTATATTTCTATTATGATTAGGTGCGTAATTCAATAACCATTTAGGTTGTTTCAACCTGATATAAATAAAATCAATGTTTTCTAATACGGGGAATGAATTTTCGAATACCTAAGTATCGTGATTTTTTTACAGAGGAGAGGTGCCAGGCCATACGAAGAAAAGTGACGACCAAGAAAAACGTCTAAACGACCAAAAATAGAGTAAATTACCTTTAAAGGCTTTACATTAGTGATGCCTACACCTTCTTCTTCAGTCTATAGAGGTCCACTGCTGGACAAATGCCTCCCATCTTCCCGGTCCACCTTGTTGGGGGCCTCCCTACGCTGCGTCTTCCGGTACATGGCCGCCACTCCAGAACCTTACTGCCTATAATAGGATATTAGAAATCGGGCAACAATATTCAAAACATTCTAAATCAAGCAGTAAACCAAGCTTCTACACCTTCAAAAGTAAAATGATACATAAAAACGCACACATTTTGATTCGTTTCGTTTAATTACTTACAACTTTTGTGGAAACGGCTGGGTTAGCTAAAACTACTACAGTTCTTCGGAGTAAGATTTGAACTTTTACCTAACCTTTGAACCCAATTCAATACCATAACCCCATTGCCAACTAAAAGTATACGTACCACCTCCAACAACGAAAAATCTATGACCGTCATGTAATTTTCTTCCAACAGTATTTTTATCTATTCAAACACAAGTTCTTCTCGTTCAGAGCTAACCCATGTTACCTATGAACTCGTAACTATAAATCTCATACACGACACATTAGGTACCTATACCTACATGTAAATGTTTTTACTTGAACACTGTAAAATTATTCCAAGTAGGCATTCGTTTGACTTTTATAGTCGTGTTGAATAATGTTTATATTTTTATGTCTGTTTCAAGAAAATTTTGAGTTTAGGGTGTAGGTGAGAATGTGCCGAATCAGAACGTGCTTGGTTTTATGTGATTTTTGAAGTGTCTATGGGTGTTTTGTATGTATACCAAACGCCTTGTTTGAAACATAAAATTGGGTCATGCCACTAATCGATTTCCTGAAAAAGAATCTGAAATTAAATAACAACGCCGGTTTCTTTCAATCTCAAGTTAACCCTCTTTCAAAATCATTTGATTAAATTCTTTCTGAACTTTTCCAGAGACCTTAAAAATATAAACATCCAAAAGGACAATACAAATTTGACTCAGAGTGATCAGCGCTATTGAAAAGCTCTTAACCTAATGATTAAGTTGGCGTACCAACTTTCCCTTCATCATTAGGTACTCCTGATTTACAATAGTTTTTCTTTATGTTACGTGCAAACTTTACGTTTACGTTTACGTTTTTAACTTTAATGCAGTGAAGTGAGGAGATTTATTTTTTAATTAATTATAAACTAGTGCTGGACCGCAATCCCGCCTAATGGCAAGCAGTGATGCAATCGTTGATGGTAAAGCGCGCTAGTTTATTAAAAGCCTATTCACTCCAGCCTTGAAGACACTTAAATTGTTGTCCGACGGAAACACCGCCGCTGTCAAATAGTTCCAATCTCTCGATGTACGCAGTACCTATAAAAGAAGAGGCGAAACGCTTCTTTCGGATCGTTGTGGTGTCAACAAAGTAAGGGTGGAAACTCACCGTACGGCGGGTCTTCCGATGATGGAAGGGAGATGCGAGAATTAAATCATTTAAACCATGCGATTCCCTGAAATATATCAGCCATGCTATTCTGTAAAAAACTTACCCGGAAAACTTAGTTAGCTTTGAGTAAGCCGTCAATACTTAGCGTGGGGCTTCTCTCTAGCTCACTTTACCTTAGTCTTTACTACAAGATTTTTCCAGAAATTTACCGGCAGTTCTCACTTAGGTACCTTTCACGACATCTAAGTAACTTCGTAAAGAGATACGTTGAAATATAGCTACTCTAACAATCGTTGAACAATTACACAATGTATCTACTTAGGTAATGATGGAAATTATATTTCTTTTTGTTTATTTGTCAAAATTAAAAGTCATTTATTTAAATTAGGCTGAGAATCGCAAAATTTCGATTGTCAAAATTACATACATAAGACAGTGCCCCAATTCCCTACCCAAGCTTTCGCTAGGAAGTACTAGGTACTCCCCCTGCAGCACAGCAGCACAGCTGTCTGATCAGTTAAAAAAAGAAAACTTGCTTCTATACAATAGGAAGTATGCAAATTAGTTAATATAACACAGGTACCTAATTGCGTTAATTACAAATACAAAATACAAAAATATTTATTTCATCCAAACATTGTGTCATAAGTACCTACATAAATTGAGGCAGCTCCTGTAAGATACAATAGTACTTGTGTCGGAGATAATTGTAATGGAATGTTCAAAATTATAATAAACTATTTGCCATACGTCAGCTAGCCACGCTAATATAGCAATAAATGGATTGCAAATTATGCTGAAGAAAAAAAAAATTAAAACAAAATTTAAAATATCATTTTATGATTGTAGTAAAGTAAAAGTAAAATTCCAAAACTTAGGTGCCACCTTTATAGCAAATTTTATGTCGCATCACAGACGCACCAAAACCTTCAAGTAACCAGTATCCGTAGTGAAGGTATGTGCTAAAATAAATATATAAGCATAAAGTCCCTTTGTGAACAGTCGTTGTCATTGATATAAGGTGTCGCTGTATCCGACCACGGTTATCGATATAGCTTTATACATAATCCGCGCGCCTTCCCGTCTTGTTTACTTCCTCTAAGATATCGCGTTGTAAAACCATGTTTGTTTTGAACATTCCTGAAGGATTTGGTTAAGAAATTGTCCATGGATTTTGCAAGGGAATTGCTGATTTTGGTGTTGAATTTTGATATAAATACTCACACGTATTTCTATTTATTCCTTCAGTCAGAATTAGCATTTCATATCAAAATAAAGAGAAATTATGTTTAAAACTATTCTTCTGATTGATAATAGTTCTTCTTCTTCTTTTTTCAAGGTGAGTTTCAACCTCAAATCTTGAACAATGGCCTCTGTGGAATAGATACCACAATTTTGCCAATAATACGCGTAACAAATTACAGAAATTCTTTGAAAATTTTATTTCACAATAATGGCGGATATCGCCAATGATAGTTGAGAAAGACGGCCGCGTGAACCGGCTATGATCCCGGTTTGAGGCAGTCATGATGTGGCCACTATGCTGCGATACTTCAATGTTCTTTATGATTTATTATTTACCTACTATGTTTTAAGGCTGATTTTACAATCGCGTGATGCCAAATTCTTATTCGTGGACCTGTACGACGTTGACGTCTGACAGATTCTGTATGGAAGAAATGTCAAAAAATCTATAAATTTATTCCACGCACAAAAATTATCTGGGGTTGGAAAAAGCAGCCATTAAAATAATGACGCGATAAATAACATATACCTAAAGAGTACATTTTTAAACATTGCCAGTTACATAACTTAAATTATACATATTACATAATTGCTTCAAAACTACCTTCTCATGTAGGTACAACACGAACATATATGGGGTTCATACCAACCAATAACGCACATAAAATATAAAACACAGTCAGACGTAGGAAAAATGAATAAAGTCATATATTTTGAAAGTATTTTAATGAATATAATTTCAAAGGTGTAGCACGCATACTACGATTTACGTATTAGCGTCACGCGATGCGAAATAATCTGCTAATGAACTAAAAGCTTTTAGGTTATTTAATGAATTTTTATTCTCTTTTTGGAGTTTTGAACATCTGCTGGACACAGGTGGATCTGAAAACAATAAGAGTTTTGTTAAAATAGTTTTTAGGTAAGTTATTTTACAGATAAAATTAGCTTTATATATTTAGCACTACGATGGCGTTCGACTAATTTAATTTGTTGATAATAGACTTAGTGATAACGCTGTATTTAAGTAGCAATTAATATGAATTGATTTTATTCATTATTAATTGTATACCTACCTATAGTAATAGGGATGTTTCGTGGGTAAAAAAAATGTTCCTATTTAGTCCGTCATTCAGATTACCTATGGAAAAATATTGGATACGTATATTTTGTTTTAGCAATTTAATAAAAATTGACAAATATAAAAATAATCAAAGATCAGGAGTGGAGGCTGGTGACGTCACTGGCCGCTAAAAAGCGTAGCATGCAGTGACGTCACACGAGTTTTTAACACGCTGTGTCGTCTTCATTTTTTGTTTATATGAAAAAAGAAAAAATACGTGTCTAGTAATTTTTGGAAATCTGACAGACGGACTAATTAGGTAGTTTTTTTTAAATCAAATACCCTATTGTGGCAATTTTGAATAGAACATAGAACTTGGTAGGAACGTTATATCAATATGTAGGTACTGATCTCCTTCCTACCAACGATACATGGTTTAAGCTAAAAAATATCACTTAAATTAAATTTGATGCTTATTCCCTATTATGCTATTTAATGACTAATAAAAGTGCTTATAGGTTGCGCTCCAAAACTGTTTCAACCCAATTTTTTACGGCTCCATTTCTCACATCCCAATAGCCAATACAAAGCAATTGGCATCAAATCATAACCCAAAACTAACAACAATAACAGCGAAACAGTTCCACAACTCACGCCCACAACTTGCAATACGTAGCGAAATACGTTTTCGGCAATAACTGGGCAACATTTCAACAATTTAATACGACATAAACAATAGAAATGCCGGTTGTACGCGACCCGGCGCGTATGGAAGTGTGCAACGCGTACGCGGCGTATGTTAGTACGCGGCGTATTTATTGCGTATGGTATTGTGGTACGCTCGTTACCGTATATCTGTGAGTGGGGGCGTATGGGAGCGCCCTATCATGAATCCTGATACACGACGACCGCTTTATTGGGAGCCGCGAGCTTTTTAACGATCGCTGTTACGAGGATGGACTTTCTATTCTGTATTAGGTGAGGTATATCTTGGTGAAATATGGTTCCGACCCCAGAGGACTTTATTAGGATTCTCTAAAAAGGACACAAAAATACTTTTCACATTGTCACCACTTTCACAATAACAACCGAAAACACAAATTGAAAATAGGGTAGTTGACTAAATAAAACTACGTAATTAGTTCGTCAGTCAGATTTACATAAAATACTAGACAAGTATTTTTCTTTTTTTGTTATAGGTAAACAAAAAATGAAGACGACACAGTGCGTTGAAAACTTGTGTGACGTCACTGCACGCTACACTTTTTAGCGAGTAGTGACGTCACAAGCTCTCCTGACCATGCTCCTGATCTTTGAAGCCTTTTATATTTGTCAATATTTATTGATTTGATGAAACAAAATATACGTATCCAATATTTTTCTATAATCTAAATGACGGACTAAATAGAATAATTTTTTTTTACCCAGGTAACATCCCTATTATTCATTGTGTTTATTTCCATTTTTTTTTTCCATAACAAAGTGTGAGGTACAATTTAGTCAGTAAATGATTTAAGCAAAATCAAAATAACTATTTTAGATATCAACACTATTACCTACTGCAATCCATACTAATATTATAAATAGAAAAGTGAGTTTGTTTGTATCTTTGTTCCACTTTTATGCCGTAACTACTGAACCGATTGCTTTGAAATTTTGCAGACGTAAAGTTAGAAGTCCGGATTAAATAAAAGGATACTTTTTATAACGGAAAAATTTTGACATTCCCGAGGGAAATCTAAAAAGCGCGATATAACCGGACTCCACGCGGGCGAAGTTGCGGGCGGAAAGCTAGTTTATAATAAAAAAGCAAAATAGCAGCATTGTCATCGAAACCTAACAAAAAAATCAGTCATGGCTCAAAAGTACCAAACCTTTTACAGTAGCTCAGAAAAACAAACAACCAGGACCAAGTTACATCGACGATAGCGTGAAAGGGTTTGTTGATTGGACGATCCTCCCGGGTCCCCGTGACCCGTGCACCATGTTAATGGGTTTAATCGTCTGTATAGTCCGTCTGAACAATTTATGTATCATTTTCGATCCCGTTATGCTCGCCGGATTATGCGTACGTGCGACCCTCCCGTTTCGAATTCGTAATGGTGATGGTTCGAGATATCTGAATTTATAATGTTATATCAACACTGATAATAGTAGCAAGGACCAACATAACTTATGTATTGGTTCCTAAGTAAGTAGGTAACTACATCTCTAAGTGAGCTAGTGCAAAGTAAGGAAAGTTACAGGCATAATTCAGAAGGCTCGGAAACTGTTTGTGTCTTTGCGAGGCGAAGGCATTTGCTAATGGTCCTTCCGGCCGTTTCGTTCGAAATATTTTAGTGATTACTTCAAACGACTTTTTGGGCGATAAAAATACAATCTGTAACGGGTTTTCGACAATTCGAAACTAAACTAAAAGTTATCATGAACTTCTTAACAAGCATCATCATCAACCGCCGTTTATCGTCCCACTGCTGGGCACAGGTCTCCTCTCATACAGAGAAGGATTGAGCGTAATCACCACGCTTGCTCAATCCGGGTTGGTGATTTCAGACTTAGTCTAGGTTTCCTCAAGATGTTTTCCTTCACCTTCAGTCATTGATATCATTAGCGTGAAAGGGTTTGTTGATTGGACGATCAAGCATAATCAAATTAGAATGTTCCCACTGCTGGGAACACAGGCCTCTTCTATATGAGAAGAAATGGGCTTTAATCCACCAGGCGAGCGCGGTGCAGGTTAGTGAATGCACAGTTATGTCTCAAAATTTTTTGAGAATAAACCTCAACATGATAAATATCTCGACTTAGAAGCGGAATAGGTCTTATGTATAGGTCCGACGAGTTATACATACGACCTACTGCTGCTAGTTTAGATATACATAAGGCTTAATGCTTCTAAGTTTGAGATATATTATCTGACCTGTGTATTTTAAATTTATATTCACTGTCCAGTATAAGTACAGAATTAGCGGAAAAAATGCCTCTATCCTTCCACCATCAATCCTGGATACTGGTGCTCGCATCAACTCGTTGTAACTCCACGAAGAAGAGTAAATTCCTCGGTGGTAGGCCATAACATCGGTGGCCGGCAGAAGTTAGCACCCACCAGACAAGATGTTGCCGCCAAGCAATTCGTCGTGTTCCGGCATGATGTTTGGTGAAGCCGTACGGAAGACGGGCCTGAGCAGTTGTGTTGCGATGTGTGCCGGGTACAATGCCCCAAATGTTGTGTCGGGAGTTTGATCGTGGAGGGTCTCCAGATCAATCTCCCTCTGGCGCAGAATCGTTGGCTGTGTTGGTCTTAGGTTTAACATTGCATCACCTCGCTCAACTGCCGTCATCCTTCCTATTCCTAAGTTTTTTTAAATGAATAGATTTAATAAACTACTATTTTCGCCATCAATGATTGCATCACTGCTTACCATCAGGCGGGATTGCAGTCAAGCACTAGTTTATAAGTATTAAAAAAAATCTCTTTAATACTAATTTACATAATTATTCAGCATTAGGTGCCCAAAAATACCTACATATTTTATACTTAGACTACACCCACAAACATAGCTCTAAATCCACCAATATCCACATTAAAGTGCCTACGAATAACAGGTGCGGCTTTTATCAGAATTTAAAATAGGGATTAACACCGCCTGGTTCGGTCGCAGCGTATCGCAGGCACCACGCCCGGTAACCGGATCCGGGCGTATTTACCCGGATTTAAACCGGATTAATCCGCTTCGACGCTGCTGCCAGCTTTGTAGATATCACATTGTTTATTTTACGTTCAAAGTTGCATATGGATTATTTTAATTATTTGGGTAAAATAGTGTGATACGTCGTTTAATAATGTAAATTTTTTGAGTGTGAATACTTGATAGTAGATTTATGAAACATTGATTTAAGTTGAAGATTTTATTGCTAGCAATATTCAATCATAAACATTTATTTTACTTTTTTTAATTACCTCACATGAGCAAAATTTTCTCCCAATTTGTATGGTTATTGATAATAATTTTAACTATCAATACATTAATCTAAACACTACACTATAACGTAATATAAATAATACCAATACGCATACATAAAACTTCGGCGTACAATCTCCTGAATCCGGCCCCCGCTGCGACGTAGACCCGCTACGCCGTAGCACTAACATATAATCCTTTTCGCTACAATAGCAATTTCAAACTTCCTTAGGGGCTTCGGATAATCTTTCTTTATATCGAGCTACGAGTCGCAAGCGGGCTTATTTTTCATCTCTTTCTTGCACCTAATTCAGTCATAAGCGGAACAAAGATGGGTGCTACAAAAGCTTGAAGAAAGCGGTAGACTTCTCAATAAAGAGGGGAGAACAGTAATGTGTATTTAAATTTTGGTTCAAGTGTAATAATTTTGTTTTTTAATTTAATTTCTAATGGCGTTATAAATCTAGGGTGAGAGTGAGAACCATAAATCGGTTTGGCGATCTTTATATTTAATCTGAAGACGGCGGGGAACTTTTCTCCACTTTTATTTTTACAATTTTATAATTAAGATACTGTTATATTTAAGGTAATATTTTAAATTAAGCATCTAAAGATATTTATGACTTTTAGAGAAATTAACATTATTGATCATAAATATGATTAATAAAAAAGAATCTTATTAAATTAAATGACGTTGTCTATGTAGATGAACATGTTTTCCTAATAACGGAAAACATTTTCAGAATTAAGTTACACCCACAATTAGTGTACGAAGAAGAAGTTATTATTAATCGTACCGATATCAATCCACAAGTATAATACCTATTAATAACATAAAAAGAGAACAGTAGGTGAAAAATTAAAATAATCTAAGAGACAATTTAAAAAAAAAAAGATTTTTAAAGAAAAAACGAACATGCTATTACAACTTAAAATATTCTCACGCAAAACAATGAGTATTGATCGTCTTGAGTACGAGCACCAAATGCGACCTAAAAATAATCTATATCAATTTCCTTATTAATTTCGGGAGTGGCAAAAGCGTTACTTTCATAGCCACTTTAATGGGTAATTTTCATAAACAATGTTGAGGATCCCTGAAGATGGGGCGAAGGGGTGCAGAGGAGACGCGGGGCGGGTGGCACGGGTTCCTTTCTGAGATAGAAAACAGCTCTGGTGCTCGTATAATGGGTTTTTGGAATGGCGTCGTCCGTCTTGCCTCTCCCCCCGATCCCCTTCCCACCCGGGGCGAGAAAGGATGAATTCTTATTTCCTCATCTCGAGCCGTCCGGTACGAACTCTCCATGTAGATTGCCTTTTTCTCGTAGAACCTCCGTATAACATAACAATGGCTTGTTTTCAATTTTGTTGGTGTTATTTCTTCTGTTTTTTTTTTTTTTGTTTATTTGGACACTGAACACGTATTGGCCTGGTTAACAAATAGAGATGTACTTTCAAATTACAACATCATTTTCCTGTTGAGTTAGACTGAGAGGTATATCTTGTTTTTTTTCTTAAATATTCATTGAAGGAACCTGTAACAAAACCAAAACGCAGTAAATTTTAGGAAGAGGAATAAATCTCAATTTGTTGGAGATACGTTGTACCGGTTTCAATACGATCTCTATGGATTGATCAAAGTTTTAGTAACAAACTACGGTAGATAGTATTATTGAACACATATTGGTCCTTTTTAGGATCTTAACAATATTACCATTTAGGTTCTTACACTGAAAAAGAACAATTTTGAAATTGTATTATATAGTAGGTAGATATTAAACCAATTTCATAAGTAATGAAGCAGAAACCATGAGTACCGATGGAAGTACTGACGGAAAACTGCTACAAACAAAAACACTTAGGTCTACATACATACATACATAATCAGGCTATATTGTTCCCACTGTTAGGACTCGGGCCTCTTCACGATCAGAGGCCGTAATCTACCACGCCGGCCCAGTGCGGGTTGGTAGATGTCACGTCATGTCTTCGAAGTTTTTAGCTAGGTACTACATTACAATATAATCCGAATTACATATCAAAAATAAGATTACACATTTGCCAAAATGTTCATAATCGTAACACATATCGGACGGCAATAGCAACTGCATTCATGAAGTGTTCCGCGAGCCAAAAATACTTTGATACGTTGCCAAAACATGCAAACACACACATAAAGTAGGACTCGGCCACTGCTTGTTATGACGTGCTTTTTAATTTACTCTGACAGTGTCGCTTGTACCATGACATAGTCTGTTATTGTGTAGGAGAAATTATTGGTCTAAAAGTAGGGGTTTTATTTTGGGAGTTCTGGAATGTAGTACCTTCCTATCTATGTGTTTGTGTTTCAAAATGGGATTGAGAGTTTTATCTTGCTGTTAATGATCTGTAATATGATTGGTTTTGGTACAAAAATCTATACTTTTTGGATCCAAATTTATGTAGCAAAGACATGAAAAGAAGTGACAAGGAATATTTTTAGTGAGTAAAAGTTAATGCCAAATAAATTGAAAGCTAGCAGATATAGGATACTGTTTCGATACATCGTCAATTTACCGTTTCATTACACGCAATAAAGCTGTAATAATGCTACACAAACAAGCTATAAACAAACTGATAAACATAACAAAACGTATTAGCACTCATAATCAGTTGCCGAAAATCTGCTTTCATTCGTGCGACGACATTATGAAAACGCCTAACGTTGCAACCATTCTAACATGACCCGTTATTTCCTTTTTCTTTGGACTTTTTCTTGGGGTTGAAGGGGGTGGGTGTAGGTCAGAGTATGTTGGCGATTATATAGCAATCATAGCAGTTGTATGAAATGAGAAGTCTCCCTTAAAAGGATAAACAAGTCGCGTGTGTACGAAACAGCCAAGACGCGCTGAATTCATATTTTACTTCGGCCTCCCTTTAGGAAAGCGTGTTGCTAGGGGAGGTATGGTTAGGAAGGTGCTCTGTTTGGTCTAGCAAATTACACTACGTTGACGTTTGTAAATCGGTTATGAAAAAAAGCAATGTGAAGTGAATTATTCAATATAGGTTTTATTGAGATTTTTTTATGTTTGAATCGACTCCAAGGACCAAAAATTGTTTTATATTAAGACAAATTAAAGTAACTACATATTCAACCGGTTACAAAGCTTAGCTTGCTTTGCTTATCTCTTTTCTTGGATGATTACTGTTGCTGCTTTATTTTATAGATTTAGAGCAAGAAAAGCAGAAAAAAAACAAAATTATAGAACAATATGCACTGGGTGGAGTACAGTGTGATATGTACTTAATACTGCATCGCATAATTTGTTACTATTTCCGAATCCAAATTAAAAATCATCAATTAAAAATACAATAGGTTGTCAGAATTTCTTAGCATATCACACAAAAATCCACTACATAGAGCATCTATCCAACCGCATCTTAAAAGTAATGTACCAAAACGCTACAGTTGTACCATTCCAACATCAAAATTGCTTTCCTTATATCTTCAATAAATGTTTAAAACATCCCTGCAAGCATGTGTTTTATAGGTTTTAGGGCTTGTTATATTAATTTCACTGGTTTCTATACTTATTCCGCGGTTGAGGGATGAATACATATTTAGGAACGAAAAATATTCACGTTCGCTGAAGGAATTTTTGTTTCGAAACTTTTGTACCAAAGGGCCCAAGAACCAATTACCTACTGTTGACTTATCTCCAACGTCAGTCCTTCATAATTTATGTAGGCTTTCAGTCCTATAGACTTGTAGGTACCTACCTATAGTTGAAAATTATGAAAAAGTTTTATCAAGAAAACTTCGTATTATTTTCATGCGACGCCATTAATATACATAATGTGAAAAAGTGTTGAATATTGCATTTTTCCCGACTTCTCATAATAAAATGCATTTCTCTTAACGTGAATAGGGACGAGGCATGTGAGATGCATGCACGGAATAATGTATTTTTGTCTTTATCCTTGGTTTGTATTGGCTTTTCTTTTTATTGGTCTTAATACCTACGTCTATAATATTGTACAGAAATGACGGCTGGTAGTAGTCAAATTAATAGTTTTTTTTTTTAAATATAGTTGGCAGAAAGACTGCTGACAGGCTGAAATGGGATTGGGTTGGCCACAAAAGCCGAATGCACGGTTCATCATGAATTCGGCCAATGTTGCTGAGCAAAAGCCTCCACGCAATGGGTGCCGCCGAGGCCGGTCTAGAAAGAGATGACGAGAGCAAGAGATGAAGAGGCAAATTATATGTAACTAACTGCTGCCCGCGACTCCGCCCGCGTGTTGATATAAAATAAGCGCCTGTTAAAATAATGGGAGCAATATGAACGTCCGCGTTTGCCCCCGTTATCGCAACATTTTTTTGTTGTTACTGCTACACTTGTTACTGCTCTGCTCCTATTGGCCATAGCGGGATGTTATATAGCCTATGTGCTTTTTCGGGCTCTAGACTATTTCTTACCAAATTTCATTAGGTACAATCGGTTCAGTAGTTTTGGCGTGAAAGCCGGACAGGCAGACATACAGACAGATATTTTCGCATTTATAATATTAGTATGGATTTCGACAGATTGATATTGAGATCAGACTGTGAATATTCTTAATATTATGGAAATTGCAGCGGTCCTGGTAAGGATGAGGCCTGGGTCGATGGCGCGTTGTGTTTCACGCCCGCCTCAAAGAGATGTCAGCACATCATGACGGGGTCCACGAAGACCGATGCCTCCTGCGTCAAGGTAGCGGGTTGGTTACAAAAAACCGTAGCCCTGGCGCACAGGCAAGTGAAGAAACACAGAAAGAAAGTGGGTTTTAGTCAGTAAAAGTCTGACACGCCGTACCCACCCACCGCCGTACGCACTCAGAGCGGGAGAAGTCATTTGATGATATCCGATCCAGAACAAAAAAAAAGGGCGTATACCGCGAGAGCGGGTTCGACGAGGCGAGGGAAAACAAATTCCTTGAAGAGATTTGTGCTAGGCCTTTACCCAGTACCTACCTACTGGGACAGTACCTCATAATTATCATCATCATCATCATCATCAGCGTCTACTCGACTACTGTTGGACATAGGCCTTCTTCCATCGCACGTCAACAAGCTTGATCCTGAGCAGTTCTCCGCCAGCCACCTTTTTGATGTCGTCGCTCCATCTCGCCCAAGGGCGTCAGGACAGTACCTATACATTAATAAAAAATAGTTGTTAAAAGGCAGTTTTACTCACATTTTATCTTTGTTAATTTTATATTACGGTTCTGTGCCTGTAACATAAACATCAAAGTTATTAAGTATAACTGTAGGCCCCTCAAAGAATAGATGCTATGATGGAAACTTGTCATCACTGTGAATTGCTTAAAGGACAAATATTATTCTGCTACCTAAGCTTTTGACTACTTTTATAACCTAACTTTTGTTGCTACTAACTTTTATAAACTTCTCTTTTGTGTGGTCCTCCAAATCATGCACCCTATTCTACATGCCTGTTTCTCCAACTGCTTTGGGATTACCCGGATGCAGCCAAATAAGTACGGACGACTGCAGGTCAAGCTACCTCAAACTGTCAAATATTTCCAATCAACCTTGAACCTTAATGCTTTAGAGATAAAGTTGTAATTCAAATAAAGAAATCTGTCAGATGGTAGAAGCTTGGTGTCCTGCCGTCTGTACCATAGTTCACGTGAAACGTCAGCCTGTATGACCTTCAAATCGGAGGTTACTGAGTAACTCTGATTGATTGACTCTTGATTGATTTTCTTGGTTTTCTTTGTTTGATTTTTTTGAAGACTATAAGTTGTCAGATTTCGGTTTTCTAACGACCCATGTCTTCCAAATCATACAAGAGCCAATTGTTGACCCACTAAACATTTCCAGAAGAAAAAAGAAACAATAGGAAACAAAAGTAGGGCGAAATATTTATCTTTTTACGTTAACTCAGCCTTACATAAATAAACTGGGTATAACAATAAAGTGGGTTCTCGAGATTTATGCTTATCTTAAGACATAAAGCGGTATTAATGCATATAAATGTGTCAGAAACTAGGGTGGACATTGTTTCTGTTATAGTTGACCTTAAAGTAAGTACAGTTGATATCTATATACGTAAATGTATAGTTATATATATATAAGTATGTAGGTTAGCTTTAGATATTGGGTTTTGAATTAAAGTATTATCAACTGTCTTCGAAATAACATGGATTCGTACGAGTGTGTTTGAAAAGCGTTATATCACTACAGAATAATTACGATTTATTCGCAAAAAAATTAAACAAATATGAATAAATGAAAAAATAAATTTAATTTCTACGCGATAAAGCTCAGTTTACGCTACAAATTTAAACGGTTTTATAATTTTTTCAGTAGTAATAGTCACACTGAAATCAACTTAATTTTGATTGAAATAAAGTTGATTTTTGTCTAACTGGAATTATGAAGGGGGTGTGCAGCACCACGCATCCTTTACTCGTACTTCGGTCGTACTTCAGGTGGTTTTCATAACACAAGACAACTCTAATCTAATTATATTCTAACTTCAATCAAATTTTCAGCGAATCAAACCTTAGTAGCTAACTTAAAGCACTCTCCAAATAAAATATTTAAAGGCGAAATAAAATTTTGCAAAATTTCCAATCACCAATAATCTCTCAAAACGTTATTTCAGTACAATTTATATATAGATATTAATTTCTAAAGGTCAACCACGCCATTACAATAAAATTATTACTTCAGAATACAACACTAGCAATTAGAAAAAATCCTCCTTTACACCCCAAAATACACAGTTACCCCATCAGGACAGGATGCCCGGTCTCCCTTTCTCCGGTTGCGCGGGAAAGTTCGCCAGATCCGTTTCCTATGTTTGCCATTTCCCCCCAGAGCACCCGCTACCCTCTGACTGACTGCTTCCACAAATAAATATACGACTACCCTCCGAAAATAAATCTGGTGTAACGAAAAATAACGTTTGGGAGCATTAAGGTACTTTTATTGTAGCAAGAAAATAGTTTTCACTTAGCTTTTAACCTTTGGCAAAGACTAACAGAGGTCTTATTTACACATCGATTCTATTCCTAAAGCTTCACTCTTACTGCGAAATATGCTCGTAATAGTCAGGTGCAATTGAAATAAGGTAAGTTTAATTACAAGGTTAATCATAGGGGGCAAATGCTCGTCGACTTTCTTGAAAAAGAGGGTCTTTTCTTGATGAATTCGTTTTTCAAGAAGCGGCCCCAGCGAAAGTGGACGTGGCAGAGCCCCGACGCTATGACCAAAAATGAGATCGACTTCATCATGACGGACAAAAGGCGGATATTCAGAGATGTCTCTGTGATCAACAGGTTTAAAACCGGAAGTGATCACCGATTAGTTCGAGGCACTCTGAATATCAACTTGAAGCTTGAACGTCTCCGTCTGATGAGGTCCACGCTCCGACCCAACCTGAACCGAACCATTGCTCGATCTGAAGCTTTCCAGCTAAAACTGGAGAACCGATTCGCAGCCTTGGAAACCGCAATCGACGTTGACATTGACCGGGACCTTGATCGGGTAGTTGGAATCTTGCGAGAAGAAGGCGCCAATTTCTGCGGGATGAAACGAACTGGCAGAGGGTCTAAACTTTCGCAGGAGACTCTCCGGCTTATGAAGGATCGACGAGAAAACCCACCATCAACCTCGTCAGAACTCAGGGCCCTCAATAAGAACATCTCAAAAGCGGTAAGGCGAGACCTCCGGAGCTTCAACACACGCTCCATAGAGGAAGCGATAGAGCTAAACCGGGGGTCGAAAGTCTTCGTACAAAAGCTTGGGAGGAGCCATCTGACGAAGCTGACGACATCGGATGGGAGAGTCGTTACTTTGAAGCCGGAGGTACTTGCGGAGGTTGAAACCTTTTATAGTCAGCTGTATACCTCGCAAGCGCCTAAACCAGTTCCCCGCACTGAAGATTCCAGAGCCACTCTCACACGGCACTACACCGAAGACCTCCCTGAGATCAGCCTAGCCGAGATCGTGGTAGCTCTTGGACAGCTTAAGAATGGGAAGGCCCCGGGGGAAGACGGGATTACCTCGGAGCTCTTGAAAGCTGCAGGTACGCCTGTGCTAAAAGAGCTTCAGCGTATATTTAATTCTGCTCTCTTTTCGGGGAGAACTCCTAAGGCATGGAACGGGAGCGTGGTGGTTCTGTTTTTCAAGAAAGGTGACAAAACCTTACTGAAGAACTATAGACCCATTTCGCTTTTGAGCCATGTCTACAAGCTGTTTTCGAGAGTGATCACGAACCGACTAGCGCGTAGACTCGACGAATTCCAGCCGCCTGAGCAGGCCGGGTTTCGAGGAGGATTTAGTACCATAGACCACATACACACAGTGAGGCAGATTATACAGAAGACCGAAGAGTATAATCAGCCCCTGTGTCTAGCATTTGTGGACTATGAGAAGGCCTTTGACTCCATCGAGACCTGGTCTGTTCTTGAATCTTTGCAGCGATGCCAAGTCGATTGGCGATATATCCAAGTGATGAGGTGTCTCTACGACGCCGCCACAATGTCCGTCCAAGTCCAGAACCAGCAGACTAGACATATCCCTCTTAAGCGAGGAGTGAGACAAGGGGACGTTATTTCCCCCAAATTGTTCTCCAATGCCCTCGAGGATATGTTTAAGACGCTGGATTGGCAGGGTCGGGGCATTAACATCAATGGCGAGTACATCTCACACTTGCGATTTGCGGACGATATCGTCGTCATGGCGGAAACGCAGCAAGAGCTGGAACAAATGCTGGCCAACTTAGCTGACTCCTCCCAACGCATCGGTCTCCGGATGAACTTAGATAAGACCAAAATTATGTTCAATGAACGGGTCACTCCGGGACCGGTTGCCGTAAATGGAATGTCGCTCGAAGTTGTTTCAGAATATGTGTACCTCGGGCAAACGTTGCAATTAGGGAAAAACAACTTCGAGAAGGAGGCAAATAGAAGAATCCAGCTGGGATGGGCAGCGTTTGGTAAACTTCGTCGGGTATTTTCGTCGCCCATACCCCAATGTTTGAAGACAAAAATCTTCAACCAATGCGTCCTACCCGTCATGACTTACGGAGCCGAGACGTGGACACTAACGGTCAGACTAGTCCATAAGTTTAAAGTCGCTCAGCGAGCTATGGAGCGGCTATGTTGGGCGTCTCTCTGAAGGACCGCATCAGAAATGAGGTGATCCGACAGAGGACCAGAGTCACCGACATAGCTGAGAGGATTAGCAAGCTGAAGTGGCAATGGGCTGGTCACATATGCCGCAGGACCGACAACCGTTGGGGTAAACGAGTCCTCGAGTGGAGACCGCGTCTCGGCAAACGTAGCGTGGGACGCCCTTGGGCGAGATGGAGCGACGACATCAAAAAGGTGGCTGGTAGTGGCTGGCGGAGAACTGCTCAGGATCGAGCTTGTTGGCGTGCCATGAAGGAGGCCTATGTCCAGCAGTGGACGAGTAGGGGCTGATGATGATGATGATGATGATGATGAAGTTTAATTATTCGCCTTAAGTCGTGGTGGCCTAGTGGTTAAAACACCAGCCTCTCAAGTATGAGTGTACGAGTTCGATCCCAGGTCAGGCAAGTACCAATGTAACTTTTATAAAGTTATATGTGCTTTCTAATTATATCTTGGACACCAAAGACTGATTAAAAGGTGAAGGAAAACATCTTGAGGAAACCTGGACTTTAAGTCTGAAATCTGGCGATTTCAGACTGCATTGAGCAAGCGTGGTGATTACGCTCAATCCTTCTCTATATGAGAGGAGACCTGTGCCCAGCGGTGGGACGGTAAAAAGGCTGAAGATGATTAAGCTTAATTATTAAGAAAACAGAAACCCGACTGCAAAAATATACCTTACTCCAAAGTAAAAAAGTAGGTAACTGAAAAGCATTTCTTTTAAATATTTTCTCGAGTGACATTTTCTAGCACAGGTAGTATTAACAAATGTATTTGTGACGTAGGTACCTGTGTAGTCGAGCAAGATTTCAAGGTATTCCATTCACGCGCCATAAACCTGGCTCTTTTGATTTTTTAGAAAGTTTCATATACGTAGGTACCAGCACCCTAATTATGTAACACCGTATTGCTATCAATTGGAATCATTTTGAAGCATACCTATTGCTAATCCGTTGCTCCATATGTTCATAAAATATGTCAACTGAACAAGGTAAATTACGCAATGAATGCTAGTAAACTGTCAAAATTAAACCCATTGCTGCTGATAAGTAGTGTGTTGCGCAATTACCCTGTTGTTGTCACTTACACAATCACGACGAATCAAATGACACCTCGTTACTTAAAATCCGTCAAGCAGTTCAGGTACCTAATAAGAAAAGGACATATATATCTACGTTGGAAAAACATTACCCTCCTTTCTTCAGCAGTCGGATAAAACAAATCAAATCAAATCAAAGCATTTATTTCAAATAAACCAGTTACAGGCAAAAAAGTAATTGTCCATATAGTATTTATTCGAGTTCATTATTTCAATTGCAGTGACACCGCGGTTTTCAAGAAACATTCATTTTAGAATAATGTTGATTATTAAGACCGCACTGCAAAATATAAAGGGTGTATCTGACATCGACGCACAAACGAGTACCTTGGATCCAGTACATGATTCTGAACCCCCCAGTGGTGGAATTTTTCGTCGGCTTTTTCATGATTTAAAAAAAATATATCTAGGTTTTTTCACTTTAGACCGTTCATAATTGCTATACTTTTATAACCCAATAAGATTTTAAAGTAAAAAATAATTAATTCGCTAATTACACAAAAAAGCGCAATGAAAACAAAACTCGAAAAACTATCTTATCAGCTGATTTAATACAGTTCACATCAGGGATCAACGTCATACCTACAAAACCGCATGGCGACACGCTTGCAACGTTCAAAGGTCGAGCTGACACTTTTTTTAAACACTGTGAATTTCTGTAACCGTTCATTAACGACATAAATGACTATCATAATTTTATTAGTCGCATGCGGTCTAGCTTTTTCGCGAAGTTTGCGTTACGATGTCAGATACACCCTGTATTGTAATTTTTGTGCCAATTTTACGTATCTATTACCACTGTATTTAATTTTATTTTAAATATTTCTTTGTCTTATTGTTCAAAATTACTGCAATCATTTGTGAGCCATTTTCAGTACCTATCTATAGTATTTTTATCTCACGAAGCGGCTCGCGCTTTACTTATGGTAACCACGCACATAGCGTGATATGTGCTGACGCTACTCTACGACAAGGCCGGCTTCAACATTCTGGCAGACAGTATCGAAAGCTTCGTTTATTTGTAACCAAACATTGTGTAACCTAAAGTAAAGAGCGCGTCGCTTTGTGAACTAAAATACTATAGTACCTACCTACATAATATAATATATAAATACTATAATAGTTAGAGTAATTTATTTTATAGAACTTCTGACAAATAGCATGATAATAGTAAAGAGAAATAATAGGTAAAAGGTGAAAGACACATAACTGTACCCATTAGTAATCGTATTTATAACTTCATTATAACACTACATAATGTACTAACATTTGAATATTATCAGTTAATACAATCGAAAATATCATCACTTAAAAACACTTAAAAATATATTAAATTAAACATTTACATGGAAATTGATTCTTTAATCAGAAGTGTTAACTTTTTAATATACATTTTTTTATCTATTTTATAATTTTCTTATAAAGCATTTCAAATGTCGTATAAGAGATCAAAGAACACAGGTTGGATATAAAAATGAATGGTTACAAACACTCCATTTTAGATACATAACTTGGAGGCAAATCTCGACCTAAAATCAAATACCAAGATGTATTGAATGGTAGATACTAGATGAGCCTACTCATTCGCTACAAAAGGGTTATTAACAACCTGGGTAATAGCATTTATAGAAAAAGACATTAAATTACAAGTGTTTTTTTAATTGGTTTTTCATAAACCATAAACTAGTGCTTGACCGCAATCCCGCGTGATGGTAAGCAGTGATGCAATCGTTGATTATAAAGCGCGCTAGTTTATTAAGAGTCTATTCACTCTAGCCTTGAGGACACTTAAATTGTAGTCTGATGGAAACACCGCCGCTGGCAAATTGTTCCAATCTATCGATGTAGGTAAGTGGTAGAAAAGACGAGGCCAAACGCTTCATTCGGATCGTTGTTGTGTCAATAATGGAAGAGTCAATCATATGATGGATCAATAATGTGATGGAACGGAGATGGCGGAATTTAATCATGCAATTCCCTCGTGTTACTTCAATAATACTTTTACTCAATGCCAGAGAAATATTACTATTAAAAACGCGAAAATTAACACAAATTTATTCCATAGATTAATTAACTACTTTTAGCTTTCTTAATAGGATTAAGAGTTAAAGAGAGAGAGACAAAGCATCAAAGTGCTGTTCTTTAATTAAATGTAACATTGGTTTCGATGTTAATAAAATATTTTACTAATTTATTAAGATTTTCATAAATTGAGTATTAATTGAAGTTAATACTGCTATATAAGCAATCTACACAAGTAGAGACTATGCTTAAAATGTGTTGAAATTAATCAAGTAATTTTATAAACTAAATTTTCTTCATTAGCGTTACATTTTCCTTTTTGCGTTGAAAGCGTGTTGCACGATTATATCAAGGTATCATAAATCGAGGCTTCCGTCGACTGGGACCGCAATTAACTCGGACCGCGGTCCCAGTCGCCGGATTCATAAAAACTAAATAATTTTCTTCCGGCGACTGGGACCACTCATAAATGATAACTGAAATCAAATAATGTACAGTCAAAGGACAAAGTAATAATTGAGTAAAAATCTTTTTTTAACCGACTCCAAAAAAGGAGGAGGTTCTCAATTCTTCGTAATCTTTTTTTTTTTACATAATTATGTTCACCGATCACTCTAAGACCGATGTGCGGAATTATCTTTTTTTTTTCGAAAGTGTATACTTTCCAGGTGGTCCCATAGTCACCAGGTCAGGATCCGATGATGGAAGACCAGGGAAATCAAGGGGAGCTTTCAAAAATCGTAGAGCGACTAGTACATTCTGTACAATTGATTATGAAATTAAAGGATTTAAGTTACTTGTATGAAAGATTACTCGGTAATAAGCGGTTTACGATTTACGAGGTATTAAAAAAAACATAGTTACTAGATCTCTTTCAAAACAATTTTCGTTGGTAGTTTTTATAGTAAACCGAATATATGTTCTGCGATTTCGGCGGTCTCTCCACTTCTGGAGCCATAGCCCTTGATGGCGCACTCCTACCAATCTGCTCCGACTTTCGGTATCTCGGTTCACTCGTGCAAAGCGATGGCGAAATAGATCGGACGGTTAAGCACAGAATTAACACTGGGTGGATGAAATGGCGGCAGGTCACGGGAACAATTTGCGACTCCCGCATTCCCCTTAAACTTAAGGGGAAAATATATAAAACCATGATCCGACCTGCTGTCTTGTATGGATCAGAATGTTGGGCTACGAAAGGGATGAATGAAAGGCAATTGCATGCAGCCGAGATGAGAATGCTAAGAGGGATGTGTGGTGTTACACGAATGGATAGAATAAGAAATGAGTACATAAGAGGAAGTCTGAAAGTGGCACCGGTAGCTGAAAAGTTGTGTGGAAATCGGTTGTCATGGTACGGGCATGTGTTACGGAGAACTGAGGAGAATGTCGTGAGGAGAGTCTTAATTATGAATGTTGATGGCTATAAGAGTAGGGGAAGACCAAAGAAACGATGGATGGAATGTGTGAAGGATGATATGGCTAAGAAGGGGGTGACTGACGAGATGGTTTCTGATAGGGATGCATGGAAGAAAAAGACATGTTGCGCCGACCCCAAATAAATTGGGATAAGGGCAGGAGAATGATGAGTTTTTATAGTAATGTTCATCATATGCTTTGTTAGATTTTTCATTTTCTTATTTTAAATGTTAGAGGGGGGGACCAACTTTTTTTCACTTTGGAAGCGTCTGTCACGCAAACTATTCGGTTTTCTTTCTAAGTACCCCCAATATTTATTATTATTTTTGCATCAAGATCTTAATGTGGTTCACAGAATACATCTACCTACCTACTAAGTTTCAACAGTACCTATAGCTCTTATAGTTTCGGAAAAAATGGCTGTGACATACGGACGGACAGACGGACAGACAGACATGACGAATCTATAAGGGTTCCGTTTTTTGCCATTTTGCTACGGAACCCTAAAAATGTCCGTTATGGCTTCACACAAAATCAGTATTAACTGTGTTAAAATTTAAAAATAATGTTATAATTTTATAACATCCTTTTTTTTTTTCTAAAGTGTCCGGTCAAATATAGCCCTAAAGCAATAGTATTCGTCGATACTCGATACGAACTATGTAAATATTTTGTATGAATAATTTTACGAGTTAGAAAGAAATAGTAATATTCTATCATACAATACTATGCCTTTGTGTGTGTTTATCTGCATGTGTAAATTATATAAAAACGGGCAAAGTCAATTTATAAGCGCATAGGTTAAAATCATGAACATGAATCGAGAACGAGTCAATGATATTCATATCAATAATTTAGATGTTTATTCGTTTGACTGTACCGACTTCGGCTTGTATAGTAGACTTTTTTTAAGTTACCTATGAGTGGTCCCAGTCGCCGGAAGAAAATTATTTAATTTTTATGAATCCGGCGACTGGGACCGCGGTCCGAGTTAATTGCGGTCCCAGTCGACGGAAGCCTCATAAATCAACATAAAACGTCAAATTACACAGTCACGTTATTTCGTAATTAAGCATTTCACTACACGCCGAATAAATTAAATGAATTGTCAGTAGAGAAGTATTCATAAATAAAAAACCTGATCAACATTTTATAATTTGTTTCATAACTTATTTTATGAAAACTTTTAATACGTCGCCTGCTTGGGAAAACCTTATTAAGATTCGCTTTTGATTTTATTGGATTTTATGCAATAATCACCACATATTGCAAATGGTTTTATTAAGTTCTCCCAATTACAACTCATAAATAAAGCTATAACATTTGCATACCTACTTCTATATTACTATCTACAAAACTATCTTTATGTCGTGAATAACGATATCATTTTAATAAAAAATATTCATTTGATAGTAGGTAGTGGGTACACGCTATAACGTTATTTTGTAATGGCGGCACGTGGATAGAGTTGTTGTGGAAACTGGAGATTGTGGAACGGTCACTTTGCTTTAAGGCCCAGACCAGGGCACTTCTCCGGGACGAAACTGTCGGTTTGCCTATTTAAATTGTTATTGTAAAGATTGGAGGGTATGTTTACACTTCGTGCTTTCAATCAAAACTTCACGTACGAAATGGAACCCTTACCACCACACCAAGGTAGTGAGGCCCCTACCATATATGACGACGTCAACGATGGCGGAGCGGCGGGGGCCTCACCATCTAGGTGATATCTGAGAACAAAGCTCAGATATATCTGAGAACAAAGGCCGAAACTAACTTAGAGAGGTTACAGACTCTTTTAAAGGCAAGACAAAATCTTGGTCAGTTCATGAGAAGCTCATGTAACCTACATTTGCAACACACTCGCCAAAATATAAACAAATACATAATTATGAGTTAATGGTAAAATAACTTTTCATTCTTAGGTACCCAACAAAATTCAGTTTACGCTACAACTCCAAGGTTTTTATAACCTTTACCAATAGTGCTAATCACTCTGAAATTTAAATGTCATTGAAATAAAATTGATATTTATTCTTTGATATAGGCTGGAAGTCCCCAACATGGCTCAGATTTACTAGAGATTGATGGCTAAAATGTTATTTTAAGAAAAGAACCAAACATATTGAGTATATCTCTCCAACTACAGCACGTTTTTGTCAGTCATCGTGCAGGTCAACTAAAATGCATATGTACCATCAGGCCGGATTGCGGTCAAGCGCTGGTTTATAATTTAAAAGAAAATTAAAACCACCGACATAACACCATCTCCCAAGTCCCTTCTGCTTCATCTACATCCCGGTACCTATCCGTCGCTACGTTGCAGTCAACAATGGCGCCCGATAGTGGCACAATAAACCGCCTCAAATGGCCCGGAACTTTTTCTCTAAGGGTTTATTTAAAAAATCTCACAATTTTCATTCGAAGTTTCCTTTGGGGAGGCAGATAAATCTCTTTTATTCGCCTCCTGAGACATTCAGCTTTTGATCGGAATAGCTTTTATGTGATGTTTGTGCTCTTCTTAGTATCTTCGTGATTTAATGTTATGGTCTGGCCGACGTGTCCTTCTTTCATAGACATGACTCCTTTGAAACTAGGAGGCTTGTGCCGCTATTGAATACGTAAAGATTCCTTTTTTATCGTCTTGTATTTCTTATTAATGGAGTCCCAAAACGGCGGGATTCGGAACACGAAATTGTTAAAATATTTGCGCGTTTTTGGCATTACCGTACTATATATCTGAATTGTTTTTTTTTTATATAGACATAGGTACTTACCTATATTTTGTAGTCACTATGAACTACTTAAAATCTCATTAAATCCTTATCCTTACTAAGATTATAAATCAAAAAGTGAGTTGGTTTTTATGTTCCGCTTTCACGCCGTAACTTCTGAACCGATTGTTTTGAAATTTTGCAGACATAAAGTTAGAAGTCCGGATTAAATAATAGGGTACTTTTTAACCCGGGAAAATTTGATATTCCCGAGGAAAATCTAAAATGCGCTATATAACCGAATTCCACGCGGGCGAAGCCGCGTGCGGTAAGCTAGTATATCTATAAATCGAGTAAAAAAAACCTTCAACAATTTAATAGTTGTTTCCACATTTTTAACGTATTCATTTGAACTAACATTGCCGGTGTTTACATTCCTGAGATGCTCCGTACACATCAGAGAACCCCTCTAAAGCCGTGGTATCGAAGTCGTCAGGGTCAGGCAATCGCGTTTACGACGCATAAAAGTTAGTCTTTATAGGCTCTCCGTGTATAAAAGTGGCGTTTATGCCTTTTTAATTAATTGTCGTGCCGTTAAAAGCCATATCAGCTTTGTCGCTGATGGCTGATGCCCGGGAAATTGTTAACGAATAGTGATTTAATAATAAAACGTATTTGATGGTCGGACAGTTCATAAAAGTCTCGTAAAATGTTCGTTGTAAATCGTTAAGTTCGTAAATTTTACCGCAGCTGTGATTCATACTTCTTGTTACGTCGACTGATATGTTTGACGAAAGGATTTTATGATTCCAAATCGGTAGTTTTATAAAACTCCATTTTAAAACCGTTCGACTAATTTATAATTATTATGGCTCCGGTCTAAAAATGGGAGGAATAATGTCTATATTAACATATAAAGTTCATCGAAATGTATAATAATAATAAATTAATTGATCACTACATTCAGAACATCGAAGCTTTAAATTATAAGATAAAACACTCAATTATTCGGTATCGGTGGGTGGAGCTGAGATATCTTCATTGTGTGATAAATTCAAACTAATGTTAACTTATACAGGATTGTATGAACGCAGCATCCATTAGTCACAGCTTGAAGCCCCATCTATTCTTGCTTACCGGCCGTTCTATCCGTGCAATAAATATAAAGATTCTCCAAATAATTTTCCAATACCAACTTAAGTTTGCATATCGGTTGGACCCTGTTACCTGAAAAATAAATACTAAATTCCCGTGACATGTGCCATGGCTTTTAAAATTTATTAAGAATACGTTATAGGTACAGCCTCTCATGGCAGTTATTAATAATAACGAAGTGACACTTGCTCTGCGTATAGTAAGTACGTAGATACACGTGTCTCCTTACGAAAATAAATTCACTGAGATAGTGTTTTTGTTATTTATCGTAATTTCAGAAACTATTTTTACATTAGAATCCCTTCGTTTACTCTTACGCTACAATGGAATCAAGTTTAGAATGAAGTGTTTACTACGGAGAGGGTTATGATAATATATAGAGATAATAATGTCGTCCCCAAAACTAAGAGACTAACTGCCATAAGCCATTAACCTTTCATGATAGTTTATCGAGGATACTGTAGTGTTCTTTGACATAATCAACTCTAATACCTTAATTTGGTATGCAGTACGCTATTATCTTCAGCTATGTAGACTAAAAAAAAAATGAGCAAGAACATGCACATAAAAGTTATTAAAACATTCAATTATCGGATAAAAAGCAACCCCACGCCACCGCTGACGGTATTTACGACCTGCGCCAATTAATTTTTCCCTTCTTTTTTACTCCGTCAACAGTAAAGAGTACAAAATGGCCATAGACACAAATACAAGTGGCTATAAAATGAATGTAGCTGAGTCAGTGGCAGTGGGTGTCTCGAACGCGCATGTGCGGCTCATTCCGGTACTTTTATTGATTTCAGTAGCACTAACGGTCCATAAAGCCGACGTGCCGGACCGAAGCCTCTACTCTATGCCCTTTATTAGGTACTCACGATTTCAACTGAGTTCTACTTGTTAACTTTTTAAATAGGTAATTACCTACTTCTTGAAGATTTTTTCGTATTTAAGGATCTTTAGCAATTTGGAGTTGATTAAGCAAGCAGCGTTGGAAGCTTTTATGGCGATTAGAATTTGTAATTCCTGTTAAACTTTAAAGAAAATGAACTGAAGTAGATCTAAGCACAGCATTTATACTTAACAGGTGCACTGCAGATATTTCCCATGCATGACACAGGGTTAAAGCAACATAAATAATAATAATGCGCGTTTAATGCTTAGGGGCTACCTTGCGTTGCCATTTTCATTGCCTAAACAGTCTGGACCCTCATTTTTCTCTTCAAAACAAACCAACCTGCAAATGCCGACGGCAGTCAATAAACACGCAGCGCACGTATTTTTGGATTAACTACGGAGGGAGTCGCCAATCTTAATTGCCATTCTCTACGGGAACAACACGCCGTGGTCATTGGGACCTACGGACCTGCACTACATTATTTTGTTTGTACGCCTCATTTACGAGGGTTGACTCCATGTTTCGGTATGTGTGGTTGCAGTTAATGTTATTACCGTTATGGGTTTGAAAGGTCTTAATTAAGTGGACTTTCAAATCTCTATGAAGTACCTACAGTAAAAACTGAATAAAGTAAAAAAAATGCAACAAAATCAATGAAGCTCAAATACGGTACAGAAAAGAAAGATAAGGAAAAATCCTAAATGTTTAAACAAGCGCAAGTATTCTACTCAGCCATAATTCCTTACTCTGATCTCAGACACGGCATAAGCCAGAGATTGTCAACCCTAAGCACATAATAATGCTTCAGCGTAATATGAAAAGAGGACATTAGTGGGTGTTCGTCGTCTGTAATATCAACGTTGCGACGGCTGCGGTGGTCGCAATAGGGCCTTTATTAAAACAAAATTTCTACCCGCAAAATGTCCACAACCTCTGTCGTCGGAACATTTCCACTTTGCGACTCGGAATATTCGAATTTAAATTATTAAAAAGCTTTCTGATGCATACTTTTGCACTTTTATAATGTTTGCTTTGCGTTCTTAGGTGTGCAATGTCTTTTGCATAAGTTTGATATTATTTTTAAGTGTTAGTAACAGTGCTCTTTGTTGTAAAAATAAAACAAAGTTATTTGATGTCGTGTAAGAACTAAAAGTTTCAGTTCTGTGGTAGCACTATATTATCAACTTAGAACTGCTTCGATGACACAAATAAAGTTACAAGCCAGAAATAACAAAACGCAAACATATTGCCCTCGGAAATGGCAAAAAGAATTCGCACAAAATCAACCCGGCGTCGTACAACCATCCCGTACAAGTTACTCAGTGATTTCATTCCGGAACCGAAAGTCCAAATTGAATCAAATATACCCTACTATCTACTGATTACAATATCTACTGGGTTAGGTAGGTAGGTAGGTACAATATGTCCGTACGCCGCACCGACCGACGTTCGGCAGTGAAGCGATGATTTCGGTACATTTGCCGAGACCGTAACGATGCTTGGAATCGTCTTGATGGACGCTATGAATGAGCTCTCACAACATAAAGAAATCCCCTTAAAAAGGGTAGCGTTGGGGTGGAATAAAAGAAGCCAGCGACGCTCAAAAATATTCTTTCAAAGAAAATTAAATAAGAAACGGTTCTTACGAGGAATGAACGGCTCGGAGTTTAATTTTATATTAGAATAGTAACAATAGATGCCGTTTCAGATTTTGTACCTCTGTTTTGTTAAATAAGTTGGGGTTATTTATTATGGAATATGTTGGGAACCGGTGCAAGGAAGATAGCGTTGGAGACGCAAGCCGGAGTTTGAATAAGCTGAGGATGCCATTTTATTTCGCTGTGCCGCCTAGCACTGTTCTGTAACACTGCAACTCTTCAGAAAACTCTGAAGAGAACACTCTTAGAGGTAAATGCCTCAAGGATTCGAAAAGATTGTAAACAGTTCTTTGTTCAATATGTTATTAAAAAATAAACTTTAAAAATCAATGAATTAAATAAAAAGTTGAACAACTCGTTCTCCTTTTTAAATAAGATTAATGTCGAACATTCAAATATCTATTAGACTACTGAACCAAATAGTTCCCTAAAGAAACTTCCTAAAATGATATCAGTAGGTACTAAAACATAAATTTTGTATTCGTTTCCTTTAGGGCTTTAATAGTTCTACAAATACCCGATAAATATCTGTTCCAGCTAAAATATTGTTCTTTCAGCATTTTCATTCTTAGTATAAAAACAGAGATAACATCGTAAGCTATGTAAGTCCATGTTTACCGACGGGAACTCAACCTATTAAATGTCCACATAGTGAAATAAATAACACAACTATTTAATACATACCTATTTATTTTTATTCATAGTTACACCGCTAACCGTACATATTATGCCTGCATATGGACTAGTAGTAATTAACACAATTAATTTCATCATGACTCTCAATAAAACTGTACGAGTTGGCACTTTAATACAATTGTTACCTCGTTACGTTATAGTAGTTTTGAATATTTTAAACCAATTTGGCAAACAAATGCGGGTAATCAGAACTGCAGAGTAATTACGTAACACACTATATTCAGTAGTAATAGGTTTCATTTTGACAGATCAACAACATTCATTGCGTTATTGAGCCGACACACTTTTCAAACATATGGGGCAATGGATTAGCAATTGGCTTCAGAATACTCCCAATTGATAGTAATAGTGTATTCTGTAATTAGGGTGCTGTTCCAACATTTAGCCTTATTTGGCACAGTAATGTTAAATATTTCTTGACATAACATTTTGTTTCTCCCAAAATATGGAACAAAAGAACAAAGTTTCGCGAACTAGGCACCATTTCATTTCTTCGTTAGATTTATAGTAACAAAACAAGCAAAAATATCTTCTTGTGTTACATAATAAATCGGCAAACTTGCTTTTGCAGCGTATTCCTGACCTCCCTCGCGGAATGGGGAGTAAACAAAACAACATTTTTTTTTCCAACTCGGATGAATAAATAAGACAGGAAGGGTCGCAGTTCGTAGGGGCCATCCCCAACGTCGGAATAGGTACTTGTTTGATTTGCATGTTTTAATCCTTTCTAAATCTAAATCTTCCTCTCAGGCGGAATGGCGCAGAATTGTTTTAATGCTGATCTGGAGCTTAAGTTATTGTTAATTTATGAAAATGTTCATTCATAATGTTGTTTGAAAATTACGCTTTAATTTCAAACGCTAACTAAGTTAAGAATGGCGACAGACTTAGGTACTACTATACATAAGATCTATTTCAGTAAATGCATTAGGTATGCCACATATTCCTTACATCTGAGCTACAAAATCCCGCGAAAACGGGACTCGACCCATGAACCCCGGGCGATGAAACTAACGGCCCTGGGTATCAACAAAAGAGCAATAAGATATGCTTGGAAAAACTAGTGTATGCGTCCCGTGGGGCCGTCGGGGGCCTGGCAGGCCCGCATCGCCGCCGGGGGGTTAAGAGCCCGTGCGTCCGGAAAGAAGATCCGGGAAATAAACGACTATCGGTATTGCCCTGAAGACATTTGTGGGCGAGGATAGATTGATTTTCATTCAGTTTCGGTATAATCTAATAATACGCTGAATTGTTCTACGTAAATCTGAAAAAGAAAATTCTGAATAAAAGGTCAAATGTAAAAATTTTAGTTCCGATCTTTTCTCTTTTAATCTTATTACAAAACTATCTAAATAAAGATGAAAAGGAATCTAGTAGAATGTATATGACTTAATGAATGTATCTAATATCTAAGTAGTTCAAAGAATAAAATGTAAATCTACCTACGTTTATTCATTAAAGCAATGCATTTAAAATGTCCTTGATTAGGAAAACTGACTTTAAATCAAGATTAGATTTGTACGTTATCTGTCGCTATGTCGCATTAATCTATCTATATCGCATCATCATTAGGTAATCTATCTATATCTATAAATATTATAAATCGCAAACTGAGTTTGTTTGATTGTTACGCTTTCACGCCGTAACTACTGAACCGACTGCTTTGAAATTTTGCAGACGTAAAGTTAGAAGTCCGAATTAAATAATAGGGTACTTTTTATCCGGGAAAAATTTGATATTCCCGAGGGAAAACAAAAATACCTACCGAAATCCACGCGGGCGAAGCCGCGGCCGGAAAGCTAGTAGAATTATATAGTCATGTTTAAATGTATTAAATGAATATATAAGTATACCTTACATTTTATCCTTGTTTTCTAACCTTGTCAGATATTATACAGGTTTTCCGTACCCTATAAAATAAGTAGATAATAAATAGATAATATTCATACCCAGAGTTTATACCCAAGCAACTGATTGACTTTGTGCAAATTATTTCATTACCGTCTTAAATTGGTGAAGGGATACCAGCCTATACTAGAAGCAATAATTCAAAAAGATGTCAGGTCTTGCAATCTGCAATGACTCCTCACTCATCAGAAGGTGCACGGTGGACCACAACCCATACCGTCTTACTGAAAGGAGACTGGAAACACAGGCCTTTTCTCAGTAAGAATGTTATAGACAATATTTCTCGGCTCAATAGAAAACTGCAAGGAATATAAAATGCCAAGCTTCCTTGTGTAACAGTCAGAAAAGCTGTAGCATTATGAAAGATAAGTAACAGTACTCAAAAATATATCTATACAGATACATTTCACTGGCAATGCCTAAATAAAACCACATTTACTAATAAAAACCAATCCATAGTTTTTCTAGTCATGCCACGTTTGCTATATATTGGAACGGGGTCGGCAATGCTCGCAATATGTATAATTGCCGGGCCGTACCCGGGACTAGGCCACACGTCACCGGGATTGCCGCGTATATCCCGATAATTGGAGAGCAACCCGGGATTCCACTTTCTTTATTGCGAATAAACTAGTCCCGCACTGGTGCTGTTCTTGCTTCTTGGTGCAAGCGTTAAACGATAAGCGATTGTTGAAGATGTATTAAGAAAAATATTTGCATAGGTCCACGACTCCAAGCAATCACTGTCCATTCTAAGGTGCACAGAAGAGATAAAAGCGATAATGTTTTGTAGTTATAATGGTATTTTTGTTGGTAATTGGTTACTAGTGTACAAGTGTACATGCAATAATGTGGGTGTATTTCAGACATTTGATTATTTATTAAGAATTATTGTCAATAGTCATGAATGATTAGACAGCCTCCGTGGCGTAGCGGTAGCGAACGCGGCCACTGCGCCAGGGGCCGTGCAAATATTTGTATGCATGAATATGAATAGTTGCATTGGTCCGGTCGTGCCTCGGAAAGCACGTTAAGCCGTTGGTCCCGGTTGCCATACGACCACCTAATGGCAGTCGTTACGGATTGTTGGAGCCCTCAAAAGTTCCACAATCTAACTGCAATGCTTTGATATCGCCTTCGGGTTGTGGAGGTCACACGGCAGTCGCTTCTCGGGAAATATCGAAGCTTAGGCAATTCAGCAGTTAGACTGGTAAAGCGGACCCCAGACTCCAAAAGACTTCAGCTCTCGGTGGTAGGCCATAACATCGGCTGCCGGCAGAACAAACAAAGTAAACAGATAAAGTCTTGCCGCCAAGCGATTCTTCGTGTTCCGACATGATGTCTGGTGAAGCAGGACGGAAGACGGGTCTGAGCATATGTGTTGCGATGATCATCCTTCCTAATTGCCCAGTTTTTTTGAGTGATTAGGCTCTTAATAAACTTAACCTTTTTACCATCAACAACTACATCACTGCTTACTACCAGTCGGGATTATGGCCAAGCACTAGCTTAAATTATAAAAAAAACTCACTCCACTCTCACTTCGCTTAAGTTTTTACAGTAGTTAACATGATTAGAGAATCGCACTACAGTTTACCATTTAGGCACAAAAAAAAATGTTTTATTCTATTCCTGGTCTGCCAAATCTAAGAAATGATTTTGGTAAATATGTGTTTCATGCAAAAAATAATACCTACCTACATGTTCATCTAAAATTTAAAAATGTAGGTACTAGGTGAAGACATTTTCGGCAATAGGTACTACCTACTATTTTACTGAATGCAGTATTTCCAGCCAGGCAATGCCGAGTTAAAGAGCACATTACCCTTTTTTTGGTGTGAATGGGAAATCATCAAATGACCTATCTCGTTTTGCGCGGAGCAGAACGGCGTGTCAGACTTTAACTGACTAAAACCCACCCGTGTTCCTTCACTTGCTTGTGCGCCAGGGCCACGGTTTCTTTTTCAACCAACCCGCAACCCTGGTCCAGGCATCGGTCATCCTACACCTCGTCACGATTAGCTGTATGCCTAGTATGAGTTTTCATTACGAGACTCGATCATCGATATCAAGCGCGTTTGGCGCTCTCATTGGTTGAGAGTTCTTACAACCTTGCAGCGGGCCAATCGATGAGTCAAATGAATGTAATAAAAACTCATACTAGGCCTACTGACATGCCTTTGAGGCGCGCGTAAAACACAACGCGGCATCGTCCCTGGTCCTTACCGGGCGGCGAGCTGCTCATTGCTCGTCGAGGGCAGATTACCCTCTACATCTCACCCTTTGCACCAAACGATCTGAGATAGCATTTGTGTAATTTACTGGTTGAACTTACGATCGTTCTCATTACAGAAAGTGTTTTGGAAACGATTTGTAATGGCCCGTTTTATTTCTGAACCAAGTAGGCGTACACCATTCGAAATAGACTCCAAACCCGTTTGGAACGATATAAAAACGTTGTAACACCTACACTTTACATTTTTTATTATGTAAATAGTTACTAAAATGCGTATATACTAATAATATAGTATATTTAATTCGTTTATAGAATAGAATCGTCTCAATTTTTGATTTAATGGTTTGTTTATTATGTGTTAATTTAAGATTGGAGTTAAAGATTACATTTTATGAACTATAACGTCGGTTGTTGAGAACGAACAGCTACTTTCTTTGACATTTAAAGCATCTTGTTGATCATCATTTTATTAGACAATTTCTTTTATTTGTTACTAGCTTTCCGCCCGCGGCTTCGCCCGCGTGAAGTTCGGTTATATCGCGCTTTTTAGTTTTCCCTCGGGAACATCAATTTTTTCCGGGATAAAAGGTAGCCTATGTTCTTTCTCAGGGTCTAAAGATTGTCTGTGCCAAATTTCATCAAAATCGGTTGAGAGGTTTAAGCGGGAAAGCGTAACAGACAGACAGACATACAGACGGACAGACAGACAGACGGACAGACAGAGTTACTTTCGCATTTATAATATTAGTATGGATAAAACGGTGTATTAACAAATAGCTGTAGGTAGTTGTGGTAGTAGTTGTTGGTAGTTAATTGAATTGTTTATTATTACTTAGATACCTACTTATTTCGTCCCTTAACAACCTGTGGTTGGACATATTGAATTTTTAATTATAGAAATTAATAAATAAATGACTCAATTATAATCGGGATATAATTAAAATTGTATTATTATCTACCCAGAAGATTTTAAAGTGTTTATAACTAATAATATTCTGTATGGATGTTACTTATTAAAATAATACAATACATTAAATATGGCAAATACTTAAGCTTAGATTCAATAGACTAAATTCAAGGATAATTCAAGGATCACCTAACTTTATACCAACTTTTTAGGTTAGTTTATACTGTTCCACTACAGAGTCAAGGCCCAAATTCTTCCTAAAATCCTTTTTCATAACCAGCTCACTCCAACCCTAGCGGTACGTTCTATATTTTTCTAAAAATAAGTAACATCTGAACATCTCAAGATCTATATTAATACATACAATAGAACAAGATACTCCAAATTCTACAAATTCTCTATACAAACAACATACTGTGACAAAGTTTCTCAGTAAGTAGGTACATTCGATCGTTTCCCGTCGGCTCTTGAGCGGATACCAGACGAAAGACGTTTCTCTTTACCTAACTTAATTTTTGTCTTTCTTTCGGCGTCTTTCACTCAATGTGAAATGCCTGAATCCATACTAATATTATAAATGCGAAAGTAACTCTGTCTGTCTGTCTGTCCGTCTGTCTGTCTGTCTGTTACGCTTTCCCGCTTAAACCTCTCAACCGATTTTGATGCAATTCGGCACAGACAATCTTTAGACCCTGAGAAAGAACATAGGCTACCTTTTATCCCGGAAAAATTTGATATTCCCGAGGGAAATCTAAAAAGCGCAATATAACCGAATTCCACGCGGGCGAAGCCGCGGGCGGAAAGCCAGTATAAAATAAAACAAAATTGGAAAATGGATTAACTTATAGTCACTGTCTGACTAGTTAATTAATTTTTCAATGTTGTTTTATTTTACGTTCTTGGATTTGATATAATGATCCGTAAATTAGATGAATAAAATCAAATCAATGTCCATTGCTACTTATATAGTAGTATAATTTTGTGGGAGTCATTTAAACGTAGAAAGAAAAATAATATTGATACGAATGAAGCGTCTGATATCACCTGATTCTGTAAAATTCTAACCGTAATAACGATTTTGAGATAAGCTGTCAATAATCTCCAGCATCAGATAGAAAGACAGCTCACTTCGGCTACGTTTTCGTGGCAAGAAAATTACAGATTAGGTATGGTAGTTTTATAAAACCGCACCACAAGGATATTACAAACTTTCTTTTGTTTTTTAAAACTTTATCTATTCTAAAAGATCTTTAGCGTTTGCAATACCCGATCGATTCTGTTAAAATTTCATCCTGAAAAACTGAGTAAAGTGAGCGTAGTGATCTATGAAAAGTGTACCTAATTCCCTTAGCATTTGGTGTAGGTAATGACAGCTTAGCATTTGTTGAAACGCACTGCTGGCCTTTATGTAATAATTAGTATTTTTAGAAAATCATTATCGATTCATTAGACCTAAGTATCATATTGAAAGATCTAGCTGTCATTTAATCTTAAGTTGTATGACTTTGAATTCAGACATTAGTAGGTAATTCAAGTTTATTAAACAGCTCCAGTTCATGTGTTAAGGAGTTTTCTAAATCTAACTCTGTTACATTAATTCATAATATCTAATCCTTTATAATGCTTATGAAATTAGAATTAGTATTGCTTTGAAATCTTTAGAATACCTTACCTAAAACCTACTTTAAAACAGTTTTCACTTAGAAATTTAGGTATTGTATATTTTCAACGACTATTGATGGATTTTATATAAAATTTGGTAGGTATTGAAAGTTCAATATATTTTTAGTTCAGTAATTAATTTGTAAGTAATAATGAAATATCAGAACAAAGATATTTTTTTTTAGTTGTTAGCTTTCTTTCTATAACATCCTATTTCATTGTACCTACATGTAAGTAAGGCTTTTGCAAGTGTACCTATAGTAAGTATATGCATAGGTGGACCTAGTATAGCAATAGCACTTCTACAATCAAAATGAAATAAGTACATTTCACATTAACTTATTTCTTATAGAAAACAAAATCGCCACCAAAATGTTGCAATGAATATTCCGCCCAATAATTTTCTAAACAATAGAGAGTATATAACTACATATATATATACTACACAGTGGAGCTCAATGGCCGGTAATGAATACTAATTTATACGCGTTTAATGTGGCAAGCAATTAAACTGGTACTGTCGAGAGCTCTGTCTAACCTACCATACATATTGGTTTATATTATTTATACTATATTGTACGTATATTTAAGGCTTCCAAAAACACAACTCTATAACTTACAGAAAAATCATCAGTGAGGTAATCAAACTATTTACTTATAAATACCTACTATAAATGGCATTATAATTCATATAAGTAATACGAGTCCATACGCTCATGTCCACAGCCCAATGCTAGACAGGCCAATGCCGCCGGGAATCTGAGGCCAATTCCAACTTACAATTCCTCCCCATCATCCTTATCTTGTTAACTGTTTTCTTAATTCGTCTTCACCCTTATTCTGTAGAAGGATTTAATATTCTAGCCACGTTGTCACCAGAGCAACAGGAATAGTCTGAAAAATAATTAAATTAAAACTTAATAAGTAGGTATAAATACGCACGATGGCAATTAGGTTGTATCCTAAAAAGTAATTTAATGTCCATCAGATAGATTTATAAAGAATATTGAACACGTATTTTTTATTTTTTGTTTCATTCAATTACTTAGCAAGATATTAGGTATATTGATTTGAAATGTCGCATGACGTCACGCCGTGGTACAAAATATACCACAGCGTGACGTAAATAGCCCCCACTCCATAACTTTAATACGCTATATCTCAGTAGTTTTTGGTAATTTTGACAAAATAAAAATACGGTTCTTAATTTTTTTTATTATCTATAAGACGGACTAATTATTTTTTTGATTTTCATACCTTGGATATATCCCTATTTAAGCTATACATTTCAAGTGTAAGGTTACTTCCTATTGGGCGAACAACCTATACAATGCGGGGTCTGCTAAAAATGGTAATCATGAAAAGAGTTCTATGCATCTGGCAGAATAAAAAACATGCACTGGCTTATTTGATCAAATTACAAAAAATAAAACAATGGAAAATTCAGGTCGATCTGCGACAAAAATTATTTCATAAGTTACCTAGTTTAGAAAAAAAAAAAAAACTGTCACGACATTGAAATTCAATAGAAACGTAAATGTTATTAATTTGTTAATTAAAATTCACGACTTGTATAGCTATTACACAATTTCTAACAATAAAACGGGACGAAACAACATCGAATATGTGTTAAATTATAAAGGTATGGAGAAATTTATTTATAGGTAACGGCCGCCATACCAGCCATTACAAGAAAATACACTCGACAATCTAAAAGTCCGTGAGCGCTTTTTCAAACAATCCCTTCTACACGCGGCAAGGGACTTTGAGACCAGCACGGTCTAAAAGTACCTGATCGGGTTTGTTAGTCGGCTGCAAGGGGCGGCGATACGGGTCTTTCGGACCGCGGCGTTCTCATATAGAGTTGTCAAGGGCGGGGTCTCTTGATGAATTGGAAACATTCTAAGCGGGCGAGGGGAGAGAGGGGGCTTTTTTGAGGGGATCTCAGTTCGGAGGAGCTTGGGGAGCGCGGGTGTAAGGGGGTTGATGAATGGCCCCGCTGGATTCCATGTTCATTATACCGTCGGAACGATGTGTTACTTGCCTACTAATATATTTTGCTTTAGCCCGAAAGCTTTTGGTATGTTATTAGTTCATTATTTTTAGACGTTTTTATCTCTTCCGGAGATAAAAAACGACGTCTCACTGATTACGTATCTTTTAGAAATATGTTATTTTTAGTTGTTTTCAAAACAATAATTTTAGACGGCGGCGTTGTGTTGTATTTAAAGAAGGTAGATAATTAAAAATAAATAATAGCTCAATTTATAATGGCTTAACATTGCTATGACTACAATAGGTTGATTAGTTTTAACAATAAATAAACACGTTTCGTTGAATTAACGAGAATTTTTTTCGCGGCAATAATAATATTTTTGGTTTGAATCAGCGAAAGTAAGGCTTAGTGCACACAGTCACATTTGCAGAGCACCTGTGTCACAGAGCACGCGCGCCCTCTCCGTCAGAAAGCGAATTATAAGTGAAATACTGAGCTAATATTGGGGCTTATAATGTGGTGTAAAGAGGCAGCGCGCGTGGAATCGCGAGATAGGCAGCAGTGAGCCCCGCGCTTAGCTTTCATATTAATGACATTTATGAGCATAAGACGTAGTTGTAACTTTTTGTTCTGTTATATGATATTTTTTGTAGAAATATTAAAGTACCTACACACGTACAACTTTCTACCAAATATAGGTAGCTATTTAGATTTAGACTTTTGTGGCAGTCACAAAAATCTAGCTTTCTGTTTTTGATGTTTGGAACAGACCATAATCTTAATATTATTTAGAACCAGCGTAAATATTGAATTATCCAAATGGTTACAGAAAAATGAAACTTTTAATTTCTGCTTAACCATTTTGACAATTTTTAGTCTTCTTTGTAATATAAGAGCAAATTCCTGAATAAGTAGGTATTTATATAATTGTTGAATTTTAAATCAACATGAATCTTTTGTTTTTCAGACATCTTCAGGACAATATTCAAAACTGCTCGTTTGTTACACACTAACATAACCTCGAGGCGTCTCAAACTTAAGTATTCCATTCGCACGCCACATTTAAAATAGAAACAATGGCGCCATTAAAAATCCGCTCTCGGATATTTTCCGAGCGTATCCCGTAACACAAATAAATCGCTAGCTTTCCACCGAAGCTATTTCCAAACGAGCATTTTCTATTCTGAACCGTGCACCCGTTTTTCTTAGACGCCCATTATAAGGCGAGGGAGGGTTTTACCCCGGGGTGGTCCCCAACCCCCCCGAACCCCGAAAGTAGAGGTTAAGTCGACGTATAGGCCGTTATGAAAGTTTATAAGTAGAATGGATGATAATTATACAGGCTTTATGTATAGGGCGTGCTTTTTAAACGATATCACCTTAAAGAGTTTTCGGTGAATTGCAAATTTCGGATTACCTACCCTGCACGCTGAGTGGGAGGGACAGATTTATACGGATATGAATGTAAGGCACGAATATTTTAAGGTTTAACGACGGTTACATTTGAAATACAGTTTGGAGATTCACGAGAACCCTGGATTACGCTTTTATGACATTTTCAAAGACAGGCTGAATATAAATCAAATGGAAATCGATCTTCAGCGGAACTCAATCGTCAATTCCACGCACCAGCGCATCGAGAGCGTTCAAAAGCGAACTAATCTGCAATTACGCGCTAATTCCAGCCACACGTAGAACCAACACAACGGACTCGGAAGCACCATACAACACCGCAAACTTCGAAACACCAGCTCTATTTACATGTAAATACTTTGAAAAAGTAATTTGCGCGGAGCGTCTCTCGCGCCGCCCTCGAGATTGCGAAAAGGCACATTAAGCTTCCTCCAGGTGATGCATGATAACTGTTATGGCCGAATATAATTTTCTCAGGGCCGCATCGCTCCCTTAATCCCCGCAAAGAGCCTTCGGAATTATTCCTACAGATATTTACGGTTTCGTGAATAAATAAAATTATGAACGGTGTGTACGGGGATCTAACTAAGTCGGTGCGGCTTGGCTTGGTCTTGTTTATTATTATACCTATATTAAGTTGTTTATCTTTTTAATGGTCGCAGAGAGTTATATGGGTCGATGCGATTTATGTCGTGTAGGATAAGAAACTCGGGAGGATAAAAAGAAGGAATGTCGGGACTCGAGTCTGATTCCACGCCGAGATTGGATTTTTAAATTTAGATGTGATGATATTGTTCTGTTTGCTTTATGTATATAGTTTTTTTGTTTGAAATTGTTTAAGAGAAAATGTTAATCAAATGATTTTTCTGGTACCTACCTACTTAAGTGGTTTACAATTTCGATCGAATTTAGGAGTGTCTTAGATTTAATTTGGAATATATAAGAATAGGTACATTGACAGCCTCCGTGGCGTAGCGGTAGCGGACGCGGCCGCTGCGCAAGGTGGCGCGGGTTCGATCCCCGCACAGTGCAAGTATTTGTATGCATGAATATGAATATTTGCACTGGTCTGGTCGTGCCTCGGAAAGCACGTTAAGCCGTTGATCCCAGTTGCCATACGAACATGTAGTGGCAGTCGTTACGGGTCGTTGGAGCCCTCAAAAATCCAACAATTGGTCTAACTGCAATGCTTCGATGTCGCCTTCGGCTTGTGGAGGTCAGACGGCAGTCGCTTCACGGAAAATGTCGAAGTTTAGCCATATCAGCAGTTGGCCTGGTAAAGCGGACCCCAGACTCCAAAGCTGAAAAGGCTTCGAATGCGACTGGGATTAACGCTGGGATGATGATGATGAGGTAGTTATGTACATGAATGTTACCTGTGAGTAAGTGTGAGTATCTATAGTAGCACAGTCTAACTATGAAGGCACTTTAAGAGATGCACTTTACCTGCCAATAGCAATACGTAAACTTCAATCGAAAGAAAATACTAGCACTATAATGGAAATCGAATTAAAACACAGTTCACAATTTTAAAACACAGAGTCACGTCAGACGAATATAGCAGTCGATATTACACTCATCCCACTCTCAATACTTGCCGAAAGGGGTTCTTGTTCTACAACAAAAGTACGCTTTTTAAAAACTCTTTCCAAAGGCTCGTGGCAACACCGGACAAAGGAACCAAGGAATTCCAAACAATATTGCGCAAAACGGCACATTGTGCAATATATCGTCTTAAAAAGAACAATAAACAAAGAAAGGGTAACAAAGTCACTCCTCAAACCCTTTTATTGCTTTCGAAAGAAAAACAACCCTTCCATTGAAAATACAAAGAACTTTTGTTTCGGCTCACCCGTTATTTTGACGCAAATGCTTTTAAAATTTCTAGGAAAGCACTCTTTAGGAATGTAAACAAAGATTCTTACGTAAATTTTTTGTAACACCTAGCAGGTAATATATTGGCCTTTCAAGTAAAAAAGTTAACGGATTGCCATTAAAGAAGGTAAAAAATTGTTCGCCGTTACATTGAAAAGTATTTGTTTCGAATAGCCGTCTTCAAATACGTACGTTGCCAATAAATTTACATGAAAAGCATGTATAGCGATTTTTCATACAGCCAAGAACCTCTTCTAGAATGCAGACGCAGAAAACTTCAGCGCGCCTAATCGTTAGGTGTAGGACGTACATCAAATTGTCTAAAACTTCACCAAATGGCACCTTATGTGACGCAATTAAACTCCAAGTGTACAAATAAACGCACCTATGTCTACAAACGTACAATTAATAGACATGCTGGCTAGCACATTGTTACCAACAACTCCAACAGTTCGTCCCCACCTAATCATAACCAAATACCGGGGACCAAAATAGCGGTAAAGCTGAGTGCAACGACCTCATTGCAGACCCTACCCAAGGTCGGGCTAGTAAAATGTTTATGGACTATAAAACCTCGTCTGCACTGTGTCTCTATGTCAAGGACTCCAGACAATTTTATTGACCATTCTGACGATTCGACGAGACAGAATTTACAACCGCCTGTCAAATGTCAACCCTTTATTGTTTTTAAAAACAGATGTTGGGCACAAGTACCGTACTGGGATGCCTATTGACTAAAGAAGAAGAATGGGAATGTTATTAATGATTTTTTTGTTGATTCTACAGATGATTGAGTCTTCGAAATACCTAGCCGTGATGTTTTTCTGTCTATACTTCTAGACATAATTATTTAAAATAAAATATGATCAATAAATATTAGGCAGAACCGTTTAATTCTGATCTTTGAGAGCAATAGTTTTCTCAATTGCCAAAATAATGTCTGAACTGCAGTTTTACACATAACAACTTCAAAGTTGAACATGACTACAAAATTTACCCTGCTACGCATCAGGTCTGGAATCCGTTTCGGTTTAGTCATGTACGCACATAAAACTTGCACAAGACGAAGGGTCGGAATTAAATATTCCATAAAATCGCAGCACTTCTAAAAGAAAAGCAATATCGGATACGCAAGTGCCTAATGACAATTTGATGCCGACGGTATGGCACAGTCGTAAAAAATCACTAGAAATGATCCCATTTTGATTAAAAAATCACGAATACCCACCCTCAGGCGCTCACAAAAGGAAACTTCCGAATGATTTAAAAGTTTTAATAACGGAATTCTAGTGAAATGACATTATACTTTCAAATTAGGAGTGAAAATTTAATTTAAAGGAGAGACAACTCGCCGTTCTAGGGGCGAATGAGATTCACCATCGTAAAAATGTACAAGCTCTTCTTTCACTGAGTTTCTTTTCAGTGTGCAAAATTTATGCTGCTTAAATCTCTCCGAGGAAAATTAGAAGGGCCCTGTATTTATTAAACTGGATGGTTCTCACTCGTTAGAGGAATTTTAATAGGCGAAGTTTTCCTTATGAATGCGGCTTTCGCTGCGACTTTCGAGTTATCTTTTATTACATTTCAGTCCTAATTAGGGCTGTCAAGTGTTCTTGAACAAAATCTTTAATGACCACTTATTACACCGAGTTTCGGTCATGAAGCATTTTTTTTTTAACTTCTGTATCAAAAATGGCAGGACTTTATAGTAGGCTAACAATTTTATTCTAGCTTTAAAGCAGAGTATAATATCCAACATTAGCAACTTTTCGCTCTAGACAATACACGTACAAGCTTTTTAACTTTTAATTTCTAATTACAGTGGAGCATTATTAACAAAACAAACATTATGTGTAAACTAATATGGCAAACGCAGGAGTGTGATATTCCCATTATGATTTTTGTCTAAACAGGGCCCACACACGGGCCGTCTCCGTTCAAAGCATTTTCATGTATTGCTAATTAAAATACGCTGTCGCACATGTAAACAGCGCGAGCGGTCTCTTTATACATTCGCAAATTATTTTGTGTTTTATTAAAATTAATGTTTACTTACTAACAATGTTTTGATGCCTTTTAGTTAGTTTACTTACACCACTTATTGAAAATCTACTTTCAAAGATCATTCTGATAGTGAATACGCTATCACAATTTTTTAACCACATATGTATTTTGTAGAAGTCGTGGTGGCCTAGTGGCTAAAACACCAGCCTCTCAAGTATGAGTGCGTGGGTTCAATTCCAGGTCAGGCAAGTACAAATGTAACTTTTCTAAAGTTATATGTGCTTTCTAAGTATATCTTGGACACCAATGACTGAAGGTGAAGGTAAACATCTTGAGGAAACCTGGACTTTATAAGTCTGAAATCGTCAACCCGCATTGAGCAAGCGTGGTGATTACGCTCAATCCTTCTCTGTATGAGAGGAGACCTGTACCCAGCAGTGGGACTGTAAAAAGGTTGATGATGATATGTATTTTATATTTATAAAAAACTGTACTCTCTGGTGCTTTAAACTATCGCTTGCTAGTTAGTAGGTAGGTAAACGTAAGTTTTTTGAAAGGTATGTAGGTACGTATTATAAAATATTGGCGTGTTTTTAAGTAGATAGGTTCCGTCCCTGTTAAATAAATTATCATTAAAAATATATTTTATTTTTTTAGACTGGTTAGCCAGGTACCTACCTACTATATATTTGCCAAAAACTTAGTTCATCTATCTACCTACATAAGATTATAAAACAATTTGCATATCAATCTTAAGTTAATGTTTTCAGAAAGATTATGAACAAATAAATCGTGCCCAAGCAATTTTAGACTTGAAAGAAACTTTTGAATAATTACACTATAGAAATAATAATTTAGAAAATATAATTTAACGTCTTGAAAGTTTGTAACAGAATCGTTTAAAAGATATTTATTATGTCAATATTTCTTTATAATCTACGTTTATTACAATTTTGAACTTTATCTTGATATTCTTTCTAAAAGGTGTGCAGCAACTTTCGCTAGATTTTTATTTGATGCCTATTGCTTGAGTAAGTAATAAGATAATAGCTAAAATGACATATTTTTGATGATTTATTACTCGCTGTCTATACAACGTTATTTTTTGTTTATGAGAAAACTGAATATACCTACATAGTTTGTTCAGAATAAGCAACTCAATCGATTCCAATAATTTTTACACCATGTTATATTTTTTGCCAAATACATTTAGAAATGGTTGCAGTGTGGATACCGAGCGCGCGCACGCAGTTTACGATTAATCGTATAGTACTTGCGCGCGGCCAACAGCTGACGCCAAAGGTCAACGCACCGCGCTCGCACGCTCGAGTGGAGCTTTGGCCATATTTTTGTTGGGACAACGACGTAGAATAGCAAGCTCATAATTTTGTGGTTTTTCATGATATCTTTTTTAAATTTTGTACTAGATTCTTTACTCAAAAATACTGGACACGTGTTTCTGGTTTCGCAAAAAATAATATCGTAAGTGTAGTTAAACCATATTACCTAAATGGAGTGAAGGTGGATTATAGGTGGAAGGTGGATCAAATATTTGTATCAATAGCTTGACAATTTAAAAGAGTGTCCATGGAGTTTCCTGCCCGTTCTTCTCCATAGGTACCTACTCTTTGGAATGGGCGACTAGCTTCACCTTACTGACTGACCGACCTTCTGACAATTCAAAAGTGCCTGTAAGTGGTTTATTTGAAATAAATGCTTTGATTTGATTTGATATTGCCCTATATTCCCTTCAAATAGGTACAGGGCAGTGCACAGAACCTTCGAAATTAAAATTCGAGAGAAATTTCGTGGGGCCGTGTGTTTCAGCAGTGAGATCATTATAAGCTCATGATTGCATGTTAAAATAGGTTAGTTAATTATTATTATAACATCAGTGTCATCAGTTATATAAAAATAAATAAAAAAGGTTTATTTCCAACCATTTTATAGACCATAGAATATTGGTAACAATTACCTAAGTACCAATTTGAGCTTATATTCTCAAAAATTTGATGAGCATACGAGGCAAAACAGTATTTTTCAATGTCCATTATGGGGAAGTAAATACATACCTATTTTTTATTTTTGCAATTGCTTTTGAGCACTGACAGACTTTTCCTTGCATCCAAAGAACAAAGTTATGTGTGAAAAACCTTTTATTATCATAATTTGTCGGTGGTAGGCCATAACATCGGCTGCCGGCAGAAGTTACCACCCACCAGACAAAGCCTTGCCGCCAAGCGATTCGTCGTGTTCCGGCATGATGTCTGGAGAAGCCGTACGGACGACGGGTCTGAGCAGTTGTATTGCGTTTGCGATGCGTGCCGGGTATGATGCGTCAAATGCTGTTGTGTCGGGAGTTTGGTCGTGGAGGGCCTCCACATCTATCTCCCTCTGGCGCAGCATCGTTGGTCGTGTTGTTGGGTTTAACGTTGCACCACCTCGCTCAACTGCCGTGTTCCTTCCTATTCACTAAGTTTTTTTTAAGTGATTGGGCTTAATAAACTAGCGCGCTTTACTATCAAAGATTGCATCACTGCTTACCATCAGGCGGGATTGCAGTCAACCGCTAGTTTATTATATAAAGGGTGTATCTGACATCGACGCACAAACGAGTACCATGGATCCAGTACATGATTCTAAACCCCCCAGTGGTGGAATTTTTCGTCGGCTTTTTCATGTTTGAAAAAAAATAAATGTAGTATTTTTTCACTTCAGACCATTCATAATTGCTATACTTTTATAACCCAATAAGATTTTAAAGTCAAAATTAAATTATTCGCTAATTACATAAAAAAGCGCAATTAAAACAAAACCCCAAAAACGATCTTATCAGCTGATTTAATAGAGTTCACATCAGGGATCAACGTCATACCTACAAACTCGTACGGCGGCACGCTTGCAACGTTCAAAAGCCGAGCCGACACTTTTTTTTAAACACTGTGTATTCTGTAACCGTTCATTAACGACATAAATGACTATCATAATTTTATTACTGGCATGCGGTGTAGCCTTTTCGCGAAGTTTGCGTTACGATGTCAGATACACCCTGTATATATGTATATAAATAGATGAGAGAGAATTTTCCAACAGAGAGAAGTATCTAACAATAAAACAAAAAAAAACATTGCATCGTTTGGTGGCTATTTTAAAAAAGCATTAACAGCCACACTAGAGGAGCGTCTACGTTCGTTTTATAAGCCATTAACAAACCGTTTGGACGTAAAGTTGACAAGTCTAGTCGTTAAGATTAGCTGCAGTACACCTCTATTAGCTTGAGATTGCTTGATGTTATATTGATGAGCAGAATGAACGTGAAGTGGTTAAAGGTTTTCTTCATTTTCTTCCTATCTGAAGCTTCACTATAGGTACTTCAATTTAGTTTAAAGTTTTTTTTTTATAACTATAAACTAGTGCTCAAGTACTAGTTTGTTAGGCGGGATTGTGGTCGACCACAATCCCGCCTGATGGTGGTGGATGCAATGGTTTATGGTATGGATGGCGCTGGTTTATTAAGAGCCTATTCACTCTAGCCTTGAAGACAATCAAATTGTAGTCAGGCGGAAACACCGCCGCCGGCAAACTGTTCCCAAAGAAATGTTATTGAGCGGATTTTCTGTATTGTTTGATTACTTTCCTACTTTAAATGGTTTTTGGGAATAGGGCTTCACCTTCTACTGGGCTGTCCAATTTAATTGTCTTCAAGGCTAGAGTGAATAGGCTCTTAATAAACCAAACCAGCGCCATCCATACCATAAACGATTGCATCCACCACCATCAGGCGGGATTGTGGTTGACCACAATCCCGCCTTCTTCAACCTTCACTTCTGAACTTCAACCACATGTTGAATTTCCTGGTCCTACAACACTGCTTTTACTTCCACTTGTAAGAAAATGTAAGTATATGATGATAATCTCTCTCTCTCTCTCTCTCTCTCTCTCTCTCTCTAATTATAAGTTTTGTACTTGTAATTATATATTTTTTATTATTATTTTTTGGGCTAAATTTGCCGCCCCTCTAAATCTGCCGCCCTAGGCTCCAGCCTACTTAGCCTATTGGTAAATCCGCCACTGACTGGTCATAAACCTCTCTTTGCTCGTGCCAATCCCGACGCTTCGCACTTTTGTGGCAGCCTCATTCAGAATGCTTTAGAACAGTTTTGTGTGCTTAATTAAGTATGTTTCTCTAAGTCCTATTAATTAACTGGAATAGCCTTCTAAATACAAAATAGACAAAACTGTAAATGGAAAACAGTCTCGTGTAAGGAGAAACTAAAACATACTAGACCCACATAATTAGTCACTGTATTTAATCTAGTACACTTGTAATAACTAACGGTATCAAATTCCTTTTAGTTTTACCGCTCATAATTAAAAGCTAGAGAAGTAACAATAAAGTATTTTTTCTTCATACTTACAAATACAGTGTAGTTTTTTTTCTGTAATATTAAGCGTTTTTGTAAAAATAAACTTCAAAGAATGTTTGTGTAAAATGTGTTATATTATTCTCATTAAAACCGTTTTAATTATGATGAAGTGTCTAAAATAGCTGCTCCGTTAAAGAATGGTGGATTAAGTTGAATGAATTTCTTAATGAGTCCGTTAGTTTCTCATTCTTACTGTATGTTTGTATGTGTTATGCTAATTTTTCATTCATAATTAAAGACGTGGAATGAAATTATTAGTTCAAGAATTTTACTACCTTAATGAAGAATGCTTTGTAATTTTATTATATGTATTTCTCACAGTTTTTACGATACCTGAATACATTTTATGTGGTCACACGTTTTAAAGTTCATGAAAATATTCGTAGCATCATTTTTCTACAATGTATCTAACATTGTTGCGCCACGCTGTCATGTTCCGTCGCCTACCGAGTACAAACCCTTCTCGGCAAAGATTAGGTCTTGGTTTCGACCATGGAGTGTTTTTACATGCTTTTTATTAGTTTGCTTGTTTTCTTGCTTGTTTGCTTGTTTGTTTGTTTGTCCGTCTCTAACTCTTTGGACTACGAGTGAGCGGCTCATTAATGTAAAATGTCCACCGTTTTCAATACGTTCGTTTTTTTTTAAAGAATATCGAACTAAAAAGTTGCATGCTTTTAAAAAACATAAAAAAAGGTAAAAATAATTTTAAAAAAGCGTGTGGGGCTTAATATACAAAAATTATGGCACTAAGCGCCTCACGCTTTTTTAAAATTATTTTTAACTTTTTAGTTTGATATTTTTTAAAAGCATGTTTTTTTTAGTTTTTTAAACTATATTTTTTAACTGATAGGTAACGTAGGTCAAAGATGTCGTGAAGCCCCAAGTAGGTGCACTAGAGGAGTAACTTAAAAGAGTGTAACACACATCAGCTGTGTGTGTCACACATCGAGCACATATCCAATATGTGCGAGCGATGGTGTCACACAACACTCTCTTTTCTATGGACGATGAGTGAACTTTACAAGAGCAAATTGAGGATTGCTAGAACATTTTCGGGGTGACACAATATAAGTTCAAGATTTCATGTTTTTCATAACAGATCTGCCAGTCTCATCATCAACCTTTTATCGTCCCACTGCTGGGCACAGGTCTCCTCTCATTCAGAGAAGGGTTGGCGATTTCAGACTTAAAGTCCAAGTTTCCTCAAGATGTTTTCCTTCACCTTCAGTCATTGGTGTCCAAGATATACTTAGAAAGTACATATAACTTTAGAAAAGTTACATTGGTACTTGCCTGACCTGGAATCGAACCCGCGCACTCATACTTGAGAGGCTGGTGTTTCAACCACTAGGCCATCACGACATTATGGCCACCACGTCGTTATATTTTGAATCTGCCAGTCTATTTTGTAGAAAAAAAGCTCTTTTCACACACGTTTTCACGATGACATGTTTACAGAATACCACTAGAGTTGAGCCTACTGTTACAAATGGACCTTATGTCGATGGCATAAGGTTCAATATCGCGTGACATGCAGTGTGTCACTTTTAGGTCCTATTTCCTCAGATCTAGACATTTTCTAAGCACAATATAAAAACGCATTACTAGACTTAGGACGGCCTATCGAATGGTACATGTCTCAACAGTTTTGTCAACAAAGTGTCGACATCGAAATTTCTAGAAACCCGTTTCCGGGAATTACCGTAGGTACTTCCGAGTGACCTCGAAGTTATGTGCTATTATTATTACGTCTAGAGGAATCTGGAATGTTCGATCAGCTGGGCTATATATACCGCCGCGACGCCGGCCCAGAGTCAGTCTACACTCGACTAGCGATACGAAAACAGCGACAGTTAAGAAGCAATCTTAAAGAAGACCTACTGCGACAATTATAACGAGAACTGTAAGTACTACGTGAAGAAACATCTGTAGCGTTATTGTGTGTTTACAACACGGACTTCGTGGACGTAAGAGAAGACTTCGGTACGACATCAGCTACGTTCTACTTGTCATTGCCTACAATCGACTGTACCTTCGTTGCCAATAAACTTCGTAACCCTTAACCGGCATTTTAGTACCCCTAGCCCGTAACAACTGGTGTCAGAAGCGGCATGCCGGTCACGCCAAGGGAAGACGGAAGAGTTCGCACGCGACGACAAGCAGCGATGGATTTGGCGCGTCAAGAGGAAGTATCAGTTGGTGTCCCTGCACCCGGAGTAGATGCGGCCGCCGTAACACCGACGAATGTGAGTGCGCCTACTACCACCACTATTCCCGGAAGCAGTGGAAGCGATTTATCGGCGTTGCTGGCTCACTTGACGCTGCAAATAAAAGCTATGGCAGAATCCCAGGCAGCAACCCAGGCACAGATTAAACAATCCCAGGCAGAAACCCAGGCTCAAATAAAAGGCATAGTAGCAGAATCACAGGCAAAATCCCAGGCAGAAATCCAGGCACAAATAGAAAAAACCCAGGCTCAAATAAAACAATCCCAGGCAGCAACCCAGTCACAAATAAAGGAATCCCAGCAACTGGTATTAGAATTAAACGAAAAATGGCAAAAAACAAAAGAAGAGGTCAACGAGCTTAAAATAAAAACAGCACAACAGGATACGCGCATAGACCAGCAAGATGCCCGTATAGACAAATATGATGCGCGTTTCGATAAATTAGACAATACCATCATGGAGTTTGGGAGGGAAGTAGAATTTTTGCATGAGAAAGTACAAAAAGGAGTTATTAAAGGTGTGGTACCGGTACCCAGTGCTTTACCGACTTTCAAGGTGCCTCATTTTGACGGGACAACGTCATGGGTGGCCTTCCGTCTACAGTTTGAAAAAGTCGCAAAAGGCAACAATTGGGACGATGATCAAGCTCTAACGGCCCTTATGCTTGCTTTGCGTGGTGATGCCGTACGAATCCTCGAGAATATTTCCGGCGATGGCAATACCCTAGCCTGTCTGTTAGAAGCGTTGGAGATTAGATATGGAGAGAAACACCTGGAACATGTCTACAGGGCTCAACTCCGCGAACGTACACAGAAGAGCAGCGAGGGTTTGCAACAATGGGCCACGGAAATAGAACGTATGGTTCGGAAGGCGTATGCATCAACACCGGGATTGATTGGCGCTACTAGTCTACGATTATTTACCGATGGGATTCGAGATGCAGAAGTCAGGGCTGCAGTACGTCTGGGTCACCATCAGACCTTGAAGGCAGCGTTGACGCATGCTCTGGAGGTGGAAGCAGTACGTCAAGATGGCCCACAACACGACCGTATTCGAGAAGTGACCGCACATATGAAAGTCCGACGAGGACCAACTTGCTATGAGTGCGGCGAAAAGGGGCACATTCGAATTGATTGTCCCAGGAAGGCTAAGGGAAGAAGAACTTCTTGGTCACGTGAGGAGGCCGTGGTGATGGCGTGGCGCAAGCGCGATGCGAAGGTCGAGCCCGAGCGCCCGTGCGAGCGAATCGAGTGGCGCGAGCGGAGCGACTGGAGCGGGCACCGCGAGCGACCCGCTGAACGAGAGCGGGAACGCGTCAAAGACCTGGAGCGAGACCGAGACCAGGAACGCGAACATTCCGGCAAGCGAGAACACGAGCGCGAGCGGTCGCGCGGAAGGTCGTGGACTGAGGCAGACGGAAGCCGGGACAAGGAAGTCGAGGACGAGGCCCGTAAGAAGAAGCGCCTCGAGAAAAAGGCAAGACAAAAGGACCGCCGTCGCCAGGTTACTTCAGGAAGTAAGGGACGACATTGTGACAAACTGGAAGAGAACGTACGGATTATCCAGGTGAACGCTTTGGATGAAGACTGGGATAATCAATCATTGGAAGATGCACAAAAGGAAGATAGCGACTTGAAGACAGTAATCGAATGGAAGAAACGTGGCCAAAGGCCCACTTGGAGTGAAATATCAGCGCTTAGCCCAACAGCAAAAAGTTACTGGGCTCAATGGGACAGCCTGATAATTGATAATGGAGTTCTCAAGAGGAAATGGGAATCACCCAGTGGACAGGAGGTCACCTTACAAATAGTTATCCCCTGCGATAAAGTCGCGTCAGTGCTAAGACAGGTGCATGACGGAGTATCCGGAGGACATCTAGGAGTAAAGAAAACCCTGGAGAAGGCGAGAAAAAGATTCTATTGGGTGCATTGCCGTGAAGACGTTGAGAACTGGTGTAGAAAATGTGTAGCCTGCTCCTCAGTAAAGGGACCGCAAACGAGAGCCAGAGGTCGACTTAAAGTGTACAATGTTGGTGCACCATGGGAAAGAGTTGCTGTCGATATAGCTGGGCCATTCCCTGTTACTGAAGAAGGGAATAGGTATATCATCGTCATGCAAGACTATTTCAGCAAATGGCCAGTAGCTTTTGCAGTACCTAACCAGGAAGCTCATACAGTCGCCAAAAAGCTAGTTCACGAGGTGTTCTGTCGATTTGGCGTTCCCTTGGAGTTACACTCTGACCAGGGTAGAAACTTCGAGTCTTCACTATTTCAAGAGGTTTGCCAACTACTCGGGATACATAAGACTCGTACAACACCGTACCACCCACAGTCAGATGGAATGGTCGAAAGATTCAATCAGACGTTGGAGAATCACTTGGCCAAAGTAGTGGAAGAACATCAAAGGGATTGGGACCACTACATTCCACTCTTTTTAATGTCATACCGCTCAGCAATACACGATAGCACAAATTGCACACCGGCGAAAATCAACTTCGGCCGAGAAATTAGACTACCAATAGATGCATTAACCGGAACACCCCCCGATACTCCTATCCTAGCCGTCGACTATGTGGCCGACCTGCGGCGTAAGTTAGATGGAATACATGAGCTAGTGAGAGAGAATGGTCTGAAAACCAGTGAGAAGATGAAGATCCGATACGACCGCAAAGCTAACGTGCCCGGATTTGAAGAGGGAACTTCGGTATGGTTACATAATCCCATTAGAAGAAAAGGAAAGAGTCCAAAGTTCCAAGCCAAATGGGAGGGTCCGTACACGATAGTAACCAGAATAAACGATGTCACCTACCGGATTAAGAAAGGATCTAGAGGGAAGCTGAAAATCGTACACTTAGACCGCCTAGCTCGCTATTATGGATCAAATCATGCTCGGGACGAGCATGACTAAGAAGGGGGCAATGTTACAAATGGACCTTATGTCGATGGCATAAGGTTCAATATCGCGTGACATGCAGTGTGTCACTTTTAGGTCCTATTTCCTCAGATCTAGACATTTTCTAAGCACAATATAAAAACGCATTACTAGACTTAGGACGGCCTATCGAATGGTACATGTCTCAACAGTTTTGTCAACAAAGTGTCGACATCGAAATTTCTAGAAACCCGTTTCCGGGAATTACCGTAGGTACTTCCGAGTGACCTCGAAGTTATGTGCTATTATTATTACGTCTAGAGGAATCTGGAATGTTCGATCAGCTGGGCTATATATACCGCCGCGACGCCGGCCCAGAGTCAGTCTACACTCGACTAGCGATACGAAAACAGCGACAGTTAAGAAGCAATCTTAAAGAAGACCTACTGCGACAATTATAACGAGAACTGTAAGTACTACGTGAAGAAACATCTGTAGCGTTATTGTGTGTTTACAACACGGACTTCGTGGACGTAAGAGAAGACTTCGGTACGACATCAGCTACGTTCTACTTGTCATTGCCTACAATCGACTGTACCTTCGTTGCCAATAAACTTCGTAACCCTTAACCGGCATTTTAGTACCCCTAGCCCGTAACACTACTTTATTATGATAACAAAATCAGACTGTTGCTTTTGCTTATAGCAAAAAATAAAAATTCTTTAAATATCTTAAACATAGAATAAAGAGAGGGAAGTACGTTATCTTCATACAAACGGACCGCGCGCGGCTTGTATGTGTGCGCCATAGTATCTATGCGTCGCCGCACGCACACCTAAACACAATATTAGAGTGCCTATGACTGCGCTAGTCGCGGCTAGCACGGAACGAGGTTCGCGCGTCACGGCTTTTCGGCACATTATACTCTGTTTTTTAATCTCGTAGACTAAATTGACACATGCAAATGTCAAATTTACATTATTAATTTTGTATTATTACGTTTTTAATAAGTACCTACACATTATTTCAGGATAACTTATTGTAAAAAAACGATACTTGATTTTATTAACGCTAAGTTTCGGCACTATTTAAGAATTGCAATAAACTGCCAACACTCGTAATGTCAGTTTAGTCTACGAGATTAAAAAACAGAGTATAGCTTTTAAAAAATGATCACATAAACTGCAAAGTTGGTATGTCTATTTATGAACAAATAAAAGACTTATATTTTTCAAATTATATTTCTAAAAGTTATTTACAAGGATACGGATATATTACACATTAAAGTTTAATAACAACGCGTTTCGTAATAGTCGAAACCGAAGAAAGTAGGTATTTTTCTGTAGCTAATTTGTAATTTTGTATTAAATGTGTGATTCAATAGATGTTATGTTTGTATTATTTATATTTGTATTAATTAAAAATAAAAATAAATATGGTTCTTTATGTGTACAAAACTAAAAATAAAAATTACAAAAAAAATCTGACTAGTATATGTAAACTAAATACTAAGCAAATAATTTAAACATAAGCTCTTAGTCTATAAATATTTGTTAGCGGTTTGGGCGACAACCGTAACCGACGAAGCGCGGACAGTTGTCAACCCTAAGACAGTAGGCAATTAAATCGCGGATTGGGTCGCAGATAACCTACTTCCTCTCTTTATTCTATGTCTTAAAGGTATTTAAATAAAAAATGAACCCAAGATAACAATAAATTCACGGGGTCTTTTGAGTTCATACAAACATACATAAATGTCACATCATTATAATTTAATTGTTCTCTTAATACATTAACTATTTTTAAATTAGTTTTTTTTTATACAAATTCACTGTTGGGATTATGTTTTTAATTTATATCAGAGTTTTAATGTGAGACATTTTATGTCATAATTCATAGTTGTTTTTAGATTACTATTTTTATACAATTAATGGAATTATGCTGTTGATAAAACTAGCATACCTATTCATAAATATGCAACAATTTTATGAACACAGATTTTGTATTAATTTCTTATTGTTAAAAGATTAATAAAAAACTGCGCGCGCGCTTTTACCCGTTTAAGTTTCAATCCCTTGGGAATATCGAGATAAAAAGTAACCAATGTGTGAGCCAAAATTCATCCAAATCCATTTAGTACATTTTGCGTGAAAGAGAAACAAACATCATCACCATCATCTACCTTTTTTCATCGTCCCACTGCTGGGCACAAGTCTCCACTCATACAACCAGCATTGAGCGTAATCACCACGCTTGCTCAATGCGGATTGGCGATTTCAGACTTAAAGTCCAGGTTTCCTCAAGAAGTTTTTCTTCACCTTGTTATCAGGTATTGGTGTCCAAGATATACTTACAAAGTATAGAAAAGTGACATTGGTACTTTCCTGACCTGGAATCGAACCAGGCTGGTGTTTTTTTTACCATTAGGCCACCACGAATGACAACAAATATCATACTTTCATACATTCTAACAAACTTTCGTATTTGCAATATTATTAGGATTTGTTCTTTTAGTTTAAGAGTAAACTTTATGACATTGTTTTCAAGCAAACCCGTTTTTCAAAAAAAGTTCCCTCTGAATTGAACACCATAAAACTTGTGTAGGTACCTATTGTCTTTCTTGTTTTGATAAATAAGAAATAATTTGAACTGAAATTAAATAATAATGACAATATTTTCAAATTAAAATAGAATCAGGAACTAATTGAAGCTACTGAAGGTGCCAAACTCGACGCTAGTTTCTGGGCTGACTTAATAGCCATCGATATACTAAGAAAAATAATAGATTATAGGTTGATTCAAAATGATTTATGTTTCTTATAAATCATCATCATCATCTCCGCGATTAGTCCCGGTTGCATCCGCGGCTTTCGCGGTGGAGCCCGGGGTCCGCTTTCCTGCTCAATCTCCTCCATTTCACGCGATCTTTAGCATCCTGTGGTGTGAGATTGTTAGCACGCATGTTATCTCTTACAACGTCAAGCCAGCACTTCTTTGGTCTACCCCGCTTATTCCGGCCCGGCGGAGGCGCCATGGCAAGACATTTGTTACCCACGTAACTTGCCGGTTTTCGTAAGACGTGACCGTACCACCGTAGGCGACGAATTTGTTTCTTATACACTTTTACAGTACCAGAAGCTCAAGTATCCCATTAATTTTGATAAATTAATCATATTCAGGTCTACAAAAGTCTTGTTTAAGTCTTTACGACAAAGCCACGTCCCATACAACTCTGTGTGTTATATAGAATCGTTTTCTGAATCTAATACGTTTGCTTCTCGAAATACGGTCGGACGGTACCCCATAACGAATGGGAATGACCCCATTAGGGGCACCTTTTAACGTATTAAATCGAAACTTATCGGGAGTCCTGTCCACGGTCTAACCCAAGGGTGAGCCTTATCATGCATACCACTCACTTAGGGATACTAGGATAGTGGATGTGGGATATACGATTCTCATTTGTGGCTTATAGCGGGAACATCTCTATAAATCAGTAGGTATCCCGTGTTCTTATTTATACATTCGCCAAGTAATGAATTGATTTTGTGTGTCTTCCCTTTTGTTGAGTTTAATTTACTCTGATAGCGTGGTTACCCCGGTTGGTATAAGATTAAGTTTACGAGTTTGTTATGATTTTAAGATATAGGTAACAGTAGAACTTGTAAGTTGGGTTCCCTGTGCCCTGATACACCTTGCAGCTTGCATCTTAAAAGCCTTCTCAAGTCCCCCTCCCCCTCCCCCCACTCCACCGATTTCTACTCCTACTCCTTCATGGTGCATACGGTGCGTTTGTTGAGTTCTCTACCGCCTGCAGTTAGGGACTGCGAAACTATTGCACTTTTCAAAAGAACTCTTTCAACTTCTTCATATTTATATATTATATTTATTTTAAAAGTAAATATGTATATATTAGTATGAGTGTTCTTATAATTGGACATAATTATGCAAAATGGATCCAGCCAGCAAACTTGCTTTTGAGAAAATAGAGTTTGAAGTAAAATTTATATATTAAAATAACATGACAGTAGATTTAAATTTCCTTTTAAATAATGGGTACTTTTTTGTGGCTTGGATATTTTTTGCATATAGTTGATGTGTAGATTTTAGACATTTATGAAAGTAACTAAAAGAAATTGGTATTTGTCGGTTGGATCCATTTTGCATAACTACGTCCAATTTTCGTTTTTGTCAATCTTTTGTTATTATATTATCTTTATTGTCCTTTACTTTTTCATAGGATGTCTACATATTTGTATTTAGGCCCTACTAGTAACTGTAGTTTTGGCGTGATGAGAGAACATAAATTTGATGGTGGTTCAATCGCAATCTTAATCATTTTGAAGGATGTTACTAGTCCATTGCTCCATATGTTAGAAAAATGTGTCTGCTCAACAAACGTAAGTAAATAACGTAATGATTTTCGTCGAATTGTCAAAATGAATGCCATTGCAAATTTTTTTTTTATAAGTAACTATAAACCAGTGCTTGACCGCAATCCCGTTTGATGGTAAGCAATGATGCCATAATTGATGGTAAAGCGCAACGTTTATCTGGTAGTTCTTAACTGTGAACTGACCATAGTTAGGTTTAAAAAAGTGATTCCAATTAAGTAGCCATAACAGGAGTTATCTCATGATAATTAAAGACTTTAATCACAGAGCAAAATAAAACGGTATTCAATTGAAAAAATCGTTTTAACTTCAAAAACATTAACACTGTTTTCAGCGCCACAGGAATCAAAGTTTCACGTTTCCAATCACTTTGAGCGTAGAAGCCTTCGCCTCTACGTAGTTCCTATAAACACTACGAGATGGCAGCACACGTATGAAACTGTGATATCGTCGTAAAATGAATTTCAGTGGTTATGTAATCACTTTCATTACGTATTAAGTGTTTTAGTATGAAATTTAAATGAATTTATTCCCCCTGTGTGTTTTTAATATCATAGATTTGCGCGGTAATTTAATGTTTTTTTGGGTATCCAATTACCCACTTAGTGATTACGAGTAAAAAATACCAATTAGATATCTAGGACCGGTTTTTTGATACTAGGTCCCTAATTTCAAGGCAAGTCTTAAATTATTCTTATTGACCTTGAATACTTAAGACATAATTTTTGAATGACGGTCAAGTAATCAAACGGATGTGATTAGACGGTCAAATGACGACATGAAATCTAACCGTATGCAGCTGGATACCAGTATTTGACATGGAGTGACTGCCTATCCGACCTTCACCACCCAGTTACTGGGTAATACGAACCACCCTTACCCAGCTCATCATCGACATCATCATGTCAGCCACAAGAAGTCCACTGCTAGACAGAAGCATCCCTCAAGGATTTCCAAAAAGACCGGTTAGACGCGGCCTGTATCCAGCGCTTCCCTGGGATTTTGGTCAGGTCATCTGACCACCTGGTCGGTGGGTAGGGTATCCGAGGGTGCGCTTGCCGGTGCCTACGTGGTCGCCATTCAAGAGTCTTTCTGCCCCATCGGCCATCGGCTCTACGCGGTAAGTGCACCGCCCACTGCCACTTCAAAGAGGTAGTCAGCTGGGCTATGTCGGCGACTTTCGTTCTTTTACGCATCTGCCCATTCTTGATGTGATCACGTAGAGAAACACCTAGCTAGCAATTGCTATGTATAGCTCTCTCTCCCTTTGTAAGACTAATCTAATACATACGTAATTATGTTGTTTTTCAATATTAGCTTTATATACCTAACAATATTCAAACACAGATTTCTATTAATCAGTTTTTCTCACACAAAATAATAACCATCTAAACAATAAATATTAATCATGGTATTAATATTTATCGTTTATCTAATTAACAAAAAAAAAAACATCCCTTTTATACACAAATGACTACTAAAACTGTTAGATACACAGCTTTTAACACTCATATACCACTTAACTGGTACCCAGCGCCCCTATATGATCGCCATTTCACATCATTGCTAAATTGGTGACCACATAAATCCTACTGTTTAATTTAATCAACACTGCTGTTCTTCACTTATAAGTACACTTTATGCCCACTCCATCCTGACCCCTGGAACATAAGCAATTCACCCTTTTTACTGAAATGTAATACTCGAGGAGAGAGGAAGGGTAGGTCTCCTTATATCGGACAGTAGGTTATCCATAATTTCATTATGTGGAAGCTTACCCACGCTTGTTGTCTTTGATTATACTAAGATTAATTTCAATAGGATAAGGGCTTAAAAAGGAAATTTATTTTGTAAATGCTTTTTTGTGGTTCATACTTATAACACAACTAGCTGCCGCCAGCGACTTCGTTCGCGTGGAGTTAGTTATGCTCCTCTCCTATTGGTCGCAGCGTGATGTTATATAGCCTAAAGCCTTCCTGGATTAATGGGCTATCCAACGCAAAAAACAATTTTTCAAATCGGACCCGTAGTTCCTGAGATTAGCGCGAACAAACAAACATACAAACAAACTCTTCAGCTTTATATATTAGTATAGATAACTCCTGAGAAAAAATTGAATACTCTTTATTATGTAGGTACCTACACCATATAAATTACAGAATAGTAATATAAATAGGTATTTTTATAATATGTAAGTATTTATGTTCTCTGTCCAAAAACAATCTTTGAGTATCCCTAATCCCACTACCTAAAGTTTACATTCTATCTCCGTACAATATAAATTTTAATTATACTTATATAATCATTTAATTACAAAAAGAAACAATAATCAAATGAACTTTACTACAACTAGTATCGGAATTCCCAACGATAACAAAACAAACACATGTTTCTCACAAAAAAAAAAAAACATTTATTAGGCAATAGTATGTGTAAACAAACACAAACTTACGATAAACATCAATATTCGGTACTCCAAAGAGACATTACGGATCATTGTTTATCATCTCTCTATAACAATAATGACATTTCAAATTCAAATGTAAAATGGCGGCACGTCGGGTGGGGTTCCTCCCTACCGGATACGGAGCGCACCGTCGGAAACGAACGGAATTATTTATGATACTGTCATATATTATTTATTTTATTTCCAACTTTCGATGACATACTAATGTTCGGTACGACACATTACATTACCATTTCAATAATCAACGACCGCCATCATTATTTTTCTCATCGGTACCTACAACTGAGTCTATGAAAATTAATTTTTAAAAGCACCCACGTTGTAAGTAATAGGCACTGTTCGTACATAATAAAGATAATGAATTTATGATTAAAATCTCCAATTTGGCTTACAGTTTGTCATCTTATCTACGCACCTACCCGCATCATGACGCAATGAAATCCAACTAAACAGAGTAGGAATTTATAAAAAAAACAAATAGGCGTCTAAAATATTTATACAAATATTACTATTTAAATCATTAGATTTTGATTTATTTATTAGCTATTATGTAAATCAGAGGCAAAAATGGATGTAATTTATGTGTTTAGATAAACACCGAGAAAAATAACAGGTTTCCGTCATTGGCTAATCTTTAAATGGCTGTGTTAGTGTAGGAGAGTCGAAAGACGACCGTACTCTTACGGAGAGTAAATAAAGCAACTTAAACCAACAAAGAAGCATTTGGAATGGCAGATAATGAGTGTGACCAGCGAGAAGGAACGAAATGTCTGGCTGGGAGAGGTTACGATATTTCCGGGCCATTTGACACTTTGTTGTTACCCTACACAGTGTCATGGGCACGCGGCGGGGGAAGAGAAAGATGGTACAAATAAAACTGTTTTATGTATGTATATGCACAGTCTTATAGTTATTTTAATGTTTGGTTATGACAGTACAGAAAAATAATGTAGTCTTTTTACAATAACTTCGAGCAACTCAGAAAATCCGTAGTAGATAACTAAGTACTAATAATAGTTTTAGATAAGATATAATATTTGGCTTACCCATCGACGATCAGTCCCACGTTGTTGGACAGATGTGGAATTTTTTCTCGGTGGTAGGCAACAACTTCAGCCGCCGGCATAAGTTACCACCCACCAGACAAAGTCTTGCCGCCAAGCGATTCGTCGTGTTCCGGCATGATGTCTGGTGAAGCCGTACGGAGGACGGGTCTGAGCAGTTGTGTTGCGATGTGTACCGGGTACGATGTGCCTAATGTTGTTGTGTCGGGAGTTTGGTCGTGGGGGTCTCCAGATCATCCTCTGGCGCAGCATCGTTGGTCGTGTTGTTGGGTTAAACATTGCATCACCTCGCTCAACTGCCGTCTTCCTTCCTATTCACTCAGTTTTTTAAGTGAATAGGCTTAATAAGCTAGTGCGTTTTACCATCAACGATTGCATCACTGCTTACCATCAGGCGGGATTGCAGTCAAGCACTAGTTTATAACTAATAAAAAAAAATATTTTCTTTGCATTAGATAGGCTGAACTTATTATTTTTTTATATCATCGCTAGTTTTACCATATTTGTAAATATGTGAGCATCATGTCACATAATATTTATCACACAATTAATTTACTTGTCATTGCTTTTTTAGCTAGTTTGTGTGCAATAATTATTCCTTTCCACTTTGTCATTTGTTGTTCTAGTGATATTTATTTTAGAAGTAGATAGGTAAGTTACATATGCTGTAAATACATACAACATAGGTAACTTACTTCTAAAATAAATACTAGTGTTAGTATATACCTACATACCTATACAGGTTTTTGAGAATTATTTGATTTTATGTTTTATTTTTGTGTCTTTTACTTTTCACGCGCTGTCTAGGTACATCTGTGTATCTATTGTCCCCATCGCAGGTATGCTGGAACAGATTGGAGATTCTTATGAAATAAGTATCACCTCTGTACCTTTTCTGATTTGTTTTTTCTTCTGTTTACATAGGTATGTGTGACAGAGAAGGTGAATTTCTTGCATATTATTTTCTATAGGAAAATATTTCTGAAAGTTGCTACTTGAATCAAATCCATCTTTTTATATTTTGTCATTCAAAAATGCCTAAGTGAAGACGTAGAGAGGACGGGTCTGAGCAGTTGTGTTGCAATGCGTGCCGGGTATGATGCACCAAATTTTGTTGTATCAGAAGTTAAGCCGTGAAGGGCCTCCAGATCAATCTCCCTCTGGCGCAGCATCGTAGATAGTGTAGTTGGGTTTGCATTACCCGCTCCATGCCGTTTTCCTTCCTTCTCACTCAGTTCTTTTGAGTGAATAGGCTTAATAAACTAGTGCGCTTGCGCTTAACCATCAACGATTGCATCTCTGCTTACCATTAGGCGGGATTGCGGTCAAGAACCAGTTTATTATTTAAAAAACAGTATTTGGAATGAATGATTTGGCTATGACTTTACTGTCCTGAGGGGAAGCACCCCATGCAAAATTTATTTGCGTTAGTATTCAGTCGACGATCTATTTACATTTCGAGTAATTTTAGTCAATATAAAACGTCTGAAAGTCATTCAAGACAAGGTACAGCTTTTACACGAATGGAATGCAGATCATGTAAATTGCAATAGTTTTACAAACAGTCTGCTGATTTACTTGTGAGTCACATAAGACCACACAACGCAAATGTACATATGTTAAATCCTAAATGAATAGCACATCACGCATACCTACTTGATGGGACCAAATAAATTCCAAAGAATAGGTTAAAAGTGGGGGCGAACACTATTTTGTAACTTCCACTTGACTTTTCTTATTCGTCCACAATTTTGGTATCTATTACTTGTAACTTTAACCCTGAAAGTTGTCTAGCAACAAAAATAAAACAATTGCTTAGGAAAAGTCATACTTGACCGACTTAATTGAAAACTAGGCACATACTTCTCGGTGGTAGGGCTTAACATCTGCTACCAGAAGTTACCACCCATGATTTTTAGATCAGTATGGCTACATGAGTTTTCATTACGAGACTCGATCATACTTACGCATCGACCGCGTTTGGCGCTCTCATTGGTTGAGAGTTCTTAAAACCTTGAAGCGGGCCAATCGATGGGTCAAACGCGTTCGATATCGACGATCGAGTCTTTGTAATGAAAACTCATGGTAGCCACACTGATTTGTCTTGTTCGATGATGTCTGGTGAAGCCGTACAGAGGATGAGTACAGTCTGTGCAGTTGTGTTGCGATGTGTGCCGGGTACGATGCGCCAAATGTTGTTGTCTCGGGAGCTTGGTCGTGGATGGTCTCCAGCTCAATCTCCCTCTGGCGCAAAATCGTTGGTCGTGTTGCTGGATTTAAAATTGCATCACTTGACACTTCCGTCAACTGCAGTCTTCCATCCTTTTCACTCAGTTTTTTGAGTGAATAGGCTCTTAATAAACTAGCGCATTTTACCATCAACGATTGCTTCACTGCTTACCATTAGGCGGGAATGCGGTCAAGCACTAATTTATAATAATATAAAAAAGGAAGGAGCTTCACACAACACTTAGGTAGCACTTCAGAAATGAGTATGGTGCTCCAACGTTCATATTAGATCTAGATCTTAAGTATATGTAGGTATATTATATTAGCATAGTATAGTATACTATGCTATATAACATATAGGATCTAGTTCTATAGCGTAGTATATAGATAGTATCATTTTATGTAGAGCTTTCTCGACATAAAATGACTACCTAAATATGGGATTATTTAGGTTTATACATATTTTTATAACATCTTTATACTATATTTACAGCGTTTTCCCTAATGCGACAGTTAAGGACTTATACTAGTTAGGTACCTAAACTATAACTAAGCATAAGAGAAGTTAAAATTAAAATTATCAAACTAAAACTAACAATATTATTAAATTTTTACAGTAACAAAAACACAAAACATGGGTTATATAACCTAATTTCTCACATCTATACTAATATATAAAGCTGAAGAGTTTGTTTGTTTGCATGTTTGTTTGCATGTTTGTTTGTTTGTTTGTGCGCGCTAATCTCAGGAACTACTGGTCCGATTTGAAAAATTCTTTTTGCGTTGGATTATACAGTATTATCCAGATATAGATTATCCAGGATTTTCCATTAATCCAGGAAGGGTTTAGGCTATATAACATCACGCTGCGACCAATAGGAGCGGAGCATATCGAAACCTACGCGGGTAAAACCGCGTGGCGCCGCTAGTCACATATAAGTTCAGACATAGGTAAACATAATAAGTACAATTAAGTGAACAAAGTCACCTATTTGTACTTTTTAATACTAGATCTGAATGAATGATAGATCAAAATTTATCTATCATCCATCAACACAGGTCTCTTATCAAAGAAGAATTGAGCGTAATCACCATGCTTGCTCAATGCGCGTTGGCGATTACAGACTTACAAGTCCACGTTTACTCAAGATATTTTCCTTAAACTTTTAATCAGTCATTGGTGTCTAATTAATAATAGTAATTAATTACTATCTACCAAACGTACCATGATGATGAACAGTTTTGTGAGTTTATTGGCAATAATAGTTAATTTTTGATATATGAGTTTTGGACATGCAAATAAACGAAATATTGAACTATGCCGATCGAGTTAAATATAAATTAAAGGTAAAATATCTAATATCTCATCTCTAAGAGGAACGACGGAAGCATAAATTCAATACGTTTTCGCAATCAAGATCATTAATTGAGCCGTAGCAAGTTCTTTGGCATAATTATGCGCTTACATAAATTATAAACTCAGTGCTTGTAAGATAACTAGATGTTATTAATTTTTGAAATTGCACAGGGCTGTAACGCTTGTTGTGTTTTTAAATTTTATTCTGGATGACGTTGTGCCAAGACCGCCATTATGGATCAAAGTTTCCGTATCACTAACTTTGATATCATTAATAAATTATTAATCTACTCAGTCTGTGCTACTTAATTATTTTATAGTAGGTACCTAGTCGACCTACTCTAAAAACTCGTCGTGTTCCGGCATGATGTCTGGTGAAGGCGTACGGAGGACGGGTATGAGCAGTTGTGTTGCGATGCACCAAATGTTGTTGTGTCGGGAGTTTGGTCGTGGAGGGTCACCAGATCAATCTCCCTTTGGCGCAGCATCGTTGGCCGTGTTGTTGGGTACCTATAACATTGAATCACCTCGCTCAAGTGCCGTCTTCCTTCCTACTCACTCAGTTTTTTTTTTGAGTGAATAGGCTCTTAATAAACTAGCGCGCTTTACCATCAACGATTGCATCACTTCTTGCCATCAGGTGGGATGGCAGTCAAGCACTATTTTATAATTAAGTATAAAAAAAGAAAACCGAATCGTATTATTTTTTATATCTACCTATAGGAGATTAGCGCGTTCAAACGAACAAACTCTTCAGCTTTATATATTTATAGTATAGATAAACTACTTAGTGCTTGACCGCAATCTCGCCTGATGGTAAGCAGTGATGCAATCGTTGATGGTAAAGCGGTAGTTTATTAAGAGCCTATTCTCTCTAGCTAAGACATTTACCTAAATTGTAATCCGGCGGAAACACCGCCGCTGGAAAATTGTTCCAGTCCGTTGAAGTACGCGGTATAAAAGAGGAGGCGAAACGCTTCGTCCGGATCGTAGTGGTACAACATAAGGGTGGAAACGCGCCGTATGACAGGTCGTCCGGTGGTGGAACAGAGAATTAAATCATGCAATTCCCTCGCACACTCACCAAAATGCATCCTATAGAACACCGACAGACTGGCTTCTCTACGCCTGTACTCCGGGCGTTGGAGACCGTTTCGTGTTAAATCTGGGTCGCCAATCAGCCTCTTCACACGCCTCTCCACTCAATCCAAAGTAGTCAGGTGGCATTTTGCACCAGCCCAAATGTGGCTGCAGTACTCCACACACGAACGGACCTGTGCAACAGAATCGGTCGACTGCTTACTTCAAGCTCAGTTCACCAATGTTTTTATCGACACTTGTTTTGACGCATCAACTACATTCGAACGGGCCCATCTCTTCATTTACTTACTTACTAAGAGAACCAACTCCGACATTTGAAGAACCACGAGTAAATTTCCCGATAATACGCGACAGACATAAGTAATAAATCCTGGTGGTTACACTCATGAATAAACAAACCGTTTACACAAATGTTAATTAGGACACGACTGTTTCAAAGAAAGTGGTGTCCTACGCCGGGCAAGCAATACGATGGTCAAGTAACAATTACTTACTGTGACTCATAGGAATCACACAATGGGGTGTTAAGTGGGTAATCAATTCATGGAATAACTAATAGCTTGAATTATTTAAATTCATACGTGTTTCTACTTACACAGACAGCCTTAATAAATAAAATACACGAGTTCGATTTTATGTTAAGAGTTAGGTACAGTCACTGTCCGTATCTCTTCTAACGCACGGATCTCACAGATCTAAACGGTCACACCGTTTAGATCTATTGTACCTACTGCATAATAAATTTTGAAGTAGATTTCACAATGATTTCAAGCATTTATTCAGGAATGTGTATAGTTTCAGTTAGATACATAGCCTACCTATACATAAAATACGCGCATTGGGGTGGATTTGCGGACACCAGCCCGTATTGTCTAAACTCCTAGGAAGAATATATAGGTTTCTATATCCTGTATTGTTAAATACATTCAAAATATTACAAAGCCAAAAAATAAATATCAGCTTTGCAAAAAGGCCAAATTGTTTCAGGATCAGCGCAAGCGATATACAAAAAATCCAATATAGTTTTACATCAATAACATTCATGAAAATGCATGAAGCTCTGATGAGTTCAAACTTCGAACGCGGAACGCCGTCGAACGGAACGTTCGTATCCCCAGCCGGACTATTTACGGCCCGCGATAGCTCACGCCGTAAAAACGTCAACGTGCGCCCGATCCTCGCCTCCTATCGCTGCCCTATCGCCGTCATACATCCCCAGTTATCTATAAGCCACAGCTTTTGATATACGATCAAGAAACCATTGGTTACTGAGCCAGCCTGAGCCAGTCTCTGCCTAGGTTTACCGATTCATGATAAATGCACGGATTAGTAAGCTACGCTATGATTGCGGTGCTATCATTTATCGGGACAGTTTTAAAGGGGTATACGAGCAATAGATTTAACGACACAAGGACGCCGATTCTGTTGTTCACATCATCATCATCATCATCATCCCAGCGTTAATCCCAGTCGCATCCGAAACCTTTTCAGCTTTGGAGTCTGGGGTCCGCTTTACCAGTCCAACTGCTGATATGGCTAAACTTCGACATTTTCCGTGAAGCGACTGCCGTCTGACCTCCACAACCCGAAGACGACACCGAAGCATTGCAGTTAGACTAATTGTTGGATTTTTGAGGGCTCCAACAACCCGTAACGACTGCCACTAGATGTTCGTATGACAACCGGGACCAACGGCTTAACGTGCTTTCCGAGGCACGACCAGACCAGTGCAAATATTCATATTCATGCATACAAATACTTGCACTGTGCGGGGATCGAACCCGCGCCACCTTGCGCAGCGGTCGCGTCCGCTACCGCTACGCCACGGAGGCTGTCTGTATTTCATTAAGAAAAGGATAGAAGATAAAATGTCAGTTTAATCCTGTCAAATTAAGATACTCCATAGACAGTTTAGACGTGATTATAAACATGGCGACTAAAAATACACCAGTATACGTCAGGAGCGCACTAATTTGACAGGTCTAAACTGTCATTTTATCTTCTGTCCTTTTCTTAATGGAATAAAAAGAAAAAGATGCATTAACTTAAATTTAATTTAGTTTGTAAACAAGGGAATCAGGGCCATTATTTCTGTTTTAGTTTGTCGGTTGAAATCGGTAAATTGGTCCACGATTTATTTGCTAATGTCATTAATCAATTGCTCCCACGTTCACTCACTACTAAGTAGGTTTAGGCCTTGTCAACGTTAGTAATATATTTTGCAAGAAAAACATACCTACGACTTTCTCATGAATTTTTGTAGTTAAGTACAATAAACTGTACATTTTATTGACATACTTCAAGCTTACCTACGTATAATTTAGCAGAAATCGCACCAATTTATTTTACCTTTTTTAATAGCAGACAAAATAAAAAAGCAACTATTCAAATACCTATAGCATTCCTAAAGCTCTGTTGCGATTGTCAAGCAAAACAAAATTTATGATTGCAATAATCGCACGATAGCAACATATATCGATACGAAGTTACGTTACCACAGTAATCACTAAGTAGTACTGCAAATATAATAACTGCTTACGTCCCAACGTTTACATGCTTGAGAACATTTTAATAGTCCACATAATTCTTATGCAGTAACTAATTAGGTGCCGATAATCGTGTGAAAACGGAAATAATCGATTATAGTATCGAGTGAATGGTCGATTTGTATCAAACAAATTGCGATAACTATCGGCTTTGTTTCGCTTTACGAAGTAAAAAGAAAACTCTGCACCTAAGTGAATACATAGGCATCGTAGCAAAAACAATTGAATTATTGAGGTAGTTTAAAGGGGATGAATGGCTTTCTTTTTTGAATCAACGCCTAAAAATAACGAGGTGGGAAGTTTTGCCGAAAACTCGATTTTTTATTTGTAAGCTAAAAAGAACATAATATTTTGACTACCATCTCATATAAATGTGTTCAAGTACGAAATAAATCACGCTGAAGGTTACGCCAGTGCGGCAGAAAAAAGAATTGGTAGATTTTATCATTGAGATTTATTGTTTGCACACACTCGTACCAACATGGATTAATTCCATGTTTACTCGTTTTTTTACATGTTTTATCTTGAACAATAAACGATACAGCCATTTTTAAATTTACAAAAATACCTACATTTTGTAAACCATTTAAGTTTCACACATCTAGAAAAATCAATTTACACATTACCAAACTACCCTTTACTTAATCATTTAACGCCCACAAGATTGCATTTGAATTATAATTCACGAACTAATTACTATAGGGCGTGTGCAAAATTAAATAAACTAATTAAAGGGCAACACTGGCCGGCCAATTACAGCAGTTGATTTATCAGTGTTGCCTGATCAAATAATTAAAAATACGCCAGCCGGTAGATGGCGGCACGGTCGTAAATCGACAGCGTTCTCGCATTCAATTTGCGGAATGAAACTGCACGGCCTCAATATGTTCGCTATATGAGAATTGACGATTTACTGCCCTTTGAACTGTGCATTCTTCGAATAATCAAATTATTATAAATAAAACGGAGGCGAGTGTTTGGACGCTGAAGACAATGTTTCTCTACATTCTTTGTCTCTGCTATTTTTATTTCACATTCCTGGCTCTGTTGTTGTGTTTCTTGGTTACGCCTATTTATAATCGAATGAGGCATATTCATCTCCGAGACCCAGTCATGTCTCAGAGGTCATCATCTACAATATTCACAGAGGCCAAGACACAGATGGCCTTTGCTTTAATCAGCTGTTATTTTACTAGTTCAGACACTAGTCAATTGGGCTCTAGACACTGTCTTTAAGAATTGTTTGTAGTATCAAAGAGTCGATGAATGAAAATTGTTCTCAAGAACTGTTTGTACATAAATAAAAAGAATGTTGCATAAACTGAGACATTAGGTATAATAAAATGAGATAAGGAGCTCTTTTATATGTAATGAAGCAATATGGTATTAATTAATTTTGCTTTATATTTATGTGTCTAGAGAATTTATATATAGGTATATATACCTAAGTACATAATATATTTTAATTGAGTTTAAATGATGGTCACTTTGCCTTTCACGTCAAAGAAGTACCTACTTATCTTATTCTTATTTATTACAGTGATAACAAAGAAGTTTTAAGTACATAAACATAAGTAAACACTATATTATATGTTTATAGTTTTAGTTAGGGTAAGTTATTATTATTTAATAATTTGTTAAAATACTTATCAGACCTGTGCACAGTTAAAATGGATTCCACTACCTTTTTTTTTTTTTTGTTGGGATGGGAAATCATCAAATGATTTCTCCCGCTCTGGGCGGAGCAAAAGGGCGTGACAGACTTTTACTGACTAAAACCCACCCGTCCACCCGTCCATCTTCACTTGCCTGTACGACGGCCAGGGCCACGGTTTCTTGTTTAACCAACCCGCAACCCTGGCCCAGGAGGCATCGGTCTTCGTGGTCCCCGTCACGATGTGCTGACATATCATCATGTGGTGAGCAGTGGGCGAGCTGCCCACTGCTCACCGCATGCAGGCCCACGCCTACGGTGGCTTGGAGTTTGGTGTCGTCTCCCGACCCGAGATTCTCCTGCGTCGGCTAGTGGCGTGAGGGCGCTGGGATTCCCTTTGCCTCACGCGCTCCGCCTCCTCCTTTGCCACCATCACTGCTTCGCAGAAGGAGGAGACGGCCTGCCATACATTCTCGCTCCGGACCGTGGCCTGGACTGGGGTCGGACGCGAGAGATCGCCGCCGATCGCCGCTACGAGGACACGGCGGTCCTCAGGGCGGGATTCCACTACCTTAGCTTTATATCACAACCATTATAACACCTCTACAACGTTACGGAATGCAAATAAATTTAAGAATAGGTATAGATGTAAGATACATAAGAGCGAATAAAAAAAAATTTAATCCTGTCCCTTTTACAAACACAGAAGAGAAACTGTCGGCTGACGTCGTGGTTGTAACAAGAAGCTTTCCACTTGATGCATTTCATTCTGACAATGAAGCGATGTTCAAGTCAGTCCTGACCACCCTACAACTCTAGGTACTCCACATCCAATTACCGAACCAAGTTAATCGCATTTACTCATCACAATTAACTACCAAAACCAGTGACATCTGACACTGACGGCTAAATAAATCTCTCCAATAAATCTATTTTATAATACTACGTTTATTTAGAGCCAGGCTATTAATTGACGTCACAAACGCTGATGCGTTCCGCACGCAACGCATTCCAAACTGTTTACGAGTGTTGCATTCTATATTTTTCCTGAAGGCATTAAAGCGTGATGTGCGAATTGAAATATGAGACGGGAATCGGACTGCATCGTGCCCCGTTTGATCGAGCGAGCAGAGATGGACAGGAATGCGACTACCTGTGTGGCTACCATGAGTTTTCATTTCGAGACTCGGTCATCAATATCGACCGCGTTGGGCGCTCTCATTGGTTGAGAGTTCTTACAACATTGAAGCGGGCCATTCGATGAGTCAAACGCGGTCGATATCGACGATCGAGTCTCGTAATGAAAACTCATGGTAGTCACACTGTAGTATTAATAGGTACATCTATGGGTTGTAGACGATGACAGTTTAAATGGGTAAGCTTGTGTGTCGTTTCGTCATCCTAGTTTTGAAATGTATTTTTCTTATGAAACCGTTTTCAATGTATCACTAGCCAACCAAAGTCGGTCGGAAAGCATGTTAAGCCGTTGGTCTCGGTTGCATTACGAATATCTATTGGCAGTCGTTACGGGTTATTGGAGCCCTCAAAAGTCAATTGGTCTAACTGCAAAGCTTCGATATCGCTTTCGGGTTGTGGAGGTCAGACGGCAGTCGCTTCACGGAAAATATCGAAGTTTAGACAAAAATCAGCAGTTACATTGGTAAAGCGGACCCCAGACTCCAAAGCTTAAAAGCTTTGGATGCGAATGGGTTTAACGCTGAGATGATGATGATGATGACTAGCCAACACATAAGTGACTTTTATTCCTTATTTATGAACTAGAAACGAAGAATTTCTTAGATCTAACACGATTTAGAACAGCTCCTAAAGTCAACCATTTCCCAATACCTACCACAGCCACAACAATCGTACTTCACTCCAGTATCGACAGCTAGATAATTGTCTCAAACTAAATCCTCAAGTCATAATTCTACTCGCCTACAATTGTAAATAAATCGTAAGCTAACCTATTGGTGTGTAACGAGCTCAAACGGGGCTCCGATGCGATATCTCCAGGCCAATGTTATATTGCTCAGTCGCCAGTTTAAAGTACGAGTTTTTGATCAGTCTCGCCTTGGGGCCGATGAACTGGCTTGATTAATCATACTGCACTCTTTGTCTCTTTGAAGTATCGTCCAGAAATAAATATATTGTACGTGCAAGGGTTATGTTGGTACACCTGTTTGTAAATAGTGTATAATATTTGCGTTAATATTGTTTATCGTTGGGCGTTATTGTAAATTCAAACAATTATATTATAAACAAAAGTTGTTCGTACTTTATTTGTAGTAAAATATTGTAGACGTTCATTAATATGAGTGAATGAATTTTCTGAAAATCTTGTGCGTGAAAATTACTTCACGCGGTTTCACAACATTATTTATACTTTTTGCATTGCCGTTTTCCGGTGCAATATGAGTATTTTTTTTTTTTATAAATTATAAACTACCGCTTGATCGCAATCCCGCCTGATGGTAAGCAGTGATGCAATCGTTGATGGTAAAGCGCACTAGTCTATTAAGAGCTTATTCACTCTAGCCTTGAAGACACTCAAATTAATCACAGTTTATGTGTGTGGGTGTGTGTGTGTGTGTATTATGTACTTAATTATTCTCTTAAAATTCAGTAGAGGATTAAAATAGCTATAAATAAAAAGCCCATTAAAATTCAACTTAAGCCTCGCGATGTATTTTTAACCAGTCAATAATTTACACATGGAAAAATGCATAAGTGCATGGACAGCGACGTAAATATCATTTCACTTTATAAGGAGCACCATAAATTGCATAAAGGTGGTACAAAGAAAAACTAGTAAGTACTTACATTGAATAGTCAGAAGTGCGACAAGGACTCCAGACTCATCAGAAGTGTTATAATAACTCTTCTGTTGTAAACTTCAACTTACACAAAGAGATAAGCGAGTGCGATAAATGGAGCAAATAAAATAAAAAAATATTATTTAAAAACAAAAAACCCGCCTGCATAAAATTCTAACGAACTGAAAAGGTAGAAACAGAACGCGGTCGGTACCCTCCAAGGACACATTTCGAAAAGTAGGAGCCAAGGTGAACGGGCTCCTTTTGGGGGTGAAAAGATACGCCTGTGTTTTGGCGGTATTGAATGCTACAAGTTTGGCATTGCCCCATTCGGAGACTGCCACTTGCCTCTCGTCCAGCTGATTTCTTTAAGAATCAATAAACTGCCACTGTGTTGGCAAAAATACATTGATTGCATGGGTAATAACTTCAATTAATACAAAAGATTTTTTTTCCTATTAAACGGCAATATTATATTTAAAGACTTTTTTATATAAAACATATTTGGAATGAATATATTTACTATAATCAGTGATTAAAATCCTTAATTTTGATACCCAACTCGATATGCTTAGCAGAAAAAAATATGTAGGTAATTCTTTTTTTTTTTGTTCCTTTTAATATTAAGTTATATACATATTTAGAATCAGTGTTTAAAATCCTTAATTTTGATATCCCACTCGATATGCTTGGTAGAAATTTATTTCTATATATCTCACAATATGGCGTCATCTATCCGCCATTTTGTTTTTTTTTAAATGTCACCTATTTAGTAGCAGTTGGGCAATTAAGGCAAATCTAACGATACCTCAAATGTGAAAATCCGTTCAGCGGTTCTGGAGATACTAGGTAATAAAGAATAATACATACAAGATAGGCGCTGAAAACATAACCCTCCTGGCAGTCGGGTAAAAAGCAATACAGTGGTACCAGGAGATGGCAAACGGAAAAGAGGTAAACCGCTGAAAAGGTGAGACGGAAGATGAATGCTGGAGTCGTGTGTAACAGAGTGGGTCTAGTCAGAAATGAATGGAAAACTGCAATATCGCCTTCGGGTTGTGGAGGTCAGACGACAGTCGCTTCACAGAAAATATCGAACTTAAGCCAAAATGAGAGGTTAGACTGGTAAAGCGAACCCCAGACTCCAAAAAAGCTGAAAAAGCTGCGGATGCGACTGGGATTAACGCTGAGATGATGATGATGATGAGTAGATAAACCCACATTTCACCAGTTGTAAAAGGGGCGAACCTATTGACAATAACCAGACATCCAAAATCTTAACATACAAATCTGCAGCCACATTTGGGCTGGTGCTGCGAAATGTCACCTGGATACCTTGGATTCAGTGGAGAGGCGTGCGAAGAGGCTGATTGGCGACCCAGACTTAACTCGAAGCGGTCTCCAAAGCCTGGAGCACAGGCGTAGAGTAGCCAGCCTTTCGGTCTTCTATAGGTTGCATTCTGGTGAGTGTGCAAGGGAATTGCATGATTTAATTCCCCCATCACCGTTCCACCATCGGACGACCCGTCGTACGGCGAGTTTCCACCCTTACGTTGTTGATACCACTGCGACCCGGACGAAGCGTTTCGCTTCCTCTTTTATACCGCGCACATCGAGGGACTGGAACAATTTGCCAGCGACGGTGTTTCCGTCATATTACAATTTGAGTGTCTTCAAGGCTAGAGTGAATAGGCTCTTAATAAACTAGCGCGCTTTACCATCAATGATCGCATCACTGCTTACCATCAGGCGGGATTGCGGTCAAGCGCTTGTTTATAACTTATAAAAAAAAAAAATAAAAAAAAATCCAAATTTCAAATTGGTGCATAATAAGACTTCAGCTGGCACACAGTTTTATTTTCTTTTATTCACACACTAATTTATTAAGCTTGCCTACAGTCGAAGAATAATACTATATTACCTCTAATAGCATTCAAAAGTTAGCTTTCACTGTGTCTCACCCTAAAGTCCTTCGAATGATTAATCAATAAAAATTAATGATGTTGACATTTTGAAAAAGTGCAATTAATTTTAACTATACGAATTCGCGTCACATCTCATGATCGTAATTATAATGGATAAGGTGCGAGGACCTGTCAGGCTCATAACTTAAAGTTTTTCTAAAGAAATATTTCATATATTTTTATCTCGCTATTATTTAATGGAAGTGTTAATGTTTGAGCCTTTCTTTGAAGTAAAGCAATTCATTGAACGACGTCTTATGACGCTGTACAACTTTGTGGTAACGCTGGGAACGTTTTAGAAGTTCCTAATTAACTATGACAAGCTTGTGTACAGACAAAACAACCTCCATGATTTAGGTATGAATCCTTAGTACTTGTAAAGTCTGAAAACTTCGCAACCAAAACTCTAAACAGCGGCTGGGGAACTTGGGAACCTCCAGCGTTGCGGCTAAACTTACGGGACATCCGCAATAAGTTACAACAAGTTTGCGGGGAGCCCAAAATCGGTAACTTTTCAACACACAACCCAACAAAATGACACCGTGTCAACGTGTACGTTACCACCTACTTAAAAGTCAAAGGATTTCAACACTGTGTACCCAGCTGAAACACGCCCATTGGTCGCAGTGGCCAGTATAAACATCAGGGTGTTACAAACTTATTTGCATTTACACGGGCCGAGTAATTGCGTTGTGCTACGGGGAGAACTTTAATTAAACTTAGGAGTCTTAAAGTTAAGTAGATATAGCTTAAGTACGTAATAAGAAAAGTTTTGTTAATTACCTAGGTTAATACTAGGATTACCTACGTATGTACTTGAACGGAGTTTGTTGCCAAAAGCGGAATTAGCCAATTGGATGTTAGATATATTTTAGTGGAATTCATATGTAAGGAGAAAAGGAGGATTTTCTTGAAGCAATTTGATATCATAAATGTATTGTGCCATAAATATCTATTGCCAGGATATGCGGACTCTATTTCTATATTTCACCCAGTAATCGGTAAAGGGGGTAGTGCACCAATGTGAGAAAACCTAAATTCTCTCTCTTTATCTCCCGATAAATAATATGCTGTGACACTGTAATGGCAGAAGAGGAAAAATATAAGTAGTAAAATATCCTTTGTGCTGCGTATGACACGAATCATAATAGATACAATCACGCTGATGGAAATGCATATTCTAAGTTCTTTTATTTTATTTTATTTAATTTTAGTTAAGAAAGAAATAAGTTTTTTCGTGGTAAAAATGGCAAGGTCAACCGGAGCAATTGCGTCTAATCGAAATTATTTTAAATCTATTTGAAGAAAACCTACCTCTCCTGCCACTTGTTTTGTTTACTTTGAATAAAAAACTATAACGTAAAGATGGCAGGAGAGGTAGGTTTTCAAATAGATTTAAAATATTTTCGATTAGACGCAATTGCCCCAAAAACGCAATTGCCCCGGTTGATCTCACATAAAATAACAAACACAAAAAAAAAGAAGTGATGCATATGCAAGACAGAGATCGAGATAGTTTTTGTTTTCCTATTTGTGAACATTACTATGTCGCATCCCTGACTCGAAATATAGGTAAATGCCTAGTTTGAGAATCGCCGTCTTTTCTATCGTTTTACAAATTATAAGTAAATAATAATAATAAATCACGTGAAGAAACGGTTCGTTTTATAGATTAGCAGAAATATTTCCAATTAAGTCCAGATTTTGAGGACTGGCAATGCTACTTAGTTGATGCATACATAACCAGAATATGATGTTACCACTACAGGAACTGTCCTCGTCTCGGAGAGGCTATATCCACCACGCGGGCTCAGACCAAGTTGGTAGATAGGTAGTTAGGTTGATGCATACACCTACTTTCTATACCAAGTATACTAAAAAAATGAAAATAACTGTGCATTACCAAAAAAAAATCTATATACATAGCTTGGCATTAGAGACTTTAATGGTTTACCATTTCGCTTTATGTTGCAAAGCTATATATTTCAGCCATTTGTTAATTGAACAGACAATACCTAATAAAATAACAATTAACAAAACTCCGGACCACACAACAAAAGCTATTTTTGTAGCGAAAGATTAACATGAGAAATACATAAAATTTTGTTATTTATTAAATTTTAGCGCTAATTTTCGCGCCATAAAAACCAGACAACACATTAGTAGTCATTAAAAACCCATAAAATAATCCCGTTTTGTAAAACCTATTGTAAAAAAAGTAACGGAGAAATCTAAAAATACATATAGAATCGTTAGTAAGGAGTAACTACACTTTCGAATCAGCTGTGAAATCAATCAATTGATTAGTGACGGTTAGATTAATAAAACACAGTTCGTACATAAATTGAAATTGATGGTATCAATAGTAAGTTATAATTTAACAAGTTGTAAGGCGGTGTGCTCACTGGCGGTGCGACGGTGCGGCGCCCGCGCAGTGGTTGATTAGTTTTCTGTATCTGATTTTAGCTGTAGGTAGCAAAACTGGTGTTTATCTTTATGTGTATACTTGGAGAGATTCGTTACCTTCTTTAATAATAAATGCAGTAGATATGTAGGTACTTTATTTTGGACTATAAATAGAAATACCCATAATCCATATAGTAAGTGAGTATTGTTATCAGAAACAATCCTTTAAACTACGTTAGTAAACTCTTAAGAACTAAAACAACAAAAAATTAGTAGGTATTATTAAAGATTAACCAATTTTAAGTTCTGAAGTTATATGTACTTTCTAAGTACCTATATCTTGGACACCAATGACTGATTATAAGTTGAAGGAAAACATCTTGAGAAAAATCGCCAACCACCATTGAGCAAGCGTGGTGATTAGGTACGCTCAATCCTTCTCTATATGAGAGGAGACCTCTGCCCAGCAGTGGGACGATTGAATGGTTAATGGTGATGATGAACCAATTTTATAATAATTAACCAACAATTATCCATCCTTACGTTGTTGACACTACTACGATTCCTACAAAGCGTTTCGCCTTGTCTTTTATACCGGGTACATGACTCTTAATAAACTAGTGCGCTTTACCATCAACGATTGCATTTCTGCTTACTATCAGGCAGGGTTGCGGTCAAGCACTCGTTATTAATTATAAAAAAAATAGTAGTACGTAATGGTTGACCCAAAACACATTTCTCTCCATATCCATTGTCTTATAACGGACCCCGAGCTCCAACGCGAAAGCCGCGGCTGCAACCGGGATAAACGCTGAGATGATGATGATGACCCATTGTCTTTTATAGGATCTGTAAAATTTATTGACTACAATTTTGCAAATGTTTTCTTATTATGTAACCTATGTATGTAGGTACCTACCTACTTGAAATGTTACTTGGAATGATCCTGTTCGGTGAGGAAGCGCCTTAAGTAGGTATACGATTTATTTTCTTTGAACAAAATTCACTGAGCAAAGAATATAGGTAAATAGAATATCACACCCAATTACTAAATAAAAATTATTTCATCGAATACACCTGCGTAATGCAAACGTGTCATAAATAACCACAGTTATCACCTTCGAACCGATCAAATAAAAAATTCTAACTCTCTTGGGAGATAAAAAATAATAGAAAACAAGTCAAATCTTTCGGTTTGGCGTTCGTGACCATTATATTTGTATACAACGGGAAATAACAGTAACCGTAACCGTTAGTCATTCGCTAGTGTGAACTAGGTATTACCTAGCTCTAGCGTTTTATTTTTACTACCCTGTGTATGCTTCTAGTGGCAGCCATTAGAACATAAAATACCATTTTTAATATGAAATTAATAGTTTTCAACTCACTGGAATTTCTCTTTTTTTGCATAGATACATTACTTTTAATTGAGTTTCTGCAGTTGCGGCGAATATTAAAAAAAAATCTTTTTTCTAGAAAAATTTGATAGATTTCTATAAAACCAATTTGCAGTAGGTGTGAAATTGTAAATGCCTGTGTGAAGGCAATGAATAGAATAAAAATACAGAAGTTTTAGCTTTTTATCGACCGTAGTAAGATAGTAAAGCTTCTCATAGCTTTTGAGATCAAGAGCCTTGGCAGGTCCTGACATTACACCAAACACTTTGGACTGATAATCCCGAATAAGGTCATGCGTCTGAGAAGCAAAGTTGTCTACATAGCCTGCAGAATAAACAAGCTGGAGCGGCAATGGCCCTGCCATATTAGCCGTAGATGCAATGACCATTAAGGTATACGGGTTCTTAAGTCATCATTATCATCATCAGCTTCAATAATCCCAGTCGCATCCGAAGCTTTTTTAGTCTTTGGTCCGCTTTACCACTCCAACTGCTGATTTTGGCTAAAATTCGATATTTTCCGTGAAGCGACTGCCGTCTGACCTGAAGGTGATATCGAAGCATTGCAGTTAAACCAATTGTTGGACTTTTGGGGCTCCAACGACCCGTAACGACTCCCATTAGGTGTTCGTATGGCAACCGGAACCAACGGCTTAACGTGCTTTCCGAGTCACGACCAGACCAGTGCAAATATTCATATTCATGCATACAATTTTTGCACTAAGCGGGGATCGAACCCGCGCCTCCTTGCGCAACGGCTGCGCTCGCTACCGCTACGCCACGGAGGCTGTCAAACGTATACGGGTTCTTAAGTGGAAACTGTAAAACGGCCTGATCTCCTCTCAAAAACCTGAAAATTTTGTCATTCTAGGTCCTGACTGGAAATGATCTACCTTGCGCAGACGCTAGGTGGATCAACGATCTTCACAAGATGGCTGATACCAACTGGATCGAAGTTGCTGAGAATCAAGCTAAACGGCGAGCTGTTCTAAAGAGTTGTGTCTAGTAGTGTGACAATGCAGATAGTTCAACAACATTCATTGCTTATTAACGTCGTAAAGCAGATTTTTTTAGAAGGAAGCAATAGATTTACTATATTTCAAATTGAATAAGAATTGCAACACCTACCTTCAAATTTATTATGATTTTTAGGTTGTAATGCAATTTTGCATGGAAGCCAACCCATACCTAGTCAATATAACAGAGAAAAAGATAAAGTACATGATTCGTTATAGTTCATCATCATCAGCCTCTACCCGTCCACTGCTGGACATAGGCCTCCTCCATGGCACGCCAACAAGCTCGATCCTGAGCAGTTCTCCGCCAGCCACCACCAGCCACCTTTTTGATGTAGTGTCTCCATCTCGCCCAAGGGCGTCCCATGCTACGTTTGCCGAGACCCGGTCTCCACTCGAGGACTCGTTTACCCCAACGGTTGTCAGTCCTGCGGCATATGTGCGCTACAGTTATTAGACCGTAAATAGCTGAACTAAAACTTTCTCCAATATGCATATTACTTATTAAAATTACTCATACTGATCTCACTACGCGGGTTATTTCTTTGCCTTACAATTAAAAAGTACAAACCAACCCATATCGTTCACATTACTAACCCATGACAGTTAATAACTACTTGTATTCAGTCGTAAATTATGATTTTGAACATTAACGTCATGGTCCAATAACAAGGGTAATTTGACTTCTTGCTCTGTTGGGTCCATTCATAATGAAGCCTGCGCAAGTCGTTCATATAGGGATAATTATTTATCTAATAACTAATTTATTTAAAAAAAGGAACAGTCTTCTTGTTCTATTATTGCATCATCGCCTTTACCATCAACTGTAGGAATATTTTGTGTGACGTCTCTTTCGGCTTATCATCTATAGTCTTTGGGATATCTATGTTATTCTAATGTAGTCATTCAGCATTCAATCTATTAGTTTCCTATACTATGGTATACATAAAGTAGATTGAATGCTGAATTATCATCGCTTATGATATCATATAGAAAATTCTTCATAGCTCCATCTAATTCAGTTTTAGATGGAACTTCTGCATTGCAATCAACATGATTACTCTGCCAAAACACTAGTTCAAACTTATTGTACCGGACTAGGGGTATTAAAATGCCGGTTAAGAGTTACGAAGTTTATTGGCAACGATGATACAGTCAGTAGGCAATGATTATCATTTTATACTTACTAGTGCATCTAGTGCATCTGAGTTTGTTATAATAGTCAAATGCAGGCTGACTTTCAAAGCAAAACCATCGATAAGTAAAAAGCGATAATCGAGAACATCTACAGCGATAACAGCAACGAGAACTTTGAGGACTACATCAGGTGACTTGTGTTGTGTTGTTGTGTGTGTGTACGACACGGACTTCTAGGTCGTAAGTGAAGACTTCGGTGCGACATAAGCTACGTTCTACTAGTCATTGCCTACTATCGACTGTACCTTTTTTTTTGGATGGGTAATCATCAAATGACTTCTTCCGCTCTGGGCAGAGCAGAAGGGCGTGTCAAACTTTTACTGACTAAATCCCACCCGTGTTTCTTCACTTGCCTGTGCGATTGCCAGGGCTACGGTTTCTTGTTTAACCAACCCGCAACCCTGACCCAGGAGGCATCGGTTCGAACTCCCAGCCACCGTAGGCGTGGGCCTGCGGGCGGTGAGCAGTGGGCTGGGACTCGGGCCTGGTCCTTACTGAGCGGCGAGCTGCCCACTGCTCACCGCCTGGTAAGGACCAGGACCGAGTCGACGGCGCGTCGTGTTACACGCGCGCCTCAAGGAGATATCAGCATATCGTGACGAGGTCCACTATCGACTGTACCTTAGTTGCCAATAAACTTCGTAACCCATAACTGGCATTTTAATACCTCTAGCCCGTAACACTATGATCAAATGTTATTTAGATAGAAAGTGCCTCATCTGCGCAAATGCATGACACAAAGTGATGTAACATCTAGCTATAAACTGATTCTGATGCACAACGCGCCTATTTAAGGGGGCCGCGGACACAAATTGAAAATTATGGGTTGTAGCGTCAGAGTAGCGAGGGCGTTAAATTATATTATAAAGCATGTTTATGTATAGTTTGGACTGTTTTAGATTGGACAGCCTTTAAATTGGTGTTGAGGCCCTTTTTAAAATTGCCAGTTGTGACTATTTAGGTGTTATTTTTTTATTTAAGGAAGTGTAGTAGGTTACATGGTTGTTGAAAAGATATTCCCGACGAACACAGGACTATTTCTATTTTATTAGAGAAACAAAAATGTTCTTAATGAGACTCGTTTTCTTTAAATACAAAACGGTAGTAGCTCTAAGGCGTATACAACGTTATTTTGTCTTTATACAAAACCTGAATATAGTTAGTTCAGAATAGGCAACTGAATCGATTTCACCAATTTTTATACCATGTTATATTTTTTCCCAAATCTATTTACCATACAGAGTGGTGCTGACAATACGACATTAAATGAAAACACAGACCATGCTGGTTCGTAGGAATAATCCTGAACCATAGAAAAAAACCTAGCAACAAAAATTAAAAAAATAAAATTTCAAACAAACTAAATCGCATAAAATTGCAAACAAAATAGAACATCCTTTAAAATATTAGTTCAATGACCTCCGATCAGCGGGCGACAGCGCGTTCCTGTATCGACCTCCTTTTTCGCGCCATTATTATTAAAGTTTAGTACCGCTGGATGCGGCGGTCATCAACCTGTAAGCGCTTCCTTATCAACATGTAGAAAATGTAAAAAATGAAAAATAATTTCCTGTAACTAAACTACTGGATATATTTATATAGTTTTTTATGGGTAGACTGAGAATGTGTTGAGGTACACGATGTTTAATTTACTGTCGTATTGTCAGCACCACTCTTTATGTTGCAGTGTGGTTACCGAGTGCCCAACACAGGTTACAGCGGATCATAGAGCCATAGCCGCTGCATATTCGGACTCCCAGGCATAATACATTTGAGTTATTCTACATTTCTGGCTCAAAAATCAACCTGGGTCATTTCGCCGCTTTGCCAAGACTTTGTAGGCAATACAACAAGTTAGCCAAGACAACCAACTTAGACATTTGTGAACCTCTTGCAAAGTATAAAAAGTGTCTCAAAGAAATAACTAGTTGATAGTTTTTGATCTTAATATGGTTTTGATGTTGTTCATGTACTATCAGCTGTAGAAGTCCATTTCCACCTTAAAGACTACTGTCGCCTGCGCTAAACCGGCCACGCACACTAACGCATTATTTTTTTATCGCAGGTTTCGTCTTTCTTTAAAGTAATGCAAAATTTCGTTACTTCATTTGAAGTTGAGTTAGCGGCCGCACTTAACAATGGTGCTATCGAAAGCGAGCGATTGTGGGTTCGATCCTTATTATAGGCAACTCTTTTTGTTGTTTCATATAATTTAAAATTATGATAATTGATTTGTATTTTAAAGTAAAAATGTTTGCAAATAATATTTAAACAAATAGGAAAATTTATTGAATATTTATCCCAAAAAAGGGTTTTATTATATGTTTTAGTTTACTATAGGGGTAATATAATAAAAAATATATAAATATAAAACAATAAGCATATTATAATGCAATATATTATAAAGTTATATATTATTCGGTATAGATATACTTATACTAACAAATGAAACAAACGTTGACACGGCAGCATTGTAATATTTTATATACAAGTAATCCTTGACAAACTTATGATATTGTTATGGTAAAAAATACAAAAAACTAATTATTCATTTTCTTAAAGAAAAGAGGATTGAAGCTTAACCTGAATATTATTGCAATCATAAAATAATCTATACTTAGAACACATTATAGAGCTTATTACATTTATAATTTTTTTGCGTGTATAGCATGGTACTAATGCTGCCATCTTGTAGTGACTTTTTTCGGAGTTTGATGGCATGAGATTATAATCTTCAAGCGCTTTCTTAGTTCAAAAGTAAACGAACTTATTTCTTATCGAATTCCGAAATTATTGTTTTTATAATTTACCAAAAGTAATTTGTATTGAAATTGCAAAAGGCGATATCTGTTAGCCATTAAGCCAACCGAACATATTACTGCCACTTAGCTAAATTACTTTAGAGATGGTTTAGAGTCCGTTATTTAGATATTTATTGGTATGTATTCAAAACACTCTGTAGGACACTTCTGCACTGTTTTTGTTATAAATAGTTTTTTTTTGTTTAGCTCGATAAGACTCCACCAGCCTCGCCAATTTATTTTTAAACCACAAATGCAACCTATCTTCTTCGCACGATTTAAAAGTTTATTCAACGGTAAATATTGTCGTTTCGTTTCACTTGTCTCGACAGCTACCTTCGTCCTCCAACCTCTTGACCTTGACCTCCAACGGCTTACAGTATTTCTCTAAAACAATAACAATTTTATTACACACTTAACAAGCGATTAGTTTGCACCTTAACACAAATAATAATAAAAACAACTTACACAAAAGCCGGTTTCATATGATATTTGAGATATATTGCTGCATATGCCTGCATATTGATTAAAAAAGTAAAACTAATAACACAAACTGGTAACTATATGTTCACCAACCAACAACAGCTAAGTAATATTATTTGAGTTATTGTAGCTAATAATAGTTATTGTAGGTAGCGGAATATTTTTTGTGAAGTAGTGATTCAGATTCTTTTAAGTCTACCGTCATCTTTTTATAATGACTCTAATATAGAAAAAATCTTAAAAGAAAGTATCATCTTTAAGTTGCAGATCGGTATTTTTAGATATTTTTGTTGTCAGCATTCATAACTCACCAATAAACATTTAAAAAATATTTTTGCAAGTTATTAGATTTGAACTCGAACCACCTTGAACGCCTATCAAGGCGAAAACCGTTAGGCCATTGAAACACTTACTGTAGACGTTGAAATTAGTAAGTAGTACCTAAGAATCATAAGCGGGCAGCAAGTGTATGAGTGTGTATCAAACTTTATTATAGAAGAAGGTCGTAACTACAACTAGTATTGCTTGGCCATAGTTTTGTGAGATTGCAACTCGACTTTTGGTCTTGACTGTAAGTATTTAGTTTGTTTTATATATATTACCGAATATGTTTTATTTTAATTTTATTATTATTATTTTAAACTTTTAATTTGTTCGCTTAGTTATAATTTCTTTTATGCATGCTGTGGTCTCCTGTAAGTGAAGGAGTACACCTTCGTGATAACATTGTCGTTCATTTTTACTTTTTTCATGATTTGTGTATATTTTTTGTTGGAGATCCTAAATAAATAAATAAATACGCGATTGGGCGAGCGGGGGAGCGGCGCGTTTACCATATTTTTGTATTGACAACCAGCTAAAATTTTTTTTTTTTTTTAATAACTATAAACTAGTGCTTGACTGCAATCGCGCCTGATGGTAAGCAGTGATGCAATCGTTGAGTGTAAAGCGCACTAGTTTATTAAGCCTATTCACTTAAAAAACTTAGGAATAGGAAGGATGACGGCAGTTGAACGAGGTGATGCAATGTTAAACCCAAGACCAACACGACCAAACGATGCTGCGCTAGAGGGAGATTGATCTGGAGACTCTCCACGACCAAATTCCCGAGATAACAACATTTGGCGCATCGTACCCGCCACACATCGCAACATAACTGCTCAGACCCGTCCTCCGTACGGCTTCACCAGACATCATGCCGGAATACGACGCATCGCTTGGCGGCAAGACTTTGTCTGGTGGGTGGTAACTTCCGCCGGCAGCCGATGTTATGGCCTACCACCGAGAAAACTTGAAGTTTGTGCTTTTTCATGATATCTATTTGAAATTTTGTACCAACATAAATTCTCTACACAAAAATACTGGACACGTGTTTCAGGTTTAGCATATACAAAAATAACGTTGTATAACAACAACTTTTTAAAATAAAACATCTTATTAGATAATTTTTTATTTTTATTTTATCTATATTATAAACTAGCGCTTGACCGCAATCCTGCCTGATGGTAAGCAGTGACGCAATCGTTGATGGTAAAGCGCACTAGTTTATTAAGAGCCTATTCACTCTAGCCTTGAAGAGACTCAAATTGTAGTCCAACGTAAACACCGCCGCTGGCAAACTATTCCAGTCCCTCAATGTACGCGGTATAAAGGAGGAGGCGAAACGCTTCGTCCGGATCGTAGTGGTGTTAACAACGTAAGGGTGGAAACCAGCCGTACGACGGGTCGTCCGCTGGTGGAACGGAGATGGGGGAATTAAATCATGCAATTCCATCGCACACTCCCCGAAATGCATCCTATAGAACACCGAAAGGCTGGCTACTCTACGCCTGTGCTCTAGGCTTTGGAGACCGACTCGAGTTAGATCAGGGTCACCAGTCAGCCTCTTTGCACGTCTCTCCACTGAATCCAAAGTGGCCAGGTGACACTTGGCAGCACCAGCCCAAATGTGGCTGCAGTACTCCACACACGAACGGACCTGTGCTTTGTATAACATTAGAAGCTGCCCAGGTGTGAAGTACTGCCGGGCCTTTGCGATAACGCCAAGTTTCTTGGCAGCCACCTTAGCCTTGGACTCAATGAACCGCCCAAAGTTAAGGTCCGAGGAAATCTCAACTCCCAAAAGCTGAAGCAAATGACAATAAATCAAATATAATATAATATAGCAAATGACACAATAATTCTTCATTACCACGAATATAGGTACTAACGTTCACTAATGAATTGCTAAAGAAATAAAAAGTTGTATTACTACAATAACAAGTACCTACAATGATACGGCTAGAAAGGCGGTTGGCCTCAATAACTCAGAATGATTAATTGCATCTCTATCTGTTATAATAAGTTGTTTTATTACAGCAGATCACTCTTGGCCTATACGCAAATTAGAAATTATTGTGGTCTGTGCTTTAATTTATGTTTTTATATGTTATTAGCTTCTGCTTGCTACTTCACGTAGGTAATATTTTAGAAACACAGAGTACCAAATTGCGTTACGCACTATCAATAGCAAGGGGTTTCATTTTGACAGTTCAACAACATTCATTGCGTTATTTACGTTTTTGAGCATGCATTTTTTTAACATACAATATGTTAAGAAAACCCTGTCCGACCTGTAAGGATAATAAAGGTTAGGTAAACACATGAACAAACAAAATATGAAATTTTATATAATCATCATAGCTAGTAACAATACATACTAGTGAATTTTGAAATAATCTTTTTTTCCCGCGAATTAATTCCAACTTCCCCAAAATTTGGTAGTTTTTAAAAAGTCACAACATTATTTTTGACGGTATAATTCTGAGCTAATAGCGATGCGACCGCGTGCCGCGTGCCCTGCCCCTCTTCGCCCGCGCCTGTATGGCCTACCGCACATGTTGTAAGTTACCTCTTTTTGCTAAATAATATTTATTTTTTTAGGGGGAATTTTTTTTAAGTTTAGCCCGACTTTGTAGGCATTAGTAGAATCAGTTATCGATACCTAACAATAACTTCACGGATCAGTCAGGGTTTTCTTAACATATTGTATAGAGCAATGGATTAGCAATATGCTTTAAAATGATTCCAATTGATAGTAATAGTATATTACGCAATATATAATACATATCCATCGCATCTCATCCTATCGCTCTCTCGATCAACTACTTCGTAGGTGCTTACTATTTTTCTCCTTTTGCTCGGCTTCTGAGGGTCGTAGCGTGATGTTAAATGCCTTATAACCTTCCTCGAGAATTGGGCTATCAAAAGCAAAATGATGTTTTCAAATCCGACTGGTAGTTTTGAAGATTACCTTTTGTAGACAAAAACATATCTAGGTATATAAATCATAATATATCTCATCTATAATTTTAGTATAGATAAGTTTATGTCAATTGATATACAGTAATAATTGCCTAAAACCAACTTTAAGCGAAAAAATAAGTAAGTGGTACTATGTTATAGGTATGGAGGTGATTGAAATTAAAAAAGATGTAGATTATAGTGAGTTATGGAAACAGATGTTGGTTTTCGGAAATCCATGAATAAATTAATGTTTGTTGTTTCAATAGTTTATTTTTTCTTTCTAAAGATTGTACCGCCTGAGAACTCCAACCACATGACTATATAGTTGAGCCAAATTCGATAAGGAATAGAGGTGAACAAACCGTTGCTAGGCAACGAGTAGTTTACGCCTAAAAGACAGATGGTAACAACGTTTTCTACATAGATGATTTTCATAAAAATAATAATCCTACTTCCTACTATTCTAAACAGTTTATTTATGTTTAAATATTTATGATTTGCATAGAACGCTTAACCGATTTGAATGAAATATGACATACCTACATGTAAGCTAATTTCCTAATAGGTTTAATTTTTTGATACATATATATTATAATTATTTATTTAATCTTTCGCACAAAGAAAATGTACAGAGGCGGACTTAATGCCTTAGGCATTCTCTACCAGTCAACCTCGGGTGGTGAAGAGACTAGATGGCAGGTGCTTTAGTTACCGTACAATGGACAGGAAAAGAAAAACTCATAACACTATCTAAACAAAGACTTAAATAAGCTATATACATATACAAACTATAATTATATATAATTAGTACCTACATACTTGAAAAGTATTACAATGCATGTGTTATGTGGTTGATTTGAAAGTAATTAAAAGACGCAAAATTGTATTGACAAATGCCTAACTTTATTCATTGGTTAAATTTCACAAAATGTGTTTAATACCTGGATTTCGTCCATCTTTCTTTTTTTGTAGGGCTATCACTTAAAATGAATGTCGACTTTTTAATGGTTTTTCGAAATACCAATAACTTGGTATTTATGCATGTTATTTTAGTGATTCTATTGCAATGCTTCGATATTGCCATCGGGTTGTGGAGGTCAGACGGCAGTCGCTTCACGGAAAATGTCGAAGCCATATCAGCAGTTGGCCTGGTAAAGCGGACCCCAGACTCCAAAGCTGAAAAGGCTTTGGATGCGACTGGGATTAAGGCTGTGATGATGATGATTTTAATGATTCTATTGAAATATGCTGCAATAGGAATTGTTAATAAATAGCTATCATGTAAAAGTCGATAATCATGTAAGTAAATAACGGGAGATTTGTAAAACGTGAGTTGTGATAACCCTAAACTGGTTTCTTTACCTCTATTCTTTATGGAGCTAGGCGATCGTATAGTTATGCTTCCACAAAGTAATGGAGGAACGTAACAAGTTACACATTTAAAACCTTCATACACGATTTTACACATTCTAATTTTAATAACTTCATTTCTACCGTGCTTACACAAGAAAACGTTATCAATCATAAACACTCGTAGTTACATCACCAATCAAAAAGGAATCCTAACCCGTTTACTTAAAGTTAAAATTGCTATAAAAATACGAATAGAAAAAATCCAAGAATTTTCTCACGTTCACATTGTGCTACCATCTTCAAGGTTAGATACGACAGATAAAACCAGTACACATAGGCCGGTGGTAGTTAAAATGGTCATTTTCCACATCAGTTGACCACATGGGTCATGTCCCGGTACGTGATATCCATTCTAACTAGTTTGACTATGCAAACGTAGCCTTAGGTCTAACTTACGTAGCTACAGGTACATTTCAATTATTAGTGTATGTTGTGTTAGTAGATGCGTATAATAGAAGGTGTAACTGTAAGTATTAATATTGATGACAGACTTTAAATATCAATTACAAAACGTTACTTTTTAATGCGAAACCTGAATATAGTTTGTTCAGAATAAGCAACTGAATCGATTCTAATCATTTTTATACACCATGTTATATTTTTCCCGAATACATTTAGAAATTGTTGCAATGTCGATACCGAGCGCGCGCACGCAGCTTACGATAGATCATAATATTTCGCGCGCGCAACAGCTGACGCCAGAGGTCAACGCACTGAGCTCACCCGCCCGAGCGGAGCTTTGACCATATGTATTTTTGTTGGACAACCAAGCACAATAAGAAGCTTAACTTTGTGGTTTTTCATGATATCTTTTTGAAATTTTGTACATAGATTCTTTCCTTAAAAATACTGGACACGTGTTTCGGGTTTCTCATAAACAGAAAATAGATTCTGAGTAATGACAACCTTCGCAGGGCGGCTGGTAGAAGATGAAGGAGAGGTGAAAATCTTACATTGTTTTGATCAGAATGTGCGTAAGAATCTCTAATAGTGAAAGTGTCTATCATATTTTGGAAATAACAAAAACTATTTTGATAAAAGATGCAATGTCTCCTCATTCCAGACATATATTCTTCGATTTTCTATACAGAGACCTAAAAAGGTCGATTTTCTATAATCAATATAAAATATGAACTACGAAAAGGCCATCTTGTAGCTCTTATTATATGACTAAATGTGTCACACAGCTGTTTCGCTCATTATAATGCCAACATGCACTACATACAGTCTGGCACTGGCAAGGCCTCAAGATGCATCGACAGCTGACTCACTAAGATGATCGACCTCCAGATTACTTACATATCTATACACTGTATTTAGCTACATCAAGTAAATGTTATATTAGAATGTCGGTGAGTGCTTTTGATAGGCTTAAGAGATCCAAGAAGACCCCGGCGAACATAAGAGAGCAGAAGAAAAAAAGTCGCTAAAAGGCTTTAGCAAAAAAGGAACAAATATACTGACGGTAATACGTCACTTTCTAGTTTTCTCGCATCCTCTAACTATCGAGTTACTATGAATTACCAAGTATTCTTCCAGGGAGCAGTCATAGTTAATGTCTTTATTACTTCAAGAAAGAGCACCAAACTTTGTACATAAAACTGTTTTAATAACGCCCCCACATAAACTTACTAAAGCCATAACTAAAAACTCAGTTATCAAAGGTTGCATGAAAATCAGAGGCACATAAAGGTAAATGAAGGCAAATAACAGTCGTACTTATTCATTGGTGTGTGGACTAATTGTAACTGGAACGTTGCTCGCGAAGAAACGTCAGAATAAACGCGAAACACGTGCCCCGTACAGCGCTCATATAAATTCCACCAGTTTCATTTGCGAGGCGATTGTGGTGCAAGATGAAAGGGTTAGCGGGAACTTTGATGATGAAAAGTCAGATTGGCATAGGCAAGCAAACAAGCTGTGATTTCATCACTAAAGATAAACATAGATAAAATAAAGTACCATCCACACATACACACACGCGCACACACGCACACACATACACCCCACACTAACACACTCACCCAAACAAACACACACTTCTCGCTTCTTTTTAATCTTTTTAATTTTTAAGGAACTTATGGTTATATTATTGTTACTCATGGTCTAGTAAGTCTAAATTTATGTTTCCACCGGTAGAGCGAGGCTTTCCCAACACAAGTACCTATCATATGATTACTTTCTGGGAAGCCCCGGCAACTTATATGTAAAACTTACTGTAATAAATGCATTTTTATTTTTATTATTTTATTATAGATACAGAACGACTTACGTAGATGTTATCATCTTATATCCTAACAGAAGTCTTTGTATATGTATAATCTTAAAATCTAGTGAAAGTAAGCTTCATTCTAAGCTCGAGCTTAGCAAGTTCGAGGTTACACTAACGAAGGATCGAGATTTTTATACGAAAAATAACTAAAGAAGATATTAAGTGATTTTTTTAACTACTATAAAATATTCAAATTTTTTAATCATATTGGGAGTTGATAGTTTACAATAGTTAATTTTTTTTTGTATTAATTTGATACAGATCTGTAATAATTTAGATCCACCATCATCAATATTAAAATTATAAATCACACCTAGGCTACTGTTTTTCGAACCAGTTTTACATGATACCAATTTCACACATCATAAACCGCATTCAGGTATAATTATGAAATGCCCAACATATCTTGGCATACGGTGGAATTAAGAACTAGCTCTCAATGTATCGAATCGGGCATATTTTTGACATTTACCGTAACAAAGTGCGCCACAACAAAAGGCCAAGTTAAATTTGTTGGTAGGTATTCTAATCCCGCTTTCGTCCTTATCTCACGCCGGTGTTTCAAGAGGGTCATGTTGAATGCGTGAGCGTTATACATTCATGAACATTTAAGGTGTCCGGATCAAAGGGCTTTTCTGACGTTAATTACAGAATGATCTCATTTCTGTTTCTTTGGTAAACCAACCGATGATAGACACTTCAATGGAGCATGGATATTCGCCATTTGCAGTTTAGATATAACACATTTTGTGGCCAAAACGTTCTTATTATTTTTTTAATCTTGTTTTCAAGAACGCAAAAGCTTACCATAATAACTATATTCCAACTACTGGGGTATCAAATCTTTTTTTGTTGTCGCGGTGGAATTCGTCATGAACTTCCTCCATCGTACGTGACTGAGAAGTATGCCGTGACTCTTACCGGCTAAAATCACCGTGGTTTTTTACCTATACCTATGGGCGGCGGTGCGGGATTCGCATAAACATTCCCGCACCCGATAGTGGGATATCAAGCCTCCTCTGTTCGAGAGGGAGTGGGCCGTAATCCATCACGCGGATCTAGTGCGGGTGATTAAATGTCTTCAAATAGGGATGTATCCAAGGTACAAATAATTAGCCCGTCTTCTAGACATTAAAAAAAAATTAAGACCCGTATTTAATATTTTGTCGAAATTACCAAAAACTGCTGAGATATAACATAGAGTACCTATATTTATTGGTGAATAAATTTATTATTATTATAGCGTATTAAATTTGCGGAGTGGGGGTTAATGACGTCACACCGTGGTATATTTTGTACGACGGCGTGACGTCAAGCGACATTTCAAATCAATATATCTTCCTAAGTATTTGAATGAGAGAAACACTAAAAAATACGTGTTCAATATTTTTAATAAATCTATCTGATGGACATTAAATTATTTTTTAGGATACAACCCAATTCTTGATTCTTGGACAAGCAGATTTCGTCGCAATGTTTCCTTCACGATTTTGAGGGCAGCGGTGATGGAACAATTTACAATTTTTTTATAATCAGAATACCTTATCAAATTGTTTGATTATATTTACAAAAGAATTAAGACACTTGATAATTTGAAATATAATGTTAGGAAACAAGAAAATTTGCTGCATTTAAAACAGCCCTACAGAAACTGTTCGCTTGCCGTCTCCTTCATACCACAATATACCCTCATTAATGTTTCTACTGAAGGACGACTATATAAACGTAGTTTTCAGTCATTTCCCTCTGAAGTGCGTCGTTAGAATGATTTGCTTTCATTATTATGGTTCTGAAATGTTCAGTTTGCGTTTCATGGTCATAATGCCTTTGATTTTAGTGACGACAACGTGTTTGTTATGCGAACTTGTTTTTCAATTTTTAGTTGAATTAAATAAATCTGTGTGTCATATTCCTTGATATAGTTTCATGCATAGAAAACCGGTTATGTTAGGTAGGTAGTCGTTAGGTAAAGAGGATTTCTCTTCTTTTACCAAAATGAAGTTGAGAAATCAGTGGGGTCAAATACTTCAACTGCAATCTTAAAACCCATCGCTGAGAAAACATGGCAGCAATAAAAATTACGACACAATAGTTTACCGAGAGAGTATTCTTTCACATTATCATACAATTCCTTATTAAAACCTTGTCAAGTAAAACCGGACTATTGATTAAATCAAGAAGATACTTCAATGTTATATAACCCAACGGGGTCAATACAATCCGATGTCACAACTTTCGATCTTGTTGCACCAATACATTGTAAAAACCGTCAAAATGCCAGCGTATGTGAAATACACGAAGCGGTTTTCATAATGAGCTTTGGCTGCCAAAACCAATGATTCATATTCATAATGGCGTCAATCTCGCGTTTGTTGCCAAATGAAGGAGTATGGTAAGTTAGTAGCCTATATAGTCTCTAATGCATGTATGACAATTTGGCATTCGGGTTTGAATAATTTAAAGCATTGCTGTAGGTCGTGCATATTAAAAAGATAGAGGTGAAATTGAGGGACCCACGGACCGGCAATTAATTTTGAAATGATAATGAATGCAGGTGGTTGTACGATCACTGTGTTATGCGATATTATACAGGGTGGAAGGGAAACCAAGAGACAATTGTATCCATGAATTCAGCACATGATTCTAGACATGGAAATATAGAGACGTAGGTTTTTTTTTAAAAAAAAGGCTGTTCCATATTTTGAAATTTTTGTTTTTATAAATATTGACCACATTCTGAGCCTAAAATGTGTGTCCGAGAGTGAGCTTGTGGTGGATCCTCGAGGCCCAATGCTGGTTGGCAGATGTCAAATATCTTCGAATTTTTGGCTGGTCTCCTCATGATGTTTTTCTTCACCGGTTTGAGAGTAGTGATAATGATATAATGTACCTATATCAAGTAAAGCCTTCGACTGGGTCGAATCTACGACCTACAACTCGGTAAGTCGCGGTAGTGACCACTGGACCCAGGTCGGTATGAAACAGCAACTTCAGTTTTTTTTTCTTTATATAACTGACAAAAATTGCAATACTCTACTTTCAGAATCATATTCTGAATTTATGGCAAAAGATTGCGCATATGCCTTGCCACTCTGTCCCTATAGCTTATTTGTTCAGTACATTATACTCCAGAAACTAGTACTAATATATCTACCGACAACAAGACTGCAATGTTCTATTTTCTCACACAAAACCACACCTCTACAATGCAGAGTGCACACCCACTTTGTTTGTCTACCCATAGCGGTATAGATAGCTGTTACAGCCACATCTAAGATTAGCTAGGTACTGGGCAGTGCACAATAGCTGGCTTCTATTCGTGAGCGTGGGCAAACATGAAAGCAATACTTCATAGGTTCTACTAACAAACCCTTTTGTACTCCCGGAGTAACGGCCGACGCGACTCTAAAGCATGTCAGTGTATATTTATAACAACACGAGTTATATCCATGAGTAATGGAACTTATGTACCCCGTTGCATTATACTGTTGTAAATCCAACGTAGTGTCGCGTTTACTATTTAAATGTATTCATCCCAGAGTTTATCCGGCGTCATGGCGAGAGGCTTTCGCGGCTGCAGACACCCATGAATAATTACCCGACTACGGCAAAGCAAAAGGAGGGTTATGATTTTCACAGGCTATGTATGTATGTATGTATGTATGTATGTATGTATGTATGTATGTATGTATGTATGTATGTATGTATGTATGTATGTATGTATGTTCATCTGTTCCCTCGTAACTTCTAAACCACTTATCAGAATTCGACAAATGGCATATCATTAGAAGCGTCTTAATTGTCCGCTGGTTATAGGCTATATGGGGTTTCACAAAATCTAATGTGGCGCCCTCTATCGGGCAAAACATACAGAGTAAAAAAATAAAGTTAAGATAAATATGCCGTGTTTGGTATCATTTTAAAGCGTTTTACTTGTTCATTTTGAATATATATATATTACTAGTATTTGCTTGTGACTTTACCTGTATTCATGGGCTGATTGCATATAATTTACATCCTTCCGTTCATAGCTTCTTTACTACTTATCAGAATAAGACCACTGCAGTACCATTAGAAGGGCCTTAATATTCTGTTGGTTATGAGCTATAAAGCTTGTCACCAAATTTAGTATTGCGCCCTCTAGCGGACAAAAAGTTATATGTAAATATAAAATTAAAATAAATATACCGTGTTTGGCATCAATTGAAAGAGGTTCACGAGTACTTTATGTTGGTACATAATTACAGGAATGCTTTTAAGTTCATCAATTTAGCTTTTGTTAATATTATGCGCCACAAATACACTTTAACACCAAAATAGTACAAATAATAAAAAGTAAAAAAACTAAAACCCAACTACGACAAAAAACGACGCTGAAAAAGTATAAAACAAGATTTTCAGAATACTGCACTAAACAAAGTTGCTAGTTTTCAAGTTTGGAAAGGCGTAGTCACACGTTACATATACCTAAAGTAGCACTTTGACAACGTGTGACTGCGGTTTTCCAAACATGAAAACTAGCAACTTTGTTTAGTGCAGTATTCTGAAAATCTTGTTTTATACTTTTTCAGCGTCGTTTTTTGTCGTAGTTGGGTTTTAGTTTTTTTACTTTTTATTATTTTCGTATAAGCCTCATCGTGTCGTTTGGATCCCTACCTTAGCTGTGATTGCCTCTAAATATCAAAATATTTTTCCGGAAATTCTTACGGTGGTATTCGTAAACTATTTCCTTAAGCTACCTTCGTTTCTATTAAATTATGCTATCACATCTGTGCTACGCACATGCATCATTGTCTGATTTTCTTCGAAAAGTAGCTGTTTTCGAATATATTACCATAACACCTACTTATCTACCTCATACACTTTGAAAATGGATTAGGTTGACCAATCACATTATGTTATAAACACCTGAACAAGAACATGGCATAATATTTAGTCGTTTTGTGAATGTGAAGTTGATAAGTCTTCAATTACTAGGAGATATAAACCTTAACTGCCTCCTAATAACTTATCTTGAGCATAACCTTTGAGGTTCTCACTGGTGGGATATAGATCTCCTCTGGGCTAGAGTGGATGTTTACGTATTTTAATTTTTTTTCTGGGACATTAATTTACTTCACCGTTTTGAAAGCAGTGGTGAAGGAAAGGAAGAAAGTAAAGTGCGTGTCTGAGTTAAAACCTACGACGAACAATTAGTAAGCCACGGCGTCTACCACTGCGCCATCACTGCTTTCCTGAGAGACAATTTACGTAATTCTAAGAGCTTTCACAATCTGAAGACCTATTTTCGTATATTTCTTCTTCTTCTTCAGCCTATTGATGTCTACTGCTGGACAAAGGCCTCTCCCAAGGCTTTCCACGCCGACCGGTCCTGTGCTGCCCGCATCCATCGGCTTCCCGCGACCTTCACCAGGTCATCGGTCCACCTTGTTGGGGGCCTTCCTACGCTGCGTCTTCCAGTACGTGGCCGCCACTCCAGAACCTTACTGCCCCATCGGCCATCGGTTCTACGAGAAATGTGCCCTGCCCAGTGCCACTTAAGTTTAGCGACTCACAGAGCTATGTCGGTGACTTTGGTTCTTCTGCGGATCTCCTCATTTCTGATTCGATCACGCAGAGAAACTCCGAGCATAGGTTTTCCTTTGTGTGACTATGAACCTTCGTAGGAGGCCCATTGTATAAGTCAAAACGTTCAAAATCTAGTCGCAGTCTCATCTTGGCGACAAACAATTGTCAAATAGTTGTCAAAATGTAGGGAACTTAGAAGAAAAAAAATCTTCTAATTTCCCTACACTCACAGAACACAGAAATTCCCTACACGACAGAAATTCTGACAATTTTTTCAAAGGAAATTAGCGGTAATTTTGACAGATTGGCACTGACATCAGACAGTTGACGTTCTCAAAATTACGAGAAATACCTCTCTATTCTCAATCTATCAAAAACACCTATAAATCCCTAAATTTTTGACAAGTGTTTGACTTTGGTTAAATTTTTGACAAGTGTTTGACTTTGGTTGCAATAGATTTTGAACGTTCTTAATTACCTATACGGGAATTAAACTTCTGTTATCTTTATAATTTTTAAACACTACCACATTCTAAAGTGAAATGCATAAGTAGTAGTGGTAATTTCCGCGGTAATTTCAATAGAAGCAGATGTTTATCTTCGCATACAAATTGCAAATGTCATCCGAAGGAAATTGTAATTTAATAGCGCTGAAGGCGATGAAGTAGCGATTACTTACGCTCTATCGCCATATTTTAATCGATAACAAATTGCTTTTAGTGGCTATAATAATGGCGACAAATCGTGGAAGATATTTTCTTTTGCTATGAACTTTAATCGACGTCCATTGTACTTACTCTATTCTTGCAGGGTAATTGCGTAACACACTATCAGTAGCAATGGGTTGCATTTTGACAGGTCAACAACATTCATTGCGTTATTTATGTTGCTAGGCTGACACATTTTTCGAACATAATGGAGCAAGGTATTAGTAATATGCTTTAAATTATTCAAATTGATAGATAGTAATAGTGTAATACTGTTTTCTCGGTGGTAGGCCATAACATCGGCTGCCGGCGAAGTTACCACCCACCAGACAAAGTCTTGCCGCCAAGCGATTCGTCGTGTTTCGGCATGATGTCTGGTAATGCCGTACGGAGGACGGGTCTGAGCAGTTGTGTTGCGATGTGTGCCGGGTACGATGCGCCAAATGTTGTTGTGTCGGAGGTTTGGTCGTGGAGAGTCTCCAGATCAATCTCCTTCTGGCGCAGCATCGTTGGTCGTGTTGTTGGGTTTAACATTGCATCACCTCGCTCAACTGCCGTCTCCCTTCCTATTCCTAAGTTTTTTAAGTGAATAGGCTTAATAAACTAGTGCGCTTTACCATCAACGATTGCATCACTGCTTACCATCAGGCGGGATTGCAGTCAAGCACTAGTTTATAATAAATAAATTAAAAAAAAAGTGTGTTACACAAATAGGGTGCAGCAGGGTAATTGCGTAACACACTATAGTTTTGGTCGGTTTCCCTTTGACAGTTCAACAACATTCATTGCGTTATTTATGTTGTTAAGCATTCACATTTTCAAACCTATGGAGTAATGGATTAGCAATATGCTTCGAAATGATTCCAACTGATAGATAGTAATGGTGTGTTATACAATTAGAGTGCTGGTTACCTTTGATGGTTCAAAAAATGCCACAATGAAAGCTTATCACAGATTATGTTAGGAGGCCCAAAGTTAACGGCCTTGATTTACTAGTAAAAGGTCGTAGGTTTAAACCCAGATATGTGCGTAACTATCCGTAACTAAATTACTTCATCACCACTGCTCTCATAACTGTGAAGGAAACGTCGTGGAGAAAAGGGAAGGTATTCGAAGACATGTGACAAAATCATGTTCATAGCGCTGGGCCCGCGTGGTAGATTACGACCTACTCTCTCTCACTGACAGGTCTGCCTCTCAGTAGTGGGAACATTATAGACTGATTATTATATGCGAGAGTGAGTCCAGCTTGCTAAATTCATGGTAGTTGGAAGTACACGTACACGCATACTTTTAACCGCCTTCTATTCTTCGAAATCGTGGTGGCCTAGCGGTTAAGCCACCAGCCTCTCAAGTATGAGTGTGCGGGTTCGATTCCACATCAGGCATTTTTTTTTTTTTATAAATTATAAACTAGCGCTTGACCGCAATCCCGCCTAATGGTAAGCAGTGACGCAATTGATGATGGTAAAGCGCACTAGTTTATTAAGAGCCTATTCCCTCTAGCCTTGAAGCACTCAAATTGTAGTCCGACGGAAATACCGCCGCTGGTCCGTTCGAATCGTAGTGGTGTTAACGACGTAAGGATGGAAACTCGCCGTCCGATGGTGGAACGGAGATGGGGGAACTAAATCTTGCAATTCATTCGCACACTCACGAAAATGAATCCTATAGAATACCAAAAGCATGGCTACTCTACGCCTGTGCTCTAGACTTTGGAGACCGTTTTGAATTAAATCTGGGTCGTCAATCAGCCTTTTCGCACGCCTCTCCACCGAATCCAAAGTGGCCAGGTGATATTTCGCAGCACCAGCCCAACAACTCACCCACGACACACCGGTCACAGGTACCTCAAATATCAAATTAAAATCATCTTTAAGGTAATTAACATAAGAATTACAAGCAAGAATAATTAAACAATTTTTTATAAGTAGGTATGTCAAATCTGGACTCAAACTTTTTGATTAATTTGTTTACATTTTTGACAAATAATTTTGGAATAGACCATGCCTACTTTTAGTCAACGAACATCGAAAGTCGTATTGGATACACTAGTTATAGCAAAAAATATCCTATGGTATTTCCTGTTCTAACCTACCTTCCAGGCCGTTCATGAGTTATAAATTTTATAACTCATGAACGGCCTGGAAGGTAGGTTAGAACAGGAAGGGATATGGGATGCACGGATAGGGGATGCAGGGAGATTTTGCTATAACTGATATAACTACATATGTATACTTTTTACACAGGTTTTTTTTTTAAGAATTTTGTTAAATTCGTTGTTAGATGTACCTACAGAAACGGACACAGGAGCTTTCACCTCAAATAAATGTGCTGCACCCGAAGAAAACAATAATAACGTTATTATGATAAAAGATGGCGCCACGTGTCTTTCAAATGACTGTTTGAATTATATTAGAAAACGAGAAGGAAGTCGCGAGCTGTAGTTGCTGTGTTCTATATACCTACCTAGGTACGTACAAAAGTTATAGTGATTCATATCCGATAATCGTTTCACTTTTATCGATTCAATTGATATGTGAATAAAAGTGAAAACGATTTAATTACGAATGCTGATGTGAACTGATTGTATCATGGATGAGTGTTTAATTATCCGTCTATTAGTTAATGGGGTTATAAAACTCTGATTTTATGACAGATGATTTTATCAAACATGGTTTAACAGTTTTACGATACCTTTAATGGTGGATTAGTAATAAATGTAAGTTATAGGATAATATTATTTGACAGGTTAAAAGTTTTTCTTTTAACATAGGATAAGTTTTTATTTTTTTTATTTTTGCGAAACATGATACTTATACATAAGCCGTTCGTCTGCCGTCTTTCTTCCTATTCACTGAGGTTTTTTTTAAGTGAATGGGCTTAATAAACTAGCGCGCTTTACCATCAACGATTACATCACTGCTTACCATCAGGCGGGATTGCAGTCAAGCGCTAGTTTATAATTAATAAAAAAAAAGTTTTATTAAAGCAGATAAAGATTAAAGATAAGAAGAAGAAGTAGAAGAAGTATGAATTGAAGAATACAATTTTAACGAATTAATTTTGAATTTAGAAAAAATATAGGTACCTAATTTTTGTCCGAAATAATCCTTAATATAGAGTCTTCAGTCATTTACCTATATAATTTAATTTAAAACTACCTGCAATTCAATCCATACTAATATTATAAATGCGAAAGTAACTCTGTCTGTCTGTCTGTCGGTCTGTCTGTCGGTCTGTCTGTCGGTCTGTCTGTCTGTCTGTCTGTTACGCTTTCCCGCTTAAACGTCTCAACCGATTTTGATGAAATTTGGCACAGACAATCTTTAGATTCTGAGAAAAGACATAGGCTACTTTTTATCCCGGAAAAATTTGATGTTCCCGAGGGAAATCTAAAAAGCGCTATATAACCGAACTCCACGCGGGTGAAGCCGCGGGCGGAAAGCTAGTATATTTATACGTTAGGTAATTCTTACCACCAGTCAGACGATGATACGATACGATGCCAAGGGGTATCGTATTTTCCTCGACAACCGATGGAACTTTGAGGAGCACTTCCGAAGTTTGGCTCCCAGACTGGAACGAGCTGAGGCTGCCTTGAGACGGCTCCTCTCCAACCTAGGGGGACCAAACGCCTCCTGCCGGTGGCTCTACGGGTGGATCGTGCGGTCCATGGCTTATTACAGGGCACCGGTGTGGGCGCAGTCGCTAAGGAAGCGACCAGCACGATGCCTCACCGCGTCCTAGAGTGTCATGGCCATTCGTCTGGTCCGGGGATACCACACGGTCTCCGCTGAGGCGGCGAGGCTTCTTGCCGGATTGTCGCCATGGGATCTGGAGGCCAAAGCCCTTGCCCATATGTGTGAGTGGCGAGAGGAGACAAATCGCGGTAAGGTGGACAGAGCTACGGCGGGATCTTATGGCAACATGGAGAGTGCGATTGTCGCAACCCAGTGCTGGGCACGTTACAATAGCGACGGTAAGTCCCCTCTTTGAGGAGTGGCTAGAGAGGCGCTACGGCGCCCTCGCCTTCCGCCTAACGCAGCTCACTGGATACGGCTGTTTGTTTCGGGAGGTTCCTGTTCCGGGAGGAAAAGCCAGGATGTGTGGATCACACTGAGGCTACGATGGAGCATACAGTGGAGGTGCTTGGATAGTGCACCGCCGTGTCCTCGTGGCGGCGATCGGCGGCGATCTCTCGCGTCTGACCCTGAACCAGGCCATGGTCCGCAGCGAGAGTGCATGGCAGGCCGTCTCCTCTTTCTCCGAAGCAGTGATGCTGGCAAAGGAGGAAGTGGAGCGCGTGAGGGAACGGGTATCGCAGCGCCCTCACGACTCAAGCTGCCCATGAGAAAAGACATAGGCTACCTTTTATTTAAAAAAAAAATACGTTCCCGAGGGAATTTTATAAAGCACGATATAAACAAATTCCACGCGGACGAAGCCGCGGGCGGAAAGCCAGTTTACTATAAACACTTACCTACATGCAAATAAAAGTCAAAAAGCAATGAAAGTCGCCGACATAGCCCAGCGGATTAGCTCTTTGTAGTGGCAGTGGGCGGGGCACATAGCACGTAGAGCCGATGGCCGATGGGGCAGAAAGGCTCTTGAATGGCGACCACGTACCCGCAAACGCAGCGTCGTACACCCACCGACTAGGTAGACGGATAACGGATGAAAATCGCAGGGAAGCGCCTGCATCCAGGCCGCGTCCAATTGGTCTTTTTGGACATATTTCCTGGACTTCCTGCGGCATATATATCATGAGACGTCTAAGAGTGGCGTGCGTGGAACCACCACCACCTCGGTCGCCACCTAGGGTCCTGGGCGAAAGATGTCCCCGGGTCTGTCGTCCCTGGACTTCAAGCAACTTGTGGCGACCAAACAGATAACAATAAAAATTTAAACAAGCCACGCCACGCACTACCGTAACCTTAGGTACATGTTTAATTAATTACTTCATTGACTACTAAACGCACATAATGACATGCAGCGTTAATTGTCACTATGTCATGTTACTACTTGCCTACATATTGTATTAATTTGCTTAATTAAGCAAGCGCAGTCACTGCATAATGTTAAGTAAGCGTATGTCACGACACATACCTACGTACCTATACATGTATGATGAAGTATGTATGTATGTAGAGTTACAAACTGGGTTTTAATTGCTTTATTATATCACTAGCTGTTGCTCACTACTTCGGCCGTGTCAATTTCTGTTATTATAGTATCATATTTTTGGGTAACTTGGACCGTTTAGTTAGGCAAAGCACGGAACGGAAGCCTTCAAAAAATTTCTCCGTTTTTTCTACTGACTCTACGCTTCTATTGCTCGCAGCGTGATATTAAAATAAAAATAGTTTTTTATTCCGAACCTGCAGTTCCTGAGATTCATGCGTTGACAAAAACAAAACAAACTCGCCAGCTTTATACTTAATATTAGGTACCTAAGTACCTATAAATTAGTTCTAACTATAAACAAAACAAAAGATGGACAATAGGTATCGTCAACATTTTGTTTTGTTTCACGAAGAAAGTTTCCTTATGATATATCAATTTAAAACAATAGGTACAGACGACTGCACATTAAGCTCCTACAATCTGTCAGATCTTTTATTAGATCTTCAACTTTATCTCTAAAGCATTAAGGCTCAAGGTTGATTGGGAATATTTGACAGTTTCTGGTAGTTTAACCTGTAGCCGTCCGAACAACATAGTATTAATTAATCAAATTCCCATAGGTACTGTTCTCTAAATTGACATTGTCATTAAATTACTTTCTCCTGAAGTATTTACGAAAGCGAAAATGGCGGTTGACACACCTCTAAGTACCTAAACCTTGGTAGAAACCGGGCGTAATGTTATGGTTTTTTTTATATATATTATAAACTAGCGCTTGACCGCAATCCTGCCTGATGGTAAGCAGTGACGCAATCGTTGATGGTAAAGCGCACTAGTTTATTAAGAGCCTATTCACTCTAGCCTTGAAGACACTCAAATTGTAGTCCGACGGAAACACCGCCGCTGGCAAATTGTTCCCGTCCCTCGATGTACGCGGTATAAAGGAGGAGGCGAAATGCTTCGTCCGGATCGTAGTGGTGTTAACAACGTGTAGAGATAGGTATAACTTATTTATGTAATGAACCAGTTAGAAAATTATGTAGCTAATACTCTCTACGCTCAGGTACTCATCGCACACTCAGCTTAATAAGGGTAATTATTTAAAACTATTTATGATACCCACAATGGGCCCACAATGGGCCTCATACGAAGGCTCAGAGTCACACAAAGGGCAATGGAAAGAGCTATGCTCGGAGTTTCTCTGCGTGATCGAATCAGAAATGAGGAGATCCGCAGAAGAACCAAAGTCACCGACATAGCTCTGCGAGTCGCTAAACTTTAGTGGCAGTGGGCAGGGCACATTTCTCGTAGAACCGATGGCCGATGGGGCAGTAAGGTTCTGGAGTGGCGGCCACGTACTGGAAGACGCAGCGTAGGGAGGCCCCCAACAAGGTGGACCGATGACCTGGTGAGGGTCGCGGGGGGCCAATGGATGCGGGCAGCACAGGACCGGTCAGCGTGGAAAGCCTTGGAGGAGGCCTTTGTCCAGCAGTGGACATCTGTAGGCTGAAGAAGAAGAAGAAGAAGAAGAAGATGATATACGGACAGTATATAATATATATGTAAGTACAAATAAATTGTTCATCATACCTACCTATTTTATTTAATAATTGTAAACTAGTGCTTGACCGCAATCTCGCCTGATGGTAAGCAGTGATGCAATCGTTGATGGTAAAGCGCTAGTTTATTAAGAGCCTATTCACTTTAGCCCTGAAGACACTTAATAATACCTAATAATTACACCCAATAATGATACACGCCAATCAAAAACACTTAACCGGATTTAACTCAAATTTCTTCTAAACAATTCGTAACGAATTCAACCCATCACTACCGTACCCTAATTGCTTAATGCCCTTTAAACTATAATCAAAAGTACGGGACCATTGATTACAACCACTTCAAGTAGACTCTGACACGACAAAGGGTACTTAAATCATTGATAAATACCGCGAAATTATAATCTTCTACGCTCAATCATAACTTAATCTGCGTAGGCTTTCCCCAGCTATCTTGCCTTACCAGATAGATTTGAACTGACACCAACACTTACATATAAGTACCTACAATATGTAAAGAAAACCCAGTCCGACCCATAAGGAAAATAAAGGATAGGTAAACACATGACCAAATAAAATATGAAATTTTACATACCTAATCATCATAGTAATAATACTAATGAATTTTGAAATAATCTTTTTTTCTACGAATTAGGTGATTCCAACTTCCCCAAAATTTGGTAATTTTTTAATAAGTGACTCCATTTTTGACGGTACTATTATGAGCGAATAGCGATGTGACTGCGTGCCGCGTGCCCTGCCCCGTTTCGCCCGCGCACGTATTCATCATCAACAACCATTTTATCGTCCACTGCTGGGCACAGGTCTCCTCTCATACAGAGAAGGATTGAGCGTAATCACCATGCTTGCTCAATGCGGGTTGGCGATTTCAGACTTATAAAGTCCAGGTTTCCTCAAGATGTTTTCCTTCACCTTCAGTCATTGGTGTCCAAGATATACTTAGAAAGTACATATAACTTTAGAAAAGTTACATTGGTAGGTACTTGCCTGACCTGGAATCGAACCCGCGCACTCATACTTGAGAGGCTGGTGTTTTAACCACTAGGCCACCACAACATACTCACACGACATACGCGCACGTATTGCCTACCGCATATATATTAAATTAGCTCTTTTTCGCTTTTTAGGCATTAGTATAATCAGTTATCGATACCTAACAATACCTTCACGGATCGGACAGGGTTTTCTTTACATATTGTATATGTAGGTACCTATACATCGACTGCTAATCGAACCTCAACAACCCAATGACCAAATAACAGGATACTCCTTGAAGACTGCTTGTCAGACTTTTGAACTTCTGACTTAGTAAGCCGAGACCAGACCAACGTACGGCTTTCCAAAGCACAGAGGGGTAATGCATAGTGTCCCACCCACGAACGTAGTTTAACTTTCGATTGACCTTCAGCTAATATTATTAAACCACGCGCCCCTCAAAACGAGCTCAATCGAAACATAGCTAACCTTTAATTGACGACGCTGTATTTTCACGAGAACGGTGACCCAGCTAAGGTCTACTTAAAGAGTCGCAGGCGCCTTATCGGGCTCGAGAATTGTCGAAGGAGCTTTCGAAATAATAAATCTCCAGACGGAGCTATGGAACAGGCGATGAGCAGAACGTTTAAGGAACAATAGCTCGGAGTGGGCGGTATAGTCCCACTGTTTGATGTACATAGCTCTCGAAAACCGTATTGATAGCTGAGAGATTGTATCACATAGTACAGTTAGCTGCCAATGCAATCCGATCCGATCTGATAAATCTTAATGGGCAATTGTTGACACCCACGTTAAGACCGACGAAGTCGCTTGATCGTCGTTTGGTAGTAATTAAAGGTTTGTGGGTGTTACTCTCATCTGTGGTGTGAGGTATGGTGTTAACAAGGAGTTATAATCTTGAAAACTATTAAAGAAGAAAGCAAAAAAAAAACTTAGTTTAATAACACACTAAGAGCTCTGTGAGAAAAAACAAAAGGATTGAAAAAAATAATATCCATCCAGTGCATATCAAAGTGATTATTGGCGATGTTAAATCGATTGTTATGAAAATCGATAACAAGGTATGACGAACTAATAAATTAACAATGTCCAATCAATAAACCGTACTTAAGCAATATAGAAATAGCCAATAAGTCACGCTGATTTCTTGGCTCCGTACTTGAAAAAGTTTGTAAAAAGCAGGACCAGTTTCCCGTTAGGTAAGATAAAGTTGAAACTTGAAGCGGCCGTTTCAAAAGAAGTGGAAATATTCGAGAAATGCCGATAGCGTGTCTGCGCCCATTGATTCACTGGTTAACCAAACCTTATGGACCGAGAATGTAAAGGTTCTGCGCTGGCTTAAATTAAAATTACAACTCTTAGGGTACGAATTTTTGTAAGAAATTGATAAAACAAGTAGGGAAAGATCGAAAAACGGTCTGGACCGTGTAGGTAGAGATGATACTGCTAAAAAGTGATAAACTACTGAAATAAAACTTAATGAAGAACCACTATTATTATGAAAGAAGAAACAAATGGAAATACAATTTCAGATAATAATAATTAGGTATTTATTACAATATTTCATTGACTGAGAGGTCGATTGCTGCGCTGCGTATTGTGGGGGGTCGGTATCCAGATCCACACGGAACAAATATTGTATGGCCTATTATGGTAGTAGCTCCGGGTCTGACTATTTGAGTATGTGAGTTTAAATGTCTGTGAACGCACCCATGATATAGTAGTGATTGCTAGTGTGGGGCAACGTTTTCATTAAAACAAAATGATTTCTTAAGTTGTCTCCTCTAAAATACATATAATTACTAAATACATAGATTTTAGTAATCTCTGAAATAGTTTTACTATGGTTATTACGATCTAAATTTGTTCAGACCGCTTTTGTTTCGCTTAGCTGCTAAAAACGATAATAATTTAGAATTCACCTGGAATTTACACCAAAGAAAACAGATCCTGTCGGTAAAGATTGGGCTAATAGCTTTAATTTACTTATTGCTTCATATCTTAATTGAAAACAAAGTGCTGCAGTAAGTAAGCGTAGTTATAATCCTAATCGCTTGGTATAGCTTGCATTGTTCATGCATGGAACAAAAAATAAGACATGTATGGCATAGTCATCAAAAGAAGCGTGGTCTGATGAAGCATCCACCTAGGCGATAAGACTACTTACATTAGTTAGGTAATAAGCAAAAGTGGTCAAGCTCCCCGATTATAGGAATATTATTTTATTTTTAAATATTCGTAAACCTGTCTCTTTCTTAGTTGGGTGTGTCAGATTTTATTTAAATTGTGTATTACGTGAGTGATTAGGAACTGTGCAATATTATAGAAATAAAGAATACTCAGGAGTCGAATTTTGGTAAAATTCTCGGTATATGTCCTATCAAGTCTTACCAAGTCGTATTGGAGGTATTAACTACCCAGTAACTTGGTTGGTAAGGTCAGATGCTGTCGCTACCTTTATGGATAAGAGAAGGATTTTTACAAAGACCAAATGCTCAAATCTCTTATACCTACCTAAATAGGTATAGGTACTGTTTGTAAAAAAAGAATGGGTCACATATTTTTAAGGAAAAATCAAACATAATCCGTTACGTACTATCAGGCATTACGTACAAACGTAAAAAGCATCGGTTTACCTATAGTATTTAGTCACCTTGGACAAAAAGATAACAGCTTACCTATAATTACTTAAGCACATCCCTACATGGACTCCCGAGTTGTTGGTATCCCGATGATTTGTAGATAAATTCATTATTGTCACTGCATTTTATTACCAAACCCATAATTACTTATTGTTCATTGTTTAAGCTATTATAAAATGCCACGTTTGACAGTTTTTCTATGTGAGTCGAAAATACAAATTCCAATCTGTTTATGTTTACGAAATATACCTGCAAACACCATCTAGGTATAGGAGAACCTATCTATATGACCAAAAACACTTTCAGCTTTTCTCGTAATGAGTAAGTTACGTAGGTAAGGATCATTTGTTAAGGGCGCTATCAATAGATTTCCCGATTTGGCGTCTAAGCTTTATCGCTTGACGTTCAAGAATTAAAGCTAGAGTTTCCAGGTCAAATGGTTTGCTGCAGTACAAAAAAAACATGGATTGTTAGAATATTTAATAAATTATTGTTTGCTTGTCGTCATTTCTTCGCTTACCTTGTATTTATTTTATTTGCAGGTAAAATGGCATTTGCAGAAGTTATTGAAAAAAGGTATGTTGTTTTATAGATATTTTTCTTATGTACCCATTTTGTTTGGTCTAAACAAAATGGGTGAATAACATTGAGTTATTATTACTTGGTGATGGCCTAGTGGTTAAAACAAACGGCCTCTCAAGTATGAGTGCGCGGGTTCGATTCCAGGTCAGGCAAGTACCAATGTACCTTTTCTAAAGTTATATGTACTTTCTAAGTATATCTTGGACATCAATGACTGAAGGTGAAGGAAAACATACTGAGGAAACCTGGACTTTAGAAGTCTGAAATCGCCAACCCGCATTGAGCAAGCGTGGTGATTACGCTAAATCCTTCTCTGTATGAGAGGAGACCTGTGCCCAGCAGTGGGACGATAAAAGGATGATGATGATTATTATTATTACTTATAACTCAATGGTGAATAAGTAATAATAAGTTCAATAGCGGTAGACATTATTGACCAAAAACCAAATGAGAAAACGAACTACTCTACTCGGTACACCCTGTCGATATGCATTTTAGTTTAGCTGTTGTTTAATTTATCATAATATTTTAACTATCTTAAATCGTAGCTCTTTTAAATTTACTGTGTAGCAAGAAACTGTAAGTACTTAGTACGTACTAAAGGAGTTATCCTTGGCTGCAAAGTTCAATATCAACAAAACAATAAATTCTGGAATACGTCTGGATATTTCGAATGTTTTTTATTTACTATCATCGGAAGTCACGTCCAACATATTAATTGGCTAATTTTCCAGCAGCTGATAGCACGTGAAGTCCTGTAAATTGTTGCAAAAACATAGAATTTATGTGGCCTACGGTGTAAGCGGGCAATGTATGGCGTGGAACTTGTAGTTTTTTTTTGGGATATCTTATCGGCTCAGAGACTTTGTAAAGTAGGTGTTTTATGTGCCTTTTGTGAAGCTAAATGCTTCTTATCGGATCTATTATATAGAAACTATCTACTAAATGTGCTTTTTTCTTTCGCAATTGCTGGTGATACGGTTAATATTTTTACATAATAGATATTCTTGCACAGACAGACACATTGTGCAACTTATACAAGTTTTAAAAAGATGCCTAAGCCTTAAGGCAACTAATTGTTTTAGAATTACCTAAATAGTTTACCAAAAAAAAAACCAACAGAATTAAAAAAAATAAAAGCTAAGCAAAAAGTTCGAACCCGCAGATCCTCAATTTGATGCTTCTAAGGGATCAGTATTCTCGTAATTTAAAACGTTCAAAACCTGTAGGGTAATTGCGCACATTATCAGTAGCAATGGGTTTCATTTTGACAGTTCAACAACATTCATTGCGTTATTTGCGTTGTTCAGCAGACATATTTTCGAACATACCTATAAAGCAATGGATTGGAAATTTGCTTCGAAATGATTTCAACTAATGGTAATGGCGCTTTGCGCAATTAAGGTGCTGGCCACAGTCTCACCTTGCGACAAATAAAATCAAAAATTTTGGGAAATTAGAGGAATTTTTGACAGAATAAAATTGAGCTGAGATTGTGAACGTTATCAAAATTACAGGAAGAGCCTCTTTGATTCATTTCCTAAGCAGCCTTATCGTGTAAACTGAACCATAAACAAAAGTTTAACCGTTTCATGGGAACATTTTCCCAGTCGGTGTATAATAAGAGAAAGCCTGTTCAGAATAATGGCTACTTATCTTGTTACAGCTGATTGGACATACATTAACGCAGCACCCACTTGTCTGTACATCGGTAATCTGAGCTAAAGTTCAAGGCATCTGAGCTACTTAACATTAATTTTCATTGTATGTTAAAACTATGGATAGCCTGCGGCTTTACGTCAGCGTATTGTTTTACAGAATCCTTGAGAAGAATGATTTTAACCTCCATATATAATTTTTGGAGTCAGTGGTATATATAACCCATGTGGAGGCATGAGGATCAGGGAGTAAAATTCACTCATTCTCCATAGAAAAGGGAGGATCCTCCGAATAGACGAGTGTTACCTATGTCTGGCGGGCACTTGCCCAACGGTTGAGATTGGGAAGTTGTATATATGCTAGTTGCTCGGTAAACTCAGATTGCGAGATGTAGAATTCGTGTGACGTCAGTATGACGCGTTGTTTATTTTTGGCGTTTGTAGGTACCGCTACACCCAGACATGCGTTTTTTTTCAGTAGTCTACGTTGTCCCACTCCGTGGAAAAGGCTTCCCTCCACTACTTCCATCTAGCGTCAGCCTACGCATCTGCTGTTCAGATTTGACGGCACCTCTCCAGTACGTTACTCCATTTCCCACGTGATCTCAGAACGGTGAAGGAATCCATTATGAGGAAACCGGCATGTCCTCGAACTAAAAATTCGAAACTATGAACCATACTGAGCTCCTGTGGACTACTGCCCGTTCCCTCTCGAAGAAAACAACACCTTAATCTATACTAATATATAAAGCTAAAGAGTTTGTTTGTTTGAACGCCCTATTCTCAGAAACTATTGATTGGTGAGTCCGATTTGAAAAATTCTTTTTGCGGTGGATAGCCCATTAATCAAGAAAGGCATAACAGGCCTAGGCTATATAACATCACGCTGCGACCAATAGGAGCGGAGCATATAAAAAAAAAACATATCGAAACCTACGCGGGTGAAACCGCGCGGCGCATCTAGTAGGGTAATAAGTAGTATTACTATTAATTGTAATCATTTTGAAGCATATTACTAATTCATTGGTCCATATGGTAGAAAAATGTACAATATTGTATAAGTGTAATTATAGCCTTTTTTAGTTATGATACCTTGAAAAAAGGTCTACAAATGAATACAGAATCGATAAACGACTACCTCCTCCTTCGAATCGATAAACCTCCTCCTTTTTTGAAGTCGTCTGAAAAAGAAGGTATCAATTTGAGATCTCAACGCAATCTACACTAAATACAGTTTCGAAATTCAAAAAAACAAGCTAATTCCACAGCTTTTTAATTCAAAAGCGTAGCACCGTAGGCGTTTATTAAAAAGCTCTAATTTGTTCAGAGTACGCGCGCGGGCTAACTTTTGAACGATTGTAAATCGCACTTGCGCCTGCTTTATAGCACCAAGTGGCCGCCTGATGGCACGCTATGCTCCAACAGCCACGCCAAGTCCATTATTTTAAAACTTTACCAACCAACTGTTTAATCTTCGTCGCTTTTAAAGTTAAGCATAGTTCGCTCTACGGGCTTTGAGACGGGTGCAGCAGTTTTAAGAACATGGTTTAGAGATAATAGAATCAACTTATCAAGATTTATATTAAAATAGGTTTTTTTTTGTGTTGTCAGTAACACCCATATTTCATCAATATTGCTCCTGAAAATGCTGAAAAAAAACGTTATTATGAAACCGGTAGGTCCTAGATCAAAAAATTTCTCGGTGGTAGGCCATAACATCGGCTGCCGGCAGAAGTAACCACCCACCAGACAAAGTCTCGCTAAGCGATTCGTCGTGTTCCGGTATGATGTCTGGTGAAGCCGTACGGAGGACGGGTCTGAGCAGTTGTGTTGCGATGTGTGGCGGGTACGATGCGCCAAATGTTGTTGTCTCGGGAATTTGGTCGTGGAGAGTCTCCAGATCAATCTCCCTCTAGCGCAGCATCGTTTGGTCGTGTTGGTCTTGGGTTTAACATTGCATCACCTCGCTCAACTGCCGTCATCCTTCCTATTCCTAAGTTTTTTAAGTGAATACGCTTAATAAACTAGTGCGCTTTACCATCAACGATTGCATCACTGCTTACCACCAGGCGGGATTGCAGTCAAGCTCTAGTTTATAATTAATAAAAAAAAAAAATTGAAGACATGTGACATCTACCATTCTGTATTGGGCCCGAGTGGTGTATGACAACTGTGGTCTGTTTTCCAACAGTGGGAATATTATGGACTCATTGTCCAAGATTATTTTTTGTTTAGGTATGCGAAACCCGAAACACGTGCCCAGTATTTTTAAGTAAAGAATCTATGTACAAAATTTCAAAAAGATACAATGAAAAACCACAAAGTGATGAGCCTTCTATTCTACTTGGCTGTCCCAACAAAAATATGGTCAAAGCTCCGCTCGGGTGAGTGAGCGCGGTGTATTGACCTCTAGCTTCAGCTGTTGCGCGCGCAAGCTCTATGATCTATCGTAAGCTGCGTAGTGCATTCGGTAACCACACTGCAACAATTTCTAAATGTATTTGGAAAAAAATATAGGTAACATGGTGTAAAAATGGTTAAAATCAATTCAGTTGCTTATTCTGAATAAACTTTATTCAGCCCCCTAATCGGCGAACACATTTTTGTCAAATGATTGCGACTAGTTGGGATGAGTTGGTATCGTTCGGGCCGCCCATTACTCCGTTCGGTCCAAACGATCCCAACTAGTTGCAATCATTTGACAAAAATGTGTTCGCCGATTAGGGGGCAGGTTTCGCAAAAACAAAAATAACGTTGTACTAGCCCCGCACGATGATATTGCGATTGGCGGCCATCTTGGTGACGTAGTCTAACTCGCACCGTCGGTACCGTTCGCAAGTTCAGTCCGCGCTTACCCACTTACGCACATCGAATATTTTTGTTAGCTTTTTGTTTTTGTTATCCTGTTTTATTGTTGTTCTTCAGTTTTGTTGTTTAGTTTTGTTAGCTGTTACTCGTTAAAATGAGTAAGAAATTAATTAATAGTCGTGCTCGTGAAATTATAATTAAAGTGGACAATTATTTTGTTATGGAGAAAGAGGACTGTAAGTTAGTTCTTGAAAGTATAAACCATGCTTTAAAAAGTGCTTCGGACATTTTAATACCGAAGCAACTGCTTATAGTTATTAAAAATATTTTGCAAAATTCTATCAAAGTCACGGAGTGTGTGGCATGTGCCACAGGCGTTGCAAAAAATACTGGGACGAAATTGATACGAGAGCATGAGTCAGCAACAGCCAGTGGCAGCAAAATGAGAACTCCTACTAAAGGAAAAAGACAAAAGAAGAAATATTTCGACGGGTTTTCCTTAACAGCTTTAAGAAATATTATAGATTCAATGTATACGGTGAGGAGAGAAATACCCACAATGCGCAAAATCTTGGCGGCTTCAAAAGTAGACCTTAATTATACTGGTAGTGAAACTACATTAAGAAAAATAATTAAATGTGATTTGGGCTACCAATTTAAACGATGCTACCAAAAAAGACTGGCCCCAATTTAAAGACCCCAAATTCAAGCGTGGAGAGCTAAATATTAACGACGTATGAAAGAAAATTACTCGCTTGGTGAAAAATAAAAGACAAAAGACCCGTTATTTATCTCGACGAAACGTGGATACACGCACACTACACGGTAGAAAAATGTTGGCAAACAGCAACCGATGGAGGGAGATGGAACGACAGCCCCGGTCGCCGATGGATAAAGAAGTTAAAGCGGTTTTGTTGACTATGCCCTTTTAATGTTTAAAGCAGATACCAAAACGGGGGATTACTATGATCAAATGAATGCTGAGAATTTCACCAAGTGGCTTACAGAAAAATTAGTACCCAACATACCACGCAACTCCAAAATTGTGATGGACAACGCCCCTTATCACAGTAGGGATGAGAATAGGCCACCAAGTATGAACAATAAAAAACAGTTGATTGTTGAGTGGCTACAAGATCACAACATCGACTTTCCCAACGACAGTACAAAACCTGAACTGTATTTATTAATTAAACGGCACAGACCGCCGAAAAATTATAAAATTGACAATTTATTAGCTGGCAATGGCCATGAAGTCGTTAGATTACCACCTTACAACTGCGGCCTCAACCCCATTGAGTACATCTGGAACCTGGTAAAGACGAGGGTGTCAGAAAAGAATGTGTAGCAGTTGGAAAGTCGCATTGAAGTTCTGACGTTGGAGGCGTCGGAGTCAATAACTCCAGATGACTGACGAAAGGAAGTCAATCATGTTAAACGGCTTGAAGAGGAATATTGGAATAAAGATCGAATAACTGACGAGTTATTTGTCATAAATACGGCGACGACAGTGAATCGGAAACGACAGACACAGAAAGCAGTTCTGATTCGGAAGACTATATACATTTTTTTACATATTATCCTGGTTTTATTTATAAGCTGATAGATGTAGGTAGTAATTAAAACATGACTACTACACAGTGGACTCTGGTTCAATTCCCGCTCGCAAATTAACAGAAATGTAGTTAGAAAAAAAATAGTATACATGTAAGAAAGATATACGAATAAGTATATTTTTCTTACGTCTACAAAAATTATTTCCTTGAAATTTTTAATAATGAAAGTTTGTTTGTCAGAATATGGGTGAGTAGGTAACCCTTAACCCTAATATTAATTTATACATACACTCTTTATAAAGAGTGTAATAAAATTATATAATACAAATAAACCCTTAACCCTAATATTAATTTTGCATTTAACATTCTTTTGCTAGCTGTCCTTTTGTGTGACAGATGACGTCACAACGCTGTTATTGTGACAAGGTTCCATCGCAATATCATCGTGCGGGGCTTATATATGAAGTAAGTATTTGTAATCAGCGGAAATTTAATACCACCAAAATCTGTACCTTCTCGAAGACACTATGTACTCCGTAATTTTGTAGAATAATAAACCATCGCTAATAATACTAATATGAAGCAGGTAATTCCAATACCTATAAGTATGTATGAAACCGAACCGCATAAATTCCGGGTCCTCAAAATTCGAAGAACACAATAAAAGTAAGGCCATCAACGCCTACCACGTTTGCAAAAAACGACAATTTCGGATCCCGATGATAAACTGGTTTCCGAACGGGTAATTCGTCTTATCTTCCGTCCCTTTCACACTCAAACAAAAAGTTTATAGTAAAAAAGAGACGCAAGCACCAGGTAAGTGTAAACCGGCGATACCAGTTTTATTTATTTCTTAACTTGTTGCTGGCACATAAAACATTTTTCGATTTACGAGCCAAAGCTTGGGTAATTGCTTTAGCATCAGACTTGACTAATTTGCATGGTATGAATTTTAAATATGGCGGCTGTTAGGAACGTAAATAAATTATCTGTTGGCCGCTGCCTGTCTTTATCGAGTCGATGTGGACCCGTGGACCCGTGGTTGGAAATGTGAAATGTAGGGTGCGCATAAGTTTAGGGCAAGTTTTTTAGGAATCTAGGCTTTTAAGTATTTATTTAGATCTATTTACCTGAGATAAAAACGCTAAAGCAAACGTAATTCTTAATAATACACACACCTAATTACAGTAAGGCCTGTCTCATATACCTAATATTGACATTCAAAAAGTGCTGATTCTCAGCCTAATTTGAATAAATGACTTTTGATTTTGAATCAAAGCCGATCTGAAAATACGCTCTCCGAATTTTCACGCATGTTCTCTTACTCACACTTGCCTCGTGATACTATTTCATCATCATCATTTCAGCCGAAAGACGTCCACTGCTGGACATAAGCCTCCACCAAGGATCTCCACGACGACCGGTCCGGTGTTACTATTTGATTCCTAAATAATATTAATGCGAACTTCAGAGTTCTCATGATTCGTCGTACTGTAACTTATTTATTTTAAACCGAACTACGAAAAAATTTGACGTCTACCTAGGTACTATCTGTAGACCGGCGTGGTAGATCACAATCCTCTTGACAAGAGGAGGCCTCACTGTCGGCTGCCGCAGCATAGAGAACATTATACTTTTTTTAGTACAAGTACTTACCTACATTTGCTTATAACTAGTTAGGAAATGGAACTTTAGAGGTATGAGGAAAAGGATGTAAAAAATTTACTCATCTTCCATAGAAAATTGAAGGTCTTGTGACCAACCTTGTGCGTGAGGCAACGGGATTCCCAGCGCCCTCACACCATTAGCCGCCGCAGGAGATGCCCTGGTCGGGAGACGATACCAAACTCCTAACCACCGTAGGCGCGGGCCTGCGGGCGGTGAGCAGTGGGCAGCTCGCCACCCGGTAAGGTCCAGGCACGAGTCGACGGCGCGTCGTGTTTCACGCGCGCCTCAAAGAGATGTCAACACATCGTGACGGGGTCCACGAAGACCGGGTCCGTGCCTCCTGGGTCAGGGTTGCGGGTTGGTTTAACAAGAAACCATGGCCGTGGCCGCCGCTCAGGCAAGTGAAGAAACACGGTTGGGTTTTAGTCAGTAAAAGTCTGACACGCCCTTCCGCTCAGCCCAGAGCGGGAGAAGTCATTTGATGATTTCCCATCCCAACAAAAAAAAAGGCTCGCAGACGGGTGTTGTGTCTAGCGGACACTTGCTCGTCAGTTGTTTTCGGGAAGTGTTATGTATGCTAGTTGCGTGCAAACCTCTACTTGCGAGATATAGGATTTGCGTAAAAGTATGACGCGATATCACAAACAAAACAAATTCTATATTTCATATGAAGTAGATCGTTACTTGCGTTCTAGAAACCATTATATATTTCATGATTTAATTCCCCCATCTCCGTTCCACCATCGGACGACTCGTCGTACGGCGAGTTTCCACCCTTACGTTGTTGACACCACTGCGACCCGGACGAAGCGTTTCGCCTCCTCCTTTATACCGCGTACATCGAGGAACTGGAACAATTTGCCAGCGGCGGTGTTTCCGTCGGACTACAATTTGAGTGTCTTCAAGGCTACAGTGAATAGGCTCTTAATAAACTAGTGCACTTTACCATCAACGATTGCGTCACTGCTTACCATCAGGCGGGATTGCGGTCAAGCGCTAGTTTATAACTTATAATAAAAAAAAATATAATTTAGATCGTTACCTACGTTCTAGAATCCATTATGTTTTGCATTAGCTGCATTCAGCTTACATATAAATTACTGAAGCAAGAGCTCGTATGTATCGCCCTGTATACATAGAAGTTATTTACAAACCGATAATAATAACGATAAATCAATGTTCATTGTTTTAGATTAGAAATTATATTACTTACAAACGTATTTTATGTTGTATACCTCAATTTATTTACACTATCATACATTGCAAGCACTTAATCAATCGGCAAATGATTAATATAGGCGGCAAAGGCGCAACAAATCAAATACTCCCAGAACACATACGTCATCATTGCATTAAGCCTAGTAAATAAAGCTTAGTACCGAACGAACACCACGGTCCGCAAATAAATCGCGAATCGAATTCCAAAGACGCTTTTAAATCATGACAATACCAGATACAGTGCGCGTTATCAATTAGAACTACTTAGCCATTTTAATTTTGCGCTCCTGAATTTAGCTCCTGTTTCTAGGTGCTGAGGATTAAGATTGGAAATCGCTTGGCAATTAGTTGGCAGATAGGAAAAATGTGTTGGTATAAGGATCGCTCGCTTCGGGCACGTAGCGCGTAATAAATAAAGGAGAGGAGAGTTAAGACTCGCCGTGAGCGGGACTTGTTCCTTATCTGTCCGACTGTGTGTAGTAGGCCTGGTAATCCTACACCGAGTTAGATACTTAGGTACATCGGAAAGTATATTGTTGTATCTGTTTACTGAAGATAAGTGTTCAGTCTTTAGGGAAAACAATTGTGAAAAATTGGTGAAAGTTTTATTACGTAACACACTATCAGTAGCAATGGGTTTCATTTTGACAGTTCAACAACATTCATTGTATTATTCACTTTGTTGAGTAGACACATTTTGGAACATAGGGAGCAATGGAATAGCAATAAGCTTCAAAATGATTCCAACTGATAGTAATGCTGATGTAATGTATTGAAATTTTGAAATAATGAACCCTAATTGCATAACTCACTATTACCACAGTCTAAAAAATCTCAAAAATCATCATCTAAAAAATCAGTATAAAATTTTTTTATACTGTGCTATTACTATCTATCAATTTGAATTAAGTACATTGAAGCTTATTGCTAATCGATTGTTTTATATGTTCTAAAAAATTGTCTGCTCGTACCTAAATAACTCAATGAATGTTGTTGACCCGTCAAATTTACCCATTGCTTCTGATAGTGTATTACGCAATTACCCTGCTGTATCTTTTCGAATGAATGATCTCTTAAGTCAGTTGGCCAGCTTACATACTTGATGTGGGTTATCCTGTAGAAATCACATCATGGAAACTTTTCATTTCCTCAGGAAAATAGCCATGACATATTTCACTTTTTTTTATAAGTTTCTGGCTCGGTTGCTAAACCTTTAAGCCAACTATGTCACTAAGTATGCAAATTAAGTAATTGCCAAGTAGCTGGTTATTTAGTCAACTGTTAATTGTTTAATTTTGTTTCAAGGAGTATCTGCCTAACTAATATTAAAATAATAGCTCACATGGTAGCCTCGTCTAGTCCCATGATAGAGGAGTTTTTAGACCAAACTTTATAAATTTGGTTTTTCCTTTGCATCCTCTTCTGTTTTGTCTTTTGTCATGATTTAAAAGAGCACAATTCTTTATAGACACTTTATTATGAGTCAGAAACCGCACGCTCAATTAGGTACTTACATATTTATAAAATACAAACTAAAATAAGTAAGTATGAGCCTTTAACAAGACAGACCGCGCCATTTTTAAGACTGTAACGTCGATATTTACGATGTATGAAACGCAGACGACGAAAATGCAATAAATACTCTTTGGAAGCGAGTGGTTATCAATAACAACTTGCAGCTGGAAAACCTGCATTAGCAGATGTTGTTGTTTCTTATTTTTCTCGTTTGTACCAACACAGCGCGGTTTGCAAAAAAAAACTCATTACAAATTTTTATCCTTGAATTTCAGCGTCCCCTACCGTCTTACACGTAGCTGTAATAAACCAAAATCCCAATAAATATCCATACAAAATGTCAAAGAAGACTTATAGCCAACATTAGTTCTAATAGATTCGCGACCGTTCTTAGAAAAACGACGTTCAAGATTGAATCTTTACGCCAAGAAATAAAAGCTTGAATTTGAATAGACGCAAGTTTGGCAAGCAACGGGGTACCGGGCAGAGGGGCTGATTTATATTGGAGCAATGCAGCAGTGGAGTAGTGTGCAGTTAGTATTGATTTCCATTCGTAACGCCCAGCCCCTCCCCGCGTGCATCTCACCTCACGCACCGTCACAATGGCAAAAGGCCAAGTATCCAACACTGGCGACATTAAAAAAAGATATAGCCAAATAAAGAACATGGAATTTCTTCGTTTAAATTGTGACACGCGATATGTGTCCGCGCACACAGTAACCTCTATGCTTCATTATCATCAAGCAATAACTACCTTTATTTCTAATCTGGTAACGTTCAAAATTGGCTCAGTTGACTAACACGTTCAGCTCGCGTGTAAGTGCGAGTCTAGTGGAGCCGTGAATTGCCTCAGTGAGTCAAAACTGTTTACCAAAGCAAACATTCCCACTGATTGAAATCGGAGGAAAATTCGTTCACTAAGCAGTTGAACACTATGGAGTGAACGGTTATTTGTGTTCTGATGGTCTTATTGATCGCATAAATGAGAATTTGCACGGAACGAATTGTTTAAGGATTGTGATGTTTTTCATAGTATTTTACTTGAATTAATTTAAATATTTAGTTATGCATTAGGTACTGAAAAATGGCTACAATTAAAACTGCATTTTTTATGCTCTATTGGATTTCACAACATTGAACTCAAAATAAACGCTCGAAATATTGATTGTGTTAAGTATCAGGAACTAATACATATTTAAAATAATTACAACGACTTTGAGCTTTTAGGCAAATAAAAGGCCATTTTAACTTAATCAGCCAAGTAAAGCGCTTTCTTCTCCAAATAATTGAACAATACAAATAAAATAACAAACAATTATCTTCCAAAAAAAATCTGAAGATATCTTTGGCTCGTAGTGATGTCAGCAACAAATATGTATGTTTTATGAACTATATCGCTATGATAAACGCTCTCAGTGGCCTCGACCAACCGACACACTCCCCAGTTGGGGTCGTTGAACGCCATTTCGGTTATGAAACGGAGTACACTCGACAACACACGGCTTACGTTATCCGAATCCGAATTTTGTAGTATCTTTTAGTAGATATCTCAAACGTAAGTACCTAACGTACGTCATGTGTTCCATTTTCAAATACCCAGTCTGTAAATTGTTGTTTTTTCAAATTAAGGTAATTTATATCAATGTCCAACTGTTCTAGTACCGAAGTATGAAAAACGGTCAAAAGCTTTAAATTTATTCTTAGGAAAAGACTTAATCTAGGTAGGTATATAAGTACAAAAATTTGGTGATATTTGTTTTTACCTATTAGTAAAATTAAAAACGTTAGGGTAATCACGTAACTCACTATCAGTAGCAATGGGTTTCATTTTGACAGTTCAACAACATTCATTGCAACAGACACAATTTGTGAAGCATTGGGTTAGCGATATGCTTCGAAATAATTGCAAATGATAGTAACATTGTGTTACGCAATTAGGGCGCATGCCAGTTGGTAGATAAACAAGGATTTTTACAAAAACGTTGGGACAAATAAGGAGGCATTTTATTAATTGTTTGTCTTAACCGATAGACTACAAAATTCTAAGAAACCTATTGCAGATGTTATGCAAAAAGCTAATCAAAGAATATCGATTCCAAAGAAAATAGCGCAAATCTATAAAAACGATTTATGTGAGGTTATATTACAGAAACATTGTTTAGGTACTATTCAGGAATAAGCTATTTCTCTTGCATGTTGCAAATAGCAAGCTGCAATGGCAATTTATCGAGACTTGTCAGTAAATTAAAAAATATGTTCCTCAATTCATTTCTGAATAAGTTTTCCTAAAGCACGTTTAAAATTATTATATTTATAAAGGTTTCCATGTTGAGAGCACAGGTTTTAGCAGTTTATTGATATTTCATAAAAAAAATTCATTGAGAAAACAATATTCATAGCATTATCTTAAATCGTGTATGTTGGGTATAAATCAAAAGTCTTGTTTAAAAATAAACCACTTATACGCGAGGGCACGAGGAGTGTAGGATTACGTCACTGAGCGCTGCTTCACAATTGGTTGATATTTTTATTATATCCCCCTCCATTCTTCAATACCTAATGGCTAACGTGTTTTCTCTGACACCTCATAATTTGTACATGTCAATCCTGCTTGTAGTACCTACCTTACCGAAATATCAATGTGTAAAACAAAGGCTCCTTCGCCCAATTTTTTTTCATCAAACATTGCAAGCAATGTTTGTTGTCTATATCTGTCTTGCTCGCGCATGAACTGTCACATCACATTAATCTATCAACCTACTTAACTCTTCTTCCTTATCAAAAATTCGTATTTTTATCTCTTTCTTACATCATCTGATGTTTTATACCTACAACTGCTTTAGTCAATTGTTTTATTTTGTGTAGTAGTAATGACAGTGACATAGAATTAGTTATCATTATCATAACCAAAACATACATACTTTAGAATTCAAAGATCTCCGTATAATAACTATTCTCTATAATAATATGTAATAAATACAAGGTCTCATTTACCTATAACTTTAGGGGTCACAATATTACCTACCCTAGTTTTTAAAGAAATATTTTTTCGGAGTTCCTTTTTATTTATAGGTAAATCAAATATTATGAGAACTTTTGTCCACTTCTATACAACGGATCCTTTGTAGTAGTTCCGGTTTTACGGGTTCATCACCGAATGTTAAGTTCATAATGTGCAGCGGGACATAAAACGATTTTGTGGCTACCACATTTGAATATAATATCTTCAGATTGGGTTTTAGACACTTAATTAAAATGAGCGATTTTAAATACTTTTGTGAGGATTTAAAATTAACAAGTGTTTTAAATATTTTTATAGGCCTTTAAACTTAACGATTATTTAAAATATTTTTATAGGCATTTAAAATTAGCGATTATTACAATTAGTTTCATAGGCACTTAATACAGTGAGTTTTTTTTTTAATAATTTTTTGTCACTTCCAGAATAAAATGTATGGAGAAAATCTATTTTAATCAGAATGATATGTACCTAATTTTATGTCGTTATTTGGAATTCATCAGGAAACGTTAAGCAGGTAATAATCAGCGTAGGGTAAATCTTGACGATGATTGGCCCAGTGGTTTAGCGATTGCTGCGCTCCGTGTCGCGAGAGCGATTCCCGCACGCAACAAATATTTGTATAGACTACAGGTTGTAAAAACACCTACTTACATAAGTTAACCAAATCTTCAATCTAATTAACTACTACGGAAATAGAATTTTATTAGACTCATTCTGAAATCAACTAACCCAATCGCTCCAGCGTTAAACAACACTGCTCAAAAGACGTTTTATTTCAGTGCTTCCGCTGTTTTTTCGTCACCAACATTTGTCACCAACTTAAACAAAGTTCGCACATAAAATATACAACAAACAAAAGTCGGTTAAAGTAACTACTTCCTCGGATTAGATCGAGGAAGAAAGGAACAAACACATAAACTGTCTTCATAGCCCATATTAGTCTAGATTATGGGCTCTCGCTCAAATATATTTTGATCTAGTCCGTTATTTAGGATGTAAATAATTTTATATGTAAGGTATTAAAATAGTTTCAATGAAAGAAAATTTTGATAAACCTGCACCCTAATTGCGTAACACACGTAATTGCGTAATTAGCAGTTGGAATCATTTTGAAGCTTATTGCTATTTCATTGCTCCATGTTCCATTACGTGTCTGCTCAACAACGTAAATGACGCAATGAATTTTGTTGCCCTATTAAAATGAAACCCATTGCTACTGATAGTGTGTTACGCAGTTACCCTGCGGGTGTACCTATTTGGTTTAAATATCATCATAATATCAAATCTTAACCTCAGCAGGGCTGAATATACAAGAAAAACTGAGCTTACATTTGGCCATCAAACTCGATAATGGAAGCTTATACGAGTTAAAGTTATATCTTAGATGTTGTTGCAATTGACAAAATGTCTATCAATCATGGTGACTACTAACACGGTCATTCGTAGACTGTTATTTCCCTATACTATACCTAACAATAATAATTATTTTATCTACAGTTAACACACACAGTGGACACGCATAAGACTAAAATAGGTCGCTCTACATCTAGATACATACTACGTAGACCTAGTGTCAACGCTGTTAGAGTTATAATTAGAACTTAAGCAACACCTGGACCCAGGCTTGACATAAATTATACACGTGGGTCGACACTACCATTCGTTCTTTTGTATGTGGTGACATGTTATGTTGCATCTGTGGCCTGCCTATGGCATGAGTTTTGTATAGGTACATTTTAAATCACACGTGGAGTGATTAGCAGATAATATGAAGGCAATTTTCTTTAGTTGCAAATCAACATAAAAGAAATAATTTTTAAATTACTTTATCAACCCATTACTCATGGAGTATTACATAACTTACTCTCGTAAATTCCCCGATAAATATCTCAACTACAAACGTATTTATACCGTTTCGATGGCGCAGATTATTCGTACATAACTTCAAGGCTACTATATTTTTGTCTTGACCCTCTGAGGGAGGACATTTTGCGTTTTATATATGGACTCGCCGTAAATCACGTCGACCGTAGTTAAGATAAATCACGATAAATCAGATTTACGGATATGTAAAACTGAAGCGATAATTTTCACGCTCAATAAATACTCTCTTACCTCCATCCCTTTAAACTGGTGGCGTCACGAAATCGATGCAGCATTCGATATTGGAGAATCGATTCTCTTCATAATCGGAAGAGACTTGGAGCGCGTCGATTTATTTTTAAAAAGAGAAAGCATCGAAAATATCGAGTTCGTCGACACCCGTTCTTCCGGGTTCCGTATTATATGCTAAGGTTTAAATAAATAAATACGTTGCGTGAGACATTGATTCTTATCGTGTACCCCTGAGATTTATGTTGGGCTTTCGACTGGATTTATCGTGTTACAGGGAACCCGTTCCGTGCCTACTTAGCTCAGTAAATAATGCCCAATCGAAATTAATGGTGTTCTTTCTTTAAATAGATGACTAAATACCGTGGCGCACGTTATCTTGGTAACCAAGACTTGTTTATAATAGATTCCTTACGTAATCTAAGCTTTGGGTTCCATTAAGACAGTGACCCGTACTGCATTATCGTGTTTCGGTATGCTCATGTACTCTTCTTTACCTATTACTGGCCGACAGTTGGATGGACTACTTATGTATTTTAGGCTAAGATTTATTTAGTTAATACTTACGTACACATACCTAGTACATTTGTATATACATCAGTCAGCTTATATCTAATGCTGTCGCTGTTGAGATGTAGGCCCCCTTTCTGCGAGAGTGAATATCTACTGCGAAGACATTTTTTTTTTTGACCGTATTTCTTCACTTGCCTGTGCGACGGCCAAAGCCACGGTTTCTTTTATAACCAACCCGCAACCCTGACCCAGGAGGCATCGGTCTTCGTAGACACGGTCACGTTGTGCTGACATCTCTTCTAGGCGCGCATGAAACACAACGCGCCGTTGACTCGGGCCTGGTCCTTACCGGGCGGCGAACTGCCCAGTGCTCACCGTCAGCAAGCTCGCACCTGCGATGGCCGGGAGTTCGATGTCGTTTCCCGCCCAGGGCGTCTCTTGCGGCAGCTAGTGGCGTGAGAGCACTGGGATTCCCGCTGCCTCACGCGCTCCGCCTCCTCCTATGCCAACATCACTGCTTCGCAGAAGGAAGTAACGGCCTGCCATGCACTCTCGCTCCGGACCAGGCCTGCAGGCATAGCCTGGACCAGGGTCGGTGATGGCCACGTTGGCGTTGATTGAATCGGTGGCATCGGTGGAGTAAACGGAAACCTAAGACCTCCATTCCATTTATGTTTTAGTTAAAATAAAAGCTGATTATTCAACAGTCGGATTCAACGAGGTGATCCGGCAGAGAACCAAAGTTGTCGATATAACTCATAGAATAAGCAAACTTAAGTGACAATGGGCCGGCCATATTAGCTGTAGAAAAGATGACCGTTGGAGTAGACGTATTCTAGATTGGAGACCGCTAAACAGTAAACGTAAAGTGGGACGCCCTCAGGCTACATGGAGCGACGATTTTCACAGGATGGCTGGTAGTAACTGAATGAGGGTTGCCAAGAATCGAATTGAATGGCGTGTAATCGGAGGGGCCTATGTCCAGCAGTGGACTGGTACAGGCTGATGATGGTGGAATACTTTTTCTAAGGAATTAATACTGTTTTTGTACCTATGTTAACAATGTTACCTAACACCAGAAATACGGACAAACTACAAGCTCTATTCAACGGCTTCATAAGTTTCATAACTCATTTGTTAGACTTGGTATAACCTTTTACAACTACTTAGTACTTAGATACCCTCTTCTTGGTTTATAATACTATTACTTTCTTTTATTTGACTATATTAGTCAATTCAGTTTATTTTTATGTTGTTATATTTGCTAAAGAAAAAATCTACTAATTAATAGTTATTTGTTATACAAGAGTGCAAAGTTGCTTTTTAACCGCGTGTTCAATTTTGATGACCGAGCAAGCGAAGGATTCTAAAATTAAATCACGAGCGCAGCGAGTGATTCAAAATTAGAATCCTGAGCGTTAGCGAGGGAATCAAAAGGACACGAGGTGAAAAATCTTTGCACTCGAGTGCAACACGTAACTTTTCATTCCACCTCAGCGAGTAAATGACTAAATGCAATAAAAAAATGTTTACAATCACAAGATACGTACACTTTTATTTCAGTTTAGGTATTAATTACTACATTATGACAGGTAAGTATTACAGAATAATCTTTAAATTATAATAAAATAATACTAAAGTATAATTAAGAAAATTTTAAAGTAACGTTGCAACAGTTATTTAAATTGAGTGTAATATTTTTGTTTGGTACTGTAATATTGGTGTTAGTCACTTGTGTACTGTTTTTCGGTAAACTGTCTGTCATACTTAATAGTTGTACCGATTCATCGGATTCCCTTGGCGTGAATGTTGGAGAGAGAGGGAGATGGTTAGGTGTTTCATAACGGCTTATTTTTGATGTAGAAGGGCCAGTCCAAGTTTCCGATTGAGGCTCTTTCAGTGTAATGGCTCCTACGATGCCTTCACATATTTTAGACTTATTTTGGATGGAATCCTCTATGTATCCCTCTACAACTGCATTGGTCTTCCAGCCTCCGTGGCGCTTAAGGGACAGGAGATCAGCTCCGGAATCAGCTAAAAGTGTGGCCAAAGTGTGACCCGTGTACAACAGGGGTTCTGGAAGTTCAAGAAATGTTGCTATTTCTCGTGGGATACTGCCAATTTTATTAGTACCCATAGGCTGACTAACACACTTTCCATTACGATACTGTAGAAAAAAACGATTGATTGGAGTGTTAGGCGGCCGTAAGGCTTGATATTTCTCAACAATCGTTACGTATTCCTTGCGAATGACAAAGTTGCGGTCTCTTTTTGTCTTTGTATTAGGTAAATTAATTAATAGTAAGTCATCTGAATGTTTCTCAATGTTTTTGACATTAAGTTGTGTTAGTTCATTAGTTCGACATGCTCCGTTTATTCCAATAATAAGAACAACCTGCAATGTAAAGAGTATTGTAGTAGATAAATGTATAAAATTTATATGAACGCATAATTATGCCTATCAACATTTACTAAGTATACTATTTAATTGAGATTAATATATGTACTTAAGTAGATACTGAATGTGCAACTGACTTACTTTTGCCGCCAAATATACGGAATCGGGTGCTTCGTTAAGAAACTTTTCAATATGAGATACTGTGAAAACCTTCGATTTTTTTGGATGATGACCAGATGAGGCTCTTTTTAAAAATGCTACTAATTTAGGATAGGTATCGATATGTATGTCTTTTTCATCTTTATTGTTGCTTTTAGCATCGAATACGTACTCCATAGAGTGCTTGCTTTCTTGTTCTCGGATAATTCTATAAAATATGCCAGCAAAACGTTTTCTGAGAAAGTTTTGGCTCCTTTTGCTAGTCGCCACGTGTTGAACATATCGTACTGTTTTAAATACTTCTCGCGTGATTGTTGAGGTAGAAAGCTCATTTGCGCATTATTAACAGTTTCAGTCAATTCTGTTGGCGTCAAACAAACTTCCTCGTCGCTAGAATCACTCATTTTAGTTTTTCACTTGTTATCAAGTTTCTTTTTTTTAATATAAGGTTTAACAATGACGTGAAAAAATGCCACGTAAAGTACCGCGTACAAAGAAAATTGAAAAAAGAACACCAAGAAGGTTCCGAGTCTGAGTTTTTAACAAATTAAAAAAAAGTTGTATGATATATTCGGCACCATAGAGGTAACAGTAAATAGGTTTAATGTTTTTTTTTAATTTACAAACTTAGTGCACACGATGTTCTAAATTCAATTTACTTTATCCTCTAGAGAATAAAAACGGCTTTTCCAGTCAGATATTGAAGATTAAAAATACTCTTTCCGAGATGGTGGGATGAAAATGTATTTTAATGAATTGATTGTAGTAGGTATGTGCTTAGCAAGCGACCTCGAAAAAGGATCATAATATCACCATATACATATCGAAGATTTATCATATATCTATGTGTCTTACTTTACTTGAAATAAATAAATAAATATACATATGCTCTTGCTCTTGTTATATTGCTCTTGCTTGACCAACGGGCAGCAAGTTCGTCATGCTTGGTTAGTGTTACTGCTTGCGGTAGCGGGGGGTCATAGGTACCAACTTACTTATTCCTTATTATATTACTTATTTTTTTTTATGCCTTGAATCGCCAACCCGCATTGAGCAAGCGTGGTGATTACGCTCAATCCTTCCTTCTCTGTATGAGAGGAGACCTGTGCCCAGCAGTGGGACGACAAAAAGGTTTATGGTGATGAAGATTCCTTGAATAGATGTGTACAATCTGTCCGATTGTTTTAACTCCAAATAATTTTACGGGAGGAATAATTTTGGTTTTGCGATAGTTCTTCTACAGGTAGGTACTAAAATTATTTATCAGACGTCAATTTAGTCAAAAGAAACAAAAACGATCGATAGACATGTAAATACTTGATTTTCCAAAAAAACTTTTTATTTATCTGTCAATAATCCAACAACATAGATAAGCTGTCAAAACAGGATCCCGTAGAAAAAGGAACCTTAAATAATAGTCGGTAAGGCCATGCCCACTCTAAGTTCTCTCACAGCAGATGCGCAAGAGTCAATGTCAAAACATGGAGCACGGAACACCGCCAGTAAATAGAGACGAATATAACCACGAACCAGCCTTGAAGAACACTTTGTTTCTCAACATTTTAAGGTAAGACAGCACGGCGTGGTTATCGCATTTATTTGTGGCCTACGATATTAAATACGATGCACAAAAACATTCACTTTAATGTATGGACAGCAAAATGATGTAACGGATAAGCGTTTTCGGAGGCAAAATGCTGTTTAAGTCATGTTGTCGATGTAGTGTGCTGTTGGTAATTAATTTAATGGGTTTTTTGTTATGGTAAATTGTAAGTTTTATTTTGTTTTGGCTACCTTACTGTAATGTATGCGGGTATGTGTATTTTTTTTTCTCTTCTTTATTTCCTATTGCAATCTGTCTGGGAGACATTCAACAATACTTTAGAAATGATGTATGGCATATGAGGTACCTACAGGTCCAGTGACAAGCCCTCCAAAAGGGAGTTTTAAATAATTAAGTCTTTAGGAACTCTCTTCTTTAGTCTCCTTGCACTTGGAAGTAAATCGTCCATAAGGATGTGTGCCAATATGTTAGGGTGCTGCTGCAGTCTGTCTTTTACACTTTCGATGCCAAGCTCTCGGTGAAATCTTTCGTTAGTAACATACCTACCATGTTTGATTGAAACCTTTGTATGTGTAAATAGCGTTTTTATATTCAAAAACATGTACACTTCTACTGTTTCCCCCTAAATGCTATATTACTGCGTGCTTCCAGCTACATACATTTCATAATGAATGTCCACATCACAACATTCCATGTTGAAGAATGTGTGACAAATATTTTACAAGCCAAACCTTACAGGCATTACATTATTCTAAAACATCAACCGATTCAAAACCCTTATCAACACAACATCAGATATATTTATGATTGTTTAATAAATTATTTGACTAAATTTAACAACCACTTCACGCACGATCGGGCTCATTTTCCCGCAGTTAATTCCTTCACGTGACTTATTACCTAGTTAGATTCCCTCCAATAGCGCACGCATTAAGCCCAAACGTGAATAGATTTATACCCAAGCCTCCATACAACAACGGCTTTGTAACCACGCAGCATTATTTACCATTTATTTCACAATCCATTGAACTTTCTCATCGATACTCGGTAAAAGAAGCGATTTCGCTCAGAGGATATAGCGCAATGTATATCGGAATAAAACTCCAAATTGCGCACCAAACAATTTCGCAGAGCCCACATTATGTACACACATAGTATATACAGATTCGGTACAACACAGAAATCCACTTACCCCGTACAGTGGGGCCCTTAAGAGTATCACGTTGGCTGTTTACAAGAAGGGCTCAATTTATTTATTCGTTCATTAAGCAGCAAGGCGGGGGATCTCTGCGAGAGACGAATTTTAGGATAATGGCTGTATGGTGTGCTTATGAGCATAGATTATTAAGGCGTATGCGGTTGATAGTGTAAAAGCCGTCGAACAAATAAAATTATACCAACGGCTCTCATTAATTTTTACCGTTATTCCGCTGCTTATATTTTTTTACGCACCGATTTCTTTTCAAGCAGCAATTCCAATTTTTTCCCGAAAGTGTGAAATAAAACGTGAATAACATATTAAAAGAAAAAAAATAGGTAGGTATAGACTATTTTTAGATATTTTAATAGCTAAAAATATTCCGATATGAAAAATCGTGATCTACCACAGGAATCGATTACAAAATCAGCACTATAAAATTTATTACAGACAATAAATCAATTACACGAAAGCTTAACGAAACAAAAACGTGAGAAACAACAAATCCATTCAACGCAATCGATGGCTAGTTAAAATTGAATCGTCGCACAAACGATATTAAACAAATCGTACCAGAGATTCCCATTCCCTGAAGGTGAGAGACAAAAAAAATCTTGACATTTAAGTTGAGAATCCCACAGTAGGTTGATTTGAGTTGAGCGTTAATGGTTAGTCTGTGGTTGTGTATCGAATCGAAGGCTATAAAACTGTACGCAGTTTTATAATCCTGCCTTACAAAGGCGTTAGATTGAATTTGGCGTGTAATTCAATAATGGTGTCGGAACACCGGCGGCACTCACAGTCTGACCCCGACTATTATGTACAATCAACGATTTGATACAGAGAGATTGACCTTTGGCTATGAAATTGCGATGCTGCACCACGGGGATATCATTGTGTTAAAGTCAATCGTTTAGCATTAATTTAAAGACTTTCAAAATCATAAAATATTACAAAAATCTGCTTTCTGAAAACATCCCGTCACGAAAAGGAAAGTAAATTAAAACTTATTTCAAAGTCGTGATGAATTTATAAATAGATTTGTTGTTTTATGAGTGTTTCATTGTTTCCGATAAAGTCGAGGCAGTTATAAAAAGCACATTTTCAACATTTCTAACAGAACTTTTCTTCAGTGATGCTCTAAACCGTTGTTTGAAGACATTAATAACTTAATCGTCTAACGATTATGATGTTCAGCACCTAACGGTGAAATGAATAGTGTTGTCATATCGTACGGTAGTGTGTGCGTAGCGTTATAATCCTCTTACCGCCCGTACTTAACTACTACATACTGTACAAGATACACTTCCAAAGAATTTGTTAGCAAAGACATCTCCTTTACGATAATGTTCGATTTTCTATTAAACTTGAAAGCGTTCCACGTCCCACATTCTTATCTCGAATGTTCTACGACATATTTTTCCAAAGTTTCCCGGCGCGAGCTTTCAGGCGGCCGCGTATAAAGCTCTATTCACACATGGCGGGAGATAAGGTAGCTTTCACACCATTAAGCCGCGCGCTGGAGCCCGGGGCTTTTCCAGATTAGATTATACACTCGATTTATGACGTCATTAAAGCTTTGATAATTACTCGGGACAGGCTGCGTAGGCGAGACGCGGGAGGGGCGCGGTGGGGAACGCAGGGGGGATGAGGGTGCGCGAAGGGGGGGAGGGGGTGCTTGTACTGTTTGATTGGATTCCTGGTACTGCGAGGGTTAAAGGATTAAAGTTATGGAGATTAGTTCGCCGCCCGCGGCCGCGCTTCGTTTATGTTAAAAGGTCTATAGAGATATGTACGGATAAGAGATTGGTTATTGCCAATTGTGATACCGTGGCAGGTTTTAATTTCGCCTTGTACGTTTGTAAATAAAGTCCTGATTGGTTTTAGTAACAAAACAATAGTTTGCGGTGTGAACGCCGATATAACGCGTAATACGATTCGTGAACACGCAACCGATATTATTTGCTAAACGCTATCGTGTATGGCTGATTAACAACGCGAGACTCTACGAAATTATCAGTATTAATTACTAAGTAACTACTGGCACGAAATTAATATGTATTGTCCCCACACTCGTGCCTGTTAAGATTATAGCAATTTACCTTATTCTGTGTTCCTGATGGTAATAGCACTTAAAGAATAAATTCAAGCTTGTTAAAGGCCGGTCTAATGTGGTAATGGGCTGGTCTAGTGCTCTTCTCGCTCGAATGCACCTTGAATAACAGGGAAGGACATGATGTGACTGACTGGACCCCTGACAAGTATATAAGTAGTCTTCAAGGTTATAAGAAGATCTGATTGGGACATACCTACATCATGTATGACTGATTATGCAATCAGCTTATAATTTTCCCTCTGTTGGGACACAGACTTATTCTTTTCAAGAGTAGTGGGCGACGCGGGTCCCGTAAACCCTTACGGGTCGCCCACTCTAAAGATGGAGGTAGATAACACAAGTTCCCTTCACCGTTTTGAGAGCAGTGGTGATGGAATTATGTACACAGTGTAGGTACATAAAGCTCCTGCCTAGGTATGAATCTACAACCAACAACTAGTCAGTCGGTGGCATTACCACTCATCGCTGGTTGAGTCAATGGAGACAAAAAAAAAGCAGAATTTTATTAAGAAAAGAAGGCATTTTCTCGGCATGGCGAAAGGACAGCAGTCAAAAAACAAAAAACACACAAAGAGATTGATATCTTTTATTTTGTTTGTCAAAAAAAAAAAACAGTAAATGAATATTGAATGTGCTTGAGAGTTTCAAGTGCCTAACCTAAGACCCTTGCAGAACTCCATGCAGCATCCAAACAGCTAAATAGGTCCATAGGGAATTCATCACGATTGATTTTCATGTTGACCTCAGAAATATGAAACAGAATATTATCAAGAAAAAAAGGCATTTTTGCGGCATGGCGAAAGGACAACAGTGAAAAAAAAAACCAAACCAATAAATGAATAGGTATTGAATATGCTTAAAAGTTTCAAGTGCCTAAACCCAGACCCCTGCAGAACTCCATGCAGCATCCAATCAGCTTAATAGGTCCAAAGGGAATCCATGACAATTGATTTTTATGTTGACCTCAGAAATTTGAAACAGAATATTATCTACCAAGAAAATAAGGCATTTTCGCGGCATGGCGAAAGGACAGCACTCAAAAAAACCAAACCAATAAATGAATATTGAATATGCTTAAGAGTTTCAAGTGCCTAAACCCAGACCCCTGCAGAATTCCATGCAGTATACAAACAGCTAAATAGTCCAAAGGGAACCCATTACAATGAATTTCCATTTTGACCTCAGGAAGTAAGTAGTATTGTTCATGCAGAAAATCCGTCACCTAACAGTACTGACACTGTCAGGTGACGGATCATCATCATCGCCTAGCCTTCTAGGTAATCTCTTGGAAAGACTGATGGTCAGACTTTCAGGCTTCAGAATACCCGTAACGACTGTCAAACATCTACAAATGGTAATTGGGACCAACGGCTTAACGTGCTTTCCAAGACACGCAGAGTTCTCGGTATGTGATGGTCACCCACCCACAGTCCAACCTCGGCAAGCGTAACATAACCTGATCGCTCGAACTGTGCGGCTGTTTTTTTTATATTTAAGAACTAGTGCTTGACCCCAATCCCGCCTGGTGATAAGCAGAGATGCAATCGTTGATGGTAAAGCGCGCTAGTTTATTAAGCCTATTCACTCAAAAAGACTAAGGTCCGTATTACAGAACGTCACTCAAACTCAAGCTCTACTTAAGTCTCGTTTCAAGCCATTTGATTGGTTGAAACTAGTTTTAAGTAATGCTTAAGCAGAGATCAATGCTTGAGTGGCGTTCTGTAATACGCACCTAAGTGAATAGGAAGGCAGACGGCAGTTAAGCCAGGTGATGCAATGTTAAACAACAAGACCAACGATGCTGCGCCAAAAGGAGATTGATCTGGAGACCCTCCACGACCAAACTCCCGACACAACAACATTTGGCGCATCATACAGATCCCAACACAATTGCTCAGACCCCGTCTTCCGTACGGCTTCACCAGTCATTATGCCGGAACGAGACGAATCGCTTGGTGGCAAGAATTTGTCTAGTCGGTGATAACTTCTGCTGGCAGCCGATGACCACCTGACCTACCACCGAGATTTATAAATTAGTTACGAGCCGCTTTCAAGTGACGGTTATTCCGCATAATCAATCCTACATTTAGGTAACTTACACACTGTATTGTAAACTAACTGGAATAAACTGGTTGCGTGTTGTCGTTACTAGAGGCCCTCAGGCTGTGAGCACGCGATGTAAGTGAAATTATAAATGTAATTTAGTCACCTGAAAAAAAAACAACTTTGCAAGTAGAACTTTGCAATTAATGTGAAATTGAACATGAATACAGCGAAATCCCCACTTCATGACACAGGCTTCTTCTTGGTCAGAGGGAACGGGCTGTGGTTCACCACGCGGACCCAGAGCAGAGGCACTCACGATGTTTATGTGAACATTCCAATAGTAGCAAATCTAGAACCTTCTAAATTAAAATAGCAAACTCTTTGCCAAGAGGTTGCTATTTTAGGAGAAAAAAGAAAGAGAAAGAGCGAATAGGCTCTTAATAAGCCAGCGCGGTTTACCATCAACGATTGCATCACTGCTTACCATCACCATAGGCGGGATTGCGGTCAAGCGCTAGTTTAAATTTCCAACAAAAAAAAACAATAAATGAATATTGAATGAGCTTGAGTGCCTAACCTCAGACCCCTTCAGAACTCTATGCATCGTCCTAACAGTTAAGTAAGTCCAAAGGGAACCCATCACAACACAGATATCTTATAAACTGTTGTTAATCGCATAAAGGGATCAATTTTCCCTACAAGTGCGCTGTTCAGCCTTCAATATTGTAATTCAAACAATTATGACCGTTGTATCTTATATATTACGGCCATTTTCCATCACACCGCCCTCGGGTGTTTATGAAAAATGTATATTTTCTCGGAAACAAAAGCTATTAAGGCGACTTACTGTTAGGCTTATCTATTATGCCTGCACATACTTCCCAAGTCGCTTGAACGCAAAGTGAGCGAGAAATTGCTTTCTTTTTAAAGTGTAGATATAAGTTTAAATCTTTATGAACCATTGTTTGTAAGTATGGACTATGGACTACGTAATAGGTGACTACTGGATGGTTTGATCAAAGGGAAATGTGGCTTGGAATTACTTGGGTGAAGCATGGTCTCTATTTCATCTTTCATAATCCGCCATATATTTACAGAATAGTAATACAGCTCATTATAAACACTAAAATAGTACACACACACAGTAAACACTGATAGTAATTTTAGTGTTAACTAAGTAATCCTAATTGTTATTTAACCACCCCACTTCGAGTAACCGACCTAGTAAGAGGGTATTTTTTACCCACTAAATAATTCCAAACCGGTACCTAACTTTTTGAGCTTGAAAATTTAAAAGAGTGTCCATGGAGTTTCTTGCCTGTTCTTCTCCATAGGTACCTACTCTTTGGAATGGGCGACTGGCTTCATCTTATTGACTGGCCGACCTTCTGACAATTCAAAAGTGCCTGTAACTGGTTTATTTGAAATAAATGCTTTGATTTTGATTTTTGATTTTGCCCGGGCATTAGTGCAGCTATATTGGCCTGGGACCATCGATCAGGGCCTAACATGGTCCTCTATTTCATCTTTCATAATTCGCCATATACTTCCAGGATAGTAATACAGCTCATTACCGACACTAAAATAACTTAAAACCGTCCAAACAGTAACACGATTCCTAATTGTTATTTAACCACCCCACTTCGAATAACCGACCTAGTAAGAGGGTGTTTTAATTTTTTACCCACTAAATAATTCCAACCCGGTAACTAACTTTTTGCCCCGGGCATTAGTGCAGCTATTTTGGCCTGGGACCACCCATCGGGGCCTAACGTGGTCCTCTATTTCATCTTTCAAACTTCGCCATATACCTATTTCCAGAATAGTAGGTAATAAGTACAGCTCATTCATCATCATCATCATCATCAGCCTCTACTCGTTCACTGCTGGACATAGGCCTCCTTCATGGCACGCCAACAAGCTCGATCCTGAGCAGTTCTCCGCCAGCCACTACCAGCCACCTTTATGATGTCGTCGCTCCATCTCGCCCAAGGGCGTCCTACGCTGCGTTTGCCGAGACGCGGTCTCCACTCGAGGACTCGTTACCAACACTAAAATTACTTAAAACCGTCCTAATAGTAACACGATTCCTAATTGTTATTTAACCACCCCACTTCGAGTAACCGACCTAGTAAGAGGGTGTTTTAATTTTTTACTCACTAAATAATTCCAAACCGGTACCTAACTTTTTGCCCGGGCATTAGTGCAGCTATTTTGGCCTGGGACCACCCATCAGGGCCTAATGGGCGTCCGCGAATGACCCTACAATTAAGTGTAATGAGGCGACCCGAAATGCCGAAGCGTATATTTGAATATCTATGGATAGGTAGGTATGTGTTGCGTCTTTAGAGTGCTGTCGTGGTCGGAATTGGGTTTTAATTAAATTGATGGGACATGTTTTAGTATCTTTATATATTTAGATGAATCTATTTAAAATAGACAAAATGTTTTTTTTTTAAATATATTCAAGCCTCGATGAAAGCTTTGGGTTTTCGTTGAGGCTTGCCTAATAAAAATGTTTTATTATGTACCTAAGAAAAAAAACAGACATTTAATTGTAAAGTAACAATATGGATAGACATTATATCAAATAAAAATATTAAGAATGTAGATTTTTTAAAAGGTAAATTTGCACATTTGTTAAAAAGTGTTCTTTATAGTTTTAGATACGTACCTACAGAAATCAAAAAAAAATTGTAAACAGACTTCTACACATTTTAAAATGTGAAATTCAACGTAATATTATTTTGTTTCAATAGGTATACCTATAGCCAGGTATTGAAACAAAAGAACATCGACATTGAAATTCAGTTATTTTTAAACCATCACCTGAATTTTAAATGCCTTCTTTAGGACTACCTACTTTTGCACTGAAGCCTTTGACAAGAAGATGAAACCACCAACTACTTACAGTACCACAGCAACCCGGAAACCTATAGTCCTGTCCATATTTCAGCAACGTAACCCATTACGGTCTATTATCGTCAGTAAATGGTGCATTAAAAGTGTCCTATCATAAGTCCGGTCGCATTTGGCAGCGGTATTGTGATCCTGATACGTCGAACAAACGCGTGATAATGATGTTTGGTGATGTTCTTAATTCTGTTGCAGCATTCGATGCTTTTCATCCGTTTTGAGTGACAAATAAGTATATGAAGAAATGTGTTTTGCACATCCATGGCACGCAAGTAACATCACCTGAATTACGAAAACAACCTTTGGAAACGAATTCAAGGCGATGTAAGAGTAATTTGGTACCATGGACGTGTTTTATACACCTCCATGGTAACAATAATTATTAGTTAAGTTTTTTAATTTAAGTTACCTATATACAAGGTTTGACTGATTAAAAGGTGAAGGAAAACATCTTGAGGAAGTCAGAAATCGCCAACCCGCATTAAGCAAGCATGGTGATTACGCTCAATCCTTCTCTGTATGAGAGAACACGTGTGCCCAGCAGTAGGCCGATAAAAAGGTTGATGATGATACAAAGTTTTAGTGCCTTTGTTACATTGGGCACTAAGAAATGTAGAGTGGTAAATAGGTAAAACTGTTTTCTGACATCCTCCTTTTGAAAGGTATGAATACAAGAAAAAATGTTTCGGGTCGTGATGAGCGTGATTGAAAGGTAAAGTGTCTCCCTACCTGGGTAATTTTTTTCCGCAGAATCAGTATAGTTTTAATTTTATGATAAAACAAACTTAAGAAAACCAACATTTCTAGTTTGCATTGCATTGTCGCCTTATACCAGTATCAATCTGAATAAATACGAGTATGCGAGCGTTATTATAACAGTAACAGTAGGTATCTAATCTACCATCCGTACTACGAGCGGCCCTATAAGCTTCCGATATTGTCCAGTCAAAATAGGCGATAATTATGAAATGTGGCGCCGATTGTCGCTCCATTAGTCGGCTTTGTGGCTTCGACCACTACGTGCCCGCTCCTAGATATGCAAATGTACATAACTATCTATATACTGCTAGTGATTTATATATTGGCAACTCAATAGCAACTAAGACTTATACGTCCGCTTAAATAATGCGTCGATTGAATATTAATTTTAAATTGATGGTTAAAAACAACTTACCAACATTGCAATGTGGAAAAAACAAAAATTGGTTGATTCACTGATCGATTTTTTTTATTTTTTTTTTATTACTGACAGTCTAGAAAAACGGAATCGCGCACTGTATACAGCAAAGGTAAGAACCAAACTGAAGTATGTGTGACACAAAAATCAAAATTTCTTTGTTATAGAAAATAATGCCGTTATTGTCCTCATCACCTGCTAAAATTGCGCGTGACAAAACAGTCATAACAATTAATAATTTTGCACAATTTTTACACAATAGAAGAAAGACTTTCTTCTTAAAAAGCTACGAAGGTGTAATTATCTAGATACCTTTGTTTAGTAACAGGTCTAATGGCCCGGAACACCTTCGTACATTGTCAATGTTACACTAACAAGGTCCTTTTTAGTGGTTTACGGTGCAATAAAATCAGTACGGACAAGGCCAAACATTGCGGGAATCTTACGGATATTATTCGCAATATATTAGAGAAAGGTGCTCTCAGTATTTTTTCCCGAATATATTTTTTTATTACACTTCCTTTCAAGGTTGCGTCACACAGTTAACCCATTTTGAGGCCCAAAAAATGCTCTTTTGTCGCTGTAAGGGTTACATTTTTTAACAAAAACGTTGTTTTATGTTTTATTTTTTCGTAACAACGGAGTTCCGCGAACGCGTTCTCTACAAAAGGCTAAACCGTTTTGTTAGCTAAGTTTTTGTTTTGTTTTATCGAAGTTAAATATACGTTTGAGGCTATTGTGTTAGGGCCAGTTTGCTGTTAGCCATTTAGTCTTGAAAAAATCCCTCTTGTGCACGCTTGCGTTGAGATAGCTATGAGAGATAATAATATAATATCTAGTTCTATAACATCAGTGAGTTTATAAGTACTTAAGTTACTGTTTAACCAGGATTACCTAGTGTTAATTAAGTGTGAGTGCCCTGATTTTGGATCATCGTTAAAGGTAAGAAGAACTCTTTTAATGAATGTAGACATTTATACAATAATAATGAGTTTATTTCATATAAATATGGCTTACATTACATGTCAAGGAGTTTCCATTTAGGCATAGAAATGCCTGTAGTTGAAGGCTCCATTAATTGTAAATATGAAAGTAACAAAAAGGGAAATGAGAAAAAATGATAATACTTATATAACAAAATACGACTAATTGCATGAGTGCGTACTTGTGGGAGGTGAGCGTGCATGTTGGTGCGTGTGTGTGTCTGTTGTGTGAGAGTATTTGTGTGTGTGTGAATAAATCAAAGAAATGTTATTTGTTCAATTTAATGACACTCTATTAGGTCTCTGTATCATCGTAACTTAAATTATGTAGCCAAATTGTTAATACTTTTTTGCATTGCAATAATTTTTAGGTACCTACCTACCTATCTTTTCTTATCTATTCTTACCTCTCTATCTTTTCCCTGTCGTTCCTATTTCGATTTCTACCACATGTTTTATTTCTTCTTTTTTATATTTAGGTATGGTTTTTTCAGCGGTGAAGTCTTGGATTATAGGTATTCTCTTTGAAATACTAAGCTCCTATAATGTGTTAGTAATTGTACCGTTATTTATTAGGTTCTAAGTGCAATGGTCGCGACTAGTCGTGAGAACAATCCTACCTTAATGTCACAGTGGTCTTCTATATAAGGGAAGGTATCAGTTACCTTAAATGTTACCTATTTACCTACATAATAATGACCCATTCACGTCTTTTGTAGCTAGTTATATTATTTATCGATATTGTTTATCTGTCGTGTATTCATTTTATGTATCGTAAAGAGAAGACTATGGTCCTTCGAAATATCATTCAAATTGGCCCAGGAATTTCGGATATTACCTATAAATTTTTAGTTATGAGTAGGTACCTATCGTAAATATATTTCCATGGCTAAACAGCTGTTATTCCGATATTCGAATTTTATTTTATACTAGCAACCGCCAGCGACTTCGTTCGCGTGGAATTAATTATGCTCCGCTCCTATTGGTCGCAGCGTGATGTTATATAGCCTAAAGCCTTCCTGAATTAATGCGCTATCCAAGGCAAAAAGAATTTTTCAAATCGGGCCAGTAGTTTTTCGAGATTAGCGCGAACAAACAAACAAACAAACTCTTCAGCTTTATATATTAGTATAGATAGATTTATATACGTACCTGCTAATATTTAAAAAGCACAAACACATTTCTCTAGCACATAAAATGGGAAAATATGTCAGTAAGTATTTTCTTAAAAAATATAATTGACATGTACAACCATACTTACAGAAAATAAACCATTTATTGATATACGAGACCTTACAATGAATAAATATAATTATACAAAATAAAAAATCTACCTATTCTGAAATCGATGCTAACATTTGTGACAATATTTTATTTCAGTGCCATAGTTTGCAAGTTCTATCATAAATATATCCAAGTCCATATCAAGATCCTAAGAGTACTTATAATAAATAATGGCAGGTTGTAAGTAAGTCAGCCACCTTCTAACACCCCTATTAAATAACCCTTTACCATCTGCTGCGGTTTGGGCAACGTAGAACCCTGTGGAAACCCGGGCAAAACGGAAGCTTTAACATGTAGACCGGCCTGAGAAACAATACCTATAGGGAACAGTAAAACATAAAAAAGTGAAATCAATTTTCATTTAATAAATTCATATATATATATATAGGTTTATAACCTAAAATTAACATAATTCTGAATTCATCGGCGCATTCTTGTTAAAAAACATTATACACGCGAAAAACAACACAAACCCGAAATTTGTGTCTCGCAAAATCAAAAAAGACCATACAAAAACTTAATTTTAAAAAGCTCGAAAAAAAAGACCTCTTAATTGAAGCCAATGCCCAAAGCTATAGGTAAGTGCTCAATTACATTACACAACAAAATTGAATCGGCTCTCGAACAAAAATACTACCCACTTATATTGAACGCTTATTACTAAATGAACGTAATGTATTTAATATGTATCTACTGACCAATAAATACTGAGGTAACTAGTAACTCTCTGCCTTTGCTTGAGGTTTTTCAAGAAAATTGTATTTCAGGAAAACAATACCTATTTACTATGTTGTAGGATGGCTTCTATCACAATATACTTGCCTATTGTAAGATCATTTATAAGTCTCCGAAAATTCCTTAAACAAATAGTTATGAAATAACAATAAAATTATCAAAATCAACCCTCCCTAGATACTTACATAGCGACTTCTTCAATTTTACCTTTTACAACACTTTATTATATAAAAAAATGCATTTAAATTTTTAACCTTTGTCAGGTCTTATCTTACAAAATTACTACCTGAGATGTTCCCCTGAAAACTCAAAGTTCATGCTCATTACTTAAAACCTTTACTGCCTTTAAATATAAACATTAAACAAACCCAACACAGTCTTTATATTAGTGTTGCCCAAATGCAAGAACAAGACGAGACTTAGCCAGTCTTGGTCTTGGTCTTGGTCTTGCAGCAAGAGTCTTGCAAGTCTTGCAATTACCTATTAGTCTATTACTATTTATTAAAGTTTACTTTAAATCTTAGAAAAACGTATTAGAATTGGAACATTGTGAGCTTGAATTAACATAGCCATAGTAAAGATCAAGCAGATTAATAAATAACTGAAGATTTGATAAGAAATTCGAAAAATCAACGGACCTATATGTCGTTTTCCATGGAAGTGACTGTTTCTTAATAAACATTTATGATTTATAAGCTTACATTTGCTAAAACATGTAAAAAAACAAATTAATTACAATAACTTGACTGTATTTTAAAGAACAATACTTATCTGTCTAGAAAGAGATTGAACCCTCAACTTATAAGAAATTTAATAAAAGAGTTTTACGATTTATCATTTATTTGAATAAAAAATAAAATACAACACAAATCAACAGCTTTATCATTGGGTTATGATACTTTATATCAATTTTTTTGACCAAGAATTAATACAAAGTAACCATCTGGCTGACTCATCACTTAACCTATTTCTATGTTTTCTAATTACTAATGATGCTTTAGAAAATAACCTCTCAGCAGGTACTGAAGTTGCAGGTATTGAGAGAAAATCACGGGCCATTTTCGATAAAATCGGATACTCTGTCTCATGCGTCCTCCACCAATCTAAAATGTCTTCCGAGCTGGCAGTTCTTGGTTTTCTCAGGTACTCCTCCAACTCGTCTATCACTAAGCCTTGAAGACAAGATCCAGATGACGTCGAGGGACATTCATAGAGTTTATCAAAGTCTATTACGTCTTCATCTTCATCACATACTTTATTTTCTTTTTCTGGTAATTCCAGAGATTTGTTCAGTGAGTGTAGACTTTTATATTCTTCATAAAGTTCATTGAACTTGCGCAGACTTTCTGTTTTAAATTGCTTCCCCCACATTGTCAGGTCAAAAGTCTGAGCCTTATGCCTTGAGTCTAAAATTAAAGAAGTACAATAAATCCAGTTGCTCTTCCGTACATCTATACTAATATTATAAAGCTGAAGAGTTCGTTTGTATGTTTGATGACAGAACTTTTAAAATAAATAAATAAGTCCTGAACGTCACTATACCTCCAAAGTTACTATTCCTCGTGGACGAAGTCGCGGGCACAGCTAGTAAATACTTACTCTCATCATCTCTCTCAGAGATATTCGGGCTGGTAAGTAATACAAAACTCTTATCGCAGGCTTTTTATTTTATTAGTAGGTAAGTACCTGCGCTTTTTATATTATTTTATTAGTTTTGTAGATTTTTTTTACACGTTTCAAGTATATTTAAAAGTGGCTACAATATTTATTAAACGGGTGATATTTGAACACTTTTTTGCTATTTTTTCTTGTAAAAACTTAAGAAATATAATGACTAAATGTACAATAATAGTACCTAAGTAATTAGTTTAAAACCATATAAGTAATCAATATTATAATATATACTTACTAGAATGAATTAATATGACATCTACTACCTATCCTTACCATTTTATCCTAATCATAATACTACTTGCGTGATCAGTATAATGTATTCATTTTCATTCTAAGCACTCTGAAACTTATTTATTCTTTGGAACACCTGTAGGTACTCTTAAAATTCGAAATTATTTTGCATGAGTATACCTACGAGTATACCTATGGCGGCAATCAAATAGTGTCAAATGTTATGATTTCGGCGTGGCGGCAACGATTGTTTTAGATTTCAAAAGAAGCCGCCAGCGCGTGTATCATAACCATGTACTTCCGAAAAGCGGCAAATTTCTTTGAGAAGTAAGTACAAAATCTTTGATGCCGCATTATCAAAGTGCCGATGGTTAAAACATAACTATGCATGCACTCAGTTTGATTTTAATAGATATTTTTTTATTCGCTATGTTTATGGTATTAGTCGTAATGCGCATAGGTCCAGTTTTTCATATTCTTTGATACAGTTTTTTGCGTCTCATAGAATTCCTAAGCGTACCTACCTATACACCGAACTGTTACACCTAACTACTCAGTGAAATAGCGCTAAGTCCTAGCTGCAAGACGCAAGAGTCTTGCAGGCTATGTCTTGTTCTTGCTCAAGTCTTGCACGGTCAGTCTTGGTCTTGGTCTTGCTAAAAATACGCGGTCTTGTTCTTGGTCTTGGTCTTGCAAAAACGCAAGAACAAGACCAAGACTGCAAGACCAAGACTGAATTTGGGCGACACTACTTTATATAATATCTCCGTCTTGTCGTGCAATAAGTCTGCCTTTCTTTAGTAGTTGTGCATCGTGGTATTTGGTGAGCTCGGGGTGCGATGCCGGGTGGCAGCAGCGGTTTCCAAAGGTGCAAATGTTAATATTCGGAATATCGCCCTTCAGTTACGATTAGCAAAAATGTGAACCCCGGCTCATGGTTGTTAAAGCCATCTGAAAAAAAAAGAAAATTCTACGTAAGTAGCGAATTTTCATCTTTTATTTGTTAACGTTGGAAATACCTAGATTGTGTTTATTTTTAATGTTTTTGGATATTTAAAATCGTTGGATCATCCATACTAATATTATAAATGCGAAAGTAACTCTGTCTGTCTGTCTGTTACGCTTTCTTAAATTTGGCACAGACAATCTTTAGACCCTGAGAAAGGACATAGGCTACCTTTTATTGAAAAATTTGATATTCCCGAAGGAAATCTAAAAAGCGCGATATAACCGAATTCCACGCGGGCGAAGCCGCGGTGGGAAAGCTGGTGTTAAATAAAATATTCGCCTCTGTGGTTAATTATCTTTCAAATCTCGATTTGTCTTTAACGATAAGTTAATACATAATTATTAGTACCTACATTGAATTGTTTACCAACAAAAATATGCAAACCAGAACACTGATAAACGGTTACCACCAGTATATATTTCTTCATTCTTCAGCAATAATTCAATAAAAGCAAGTAATTAATTTTCTTGCCGTCGAGCAAAAAATAACAGTCTCACCTACAAATTCACACAGATTTTCCAACCGTTTTTGTACCTCGCAGTATGTTCATTTATTCATTGGACATGAATTATCCAACAAGCGAAGTGGAAAAGGTAAATCAAAGAAGCGAACATCTGCATTCCAATGAAAGTTTGAGAATCAGTCGCGTTTAGCGACTGTGTTACTATGGTAACACGAATAATTGTCGTTCCTTGTTTATAGTAGGATTTTAAGTTTAGGGAAATGTATTTTTAAATATATATGGTATTTTCTGTAGTCATTTTTCATCGACAACATTTTCGTGGCTTGTTTTTTCATTTTAATATTTCAATACCGTTTTAGTGACAGAAAAGGCTGTAATTTTATTTCTTCGTTCGGAATGTTAGATAGTTGCTGGAAGTATCTTATCTTACAGCGTCACCTAGATAGTTTTTGTTTTACTGTCTCAAAGGCACCTCTAAGTTAAACACCTTCACATTTTATGCTCAATAGTGCCACAAAACCGGTATTCTTCCAATCATATCACAGCCCGATGCTAAATAACATCCAATATAAATCCTCGGGCAACCCTTAGTAGAGGTCTTTAGTCAGTCCCTCCATAAGTCAGGTCCTCGTGTCTGCCAGCAGATAGCGGCCCCGGACCCCGCACCCCTCCGCCCACATAAACTTAATACTACATAACTCACACTTGAATAAATTATTGCCAACTTATTCTTGTTTGCAGAGCCCCTTTTTGCCTAGTCTTGTTTATTCTGTGGCGCGAATATCTGATCGTGTGCGTGCATGACTGATGGTGGTGTAAGAATAGTTAGTGTTATTGGGTGCGATAATTGGCTGCACAGTTTGTATGAGGTGTGTGTTTCTACTATGCAACTTGGTGGAGTGTGGTATCTGATTTTGGACCTTATTTAATGCCTGAAAGATGAATTACAAGCGTGAGGTGTCGATTGTCTTTTTTGTTTTGCCTTTATGCCCATATTGATGAGTGAAGGTTTCTTAATGCATTATTGGTTTATGCAAAAAATATGTCCTTGCAGGCATTTTAAATCAGTCAGTAGGTCATGGATGAAAAGGTCGACTGTAACTATAATTTAAATGTATATATGTAAGTATGCATGTATGTATGTGTATATGTGTATGTTTCTCGGTGGTAGGCAACAACATCAGTCGCCGGCATAAGTTACCACCCACCAGACAAAGTCTTGCCGCCAAGCGATTCGTCGTGTTCCGGCATGATGTCTGGTGAAGCCGTACGGAGAACGGGTCTGAGCAGTTGTGTTGCGATGTGTGCCGGGTACGATGTGCCTAATGTTGTTGTGTCGGGAGTTTGGTCGTGAGGCTCTCCAGATCATCCTCTGGCGCAGCATCGTTGGTCGTGTTGTTGGGTTAAACATTGCATCACCTCGCTCAACTGCCGTCTTCCTTCCTATTCACTCAGTTTTTTTGAGTGAATAGGCTTAATAAGCTAGTGTGCTTTACCATCAATGATTGCATCACTGCTTACCATCAGGCGGGATTGCAGTCAAGCACTAGTTTATAACTATTAAAAAAAAAAAAAAGTATTGTTAAACACTGCACTGGTCTGGTCGTGCCTCGGAAAGCAAGTTAAGCCGTAGGTCCCGGTTGCCACACGAACATCTAAGTAGTGGTAGTCGTACGGGCTGTTGGAGCCCTCAAAAGTCCAACAATTGGTGTAACTGCAATGCTTCAATATCGCCTTCGGGTTGTGGGTGTCAGACGGCAGTCGCTTCACGGAAAATATCGAAGTTTAGCCAAATGAGCTGTTAGACTGGTAAAGCGGACCCTAGACTCCAAGGCTGAAAAGGCTTTGGATGCGACTGAGATTAACGCTGAGATGATGATGAGGTATTATTAAACAACACTGTTTATATCAGCTTGATATTAACTTCCTCAACTAAAATAAAATCAAAGGCTTTTTCTACAACCTACGTCGAAATGTTTGTCAAATATTGTTCATACGAACTAAGATTCAAGGGCCTCCTTGCTTCAGAAACCGGTTAAACCAATAAATTAACAACCTCCATATTTCCACTTACCAGTATCTTTCATGGTATTTTAATACAGAAGTCACATGTTCGTCATTTTACATTAGCATTACTCATGAATATTGATTGGGTAAAGATTTATAGGATTTCCAAAGAAAAAACTTACATTCCGTGACATGTTTTAAATCGATATGTAAATACTTGTAAATAGGTATAGGTACATTGGTAATATATTCAGTCTTAACCCGTTTATGTTTACCATATAATTTGTGTGGAAACTTTTTCTTCTTTACAGCTTTTTTACTTACTGAGTAACTGGCAATAAACGTAACTGCTACATCGGTCAAAACATAGCATTATACCTCATTATGCCTTCTGACCGTTTTGCATGGTAAAAACGTAAGTATTAAGTATTATGCGGTATTAAAAATTACCAGTGCAAATAGTGTTCAATCACACACAGAGTGGTAATGAGTAGTTTTCATTTTACTCTTGTTATTATATTGCAGAAGTCTCTTTATTCTGGGACTAAGTAGTTTTCAAGAATCCAACTTGACTAAGTACGTGTGTAGATATTGTGTTCCACAAATTTTGACCTGAAGATATGTACTTTTACTAACTCACTTCTTACAATATTGAAAATTTTCTTTTATTTTATTACTTTTGAAAAACTTGTAATTGGCAATCACCATGTAAGTACACCTTGACTTTGTAGGTAGGTAACTATTGTATACCTACATTAAGGTCAAATGAAGATGCTATTAAAGACAGCAAAGAAAATAAGGCAAATAACCAAAAACATGTCATGACCATGCAATAACTTTGATTCGAGAATCTTGCTTTGTATCTTTCTTTTTACTCCACCAGGTTTCAGCACGGCTAGTGTCTTTATTTTCCTACAACAATAGACAATCCAAGGCCTAGGGAACAACAAAACACAGTACTGAATCACGCTAAGTGCTAAAGAGCATATTCTCCGTTTTTTTTTCCAAAGCAGCACCGTGAGTGGGCACAGGCAACGATACGAAGGGCCTTTATCTCACCGTGATGTATACTCTGTCACGACTGGCTTCGGACGTGACCGAAATGCGAGCCGATTTATTCTGTTACTTAAATAACCGCTTGGACTTTGTTTTGATTCGTCATTCGAATTTTTCGTATGTTTGTCTTTCGTTTTTTTTTTTTATTATTTATATTGAGAACCCCAAAGTGGGGAGCGTCCGTTTGTCGAATTAAGTGCTTAGATATGATAACGCGTTTAAAAACATTGAATTATTCAGTGGCCCATTCGCATTTCGTTATTTTCTTGTTTTTTTAATGTTTATTTCGTAGAGCTGTCTACACGGACCTTCAAATAGACAACCGATAAACAAGTCCCTTAACATTCCAATTTATCTGCCAATAAATTAAAAGGCGGATATACCGAACAAAGATAAAACTACCCACAAAATACATAACAATCTGTACCAAATACCGTCCTGAAACACAAAACCAGACAATTAACAGTGTATAAATCAGAATGCGAACATTCCTTTATCCCGCTCCATCTACAATATGGTGGTACTGGTGGTAGGCAGAAGGCCCGATTGTTAGGCTGTGCCAGCAACTTATGGGCACTGTAAAAGGATGTTCCTTCACGACAAGGTACGATAAAGCTACAAGGCCCATGGGTATTGCGACACGGAAACTGGAGCTTTTCCCTTGTTCTTGTAGCTTGCATCTATGTAGGAACTATGGTTTAAGAGTGGAGGTTTTGTTTAGAACACCTTGCGCTGACAGGAGTTATGGGGTTTGATAGTGGCGTAGCCTTCCTAGGTACTTACCTTAGTATTTCAGAAATATTTTATTTACAATCGACATAGCTTCAGTAGAATAAAGACTGTATTCAACTTTTTTAGTCTTTAGAGCATTGTGGCTACGAATTCTAAAAAAGGCGTTTTTGATATATTTTGTGATAGGGTGATGTTTAAAGCATTATTTTCGGGTAACCCCTAAAAATCTGCGCTGTGCTTTGGGCTCCCTAATTACCTATATACCTACCTGTATAGAATCCTTCTTGTTATGGTCACAATGTACCTACCTACTATTTTATTTTACTGTTCTGTTGACTATTTCTATTTTATGCTCGTAATTTTCTCTAACTATTTTGTTTTTATTATTCGAGCCATTCCCGTTTCATTTATAATTTTAAAAACGGCCTACCTCTGGTGACGGACCAACGGACTATCACAGAATACTGCTAGCTAAATATACTTACACCTACAAAGGGTACCTATGGCTTACCTTATCAATATTCATAACCTGCACCTAGAACAACATACAGACTAAGTAAACATTTATTCAGTAAATTAACCGCATTAAAATTATAGTTAAAGGTAATCTTGATGGATAAATGTGTCTATTGATTAGCAAAACCATTAAGATAAGTCATATTCCGTTTATGGTAAAATTAACCAGTCAGTGCCAATTCTAATTAATTTTCTAGACAATTTATTTCTCATTGACGACCGAATTAGCGTCCATTTAATTTTGTAGTCTACCTACAAGAGCCTGATGAAATTGTTGATATCGATAAAAGTTTTTAAAATTTTCAAGAAGCTCTTTACTGATTGACTGACTGACTTACTCTTTACTGGTTGATTGTCTTAATAATTTACACACTATGTTAATATACATAGGTATATACCTATATACCTATTCTGTATGTGTGCACGGACACTTTTAAAATTAGGTACCTACTCTGTGAACAAAAGCTTTTAAAAGAATCTTAGAGGTCTAAGTGCAAACATAATCTTAGTCTAATCATATGAAGACCATGTAGAATCAATGTCTGAACTGGTCTTTTGAGAAAATAACACAGAAATTAAAAGGAACCTGTCCAGTCAGTGCACTAAAAACTTAAGAAGCTCAAAGGTTCGGCGAAAAATACCTAACAAATTAATGACTTTTTGGTAGGCAACATAAATTAGGTAAGTAGGTATGTACCTAGGTACTAAGTACCTACTAGATCATGAAAGGAAAAAAAGAAAATACCTAGTTATAACATAAGTACCCAGATAAATAAGTAGTCCTTACTTTGAGAGAATAAAATAAAAACAGGTGTAGACATTTAGTTAGGTATCTACGTAGGTACCTATGTATGTAATTATTATTTTCAAGAAAAAATACTTACAGCACGTATATTCTCCGCCCGTCAATTAGCAAAATAATTCAAGATATATAGCTTTAAAAAGACTATAAAATATTAAACACGTAGGTACCTAATCAAAAAATATAAACGTACTATCAATAAGTCACTCTCCCTCGAGAAATAACAACGCAAATTGCGATGCAATCAAATGCGTCCGCGCAGTTAATTCAACGACATTTAAAACATTGTTCGAACACATTCAAATATATTTTTGAAGACACTCCAGGAAATAATACCTTTTAGGAAGAAAATAAGGTTCAGATTACATTGAGATAGATTGTATTGTAGGCTGTTTTATGTGTTTCAACTTAGGTAGATTTATAAGACACTGAACGATGTGTAGAATATTGTCTGAGGTCCTGACACCCGTGTTTAATGTCTCTGTTCCAATGAGATTCCTCTGCGCAATTTATGGAAACAATGTCGGTTGATTTCTGCCACCTCGCTCACTTAATAAAATTACCCATAATTACAGCGTAGCGATTATCCTGTCTTGGTTGCTGTCTTAGTGCAAGGTTCAATATATTCATGCCATAGGTACTTAGGTACATTAAACATTCAAAGCACATTTGAACTGTATCGGTAATAATTTGTCAATTTAGTAACAGTTGATTTTAATACCTAAATAAAGACGCTAAACGGCTATTTTTATATAGCGTAAGTACACTGTGGCCGCGATTCTTTTGTACCTATACCTACAAACTAAACTAAATTTAAGTTAAGTCTTTTTGTTTAATTAAGAAAAGGATAGAAAATAAAATGTTACTTTAGACCTGTCAAGCCAGCCCTCGCCTGACGTAAATCAACGTATTTTTGGTCGCCGTGTTTATAATCGCGTCTAAACTGTCTTATATGGAGTATCTTAATTTGACAGGATTAAACTAATGTGTTATCTTCTATCCTTTTCTTAACGAAATGGAAAGAAAAAGCTGCACTTAACTTAAAATTTGTTTAGTTTTTGAACAAGTGAATCGGCGCCAGTCAGCTGTTTTTATCTCACGATTTTAGAATTTAATGGAAATCGTGTCGTGAAAGACGGAATGGAGGAATCTAGGTACTTTATGCAATTACTCACATAAGTACCTACCTAAATGTTTTACTAATTTCATACAAAAACCTGTACCTATATCAAAATGAAGTTATACCTATGTAGGAACCTACCTATACTATTACGTCATAACATATAACATCATAAGTTATACAGCATGTTTTATTTTTATTTTATTTTAATTAGCGCTACATGACGCACGTTGGTAACATGTCAGGGCAAAACATTACCATGTAAGTACATCCCTACCCACTGAACAGTTATTTTGTCAACTATATGCTTGTCACGATTAAATTGATACTTATTTCCTCCTTTCGTAGTGACATAACGTAGTGCGTAGCCGAAAAATCCATGGCAATTTGCATGACAATCCACATCCTTTTCTATCAGTCGATCCAAAAATGTCTATATACCTATGAAACATTAGACAGATGGCCAGCATTATCGTAATCCAAACAACATTTGCATGTTTAATTTAATCCAAGAGCAACGTAGGTAAGCGTAGTAGGTATGAATCATAGAGAACTCGCTACATATTTAGGCTCGCGATAAATTCCTCTATGCGTTTAAAAATAGCTGGCACCAAATAAATCCAATACAATGTAGAGTAATCTCTTCAAGTATCAAGATTACGGGGTATAAAACCAGCCATACACGAACCTCAAGTGTTAAGTGATTAACGATTAAACAATAAGCCGCCGCACACTCGTAAAACAAAGATTAACATACAGTTACGGGTGTAAATAGCCTATAACTTGGATTTTTACGACTAAATAATCGTAAAGGAACCCTGGTAAAGCGGCTATATTAAAGAGTCGAGTTTGAATGCGGTGACCGAGTGAAACTATACAGTTTTTTAGTCGGACGGTTTATAATCGCGGCCCATGCACACGGGAGGCCCGGTGATGCACTTTTATTTTACGACGCACTCATAACATAAAACGCTGAATGTCTCAACAACGGTTATCAGGCGTTTGAGGAACGGTAATAGAGTTACAATACAACAGTTACGTCTGGTAGGTATTTAGAAAATCTCGAATTTATTATAACTCCTGTAAACAAATGTCGCAAAACTATAAGCTGATCTCGATGGTAGGCCTGAACATCGGCTGCCGGCAGAAGTTACCACTCACCAGACAAAGTCTTGCCGCCAAGCGATTCGTCGTATTCCGCAATTATGTCTGGTGAAGCCGTACGGAGGACGGGTATGAGCAGTTGTATTGCGATATGTGCTAAATGTCGTTGTGTCGGGAGTTTGATCGTGGAGGGTCTCCAGATCAATCTCCCTCTGGCGCAGTATCGTTGGTCGTGTTGTTGGGTTTAACATTGCATCACCTCGCTCAGCTGCCTTCTTCCTTCCTATTCACTCTCTATTTGAGTGAATAGACCCTTAATAAACGCGCTTTACCATCAACGATTGCATAACTGCTTACTATCAGGCAAAATTGCGCTCAAACCTATACCTACTTAAGTGTAGGTAGGTAGGTAGGTACCTACCCACTTTGTATAAATATGTGAGTGCTGGTATAACTGTCTATATGGGCTTGGAAGCGGATACCAACAATATAACTCGTTCTAAACACAGAATGATATACCCTGTTGGTCTAACCACCTAATTTCGCTGCGTCCGCACACTGCGCCCATTACGGTTTCCCTGGGCCAAAATTCCGTGTAATTAAACAACTGAAATTTTAACAGTATCCAGTATAAATTTAATAAGGATGGGCTATTAAGAGTGTAAATGGACCAACTGTTTGGCTTTCACCAAAAACCAAAATGAGGCCTGCGGAACGGGCCGCTGCGTAAGTTTTGATCGGTATGCGGTGCCATTGGAGAACAATATGGTGGAAAATATACTCATGGGCACATGAGTTTTGTTGTTTTTTCTTTTAATTAACAGAATATAAATTTAAATTACCTATAGGTAGGTATAGAAGATATTTGGGCTTGGATTTGTTGTACCTACAGTTTAAAGTTACAATTTTATCATACGCATTTGGGCAATTTCAGTAATCCAGTACCTACACACATAAAACGGTTTTCTCAAAATAAGCAAAAAATATTTGCATGAAAGCAAATTGCATTAAACCAAGATCATGGTGATTTCATATATATGGAAACTAATATTTTCTTAAGTAAAGGAGAAAAATGTCATAAACTGACATTATAAAAAATCTTGAATGAAGAAAATTTCATTTGATTTAAGACATTTTACCTTTCAACAAGAATTATTAGTATTCTTATTGTAAGTCGACGATTCTCTTAGTATAAGCTTAGAATGTCGTATTGTTTCAAGAAAATGTTATTTTCTATTAGAAAATAAGCCACTTAGCTTTAAATAAAATATACTTAATTTAAATAATAAACTTTTGTTTCAACAATAATAAAACTTGTTAATAGAATAATTGCATTGAGTCAAGATGTTCTTATTTTAAATGAAGTAAATAACTTTTTATGTTTATACAAAGATTCTATATTTAATACAAATATATTTTGAATCAATGACTTATAATGTTGTGAATGCAGCATGGCTTCTCTTGGCTAATTCCACTTCATTGTCAGAAGCACTGGATTTTCTTTTTCGATCCCCGTATTTAAAAATTAGGTTGCGGACCTTGTCAACTAATTTCCCTCTCGCAGCCACAGATCTGCCAGTCAGTGACTGGCCTTTTGATACTGGTCTTGTATAATATATACCAATCGATTCCGTTGGAAATATTGTCAATGTTTTAGCAGCAAGAATATTATATTCCACATATTTTGCTGAAAAAAGTAAAAATAAATTAAAAAGCTTTGTTATGTCATTTTAAAATAATTAAGAATGATAAAATTACTTACTGATTTACTGTGTAGGTATAAATGTGTTTAATAATGATGTCTGTTAACTGGTTCCTTTTAGTGTTATTTAGTATTTTATTACTTTCGTAATATTTTAAAATACTATTTCCTCCTACTGTTGTCTGTAGTAAGGTATGCAGGTCAAAATCTGGAAAATATCTTGTTATCAATGTATTATTTTCTTCTTGAGCACTGCTTGATGATGTCGGCTTCGTTGAGTCACTTTCAGTTTCACAAAATGACTCTGTGCCCTCTGTGCTCACACTAAAGGACCAACGCAATATGGCGCGCATTCACGACGATTCTCTTTGGCACGGTGACGAACCGGAAGCGGGAAGCGTGGGTAGGTATACTTGCTATGCCAAAAAACATATTTTTTTAGAAATAAATAGTTTACTATTGAGTTAAAATTTTATGTAATTGAAACAAAGCACCGTTTTTTTTTAAAGTATAGATACTAGTGTTTACTCAAAATAAGAATGATAAATTTAAATTTAACTAGATGTCATTCGTTCAAGAGACACCGTCTTAGAATTCATTCAAGACAATTTTTTTTTTAATTTAATATTTCGAATACTTAAGTTATAGAAACTTCACTTTGAAACAAGAATATCATTTTATTAAAACAATAATACTGAAACTTCTTAGATTAACTCTATTTTTACTTCATATAAAACATTTTTACTTGATATTAAAAATTGTAATAAGAAAATTATTTATTTACTATAAGAGAATCAATATCTAGAAATAAGCAAATATTACTCGAACTGAGACAATTTTACTAAAAATTAATTAAAATTTTAAGAAAAGTAATTTTCTTGCATAAAGAAAACCGTTTTTTCTGTGTACAGATACACCAGAACTGTTAAACTCCCACGCGTCCCTACATGAGTCAAGCAAAAAAAAAAACACAATTCCTATACCAAAAACGGAAACAATCGAAATAACAATCGCCTAGATTTTAATTGAACAACGGAACAGAGATTCTCGGCGAGTGCCGGGTAAACGCCATGAATCGCCCAATAATAATGAAAGTGATGGCTGTGACGCCGTCGCTGTATGAAGCGGCAGTTTTGGCTACATAAACAGCCCGTATACTACCCTATCTTGTACAAATAGACATCTAATATAACCCTTACTGTGTAACAATACGGGCTGTTTTCGTACGTCGCATGTATCAAGTTATAGGAAGTCTTTGTGTAGCGCCCCCCTCCAGTGTGGCGGGAGGGGCCGGGTCGGCTCACACGTAGACAAAATGGCCGACTTTTTTGTCGCGAGCGATTGGGAACGCGCGCATTGTGTGTAGGCCATACGGCGTAGAGTTTAGAAATAAAAAATATGGTAGCTATTCTAATATTGGTTGTGGTTTCGATTTATTATCTGTTAGATGTTTGATCCGTAGATTAATGACTGTGTAAAGTGGATTTGTGTGTTAAGGATAAATGTAAGGTTTTAGAATTATTTTAAGGTACTTAGTTTTAATTTGCTTGCATTTTATTAAAAACTAGCGGCCGCCAGTCTATCTTTGTACCAAATTTCAATAAAAACAGTTCAGTGGTTAAGACGTGAAAGCGTACTTAACAGACAGAGTTAGGTACTTTCGAATTTAGGTAGGTATAGGTACCTACCTAATATTAGTAGGAATTACTCTTAGATACCTACCTACCTATAAAATATTTCAAGTGTCTTTTGATGTCTGTCACTTACATAACACCCATGTACCTAGGTACTACCTAGGTACCTACCTACTACTTAGGTTAACAACAAATGATCAGTGGTCCATTTAAGGCATAGGTACTTACCTACCTACTTAGAACGAAAGAGCTGGATGTCAAGCAGAGGAGCAATTGCCCAGCAGTGGATGATAGGTAAGGTAAACGGCCCAGTAACAGTTAAGTTATGAACTTCGCCGAATTTGCATGAGAACTAGGCTAAAACTAGAAGACTTACAAAAATAATTTTTACTTGACTGTTTAGATAATTTAATATACTTTTAGTATATTATGATTCTATTAAACTAGTGTAAAATTTAATTAACTATAAAACAATAAAACTACAAAAAGGGCCAATTGTACCAGTACCCGGTAGAGTTGTACTAGTTAACGTTAAATTGTCCCGGTAACCGGTAATTTTTGCGGCGAAATTGTACTCTATTGCTTTACGTTAAAGTTCATAGAAATACAATATATTCAAATAAAATATTACTGAAAAACATTAGGGTCCGTATTTAACCAACAAATAAACACGATTTGTTTTAACTTTTTATAATGTATGCTTTATAAAGTACCTATACCTATATAAAAAGAAACAAACAAACTCTGTCCGTCGTGGATTGTCATTCTTTCTGTGATTGAATGTGATGAGATGTGTCAATAGTCCATCACTTCTTTAAACCACGCCCTTAAACTGCTTTCCTGAACTATAAAGCACGGGTGTGCATCAGATTTTGAGACACTTGCTGGCCTACTACAGGCGGCAGCTTCAACCAAATGACCGAGTCTGCCATTATTAAAAGCATTTTCTCGCTTAATTTTTTTAATAAATAAACTAACACTATCCAATAACTGCTCCTTAGTGACATCTGAAATTATTTATTTATTTATTTTACCATTTAATATATTAACAAAAAGAAAAAACAAAACAGATAAAAGGTACAGAGATGATTATATAATAAAAAGCTCTTTCGGCATACCTGCAATAAGACAGCGTGTAAAAAGTAAAGGACAGACGACGTGCACTCTGAAGGAGTAGGAGTAGAAATCGGTAGAGTGAGGAGGCGACTTGAGAAGGTTTTTAAGATGCGACCTTTTGCTTTTTTATCGTGGATAAATCCGATTAAAAAAGTTTCCCCCTTATTTCGTCTGGGAATAAGGGAGGGTTATGTCGGCCTCCTACCATCTAAACGTCCACTATTCCTTCCAGTACCATGAGTCGGGGACCCGGCAGATACTTGTACATTCGCCCCACACACGTGGGGACCAAGTGCGGCCGATTCCTCGACCACAAATCCTTCCACTAAGCTGCGCATACTGCATGTCACGCTCGAGCGACGATACGGGTCCAATTTCGTCGCCCGCATGGTCCTTCTTATGGTGGCCAAAGATCGTGAAGCGCCCTTCGACGCCTGGCTACCCTTCTCATGCGAGTGGAGTGAGAGTCTTGCTCTTTTTCCCTTTCTGCAGCCTCCATTGCATGCACTACCTTCTCGCAAAAAGAGGCCATAGCATCCCCCACGCTCCTTCCTTCTTCGCTTTCGACCATGAACTGTACTACGGCCGGGAGTGAGATATCACCGGCACCAAGTGTCGCGACTATGGCACAGCGCTGTTGGGTCCAAGCTGAGCTTTCCTCCAAGCTAGGTAGCGCTTTGTGCTCAATTATTTAAAAAAAAGTCATATGATGTATTCACATCCAAAAAAGTCCACATTGAGCGGAGCGGAAGGGTGAGGGTCTGTTTTAACCCACCCGTGTCCCTTCATTTGCCTGTGATCCAGGGTATCTCTTATTATGGCGGCACACTCAAGCAAGCAAGTCAGTTCGAAGGTTTTTACGGCACCAGAAGTTTGAAAACATGGAATGAGTTAGATCTTTCGAAAAATAATTGAAGGTAGATAAATATGCAAAATTACCTTTAAATAATAATAATCTCTAGAAAGATTCAATTATGGCAAATCAATATTTAGTACTTATTAATGATTTTTTAACACCTGTTCCGACTGAGACTTGCTCCTAAATCAGAACTCACGTGAGTGACTTAATGAGTACAAATGAAAGCCGTGCTGAAAATATGGGAAAGTACGGGCGTAAGAATATGTAGATGAGAGTTCCAACTAATGAGGCATAGTCATCAAAAAATAAATAAAAGAAAGACATATGTTAGGACTCGAACTGCATTATGTAAATGAAATAGCCAAGAGCTTTTCGCCCTTGCTTCAGTTTCAGCTAGGAACTACCATTTTCTCCATGGTACTCCAAACAGTACGGTATACTACCATATATCGTACTGTTTGGAGTACCGTACGGTATATCGTACCAACACTACCATATACCGTACTGTTTGGAGTACCATACACTACATATAGTAGGTATACCACGGTGTACGTTGCATGACAAAATACTTGGCCACTATGCTGTTAAATCCCAAAACCATGTTTAAATAATTAAATTACCATCTGCTAAGAAATAAACATGTTTAATTTTTTGATTTCCAAAACAAATTATTCACATTCTAGTCGCAGTAGGCTTTTTTATATACTTCATAGCTGATTCAAGAAAAGCTTGTAACGCAACCAGTACAAAAAGTGGTAAACCATACAAAAAAAAACGCAACCAAATTCACGTGGTACCAAAACAAACTAAATGTCTAGTAACTACATCCTTTTGATTCAAAGGAAAATAATGCTTAATTCAAGACAATAAGGACTATAAACGGATTTAAATGCAGCTGTTAAGGCATGCCCCAGTATCCGGCAGAAAATATTTAATATAATCTACAGTTTCAAAGGAAAATGAGATCTATTCCAAAGCAATAAGAATAGAATAACGGGTTTTGGTGCAACGTATGTAACTGGTTTGATAGTGTACCAATATCCGGTAAAAATCGCACATTTTTACCGGGTACTAGGTCAAGTAGGGGTTTGAGTGTACCAATAGATGTAACATGTAAAATTATTTACTTTTCGATGAGATTTACCTCAATTTATAGATTAAATCGTTAAATAATATACACAATTTATTAAAAAAATTAACACTTTTACCTTAATTTTATCCGTCGAAGTATGGCTAGATAATTTCTGCGACCGGGTGGGTTCGTAGTTCACTGACAGAACTTTGTACTTATAGATAATTTTACTATACCGTACTTTTATTTTCTCATAGTTTTTACATTATTAAACTTTTTGATGAGTGTCGCCATCAGAATTGTATAAAATAGTACCAAGAATAAATTGCTATTTGCAAATTTTAATTTAGTTTTGCTAGAAAGACGCTAATATTAAAAAACTGACTAGTTAACGGCTACCGGGACATTAACGGAAATAGGTACTCTTACCTTACTCACAGGCTAACAGCAACCTAAGTCAATATTTCACGCTCAATTGTAGGTACGTAACCGAATAACAAAAATACCTACCTACGGTAAAATAAGGAATTATTTCCACCGCCATGTAAACCAGCCCCGCAAAGGGTGGGTCGGATATTTCCAGCCGACGAGACCGGCGCCGACTGCGGAGTCCCGACCGGAGGAGGTGTACGAACAAAAAAGACTTTTTCCTATAGGTACCTACCTCCACCTTCTACTTTCTAGTCACCCGTCGGTACTTACCTATACCTACTGTAACAAAGAACAGTGCTGTTCTTTTTGGGAGTTTTCAATCATAGGATAATCAACCTTATTTACAAATCACGCCTAAAGTTTGAATGTAATTTCCTTTGATTTTTATTTCCTATCGGTGTGTGGGTGTGTGTGTGTGTGTGTAGGTAGAGAACCTAGATACCTACTAGGTAATTATGTCATACCTAGTACCTATGTATTAAAGAGGTAGGTACCTACCTATCTGTAAATAAAATTGGCTCCATAGGTACCTATCAGATTTGCTACAATTATCATAAAAATAAAATACCTAGACATTCATTGTTTCACTATAGAAATGCAATTCTCTATTTTTATTGCATTTAGGCTACTCTCATACCACTAGACCGCTACTCTCATACCACTAGGCCGCTACTCTCATACCATTATGCCGTTACTCTCATACCACTAGGCCGCTACTCTCATACCACTAGGCCGCTACTCTCATACCACTAGGCCGCTACTCTCATACCACTAGGCCGCTACTCTCATACCACTAGGCCGCCACTCTCATACCACTAGGCCGCTACTCTCATACCACTAGGCCGCCACTCTCATACCACTAGGCCGCTACTCTCATACCACTAGGCCGGTACTCTCATACCATTAGGCCGCTATTCTTATACCACTAGGCCGCTACTCTCATACCACTAGGCCACTACTCTCATACCACTAGGCCACCGCTATTCTCATACCACTAGGCCACCGCAATTCTCATACCACTAGGTCACCGCTACTCTCATACCACTAGGCCACCGCTACTCTCATATACCTACCACTAGGCCACCGCTATTCCCATACCACTAAGGCCACCGCTACTCTCATACCACTAGGACACCGCTACTTTCATACCACTAGGCCACCGCTACTCTCATACCACTAGGCCACCACTAAATAAAATCAAAATTCAAAGCATTTACTTCATAAAACCAATCACAGGCACTTTTGATTTGTCAAAGCGTCGTTCAATGAAAATGAACAAGCTAGACAATTTGAACTACCTACCAGGTAGGTATATGATACCCCAATAAACATAATAAATGAATATTTGCATGGAAAAACTATAACAGAATTAGATCTGGGTACCTAAGTATCAGTAAAGATTGGATAGTTGTTACGGGCAGGTCAAGACTGACCCCCAGTCTTAACAAGGAGTAACATACCTATATGTTGTTTTCATATTCATATTCATTTATTTGCATAAAACATACAATTACATATGTTCATATGTTACATATGTTCAGTTACATATGTTCATATGTTACATATGTTCAGTTACATATGTTCATATGTTACATATGTTCAGTGTCTGGGTTGCTTAATTTTTTTTCTATAATTATAAACCAGTGCTTGACCGCAATCCCGCCTGATGTTAAGCAGTGATGCAATCGTTGATGGTAAAGCGCGCTATTTTAATAAGAGCCTATTCACTAAAAAAAACTGAGTAAATAGGAAGACGAGGTGATGCAATGTTAAACCCAACAACACGACCAACGATGCTGCGCCAGAGGAAGATTGATCTGGAGACAATCCACGACCAAACTCCCAATTGTTTGGTAAATATTTAAGGTACGGACGACAGCAGGACAAGCTACCCGAAACTGTCAAATATTCCCAATCAGCCCTGAACCATAATTCTTTAGAGATAAAGTTGAAAATATAATAAAGAAATCTGATAGATTGTACTTAGAAGCTTATTGTTCTATCGTTTTTACCTAGATTTTAACAATATTTATTTATCACTTAGGTCCTATAGCCCGTGAAATCCCGTTGCCGAGCATTAGGTACCAATGGGCTGATCGTAATACTTATGATAGGTCGACGATACGATACGGACGAAGCGTTTCGCCTCCTCCTTTATACCGCGTACATCGAGGGACTGGAATAGTTTGCCAGCGGCGGTGTTTCCGTCGGACTACAATTTGAGTGTCTTCAAGGCTAGAGTGAATAGGCTCTTAATAAACTAGTGCGCTTTACCATCAACGACTGCGTCACTGCTTACCATCAGGCAGGATTGCGGTCAAGCGCTAGTTTATAATATAATAAAAAAAAGGGTAGGTATGTTATTAATTTACCTATTTCTCATTCTCAACCAAATTAAGTAGTAACTATTTAGTTATTCCAAAACCACCGATACCCTTACTAGAACCTAACTTTATTATGACACAGTTAGGTAGGTACCATAAGGTACTATTCTACTTAATTCTAAAGAATCTTTACTTAAAGCCAATAGGTACCTAGATAGGTACATAACTCTAACCTACATTATGGATAGGTAATGTTTATTTGGAAAAAGTTTTTGAGTAACTACAATACTTATATGAGGAAGTAATGGTTTTCTTGTGTAGGTACCTACATGCAGGAATGTATTAGTTTAGAAATTCTAGCAGCCCGTTCAACCGCATGAATTCATTAATGTAATACCTACATAAACAATTCTATACACGAACTGAAATTAATTTCTCTACAACAATAATAACATAAATAATCAAAAACCAAACAATTGAATGTCGAGAAAACCAGCCAACAAACAAACAATGGCCTAATACAATCAATTCAAATAAATCTACTTATTCATTCAAGCCAAATAAATTGTAGGCGCGATACGAATAAATCTCTGAAATTAGAATAAGGAAACTGATATTAATTTACATGGTGTACGGAGGTATGTAAGCTATGGAATACTAAAGCTTTAAACTATGGTGGTCGTATGCTTAGGAAATTATCTGTGATGCAGCGTCCCATTGTACTGAGCTGGAAAACTACCCATCTACTTTATTCCCGTTCCATTGGAGTTCATGATACCGTCTTAGCGTATGTTAAACACATTCAAATAAGAGTGAGTACAAGTTTCTATGTTCGGTACCTAAATGGTGTGAGCAAGAAAAAAAGGGACTGCTTTTTTTACGTTTCCTATTTCTCAGTATAATGTTCTGCCTGAACTGGTATTGGAATGCTTATTCCTATGATATCTGATATGGTTTAGGGCGGTTTTTGTTCTCATTCCGATGCAAAGAATACAATATGGCATTCCTGACTGATGGGACTCTTAGAAATTTGCATGGGTAGAGCAGGATTAACAACATTCAACTGTCACATCTAGGGAGATGCTGGGAAGTAACCAATATGGTGCAATTTGAGGACGTTTGTGAATATCATTTTTAGTTCCGTATTACAGAACCTCACTCAAAACTCACTCAGCTTTACTTAAATCTCGTTTGAAGCTATTTGATTAATTAAAACTAGTTTTAAGTACCTAATGCATAGGTACTTACCTAAATCTTGAGTAGGAACCTCCTTAGCCCAATTTCCAATTTTTTTACAGGTCTAAGGAGCGTAGGTACTATTACAGAACCTTTTCTGTAATACGCTCCTTAGACCTGTAAAAAAATTCCACTGCACCACTAAAGTGGATAACTGAACATGAGAAAGTCAAAAAAGCCTACCTACTGCCTCAATTTACACTCATACACTCCCAGCATAAAGATGTTGAAGACATTGAACCTTATCACAATTGCCATGTAACTCACGCATATGCAAACAATTACATCAGCTGATCGATGAATGTAAGTAGGTACCTACATATCTTAATTGGACAACAGCAGCACGCACTCATGTCCAAGAACAAGCCAATTTGCAACTTGTAAACGGTGGAAAACTATTCATTGCATGCATCCTCACTTAAGCTAATAAAGTGCTGTATTCCGAACAGCCTTGAGAATCGGTTACATCACAAACGACATTCCATCATAGGCAGCACTCAATAAAATGCTCACGCGGTCCAGCAAGCTATCGAGTGTGAAAACAAACAATGCGCAGGAGTTGAATGTTAAACTACCGCGGCGCAGGCGCACGTGCTGCCGATATCCGTCGAAATATTTATATTTTTATTTACGTTTTATGTCCGGGGTTGCGCCGGCGACGACGAACGAACGGCGCGAGCTAATTCGATGACATCCGAATAGAGGCGAGCTTTTTTGGGGCTGCATTACATTTTACGCTGATTGATTTCGGATTGTGAGGTTCGTTTGGTTAAGTAGGTACCTTTAGGCTACATTCAGTGCTAATTTTGACGATAGAAGAAAATGTTGCTTAGTTCTATTTTATTTGAGGCTTCTAAAAGTGGTCTTATAGATGTTAGATCTATATATTCAGCAAGCAAGTTAGGCGACTAGAATCAACTCAATTTTTATTTCTGTTGTTAATTTTAACTCTGATTTTTCTGTTTTTTCTCTAAAGTATCTACAATGGTACCTACATATGTACCTACTCTTTTAAATGTCATTTAAAAGCCACATAAAAAATAAAGTCCGGTTCAGGTGGGTCCATTCTATAGGTACCTATAGGTACCTACTTAGCGATACATCGTCGTTACAAAAGTAACAATATTTTTTTATGTATTTGTATAGAAACATACGTCTGTAATAAGATCACCATTATAACTTACTTCAACTCCATATAAAATCCATTAAAATAATTCCATTACAAACGCGTGGGCTAATTCTTAATCTGGAGCCACTTAATCCCACGCCCATATTGGTCGCCTATTTAACTAAAAACGGAATATATCAAGTGTAAAAAAACTAGAAAAAAATATGTAGACATACCTATAAGCTTTCAATAAATATTTCATTTTATTCAGCAAAAGAGGTCTTTTTAAAGGGGTTAGGTACGTGTTACGGCAAAATTAGGTTTCCGACGGCACAGACGTGATTAGGAATTTAAATTGTCCAATCAATTTTTAATTTGGTTGCGGTATACCCGAATATGTTTGGATTGTCCTGTTTTAACTTGGAAATCATTTTAATGATATAGGTAAGAGTAATTTGAAAATGTGTTCTCCTTGCGGAATATTAATTTGTAGCTGATATTCATCGTTGGTAAGTTCGGTGGGATGTAGATTTTTATTTATGCATTCTTTTCAGCAGTCAAGGCTCACGTGCCTACACATTGATACCTATACACTAATATAAAACTTAAAAATACCTACTATAAATATACAATATGTAAAGAAAACCCTGTCCGACCCATAAGGATAAAAAAGGTTAGGTATACACTTGACCAAATATAATATAAAATTTTACATAATCATCGTAGTAACAATACTAATGAATTTTGAAATAATCCTTTTTCCCGGGAATTAATTCCAATTTCCCCTAAATATGGTTATTTTTTAAAAAGTGACAACACCGGTATTATTATACCTAAGCGAATAGCGACGCGACTACGTCACAGGTGCCGCGTGCCCTGCCCCCCGCCGCCCGCGGAAGGGGTTGCTAACCACACATGTATTAAGTTACCTCGTTTTGCGAAATAATATTTATTTTTTTAGGGGGATTTTTTTGTTAAAGTTTAGCCTGTCTTTGTGGGCATTAGTAGAATCAGTTATCGATACCTAACAATAACTTCACGGATCGGACAGGGTTTTCTTTACATATTGTATATAACATAGGTAATCAACTACTCCTTCTCCGAAGTAGTGATGCTGGCAAAGGAGGAGGCGGACCGCGTGAGGGAGCGGGAATCCCAGTGCCCTCACGCTACTAGCCGCCGCAGGAGACGCCCTGGTCGGGAGACAACATCAAGCTCCCGGCCACCGTAGACGCGGGTCTGCAGGCGGTAAGCAGTGGGCGGCTCGCCGCCCGCTAACGACCAGGCCCGAGTCGACGGCGCGTTGTGTTTCACGCGCGCCTCAAAGAGATGTCAGCACATCGTGACGGGGTCCACGAAGACCGATGCCTCCTGGGTCAGGGTTGCGGGTTGGTAAAAAAGAAACCGTGGCCCTGGCCGTCGCGCAGGCAAGTGAAGAAACACGGGTGGGTTTTAGTCACTAAAAGTCTCACACGCCCTTCCGCTCCGCCCAGAGTGGGAGAAGTCATTTGATGATTTCCCATCCCACTAAAAAAAAGGCAAGCACTAATGCTAAACGAAGGTATTTTCGCCAAGATTACCTACCTATAGGTAGGTAAATAAACATCTGGTATTAGCATAAATGTGACCTATAGAACCTTCTTCTTCTTCTCAGCCTATAGAGGTCCACTACTACACAAAGGCCTCCCCCAAGGCTTTCATTCCATTGGGGGGCATTGCCATAATCCCCACGCTTGGCAGGCGTGTTGGGGATTACACTAATTATAACCTAGATTGATAGAAACTAGGTATAGGTAGGTATATAATATAATACTCAATATAATATCATGAACACTGTGGTAATCAGTTGTGATACCTATTCATTTGCTGGCCAGCTGTTTTTTTGTCTTCAGATAGGTACTTAGATAACTAAGTAGGTAAGTAGGAAAATGTCACACCTAAGTACCTAAGAACCTACCTTCCCGAAGCTTAGGTACCTACCTACCTAGGGTACCTACCTAAGGATACCTAGGTATGTTGATTCGTATACCTAAAAAAATTAAGTAGGTACCTACTTATATTTGAGCCAAATTCGATAAAGAATACCTACATCTAAACAAACCGTTGCTAGGCAGCGAGTAGTTTACGCCTAAAAGACAGATGTTAACAACCTTTTCTACTTACATACCTAGATGATTTTCATAAAAGTACCTAGTAGGTAGGTAATAATACTACCTACCTACTTCCTACTAATGTAGGTAAACAGTTTATTTATGTTTAGATATTTATGATACACATGTAAGCTAAATCATGTAGGTAAATAACTGGAGATTTGTAAAACTTGAGTTGTGATAACCCTATATTGATTTGTTTACCTCTAAGATTCTTTATGGAGCTTGGCGTTGGTATAGGGCATAAGCAAAGGCAAAGACTAGATTTTAAATTTTATTAAGTAGGTACTTACTTGCTTAATAAAATTTAAAATCTAGTCTTTTAATAAGTAGGTACCTACTTACTCAGTTGAAGGAAAACATCATGAAGAAGCCAACATGTATTAAAGGAAAAACTTGGTAGACATGTGACTTCTACCAACCCGCACTGGGCCCCCCTTGTAGATTACGGCTCACTCTCTCTCTCACCAAGAGGAGGCCGGAGTGTTAGATGAATACCTTAGGATATAATTATAATCTAAACTTTAGGTCCTAAAGTACCTACCTACCTACCTCTGTATCTACCTATACCATCGCCTAGCTCCATAAAGAATAGAGGTAAACAAACCAATTTAGGGCTATCACAACTCACGTTTTACAAATCTCTTGTTGTTTACATGATTATGGACTTTTACATGCTAACTATTTATTAACAATTCCTATTGCAGCATATTTCAATAGAATCACTAAAATAACATGCCTAATAGGTAACTTGGTATTTCGAAAAACCATTAAATAGTCGACATCGTTTTACGTGACAGCCCTACAAAAAAAGAAAGATGGCTGAAATCCAGGTATTAAAAACATTTTGTGGAATTCAACCAATGAATAAAGTTAAGGCATTTCTCAATACAATTTTGTATATTTTAATTAGGTACTTTCAAATCAATTGCATAACACATGCAAATTGTAATACTTTCAAGTGTGGACTCAGTATAACATTATAACCGAAAAAAAATTACCAATTAGGAAATTAGCTTACCTACATACTTATGTGTCATATTTCAATCAAATCGGTTAAGTGTTATATGCAAATTATAAATATCTAAACAAATTATGACTTTTATGAAAATCATCTATGTAGAAAAGGTTGTTAATGTCTGCCTTTTAGGCGTAAACTACTCGTTGCCTAGCAACGGTTTGTTTACCTCTACTCGTTATCGAATTTGGCTCAAATATAGGTAGGTATCTAGGTCAGTGTTAACTTTTGGCATAAGTAGAATTATTTAAGTTGGTACAAAGGTAGGTATGCATCTATAGCTACCTATAGGTAGTGTTTTAGTAAAATTTAGGTACCTAGGTACTTAGTAGGTACCTAGATCCCTAAGCTTTTATTTTCGCCTGAGTTACCTATATTCCCAGATCCGCCGGGTACTTGGATTCTTTTTAATTAAAAACAAACATTAAAAAATATATCGTTGTCAAAATATTTTCATTAACAAAAAAAAACATAAAATCCAAATACAAGCAGTCAATTAAGTACCTAAGTACCTACGTGTCTAGGTGTGAAAAAGGATTTATTTTATTACCAGTACCAGACATTAAAAGAATATTTCATACTTTTCATCAAAATTGTATTCAATTACTCTTTTATAACCAATTAAAAATTAATTTTAAATTATTTTATAGCAGTCACAAAATTCGAATCGCTTCGCACTTACATTTTATTACCGTAAGAGTGACAGAGACAGATATAGGGCTATCGATCTCTACGAACGGCGACGCGTCGCCAACGAGCGTAATGGCGGACGATGCAAACACATTCGATACATTCGATATTTTAACGATTTAATTGATTATTTTTAATATTAACCACTTATCAATTAAACACAGTTATCGTATCACGATATTTTAACACTACACACTAGTTTCCTAACGATTTAACTGCATAATAACACATTTCAAAGTAGATAAAATCACATTGGTCGTCGTCGTACAGCGCATTAGTCGCCATATCCAAATTCCTATATCCAGGGACGAATTTGAGTGACCTTGGGGAGATTATTTTTTATGCAAGTTGTCACGTGATCACTGTGATTTCTAAATCTCTTGTGAATAATGATTTTTTGTTTCTAATGTATTCCTGATTATAATTTATTACAGATGAGTCCTACCAACATGTAACTAGATAATTTCATACCTACCAATAAATAATAATCAGGCCTGCTGAAAAAAATTCTTTAAAAATAAGCAGCACGTTTGTAGTCAGATTTTAATTTTGTCATATCCCTATGTATTTTACTATGTGTAGGTACATAAATAATAAGCATATTTAACTAACTTTTCTAACATACTTATAGTATAAATAGGTATGTGTAAAACGAATCCCAAAAAAAGGGTTCCGTACCATTGATTTATGAAATTAAAGGATTTAAGTTATTTGTATGAGAGATTACGCGGTAATAAGCGGTTTACGATTCACGAGGTATTAAAAAAAAACTACTTACTAGATCACGTTTAAAACAATTCTCGTTGGTAGTTTTTATAGTAGGTACCTAATGTACCTACATCATATTTTTTTTTTAGATTTTTCTTTTTCATATTTTAGAAGTTAGAGAGGGGTGGGGAACCAACTTTTTCCACTTTGGAAGCGTCTGTCACGCAAACTATTCGGTTATTATGAATATTTTAGAAACCTCTATATAATTTTTGAAGACCTATCCATAGATACCCCACACGTATGTGTTAGATGAAAAAAACATTTTTCAGTTTCAGTTCTAATTATAGGGAGCCCCCAATATTTATTATTATTATTTTATTTTTGCATCAAAATCTTAATGCGGTTCACAGAATACATCTACCTACCAAGTTTCAACAGTATAGCTCTTATAGTTTCGGAATAAAATGGCTGTGACATACGGACAGACAGACATGAAGAATCTATAAGGGTTCCGTTTTTGCCATTTGGCTACGGAACCCTAAAAAACGATATGGCAGATAAAAGAAGGCACTTATTTTAAAAACGTCTACTCATGAAAATAATACGAGTGCAGCACATAAACGATCATAATTGTTTTTTTCTACTACGGATGAAGAAGATTATGCCCTCTAGCGACCACCGCTCCATTTTAACCACCACATTGGCACTAGCACTTCATCGTAATGGTAGACGACGAAGTCGTCCTAAACGCTCTCCTCGGCCTCCAACCATTGACCACGACTACAACCAGACATCGTCCGCCGCCAATTGGTCTGCTTCCATTTTACCACTAGGACTTGACAATGGATATACAACTTTATTTTTTGTTTATGCGAAACCTGAAACACGTGTCTAGTCTTTTTAAGTAAAGAATCTATGTACAAAATTAAGATATAATGAAAAACCACAAAGTTATGAGCTTATTAAGTATTCTACTTGGTTGTCCCACCAAAAATATGGTCAAAGCTCTAGTCGGGTGAGCGAGCGCAGTGCATTGATCTCTGGCTTGCGACTCAGCTGTTGCGCGCGTGAGAACTATGGCCTATTGAAAGCTGCGAGCGCGCGCTCGGTGGGTATACACTGCATCAATTTCTAAATATATTTGGAAAAAAATATACCTAACATGGTGTAAAAATTATTGGAATTGATTCAGTTGACTACCGGTTGATTTTAGCACCAGCATACTATTACTATCAATTGCAATCATTTTGAAGTAAGTAGGTGTATTGTTAATCCATTGCTCCATATGTTCGAAATATGTGTCTAGTCGACAACGTTAATAACGCAATGAAGTTGTTGAACTGTCAAAATGAAACACATTGCTACTGATAATGTGTTACGCAATTACTCTACAGGATCCAATGGTGGATTACGGTCTAAAGAGTGAACACCTCGAAAGAGCCTATAAAATTATAATCAATTCAAAAACACTGTCTTTTTATATGTATTTGTGTGATGCTTATTATTACCAAATATTGTTATCGGATTTATTTTATATTGCAATATAAAACCAAACAACATCGGTAATAATAAATATATATAAAAAAATATTTAAAAATGCCATCACACACCAGTAATATGAGTCAACTGAATGCGCCCCTGTGCATGCACGCTCCGCCCATTACAGCAACAAAAGTTGGCGGCGTTCCTTCAAAATATCTCGTTTGGAGGCCATTTTGACGATCGCGTGCGACTGAGATAGCATCATCGTCGCGCCGTTACGATTGCACGTGCGTGAATGAGACAATTATGCAAAGTTAGTTTAGTTTTAATGTGCCGAGAAAGTGCGTGGGGACATTTGTGTGTGTGTGCATTGGATTTCATTTGGGTGGTGTCGGGTGTAGGAAGTAGTGTTCTAGGGTAACAAAATGTAGGCCGATTTTTACTTTTTAATTACTATTAATTATTATACCACACCTATCAAGTTTTTAAAAGTACTATATTTACATTTGTAACATTCAATTTACTAATTCTAAAAAAAACTACTTTATAGGCAAATTGTGATTCGGTAAGTCATAAATATGATAAGCATATTTTAATGATACGGTTACGCCATTTTTGTACGCATTAGTCATGCGAGATAACAAAGCAAATAGAAACTAAATCCAACCTCGACCGTCGTAATACTTACCATCAGTATGAAAGGTCGACAGATAGGTAATCAACTCAAAATATCTACCGAACATCACCATAGAATCCGCCGCAGTTTAGTGGGGTTACCCGACTCAAGTAGTGTAGTATAGAAGTGACTGCAAGAATGTACTCATACAAACCGCAAAATCCACATTTACGACACCTCCATTCATTGAAGAGTTGATCGTAAAAGCTCTCACCATGAAGTGACGTCAGCTAAGTGCCGTGACGACGCAGTTCCATTACTTACTGCTAGATGGCGCTAAACACAACCGCACTAGCCCACCGCTCGTAAAAATAAATTTTATTGTTATGACGAAAATAAAACGCTTGTCGTCAATTTAAACATCATTTTACTGTGTAATAAGATTTATTTTACGATTAACAAGTGTCTTGATGAATTTATATGGCTGAATGATGAATAAAGCAATAAAATTCGCTTTTATGTTCATGTTATCGCTTTTCTATTGGCATTTATGTCGCTTTTTCATACGAAGATGAGTATTATGTAACATTATAGCGGAACAGAAAACTAAATCATTATGTTATAAATAGCTGCTAGACGGGTGTTTGTTTAAATTGACTCATAATGTTTGATAAGATTTTAATGAGAAGTATTTATAGTCTGTTTAGCATCTTATATCTTCATAACTTTATTGTATTCATTATTTGATTATGATTTCACTTTTGTTTACATAATAAAGTTATTCTGGTCAATTCATCGTTCGCTGACCTTTTACAGTATCCTTCGAAGTGGTTGTAAACCTCCCCAAGCTTTTCTAGAGGTCGCGCAAGGGTGATAATAGATGGCACTTTATCAGCAAAGAGATGAAAGCGTTTTAATCAAAATTATTACATAATAAAAATGAATTAATTTCACAATTATTAACAAAATGGTTTTCTTCACGTGAATATTCACTGAGTACAAATGAGAGTGAATGTTAGTTGGATTCAGATTGCCATTTTTTTTGATAGATGGCGTAACTGTCGCTCGGACGATCTCCCTGTACTTTTCTTTATAATAGAGTACTCAATCTGTATTATTGGCTAGTACTATTGATTCCAATAGTTTTCTTATTCAAATCTGACCTTGGACATGTGCCTAAGTTTAATAATATAAATCGGACTAAAATAAATATTACGTAATGTATCGACAACAGCCATTAAATCCGTCGATGGATAGGTAGGTAGGTACCTACATAGCTACCGGTATTTAATTGTTGGTCCACAAATATATTGCTAAAAACAAATATCGTAACTATAAATTATAAATCGATAATACAAATCGATTGTTATCAATCCTATGATCATCAATAACTTGCGGGTCAATAAGATGGAAAATTACAGTCATAAAACGCCCGCAATCGAGTCAAACCAGACATCGAGACGCTGAGGAAGCGAGCAAATCGACGGTCGTCGTTATATCCTCATACGATGAAGACATAAACTATCAAAGACTCCTTTATCTCTATTAAACGGGTGATACTTTAAACAAGTCAATAATGGTTCAATAAACGTCTAAAGAACGGCATAATAACAATCCACGTGCGTTCACTGGCTGCGTCAATAAAGTTACCAATTTATATCGAGGTTTAGCCCCGGAGGCGTATACGAAATAATCTGAGCGGTGTTTACTGGGAGTTCTACAAACGGCGCAATTCACGTGACGTTTACGAGCGTTCGAGTGGTTGTAAAAATGGTGTTTACGATGCGCGCGGGCACGCGTGCGCTGCGCCCGCGCCGCCCGCCATGCGAATATCATCACATCTGTCGCTGAATGTGAATGAGATGTGATTTTTTCCGATTGTTGTGATAACGTGAATTACTGTAGTCTGTAGTGGTTTCCCCAAATGGGTCTTTTATTATTTTAAGGCTGCTTCCTGGCTTTTTCGAGTTAGTGGACTTTTTTGTTGGTTTATGGGGATTTTAATGAGGTTGAGGATTATTGAGGGGGTAATAAAGTGGCTGTTGACCTCATGTTGTCTATTTCAATGGTTTTAGAATAGCTAATCAATGAATTTCTATTTTAAATGTGTTCCTATCAAGATTACTTAGATTGGTAATCTCCTCTAAGGGTTGTAATGATAGGATTTCGTTTCTGATTGCGATCTATGAATAAAGGATAACCCACGATGTTCTTGATATGTGTAGGGTCCAGATTGAGACCTCTTGGTGCCTCGGAAAGCATGTTAAGCCATTAGTCTCGGCTGTCATTGTAGATCTTTGACACTCCATAAGGTCGTCAGAAGTTCTAAAGTCTGACCAAGAATCGTCAAAGTTATATCTAAGTATACCCAGTAACGGGTTGCAGAAGTCTGACAGGCAGTCGCTCTATGTCTTCTTCTTCTTCTCAGCCTATTGAGGTCCACTGCTGGACAAACGCCTTCCCCAAGGCTTTCATTCCATTGGGGGGCATTCCCATAATCCCCACGCTTGGCAGGCGGGTTGGGGATCGCAGTATATTGTTATTCCACAGGAGAAGCGCTGCTGCCCGCTTCCCTGGTGATTATTTCTCTTAGTCGCCTCTTACGACACCCACGGGAAGATGGGATGGTACTATTCTATGCCCGGTACCACAAGGCCCTCTTCCACTCGCTACCAGTCGCTCTATGTCATCATTCTAATTCATCCATTTCATCATTCATCATCATTCCATCTAAGTAATCCCAGTCGCATCCGAAACTTTTCAGCTTTAGAGTCTGGGGCCCGCTTTAACAGTCTAACTGCTGATTTTGGCTAAACTTCGATATTTTCCGTGAAGCGACTGCCTTCTAACCTCCACAACCCGAAGGCGATATCGAAGCATTGCAGCTAGACCAATTGTTGGACTTTTGAGGGCTCCAACAACCCGTAACGACTACCATTATATGTTTATATGGCAACCGCCACTCGCTCTATGTAACATAACATAGTCAGCCTATAATGTTTCCCACTGTTGGGACACAGGCTTCTTCTCGGTGAGAAGGAGTGGACCGTAATCTACCACGCCGCTGGTCCAGTGCGGGTTGATAGATGTCACAAGTCTTTGAAGTTTTTGGCTCTAGGACATGCCGATGTTTTCTTCTTGCCTCACGATGTGTTCCTTCACCGTTATGAGAGCAGTGGTGATGAAATAATTTACACAAAGTAAAGCGCCCGACGGTGTTCGAACCTACAGCCCGAAGCCATAAGGCCATCGGTTATACTGGATGCTGACCCAACATAGTTGGATAAAGGCTAGGATTCAATAGGCTAACACCAGAAGAAAGGAACAGAAAAGCTCGTACAAAGGTGACGCTTGTTACTCCTCCGCGTGTCTGCAGTAAGAGAATGGATAACGACATCGGCCAATCAACACGTAACGCACTATTACTCTGTATCCATTGCTGCAAATGTTTGTAAAAGGTGTTTTCTGAACAACATAAATAACGCAATGAATGTTGTTGAACTGTCAAAATGAAACCTATTGCTACTATAATATGTTACGCAATTGTTTTCTTTGTTTTTCTTTCTTTTTATAAAAAACAAAAAACGTTGCCCCACCCGAGGAATTATTTCTGAATCGGGGGTGAACGGAACCCGGAACAACTACCTGTAGACGATACCTACAAATATTTGTTCTGTGCGGTACCTATTTGAACCCGCTACACGTGGCTCAGCAGTCGATTGCTCAGCCACTACACCAAATACTCTGCAGATATACTTAGATAACCTGTGCAAGAGTATATGGGAAAACAATATACCCATATACGTTTTAAAACAATTCTCTAACTAATTTAACCTTTTTACTTCCTAGTGCATACTTAGAACAAATTTATAAAATAGTACGAACTTGACAGCAGGTCAAGCTACCCGAAACTGCCAAATATTCCCAATTAACCTTGAGCCTTAATGCTGTAGAGATAAAGTTGAAAATCTAATAAGGAAATCCGACAGATTGTAGTAGCTTGATGTGCTGTCGTCTGTACCTATAAGTAGATATAATAGAAAACTTTTATTTCAGAGAGGAGTCCTTAAGGATAATAACAATTTTACTTAACTTCTTGTGTTAGTAGATTACAGACTCAAATATAAGACACAGAATACATACATAAAATTTAAACTTAGCGTGGATTTATGCATTAAGCATGCCATTTCATCCTTTCTCTTCAAGAAACCTCAAGACCTCAAACCTTCGCCATGAAAACTGCCTCAAGCAAACACTTAATAGAAATAAACAATACGATAACCAAGTTACAGGTAACTTAATAGTGCATAAGTTACGAGAACACTAGATTATCACGTAGTTCTTGCAATATTCAATATTGTAAGCAGTGAAGAAACGGCCTTTAACTGCAAATGTACAGTCAACAAAAAAGATAGATACATATGCAGAATGTGGTATACTTAGATATGTATGATGAAGAAAAAGATGGTGAGGAAATTTGGAGGCAGCTATGTAACACTTAGGTACAATAAATATTAAATTTCTCAGTTCAGCATCATTTATTGCGCCATTTACTTTATCGAAAATACATCTTTTTCAAATATATAAATATAGATATTAGCATTGAAAGTTCACAATTGTAAAATTTTGAATTTTCAATGATCTGAAATCACTAAATAAATAAGTAACGCTCGCATGTCGTTATGAATATTCGTTTTTTCCTTCCCTGCATGAGAAAAGGTCTTTCCTGCAATGAATAAATAAAATGATGTGGTAGTTACCAGTGCCAGTTTAATGAATTCTGTACACTCTAGAAGAGACTAAGATCCACTTATACAAAAAAAAATATTAATCATCATTTTAATCCATTTTGCGACTGAATACTGTTCCGCTGCTGCTGTGTTACGAACATACGTATCTATATTTAAAAGTTAATTTTAGTTGCAATAAATTATTCCAGCATGCAAATATTCGTAGTATTTTAACCTGCATAACAAACTCTTTTGTTGTCTGTACAGTGTTGAAGCTTCATGGGTTTTAGTCCCGCCCATTTGGCCGTAGAGAGGTAATTACAGAGTATTAAATACTACTAAAGCTTCTGAAAGGTAATATATTTGTACCAGTTTATGAGATTGATCGCTTGTTGGAAATTGTAGAGGTCTTATTGGGTGGCAGTCTATGAGACATCTTATTGGATAAATGGCTTGTGTATATATGATGAAGGGTGGTGAAATGTGACGACTTTTATTAAATAACATGGACATGACATGAAGAAGTTAGTTTAGGTGGTCTAACCTATGGATGTTAGGTTCGGTTTCAAGGCTAATCGGATACTGCTGATTAGGTACTTACTTATCACTATTTTACATAGAGTCACTATTTACCTATCTGACCTGCACAACTCAATTACTCGTACGTTTGTTTGACAATGTTTGTGTTCTATTCTCTATTCTATACTGTATTCTATACTGACACGTTATTCATATAATTATCGTTTTTACAATGCATAAATATATGACCCACATCCTGCCGTGGCTGTCGTAAGAGGCGACTAAGAGAACTCTCACCAGGGAAGCGGACAGCAGCGCTTCTCCTGCCAAGTGTGGGGATTATGGCAAACCCCCCAAAGCAATGAAATTTATGGGGGAGGCCTTTGCCCAGCAGTGGACCTCTATAGGCTGAAGAAGAAGAAGAAATATGTGAGCTGTCACGCCCTTTATGTGTGGGGTTTTTAATTAGGTAATAAGTTTTTCCTTATTTGTGTTTCCATTTTTAATGATTTTTTTATTATTAATTTATTGCTTCACTGGTATTCTGGCGTGGCTAGCTGGCAAATGGTGGATAGTATCATTTATGTTCTTTGTTAGTATTGTATAAAGTCATGTGTTTATTTTAATGAACAGACAACTGTGCCTCTGGGTGTTTGTTCCGCCACTTCTTCTTCCCAGCGAAAGCACTAGAAAGTGGCGAGGGTCGGGCATTTGGGGGACTGTCTTATGTAGGTAATAGTGACGTTCAAAAAGTGCTGATTCTCAGCTTACTTTAAATAAATGAGTTTTGATTTTGATTTGATTTTACGATGCCCCTCGGTGAGACCACTTGTCAGACTTTGGGGCTTCTGAAGACCCGTTAGGAATGTCAAAGACACATGAATAACAGTCGACATCAACGGCTTAAAGTTTGTGCTTTTCGCAAGACCGTTTAATAAGCAAATAAATTGGACACGGAATGCTATGCAAGGACTACTTCTACCTACTCAAAAAACTTAGAACGGTCAAACAGAATTTCGAAACTTGTAAGCAGCCAGCTATGATACGTTCCTGACTGGCTTTTAGTAGGTTCGCAAGCAATTAGATGAGCAGCGGTATCGGTTATGACTTACGAGATGTTCACTTACTTCGCAAGTTCGACAAACGCTTTACTTTGGGTTACTTTTGTGAAGGAATACTTGTTAAGGAAACTGACATGTATGTAATAGAACCAAAAATACAAAGCCAGGTATCATCTGCCATACTGGGTATAGGTCCACTGTCTCTTGAAGAGTGGAGGCTGTCACAGTAGTGTATGTAAGTATGTTGCTGTTAAAAGCATCGACCAAATTGGACCTACATGGATAGGTACCATTGGAAATCACAGGTCTTCGAATAATAACGTAAGACTGTTAAACCACTTACTTAGATACACACTTTAATGACTGGACAGACGATCTAAGTACACGCCGATTCTTTGGAGCATAGGTGTAATGATGATTATGTAGTAAGTACTTGTAAGTAGATACCTATTATAGATACATCGTAACGGTAAAGTTACTTATACAATATGTAAAGAAAACCCTGTCCGATCCGTGAAAGTATTGTTAGGAATCGATAACTGATTCTACTAATGCCGACAAAGCCGGACTTAAGTTTAAAAAAAATCCCCCTAAAAAATAAATATTATTTTGCAAAAAGAGGTAACTTAATACTTGTGCGGTAGGACACCCTTCCGCAGGCGAGGCGGGGGACAAGGCACGCGACGCGTGGTTGAATCGCATAAGCGTACCGTCAAAATGGTGTTGTTACTTTTTTAAAAATTACCTAATTCAGGGAAGTTGGAATTAATTCGCGGGAAAAAAACATTATTTTAAAATTAATTAGTATTGTTACTATGATGGTTACGTAAAATTTTATATTATATTTGGTCATGTGTCTACCTAATCTTTATTATCCTTATGGGTCGGACAGGGTTTTCTTTACATATTGTATACAAATCAGGGGGACGGCTTCTTAGGATGATATACTGCAGCCACAGTTGAGCTGGTGCTGCAAAATGACACTTAGCAACTTTGGATTCGGTGGAGAGACGTGCGAAGAGGCTAATAATTGGCAACCCAGATTTGGTTCAAAATTGTCTGCAAAGCCTGGAGCACAGGCGAAGAGTAGCCAACCTGTCGGTCTTCTATAAGAAGCATTTTGGAGAATATGCGCAGGAATTGCATGACTTAATTCCTCCATCTGCGTTTCAACATCTGACAACCCGTCGTACGGCGAGTACCCTTATGTTGTTAACACCACTACGATCCGGACGAAGCGTTTCACCTCGTCTTTTACACAGCGTACATCGAGAGACTAGAACAATTTTCCAGCGGCGGTGTTTTCGTCTGTCTATAATTTACCTAAGTGTCTTCAAGGCTAGAGTGAATAGGCTCTTAATAAACTAGCGCGCTTTACCATCAATGATTGTATCACTACTTACCATCAGGCGGGATTACGATCAAGCATTAGTTTAGGTATATGAAAATGTATTGAAAGAGTGTTTGTAAACAGCCTCCGTGGCGTAGCGGTAGCGGACGCGGCCGCTGCGCAAAGTGGCGCGGGTTCGATCCCCGCACAGTGCAAGTATTTGTATGCATGAATATGAATACTTGCACTGGTCTGGTCGTGCCTCGGAAAGCACGTTAAGCCGTTGGTCCCGGTTGCCATACAAACATCTAGTGGCAGTCGTTACGGGTTGTTGGAGCCCTCAAAAGTCCAACAATTGGTCTAACTGCAATGCTTCGATGTCGCCTCCGGGTTGTGGAGGTCAGACGGCAGTCGCTTCACGGAAAATGTCGAAGTTTAGCCATTTCAGCGGTTGGACTGGTAAAAAGCGGACCCCAGACTCTAAAGCTGAAAAGGCTTCGGATGCGACTGGGATTAACGCTGTGATGATGATGATGATTGAAAGAGTGTTTTAATCATATTTATATATGTTCCGAAGTTATGAACTTTTTTAAGACAGTGGATACCACACTCTTAAAAAGAACCTGAATTTTTTCATATTGAAATAAAGACATTAGTCAACATTTGGCAGTATGCATATTTTGTTCCAGGGTAGTCACTTTTATACCAGAGAAGTTCTAGAATTGTAAATCTCTAATTTTCTGTTAGACTGTGATATCTACTGTTATTCATCACCATTGTATGTAACTCTTACAAAGTAAGTATAATTGAAGTACCTACCAGTTGTGATTTTTTTACATTCCAGTCGAGATGTCTCAAGAGACAGCAAACCCGGTTTGTGCCATTTGCTTACATTCCAAAGATAGGTTTGTAGGTGGAAGACCTCCACGAAAGATAGTAGGTACCTACCTATACCTACCTACAACTAAGTATCTTTTGTTGTGTGTTGCTGTTGATGAATGTAGGCTCTGACCAAGTTTGACGACGCGGTTAGCAGTGGCTGAGCGGTGGGCTGCTGCGCTGCGTGTGGCAGGTTCGATTCCCGCATGAAACAAATATTTATATGGCCTACAGGTAGTTATTCTAGGTCTGGCTGTTTGGGCATGTGAATTTAAATGTTTGAAAACGCGCCCACAACACAGGAGAACTTCCTAATGTGGGGAAAAATTTAACTTCTAAATTTAAAAAAATGTAAAACTTTCTAAACTCTCAAGAGATTCACTTAGTTACACAAACCTCCTCTTATTCCTCCTGCCCTTTTCAAGTTTATCTGGGCCCGGGCTTCCTTGTGCATTTGCGCCAAGAATGTCGGTCCCGGGTTATCTAAGGTGACAAGTTTTTAGATTTTAGGACCTTCTCGAGATTTGAACACCATGCGGCCGTGGTGTTCGTCTACCTCAAGCGTGTGACTTGTATTAAGAAAAGTCTGTACGAAATACTTATATTTAAAGCATTAACTGAAAAGATATTCTTTATAAATTAGGTCTGCCGTCTTCCTTCCTATTCACTTAGTTTTTTTGAGTGAATAGGCTTAATAAGCTAGTGCGTTTTACCATCAACGATTGCATCACTGCTTACCATCAGGCGGGATTGCAGTCAAGCACTAGTTTATAACTAATAAAAAAAAAATTAGGTACCTACTAGGAATGCTAAGCTATAGTGCCATTCGTAAAAAAATCTGAGCCTTTTTACTAGCCGCTAAATATATTTTACTTACTATGCTTTAAAAAAATGAAAAAGTTACCTAAACAAAATTCTCATCAGTAACTGTATAGGTACCATACCTACCTTCTTACATGTTTCTCCTCAGTCCCTAATTAATGACCTCTACATAAACACTATCTTACGTCGCTACTAAGGGGATTCTGAGTAAAAATGTACGTAGCCCACGCCGGGGTTTTAGGGTATTTACATACATTATACCTAAGTATTCTAGTATTTACATACACTAAGTACTCGAGTACCGTTACCGGGCTTTGAATAGTACCAACCCATATCCTCCCGTGGGTGTCCTAAGAGGCGACTAAGGAAACTCTCACCAGGGAAGCGGGCAGTAGCGCTTTTACTGTAAAAAATCAAATTACTGCGATCCGCAACCCACCTGCCAAGCGTGGGGTTTATGGCAAAATGTGGAAAGCCTTGGGGGAGGCCTTTGTCCAGCAGTGGACCTCCATAGGTTGAAGAAGAAGAAGTACTCTAGTACCCGCTATCACTCCGTCAATTAACGTTACAACACTGATATTATGATGTCTACGTCACCCAGCGAAGGTGCTACGATGGTTGATGTGTTCGTAGCAGTCTACATTACTACGAGCTACGAATCTACGAGTTTCTTTTTTGCGTAGTCATTGGATCTTGCTATTATGTGGCATAATTGTGTTGACATAGGGATCAATCTACATTGAATTGTTATTGTAAAGGGTAAATAATATCTAGTATATTATTAATGTTTAAAGTACAGTTATAGCTTATACAGAATTTCGTTGACAAATGCTACGAGTTACGTATAATTTTAATGAGAGATTCCAATTTGATAATTATTTTAACTTTGTGAAATCTCGTCTGCCTAGGCTTTTCCCAATTTTCGGGTCAGCTTCCAGTCTAACCGAATTTAGATCATGATAGTATTTTACATGGAGCGTCTGCCTATGACCTCCACAAGCAGAGAGCACAGACGAAGAGTAGCCAGCCTTTCAGTGTTCTATAGGATCCATTTTGGTGAGTGTGCGCGGGAGTTGCATGTTTTATTTCCTCCATCTCCGTTCCATCATCGGACAACCCATCGTACGGTGAGTTTACACACTTACGTTGTTAACACCACTATGATCCGGACGAAGCGTTTCGCCTCCTCCTTTATACCGCGTACATCTAGGGACAGGAACAATTTGCCAGCGGCGGGGATTCCGTCGGACTACAATTTGAGTGTCTTTAAGGTTAGAGTAGATAGGCTCTTAATAAACGAGTGCGCTTTACCATCAACGATTGCGTCACTGCTTACCATCAGGCGGAATTGCGGTAGGTACCTAGCTTATAATTCATAAAAAAAAATACAGGTAATACGATAGGTACCCCTTAGTAAGACTTTCGGGCTTTTGATTCCCTGTAACGACTGTCAAAGATCTACGCATGATAATCAGAACAGATGGCTTAACTTACTTTCCAAGGCACGGAGGGGTCTCTCTACATATTTTTTTGTTTTTTATAATCATAAACTAGTGCTTGACTGCAATCCCACCTGATGGTAAGCAGTGATGAAATCGTTGATAGTAAAGCGGACTAGTTTATGAGAAGCTTATTAGCTACTCAAAAAAAACTGACTGAATAGGAAGGAAGACGGCAGTTGAGCGAGGTGATGCAATTTTTAACCCAAAAACACGACCAACGATGCTGCGCCACAGGGAGATTGATCTGGAGACTCATCCACGATCTAACTCATGACATAACAACATTTGGCGCAACGTACCCGACACACATCACAACACAACTGCTCAGACCCATCCTCCATACGGCTTCACCAGACATCATGGCTAACACGACGAATCGCTTGGCGGCAAGGCTTTGTCTGGTGGTAACTGCTGCCGGCAGCTGATGTTATGGCCTACCACCGAGAAAGATAGGTGTAAAGATAAAGATGAAAAGATTGCCACCAATCCACATAGGTACCTATCAACCGCGGCAAGCATAGCTTAACCTGACCGATCGATCTGTCCGGCTGTGTATTTAGCCACGAGCCCCTCAAAATTGTGGAACCTATCAATTTAACTTCGAAATGTCGGTGATAGCCAGTAGCTGACCTAATATGGTGCAGTACGAATCATAATGGCCTATTGTAAGATCGAAGCTAAGATGTGTAGTTATGAGTTCTAAATGTCATTAGGTGCCTGTTTGGGACATCGTTGCTCAACCACAGATTCAATACGTGGTTCTGATCCAACCTGCGTTGACATTTTTCGACTACTAAACGAAACACTTATTTTTCTTAGGTACAAAATCTGTCATTTCGCAATACTTACGCGGACAAATGAATGATCTCGTAAGCAATGCGAAACGTGAGATGATTTGTTGATTTCATAGTCAGTTTAGAAATAAAATGAAAAGTATTTATTTTTTTAAATATTTAGGTATAAACTAGTGTTTGACTGCAATTCCGCCTGATGGTAAGCAGTGATGTTTTCATTGGCGCACTAGTTTATTAAGCCTATTCAGTTTAAAAAACTTAGTAAATAGGAAGGAAGACGGCAGTTGAGCGAGGTGACAAAGCGTTAAACCCAACAACACGACCAACTATGCTGCGCCAGAGGGAAATTGATCTTTAGACCCTCCACGACCAAACTCCCGACACAACAACATTTGGTGCATCGTACCCGGCGCACATCACAACACAACTGCTCAAACCCGTCCTCCGCACGGCTTCATTAGACACCATGCATGAATTTATTCAAATCAGAATAAAATTACAAAAGACAGTCCCCCAAAGCCTGGCCCTTTGCTACTTCCTACTGCTTTCTCTGGGAAGAAGTGTCGGAACAAACTCCCCAGCAGCACAGCTGTCTGTTTATTTTAAAAACACATGACTTTTATTCACAGGTTCCGCTCCTGAAAACATTTATTAAACTCCTCTAGTAATAAAAACTTTATTAAATTACCACTAATAGTACTTACCTACTACTTAATAGTATATAGTGACAATAAAATGCCTATCGGAAAAATTTTACAGTTCGATTTATTAAGCAAGAAATGGTTGGCATATCAACGCGTGGAACAATTTATGGCGCTCAATGAAATCAATTCAATGATAGGAGTACCGCTGGATTGATTTCACCCATTTCGTGACTTAGGTAGCCACGTACCTAAGTCACGTAAGTAGGCGAAGCTACTTACGCATGAACTGATACAATAGGTATATTTCATTGGGTGCCCCCGAAAATTATAAATGCGCTTGCTACGTAGCTAAGATATGAAACTACATATCTATGTTTTTACTTATTCGTTCGTACCTATATTGACATGTGCTAGCTGACACATATTATCTAATTTAATGTTTTTGTGTTTCTAATTAAAACAGCTGTAAGTATAGAATCTAGCTAAAAAATTGAACAGATAGCTAATATTAGCTATGCTGCTGGGGAGTTTGTTGCGATAGGTACTTTTTCTTCGCAGCTACAGCACTCCCTACGCCACTTATAATTATAGGAAGCCCCCAACAAGGCGGACTGATGACCTGGTGAAGGGCGCGGAAAGCAGATAGAACTTGCGGGCAGTACAAGATCGATTATTGTGGAAAGCCTTGGGGGAGACCTTTGTCCAGCAGTGGACCTCTATAGGCTGAAGAAGAAGGTATACCTACCCACAGTTATTGTAGTACTGCTGTTTTTTGAATTTGTGAGAAGTTTCAGGAAAAAATATAAGTAGGTATTCGCCTCGTCGACTTCAGGACCTCAATTTTTTTCGTCGGTTAAAATGTAGCTACGATGTAGGGAAAACACTAGCCTGTTGAATCTTGTTTAGGTTCTTAGCCAATCTGAGGAGAAACGCCCGTAATTTTAAGAACCTTTACAGGAATTTTTAGGGAATTTTGGGCGGATTTTTGTCAGGCTCAAGTTAGGTAACTTTATCCTGACAAAAATCCGCCCAAAATTCCCTTTATTTTTGACGTTTGTTTGTCGAAGGGTTGCAATGACCACCACCTACCAACCTAGTGCTTTCATCTGGACAAAGGCCTCCCGCCTTTGTCCAGAAGAAAGCACTAGGAAGTGATGAAGGGTTGAATTTTTGGGTGCCTACCTTATGTTATTTTGAGGTTCAAATAGTGTTGATATACAGTATGTTAAATAACAGAGGGCGTTCCCTTAAACTCGTTAATATATATCATTAATAGATTAAAATAAAAATATCAGCATAGAAAAATAAGCATAAAAAAATCCGAATAAAAAAAAATTCTAATTGGAAATAAATTTGAAACCTCCTGTTTTAAATCAAAATAGTAGCGTAGTATCATAAACAAATTGCGACCTTGCCGTCTTTCAAGTTCGCGTGTACAGTGTGTTTCTTTTACATGTCAATTTAAAATTTTTATTGAATATTTTCTTATTGGAAAAATTTTAAAAACATTTTGTTTTCGAATGGAAATATTTTTTTAGCCTGTATGTATGCTATACTATTTCGGGTTAACGGGAACGCCCTCTGTTAGTTAACATACTGTATATAGGTAGGTATATACCTAGCCTTGTGTCAATAAATTTAATACTGACTATATGATTGTTGATGAAAATTTAAATGAAGTAGCGGAGCAAGTGAGTACCTCGTTGATTCCTTTTCCAACTGAACTTAGCTACGTAAAGAAAGACAAACTATTCTGTATTGTATTATACACATCCTCCTCTGCATACTTTAGTACGTCCGTGGAAGTTGCTAATTCTGTTACCGCACTGTGACGAATCTGCAGACCAAAGTTTGGTGAATATGTCCCAAGGGTGTTGAGACCACGACAGGGGCAGAAAGCCAATTTAGAATTTAGTTAGAGCAATAACAAGGCTTTTTTACTGGCTTTCCCTTTGGAATCATAATATTATGTTTATAAATTACCGCGAACTAGACGACGAGAAAGAGCTTTAAGACTTCTAGTAATCATGACATCCTAATGACACGCTTTAGCTCTTAGAAACCAGGAATGGTTTCTGTAATGAACAAAAAAGCGAGCTTTTCATTAGTCGCTTATAGAAAGTAAATTATTGAAATGTGACAATATATCAGTAGCCCAATTCCCCTATTAAAATATTCAAAATCCAAGTACTTACTTAGTTGCAGTCGGTGTTGGTAGGTGGTGGTCATCGCAACCCTTCGACAAAGAAACGTCAAAAATAAAGGGAATTTTGGGCAGATTTTTGACAGGCTAAAGTTAGACTGTAAAGGTTCTTAAAATTACGGAAGTTTCTCCTCAGATTGGTTAAGAACCTAAACAAGATTCAACAGGCTAGTGTTTTCCCTACATCGTAGCTACTTTTTAACCGACGAAAAACAATGGAGGTCCCCAAGTCGACGAGGCAAATACCTACCTACTTATATTTTATCCTGAATATCTATTCAGGAAAAATATAAGTAGGTATTTGCCTCGTCGACTTGGGGACCTCACAAATTCAGAATAGGTACAGCAGTTCTACAAAAACTGTGGGTAGGTATACCTTCTTCTTCAGCCTATAGAGGGCCACAGCTAGACAAAGGCCACCCCCAAGGCTTTCCCACTTTGACCGGTCTTGTACTAGCCGCATCCATCGGCTTCCTGCGACCTTCACCAGGTCATCGGTCCACCTTATTGGAAGCCCGCGTGAGTCCCTACGCTCCATCTTCCGGTACGTGGCGGCCACTCCAGAACCTTACTGCCCCATCGGCCATCGGTTCTACGAACAATGTAGGTACCTAGTGTTCTATATTAAATTCTCGTCTTGAAAGCTGAGATCCGGTGAACTGTCAATAGGTACCTATCAATCATGAGCAGCAGTGCGACTCTGTAACCATCTCATCGTGGAAACTTAAGGGAAGTGAGCTTAGAGTTTCAATAAGTCAATCTCTACCATTAGTTGATACGACATACATTCCGGAGGTCGTTCTTAATTCAAAATTGACAACTTTTATTTTTTTATTTTTTTTTTGGGATTTTATGGCCTGGTATATTGACAACTTGGAACCGTTTTGTATTGCCAGCTACATTTCGGAGGTCGTTCTTAATTCAAAATTGACAACTTAGAACCGGACGATGGATGGTCAAATGGTCATTCTTTACATTGAACTTAAAATTAATGTAGGTACACATATAAGTAGGTACATTCATAATCAGCCTATATTGTTCCCACTGCTGGGACACAGGCCTCCTCTAGATGAGGGGGAGTGGGCCGGAATCTTCCACACAAACCCAGGACGGATTGGTAGATATCACATGACTTCGAAGTTTTTGTTCTAAGACAGTTTCCTTACGACGTTTTTCTCCACCGTTTTGAGAGCAGTGGTGATAAAATAATTTACACAAAGTAAAGCGCCTGATAGGGTTCGAAACTACGATCTACAACTTGTAAGTGGCGGCAGACACCACTAGGCCACTCCTGCTCTCTAAAACTAACGAATTTCAGAGCAGCAGTGGTCAGTTAGATTCATATTAAGTACTTACAATGTGGTGATGCAGGTAGATTTATATTAAGTACAAGGTGGTGATGCAGTTAGATTCATAGGTATTACAAAAACATGGCCGATGGTTAGAATCAAGTCTTAAGAAAAGCCTTGTTTTGTCAAAGATCGTAGTTTCCTTAGAGGGATAATATGTACTTTACTTTATGATGTAAGTACCTGCTCAATATTTTTCTGATAAGATCTGATTCGTCAAGGGTTATGCAATGGCTTCTCGAGAGAGCAATGGGCTTTTAAGTATTCCGAAATAAGAGGAATTGTTAAGGGTCATTTGTTCTTGTCCAATACAGGGACAGACCCTTTTTTTGCACTGTAGCTTTTGCATATGACGGTAGCTTTTGGGCCCCTGTATTCTTTTTTTATTGCATTAGTTTTAAAATGTTTTTAGAGTTCCTTCTATAAGAGAAAAAACTTCTAATTAAAAATTAGAAGTTTTTGGTTGCAGGAACTCCATGAAGTGCCATGAGAGAGACACTAAAAGGAATTTCAGGTCAATATCTATCTAGATTTTCTTCTATTGAATTTAGAAGTTAATAACTTACTTATGAATAAATAAGTACAGAATATCTACATTTATACATACCTATACTTATTTGTGGCTTAATTTACATACCTAGGTAGTAAAAACAAGAATGCTATAACTACTTAGCGGTTAAAAGTGCATCCTAAAAAATTTCACCTATCTATTTAGATATAGCATTATGAATCAATCAATCCAGATAATAAACTACAGATTACCAATAAATTATTATTATGATATTTTTATCTCTATATTACTTAGTTCATCTCGATATAAAAACAGTAATGTTACTTGTAATCTAGTTCTATATAAAACTACGTCGTCTAGGACGTGTCGGTATCTTGGGCCCTAAATTGACCAATTACACGCACTCACAAAAAATCGCCACACAGGGCCGGCTCCCGTCCTTTTTATCGATAAATATTTGTTTAAAGAGGTGAGTGCAATAAAAATGCGAGCGTGTCTCTGGGTAGGCCGCTCTACCACCGGCATTCATTCGTTTGATGACTTCATTTGGACGCGCGAACTGAGTGCTTGCGATAATGCGCTATTGTTTACCCTTCGATAGTGCGCCTTCCACTGCACGCGCCACACTGCGCCAGACAGAGATAGACATATTATTTGCAGCTCCGACGCCGCGATAAGCGTTCCACTCCTAACCTTCCGTTACTTTCCCCCCAATGCAACTCACGTACGCGCGAGCGTAACAGCAATATCACTCGTAAAAACAGGTAGTAGAAGAAATAATAATCATCTTTACGACTTCTCACTCTATTCAGCACCTTGTTACGATACTGCGCGCTCATTGTGGCACGGTCGAGGAGTGGTTGTAAAATCTTTTCTTTACTCGCCCGTTTCACTAATTGTACGTTTATGAGTTTACGACTTTTGCGGCTTAACTTTTCAGTTATAGTCATTATTGGGGTTTTGTCGATGCTTTTTTTTTATTTAGTGTACTGCGTGGGCCGACAAGTGAAGTTGTACCATTGTACTATGGTTCAACAAAGGATGACACTTTATGATTTATGTTTTTCAGCTGATGATTGCCGGTTGGTGTATTTGTTTACTTATTAAGTTTGGTAGTAGAGTATACTCACATGTTTTAATGTAGTTGGTAGAATCGCCTGAAAATATAGGCTAGTGTTCGTAATCACAATAGGTATGCACCACGTGCTTCTGGCGGAGTGATAAGAAAGGGAAAAGAGAGCGTAACTGATAATATTTATAGTCATTAGCGAAAAGGGGACGGAACAATCGTCGGTGTTGCGATCGCAGGCAGCGCGCGGGGCGGCGCGCGTGGCTCGCTCTCAGTAGATTGCGTGAGCCGAGCCGCGCCGGTCGCACACGGCACATAGTCGCGCACTCCCGCCACACGCGACCACCAAACTTCGCTCGCGACCGTCTGCGTCTCACACATCGCGAACTGAAAATTTTAAGAAAAAAATCACAACACCCGCCAGTAGTGCGAGTACTGTGAGACGAGCTGGCGCCGCATACAACCGCTTAAAAAGTCGTAAAACCCGCGGCACGCGCTCCCAAGTCGTAAAATAATCGTAAAAAGTAAACACACGTCAACTGGCCTTTATCGCCAACGAAGCCCATTATGACGCTCGAGTGACGTTTAAGAGGCAATAAAATTAATAAAATTAAATTACATTGTCCGTATTTGGAGTGACATTGGCGGAGGTCGCGTTATCACGGCGCGTGGGGCCGCGATGACATAAGTGTTCCCTAACTGAGTGACCTTAGTGTTGGTGACTGATCAGAATGAACTCCTATTTCGAGCAGGGTGGCTTTTACGGGGCCCACGGCGTGCACCAGGGCGGTGGCGGCGGAGACCAGTACCGCGGGTTCCCACTGGGCCTGACATATGCCCAACCGCATGCCTTGCACCAGCCGAGACCCCAGGACTCGCCCTACGATGCATCAGTGGCAGCCGCTTGTAAGCTATACGCGGGGGAGCAGCAATATGCTAAGGCAGACTGTTCCAAGCCAGGAGGAGAACAACAGAATGGCTATGGAGGCAAAGAGGCTTGGGGCGCTGGGCTAGGTGCCCTGGTGAGGCCGGCAGCTTGCACCCCGGAGGCACGGTACAGCGAGTCCTCGAGTCCGGGACGGGCGCTACCTTGGGGACAGCAGTGTTCGCTACCAGGAGCCGCCACAGCAGCCACGCAGCCCGTACAACACCAGCCCACCAATCACACCTTCTACCCTTGGATGGCCATAGCAGGTTAGTCATTTGTTTAGCACAGACACAATAACAGCAAAATTTACAAAAACTTTAAATCCTCAAACAGCTCCAAAACAACTATTTAATTGCTCAATAAAATGTAAGTAATAAAAATTTTAAACATCCATACACTGATAGTTTCCTAGTATAAGCCCTAAAATGCCACTATCCGATTAGAGTGTGGCCCCAAATCGGAAATTCCCATTCAAGTCTCGTAGGAAACCAATAAGAACAGCGGTGGCAGGTAGAGCCGACAACTCCACTCAAGTGTCAATAAAACGCACATAAAACGAACGACCCTCGTTAGCACCTTATTAGTCAAGACAGATTTGAGTGCCATTCATAACTTTATTGTTGCCATCAACTCTTGGAATCTTCATTTTAATACTAATTTGTTCCAATAAAAAATAAATAAATGTGGCGGTAGAGTTCACTTGAGCAGAGTTTTATGACTGGTTTTATTATATTTACTGCCTTATATTTCAATTACTTGATAGATATTGTAGTTTAATGTACAATTTTATGGCTTTTATAAAACATCTTTTTTTAACATGTTTTATAGAGCCATTTATGTTGTAGAAGTCATAAAAAAATCTTTAATGTTTTTATAAAACTAAATGCACCAAGTACACATTATAATTTATTTATTAGATTTTAAAAATAATTAATGAAGTCCGAATAAAATGGATGCGCTGTGCGCACGCACAAATAAAATCCTGAAAATTTGGTTTGTAAGTCAGTTGCATTTTTATATATTATGTAGGTACCTACTGCAAAACCGATAAATAATTTTATCAGACATTACATCTAAAAAGTTTGAAAGTTAAGCAGCCTTTTTGCCTATAAAAATGCAAGTGTAAAACAATAGGTTAATGGATCATAATCGGATCACTAGAAGGTTGTTAACATTGGGCGTTTAACCTGTAAATGACTACAATCAAGTACAAGGCTGTTGCTCTAGTTCTAGCACGCTTAAACTAGTTACCAATTTTATTTCCTTTTCTAACCATACTTATCAAAACAGTAAAATTTGTTCTAGTATAAAATGTAGTTAATTAATTAAATATAAAACTCTTAATAATTATTTCAGCATTATCATTAATTAACCAAATTCGTCATACCTATAAAAACAGTCTCTATTACATTTTTAATTAAGTACTCAACTTTTTTTAATATTTCCATTTTGAGCTAACATCATTTTTTTTCGATAATGAAGCGCACGATCTTGGTAAATTTCTTCGGTAGCATTTTAGCGCTCCAAATTATGGCGGGAGTGCACGGCGCGCCCGCGCCGGCCGGCCGGGTCAATGCCCCGATCTAGTTTGGGCGCATTATTATTAACTTGAGGAGTGCCACTGACCACTCAACAAATGACCACTCGATTACACGTCCGATTCTTAAGATGAAAGCCCAACCCTAGATAATTTTGAGTGACTAATAGTTGTATCCGTCCTCTGAAGAAAACTTTACTGATATAGTGTTAAAGACACCGCAAGGTATTCTTGCGCTTAATGTATTTATTACCAATAACAACTAACACTGAATAAAATTCCTAATAAGACTTATTAGAATCTTTTTGAAACTTCTAATTGGAAGTATGATTGAAAATAGAGACGTTCCAACTCTTTATTCAATTTGGAATACTACATTTAATAACTGGTTACGTGCACGGATCGTATCAGAATTTTGTCTTCGAATCAATCATGGCCGCCGCGTGGAGCGGGTCACCTGTACGTTACTAACGCGTAATTAACGCAACGCGTGTGGTCCCGCCTCTCATAACTCATGCGACTTGATAAAATTAAGTAACACGGGCTAAAAAAATAAAACAAAAATAAGTAGTCGGACTGTCGGCCATATTTCACTCGGTGTTCACGCAACACGGCCCGCGAAACAATACAAGGCCGCTTGTTGGACGTGGGTTGTATGAAAAGTTCGGGCTTGTGCGGCCTGTCCGCTGTCCGGCGAACACGATGTGCCGACCTGCGTTGGCTTCGTGAAAAAATGTCACGTGTCTATGCTGAATGTAAAAGCTTTCCTGTAAAAATAAAAAATTTAAAAATGGAATCAATTGACTTCAACGACGATGATATTAATGTGGACATTTACCTAATTTAAAAAATTCTTACTCATTTTAAAATCAAACTTTATCAGAATCAGTTTGTTAAATCACAAATTGCAAAGTGCAACTTGCATTATCATCTAACCACAGGTAACTAAGAATAAGTATACAGTACCAAGTATTACTTGACATAACAAGCAGCAATGAGTTAGCAATAAGCAAACACAATTAAATGCAACCAATTAGTTTAAAAGAACCAAGAGTTATAGTTTTCATGGTAGCTTGTTGTATTGCCCCAGTAAATGCTGGTTTTATTTACCAGTTTTTAGATTACCGGTGAACAAAACAAGCATTTACCTTAATCTCTATAAATCCTACATTTACTATAGTATTATTTAAAGTTAATATCATACCTACACTTAAAAGAAACGGTTTTACTAATAGATAATCTGTGCTAATAGTCATATTAAAATAATTATCTTTTATGTTACCTACTAATCATACAGTAGTTTCTTTTGCTATAATTGGAAACTGAATTGCCATTTAAAAAAATAATTAAGCTACATGTGCTTCAGTAAATTTTTGCGACATTAAATTAAGTAGGTAGATATTTATAATTGAAAATAAATTTAATTTAATTTCGGACATCAGAGCGTTTTAGAACTTATGAAAAAAAAAAACTAATTTCCTATGTAAAACAATCTACATTTAACTATGTCTAAGGCAAATTAAAATGTTCAAAATCTAGACGTACCTACTCACATCTCAGCGACACACAAATGTCAAAAAAACAAAAATGTATTCTCCCAATATCTGTAGAGAACCTTTAAAAGTTTAAACAAACGCATAATATTGCCAGCTTTATTTGCATTCTTGAGCTGCTTATTTTTCAGTACATCGATGTTTTAAACTCAACCTAACCTCATGCCGAGAGTTGAACCTATAATTTCTAAACAAGTTCCCAAATTGGCGACTGTATATTGCCGTGGGCACCGAATGATTTTAAATGCACCTTTATTAAAGGGAAATGAGGTATTGTAATCATAAGTTACGTACTTGCCAAGTATTCTGTTGTTTCATGCTTGTTTCTGATTTTAAACTTGTTTCTTTATTAATTTAAATTGTTCGGAAATCTTTATAAAGGGTTGCCGAGTTTAAAAAAAAATCAAGATTGATATTTCAAATAACAAATGGAAATAAAAGAATATCGAATTAAAAAAATAAAAGAAAATCGTGTCCTCATTATTCTTTACGCAAAAAAAAAATGTCTACTCGATAGTTTTAAAAGCAAACAATGAATGTCAATCACATGAGTAAGTAAAATTATTCAAAACAATAGCGAATATTTAAATATTCTTAGAAAAGTCGATGAAATTAATTGGAATTCGATGCACAAGGTAACTACATAACATTATAAGTTTGAATCGTATTCGTAGTGATGGGAACTCGTGAGTATGCATCCGATCTGTGAAACGCTACGAAAGTGGCTCTACTTCGCTCGACGGGTTTTGTACCACGGCGATTTTATTAACAGACCGCGCGAAAGAAAATTTAATTTATAGTTCGTATTGAATAATAAATTTTTGAGTATTTTTAATGCGCTTACTAAATTAATTATGAATTAATAAAATTCAATTATTTTGCTTTAACCGAAATAAACACTTGTAATCGAATATTAATTTTAAATACAAGTTTGGCAATGGTCTATTTGTTTCAACTTTAGACTAACATTAGGTATCTAAAAAAAAAACACATGATTTCAGCGCGGAATTTTAGTTTTGTTACTAGGTAATTAAAACTTGTTTCATAATTTTATTAGTTTAAACAAGTTCCTATAATAACAGTGAAGAATATCTCGGAGAGTCTCTGTTAAACAAATACAACGGAATACAAAAACTTCAGAACAAGAATGATAATAAGAGTCACTTAAAAACGGATAACAGGCACCTACTCAATAGAAACATTGTGTAATGGTACCCCGCATTGGTAACCCAGACCGCCGCATACAGCCAAAACAAACACCAATACACAGAAAAATAACAGCATAATAGGCCGGTAACAGTCGCAAGCCATAAACTAATAATGGGGGAGATATGTTTTATGGGTTTCAAGTTTTGAATACGTTAAAACAGTTTTTTGTTAATTTAGTGCAACGCAAACCGTCCGCGAGACAGCACGTATTTTGCGTTCGAATCATTATAGGTAAAGAAGAATATAGTGTTCTTATTTCAAATGTGTCGGAAGATTGACGGGTCCGTTATGGCGGAGGAGGTGTGCATGCGCTTGCTTCCCGCCTGCTCGCGCGGCGCGCCGGCCGCCATCTTGGATAAGATCGATCATAGGTGCGCAGCTGTGAAGTGATAAATATGAATCCCAACTGCTTCGTGGTGTGAACTTTCTTTTTGTGGAATCGTCGGAACGAACTCACGGACATCTTCTTGGAAACTCTGCAAGACAAAATTAAACAATTAGTCAATCTGAAGCTAAAATAAACGTGTCTCAAACTCTTGAGCAGTGTCCCTATGTGTAATAAGTGTAAAAATATAAAGTGTATTTCTAACCGAAAATTTAAAATTAGAACTATGTATTCCAAATTAAAATTAGGGTAAAAAGCCTCGTTATCGTCTCTTGACAAACACTTTACAATTCTACTTCGGCACCTAATTTTAATGTTTTGCTTGAGCTACAGGAAACGCTACCAAATTATGCTTGATACTTATTTCTGTACCTTACGTAATTGATGTGGTAAAAAACCACCGGCCTATAAACCAAGGCAATCAAAAAAATAAGTAGTGCCCAGTGTTTCCATTGCCGAATACGTGGTCCTACATAATGTTGGCCAAACTTGTTTATCTCGGTACGTACCGAGAAGCACCAAAAAGTAGTTAGAGGTAGATACAAACTATATCCAGTTCGCTAGTGTTCATAAACAGCGTGACCTGATGTTGGTTATTATGCATTACATTGAAAATCACGGGGCTGCATCCTATAGTTGCCGTTTTATGCCGCAATCTTTGCAATTGCCCCCATAGTTAAGCATTTATTCCTATACACAACACCTCTTTGTCTACTAAAACTTAAGGTTTTCTGTCTATCATAGTTTTACTGCCGTAAAGTCGTAAAAAGTCTAAGCTTTGTAATTTTAAATATGAGAAAGATGTGTTCATATTTTAATCAGTTTAAAATTCTCTGTAATTGTATGCTGTAATCGTATTTTAAACTGTTATCAAAGTAGATAATCTTTTAAAGTAGGAAGTAATGAAACAATTTCGAAAAATCTGAATAATTTACTGCTTAAATTTTTTATTATTCTTTTGTTCTGGTGCAAAGGCCTGTTAGTGTGGTCAGACCTTTTTCCCGACGTCAAATTGTCATATAATGCCAACAAGAGTTTTGAGCGTACGTGTGTAATTTATTTTCTTTGCTCGTAGTATGTAAAAATGTATTATTACACGTTGATCGGGCGGTCGATCGCTTGCTGGGAACGTTACATTACTCCTGTCTTCCACAGAAAGACGGATGCGAATGCTATACGATTAAGCCTCAATTAAAAGACGACAAAAATCTGCCCTAAGAAACACCTGGGTAAAATATTGAAATCCATTCAGATTATTCTGTCTGATTTTCTCTTGAATGACTTAATGTTGCACACTAAGTCAATAGATATTGGTCGCGAATCCCTTGTTCACAAACTAAACTAAATTTAAATTCAGTGCATCTATTTCTTTCTTTTTCATTCAAAAATGGACTAAAGATAAATGTTAGTTTAGTCCTGTCAAATTAAGATAATTCAAATATGACTAATACTAAAAATTATGATTAAAAACTTGGCCACTTTCCTTTTCTTAATTAAATATAAATAAAAATATGTATGTGTTATATGTAATTTCTAAGTATGTCTTGGACGTGAATGACTGATTGACAACACGAAGAAAAACATCTTGAGGAGACCTGGATTTTAACTAAATCTGAAATCACCAACCCGCATTGAACAAGCGTGGTAATTACGCTCAATCCTTCTCTGTATGAGAGGAGACCTATGACTAGCAGGCGGACGATAAAAAGGTTGATGATGATGATAATGATGATGAAAAAGATGTAGTGAATATAGTTTAGTTTGTGAACAAAGGAATCGGCGCCATTATTTACGATAGCGTAATTGAAACTACATTCAAAATGATCATGAAAATATAATTCGGCGACGGTAAAAATTGTCGTATCTATAATGGAACAATAATTTAGATACGAAGTTAAAGCGTAAATAATTCAGAAGCTGCCGTGGATAGTCGTGTTATATTTTAATCATTTACCGATAAATGAAACCTAGAATTATGTCTATAGAATAATTAGAAACAATAACTTCCAACATAAGAAATACTTATTCGTGACTACGTTTACGATTTCAATATTTAAGATGGAATTTCTCCACTATTAGAAGTGTTAATCATTTCTTTTTAGCGAGAACATTTAGTAATGTGATTGGATTAAATAGCGCAATTAATTACATATCTGTTGAGCGATTTGCATCGTTTAGTGGTAAAAAAGCTGTCTTATCTGGTGGTTATTCATGAGTATTATCGCTTCGCTTCGCATGGATGGCAGTCCGAAAGGAGTTGATGTCTGGCCGGCAATTAATTGTTGCACGATATACAACACTGAGGTGCCCTACCACGCGGTATTCGAATATTAAGACACATGCAGAAATATATCGATTTCGTTGTAAATTGAAATGATATGAGTAATGCAATCGATTTGTGCGAATATGAGTCAGAGGTCTACCTAAGTCTGTGTCGTCACATTTGCACATGAAAAACAGATTTATTGCAGGTTTTGTGATACTCGATTTTTAGTAACACTCATTTTGAATTGAATTTGCTTCGAAGTACCCCAGAATCAATATTGATTATACAAGCACACCACATCCGGCTAAGCGAAACTGCATCGTTTAATTTTTGCAACGCTAACCCGTTCTCAGTAAACTATTAAACCATATTTAATTTCACATAAACAGTGCACGGTAACATATACTCGGTATAAATAACTGAGCTGCATTCGCCTTTCATTCGATACTAAAAAACTCTATAAACATTCAAATTTAATTTTTATAACCTTATCCTAAAAGTACATTTTTCATAAGCAAGGGCTCTCGTTTGCCTTTCGACCTGAAACTTTCCGTATACCTTAAGTCTGTGGGATAAAGTTGTATTTAGAATATCAAGGATCGTGTTTGATATTTTAAACTTATTTCCTTGACATAGAGGGCTTCGTGCCGAAACTAGCGTTTAACAGAATAATGTGTCTTCTTTTTAAACTAAGTCGGTTAATCGTGCTTCCATTATAATTCTCACATAAAACAACCATTTTATGTTATCAGGCAATTGTTTGTAAGTGTAAATTACGCTAAGTGCATATGATTGACAGTAATTAACTACCTATTTATAAAGAATCATAAGAATAGGCAATCATTATTTCATATCAAATGGGTAAACAACTTCAAAGTTACACATCGGTAGCGGTAGACTAAATCGACAATAATATCAATCTGAACCAATTGACATGAAAACACGTTATTCTGGTGATTGCTTAGTCTAAGAACACTAAAATTTAAATATTAAATTAAGTGGGACGTGAATAGGTGCGCTCACCTTACATTTATTGCACTCTCGCTACTTTTTAATTATCGTTGGTCAATCACAACTTATATTACTGGCCGTAACAAATCTATGCGATTCGTCTCGCCACTCACGGATTTGTTTCGGCTCTCATTTTAACGACCAATAAAGTTTATCACACCATTTCAGTAGGAATCTCAATAATTATTCAACTATAAAACTTTATAGAAGTGACTGTTGTTAGTGTTTTATCACCTAAAACCGGTGAAAGTCGGTAACCTTTGATATTTTAACACTAACACAATGTTTTACGAAAATTTAATCATTATCAGACGAATTAATAACTAAATTAAAGTTTTTAACATTAAAAAAGGATAAGCACTGAAGTCGTTATGATATAGAATTGAAATATTCACGGCGGGAATCGAACGGAAAGCTTGCGCCGGCGCCGTTCCCCGTGATGTATGGGCCCCTCCACATACTTAACTAATAAACCCTTCCATTTTAAGGACACACAAGGTGAAATATATCCGTCTCGGTCTGTTACTCAAATTTTGTTGTTTTCTACGGAGCATTGCTGATATAAAACTTTAATTAGCAACATATCTAGCTGTTAGAGAGTACATATTCATTTCGCACTGAAAACCAGTCAGAGTACTGGTGAACAAAACAAATTATATTTATGTAAATACCTATCTCATTAAATTATAAGTATTAAATATAGAAAATTTTCAGAATTTTTAATTAGTAGACGGTTGCATTCACTCACTTTCAAAGGACATGAGACATATTCTAAAATAACAATTCTCTTTGAATCTTCAGTTTAATAAAATATTATTTCTTACAAAATATAATTTAAAGAAAGAGATAACAATGTTTATCACAGCTCTTCCTTATAGGCACCTAAATGGCCAGTTCAAGGTCCGATACCCATCGAAAGCTCAAATTCGGTTAAACGTTACATGCGGGTGAAAAAAAAGACGACGTTTCTATTATAGGAGGTCGCTTTTTTACCATAGTCACCGCCGAAAAACACAATCGTAAATTATAATTTATTAGCTCAAAGGACTACGAAATTAAGATATCCATGCACCTTTCCGTATCTATGGCGGTATTCTTTTGATTATTCGTTTTAGTGCTGCGTTGTTTTTGGAGTGCGACAGACGTTACAAAGAGTGGTTACAGTGGTTACGTTACAGTGGCTGTGAGACGCATGCAATCTGAATTGTAAATCGCTGGTGACCTACCACAGCTCAATTTGTCGGCGCAGTTATATCAAAGTGAACATGCGATTCGATGCGACACACGTATCGGTAATTTACGCATCGCAGCGGCAGCCGTTGTCATCGTTCGACGAGCAGGTACCGCTGCCCTGAACAAGCCATGCACTTCCGACACAAACTAAGTGGGCCAGTGATTGTTCTCAGTTAAGCCTCAGTGATATTTCCAAGTCTAGTGTTCCGATATGGTTCGATTTGCTTTTACTTTTTCACACGCAAGAGACGCAAGATGTATTTCACTGTCAACGCACGAATGTTGGAATCATCGGCGCTCGCGCAGAATTTAGATGAGAATTTCCTTCTGCACTCGAGATACATAAACATTATGCGGCTCGCCGTCATGTTTACAACGGAAAATGAAATCGCGTACTGTTTGCTAAACGGACGTTTTTAATGCGTTTAAAATTACGAAAATAATCTGCGACCTTATTGTTAAGTTATAAGAAGACGTGGCATGGTGAATAATTTATTGAAGATTGTGTGAGTTTTGCTGTATTTATAGTGTCTAAAATGTGTCAGTAAGTTTTAGGGGTCAAACACCGATATTATGAATGCGAGCGCACGGAGCCGCCGCGAAAATATGTACTCACAAACAAGTAAAACCAAACACGGTCTTAGCGCGCCTTGAATTTGTGGCCCAAACAACAACCAGAACTTGCATAAATGCAAAACTGCGGTGTTGCCCTCGCTATGCTGTTATAATAGGTAATTGTACAAATTAATTTTCAATTAAGTCAGCGGTAATGGTTCTATGAATAATTTAAAGTTTGATACCAGCAATTTTCTTCCTTATGACGTGTTGCGTTCTAGACACGTCAAAGCAGTATTTCACATAAAATGACACGACAATTTTTTCTATAATTATTTCCACATCTTGCCTGCATTACTGATACTGCCTTAGAACCGCACTCCATAAAACTTGCCATTTAATTCAATTTTGTTGTATTTTGCTTGCCAATATGTTTTTGTCCAACGCTTAAGGCGTGACTGATGTCCATAAATGAAAGGAATTTCTTGCTAGCAAAGTTGACTATTTCTTAGGTGTAACATTACAAAGTAAACCTAAATTCCTCATTAATTAAAGTTAAAAACCTAACTTACAAAGTAACAAGGAATACGTTAAGTATATGAAAACTTGCATTACAAAAAATCTTCCGACCTAAAAATATTGAATACTAAAATTCTACTACACAAATTTATTTCTTATTAAATTATTATTCGTCCTATGTTTATTCTGATGTAAGTATAACTTAGTATCAACCATATCCAACTACATCTACTTATACAAAATCAGTTTAGATTCTAAATTTATTTCAAAGTCAAAAGTTTTATTTTCCTTACCAAATACAACAGGGCCCTAAAAATCAAAATATCTACAAAAATATCATTCACTAGATTTGCAACAACTCTCAAAAATACAATACAAGTTCTTATTAATTAATTATGTATAGGTATTGTATATCATCATCAACCTTTTTTTTATCGTCCCATTGCTGAGTACAGGTCTCCTCTCATACAGAAAAGGTATATTGTATATGATCTATAACTATGCATCAATCACATTAGCAACAGTTTCAAGTCTAAAGCTTTTTTATAGTCTAAACATTTTTCTGTTTCTTACGTACCTCTTTACAAAACTTCATAGAACCCAAATAAATCAGACCAAAAATCTACAAAAATTTCCTCCTGCAGATTTACAACAAATCTCAAAAACACATTTCTACCACCTTCTAGTGTTCAGTATCCAGGGCACAGGGGGCGGTGACCTCCGCCCTTCCGCCTGGCCCCGTGACCCTGCTGAAACTGAAACTAACTCACAGACAACTCACTAATTTTCGCTCTAACTTCTACGTTCGGACAATTAGGTGTTAGGTGACTCTTGTTAGAGGGTTTGAAAGAGAACTTGGCTCTATTATATAGTCTGAATCGAGTATTGGCTTGGCAACATAAGTGTATCTGCTATATTGTTAAAAAAAATATGTAAATTAACGTTTGTAAAATTTAAGAATTAAAAAAAAACTTTATTAAATATCTACTAAAAATAGAGTAAATGTTTTAGTGTATAATTTTCCAGTTAGGTATTTACCACATATCTATCAATATTCAAGTAAGTGCATTTCTGTTGCTAACAACAATAAATTCAGTAATTATTATAACTAAACTATTTTTCACAAATATTTAAAAAAATGTTCTAGGGATTTAGTCAAATTGCAGTACTGATACGCTCTGAAAGTAGCTCTACTTTGTTTCGTACAAACGTTGAATCACTTTACTGGATTAGCTTTTGTTAAATTTTGGATCGTATCAGTGACTTATAAAATTCAACCATTAAGTTTTATATTTAAAAGATAAAGTATCTGCACGGATTATTTTCTTTATGATCTCATTATGCTAATTGCTATTCATTCGGTATTAATTAGTTCGATTTTTTTAATATACTTTTGTGTATTTCAATTCTGGCCTAAAATAGCTATCCGAAAATCGGAAAATTATATTAAGTGTTCTATATTACAGTTTTGGTATGTTAAAGGCAAACAATTTGAATAAAATATTGATCAAACTACTTTTTTATAACGCTAACTTCGTAAGAGTTAGTTAAAACAGGAATTGGGCTTTAAGCAAAAGGAACACTACAATTTCAATTAAAAGTGGAATTTATGCCACAAATTTAAATAAATTGACAATAAATTCTTGATACTCAGGCCATTAAGGGGTATATTTGTCTACACCACAGACATAGGTCTATTGATAAGGCTACGTTACAGCGTAAACGATATAAGTAGGTAATTTTAATAGACTATGTACTATGTGCAATAATATCCCTTTGTGCCGATTGGCCTAGTTCTGTTCTGTCTCCTGCTTGTTATGGAGGGAAGTGGAAAAAATATATTTTTTCTTACTCCTCCGCTATTCTTTTCTGATTAATTTCGTTGCGGGACCCAAGACAGTTGAATCGTTTTTCCGGGACTCGTCGAGCTTCATTGCTCGGCGTTTTTCTGGCGGTCTCCACTGTTGATTCTGGCTTTCAGGAGTTGCAGTGGGTTGGAAACAGTGTGGCGGGCTTTGTCCCAAAAAAAAAGTCTATGTACTATAAAATATTGCAGAAAAAAAAAATTCTGACCGACTTAAATCAGTTCCTTAAATTGTAAAAAAGTGAGAGCTAAGAATATTATAACTTCTGATTCATAATCATCATAATCAGCCTATAATGTTTCCACTGTTGGGACACAGGCCTCCTCTCGGTGAAAGGGAGTGGGCCTTAATCTATCTCGCTGGCCCAGTGCGAGTTGGTAGATGTCATATGTATTTTACACTTTTTTTTAGCTCTAGGACATTAGGAAATGCCGGTTTTCTCACAATGTTTGCCTTCACCGTTTTGAGAGCAGTGGTGATGAAATAATTTACACAAAGTAAAGCGCCTGGCGGGGTTCGAACCTAGAACTTGTAAGTCGCGGCTGATACCACTTATCGGCCACCGCTGCTCTCAAACTAAACTTCTGATTATGCAAAGTTATTTTTTATTTAGAATCTCCAAAAACAGATAGGTACTTAGATTTAGATCTAGATCTAGATATGAAATGATGGCTAATTAAAACTTAAAAACACTAAATGGATTAAACATAAACTACTGGATAAAACACCAGCCTCTCAAGTATGAGTGCGCGGGTTCGATTCCAGGTCAGGCAAGTACCAATGTAACTTTTCTAAAGTTATATGTACTTTCTAAGTATATCTTGCACACCAATGACTGAAGGTAAAGGAAAACATCTTGAGGAAACCTGGACTGTAAATCTGAAATCGCCAACACGTATTGAGCAAGTGTGGTGATTACGGCAATCCTTCTCTGTATGAGAGGAGACCTGCGCCCAGCAGTGGGACGATAAAAAAAACGTTGATAATGAAAACACTAAATGATATCTGATGTAAACTGTCAGCTTGTTCCTTTTTCATAACAACAACAAAAAGGAATGTACCTAAAAATTATGTAAATGTAAATTTCCATGTTCCCAGGCACAAATTTCCTTAAAAACCCCGCAAAATATCGGTTCCTTTTAAAAAAATCTTCCTTTCAATTTGGTACGTTAAGTTCGGAGCACACCTCGATCGGTTCGGTAGCACTTGAATTAAGATAATGTTCACACCTGCCCGAGTCTGTATAAAACGTCACATTGTGAGCCGAACGCAGTAACAAGAGAATTTTATGGGTTAGCTTTAGCTCCACCGGCCATCGAAGCGAAGCGATATCGCGACTTTAACCGTTTTCTTTTACGTTTCGACAAATTGTTACAGTGTTTTAATTGAAATGCAATTTTAGTATTAAGGTGCGTTCATAACAAAATCCATACTAATGTTATAAATGAGAAAGTAACTCTGTCTGTCTGTCTGTTACGCTTTCCCGCTTAAACCTCTCAACCGATTTTGATGAAATTTGGCACAGACAATCTTTAGATCCTGAGAAAGGACATAGGCTACATTTTATCCCGGAAAAAATTGATATTCTCGAGGGAAATCTAAAAAGCGCGATATTTATAACCGAACTCCACGCGGGCGCAGCCGCGGGCGGAAAGCTAGTATGAAAGAAAGAAAGAAGGATTTCTTTAAACATTACCTAGATGTCTTAAAAAATAATGTAGGGTATCCTCGGTCAGTAACAGAGCCGATTCTATAAATAGAACCTACTTTGTACGTTATTCCGTATTTTGTTCTGCCTTAAGATTTATATCGTGTCATAAATCATTTTATGATGAATTATTCACACGCGAATCGCTGTTACATTTTGTTTCGGGCTGTTACCTAGTCTCTTCGTGTTGCTAGTAAACCTAATTGAACTCTTTGCTATTAATAATGACTTAAAAAACTACATGGAACAGAGACAATTTAAAAAAAAAATTGATTATACCTTTACAATATACTATATAAAAAAAAAAAAACTAAATTGTTCGAAATACAAATACAGTAGGTTCAGTGTGCGTTAGTCGCTGCGTGAGTATGTCGCCGTCTCGGTCCCTTTTTATTGCGGTTCTGTTTACAACGTATTTTATAGCATCAGCTGTTTGATTACGTCACTACAGCTGGCGGGATTAGGGCTTCCAGCAATCCTCTATAGTAAACTCGCTAGGTGAGAAAATTTGGGGTGGAAAAATTTATCGTTAAGACGTAAACAGGATAATATCGCTCGCAATTAAGTGTAGAGGAAAATTAAGTTAAGTTATTGGACGATTTACATTGAGATAAGTAATTATTTTTGGCAAAACATCTGCTCCTTTAATTTTTTTCTCACTATTCACCTTTTGCAATCGAGTTGTTAAAGCACAAAAATTCTTGCAACTTTAAGATGGTTCAGCAGGTACAGAACTATTGTTACGTTTACCGTTGAATTACAACTGTTTTACGACTTTTATGGTTCAAAAAACGTTGCATGATTTTTATGGTCACAGGTGATTGTTGTTAATGAATGGGATCCTTAAAAACTATTATTTTGTGAAGGTTAACAATAAAACTGTTCGTGGAATCGTGTAACCATTATATTTTTAACGACATGACGTTTTATTGTTTTGTAGATCTTATTTTTTGAGTCAATAAACGAATCAAGGAGGGAATGAAAACGTATAAAATAGTTTTCCTAATTGTTTTCTATAACTGTCTCGAGTCTCGATCAATTTTCTTTACCCTAACAAGTTCGCTAATCGCTCGAGCAAAATTAACTCCTTACTAATTTACCGCTAAATCATTTTCACTCCTATTGACCCCAACTTAAATGCTTTTAAATTACGACCCACTACTTACACCGATAAATTCCCTGAAATCATTTTTCCTCATCGTTTTGCCAACTTGTCCGAAGAAACATCTATTAGGCGTCTCATAAAACAGCACACTTGTAAACCACTGGATACAGGGCGTGTAAATCTCTCGCCATCCTCTCTGTACTTTGTTACGTTTCCGCCGAACTTCCTCCGCTGACCCATGTTATTTTGTCGCGTCCTCACACTATAATAGACCTACAATTTTGGTTTTAGTAAAAACTGCAAAATAATGTTTTAGGTTTTCTGAAAAAAAAATCTTACAAAAAATGTAATTAAGTTTTAGTGAAGACCTATAAGTACCTAACGAACGCGTTCAAAAAAGCGTGCCCGCAAAAAAAATAAACAACTTAGTTTAATTATTTAATTACAAGCAACCAAGTTGGTGTGCGAAAATTAAAAAAAAAATGTATAGGTACTGTAGCTTTTAGATTTTTAATTTAAACATAAATCAGATTAATTACAGGGTGTTTAAATTGCTGTGTGTACAGTAATAAAGAAACAAACTGTTTGAGCTTGTATGGCGGCGACATTGTAACGACTCTCACGACCAAACCGGAAAACATTAAGGCACTCAGTGGACCTCCTATTAGTTAATTTTTATATCATAACATCATAAAAGCAAAATAATGGAGCAACCTCTTAAATGACAAATATTGTTAGACATCCTGTTTGTAGATACTTGTCTTTGGATACCATCTAAGATAATGAAACCTCTAATTAGATGTCGGGGTAAAATCTCAGAGCTACAGTTACCGAGTTACCTCCATCTATGAAATGCAATAACAGGAATCGTATTTTATTATAATTTTCCGACAAATGTGTTATCATATCTCATAAAATCAGTATATATGGTAGGCTGCACGTTTGAGGTAACCTTTGACCAATAAAAGCAGGCCTCTTAGTCTATTGAAACTTAACACTACATCAGGCCAGCTCAAAGTAAATGATAAACGACTTAGGATCTGCGCAGACGACGGAGTTTTCTCCGCGGCGGAGAAAAAAATACGCTTCGCGAATAAAAAGTCCACCGCGGATTTACCGCGAACTCAACGCACACGGAGTGCTGTCATTTGTTGCCCAGAAATGTAAAGAAGTGAGAGCACACAACGCGGACTAAAGTCCACCATGTGCGTTGCTTCGCCGAGTCACCCAAATTCTATTTTATTCGGGGACTCTCCCATACATTTTTATTCGGGGGACTTTTTGTACGCGGTACCTACTCTTATCCCTCGTTTGAGTTACTCGATACAGTTAGTTGTAAGCGATCTATTTTAGCGGACAAAAAAGTCCGCGGACAAAAATCCCTCGTCTGCGCAAGCTATTACTGTAGAAAAAAAATATGCAATTTTTTCAACATAACCCAGTTTAGATCACTTAATTCTTTAATCCCCATATCAGGCCAAGTCTTTTCCATCTCGTGTAGGGAATCAAAGCAATTTCTCGACCTTGATCTTCAAAACCCTAGCTAGTCTTAAACTGCTAGTAATTTGAATGGACCAACCTGTATTTAACCCGCATGTAAATTATAATAAATTACCCGTACATTACTTGGTACGTCATATGATCGTGGGCCGCGCAGTGCGTGCGCGCAAGATTATTGAATCTGCGACAGTCCCGCCACGTCATAAATCTGTTGCGTCTCCCATTGTTCCTGACGATGTCAAAGATCAGTAATTTGCCATTGTGGAGGCAGAGGCAGGTTTTACCGTATACTCGACCGAAAATGTTTAAAAGAATATTTGTCGTGATAGACAACACCCTTTATGTAGATGATTGGTAGCAAAATAGATCGTGATAGCTGATTAGGTTTTTGATTGATCCGATAAATGCTAGGAGTTAAATTGACTATGAAAAAGCTTGTCCGTCAACAACCTGTTAGGTACCTCCTACAATATTTTTTCGAGTTACCACGGGTTCTTAGACTCGAGGAGTTTTCCGCAAAACATACCAAAGCGATAAAATCGAAGGAAGTTAAGTACACACATACATTATTAAATTTTTGATATTACATTTCAAACCGCAAGCAATGTCGGTTGGCAAAAACATTGATTTATATGTCTGACTCGGCAGTAGTTTTTTGAAGGTTAAAAATAAAAAATCCATACCTTTCTGTTCTACGGTTGCGAGCTATTAAATTCCTGTTTGAGGACGTAATAAGTTTTTACTATTGTTGCAACGTGTACGGTGTCACGCATGGGCTTTATATCCCCTTGTTACATCGCTAATTACGTCATAAATATTATCTTTAATCATATATTTTTTTAAGAATAGTCGGGCAGTAGTTACCAAATTTTATTACGCTCATTCCGTTCGCACGGAAGCTTTATTTTCAGTTTGATAGTTTTATAATGAACTTCTTAAAACTTTATTGGTGCAATAACATTTGTAATTACATATGTAATTGGAACATATTATACTCGCAGTTTATTGTTTTTTTTTCTAACGCATCTGATAATGTGAGTGAATAAATAATAGTTTGTCAGTCGGGTGTAGCTGGGCTCTTAGCTGTGAGAAACCTTGGGAGACTGCGCCCGTTAAGGTCCCGAGGGCTTCGATACCGTACTGCTTGCACAACAGCTGATTATCCGTCATTACATTGTTACACGAAAATCCAATCATTCCCTTTACGAATGAAATAAGAAGCTTACCTTAAAAATCAAAAGAAAAAAGTGTGCTGAAGTGACGGCTTCGTGCAAAAAGTAACAATGCAGTTTTTCTTAATCAATTATTCTAACCCGCCTTTCCGCTCTATTAAACAGTAATTAAGCACCTATTGTCACTGATAATGGCCACATATTTGCTTGTTGAATTATTAATTTATGTGTACCTAGTCAACAATTTTAACATTTCCAGTCATATTTTAAAGCGATATTTACTCAGTACAGAGTTGGTTTAGATGTAGAAATACAATGCAACTAAACCAACGTGGCAACTTTAAGATTTTTAGCAAAGCATTAGAAACATATGAAAGTAAATTTAATAAAAAAAACATCTTCTAAAAACTCCACAGACTAGTAAAACCGCAAAAATCTCCTCTCAATCCATACGAGTATTAATAGTGCTACTATAAGAATGATATCACTCCATATAAATGTAACTAGAACGACTTATCTCCGCGGTGGCAAAGCCGTCCGTGTCTGTAATATCGACCGTCCAAATTGTGTACAAGTTCAAGGCCCCAATAAAAATTACCCACGTGAGCAGCGGACTACGGGATATGACGGAGTATTGCGCGTTATTCCATCATAAAACACCTTGATACTGGCTGTTTATAAACAAACATAAACATTGTATAAGAAAAAATAATCTAGAGTAGAACACGTAATTAGAACAATGTGTTGTGAAGAAAAAGTGGTTTCATGTTTCTAATAATTGCGTTGTTTTTCATCATGTGACAACAGTTTCAATTATGTACTTTGTTTGATTGAAAATTATATAGTGTTGTCACGATTTACTTGTCTCTATGAATAAAGCATAAAAGTACAATTTGCTCAGTTTAATATTCTGTTGGAAGCAAATAAAATGTTTCCACTTTTAAATTAAATTTCGGTTGCTCTCTATGTCATGAACACATTACGAGTCTGGTGTTGTAATATTTTTGAATTATAGTTCCAGATTGCCATCTTAATTTCTTAATGCGTGGAACTTAAATTACAATTAAACAAAATAACTGCTCTTAATTACAACTAGTGGGTAACTACTCTGTTTTAGGTAGCCGATGGTATTTATCCTATAAAATACTTACGTCAAGTATAAAATTAGACGCCACATTGAATTAAAAAACTTTTTGTAAGCAGACTGTATTGTTACGAATAATTTTAAGATCGGAACCTACTGATTCCATGGAAATTGTAGCTCGGATACCGCACTTTAGGGATGGCAAAGTTGCTCTACATTAAATTTGTTTTTAATATTTAATTTGACATGAGACAGTAGGTAATAAAAGGTTTTAAAAACAACATTTTCACACTGTGTAATGTGTCTATTAATAAAGAAAAAAGAAATAAAATATTGTTTGCTTAAAGCTAGATATTATTTTGGCTGGATGGTATTGGACAACTTGTAAGTTCAAGCTAATGGCAAGAAAAAGATATTGAATATTTTATGGATTTTTTCGCTCTGTTTTTCTCCGACCGGCGTGGTGACCCTAGCGTTCATGAGTAATAGCAGGCCGGCTACATTCTGTTTACAACTCTCCTACTGCTCACAGCATAGCGTCCGGGTGCTTTCGGCCACTATGTTAAAACTATTGTTTGTTGTCACCCTAGTGTCGACTGCCGCATGATTGATTATGACAATTTAAGCGATATAAACGCATTTGAAATTTAAATTTAAACTTCTGATTATCATTTGTAAGTTGTACATTTAGATACTAATTTATAATGTTTTCTTGTATTGTTCTATGATTAGGTTTCTTGTGTCTATTTTTAATTTGTAGCCAATTAAGTAACTGGCAATTTTATTTATTCTTTGCTATATCTGTTATGAATTATTCACTAAACATGACTAAGGTAGTTATTGAATTACAAATAAGTTTAAAAAATACAATTATTATTGAATCTGCATTTCATTCTTTTGGAAGTAATAACCTAGGTTCTTCTAGGTAGCTATTGTTTGTATTGAATGTCATTTGTAAGTTACATTTAAGTAGATAGTAATTTAAAATGTTGTCACGAAAAATATAAACTACTTACCTATCTATCTATTATCTAACTACTTATCTATCTATGAACAATTTCTATGATTCAAATTTATTGTTTTAATTAATGTGTATTTTTTTTTAAATTTGCGTCATAGTATTATAATTTATTCGGTAAACAACTTCGAATTTCAATGATTTTTAAGCACTTAAAAATAAAAGAATTATTGAATCTGTATCTCAACTTTTTGACACCAATTATACCTACTTATTACTTATTTGTAATTTGTTAAACATTTTTTTACAAAAAAAAAAAAGAAGTGTTCACCAGGCCATTGCAACATTTCCGGACACTAATACTCAATATTAAATGTGTCTAGACGGTGAAAAATAATATGAAACATGTTCCGCGACAGTTGTTGAGTTTCCCACAGGCCAAGACACGCTTATTGTTGGATGTTAAAATACTTACAAACATTGTGAAAAATGCATCCGATGTTCATAACAAAATAGTGTTTATGGTTCTTAATTTTTTTTATTGTAAGTACTATAAGCGTATTTATTTATATCAATTTCATTAATTACATGGCTAATATTTACATAATTTAAAAAGTAAAAAAAAAAAAAAATGTACAAGTATATAAAGGAGGAATTGAAAAAACTAGATGGCATCAAAAAATTCATCCGCATCCCTGTCAACAGGAAACGTGCCCAAAAGGCTGGCAGCATTGCCATGTTGTATGGCGATGCTGATTTTTTGGCCAAAAAATAGCCCAGCCTTCTGGTCACGTGAAGAGTCGATTAAACGATTGGCGATCTCTCGAAATAATTGGTGTGCACTCGGACCCCATGGCCCTAGTGTTTCAACCCTTAACGGCTCGAACATATAGGTTCCAATGAGATGGGAGTATTTCCGCCGATTGAGGTTTTCCGCACCTGCAGCAGCCGCTGCGGCACAACTCACCGTATTTGTACTATAATGTTATAGTATGACATTAACTAAACTGTGAATAAGTCAAGTGTTGTATACGTGCTAGGTATTACGCAATTAGAGCACAGTTTCTTCTTTGAAGAAATAAATAGTTTAAGCCGAAATAAATAAAATTGTAATTTGTATAAGTGTCTGTTCTTAATAACAAAATAGCTGCTTATTATTGTAAGTAAAAATAAAACAGCTGATTAAAAAAAAAGGTATGTTTATACATTGAACCGAAAGTACAGGTTATCGACCTATCATGCTGGCAAAGCGGGGAGTGGAAGCTAGTATTGAATAATCTCAGATAAAAAATCTAGAACAATTATAATAAAAATAACCGGTTCAAGTCATAACTCAAAGTAATTATAAATTTTATGTCCTAACTGAAAATTAAGTTGTAGCAAACCAATGTATTTAGTGTGATAAAAGGCAAAAAACTGTGTAAAATATAGGTACAAGCGACAGCAGATCAAGCTACTACAATCTGTCAGATTCCTTTATTAGATTTTCAACTTTATCTCTAAAGTACTAAGGCTCAAGGTTAATTGGGAATATTTGACAGTTTCTAGTAGATTGACCGGCCGTCGTGCGTGCATGCTAGTTCAGTCATAAGTAGTTAATATTATAATATGTTGCTGTTTATATTACTATGTCTACAGATTTTTTAATAAAACGTTTAGTATTCTTGTGTTTTATTTAAGATGAGATTAAAAAACCTTTATTGAATTTTGTGTTATAAGACTAGAAAATAGGCAATTCTTGGTTAGCTCTTATTTTTCATGATTCAATTTATTATTAGGTACGTATGGCGAGGCTTCCGTCGAATGGGACCGCAATTAACTCGGACCGCGGTCCCAGTCGCCGGATTCATAAAACTTAAATAATTTTCTTCCGGCGACTGGGACCACTCATAAATGATAACTGAAATCAAATAATGTACAGTCAAACGACAAAGTAATAATTGAGTAAAAATCTTTTTTTAACCGACTCCAAAAAAAGGAGGAGGTTCTCAATTCTTCGTAATCTTTTTTTTTACATATGTTCACCGATCACTTTAAGACCGATGTGCAGAATTCTCTTTATTTTTCGAAAGTGTATACTTTCCAGGTGGTCCCATAGTCACCAGGTCAGGACCTGATCATGGAAGACCAGGGAAATCAAGGGGAGCTTTCAAAAATCGCAGAGGCGACTAGTACATTCTGTACCATTGATTATGAAATTAAAGGATTTAAGTTATTTGTATGAAAGATTACGCGGTAATAAGCGGTTTACGATTTACGAGGTGTTAAAAAAAACATACTTACTAGATCTCTTTCAAAACAATTTTCGTTGGTAGTTTTTATAGTAATGTAGGTACATCATATGCTTTTTTAGATTTTTCATTTTCTTATTTTAAAAGTTAGAGAGGGGGGGGGGGAGGGCAACATTTTTCCACTTTGGAAGCGTCTGCCACGCAAACTTTTTTTTGGTTTAGAAAAAAAATATTTAAAAAAAGTCGATATCATTTTTGAAGACCTATCCATAGATATTCCACACGTATGTTTGACGAAAAAAAATTTGAGTTTCAGTTCTTAGTATGGGGACCTTCAATATTTATTATTATTTTTGCATCAAAATCGACAGCCTCCGTGGCGTAGCGGTAGCGGACGCGGCCGCTGCGCAAGGTGGCGCGGGTTCAATCCCCGCTCAGTGCAAGTATTTGTATGCATGAATATGAATATTTGCACTGGTCTGGTCGTGCCTCCGAAAGCACGTTAAGCCGTTGGTCCCGGTTGCCATACGAACATCTAGTGGCAGTCATTACGGGTTGTTGGAGCCCTCAAAAGTCCAACAATTGGTCTAACTGCAATGCTTAGATACCGCCTTCGGGTTGTGGAGGTCAGACGGCAGTCGCTTCACGGAAAATGTCGAAGTTTAGCCATATCAGCAGTTGGACTGGTAAAAGCGGACCTCAGACTCCAAAGCTGACAAAGCTTCGGATGCGACTGGGATTAACGCTGGGATGATGATGATGATTTTTGCATCAAAATCTTAATGCGGTTCACAGAATACATCTACCTACTAAGTTTCAACAATATCTATAGCTCTGATAGTTTCGGAAAAAATGGCTGTGAATGACGGACAGACAGACAAATCTATAAGGGTTCCGTTTTTTGCCATTTGGCTACGGAACCCTAAAAATGGCCGTTATGGCTTCACACAAAATCAGTATTAACTGTGTTAAAATTTATAAATAATGTTATTATTTTATAACATCCTTCTCTTTTTTTTCTAAAGTGTCCGGTCAAATATAGCCCTAAAGCAAGTATTCGTCGATACTCGATACGAACTACGTAAATATTTTGTATGAATAATTTTACAAGTAAGAAAGAAATAGTAATATACTATCATACAATGCTATTGCCTATGTGTGTTTACCTGCATGTGTGAATTATATAAAAACGGGTTAGGTCAATTTATAAGCGCATAGGATAAAATCATGAACATCATCTAGAACGAGTCAATGATATTCATATTCATATCAATAATTTAGATGTTTATTCGTTTGACTGTACCGATTTCGGCTTGTATAGTAGACTTTTTTAAGTTACCTATGAGTGGTCCCAGTCGCCGGAAGAAAATTATTTAAATTTTATGAATCCGGCGACTGGGACCGCGGTCCGAGTTAATTGCGGTCCCAGTCGACGGAAGCCTCGTATGGCTAAACAACAAGCTTCCATAACCGGTATAAGTGACTTTTAATTGTACGAAAAACCTATGCAATTCGAGGTCAGCTAAAACTGGAAATTAGTAGCTGGATGTGTAGATGTGTGTCTTCGGTACACAGGGCTACACATAACATAAGACTTTGTTATAGGTACATTTTACACCTTATAAATTAAAATCAGTTATAATGTCTGTGTGTGATCTCGCTGTACTTCAAAATTAAGTTAATTCAATCAATAGTTAGATACGATTTTAATCATCACTTGGAAAATTTATTCCGGAAGGTTTATCTTTTTATTATGTGTAGGTTAGGTAGGTATGTATAACTTTATTAGAGTAAATAAATCTATGTTTTCTCCAAAGTCAAAATATACTTTGATATAATACTGTTAATAAAAATTCGTTTTATGATCATCGTAAGTCTTGACTAATAAAGAGGAATTGACATTTATGCAATACAAGCAAGTCTTAAATTAAAATCAATTAAGCGAGTCATGATTGCAAACAAGCAATTAGTTCATAATCTTGATTGTAGATCCTTCATAAAAAATAAAACCTGTAGCTCTCTAATAATTAATACTAAAAACCTTTTTATAAAGTCTGATTATTTGAAATGTCAGTTCTTACAACAAATAGGACGTGATTGGAAACTAGATTAGTCGATTTTAAATTGATTTTTTTTATTGACAGCTAAGTTTTTTACATGCAAATAGTAATAAAATTTTTCAAGGGTAATTGCGTAACCCACTATCACTAGCAATGGGATTCATTTTGACAGTTCAACAACATTCATTGCGTTATTTATGTTGTTGTACAAACGTATTTTTCGAGCAATGGATTTGCAATATGCTTCAAAACTATTCAAATTAAGAGCCAGAGTACGCAAGTACGGTGATGTTTCCTCTTATGTATTCAAGTTTTTTATAAAGTCGTTAAAGGATGCCTCAGACATGCGATTATTGCACACCTGTAGTCAGAAAATTGTTATATGTAATTACAAAAACATTTAAGGTACTCAAAACTTCGTCTGTACAAGGCTTCATTTACGTGTTACATTGTTTTATGTAAATTAACAAGTACATATTTTAATGGCTACTCAACTAAACTGCATATGTTGCTTGCAAATCTATGTCCATTTTATGTACAGACTATTCAATCAATTAAGAAAAATGTGTAGTCACCTTACTGCTGTCTATTCGTTTATATATGTACCTATTGTCAACGAATAAAACCATCATGGCCGCTCAGTTTGCCGCCGTCACCCAAGCAAAGGAAGTAAAGTCATTCAGCCTGGGTCATAGAAGAGGATGAATATTTTACCAAATTTTACGTTGGCTTAGATAGTGAGGGTCGATGTTTATGTCTCTATACAGGGGTGCGTGTGGAATGGCAGTACTGTCCAACATGTCATGCGTCACCGGTGTAGTAGGTACCTCCTAGTTTTATCAATTAGGATTGTTTTTTAAGCTTGGAAATGTAATATTTATTTTTGAAAATTGAAACTCAGACGTTGAGTGACTGATAGTGAATAAGAATCTAGCTATAGAAATGAGTTTGTAATGTTTTTGTCAATGGTTTCAATATACATATAAATACAAACAAAAAAGTTGCATTAATTGAATATAATTTCCTCAAAACTGTTTTCGTATCTTAGATTTAGGGTTTAGATACTAATTTTCTACTTTAGATCCAATTTGCAAAGTGACGCTTTGACCATTTACCACAGGTTACTCTTTGATCTTAAATCGCGAAACTATTTCTGTCCAGCAAATGGACTTCCATTATTATTTTGATGGTAATGTATCAAATAGATAGAGTTATCACTCACGTAGCGTGTATCGGGACTATAGCACGGAGCGAGGTGCCCAAAACGGCTAATATAGCGTCGGTTAAAGGGTTATTATCGTGAGTTATTATATTTTATCTTCAAGTATCGAGGTTTATTTATTAGAAAATGGTGGTAATTTTAGGAAAAACGCTTTTTGTAATCTACTATCCACCCTTAATTGATTCGCATGGTTTTTATGACTTGTCAAAATATTGTACCTCATTGTCATTTATTTTATCAATGTATGTTTGATATTAGTGTCTTATTATACACAGACCTTCCGGAATAAATTTCTTAAAATCAGTTGTCCGACTGCTACAAATCAAGCTATACTAAACCAGTATAAATAGACTTCTGATTGAACGAAAATCCTAAACAATGCGAGGTCAGCTAATACTGGAATTGTATAACTGGATGAATAAACTCAAGGCGAAAATCGAGGTCCCATAGAGACAGAAAACGATTTTAATTATGTGTTATAATTTAATAGATGAGTGTAAGTTTGTACAGTATTATCGAAAATCAATTTGAATGCAGTGCAATAGGACAGTTCTATGTGTTGGACATAGGACTGTCCTATGAACTACAGCAGTAGGCTGATGATGCCCTTCCAGAATAAATGATCTTAATGACAGAGTAGCCTCATCAAAATCTAAATTCTATAAAGATCAACGCGGTCACACCGTTTACACGAAAAGCGACTTACAGGCACCCAAACATCGTAGAATCTTTGCAACAAAAACAATCACAACAGAAATGCCAAAGGAATTCTATTTTTCCATTCACAAACACGAGAGTCTAACAGGCGATCGATCAGTAATTGCCATGGCATTTCCCGTGCTTGATTTACAACTACCATTATAATTGTACCTTACAGACGCCGAACTGGTATCTTTAGTGGGACATTTTTACTAGCTTTATACAGGTGTAAGATTTTTACTGGTATTGAGGGGCTTGTGAGTAATAAGGGCTGTAGGTACAAATCGTTCGATCAGGTTGGGCCACACTTGCCGCGGTTTATTCTTGGATGGATTACCATCTCTATCATCCGTCATCATCAACCTTTTTAACGTCTCACTACTGGGCACAGCTCTCCTCTCATACAGAGAAGGATTGAGCGAAATCACCACGCTTGCTCAATGCGGGATGGAGATTTCAGATTTAAAGTCCAGGTTTCCTCAAGATGTTTTCCTTCACCTTGTAATCAGTCATTGGTCTCCAAGATATACCTACTTAGAAAGTACGTCATCATCCGTGCAAGATGTAAATTCGTTTTTCTCAGCTGTCATGCGTGGATCTTTGGTTGCCGTTGCGGATCGTCAGAACCCCGAAAGTCCTGGTTATCAGACTTATCCTATTACTTAGTTACACGGTTGTGGAGACCAGACAGGCAGTCTCCCTATGTAAGATCATGGTAGTCAGCTGTGTCCTGTTAGACCGAAAACCGTCCCCGGCATAGTTGGGAAAAGGCTAGCTACTTCCATATTGACAGATGTACCTACAGATTAAAATTCATGACGAATAGGAAACAAGCTGGTTGTTAATTGAACTGATGGTAAATGTAGATAGATTAAAAAGACATTTCTTTATGTAATTATGTCAGGCGATGAAATATTGTGGATCTATTGAAGTTACTATAACATCGTAGCCATAGAATAAAGAGAGGGAAGTACGTTATCTTCATACAAACGGACCGCGCGCGGCTTGTATGTGTGCGCCATAGTATCTATGCGTCGCCGCACGCACACCTAAACACAATATTAGAGTGCCTATGACTGCGCTAGTCGCGGCTAGCACGGAACGAGGTTCGCGCGTCACGGCTTTTCGGCACATTAGCTTTTAAAAAATGATCACATAAACTGCAAAGTTGGTATGTCTATTTATGAACAAATAAAAGACTTATATTTTTCAAATTATATTTCTAAAACTTATTTACAAGGATACGGATATATTACACATTAAAGTTTAATAACAACGCGTTTCGTAATAGTCGAAACCGAAGAAAGTAGGTATTTTTCTGTAGCTAATTTGTAATTTTGTATTAAATGTGTGATTCAATAGATGTTATGTTTGTATTATTTATATTTGTATTAATTAAAAATAAAAATAAATATGGTTCTAAATGTGTACAAAACTAAAAATAAAAATTTCAAAAAAAAAAAAAACTGACTAGTATATGTAAACTAAATACTAAGCAACATAAGCTCTTAGTCTATAAATATTTGTTAGCGGTTTGGGCGACAACCGTAACCGACGAAGCGCGGACAGTCGTCAACCCTAAGACAGTAGGCAATTAAATCGCGGATTGGGTCGCAGATAACCTACTTCCCCTCTTTATTCTATGTCGTAGCTGTCTGTAGCTTAGGAGTTAGGAAAATATTAGATACTATTTTTTTTTGTCGTATATCAGACCTTTAAGGAATATTTTGTAGGTTTTATGCTCATAAAAATGATATAAGTAGTAGGTATAAGTAGGTAGGTAGGTTCTTACCTATGACAGAACTACGTACACATAACCCGATATAAAAAAGGCTATTCCGCCGTATTACACAGCTGGGCAAGTAAATCAAAATGAATTTTAAACGTTACTGTGAGTAAGCCTTAAAATTTAGCGGAAGGCCTTGGGCACTACATGTACCTACCGTTGCTAAGTCCGACCTTGTCATCGCAATAAATTTAACGTTTGCGACACGCAAATATCCACTAACAGAACATGATTTACTACCGACCAATGTAGATCGAACAGTGTGCTACCAATTCTAACATTCGGTGCATGATTCGTCAATACTTGCATAATATGTACATACGGTAATAGATTTTATCCGTTACTAGGGAACACAAATGTCGTTTTCGGTAATTGGGTTTTGTGAATCACATTTGGGTATGCAGTTTTCAAATTGAATCTCTCTTTCATGATTGCCATAACCCGTATCTAGACCAGATGACAAATAAACCTATCTATACATAATCAGCCTATAATGTTCCCACTGTTGGGACACAGGCCTCCTCTCGGTGAGAAGGAGTGGGCCGTAATCTACCTCGCTGGCCTAGTGGGGTTTGGTGAAACCTATCTATGATAGCACCTAATTAGCACAGCATTAATTTTTTAATAGATGGTCTGATAAGCAAAAGAAGCAAATTATTTCCTCGTACAATATTTCTTATGTTGTTTGAACTGTAAAGCTCAGCGGGCGATCCTGCGCAGGCGCCGGATTACAGCGTTCTCATTGGCCCCCGAGCGACAGGGCTGCCAATCTACAAATAACGTATGCCCAACATAGCCCGCTATTATAATTTAATTGAGGACTTACAATAATTACTGAGTCATGCACCAGCGGATGTAACACAACGATTATCCTCTTAAATTCTTGAGGCTTCGCTGAATAAGTGCACGGAACCTAATTTTATTCAAATTAGTCTAGCAAGGGGAATTACGGATCACCTGTTAAATTAAATGAAAATCCGAATGGAAGACGGTGTAATGCTCTTTGAGTTATCAACGCCAATTTCTTTGTTTATTTTCTTTACCAAATTGCGATAGATATTTTAAGCATCTTATAGAATATAGGTGACTGCACTAAGAATAGAGCGTTCATCAATATGAGCGCAAGGCGAGTAGTTTATTCGCATTAAATCATACCAGCAATAAATCTCGTAAACCCGTTCTGCAGCTTATCAAAACAATACGCAGACACACTTCCAACTATGCGTTGAAAAATGTCTTCTTTGCAACATCGCACAAACTAGTTTTTAATGTATTCTATAAAACACAAGGTCTCATTTCCGTTGTCATTGAAGCGCGGATCATATCCTTTAGCATCGCGAGGAGATCATTTCAAAATTAAGCCTCATGTGTATGATAAATTTACATAAATCAAAACGTTATTTATTGAAGTATGAACTTTAAGGTGTTAGCGAATCGGTTTAGTTTGGTATTTAGGGAATTGACGTGTTAAGGCCTTTCTTAACCGGGGAATTTGCGAAATAATCGGATATCGGATTCTCATCTCCCCGATATTTCGCTATATGGATGGAAGAATAAAATTGGCGGTTGTTATTACCGGGAAGATGAATGTATAGGATATCTTGAGGTTACGTTGTTCTTAAAAGTTTTTATTATAAGAAAACCAATATACGATGATATGTAAGATTAGTATTGTAAAGTTGAATTGTTTTCTTTGCATGCAAGCAGCGAGGCTATTATTCTCCACGTGTTAGGTTCGATAGAGAGATAGTTTGCGTGGTGTTTTCACACAATTAATTTTCAATAAATAACAATGTAATATGAGTTACAAGCTGGCGGACGCCCTGTGCGAGGCAGGCATCGCGCATCCCATCGGACCACCGCCACGATACTCAAGGCGTTTTTATGAAAATTCTCAATAACTTTGAATTACGCTGTATCTTTTAAAGAATAGAGTTTAATATTAAATAAAGTGAGGTTATTTTTGTGTCGATTATCTTTATTTAATCGGGTAGTACAAGCATTGACCGGTTATTGTGGCAAAATGTACTTATAAGTGGAGAACGAGCTGACCTAAATGTGTAGCGTAAGTTAATGTATCGGTAATTTTATTTCCTACAATAAAATCACAATCTAGGTAAAATTATTACTTTACACTGGAACTATTAAACTACAAGGTAACGTGGGCTAATTAAAGCCCATATGTGGCGATAAAACCCATTATGCAAGCTCACACCCTTTAATGTGTAAGAAATTGTTCTAATACACTAAATTATAGAGTGCGTTTTATTAAACTAACGTTTCATTTAATGAACACGTTATAAGTATAATGGGAGTAATTACAAACCATGAGGTATATCTACCTATTCGATTCCCAAATAAAGTGGTCTTCAGTGGCTTAGCAAGGAATTGACAATACACTGGTCTCCTATTAAGTAAATGGATGGCTAACACTGCCTTAGGCGATATTTGTAAACAAGACCCAACTTACCCTTTCAATGCAGGTATACGGGTACAAATGATTTACATTGCATAAATGTCGTAAGATGTCGTAAGTACAAACATTGAAGGAGGTTAACCATTACTTCAGTTGGGTCCTCAACCTACACCCTAATCATGTAAACTGAATGGTAATCAGAATCAGTTACGTACATTGGACAATTTAGACAGGGAAATAGATTGACGATCGATAAAAGCACATCGTTATATACTTAGCGTAGAAGTCGCTCAGCGAGCTATGGAACGGGCTATGTTGGGCGTCTCTCTGAAGGACCGCATCAGAAATGAGGTGATCCGACAGAGGACCAGAGTCACCGACATAGCTGAGAGGATTAGCAAGCTGAAGTGGCAATGGGCTGGTCACATATGCCGCAGGACCGGCAACCGTTGGGGTAAACGAGTCCTCGAGTGAAGACCGCTTCTCGGCAAACGTAGCGTGGGACGCCCTTGGGCAAGATGGAGCGACGACATTAAAAAGGTGGCTGGTAGTGGCTGGCGGAGAACTGCTCAGGATCGAGCTTGTTGGCGTGCCATGAAGGAGGCCTATGTCCAGCAGTGGACGATTAGGGGCTGATGATGATGATGATGATGATAGACTTAGCACTAATTGTGTAAAACGTTATCAATCAGAATCTAAATGATTTTGAAAAGTACCTGTAGCTAGTAAATTGCTTAGTAAAATATGTTTAGAAAAGTTGTAGGGTCACACAATTATTTCGCAAAAATGTTGTGAATAGGTTTAGGTATGTATGTATCTAATAAAAAATACCTCATTTTTTAACGAATATAATCGCTTTGCTGAATAGTTTTGCGTGCGAGAAGATTTGTTTAGTACTCATACGCATACTTACCTTTTTAGGGTTCCGTAGCCAAATGGCAAAAAACGGAACCCTTATTATTATAAATATTGGGGGCTCTCCATACTTAGAACTGAAACTCAATTTTTTTTTCATCAAACCCATACAGTCATACGTGTGGGGTTAGGGGTAGGTATCTATGGATAGGTCTTCAAAAATGATATCGAGGTTTCTAAAACATTTTTTTTTTTCTAAACCGAATAGTTGGCGTGACAGAAGCTTCCAAAGTGGTCAAAAGTTGCCCCCCTCCCCCCCTCTGACTTCTAAAATAAGAAAATGAAAAATGTAAAAAAAGCATATGATGTAGGTACATTACTATAAAAACTACCAACGAAAATTGTTTTGAACGAGATCTAGTAAGTAGTTTTTTTTTTAATACCTCGTAAATCGTAATTCGCTTATTACCGCGTAATCTTTCATACAAATAACTTAAATCCTTTAATTTCATAAATCAATGGTACGGAAACTTTTGTGCGTGAGTCCGACACGCACTTGTTTTGGTATGGATGAGAAATCTTCAAATGACCTCTCGCTCTGAACGGAGCGGAAGGGCGTGTCAGATTTTTACTGTCTAAAACCGACCAGTGTTCCTTCAATTGTCGTTGCTAATACCTAACTCTTAGTACTAATCATACGCTAATTATAAAAATTCCATAATAATGCTTTGATGCCTGCTTAACAAGAGAGACGAAGCATGTAAATATAAACACTTAATGAAAACGATGGTCTTTTATATCATCTCACAAGTACGTAAGTGACTGCGTACTTAGTTAGGGCATGCTTCATATCTGTTCCCGATCGTAATCTTGATAATTGTGCAAAATTTCATTGTCCGTCTGACTGTCTGACCGCAGATCTCGTATCTGCGGTATCTACACGCGAACAGACCTTTGTTATTCAGAATTTTTACCGTGAGCCATTTAATTTTCTTTTTTAATCTTTAAACGGATTAAATACTTTATCCTGGCGTGGTGTGTAAAAATGCACTGACGTGTACAAAGTAGTCATTACGCAAAATAAAAAAGTGTAGGTTCGTTAAACGTGAACTTGTGGTATTTTCGTCTCTATTTCATTTATTTTACAACATAATAAAAACACTGAAAAGTGTTCATAAAACAGTCCTAAATGAAATAAAATCTAAATTAAATTAACATTATCAGACATGTACATACTTTTTTTTATTTAGGTATTTTTTTTAAATTTCCCCACACTAGGAATAACTCCTGTATCGTGAAAGCGTTTACAAAAAAAAAAACTCACAAACACAAACAACCAGACCCGGAACAACTACTTATAGGTCATACAAATACTTATTTGGTCTGTGCGGGAATGGAACCGGTGACACGCAGTGCAGTAGTCGATCGCTCAGCCACTACACCACCCGTGTCGTCAAACTACATACTTACTACCTACTTATTTCATTTTATTTATCAAGTCCTACAGAGTTAAGCTTGAAAGCGTAAACTGCACGACATCAAACGCCAAACTGCATTTTAAAGATGGCGGCTAATTGAACTCATTATGTTATTTATAACCGCTGCATATGGTTCAGTGAGCGATCGAATTGCTATAATTTATTTGTAATTTATTTTATAACTAGCGATCCTCCTTGGCTTAATATGGTTTTTTTAACGAATTGACAGAAATTCTAGATTTCATTATAATTTATGTAGGATTAATATTGATGGCGAAATTATATGGAAACCTTATCAAAATCAGTTGTGTAGTTTAAAATAACAATACAGTCACACAGACAGACACGAAAAACGACATTTAGAAGTTAGTATTTACACATATTAAGTGTGTAGCAAGTTGTACTAGCGAATTTTCTGAGGTGATAAATTAATGTTAGGTACGTCTTATATTCTTAGGTAATAAGTAATTATAATAATAGGACCCTATTTTGTTGCAGATACCTATGCACCCAACTCGCTTTCGTTCACGATTTATAGGCATCTGTATGTAGGGTTGAGAGGAATAGACACATAAAACAAAATATTCTACATGAACAAATGATGTGGGTAATTTAATTTTAAACTCCCTATTGTTGAATACAGAATAAAAAATTGTACGGACGACAGCAGGTCAAGCTACCCCAAACTGCCAAACATTCCCAATCAACCTTGAGCCTTAATGCTTTAACGGTAAAGATGAAAATTTAAATAAGAAATTTAATACTACTAAGTACAATGTATTAAATTGGATGTGCTGTCGTCTGTACAAAAGTTTTAAAAGATATTGACGAGCAAACTGTTATGGACTAAGTATGTACCTACGTTACACGCGGTATCTATATACCTTCTCAATACTTCTTCATCTATTTAAAAAAGGAAGTAAATTCAATTCGTTTTTTTTTTATCTTTTCAGAAGTCCTGTAGGTAGAAACCTCCTTGCTACATACTTAATTGTAGTAAGTAAGGAGGTGTTACCAACATGAGTTTCTGGTCGAAAGATTTTCAAAATTTAGGTTAATATGAAGTCAAATTTTGTACCCCCCCGGGGTCCTCAATATACCCATAATACCCAAATGAAAAATTAATAATTTTTCGAACAAGGCTCCGGGGAGTTTCTTTAAAATATGCACATCTTGTCAGTTCGTAAATCCTTCTGAAGATGTTTTAAAGATTTATTAAGCTAGTTACAACTCACAGGTTTGTCCGTATCAAACTTAGTAAAACTAACCTCTAAAAGAAATTATGAAAAATAAAAAAAGATTACGTGCTTTCCGTGCAAATATTCATATTCATGCATACAAATATTTGCACTGCGCGGGAATCGAACCCGCACCTCCTTGCGCACCGGCCGCGTTCGTTACCGTTACGCCACGGAGGCTGTCTGAAATTATTTAGCATAGGTAATATTCCTGTAAATTCTGGCGAGTTAAGCAGAGGAACAGCTATTTTGAGGCATACTTATACTACAGTAGGTACCTACACCCACATTTCGCCAGTAACTATTCCTCCGGTCAATGTCCACAATGTCAGTTCCATATTAAGCATAGTTCACATAATCGAAATATTCGGCCGAAAACACAGAACGATTTAGTGTTAGTAGGTATAACATAAAACATACCAAGAAACCTGTTTTAGACTGTACCGTTCGCATAAAGAAATATGGCCAGTGATCACCTATACGGGTATTAATATAATACAGGTGAACAGCTTTTTTGTTTGGACGTGGTAATCTCGTGTAAGTGTCAATCGGTTTTCCAAATATGTTTTTGTATTTGATAGCCCAATCCCAAGAGGAAGAGAAGAAGTCTATTTAACGAAATGCTACCTAAATAGTAGTAAGTAAAAAAAAACAGAAATAACGCTAAAGCAAAATGAGCTAATAGAGCGGGTGAGTGACACGATGTGAACGTCACCAATCAAAAGGAATTTTCTAAACATGCTGGCTACATTTTTATAAAATTCCTTTTTTGTCGCTTTGTTTTAGTAGATCAATTTTGGTGAATTAGGTCCGTATTACAGAACGTCACTCAAAACTCAAGCTCTACTTAAGTCTCGTTTCAAGTGTATTTGGTTGGTTGAAACTAGTTTTAAGTAATGCTTAAGCAGAGATCAATGCTTGAGTTTCCTTCTGTAATATGGACCTAACGTCCAGGTGAACACAGTCGCGAGAACTTAGTACTTAGAATAACTTTATTTATGAGCGAATTGGCAGACGTGTCAACAAATACATAGGTATAATGATAAATTGCTCTTTTAGAATATTATATTTGCCATTATGATTGTGTATTTTCTAATATGGGAATTATTTGAATAATTGTTCACTAGTTCGTTAATCGATATCACCTTATATGGTTTTATGTAGTGATCGATTATTTTATTGTTGTTAATATTTTGTAATAAATCTTTTGTTGGCATTTTATAGAAATGTGTGTAATTTATCAACTTAATAAGTAAGTGGCTGTTATGATTGCTATAAACGAGTATGATAGTTGCAATAAACAGTTTATAGGCACTTTGAATGATTAATAAATAATTAATGTCAATTATTTTTTGTTTTATTTTCCCGCAATAACTACCTACTAATGGATGTATTATTTTGTTCATAAAGTTTACTGAATTGCATCGGCAGTTAATGCAATTCTGTAATCTTTATATGTACTTAATTTTTAATTTTCTATTGTTAAACCAATCTAAGTAACTACCTAGTTCTAGTGAATAATTTCAATTATTCACTAGAACAAGTTAGATTGGTTTATTGATTGATTACTTACTTATGAGACTAAAAATCAATACCTAGGTAGGTACACCGATCAAATAGTATCTACTTAAATAAATAAAAACTATAATATCCTAATCTAACTGAAAGTGTTAACTAATTAATATACCTACTTATTGATATGTTTATCATTTTATTTAGTAAATAATTTAAGTTGATAAATATTAAAGTAATTTTTAATTTATTATAATGTTGACTATCGTAGGTAGGTACAACAGACGAAATAAGTTTTCAATTGGTCGCCTTAAAAATATACCTACACTACTTAATTTATAATTTAGTTTATACTGGTCAACGTTGCCGACTCTACCGTTTCCTGTTCGCGGGCCCAAGATGATGTTATTTAAGATGAGATCAATTTTATTGAGATTTATTTTGTGAACAAAGTTTCTGTTGATTTTGTTCTTTGTCTATAAATTAACGATTTTAAAATCCCGCAGTTGATTAATGTTTAAATCGTACGCCCTTACACGAACTCATAGCCAAACAAATTAAAAGACCAACAAAAACAAAATGAAAATGGTAATTTATTGTTATAACTACAAATATTAGAAGTAATAGGTACTTACCTATAGTTACAGTAAGTTTTCTATTACATATACCTACTTATACTCACTTACCTTACTTCCATTTTGAAAAAAAAGAACTACATAATATCATGACCTAAAAAAGATTTCCTTGCGTTTCCTAAGTGTGAGGCAGGCATTATAGGCAACAAACGCAGTTAAAAAAAGCAAAAAAAAAAAATGTTTGCCCTATAATTTTATTACACTTAGGGCCAGCCCAAGGTATAGCACTTAGGGCCATGATGCGTTTACCTCGTTTCCTAATAAAATTGTAATAGAATAACTGACTACAATTTTCTAGCTAATATCGGCTTTAACTAGAGAAATGCAGGGACTAGGTACCTAGATAGCTAGAATTATCTTTCACTTAACATTGTACTTATGTATGGGTGTTATTTGGCGCCATTTTCTCCTCGTTCTAGTCCATAGTTTAGGACCGTTTAGTACTTAGTCTACGCCGTGAATTTCCTGACGTGCTTCGTTGCACATGACTTATAATTTATGTTAAGAAAAAACATAATAAGGGCGTCATCTAATGAGACCACCGACGTGAATGATAGGGCTGTCCTACAAAGAATTTATCGAGTAATAAACGTTGTCTTACATAAACTACAGTAACACAGTTTAAAAGGTTATTCCAGAAAAAAAAAAAAAACCGTAACATTTCGTAATTCTCAGATGAACAAATGGATGAAATCACCAAAACAAATACCATACCTTAAAGAACCTATCACAAAGGTTTTTATTTGCAGTAATGTAACGAAATTTTCGCGAACATCGTCTAAAAGGTTAATACGACAGTTTTTATGAACGCCGGCAACCCTAGTACGGGTCGGCGGGCGTAATGCGCGTGAAACCGTTCATCACACGAAATGCGTCCGCGCTCTTCGAAATTTAAACCTTCGAGGTACAGCCTCATGTCGCTTAAACCTACTGTGACGTCATCGCGACTAAAGTGACATTTATGAGTAATTAATTACCTACGTAATGTTTGCATCATTCAGCCATTATCTTTAGACACCTGTACCGTCACTATTTTTATGGTTACCAGATGTTTTTGCACATGATTTTGTAAGAAAACACTCATTTCGTGGAAAAATTTAGTTCATATATTATTAATGACATCTGTTCTAAAAGTATTATTTTTGTTAGTGTCATTGCTATAAAAAGTTCCGTCCGCGCCAACCAACCGCACACCTCCGCGCCGCGCCGTATATAAAACTTAATATGAAAAAATCGCTTCACGCTTGACCCATTCTGCTACCGGCGAACTTCAGCATAATCCCATGGAAGAGAGACAACGTACCTTGTCTCGCTCGCACGCCGACCTTAAACGCTTAAAAAGCTCCATAGATGGCAGTAAAATCGTTGCGACTGTTTCAAGCGGCCACTAGTGTCGCCATCTAGCGTCGAATAACCGAACTTTTATGGCACGTTTATTGAAGAGGGTTCTTCGGCAGCTCGTAAACGATTTTATGGGCACTAACGAAGTCTACTCTCGTGCTCGATATTACCCGACCGAGTACGGTTGGGAATGCAATATTTGGATGCTCCTGTTGAGCGCCGTTGTATTCAATTCTACCGGTGTTCATGGGCTTTTATGTGCGATTCAAGGTGCGATTGGATGGCGTGCTCGAGCGTTTATTTGGCTTTATTGTTGGGGTTTGTTTATGCGATTGCTGTTTAACCAAGTACGGTGTTTGTACATGCTTTTGTTATGATTATTATGTTGTTGCGAATAATGAAAACGATACCGTGGGAAAATTTTGATATTAGGAATTTTTCTTTCGAACAAATTGGTTGAAATTTTTATTTTCTGATAAGATAAAACAACAACAGGTAATTATAAATATAAATTGTTTATGTATTGGAGTACGGTAGGCGGTAACAAAGTTAGAATTAGGTACGAAACCCAATAACCATTTATCAGTGATTTATATTCGAGTTTTCCCCAAAACGTAGCCGTGAAAAAGGCAAATCATAAATAAGATCCGATTCAAATTTGTAGAAGATGGTATCTGTATGATTTGTAGGCTCGCACCCGAGAGCGCTTTGTCTAGTGATGTGCTAATTGCTACGTCACGTATCGATAAACCGAATAAATGGCAGAACTATTATATGCTTTACGATATATACAATATCGCATGTAATATACTACGATCTCGTAGAGAGTAAGTAATGGGAATCTAGAAGTTGAAAATGAGTGAGATGGCACAGATAATGTTATGGGATTATTGGAGGCATTTGGAAATATATCACTGTCCCACGGCTATCGAAGATATCGAGCAAGATAGAAGTAAAGATCTGTCTACGGATTTTCGTTTAAAAATAAAGCGAGTTTTATATGAATCGACAAAATCTTTGCAAGTATAGCAAAGATCCCCGCGTTCTGCTGTCACAAGTTCCCTACATCAGCATCTTTCGGTCAGATCTGTAGGTGAAATATCGCTCGGGGCCAGTTCTTTTTATTCACCTCTTATTTCTTATTGCGTTAGCATGACGCCTCTCGCGTATGTAGGCGAAACTTACGACATGGGTCGCCAAGACAGCGGGAAGTCGCATCACTAATTATTATTTTTGTTATTTTGTCGGATCGTTTCTGTTGTTTTATAAACTAGTCTCGCAATCTGTAGCGTTGACTGCTGCTCTCAGGAATTTCATTAATTCTATATTTTCGTGCGCACGGGTGAACGCCTTTGAATACAAAATAAGACTAGTAAAAATTCAATATTATGAATAGTACACATATTTATCGTTAAATATACGGATTTTGTTGTAACGTAGTTCGTTGTACAGCTTGTCATGCATATAAATTAGTTGGATAAACGTAACTACAGAATAGATACCCGGAAACTGCCGAAAATGGCTCTATGGCCGACCCGACACGATCCGAACGGACGCCACGTATCGATGTCCGAAACATGGCCGATAAATAATCATTCATTTAAATTCGACACTCGCCTACGCACGCTCTGGCGATATCATTATGATTTAAGACGCTAGAACTTGACACAAACGCATATAAAACTGCGGCTTAATAAATCAGTTTAATTTCAATGGATTGTTTAAAATATTTTTCCGGATCAATATTATGGTACCTGTTTAATGTGTTCCGAGCCGTGTACCATATAATATATGAGAGGACCGATGATGTAAATGCCACCCTGAAGGCAACAAATCTCAGCCGTGTCGGCCGACAAACATTTTTTTGTAAACCACATACCCTAAACAATGCGTTATCTGTCCTGATGTGATTTAACAGGTAATTTTTAAAATAGATTACCATTAAACATATCCAGATTTATGTTTGAGCACAATGTAAATAGGCGAGCAGCAGAATGAGGAACTACATTTATTTTCATTTACCTCCATTTATATCGCGGCTCCACGTGGAGATTACGTGATTTAACAAAGGGAGTGCTATAAATCTGTGAGTCCTGTCTTAGTAGGCTTTTGTGGGCATTTTTGATATGTGCCTTTAAAAGCTTTTTTCTGTATTTAGATGAGAGTTCATTGTGTAATTCATTAGAGCGGGGGTAGGTCGCGTGGAGCGAAGTGCGGCCCGCGGTCGATATCGAGAGATAACGCCATATTTATTGCCGACCAATGAGATGTCCAACAAGGCCGCGATACTTTTAACGGGGGACGAATTAGTCGATACAAATAAGAACATAGCAATAAAGGCGATGTACATACGATCATCAGGAGAGGTCTTTCTGAACTACAGTGGGAATCTGTTATTCATATTATGTTCTCACTTGGGATAAATCACTACCTAATTTAAAAAATAAAAATATCATTCTATTATGGACCTTCATAAAGAGTACTGAGAGTTCATTTTAATTTATATTTTACTTCACGTTAAATGCTTCAGATTGCATTTAGTAAGATTTACATTGATATGTTTTAGTAAGTTACCACGTATTTCATATAACAATGGAATAAATAACTTATAGTACAAGGTGTAGGTAGATAGTAACTATGTGAAATTATTGTTGAAGCGCATCACTAGTATTCTGATCACGTATTACCCTGGACAACACAAATCTATTGGAGAGATCTACCGTGACTTATGGGTGAGATGTGTAGGCATAATAAATCTTATTGGCACTAAATCTATCTAATGCTACTAGATTCTCACTACCTATTACATTATAAAGCAATGGTTTTTACAATTCAAAATATTCTCAGACAACTAAAACAACATTATTCCAAGTTTCAACGTCTACAAAGCAATTCTAACGAAGAAATTTCTATTTTCATATTTTTCCTATAAATTGGAATCGTGCTACATATCAAATACATGCATTGCAGATGTGTGGGTGGTCCTATAAACTTCTGGTCGCATTGTCTATTCTAGAATCGAACTTGCGATTTGCATTAGAACCTACTCGGCATACATTATAATGTGCCGTGGTTTGTAAGTAATTAGCGCTCATGTCGATATCGATATTCCTATCGGGTACTTCATTAGTCGATGTTTCCGCCTTCTAGGAGTGTGCATTAAAATATAATTAAATAGGTATAAATTACATAATTTTTGAAAAATATAATTTCGTATAAAGCAGAAAATTAAGCAATTAAACTTAACGCCACTAACTAACGACTGACCCGGCCGACCACCAGTCGAGTAATACGTCACGACTAGACATCTGCCCCTTCCCCTGGACCCCTCGAAGCTCCTGCTTGATGCCAGAACGGGATAGCGATATAAAGAATGGTTGTAGAGCGAAAGAGAAGGATGGGGCTCGTGAAACATGGCGTATAACGCCCCTTGATTTATGGTAGTGTGCCAAAGTTCGAACTTTATGTGTGCGTGACGCTCACATACCTACTATAACATAAATGTATAATGTTATTGTTATTCACGGTTGCAATACCGTTTTTTATAAAAAAAGTCTTTATCAACAAGAAAAAATATTTTAAAGTATTCCTTTTTTTAACGCCATTGTCGTTAACTGCTTATATTTTAGTGGATAATGAATCCGTTTTTAGCTCTCCTTGACCCCATTTCGTAAGTCCACGACAGAATACCGCTAATGACGTAGCACGCATTCAAACTGTCATAACCATTAGCTGTCTATAGCTGAGAATTAATGTGTCCTAATGTAATTAATGTGTCCTAATGTAATTATATCATTTAGTCTTCGTTTGTTCGTGTGTATGAACGTTTCACTCATTGAACTACATAATAACAATGTTCTAGTGTTGTCTATACACTTATAACTATCTAGATTGTATTCAAATGAGCTATTACGGACAGTTCTTGAGTTTTGTGAATGGAGTGGCCGAGTCGCGTGCTCTTGCTTGAATTAATTTGCGTTACATTATTTAAATCTGATAATTATCTACTATTACATTATTAAAGGGGCGTTTTCTATTATGTTTGTAAGACGAAGATTCGTTTAATTCATGTCAAGTAATCGGTGGCAGAGCATGTTATAATGCGCGTTGAATATGACGTATGGTGAAATATTGATTTGCGTTTTTGCGTTTCTATTAGATTATTAATTATTGCTGTTCTTTAAAGTATTTGCTTTTTTGTTGCAGGTAATACAAACTATTAAAACCTACGATGTCTCAGAATAAAATAGTAAGTAATGCAGGATGTAGGTATGGGGCTACGGTATGAATAAAAAAAAACAAAATTGTACAATTTTCTGTATTAACAAAGACATTCTATCACGTATGAAAATTCTACCTTTCTAAATTTTGGTCACGCTGTATACGCCTAATCACTTCCCATATCCAATTTCAGACGATGACAGAGTGTGTAGAACTAATGAGACTCAAAGCTTACCTACCTAATATCTTATCTAAAAGTTTTAAACTTAAACATAACGCATGTAGACTAACTAATTCGAGTAGGTACTTAGGTAGGTGGATAGATACCTATACCTACCATTTATTGGAACTAATGAGCCATTTAGCCAGTCGGTCAAAAAGTTAAGCCTAACTGAGAACCTGTTGTCTATATCTAACTAAGAAACGCTATGAAAAACATCGTTAGTGCAACCGGCGGCAACCGGCGTGGCGGTTACAGTCTAATTATACCTACAATATGTAAAGAAAACCCTGTCCGATCCATGAAGGTATTGTTAGGTATCGATAACTGATTCTACTAATGCCTACAAAGCCGGGCTAAATTAAAAAAAAAAAATCCCCCTAAAAAAATAAATATTGTTTCGCAAAAAGAGGTAACTTAAAACATGTGCGGTAGGCCATCCAGGAGCGGGCGAAGAGGGGCAGGGCACGCGGCACGCGGTCGCGTCGCTATTCGCTCAGAATTATACCGTCAAAAATAATGTTGTCACTTTTTAAAAATTAGGTACCAAGGTTTGGGGAAGTTGGAATTAATTCGCGGGAAGAAAAGATAATTTCAAAATTCACTAGTATTATTATGTACTATGATGATAATCTAACCTTTACTATCCTTACGGGTCGGACAGGGTTTTCTTAACATATTGTACCTAAGTATATATTATGAGCCTGATAACACCAGCTACACAGAAAAATCAGACTTAACAAATAATAAAACACACCCCCTAACCATACAAATGACCAACTTAACCTTAAAACTCCCACCCAAAACTCCTCAACTTACAAACCAGCAATTACCTCCAGCAAAAATCTCCCTAATAAAGCAGAAACAACATTAAACATCAGAGCTCTTTCTTCATTAAAGGGTTATTAGACACCCTGAGCGAAGCGAGTAATTTGCTAAGCAAAATATATAGCGTAGGTGGCCACAATACTGGTAGGGTTCTGCCGTAAACAAGCTCAGTTTCCTCGCTAGGTGGTCTTAACTCACAGTGTTATTATTTATTGGGTTCCGTCGGGGTACAGTAGCTCTTGGTAAGTGTAACATCTGTCAGTTGATATAAACTATGCTGCCTTTATAAAGCATTTTTGGTTTTGTACGAGTTTTTGGTTTTTAGAGGTGGCAAGTCGTTGTGGCCGAATGGTTAAAACACCAGCCTCTCAAGTATGAGTGTGAGGGTTCGATTCCAGGTCAGGCAAGTACCTATGTAACTTTTCAAAAGTTATATGTACTATTTAAGTAGATACCTACATTTTGGTCACCAATGACTGAATAGGTACAAGGTGAAGGAAAACGTCTTGAGGAAACCTGAACTTTAAGTCTGAAATCGTCAACCTGCCTTGAGCAAGCGTGGTGATTACCTTCAATTCTTCTTTGTATGAGAGGAGACCTGTGCCCAGCAGTGGGACGATAAAAACGTTGATGATGATGGTTGTAGATATATTTTTGGGTTAAAGTGTACAGTCAAATACACAAGGGACTTCAGATGTTTGGTACAATTAATCCAATTAAAATATATATATTTTATTTCACATAAACGTACCTAGATGGGCACTTTGAATGTCAGAACTAGGTGCACGGTTCCAATTGGTCGTTTGGTACGGAGAAGAGGCGGCAACAAACTCTACGGTTACTGTTTCAAAAACAATTGGCTTTTAAAATGTTTTCAAATTAAATTATGTACTTAGGTATAGAACATCGTAGGTCAGTAGCAATAGGTTTCATTTTGACAGTTCAACAACATTCATTGCGTTATTTACGTAGTTGAGAGACACATTTTTCGGACTTATGTAGCAATGGATTAGCTTTACGCTTCCAAATGATTCCAATTGATAGTATCTAATAGTGTGTTAGCCAATAATTGACAGCCTCCGTGGCGTAGCGGTAGCGGACGCGGCCGCTGCGCAAGGTGGCGCGGGTTCGATCCCCGCACAGTGCAAGTATTTGTATGCATGAATATGAATATTTGTACTGGTCTGGTCGTGCCTCGGAAAGCACGTTAAGCCGTTGGTCCCGGTTGCCCTACGAACATCTAGTGGCAGTCGTTACTGGTTGTTGGAGCCCTCAAAAGTCCTACAATTGGTCTAACTGCAGTGCTTCGATGTCGCTTTCGTGTTGTGGAGGTCAGACGGCAGTCGCTTCATGGAAAATGTCGAAGTTTAGCCATATCAGCAGTTGGACTGGTAAAGCGAACCCCAGACTCCAAAGCTGAAAAGGCTTCGGATGCGACTGGGATTAACGCTGGGAGTGTGTTACGCAATAAGGGTGCAGGTCTAAAAAGCCTTTTATACCCTTATGGGGCAGCCAGCCGGCCAGGTCTTAATGATGGTCTTTGATACCCTTATGGGTATCAAAGTTATTAACAATTACACATAGGTTATAGCAAAATTAGTTAAGAATTTAGATTTTCAGTAGCTAAGGCATTAGATACATTTTTCAGTCCAGATCCACTCTTGATTTTATACTACGCTTCTTTATAACAGTTGATATAAGATTTTGACGTTAATAAACCTACACCAATATTTATCTGGTAGGTACCTATTATATTTAAAGCATTTTATAGCACGAAACATTGTTGCAAACAGTTAACCATTTCGAATAATTCCAGCCACATTCGAATCCATCATTTTTATTTGACCCCACAATTAAGTACGGTCATAATGAACTTTTTCGCACACCATTATTATAATTGTTGACAAATTGCTATAAGATAGCTGATAGGTATGTTCCGAGCTCGCATTGTTCACCCAATGACAAATAATAGCAGATAATACCACACTATCGGATGTCGGCCCGCGAATTTAGCACTGTGTTTCCAGCCAATATTCGCTGTTGATAATAAACATGCATCATATTGTACATACCTACCTATTTACCTACTATTTGTTTGCGTTAGTCTATTTGCGACTTTATTAAGATAATTTTAGGTGTAGGTTTTAATTTTGAGGTTATGTTCACCTTGTATATTTTTTTATAGGTAGGTAGGTACTTCAGTGTTATGTCAGCTTTAAGGTTTTTTTTTACAATCTTTTAAACAATATAGAATGAACTAAATTAATTTGAGAGCCTCTTAATAATCACAAACTTGAATGTAATTTGACATACAGCGTCTATTTTTAACCGACTTCAAAAAGGAGGAGGTTACTCAATTCGACCGTAGGTATACAATATGTAAAGAAAACCCTGTCCGACCCATAAGGATAATAAAGGTTACGTAAACACTTGACCAAATATAATATAAAATTTTACATAATCATCATAGTTACAATACTAATGAATTTTGAAATAATCCTTTTTTCCGGGGAATTAATTCCAATTTCCCCGAAATTTGGTAATTTTTAAAAAAAGTGACAACACCGGTATTATTATAAGCGAATAGCGACGCGACCACGTCACAGGTGCCGCGTGCCCTGCCCCCCGCCGCCCGCGGAATGGGGTTGCTCACCGCACATGTATTACGTTACCTACCTCTTTTTGTGAAATAATATTTATTTTTATATGGGTTTTTTTTTAAGTTTTGCCTTGCTTTTTGGGCATTATTAGAATCAGTTATCGATACCTAACAATACCTTCACAGATCGGACAGGGTTTTCTTTACATATTGTATACCTTGTTATGCTTCTTTTTTATGTTTGTTCGCGAATAACTTTTGTTTGTTATAGCTGACCTCGAATTGTACATAGGCACCTACATAGGTATATGTTTTTGGTACAATCAGAAGTCAGTCTGTGCCTGTTTTGTCAGTTACTAATATTATTTATAATAGGTATGTTATCAGCATTATAAGTAAAAATAAACCATATTACTTTGCTCATAATTTACTTTGCATATGAACTATGTTTATGACGCGTCATTTAGTCTGACTACCAGTCTTACCAAGAGGTGTCTCATTACCCAATAATTGGGAGGACTAGGTCAGATAGGAACCGCTCTATGTAAAATACTAAATAGTACTTTGCTGCATGTATTTACGACCCTAACGGAATTGGAAATAGGCTAGACAGTAGACAGTTGTTGATGTTGTGTGTGTATCCTGGTAGGGTCATGCACTAATTAGATTATTCGTTTAATAAAACTCAGTAAACATTGTGCAAAAGATAAAAGACGCAAATAAATTGCATTTTTTAAAATGTAGTACAGCACCCTAATTACGTAACACATTCTTACTATCAATTCGAATAATTTGGAAGCATATTGATAATCCGTACTACAGCCGCCGTGGCGTAGCGGTAGCGATCGCGGCCGCTGCGCAAATATTTGTATGCATGAATATGAATAAGTATTTGCACTGGTCTGGTCGTGCCTCGGAAAGCACGTTAAGCCGTTGGGTCCGGTTGCCATACGAACATCTAATGGCAGTCGTTACGGGTTGTTGGAACCCTCAAAAGTCTATGGAGGCATGAGGAACAGGGAGTAAAGTTCACTTATCCTCCGTAGAAAAAGGAGGATCCTCCGACCAGACGGGTGATATGTCTGGTGGCCCACTTGCCCAATGGTTGAAATTAGCAAGTTGTATGTATGCTAATTGCACGGTAAACTCTGATTGTGAGATGTAGAATTCGTGTGTACCGCTACAAGTCCAAAAATTGTTCTAACTGTAATGCTTCGATATCGCCTTCGGGTTGTGGAGGTAAGACGGTAGTCGCTTCACGGAAAATATCGAAGTTTAGCCAAAATCAGCGGTTAGACTGGTAAAGCGGACCCCAGATTCCAAAGCTGAAAAAGCTTCGGATGCGACTGGGAGTAACGCTGAGATGATGATGATTGACAATCCTTTGCTCCATATGTTTGAAAAATATGTTTGCTCAACAACGCAAATAACGCAATGAATATTGTTGAACTGTCAAAATGAAACCCATTGCTACTGATAGTGTATCTACAATTAACATGTACACATGTTGCATATGTAACATTGCGGAATTACCCTACGGGATATTATAAATTGCCAAAATATAACTCTTGCTTAGCACTATATTTTTCCATTTACATTTATCAAGCAATTTCAATATCTGTGGAACGCCCCGTCATATTATCTTATACCTATACCTAATAATATCTACTCATGTACCTACATATGTATATACAATACAAGTGATAACGCAAACAGTTCCTCTACATGAAGCATGGTGAAGCAATAAATTAAATATGTATCAGATAATATATTAGATAAAGAGTAACAAACCGACTCTATACGTTTGCAATACTTAGATAATATATTACTTTGTTGGGTAGGTCATTTTATAATCATTAGGTTCACTGACTGTTTTATAACTTTTTTTACATGAACCTAGTTTTCGTGATAACTGGTAAAATTAGTTGTTCAAAAATATTATTATTTTATTGTTATAATGAGACCAGCAGGGTAATAGCGTAACACACTATCAGTAGCAATGAGTTTCATTTTGACAGTGCAACAACATTCATTGCGTTATTTAAGTACATCATTCGGCAGACACTGTTTTAGAACATTTGGAGCAATGGATTCGAAATTTGAAACTGATTTCAATTTCTAGTACCTACCTAATAGTGTGTTACGTAATTAAAGTGCAGCAGGGTAATTGCGTGACACACTATCAGTAACAATGGGTATCATCTTGACAGTTCTAGAATATTCATTACATTATTTACGTTGTTAAGTGGATAGGTTTTCGAACATATGGGGCAATGGATTAGCAATATGCTTCGAAATGATTCCAACTGATAGTAATAAGTAGTATGTTACGAAATCAGGGTGCAGGATTCATCTAAACAACATTACAATTAACAAATTTAATGTTAGGTATATGTGCTAGTAACCTTCCTTCCTTCCTTCGTAATATGTGTTAGTTCCTCGGTGGTAGGCAACAACATCAGCCGCCGGCATAAGTTACCACCCACCAGACAAAGTCTTGCCGCCAAGCGATTCGTCGTGTTCCGGCATGATGTCTGGTGAAGCCGTACGGAGGACGGGTCTGAGCAGTTGTGTTGCGATGTGTGCCGGGTACGATATGCCTAATGTTGTTGTGTCGGGTGTTTGGTCGTGGAGGGTCTCCAGATCATCCCCTGGCGCAGCATCGTTGGTCGTGTTGTTGGGTTAAACATTGCATCACCTCGCTCAACTGCCGTCTTTCTTCCTATTCAATCAGTTTTTTTGAGTGAATAGGCTTAATAAGCTAGTGCGCTTTATCATCAACGATTGCATTACTGCTTACCATCAGGCGGGATTGCAGTCAAGCACTAGTTTATAAATATTAAAAAAAAAAAAAAAACAATTTTCTTAAGAACTAAGTACCTGTGTAGTATGTTAGTAGATTCTTAATAATGTTTTTTCTTTTTGTCTCTTTTTTTTAAACGTTGCCTCACGCAATGAATTTCTCCTGTGTCGTGGGTGCGTTTACAAACATATTAAGTCATAGATAAATAGCCAGACCCGGAACAACTCATTGTAGGCCATACAAATACATATGTGTTCCGTGCGGAAATCGAACCCGCGACACCCAGCGCAGTAGTCGTCGTCGATACTAGAAAATATATTCCTACATTAAAAACTTTCCCGTGACTATTTTCGCGCCGCTATGGGACACTGATACCGGAACGCAATTATTCGCAAAATGCTATTGGTGCAACCGGGCAGCCTATGCAGTTGTGACAATAGGGTATTTGAATAAAAAAACTAATTAGTCCGTCAGTCAGATTTCCAAAAAATACAAGACACTTCTTTTTTCATATAAACAAGAAATCAAGACGACACAGTGCGTTGAAAACTCGTGTGACGTCACTGCACGCTACACTTTTTTAGCAAGCAGTGACGTCATCAGCTACCACTCTTGATCTTTGATGCCTTTTATATTTGTCAATCTTTATTGATTTGATAAAACAAAATATACCTATCCAATATTTATCTATAATCTGAATGACGGACTAAATTTTTTTTTTTTACTCAGTAAACACCCCTATTTGCTATTGTGTTAGCTTTCTTATACACTTTTCAATTCATTCATATTTACAATAGGAATCGATTTTCCTATATAAGTTGTTTTACCTCGATGGTAGGCCATAACATCGGCTGCCGGCAGAAGTAACCACCCACCAGACCAAGTCTAGCCGCATACAACCTCGCCGTCTAGTATCTACCCCTGGCGCAGCATCGTTGGTCGTGTTGTTTGGTTTATAATAGCATCACCTCGCTCAAATGGCGGCTTCCTTCCTATTCACCCAATTTTTTTGAGTTTAGGGCTCTTAATAAACTAGCGCGCTTTACCATCAACGATTGCATCACTGCTTACCATCAGGTGGGATTGCTGTTAAGTACTAAGTAGTTTATAAACATTAATGAATTAATAAATTTAACTTAAGGCATAATATGGGTACGTATAGAAGACAGCTCCATTTCGCCGTCATAAAGACGTGTTACTCCAGCTCTCGTGACGTCAGATTGGAGCTCAGTCACGAGAGTCACGATTAACCGTGTACAGTGTATACCCGGCTTAAAAGAACACGCCACTCAAACTCAGCTATCTCGAGATATGTGCAAATACCTCGTTAGTTCAATACGGTAGCAGGATTTATAAGACACTAGCGGCCGCCAGTGACTTCGTTCGTGTGTTCTATTGGTCGCAGCGTGATGTTATATAGCCTAAAGCCTTCCTGCATTAATGGGCTATCTAACGCAAAAAGATTTTTTCAAGTCGAACCTGTAGTTCCTGAGATTAGCGCGATCAAACAAACTCTTCAGTTTTGTATATTAGTGTAGATTTTAATTACTATTCGTTTGGTTCGAAAGACTCATGGGGTCGTGACCCTACAAGAAGATACTGTACCTAAATGAATCTTCGTGAAGCAATAATGTATTAGATGAGGAATTCGCGTTATCACTTATTTGTCTGGGGACACATAATTTGCAGTCAATGTAGGTCATAGAGCGAAGCCTTGACGTCGGGATCTAAATTTTTGAGATAGTAGGCCTCAATAACACGGTAGTAAACAAATTATTATAATACCTTCGAAGAAATGTGATATCTATCAACCCACACAGGGCAAGCGTGGTAGATTATGGCCCACTCCCTCTCACCGAGTGGAGGCCTGTGTCAAAACAGTGGGTTGTCGTGTTCCGGCATGATGTCTGGTGAAACCGTACGGAAGACTAGCAGTTGTGTTTGCGATTTGTAACGGGTACGACGCGCCTAATGTTGCTGTGTTGGGAGTTTGGTCGTGGAGGGTCTCACATCATCTCAAACACTATAGGCTGATTATGATTATGATGAATATGAAGCAAATTAGCAGACGAATTATGTCCACTACTAGGCACATACCTCTTTTAAACACTTAGGTGCGTATTACAGAACGTCACTCAAAACTCAAGCTTTACTTAAGTCTCGTTTGAAGCCTTTTGATTGGTTGAAACTAGTTTTAAGTAATGCTTAAACAGAAATCAATGCTTGAGTTTCCTTCTGGAATACGGGCCTTAGACAGGTTATGTGCTGTGGTAAACAAATAGTCAATCTAAATAATATGCAAAAAACATTAAGATTTTTATAGCCAAAATATGCGATAAAAATATAACTAAACATGAAAATAAACCAGCTAATATACACCCAAACAAAGCTAAAATAACACGCATCAATCTCTTATATTAGCTCCGAGAGCGGCGGAACAACATAAAAACTTCCCGAAGTTTCCTATACTGGACCGTAAATCTCGCGTTTTTTAATAGATAAATAGGGCCTCGCACAAACGAGCAATATCGCATTATTTGGCCCTCCCTCAGGAAAGGCCCTCCTGATAAAGCCTCCTTGCCTCACACTCTTCATGCTAATGTACTACGCCAGACGGTGACAACCATTTTTTGGCCCACTTGGCTACATTATGGGAGCTATAAAGAGTATTTCAAATTATATTTTCCGTGTCCATTAAAAGGGCGATGTGGCTTTCTCTGGCTTATTATTCAAACTTTTGTTACAGATTGTACAAACTTGCCTTTGTATTTTAAAGCTTGACGTAACTGTAATAATAACTTAAGCTTTTTGTATTACCGCTACAGGTAGCGGGTCCAGTTTTTTAAGAAAGATACGAGTAGTTTACAAAACAACAATTGTTCTACCGTTGGCGGCCTTCTAAAAGGTACAAAGTACGAGTTCACGGTACAACGTAATAAAATGCTCAAAACTTCGAAAAAATATGCCGTCATAAACAAAGCGGTTCGGATGCAAAGTTAGATAAAGAACATCTCACACACCTGAGCTAGAAAATTGCTTTTTTCTAAGCGCCTCCAGTTTTTTACGCAACTTTCTCCAAGAATAAAAGAAGTTTCGTGGAAGAACTTTCTTTTTGTTTAAGTTCGTAAATCATACCCATATTCCAGCAGCATGACGGGCCGCAAACGCGCGAAATATGCTAACAATAAAAATATTGTGACATGCCAGAACAATTGCTTGGGATGCTTTTGTTTTGACGACAGTTCTTGAGTTAAAACATTTTTACGTGTCATTGTTTGTTTTTTGACCGCAACTGTTACGAATTTAATTCATTCCAGAAATCCCAACATTAGTTTTAACTTATTACAGAGGGCGCATAAAACACCACAGACCCTTATCACAACTAGTTAAAAACTAATTACCGGGGTGACACCACCTTTCCATAAATCCCGGGACTCCTCCGAATTACTCTGACAAAAGTTATTTTTAAGAAAAAAGCCCTTGAGGCTGTGCCGCCCCTCCCCGCAGCCCCTCCGTCTCGCGAGGAATTTATCACGATTTATATTCATGGCATAACAACAGCTCCGTTTAGGGTGATCCCATTCAAACTGTAGTCTGCTAAATAAAACCTGTTGTTTTTGCTATCTGCGTTTATACAAAACACTATTAATTATGTAGATATAACGTTGCATGTGATAACACCATATTATGCCTAACTTAATATATCGGATACAGTGTTTATTTGGTCGTAAATATATTTTAGTGTCATTGATACTCGTGAGTGTCTATGGGATAAATTATTCTAAATATAACAAGTTCGGGTGTGAACCCGTAGCATATGGTGGCTTAGAGTGTTTCAAACATCGGTAGCTAGTAACTCTTGGGCGAACGGAACAACAAATCAAGTGTGGTTTCGGAACGGAAGCATTTGGTGTCGGTACAACAACTGTCTCAGGGACATTAGTTATTGCAAGGGGTTGGCTTTTACTTCAATGAAATTATTCTAATAATTTAAACTGCGGAAATAATGTATATTTTAGCCTTTTACTTTGATTTCGTTGAAGTTGATCTATATGATATGATGGCTACAGCTACATGATAATGAATTGCTTAGGTAGATAGTAGTAGGGTAGAGAGCACCTACATAAATCGATATTTTTGCATTATGAATATATTTCTTAATGGATTTGGAACATCTATTCCAATTAATTTACAAAGAAACTGCAATAAATTAACTCTCAGCTTGATTGCAAAATAACACTAGATACTTACTACAACCTAATATTGTAACAGATCATACCTAAGACGGAGCCTCACCTAAGTACCCATATAGCATATCTATATCGGTACTTAGGTACGTACTATAAGTATCCAATTGTTAAGCACAAAAACACCATAACGCTACCCACAGTGTGAAACCTAGCACGATTCCCGTAGTGACTAGATCACGAAGGGGTGCACAACCTTCAGGCCACGGGGGTGGCTTCGCCATAATTGATGAGGATCTTAACGCAGCGGGGCGGGGAATTATCATCGCCCCGCGACACCCTGCTACAAGCTCTCATTAATTTGTGATTAGCCCTCAGTTAGGAGACTCTTGCAGAGGCTTTCTTCTAATTAGATAATCAGTTTTTCCACCAGAAGTGGGATTTAAACGTCTTGAACAGATGTTATTAATGTTACGCACAAGGGGAGATAGTCATTCCGAACATTTTCAAATGTTAATGCCCCATTTTACATCAGGAATAAACAAATTGTTCAAAGCCTCTTAATCACTGCTGGAGTTTCGTTATTCAAACTAATTTCAGTGTTTACTGCAACTTAGACCTATTCGGCCGAATATCCCACCTATATCAAAAGAGTCCTGTCTGTTAGTACATATATAGTAAAGTTAATAAATGTAACAGACAAAGTGCTGACAATCTTCGGGACAAACTGACAAGTCGGGGCTTTATTTCCTTCACGCAAAAGTAAGATAAAAATTCTATGCCACATCTAAAAACTCAATTCATCCCGTAATAAATATCTTAAGCATCGTTTATTCAGAATGAGGCAAAACGTTATTTCCCCCATACTGTTTATTTAAAGGTGGATTTGTTGAATATTTATTCACGTACCTACACACATGTTAAGGGGCGATACAGATGTATTTTATTCAACAAAAAGTTCACTGAAGTGAATTTTCAAGTAAAATAAGTTACATGATACAAAAAGACATAGACATACGCGCGTTGTTGCGAAAATGGTCAAAGAATGACCATTTTCGCAACAACTGCGTATAGCATCAATTCATTAGGCACTATTTTTTGCTTGGTTACACTAAATAATACAATTCGCATCAGCGTCTATTCGTGTTCCCTCTTGCTGTCCTCTATATTTCTCTATCTAAGTGGTTTTGTCTAAGAAAACCGTACCAGATTAATTCGGTTAGCGAGGGGTTTGGATGGAGCCAATTTGTCTGATTGCCGCCAATGTCAATTTATGTAACTTGCCTACCTATGTATGCTACTGCTCTTGGTTTTCAATAAATTCTGACCCTATCTTGTTACGTCCCCATCGATAAATATTTGCGCATGATCAATTCAATAAACTTACTGCGCCGTTGAATTATAATTTGATTTATTTTTTCACTTGTATTTCCTTGGGTAATCTCGTGTAATTTAATAAATAAAACTTATGTCTAACTATGATTGTTTTGCAAAGTTAATATTGCTTTCTTTCCTTTCGCAATTCTTTTAAGTATTAATAAAATATTTGGGGCCGGCTTCAAGCTACAGTACTTAAAAGTAATTAATCTACTCAAGTGCTAGCGAAAACACAACGAAGAGAATAGAAGGAGGGATGGAAAAAGCGGAACTCGTAAAATAATCAACTCTCACCTCAGAGTGTAGGGCGTATTGTTAATTATAAAGGTTATGTACCTATCCACGACCCTACCGGCTATTACTATCGCAGTACACGCCTCTTTTGGGTAAACGTCCCAAATCTCGACACGAGGGGAAAAATCAAACAGTAAATATCGGAAAGCAATCGGAGGTGATTCTATTAGATTGAGTTAAGCGGGAGGCTTACTTTGCTTAGAGGTCTTCGGGCCTTACGAAATGGGCATTACGATTTATTTTTGATTGAGTGTTCTTAAAGTGTAACATAAATACATTTTCAATACCTAGGTCCGGACTGGTATATATTCTCCGTTTATATTATGCCACATTTGGCTACTAAGAATTACTTACCTTCGCGTGCAAGTCGAGATACATCAGCCCCGGTTCAGTTGGACCGACCGGCCAGCTATCTAGATTTCGCCTTTCAAAGGGGCTACACTTCTTAATTGGCATTTATTGATTATTCGAACTTACTTTAAAAGCGTATCTCGCTCGGGATTCTCACTTAATTAATCAAACGTATCCGTACAAAGGATTTCTTTTGCTTTAAAATATGTCTTTAGATTGTGGGTTTTAAGTGTCGAACATTTCAATATTATGGTCTTTGAAGAATTTTCTTCGTAGGTACAAAAGCGAAAACCTATCCACCAAGTTTTTATTTAAAAGGTTTGAATTTTTCCACAAAATGTCAATAGCAGTGCTGCAGTGAGCACGGGTTAACTCTTGCGATCGAGATAAGCCATCACATTTAAGATATTTAAATCGATTTTCCCCAATTTTCCGCGGGCGGGCGCGAGTTAAGGCCCGAGTCAATTTATCCAGTGTCGCTGCGGGCTCGTGGGACGGGGCCTTTCCATTGTTCACCAAATGAAGTACGCGGCAAGCTTACAGGGCCGTTACACTGCTTCCGTCATCGTTTTATGGCCGGGAACATCAACTGTTCTCTGTCTAATAGTGGCTGCTTGTGTTCAAATTATGATTTAGGTCCTTAAAGGTTACAATCGTTTTAATTTTGGGATTATAGTTGTTTTTATTTTTTTCTAATTTGTTGTTATTTTTCTTTTAAATGAAAACTGATTCGCTTTTCCCCAATTCACTTTTTGTTATATATTTTTTATAAAAGCATTTAGTAGATCTTATTTCTACAGTGGCAACCCTTCAGATATTCTTTCATTAAGGAGTTTTGCTTATTTCGCTCAACCGGAACCTATTTGTTGGGTTGCTATTTAAAACATTCGCCCCGACTGCTTACATAGATCAGATACGTTCAACAAAGGCTTTTGTAATTAAGAAAGATATTTTAAGTCGGCGGCAGCTTGACTTTATATACGCAAAATGAATTTACTGAATTTAAGGGTGTTTCAAATTTTGTAGGACGAAATTGTTGATTGCCTGCAGTTAGCAAATGTACTTAATATACCAGTTTAGTTATCTAGTTAAATAAGGTTAATCAAAAGCGACTATTTCTAGAACTGCATCGTATTTCAAAGTGCCTATCTAGCGTATATTTTTCCTGTGCCCCATTCGTTTGGTCGAAAAAGTTTACCAGAACAAGCTGGTAAAACTCCAACGTCCAAAATTCGGTATCAAAGTAAAACACGCGAAGCAATACTTTGGTGGGCTAACAAAAATAAATTTCCGAATTCCAACCCCAATTTAGGAGTGCATTATTTTCGCTTTCACAGACATCCGATACAATTAAAATCTTCTTTAATTAAGGGACGAACATGAATCATTCGCACGTGGCGCACTGAGTTTTCCACTTGTATACGCAGGAACCTTAACACCGAGTGGCTTAGGGCAGTAATTCTTCGATCAAATTTCGACTTTCCAACATGGTAGTTAGAGGTTATATTGGCTAACAACAGTTAAGCAGTTAAGGCGTAGCTCTCCGTACTTTTTGGGTATCTCTTTTCACTTTATCGCAGTGTCTCCGTTATTTACTCGTACGTGAGGGATGCTCGCAATAAATAGGTGCGCACAAACATATTTGACATTTACAAATACCTCCCAAATTGGTTTCCTTGGCGTGACTGGCCGTTATTACGAGTTTTGTTTACTTATTGCTCCCGCACGGTGGTAACTTGTAATAGCATCAGGAGATTTTGTTGGAGATCATTTTTCAAGATTCTGTCGCATTAAGGCCGGTCGCTAAAGGCGGTGGTCACTCCAATCTGAATTATTAGCACTAAACGAAATATATTACGATCTTATATAACATAAAATTAAAACAATGTAAATATTGGAGAATAGATAACTTATTTTGCCAATTACTTACCTACGCTAAAATTGTAACATTCGAGATTATTTTTATTTTTTGTTGACTACTAAAAATGTATCATCGGCTGTTAGTATCGCTAGCACGTGGATCGCATTACTCAACGAGTGATTGAACCGACGCTTCACCCAACTGTAACTGGCCGAAATCCAATGGAAAAAAAATAGATCATTCAGCCAACGAGGTGCGAGTAGACCCACAGTCGCACCATTCTGGGTGTCCGTTGGGAGTTGTAATTCAAGTGACAAATATCGAAAGCTACAATTCATATTTTTCTGCTATCTCCGCGTCCGTGTCGCCATCTGTGCCGGAGGGACACTCGCTATTGGTTCTCCATCAAGCGGTCGTGTGATGTATTTTTGTTTCGAATAAAACATTGTATTTTTTTTCCATCGGGAAATGTTTTATAAGTATTTTTATGGCCGCTACGTGACGTGTTATATTAGGGTAAGGTATGTTTGGGGAGCTGTGGTTTGTCTGTAAATGGAAAACTGCATATAAAATGCAACCCTCCTAATGCAACACACGTACTATCTAATAACTATCTGCTTTCTACTTTACCCGTCTAAGTTATTGTAAGAAGCACTAACGAAAATTGTGCTTCACCAAATGTATTTTTAATAAATTAAAGTGATCGATGTAAGTGGTCGGTAATTTCAAAAATCGCGTTCATTGTATCGACTGGTAATAGTGTTGCCGGTACACTGGCCATGCATTATCGAGATCGAAAATTTCACGTGCCCATATAATTTTAAGCTCGTAAAGCCCGGACAATAATTCACCGGGAGCATTTGCGGAAAATGCATTTTATTGTTAAAACGTGAATTTTATTTATCGTCGACAGCCCGCGGTGGGGGGGTGTAGTGGGGGTTGATTTGCAGTAGCAACGCATCGAAGCCACCCTTTGGCACGGATTATTTATACTAAAGGTAATATCGCCGGTTCATTATTGGGGAATGTAACATTTGCGTATTTCACTGACTATCGTTTGCAGTTCATTAAAAATAAACAATGAGTGTATTTTGTTGGCTGATGGATATTTATGTTGTGCTGTGAAATAGGCATCTACATTTCATGCTTACTATTTATCGTCCAAAGCTTACCAGCCCACATCAGTTGTTCAACGAGGAGACCATTCGATGCTTCCGAATTATTGTACCCTGTCTGCATGTACAACCTTGTATTTAAAAAACTTTTCCATTTTCACACGACGTGTTTAATTCGTACAATGCCATATATCAACTCGCAACACGGTCTGACATCGCGACCACTCCCCTCTTCACTGCAATCTGCAACCAAATAACATCCTTCATTAGCACCGTTCAGCGTATAAAATTACCAGTGCGATTTTAAACAAGCACTTCGCACAATATAACTCATACAATTTTGCTGTAATACTTTATCTGGTAGTCTAGCACGCGTTAAGGCGGCCCTTTCCGGGCCGATACGAATCGCAAGGCGTTGCCGCTACCACCGATCCTGGCCAACCTTCACATTACACCGCGTTTAATTGCAAATCGCCTTTATTTAGTGCGTTTTTGTTACGTAACTCGTTTTATTTCATGTGGGAATATCTTATGAAGTAGCCGCTTAACAAAAATATGCAGTGTCCAAAGAATGAAGCTCAACTGCGGAAACAACCATAAAATTCAATTCATAAATTCAGAATGAGCTTGTAAAACAGACAAGCAATTTTCCTGAAAGAAGAGTTGAACGACAGATGTTCGCGTCCATTCGATGCTCAAAAGGAAAATGCAAACTCTTTTAAAAGCTATTTAGCTGCAGTCCCTAGATAGCGTCTACCGCAGTGGCTGGCTCGGACCGTTTTTTCCCCGCTGAAAAGCCAATTTGGAATGAATCACTGTAACAGTGGCGAGCATCTGTGCTAATTTACCTACGGGCGGACAGTCTAATGCGACTCGTTCGATCGTAAATATCGAATCGCGACCGAGCGCCGAATATCGAAAGCCGGCATTAGTCGGATACAGCTAATACACACGGGGGTTGCTCCGATAAATTATCGTGCGTTCATTTGGGCTCCGATGTTTAATCTATCTGTAGCGATACAGTTTCGCTTCGGGCTATTGTGAGTTTTGAGTCGTGAGAGAATTATTAGCTGGCGATAATCTATCCTTTGGATCTCTGAACGAGCTGGGAAGGACTAGAACGTGTTAGCAAGAAGCTGGATGTTGAAAGCTTATACCTTCCTTGTTATAATTTCAAAGTAAAAATATAGTACTTACAATATGTAAACAATACCCCGTCCGACCCATAAGGATACCTAATAAAGGTTAGGTACACACATGACCAAATAAAATACTTATGAAATTTTACATAATCATCATAGCAACAATACTAATGAATTTTGAAATAATCTTTTTTTATCCGCGAATTAATTGCAACTTCCCCAAAATTTGGTAATTTTTAAAGAAGTGACAACACCATTTTCGACGGTATTATTATGAGCGAAGCGACTGCGTGCCGCGTGCCCTGCCCCCATTCGCCCACGCATGTTTTGCCTATTGTATAAAATACGTCACGTTTACAAAAGTTATTTTCATACAATAAATTTCATGCACTATTTCTATATAAATAAGTCTCTACATAAAAGACAAATTCGAATCACGAAAACTTCAGTTCCACTGACTTTGCGATATCCAAGGGAATCTGAGAGCGTACGCTGTTAAATTGAACTGTGACAATAGTATCTATTGCCGTTATCGATACGTATCTATCGATATCGTATCGATGTTATATCCCCGCCGCTATGTTTGCGTCTACGTGCTAGTGATGTAGAGCTGAGTTTGCAATTCGTTCTCCGCGTGGTTTATGCATGTGTGTGTACCATGTGATACTTCATTTACGGATTCCCGTACAGTACATTATTTATCGTAATCAAATTTTCGTGTGAAATGCGTATTTTTGTTGTTGTTTTATGAGGTGATGGTTGGATGAATTTTCATCAGATTGGTGCTTTGTTTTTAGTTATTATTTCCGTGTTGTTGCAATTTTCCAATGATACTTTATGAAAAATTTAATGAAACAAATCAATTATATTATTTTATGACTTAAAATAAAAACAAATAGGCATATCTTTCAGTGTTGCTTACCTATAACATGATGCCACATTAAGATATAAAATAATAAAATAACTGTACAGTTTACTTTTACAACAGATTAGTTAAGTATACTGTACAGTTCAAAAATTGGTCTAACAGCAATGCTTAGATATCGCCTTCGGATTGTGGAGGTCAGACGGTAGTCGCTTCACGGAAAATATCAAAGTTTAGCCAAAATCAGCAGTTAGACTGGTAAAGCGGACCCCAGACTCCAAAGCTGAAAAGCTACGTATGCGACTGGGATTAACGCTGAGATGATGATGTTGAGTTAAGTATACTGTACAGTTTAAAAATTTTAAAATAGAATGACAGATTTATGTGCATTAGCTAGAATGGAAAAATGTCAACCAACTTTTAGAGCGCACTGTTCATCCGCATTAGTGTACCGATAGTTAAATTAAAGGTAAGGATCAAACAGAAGCTTTTCCTTATCACATATCTAACAAGTCTCCTCTTCTTGTTTCAGGTATGAATCTAAACTGGAATCGACAGCGGCTTTCCACGGTACTTTATCTAAACTATGTAGATCAGGCACCCCAATAAAAAACTTCTGACTTTATCATCGCCACAATTTTATCAGAGCCCTTTGATATGCAATAATGGGGGCAATGTATCAAACTAGCTATCTAAGTTAAACGCAATTTGAAGTATGGCCGCCTCTTAAGTCTGCCACCCCCCAAAAACCGGGGATGAGGCGGGAGGAGGGGTTGCCTTATCGCGGAACTGCAGGCACTTCGCCCGTTTACCTTAAGATCTTTAATATTAAATAATATACTACAGTTAAAGCCTTGAACGTAATGCTCGGCGATGCTTTATTGCCTTTGAACCATTCTAAATTTTCCGAGATTTGAATATAAATTTTAATCAATCTAACGTATTTATCAGATTTTAGTTAATTTAGGCTAGTTTATCACTCTGGCCCTTATAACTGAGTGTATAATAATGATTGAATAAATCACTCGTAACAGGCTTTCAATGGCCCTTGGCTGCGGCATTTAAATGATTTTATGTGACCTTCCTAATATTCCGGTTTTGGTCCGAGAGCTAGACCCCCAGTTGACAAGGCCAACAAATCGTTTACGGAAGTCCCTCTGAGGACCTCCTTGTAGAACTATTAACGTTAGCAACTATTTGTCGTAAGGGTATGTTTTTTGTTTTACGTTTTAAAATAGGAACCATGTTTAATCCATACTAATATTATAAATGGGAAAGTATGTCTGTCTGTCTGTCCGGCTTTCACGCCAAAACTACTGAACCGATTGTAATGAAATTTGATACACAGATTGTCTAGAGCCTGAGAAAAGATATAGGCTATATAACATCCCGCTATGACCAATAGGAGCAGAGCAGTAATAAAAAATGTTGCGAAAACGGGAGCAAACGCGGACGTACATATTGCTCCCATTATTTTAACAGCCGCTTATATCAACAGTTTTTTTTTATTTTTTTTCGGAATGAACATTCCCACGGAAACGGGAACCACCACGCGCTGTAAACTGAAGTCCACGCGGACGGAGTCGCGGGTACAGCTAGTCATACATAATTTTGAATTTCATCTAAGTACCAACATTCTATAAAGAATATTGGTAGAATGACGCAGTTAAAAACTTGCCTACAACAGTTTTGTTGAAATCCTGTTTCGTAGACGACATTAAATCCACTGACAGCTGGCTGTGCGCCATTTTTCCCCGATTACGATGAATTCAAAAGACCGAAGGAGTTATTGCGCATACGAGTAAATGTTCCTACGGAAACCGATGTCGAAAATTTTTTATAGATACCTATTCCATCCTTCTAAAACTGTTGTTTGTTATTTGCAATAATATTTACAAAAATCAATTTGCCTAACTTGTTCGAGTTAATTTCCAATCCAACCAGAACCAGGAGAGGCTGCCCATCTGACTTCTATAGCCCAGTTTCAGCGTGGTGTCTTAAAATAAGGGCATCAAATCGATTATTATAATCCAAACAGCAGAATATGCACCTATTCAAGGAGTTTATATAGATTAGGTAGCATACACGCCAAGTCCATGTGCCTTAACATCCGCGTGCCGGCATGCAACCTGCGTGCACCACGGGGGAATATAGACGTTAAATAATTTAATCGGATGCCTGGATTGTTTATGCACGCATGCTCCCAGAAAACACGTTCCTCACTCGACTCCGCCTAAAGTGTAGATGCGTATAACACAAGTAGGTACTTACTGTATGCTGTGGCGTCCGTTATCTTCCGCATAATGAACTGTCACATTTCATCATGCCATCCAACATTTAGTTCTTTGGCCGCCCTGCGGCTTGCTGCTCTATTTTCAACTTTGACTGTACGAGTTTTGGTTTCATTTTTCTGTGCACTGCAATAGTCATTTCATCCATTATTTCGGTTGTTACTTCATTGTTCTGCCCACATCGCCGTCTTTAATAGAAGTATCTCCATGTTAAGCTGTAATGTAATGTAAACAAGTTAGACAAATATAAATAGGAAAGATGTTTACGTTTTATTTGGATTATTCGAGTGATCTTGTAGAATATTTGTATATAGGTAGGAAAATGTGGTTAAAGACCATGTTGATCCGTGTTTCCTAGGTTATACTCCAGAACATAGAAACATTTATTTGGGTAGTTTGTTTTCGCTTCTTATTTAAGCCATGGTGGTTTAAATTTATTGGGGCAGCCACAAAGAAAGTTCGGTTAAGCAGATGACAACTTCGTAGGTTAAATTAGGGATATCAATCCTAATAAATAATCGCTTCTTACTGTTTACCTACAAATAATATTATAAGGGTAGGTAATTGTACTGTTTGGGGAGTATTTTACAGTAGGTACCTAAGCTTTGGGCATAATACCTAGTTGTTGGTACAGCTAATACCGCAGGGCTACAGGTAAATACCTAGGTAGGTAGGTACCTAGAAACGACAGCACATCAAGCTACTATAATCTGTATAATTTCTTTATTAGATTTTCAACATTATCGATAAAGTATTAAGACTCAATATTGATTGGGAATATTTGACAGTTTCTATCTATACTCCCAATCTGAATAAGATTAGATATTTCAACAAACTTTTTTCGTAGTCCGTCCCTTCAACCTATTTTGAATTGTATTCCGTAGGTATTAAAAGAAAAAAGTGGTTGCAACGACAACTATTAACCTAGGCATTGCAACCACCATACAATCTAGGCACCAACGCAATTATTATATAAAAAATGAATAAATAGATAAAAAAAAAAACAAGATAAATTATAAAGTAAACTCCATTCTACCTATATACCAACAACATTATTCTTTGCTTATGCGAAACCCGAAACATGTGTCGTACATTTTTATGTTAATAATCTATGTACAAAATTTCAAAAAGATATCATGAAAAACCACAAAGTTATGAGCTAGTTATCCTACTTGGTTGTCCCAACAAAAATATGGTCAACGCTCCACTCGCGGACGGGCTAGCGGTGCGTTGACCTATGGTGTCAGCTGTTGCGCGTACTATGACCTACCGTAAGCTGCGTGGCGCGCTCGGTAACCACACTACAACAATTTCTAAATGTATTTGGGAAAAAATATAACATTGTGTAAAAATTATTGGAATCGATTCAGTTGCTTATGTTGAACAAACTATAAGTAGGTATTCAGGTTTCATATGAAGTAAAAACAACGTTGTACCTATAAATATAGAATGGAGTTTACTTACCTAGGTACCTACATATTTTTTTTTATCTCAAGTCTTTAAAAAACATCTCCATCGAAATATGTTATTATATTATGTTAATAATAAGTTTATCAATGTCTGTGCCAGTCATCAGCTTTAATCGTTGAGGTTTACCTTGTCACAGAAAGAAGGCCCTACCTACAGCAAAAAACCTCTCATAAAATTATTGAGAAGCACTTATAAAATTACACACATCAAAAGTGTCTAGGGATCAACATATATTTTTGCAATAACTTTTCTCCTGATTGATATTAATTAAAATTTTCTTTAAGGATTCATCAAATAAAGTGTTTTCGTTTGTCACAGTAACGATAAACCAAGTCACCTTTGCATTAATAAAGAAATTTGCCATTTTCCTAATAAAGGGATATTTGACATTTGAACCACTAACACAAAAGTTCGAAAAAAAGACTGAAATAACAGTTTTCTCTAAAATTTTATTGGGTAACTTAAACAATTAATAATCCGTGTTTCTACCGCGAACACTAACAACACAAGAACATCGGTTTGGCATACTCAAAATGAGTTCATCCAAATCACGCTGTGGAATGGCCGCCCATGTTCGTTGCAACAACAAAAAAAGGTCTTCTTGCGACTGGATACCCTCCATATTCGGCAGAGCTCTTCTCTGTAGCATATCCCATGCATGCTCAATCGGGTTCAAGTCTGGCGACTGAGCAGGCCAGGGCAGGACATTGATGTTAGCTGCGGCGAGAGTCTGTCTTACAACTCTTGCGGTGTGCGGTCGTGCATTATCATGCATTAACTGAAATAAGGGACCGATTTGCACTTGTAGAGGAACGATGACGTCTGATACAATCGTTTCAGCATAAATTTGAGCGTTGAGGTTGCCTCTGATCCAAATCAACTCAGTTCTTCCGCCGATCCAAATACCCGCCCATACCATGATGGTTCCACCACTATAAGGATGGACTTCCTGGCAGGATTTTAATCGCTGTTGGCGTCCAGGGGTTCTCCAGTGTCGTATACGTCTTGTATCCGGTCTCATACCAAAACGAGACTCATCAGAAAAGCACACGAAACGCCATTGTTCTTCTGCCCAATTTCTGTGTTCAAGAGCCCATTGATATCGAATCCTACGATTGTGCATTGCTATAGGTGGTACCCGTAGCGGTCTTCGGGAATGAAGGTTCACTTCATGCAAGCGGTTTCTGACTGTTTGGTCGCTAATTAAGTTCCCTGAAGAGTGATGAAGCCTCACGGCTAACATCATGGCGGTTATTGTTGGAGCTCTTCGAGTTAAGATTTGAATGTATCGGTCTTGTCTCCGTGTGGTGCAGCGATACCGTCCTCCATGGCGCTCAGCCACGGTACCAGTGCTTCGGTAACGTGTCCAAAGTCGACTGATAACACTCTGACTTGTATTCAGAGCTAAAGCCACAGTACGTTGCCGGGAACCAGCTTCTATCATTCCCACGGCTCTGAGCATTTCTTCCCTGCTTAAATGACGTCGCCGCTCCATAATAACGTTGGTTTTAATCAGTAGTAGGGAAACAGTAGCACTAATAATGTCTTCAATGCGTTGTATGTTTTTATAGGGAAAATATTGACAGCTGATTTTCATCTTTTACTCGAATTTGATTCACAGTTCCTGATTCAAATTATGAAATGCACCAAAAAGGATCCATATAAATTTATAAAATCATAAATTTATTACAAAGCCACATCTCAATCTCAAGAAATCCGCATAAAAATGCTTGATCCCTAGACACTTTTGATGTGTGTATTTATGGTCTGTTAAAAAATAATTGTTGCTGATGCTCGTACGTCCATAATACTTGAGTACATAATATAAAAATTATACTGTCTTATCGTTTCAAAAGCATAATTGGACCGCTTTCTGCAAAAATGATCCAACCCACAAACTCGCCATTTTCGATATTTCGTGACGTATGGACTATTATACAATATGTAAAGAAAACCCTGTCCGACCCATAAGGATAATAAAGGTTAGGTAAACACTTGACCAAATATAATATAAAATTTTACATAGGTAATCATCATAGTAACAATAGGTACTAATGAATTTTGAAATAATCCTTTTTTCCGGGGAATTAATTCCAATTTCCCCGAAATTTGGTAATTTTTAAAAAAGTGACAACACCGGTATTATTATAAGCGAATAGCGACGCGACCACGTCACAGGTGCCGCGTGCCCTGCCCCCCGCCGCTCGCGGAATGGGGTTGCTTACTGCACATGTATTAAGTTACCTCTTTTTGCGAAATAATTTTTATTTTTTTAGGGGGATCTTTTTTTTAAAGTTTTGCCTGTCTTTGTGGGCATTAGTAGAATCAGTTATCGATACCTAACAATACCTTAACGGATCGGACAGGGTTTTCTTTACATAGGCATATTTTGACATATCAAAGACTCTGTCCCATTATGTAATGCATTGGCCCCGATTCCCTTGTTCATGAACTACATTATATTTAAGTTCAGTGCATCCTTTTCTTTCTATTTCTTTAAGAAAAATACAGAAGACAAAATGTTAGTTTAGACCTTTCAAATTAGTCCGCTCCTGACGTAAATTGACGTATTTTTGGTCGCCATGTTTATAATGGCGTTTAAACTGTCTATAAAGTATCTTAATTTGACAGGGTTAAATTAAAATGTTGTCTTATATCCTTCATTTAATAAAATAGAAAAACAATGATGCACTTAACTTAAAATTAGTTTAGGTTGTGACCAAAAGAATGGGTGCCACTGCCCCTGTCTATGGAATATCTTAATTTGACAGGATTAAACTAAAATTATATCTTCTATCCTTTTCTTATTTAAATAGAAAGAAAAATATGCACTTGGCTTAAAACTAGAGAGAATAAGAGACGGTGTCACTGTCTATGGAATATCTTAATTTGACAGGATTACTAAAATGATATCTTCTATCCTTTTCTTATTGAAATATGTAGAAAGAAAACGATGCACTTGACTTAAAATTAGTTTAGGTTGTTAACAAGAGGATCGGTACCATTATTTAGGTACTGATATACCTACAATAATAAATTATTTATAACATGTTGCTGTAAAACAAATAGGTACAAAAGTATTAATTATACTATTTTGTAAGTTTTGTGTAAGTAGTTTTCCAACTGAGGATGAACAATGAGGCGAAAAATTAAAAAAAGCAAGTCTCGTTTAAAAATATTTACATTTAACCTGCTGGCATAATAGCAAAGCAAATAATATCAAGAACTATTGACATTTCCCTTCTCATCAATTTCACCTCAGATGACACACAGCCATCTTGTGTTCCAATCTACCTCCACACCGTCACAAACCATTATCAGTATTATTTTGTGCTGTGTAGTGCATAAACTAGGGTTCGTGGTGACTGCGCGTGGGCAGTGATCTATAATGCTTATTTTTAAGGCTATATTGTTTTCTAATGACTCAATACTACAACTACAAACTTAGCGTTTATTGTAACAAACTACGGTATTAGCATTTATTAGATTTTGGATAATAGGATTTAGTTTTAATTAGCGGATTGGGCAGTGGGGCAATTTTTGTTTTTAGGTAGATAAAATTCCTTTTTGAATAAACGAACTAAATTGATATCAACTTTACCTTTGTCAATCCACTCGCAGTGTTAAGTCCTTTCTTCTCGAAGGTAACGCCTCAAAACAAATACCTATTTTGCAACCTAAGTACCTACCTATTTATTTTAGATCGTCGGAACATCTATACCTAAGTCAAAGATAGTAATTTCTGGCTTCATAACAGAATTAGGTACAGTCTCAATGTTTTATAAGCCTATCACTCATTAGAAGTATTTCCAATTCGATTAAACGCATCTCAATTACTCCCAACGTCATGCACATTAGCAAAATTAAGATTTATCTACAGTACAAAATTAAATGCCTTAACCACAATGTATTGCAACGCGAGTCCCTAATGTAGATACACGCATGATAAATAACTTACCAAGATAGGGTGAGAAATCTTACTTAATTTAACTAATGGACTAATATAATACCGCGTATAATATGTGGCGCCCATTGTGTGCCGAGAAAGTTACTTCGAACAAGTTTAGTAACACAACAAAATTACTGAAACTTCATAATTGTTTCAAAGTTTTGTTTTTATATTGCGGTTGTATTCAATTTTCGTTGTTTTCGCATAAATGTATTTTCTGAATTTTGCACGGAATGAAATGAAAACAATTCCTAAGAACATTTATCACTAGATTTATTTTCACTTCCGAAAATTAGGTAGGACTCGTATTGCCTCATAAAGTGTAGAATAGAACATCAATTTTCATTTGTCAGCCAATATATTCCGACGCCCCTAATTTTTTCCAGCTTTATTGGATGTCGACTCACTGTGCAACTTACTCAATATTGAAGAACACGTGACCACAGTAGATTGACGGCACTTCTGTGTCGCTGTAATTAAGTTTGATCACACTGTGCAATACCGTGCGTTGATTACATACTTACTACATATTTGTTGCGTATTAGAACGGTAGTTTTTGTGTACTATGGATATTTATTTAGGGTAATATGTATCTTTTTTGCACTAAAGTATGCAAAATGGACGTAGGTACCTACTTAAACGCGTGTAATTTTGTTATTCAGGTAAACATTTTCCATCATTTTAAAAAAACATTAGCTATTTTGGTTTCACCCGCGTAAGTCTCTATTCTGTGGTAAAAGAGAAATAATCCAGGTCACCTACTCATATGCCAAATTTTATCCAAATCCGTTAAGCTGTTTAGCATTAAACCATAACATGGGAACAAAAAAAAAAGTTTTTTTTCCTTTTTTTTTGTATGAATTACCTAAATACTTATACAACCTTCATTTGTTTTAATCAAAAAAATATCTCAAAAGTCTTCGATATTTGAAAATGTTTACAGAAACGTAAAGACAGACTGCCTCAAAAGATTCTATCGACAAAATATGTCTATCCGTTTGAAACAGCAAATGCAACCTTTTTTGTACTGCCATGTACCTAAGCATAACAAGCTGAGGTAGGTATTATGATTTTTTATAGTGGTAAATAATATTGTTATGATAATGTAACGATTTTATATAACAACAAACAGTAAAAATGAATAATGCAAATGGCGCACGTTAGTTCACAATACTAGTAACTCACTAAATTACAGTTAAACTACCGAACAACGACATACACCTTGTACATACAGTATGTTAAATAACAGAGGGCGTTCCCTTAAACTCGTTAATATATATCATTAATAGATTAAAATAAAAATATCAGCATAGAAAAATAAGCATAAAAATCCGAATAAAAAAAAATCTAATTGGAAATAAATTTGAAACCTCCTGTTTTAAATCAAAATAGTAGTCGTCATGTATAAATAAATTGCGACGTTGCCGTCTTTCATGTTCGCGTGTACAGTGTGTTTCTTTTTACATGTCAATTTAAAATTTTTATTGAATATTTTCATATTGGAAAAAAATTTAAAACATTTTGTTTTCGAATGGAAATATTTTTTTTAGCATGTATGTATGCTATACTATTTCGGGTTAACGGGAACGCCCTCTGTTAGTTAACATACTGTATATTCATCTATTTGTTCCGTCTCCACTGTTCGGCCATATTCATCCCATATTAATCTTATAAAACACATTTTCAAAATAATTTACGTTTTTCCGATATTAAAAAAGCTGGCCATAAATCATGATCGTTAATAATATTGAAAATTTCAATAATCTTTATAGACACTTAAGCTTATTATAGACAATCGGATAAAAAGGTATGTAACGCCTTTATAGCCAGTTAATGCAATAAAGGGTAATAATATGCACTAACCCTACAATTACCACTTCGAACCATTCGTACTGAATGTTTAAGAAAATCATTCTCGGTCGAACGTGACAATTCAAAACACTTATCCAGTCTGTTGAGTTGACTGACATCATTAAGTTTTTACACTTATTATACGGCAATAAACAAAACCTTGGTATTGTGAAGATCGGTCGGTTCACTCGCTACAGGGGGAGTGGGGGAGGTACCACCCTCTACAAAATTATGTACGACGAACTGGGACTAATATATCAAGGGGAGGACGTGCCAGACTAAGGAGACTGGGTATTATAGGGTGGGCCGGTGGAATACTTAAGAACCTTGGTGACACCCCATTAAAACACACGTCCCGCATTTTTGGCCAGACGTTTTAATTTCGGCCCAAACGCGAATTGGATTAGGTCCGGAGTTTGTGGTGTACATTTTAAAATTGGGAGCGTTGTGAGGGTTAACACCGAGACTATTAATTTAAATATTTTTTATGAAGTAGATAATAGTATTTTATATTGGCGATGTTGTATCACACTTGTATCGCCAATTAGGTTGTATCCTAAAGAATAATCTAATGTCCATCAGATAGATTTATAAAAAATATTTAACACGTATTTTTTATTTGTTCTTTCATTCAAATACTTAAAGGTAGCTATATTGTTTTGAAATGTCGCATAACGTCACGCCGTGGTACAAAATATACCATGGCGCGACGTAATTAGACCCAACTGCGTAACTTTAATACGCTATAGGTGTCTCAGTAGGTTTTTGGTAAATTTCGACAAAATAAAAAATACGGGTCCTAATTTTTTTTATTATCTATAAGACGGACTAATTATTTTTATACCTTGGATACATCCCTATTAGAACCTGCAAATGGGATGTTTATTCTTGGATATTATGTGGTGTCCTCTGAATTTTTTTTTTTAATAATTATAAACTAGTGCTTGACTGCCATCCCGCCTGATGGTAAGCAGGGATGCAATCGTTGATGGTAAAGCGCGCTATTTTATTAAGCCTAAAAACACTTAGGAATGGGAAGGATGATGGCAGTTGAGCGAGGTGATGCAATGTTAAACCCAAGACCAACACGACCAACGATACTGCGCCAGAGGGAGATTGATCTGGAGACTCCACAACCAAACTCCCGACACAACAACAACACAACTGCTCAGACCCGTCCTCCGTATGGCTTCATTAAGAATAGATTTTATTTCACCACCATTGAGTCATAGACACAGCTTTACTCACAAATATGTTATTGCGTCCAAATGCAACGTAAACTGTTGCAACCGGCAGATATTACACGAAACGAGGCGTGAAACACGCGGCGCTCGCAGGACGCATCCGGAATCATAATTCCAAAATAACTTCCATCCGCTCCCTTCCCTTCCAACACCCCTTCTCGCCCTCTCCCCGCACTTTTTTTGGATAAACTGGAATCCCCGTCCCACCGCTAATTCCCAAGATAGACATAATTTGGAATTGGATCCATCTATCGCGCGTACCTACGAACAAAAATAAGTTAGCGCGCTGTACACAACGGATTTATGTTGGCGAAAACAAAGCGGTCGGTGTACGCTGTGCATAACCATTTTGTGAGCATACAGCGGGAATTGTCAATGATTTTAGGCTTATTAGTTTAAAATTCAAGATTTTTACAGTGTATTCACTGTAACAATCTTTTCTCCAGTGAATAATTTTACCGAGGTATAATGCAGGTCTCAGATTTAGGGTTTGGTTGCAAGCACCAGAAAACTTTCATCATCATCAGCCTCTACTGGACCACTGCTGGAATAAGGCCTCCTCCATGGCACGCGAACAAGCTCGATCCTGAGCAGTTCTCCGCCAGCCACTACTAGCCACCTTTTTGATGTCGTCGCTCCATCTCACCCAAGGGCTTCCTACGCTACGTTTGCCGAGACGCGGTCTCCACTCGAATATTCGTTTACCCCAACGGTTGTCGGTCCTGCGGCATATGTGACCAGCCCATTGCCACTTCAGCTTGCTAATCCTCTCAGCTATGTCGGTGACTCTGGTCCTCTGTCGGATCACCTCATTTCTGATGCGGTCCTTCAGAGAGACGCCCAACATAGCCCGCTCCATAGGTCGCTGAGCGGTTTTAAACTTATGGACTGTCTGACCGTTAGTGACCACGTCTCGGCTCAGTAAGCCATGATGGGTCATCCCAGCTGGATCCTTCTATTTGCCTCCTGGAAACTTTGAATAAACTTTTTCATTCAAAAATAAATATAATGTTTCAACAGCAAGATTTCTCCGAAAAAAAAAAAGCTTAAAGTAAACATTTTTTATAGCTAACTCATTAAGGGATTTGTGCAATCTCTTAAAGATTTAATTTAACGAAAAAACAGCAACTAAAAGATAAAAATGACTAGAGAGTAACCATCAAACAATTTATTTTACGAGAGATCCTTACGCTAACAGGTCATAAAACGACTCATAAACACGGGCTCGTCCATTCACAAAATACTCTGTTTACTTACCGTTTTAAATGCAAATACGATTACGACCGGTGGTGTGACATTTACAGATGTAAAAAAGTATTTTATACACCATTTTCAACCGTATTGTTAAATATTTACATGAAATAAAATACGATTTTCCCATATCCAATACCTATTGCGTGAGCACACTTGAGACCGCTGACGTTGCACAGACATCGCGGAAGATATAATACAAGCGCGTTTTTTATTTCATCTTTGACACTTTAATCCAATTTGTTTCCTTATATCCCGCCCAAGGGATAGGGGAAGAATTTTGTCCTTATAATTGTTATTTTGAATTTAAAATTTCCCTTTTTATTTATCGGCAGCCGCGTCCCTTAAGGACAAAGGCATTTTCATAAATTTTTGCGCGTTTTAATCTTTGCTACGTAAAAACAGACGTTAATTTACATATTTATAAGGACGTGATTACTCATAACAACAGTTAATAAGATAAGTTCATTTATGGTAGAATATAATATTAGTCTATTTTGTATGTTTACGACATAAGAGGCGCAATATAACATTAGTTAGAGGCGTTACGAATTGGTATTCAAATTATATGACTTATAATTTTGATTTCACTATGTGACCGTCAAAGGAGATGTTTCAGAAATGTATGGAGCCTGGGCCAGCACTATGTACGTTTTAATGTAAATATTAGTATACATTATAGTTAACAGTTTTTATGTTAATTTCCGATATTTTGGCTTAGTTTTTATGTAGATTCAATTTAACTCGGCCAAGGAGTGCAACACACTCATAAATATGGTGATCAGCAAAAAGCGAAATAAGATTTTGACAGTGGCATTTGATTGACGCATCATGTATCTAAGGCTGTCGTATCTATATTTTCTATAAAAAAAAAAAAAAATATGAATTCCGAAAATACGGCACACAAAACAAAAACAATCACTAAAAGCTTCGAAACAGAATCAACTCAAATCAAAACTCGCCACGAACACAACGGGAAAATAGAACTGTCAAAGTCTTCAATCAAACGTCATAACCACTGTCATGGCTATCTTTAAGGGTTTCTCATTAAAAAACGTTTCAAATAATTAATTATTTTATACTTGTACTTGTACTTTTGTACTTGTACTACAATTTGAGTGTCTTCAAGGCTAGAGTGAATAGGCTCTTAATAAACTAGTGCGCTTTACCATCAACGATTGCGTCACTGCTTACCATCAGGCAGGATTGCGGTCAAGCGCTGGTTTATAACTTGTAAAAAAAAAAACTTGTATTTTTATTAAAATTAATTTAGTAGTATTTTAATGCAAATCTATTAATTTTCCTTTTTTTCTAGTGGTGGCCCAAAATGAAACATCTCCTTTAACTTTATTTATTACGTTCATATATTAATTCTACTACAACTCACCGGGTTAGTTATATTTTTTACATTTGCAAAGGAATGCATAGTTCACGACGCCCAAAGTTAACCCGTAAGTGGTCTTGATGGCTTTCGAGGTCGGCCTACCGATTCTTTTTATAGCCAACTAAGAAAATTGGCTCATTAATCTTAAAGATAAATGTCCAGCCACTATTTGGCCCATCTTATCAGCTAACAGAATGAATGGAAGTGTGGTATACCTACGAATTTTGATAGCATTTGGAAACTTTTTGGCTGTCGTTCTCGTAGCTTTTATGGTTTTATGGGTGCTTAAAGCAGTTGTTCCTGAATCATAATGACCCTTTACGTCGATTAAATGTAATGTATTGCAGAAAGGTTACCTGTTCATCGGTCTATTTATTAGAGATGCATGTGGCTTACTATGTATTAAACATCCCTATGTAGAACAGGCCCATAATAAAGAATTCTATTACTTAACAGATGGTGGTCGTACATAAATATGAGAGTGGTGTCGTGGCTCACGACCGCGCCCTGTCTCGTCAGATGTCGCGTAGCTAATTGTCAGCTTGCCGACACAACTATCCGACACTCGCGGTCGACACTAGATACGTATAACTAACTCAACACTGCACCGGACATAAATAAAGAAGCAACAAAGTTGTGTTGTGCGGTATTTTAGACCTCTGGTAACATATAGGTATACTTTTAGCACAAGAATTCGGTATCCGGTCAAGTTTTATTTTTGTTGATTTGGAACATGTTTTTCAAAATCTGGTCTATTTAGTGATACCGTTATGTTAAATAAATTCCCAACAAATAATTACATATCAATATTTTTAGTACCTAATAATCTTTATGTAAATATCTAAGTTAAACTATATTCTGAGTATTTGCGATCATAGGTAGGTAGCATAAGTATATGATGCAAATTCCGTGAATACGGTTGATTTTTCTAAGCAAAATATATATAGACCGGTAAAGTTTGCTGAAGGGATCATCATCATCATCATTACAGCGTTAATCCCAGTCGCATCCGAAGCCTTTTCAGCTTTGGAGTCTGGGGTCCGCTAAGTTTGTTGAAGCTATACTTATAGGTAAATATAACGGGTAATTAGGTCGTAAAATTATTGTTTTTTGACAGTACCTACTACATAAAAAAAAAAACAACTCTACGTGTAATGTTCTGGAGCTTACAGCTCTCAAGCAATAATAATACTTACAGTTTATTTTTAATCGGATAAAGGTGAGGAGCAAGTGTATACTTCGTCAAAATTTAGCATGTGTTTATTAAGAGCCGTTAGAGTACACACACATAAATATTTCGCAATTTTCCGTGGGCATAATGAAACGAAAGCCTACTGTTGATTTTCATTTTGCCTTCTCTGGTAGGTATTCCTTTAAATTGATTGAACAAATTAGTGTAATTAAACAATGTTTGCATGGTACCAAGTTAATTAATTTGTTTCTTTAGATATTTTATTTATTATCCGCAACGTTTTAATTAGACTTACTGTTTATTTTTCTAGCTTTCAATAATAAACACAAACAGTATTATGATGTATATTTACACCTAAGTATTGGAAACATGAAAAGATGCATGCAAAGTATCTTATGATCTATGATCAAACCTGCTAAACAACGTAAATAACACTATGAATATGGTTGAACTGTCATTTAATTAAATTGTTATTAAAGCCATTGCTACTGTTAGTATCTTACGTAATTACCTGGTAGGAGTTAGCAACCAAACCTCTCTTGCATACATCGCAAACTTATAGTTAATAGGTTGCATAACAATTACCACTCTACACCCTCCCCAAAAACAAGACTCAGACCCCATTCCACCCATTCCGCCAAATAAACTTTCCACCAGGTATACCAACTGAACCATAATTAAAAAGAAAGAAAATTCTTTGAAAAGAAACAATCGCGTTTGGAAAGGAAGCAAGTGTCGCGAAGGAGTCGTGAGCTGAAAGTTCTCCACATAAATCGGTGGCAACGAGTTAACCCCGCACTAGCCTGAGTTGAACAAACTCGGCCAACACACACTGATGCACTTTTGTTTATTTTAAAGAATTAGACCTATAGGCTTCGCAGTTAAGGGTTAAGATTTTTGTGGCACATTCGTTTGTTTGATAGTGTATTATGGTATGTTATGGGAATGTGATTTTAGTTGTAGGTATAAAGACTGATTTACACGGTGCAATTTAATTGCCTATGGCATACAATAAAATTGATGCAACAAATGACTTGCATCGTCTAAATGGTGTTTAGACAATGCAACTTTTATTGTTGCTTATATTTAACTAGCTTTCCGCCAGCGTTGAATTCGGTTATACCTATCGTGCTTTTTAGATTTCCCTCGGGAATATCAAATTTTTCGGGATAAAAATTACCCTATTATTTAATCCGGACTTCTAACTTTTCATATGCAAAATTTTAAAGCAATCAAATCAATCAATCAAAGTTCCGTATTAGGTATAGGTACGGCGTGAAAGCGGAACAAACAAACAAAAAATTAGTAAGGATTAAGCCATAGGCAATTAAATTGCACCGTGTAAGTCAGTCTTCACGTTTTCTTGTGCGTGATGGGAGTTTATAGGTAATTTAAAGAGTAGACTTGATTGGACCCTGTTCATTATTGTTTATTTTTTTTGACAGCTATCACAGAATGTACTTACATACGTATTCCAGATTAATTTAAATTAATTATAAAATGCGTAATTGAATATGTAAACTGCCTTATCGTTTTGCATTATCGTATTAATGGCTCCTTACAAACATAATTTCACAATATATTTTAACAAAATTTGGCACTGAGACCTTGACTCGAGTAAGGACATAGGTAGGTACGGTACTTTGCATCCTGGATCGCAGACGAAGTCTCGGGCAACAACTAGTACATTATAAATCCATACTAATCCATACTAATATTATAAATGCGAAAGTAACTCTGTCTGTCTGTCTGTCTGTCTGTTACGCTTTCCCGCTTAAACCTCTCAACCGATTTTGATGACATTTGGCACAGACAATCTTTGGACCCTGAGAAAGAACATAGGCTACCTTTTATCCCGGAAAAATATGATGTTCCCGAGGGAAATCTAAAAAGCGCGATATAACCGAACTCCACGCGGGCGAAGCCGCGGGCGGAAAGCTAGTAATATTATAAATGCGAAAGTAACTCTGTCTGTCTGTCTTTCTGTCTGTCTGTTACGCTTTCCTGCTTAAACCTCTGAATCAATTTGATGAAATTTGCCACAGACAATCTTTATACCCTGAGAAAGGACATAGGCTACCTTTCATCCCAGAAAAAATTGATATTCCCAAAGGAAATCTAAAAAGCGCGATATAACCGAACTCCACGCGGGCGAAGCCGCGGGCGGAAAGCTAGTAATATCATATGCTTATCAATCACTGCATTAGTATGATGCTGCAGTTACCTACTAGTTCCACATATCAAAAAACGGTTTACACAATGGATAAGGCATAAGAAAAAAAACATTGTTTAATTGAGTTCCAAATGAAAGCAACAGGAAGATTCTCATTAGTTCAAGTACATACTTATTTATGAAAATATGTACAATCATACGTATTATTTATTATATGTAGAAGTTACTAAATAAATTTCAGCCGTTTGATTCTAAATATAACACAAAGTTGGATGAAATGAGATCAGCATCCCTTAGCATTAGTTGGAATAACAGATAATATACAAAATAACAGCTGATATACAAAATAACTGCTAATATACAAAATAACAGCTAATATACTAAATAACAGCTGATATACAAAATAACAGCTAATATACAAAATCAATTTTGGTGCAGTCTTAACTCTTAAGGCACATTCTCCGCTATTTTCTTAAATTGGTTTTCATCCTTACTACATTGATTTTTATTTGATGCTACTTTATGTATGTATCTGTGTGTATTGCGTGTCTTTAACTCTGTGCTAAATAAATATATTTTCCTCCTTTTTTAACCACACTGCATCAAAACACGACACCCTATCAATATAGCACGCATTGATATTGTGTTATCTGGCTTAATTAATATTCAATTTTAATTAAATAAAGATAAGATAATTATTATCAGGTCTACATAATTACATAAGCTGTTATTAATAGGTATTGAGAACTGGGTAGAAGACCTTTTTAAAGATAATTTAGTGCATACGCTAGTGTTGCAACGACACGCGTGTATAAACCTTTCAGTCCATGTCTTCATTCAGCCTAAGATAACTACTTACATATATCTTAGTTGTTATCATGCCCGCGTCAAGGAAAGTAACAGTGACAGATTGGGACTGAAGAAAGAATTATTTGGAGTAAAAGATAATTTACAAAATGTAGTGACTTTTACTTGATTGTAGAATATAATGGTCTAAAACGAGGAAAATAATTTACCAGAGACCGAAGACCTCTAGTGATGTGCCAATACGACAAATATGGACGCTTTTGGTCACCAAGCTGTTAAGGAAAACGGGCGTTAGAGACATAAATCGAATAAGACAAATCCATACTTCAAACAGCTGTCAAAAACCTCGAATGGCTTGCGAGATCTAGATTCACTGATTCAGCAGTGCACTTGCTCTGGTTCTCATAAGTCACGGTGACCGCCCCAACAACGGACAGCAGACAAAAGTCGTAGCGCTTCGTGTTCAATCATTTCGGTTGTTTATTCGAAATTTATTCTGTCGGGGAAATACGAATGAGTAGTGGGCTAGTGAGGCGATAAATCGTGTCGATGTCGCGACGTGTCGCGCGTCGGGTTAAAAGCTCGATAACCGAGACGGGCACACACCTACCCGCGCCAACAATAACCTCTCGCTTTGTTTTATTTCTGAACGTTCCAACGCGGCCCGACCAGATATCCGCCAAGTATTTTATGCATAAAAATATCGATATATAATTGCTTCATTACGTCCTTGTGTTGGTGAGTAAAATATGTGGGAGTCACACACAGGTGGCTCTTTTTGTGGCTTTTTTGAACCCTCAATAAAGCTCTTATCGTCCTAATTAGAACGTTATTATCATTTTCCGTGACGCGTTAAAGATTATGTTCACGAAAATATGCGCCGCTGTAATTACCTCGAGATAACAAGTGCACAGTTATGTTTTATTTTATACAGTCGTAGAAACATCCACAAAAAGTTTTACGCCGTTGTAATTTTGACGTTCATTCGTACATAAAACGAGACTTTTTGAATTGATTATGTGAAAACTGGTAGCCGCAGCTTGCATAGTTGCCAAAGCAGTTATTTTTGACTGTTAAATATTTTACGTGCCATTGTCTTCTATAATTACCTATAGTTGGAACTTTTTTGTAAAATTTGATGTTATTGTTTTGAGTTGTTAAGTGGTGTAAGTATAATGTAATAATTAAATAGTGGTGCTTAGCGCGAGGCAACATCCTGTAGCTTTCTGAAAGGCGAGTTCTGTGGTGTCTGTCGGTTCTCGCAGTGTCGCTATCGTTGTATCGCCTCTGCCACGCCGTTTGCTTTATGGTGCCAGCTTGGGTGTAATATTTCTTAGGGATCGCACGCCATGATTCATTCCGTGTCACTTTTTAACTTTTCGAGCGTACCTGTAATGAAGGTAGAAGGCTGATAATAGAATTTAAAAATGGAACGAGCAATTTTGTTTCGAGTTTTGTTTTTCAACAAATTAATGGCTTTTAAACTAAACAGGACGCTTGAAATCAGTCAGTAGGTATAGCATTCGTTTATTAGAATTGGATTTGTAATATTAACTTCACGATTTCGTTGAAACGTTCGTTAAAATAGTAATTTAATTGATGTATCCTCTTTGTTTCAGCAATAATAATAACAACTAAAACATGTATCGTAGGGAAATACTAAAGTATGTGGCTTGAAGGCTTGAAATTGAGCGAGCGGCCGCGCCTGCGCCGCTTGTCAGTTATAATTGGCTGAACTTGTCGACCGAGTCGTAGCGATTTTTTTACCTTTTCGCCCTACACTGCCATTACTCTTCGTCTCCCGAGAGAGACGTAAATTGCGAACATACAGCCCATGGAAACAAGCATTGATGTGACGTATGAATACACGGCCATTGTTATATATTATTAAAATTCAAATTTCAGATGAAATTTCTAAACGCTGGGGGTTCGAATGTTCATATTAATTGGTTTCATGAAAAGATCGTGCTGTACATCTCATTTGTAAGTTCTGTATTTGAATATTAGGATCCATATTGTGAACCAGAGTCTAGAATATCTGGTGCATTAAAATGAGATACCATTTTAGTCTTAATCGAATCTTAAGGCGAGGTAAACAAAAGGGCGGTACTCGGTCGCGTTGTGGTACGACGTTCAGTGTTCATTGTGCTAGTACCAGTGGCAGCTGGATCCTGGGATCCTGGCACTTTACATAATTCATACATAATCGCTTTGCATATCGACAACATGTGACATGTGTTGCATTCTGTACGCTGAACAGGGATTTGTTTTTGTTGACGTAGATACTGATAAAACTGCGGTACTGAATAATGATGTGTTTATTAATGTACTCCAATATGGACGTAAAGAGGTTTTAAATGAGACTGATTCTTTTACAAATAACGATGGAAAGATTTATTTAGATTATGATTAAGCCAGAAAAAAAAAGGCCAAGAAAGAAAAAGGAGCAAGAAAGATTGGTAAATGTAAATGACATTAAGTGCGCCTCTGGACATTTATGTAATGAAAGTATTTAGGTATATAAACGAAAACACAAACACACAGAAAACTGGGAAAGTAATGAAGACAAAGAGAAAATTCTAAAAGGGTTTTGTGAGCTAATAACTAGTGGCCAAGCAGTTGTAGAAGATATGGTCACTACAAATACCTAATTAAATACTAGTAGAAAATTTAGTTTTAAAACTGGCAAACCTGTTATATTATATTCGATAGTGAAACCGGTATCAATTTAGATATTCATTCCATTTTACTTACAAGATTATTATTGCCAAACACCTTGAAATAAGTCTTAAAAAAGTGCTTTATCAAGCAAAAAATTAAGCTTCTCAAGCAGTTTCTAGAATATACATACATCCCAGATTTTAAATGCAACTATCTGTGCTAGCGTCATTAGTTTTCTTAAAGCGTTACGGCTTAACTTAAGCCCAAGTAAATAGCATCGCGGCGAGACTCTAAAAATGCATTTTGTTCGTAATAAATAATACATGAACCTATTTATAGGGGCCTCATTAAGTGGCTGAGTTTTCGGATGACTTCCTCTCTTTGGTTTTTTAAATTCTTTATGGTATTGTTGACGAGATCAAGATCAAGAAGTGGTTTTACAGTTTAGTTTGTACTTTAAAGAGAAATTTATGTGATCATTGAAATAAGTTTTGCCTTAGATTCTTAGCTTATTGTGCGTTGTGGCAAAACTATCAAAAACTCTGGTTTCAAATTTAAGAGATGTACCCAGTAACTGGGTGGTAAAGGTCAGATTGGTTGTCATGCCATGTAAAATATTAATATACTGTTGCACCCAATAAGACAGGAAACCGACTCTAACATGAAAAGGCTAAGGAGCTAAATTAGAAATAAATTTTGACTCCAATCCGCACTGGGCCCGCGTGGTAGATTACGGCCCACTCCCTCTCACCGAGAGGACGCCTGGGTCCCTGGAGTAGGAACATTATAAGCTGACTAGCTCTCCGCCCGCGGCTTCACCCGCGTGGAATTCGGTTATATCGAGCTTTTTAGATTTCCCTCGGGGACATCATTTTTTTTTTTCAATAATAGGTAGCCTATGTCCTTTCTCAGGATCTAAAGATTGTCTGTGCTAAATTTCATCAAAGTCGGTTGAGAGGTTTAAGCGAGAAAGCGTAACAGACACACAGGCAGACAGACAGAGTTACTTTCGCATTTATAATATTAGTATGGATTATGTACGTACGTAGGTACGTAATAAGTCTTAAACTGTATTTAAAATGTAACAACTTAATCAAATCGAATGATTATTTTTTGCAAGTCCTGTTTCTGGCTTTACTCTACAATAGTTTTAAAATTTAATTCCGGTGGCATATCCATCCATTCTAGTCAGTTCATTATAAAGTTAAAAGTAAAGTTTCAGTTAGTTGTTCGCAATTAGTTAGCCGCTACCGTGGTTTTAATGAGCATTTCATTGTTCTCAGAGCAATTGTTAAACTCTTTTGTTGTAATTCTTTAATTAATCCTTGTTTTTTCGATGCGTTCTTTACAAACTTAACTACAGTTAATTGCGGTGGCAATGTATTTCATTGGAAATCAATAATATATACTTACGTGTGTACTTTTTTGTTAACTTTCACTTTTATGTGGCTTCGTGTTTTTATTAAAATACATTGTGAGTACATGTTTATGGAAAGAAAAAGTCTTGAAGAATTCTGGTAAACATGAATTTTGTCTATGTAAACAAGGGGTGTTTTAATTACGTCTTCAATATATTCGTTTTTATTTAAGGTGATCTTTTCACGCCGTCTTTTAATACCTATACCTATATTTTTTTATAATTATAAACTAGTGTTTGATCGTAATCCCATCTGATGGTAAGCAGTGATGCAATCGTTGATAGTAAAGCTCACAGCTATCTACTAAGTACCTAATTAGGTGTAATTAGATAGTACATAGACCCGTAATACCAATATGGTAAACCGTCATGTATATACCGCCCCGTAGGTTAATATTCAGGCGAATTAAGAATTCTTCATTCCTTAACAATTTACGCGTAGTCGCTTGGGAAATCAAACATTACATTCATTATTAAATACTAAACTAAGTACAGTATTGTACTCAGAGACGGTGCAGGTAATATTTCACAGATAGATGATTAGAATCTCATGTTTATTAAGTAATAAATCTTTAGTTTAATTATGTATGCGTCTACAAGAATGATTACGTTATAAATTAGTCGATCTAATGAGCAATGTGAATACAATCAATGTGTGTTATCTTTTAATCTACTTTACTACTGAGTCATCTTTTTTATTTAATTAAATGCAGTTGAGTTTTTCGTTGATTGTAATCAGGAGAAACTTGATTAGGGTTTGAAAAATTTAATCTGTATGTTCAAATCGTAGGTGCCTAATAGTTAATTAGGTATAGAGGAAATAGAGTTACTTAGTGGTAAGTACCTTTTTAAAAAAAAAAATGGTGTATTATTGTTGTCTTATAAAAGTCTTATTAAATCCTTTGTCAGCAAATATAGACATGTTAAAAATATGGCACAACAACCTTCCCATTTAGATAGTTAAGTACATATGCAATTATGCATCCATTTTGTTATGTATTTAATCCGAGCATTATCATCCAAAATTTTGAAGCTTACCCCATTTAGTTATCAAAATGGAAACAGTGAACGCATTCAGGAACAGTTTGCGCAATCGTTTCCACTCGGATACAGCAGCAATTAAGAACAATTCATACAACAACATTGCGTTGTCAACGCATTCGCTATCAGACTGACCTTAGGTCACCTTTGACTGATTTGCACTGAGATACAACAGCCACCGCATAATGATCTCCCTACCCCCCCTTCCTCCTATATACGACTTTGGTAACTAAGGAGTGTGTGGGTGTCTCAAAGGCCAGATAAGACTGGTCTCAAGTTTATAACGAGTCTTTAGAAATTGTGACAGATCGAAAGCAACGACGGGCGTAATCTTAAATTGACTGACGTTTAATTGTTAAATTAATTGTCGTGATATAAGAGCTTGTGTTTACGGGGTGAATTAATTTTAGAAATTGATGTTATGTAAGGAAGTGAGTTTGCTAGGACGATGCCCCAGAGTTGACTCATGTTGTTCAGCTTTCTCTGGTTTCTTAGGTTATTTATAATTAGTATTCTGGGTAGATACTGTAAGATAGTGATGGAACAACGTTGTTGTTGAAGAAATAGAAAATACTTAGGTATATTTTTAATTTTTTTTTTATTGGAATAATTAGGTACCTATTAATTATTTTTTATTTATATGTTTAGGTATATTTAATATGATTACTTTAATAGTTATCATATTCATTGTTCTTACACACTATTCTCTACATTTCTGTTTTACTTCTCCTTTTGTAGGTCTGCTGGAAGAAATTTCTTAAGAAATAAGCAGCACCTTGTACTCAGATCTTAATTTTGTCGTATTTTATAAAATAAATAAATAAACATGTCAGAAAATGCCGATAATTTAATCTTACGTTTTACATATTTGCTCAACTTTAAGTTGGTAGCTTGGTGCCCGTGTTGCGAACACCCAAAAACTATATTTTTATAAGCCCAATTTCCTAGTATATTGAATCACGTACCTACCTACGGTCATCGGTATTGAAATTTCTCATCAATTAATAAAAAAATTAAAATATATTTTAATAGAAAAATGCAACACACATGCATATTGTAGTTTTCTATGAAACACCAGTTTTTTTTTTAACTCAAGAAAAAGTCCATCTTTAGTTCTAGAATCATGTGGGTGAAATTATGGTAACCAGGTTGCTCGTTGATGTAGGTACCTATATATCGCTAACCATACACATTACATTTCCAGTTTAAACTAATCTCCCATTGTAAAGGGCTTTTATGTAATCAGAAGTCAACTTACTGGTTTTGTAAAGCTTTATGTATAACCGTGTAATGCCAATCTAACCTCAACACGCAGGAAAAGCAAATCAAACCTGCCACATCAAACAAGAAACTACCGACATTACAGTTACCTAAGATATGTTTATAAGTTAAAGCGGACCCCGGGCTCCAACGCGAAAGCTGCGGATGCGACCGGGACAAACGCTGAGATGATGATGATAAGTTAAACGATATTTAAAATATCGGCCAGCCATACCTATGTACTAGTCCACTAGAATTTAACCAACAACTTAATTCAGAACATAAAATACTATGAGCATGTCCAGCTTCTACCAATTTTTGAAGTTGAAAATAAATAGATAATAATTACCCAGGGGTAATTGCCATGGAATACCTCTGATATAGTTAAGATTACAGTAGATTTTATTTCTATGATAAGGTGGTTTTTAATTAAATCATGGACCTGAGGTGAAGGAGAATTATGTAAATGCCTATATACTTGCGCTTATGTGGTTTGATACGGTCTTTGATGTTCATTTGTTAATTTGAAAGTAGCCACTTATGAAAATTTTATATTCTTACCTGCCAGCTTTATGTACTAGCCCCGCACGATGATATTGCGATTGGCGGCCATCTTGGTGACGTAGTCGATCTCGCACCGTCGGTACCGTTCGCAAATTCAGTCCGCGCTTACCCACTTATGCACATCGTATATTTTTGTTGGCTTTTTGTTTTTGTTATCCTGTTTTATTGTTTTTCTTGAGTTTTGTTGTTTAGTTTTGTTAACTGTTACTCGTTAAAATGAGTAAGAAATTAATTAACAGTCGTGCTCGTGAAATTATAATTATAGTGGACAATTATTTTGTTAAAGAGGAAGATGACTGTAAGTTAGTTCTTGAAAGTATAAACCGTGCTAAAAAAAGTGCTTCGGACACTACTGAGGATATTTTAATATCGAAGCAACTGCTAATAGTTATCAAAAATATTTTGCAAAATTCTACCAAAGTCACGGAGCGTGTGGCATGTGCCACAGGCGTTGCAAAAAATACTGTGACGAAATTGCGACGAGAGCGTGAGTCAGAAACAGCCAGTGCCAGCAAAATGAGAACTCCCTCTAAAGGAAAAAGACAAAAGAAGGAATATTTCGAAGGGTGTCCTTAACAGCTTTAAGAAATATTATACATTCAATGTATACGGTGAGGAGAGAAATACCCACAATGCGCAGTTTTCTTAATGTAGTGAAACTACATTAAGAAAAATAATTAAATGTGTTTTAGACTACCAGTTTAAACGATGATACCAAAAAAGACTGGCTCTAATTGAAAGACCCCAAATTCAAGCGTGGAGGGCTAAATATTTACGACGTATGAAAGAAAACGACTCGCTTGGTGATAACGATAGACCCTTTATTTATCTCGACGAAACGTGGATACACGCACACTACACGGTAAAAAAATGTTGGCAAACAGCAACCGATGCCGGAGTGAGACAGAACGACAGCCCTGGCCGTCTATGGATAATAGTTCACGCGGGAAGTTAAAGCGGTTTTGTTGACAAAGCCCTTTTAATGTTTAAAGCAGACACCAAAACGGGGGATTACTATGATTATATGAATTTCACCAAGTGGCTTACAGAAAAATTAGTACCCAACATACCACGCAACTCCATAATTGTGATGGACAACGCCCCTTATCACAGTAGGGAAGAGAATAGGCCACCAAGTATGAACAATAAAAAACAGTTGATGGTTGAGTGGCTACAAGCTCACAACATCGACTTTCCCAACGACAGTACAAAACCTGAACTGTATTTATTAATTGAACGGCACAGACCGCCGAAAAATTATAAAATTGTAAATTTATTAGCTGGCAATGGCCATGAGGTCGTTAGATTACCACCCTACAACTGCGACCTCAACCCCATTGAGTACATCTGTAACCTGGTAAAGATGAGGGTGTCAGAAAAGAATGTGGAGCAGTTGGAAATTCGCATTGAAGCTCTGACATTGGAGGCGTTGGCGTCATTAACTCCAGATGACTGGCGAAAGGAAGTCAATCATGTTAAACGGCTTGAAGAGGAATATTGGAATAAAGATCGAATAACTGACGAGTTATTTGTCATAAATACGGCAGACGACAGTGAATCGGAAACGACAGACAAAGAAAGCAGTTCTGATTCGGAAGACTATATGAGTAGGTTAAGATTGTTTTGAATTATATATAAACATACTATCCTGGTTTTATTGATAAGCTGATAGATCTAAGTAGTAATTAAAACATGACTGCTACACACTGTGGACTCTGATTCAATTCCCGCTCGCAAATTAACAGAAATGTAATTAGAAAAAATTAGTATACATGTAAGAAACATATACGAATAAGTATATTTTTCTTACGTCTAAAAGAATTATTTCCTTGAAAATTTTAATAATGAAAGTTTGTTTGTCAGAATATGGGTGAGTAGGTATAAAGAGTGTATATAGAATAAAATTATAAAATACAAATAAACCCTTAACCCTAGCTTATTAATTTTGCATTAAACATTCTTTTGCTAGCCGTACTTTTGTGTGACAGATGACGTCACAAAGCTGTTATTGTGACAAGGTTCCATCGCAATATCATCGTGCGGGGCTTATAGATAGGTATTATCGGCCGACTCTATTGAATTCGTTGTGACTTGGTAGGTATTTATTTAAAAAATGGAACTCGGTCTGGCGAGTTTGCTACGTATACCTATTAGGGGCATACAATTGGGAAATAAGCATTTCAAAGTGCCACCTTCACCGTTATCGATAAAGTGTAGGTAATAAATAAATAATACTTATATGAATAAACGATGACAGGGCTTGCAACTTGTTATCTAAAAGTTCAGTTCATGATTCTGAAATCCTAAGTTGAAGATTTTCTGGATGACCTATTTATTTTAAAACAAGTTGACACCGCTACGCTACGATCCGGACGAAGCGTTTTGCTAAGGATTGCAACCATTTGTTTGCAGCGATCTTTCCGTCTGACAACAATTTAAGCGCCTTCAAGGCTAGAGTGAATAGGCTCTTAATATGTCTCTTAGTGTGATTTACCATCAACGGTTGCATCACTGCTGCAGCAGGCGGGATCGCGGCTATGAATAATATAATATTGCGGATGCTACTTACTAACATTTTAAAAAATCTGTTTCATACATTTTAACACCGCTAATATATTTATCTATGTATACTAATATATAAAGCTGAAGAGTTTGTTTGTTTGTTTGAACGCGCTAATCTCATCATCTAAAAACTACTAGTTTTTAGTAACCGGTGAAAAATTTCTATATTACGGAGGTCAGAATCGAGTATTGATTAACTAACTCGGTAATTGCAGGTTGCAATATGCGCCATCCTGTAATTGTAGAATTACCTATAGGTCCAGCTTTATGTCATCAGAAAATAACCGTTGTATTTTATAACACGGTTATTAAAACCAAAGAAGGCTATTATGTCAACTACATAAATTAATAACCCCCGTAGTTAAAAGACAGACGTTCTGTGTGCAACCGCAGGCTCCTAATAACACAGATGAAAGGAACTAGTCGGCGGTTTGTTAATGAGCACAGGAGTTCCCTTGACCAAAGCGAACCTTGGCAGAAAGCCAAGAAAAAGCTGAAGGAGATGCCACTAAAGCTGAATAAGGGGCCAAATAGAATTTACTCAATACACATTGAACTTACTTGAATGTAACTTTTCTAAAGTTATATGTAAGTAAGTACTTTCTAAGTATATCTTGGACATCAATGACTGAAGGTGAAGGAAAACATCTTGAGGAAACCTGGACTTTAAGTCTGAAATCGCCAACCCGCATTGAGCAAGCGTAGTGATTACGCTCAATCCTTCTCTGTATGAGAGGAGACCTGTGCCCAGCAGTGGGATCAAAAGGTTGAAGAGGAGAACACTGAACTTGCAACTAATAGATGTACCCACCTACAAATAGTAGTAGGAGTAGTAATGGGTGCGTTTTTCCTCTTCCTTCTATTTTCCTCCAATAATGCTTCAATTTCTATGTCTTCGTACGATTTCGGTCTTGAACTACGTTCTTTGTTTTCACAGTTTCTAAACTTTTGAAACCACTCACGACAACTTCTCTCGCTTAAAGCAGCCTCGACTTAAGCTTCTACAAGCAATCGATGGGCCTCAGCAGCAGATTTCTTCAAATTAAAGAAGTAACAAAAGTTTTCGCTAATGACGCTTATTCGGCACAAAATTTGTCAGTACTGATACAGAGTCACGTGTATGTTTTTACCAGATGTCCGAACTTACGATATCATATTTTACACCTGACAATTTCAACGTAACCTCTTAGTGAAGACATCATTTGTTAAACGGCCGAAACCTATTTGTACACCTAATACATTTAACGCAACAAAACTTAAACCGTTTATGTTTTAAGACAATTTACTTAGCTGCTATTTAATAATTCATAAGCAAGGCAGTCCTCCGGAATTTTTCAGCGACAGTTTTGCTTTTTGTGTGAGGTTTTATCGCATTTTCATGTAGACATAACGAGTTAGGCTCGGCCTTATCGTAAAAGTATACAAATACGTAAAGGAGCCAATTTAAATTCAGCCAAAACGTATTCGTTGGAAGTTGTTCGATCCGTCACGCTTCCCCTCAATAAATCTCAACAGATACCCGCCCTAGTACAGCATAAATAAGGTGGATCTTGTTAAAAACTTGCGGGGGTAAAAAAACAGAATTTTTTCCGCCTTTTTTAAAACGAGACGCTCCCCTTAAGGAGGCTTCCGTGGTTTCATAAATATGCAGATATGCCTTCACCTGGGCTAAAGCCACAAAATTTAGCTGAACAATTTATCGTAATAGAAATATTGTAAATACGTATACATCGTGCGAGCTTAAATAGATTTGTGTTGTGGCGTGCTTTTGCATAAGTAGCTCTGGTATCTCTCTCGCTTCGCGCTGTGTGCGTAGGCCCTTAGTAAACGATTCGTTATTATCTGATAATGACTTCGTCCCCGACCAACTAAAATACATTTTGAATTATGGTTATAATTACGTCGATTAAAAATAGCTGGCATACATAAAAGGTCACGTGCGGGTACCCGTTATAAATAAGCTTTTGAAGACTTGAAAAATATTCAATGTAATAAATAACAGCTCATTTACTTCAAGCTTAGTTATTAAAACGTACTCTTCATATCAGCCATCTATTTTTTTTTATATGCTTTAATGTAGGTAGGTACACGAAATTGCATAAAACAAAATAAAAGAAAAGTCATATAAAGTGATAGGTAATAGGTAAATGTTTGATGTGAGCAGTCATTTAACCAGCTGCTTCAAAGAAAGAAAGTAGGTAATAGTTCTTCCCAACAAGCAAGAATAATATTAAGTAGTCCTTTTTGCTAAAGATTCAAAATCGAATGCTCATGAAGAAATAAGAAGCCTGGATATTGTTGTTATAGTCCTAGACGTTTATTAGCCAGAAGATATTAGCAACATTCCATGCTAAACAGTTTATCTATTGTTGCTAGTACTGACGAAGTATAGGTAGGTACCAAGCTGCATGAAACTGAAAAAAAAATCCAATCAACTTTGAACCTAATGCTTTAGCAATACTGTTGAAAATCGTCCTCCGTGGCGCAGCGGTCAACACGCCTGCCTACGACGTGGAGGCCCCGGGTTCGATCTCCGGCCAGGTCATGATGGAAAACGATCTTTTCCTGATTGGCCTGGGTCTTGGATGTTTATCTACGAGTATATAATATGTATCTATTATAAATATAGTATCGTTGAGTTAGTATCCCATAACACAAGTCTCGAACTTACTTTGGGGCTAGCTCAATCTGTGTGATTTGTCCGTATATATTTATTTATTTATTATAGAAATTTGACAGTTTGTAGTAGTTCAATGTGTCAGCGTCTGTCCCTACTAAAATAAACTACAAGATGAAATTTTTGCGTAGGGAATGGCCTGTTCAAGCTATTAACCTCTTTCAGTCAATCTTGAACGTGTTTCGTTCAAGATAGGCACGAATGTTTACCTATCGACGGGCCATTTCTAATTTCTCTTTACTTACAGGTACTAACTGTTTTATTCGAATTAGGTATTATTATAAGAAACTTTGAATAAGTAACCAATTACAATCCTTATTATGAATGGTTTAAGGTACCTACATTTATTATATAAAGTATTGTTTCCTAAACAAATTTATGGAGACATTCATAATGCTATTCATTACCTATTCACATGGCACCTTAATTTCATAACATACTTCAATGATAATATTTATACCTAAATGTAGGCATATGAATGATTTTGAAATCTTTCTGTACCCAATGAGGTACCTACCTAAATAACGCAAATAATAATTGTTGAACTGCCAAAATGAAAGAAATTACCGCTGTTGAAAACTGTTTCTTACATAGGTAGGTAATGACTAATGAGTTACATCGCATTAAAAAATATCCGTAAAAAATATTTTTATTTATTCATCCAATTCATACCTATTATGAATACTTTATTACTTACTAGCTTTCCGCCCGCGACTTCGCCCGCGTGGAGTTCGGTTATATCGCGCTTTTTAGATTTCCCTCGGGAACATCAAATTTTTCCGGGATGAAAGGTAGCCTATGTTTTTTCTCAGGGTCTAAAGATTGTCTGTGCCAAATTTCATCAAAATCGGTTGAGAGGTTTAAGCGGGAAAGCGTAACAGACAGACAGACAGAGTTACATTCGCATTTATAATATTAGTATCGATATCTAATAATTCAAATATTATGCCACTAGGTTATTGATTTTTTTAATTTAGGGGAAAATATAGGTATAGGTTAATCGTTTCACTCACTACAACCTGTACCTCCATACATTTAAAAGAAATCTCTGCAACTAACTCATTAAAAAAAAAAAAAAACAGAAAGTTTATCCATTGATATCAAAGCCAACGTCTCTACCATAAATTATCTTAGTCATAAATATACATCTAGTTGATATGCAACTAAATAATTTCTAAGTCAATAAATTAGTCATGATCTTATCAAGACATTTGCAGTATAAGATAAGTAATCTATAGGTACGTGGGCAGTTAGATGGATGTATAATTAAGAGCAGAAACAGATATGCAATTATCTAATTAATCATTAATTACTCAACGGGAACCTGGGACATATTGAGAACATGTGCCATTCCTATTTATAAGCATCTGTGTGCAGCTAATGAATGCATAGCGTATCTATGATTTGTATTCGTTCTGCGTCAAAGAACAATTTTAGGCTCAATCTGTCAAAAAACATTTCTAAGTTCCCTATATTTTGACAGTCAAAAAACAATTCTAAGTTCCCTATACCTAGGTATTTTGACAGTCAAAAAAACATTTCTAACTTCCCTATACTTTGACAAGTTTTTGACATTCGTTTGTCGCTAAAATGAGACAGAGGAATAAAATTTGAACGTTTTAAATTATGAAAATTGGTCCGAATCTGTCCTATTTGGTTTTTTTTTCAAAGAAAATTGCCTCACATTAAGAATTACCTACTCTTGTTTCGTATGTGCGTTAACAAACATTCAAACTCACACACACATTCAGCCAAGCCGGAAAAACTACTTGTAGGTCATACAAATTCGTACGGGAATCGATTCCGCAAAAGGCAGTAAGTACAGCAGGCGATCGCTTTGCCACTGCACAATTCGTTTCGTCAAAATAGGTATGTGTAGCCTATTGTTGTTCTACACTATTGCTACCTATACTTTACTATTGCTTTACTAGGTATTGTTGCCTACTGTTGTATTGCCTATTAATAATAAGTAATTAGGTATGCGAATAATTTTGTTGGTAAGTATATTTACTTTTTATACTCACAAATTTAGTTGCTGCAATGAAACGCTTGAACAATATTATTTTTAGAAAGAAAGAAAATATGTTTATTTGCTCTTTTGAACATGACGCACAAAAAAGAAACAAGTTAGTTAAAATATGCGTCACATCCACGCAAATCGAATTCTAGAACAAACAGAAAAAAAAAAAGAATTTTTAAACTAATATTTAATTTGTAAATCAAAGCACCTATTAAAAACTGAAACATTTTTTCCTCAAAAAAATTGCTAAAAGTATTCATAAAACTGGTTTCAGATGTAGTTAGTACCTATACCTATACGTATTAAAATATATTGCGGAGTGTGAGATTTTTCGATGGGTATCAGTCAATCAGCGCTGACTTTGGTACGCCCACCGATGCCGACCTCTTAGCCATGTTTCATTCACCACTCCATACAAAAGCAACATTATCTCATACAAACATTACATAACTCCGAAAACGCAGGTGTTAAAAGCGTATTAGAGCCAACAAACACGGCGCTAAGCTTCGGGATTCGGCAGACCATAGCTCGGTTAAAATGGCCGAAGATTAGCCGAGTGCGGGCCCCAGATATTAATGTTACAGCCAAAATATCAAAGGTTGGAACATAATTAAGTTATAATTGGTCCTCTCATAACCCTACGATTTACATAAACGTATATCAAATAAACGAAAATCTCCATAACATTGAAAAACTCAAATGCTATACGGGCATGTTGTGAATAAACAAGTCACTAAAATTAATGTGATTAATCGTCGTTTGAATTAATTAAAATATTTGTGTTTAATTTGCATACAATTTTGTTTGAAACAATGCACTAAACGACAGAATGTTTTCGTGACAAATGTCGTAGCTTGATACGTGGGGTTATTCTCATAATAGTGCCGTAATACCCCACACATATGTTTACCTCCGTGCGTTTTGTCGTACGGGCGTGCCAAGTTTTTCACAGAAACTAATCAATAATGTGAAGAGGTATTGAAAAGCGCGCTAACTCTATAGCGTCTACACACGCCACTCCTTTGTTCATTTTTACGATTAGAATGAATTATAGAACGCCTCTGCTGCATTTAATTAGACAGCATTGTTTATTGTTTCAATTTGGATACATAAATTCCATTCTTGGTCGTTCTTCATTTGAATGTTAAGAGGATTTCTGTTCAAAAATCGTCCGTTTTCGGTTGTTTATTTGTGTTAATTTTTTAAGTGCTAAAAATAAATATGGTTTAATGAACGTCTCCGGATTTGGCCGGAGTCTCTCATATTACCTTGTGTAATAATGATAACTAACTACGTTAATGTTACTTGCAAAACTTTGACAATTTGGGTGACGTACGTATCCCGGTCCGGTTTCGTTAATTCTGCGTACGCTGGGGCCCGGTTGAATTTGCATTTTGCACGCGTGATAAGTGGGCCGGATTACATGGGATTCCCACCAACAGGCTCTGTTTGTTCTGAAATAAAGGGCTGTTAAACTTTTTTCATGGTAATTTGGGTCACCTTCAGAAGAAACGATCGTTGTAAATTTGTTTAAGTAGGCTTAGGCCTGGTCGTTCGTTTAAATTAAAAGAAACACGCGTAAAGCTAATTTGGATCACTTGTACACTCGTTTTTCTCTTGTTTACAACGATCAAGCAACATCATCAAGCATCCCAAAACTCGGAATCAAAATATATATTTAAATAAGTAAAACCATTTACTTTCGAATTGTAAAAGAGTTGGTCAATGCACTTGTCCATTACAAAAAGTATAAGTACTTAAGTAGATATCTATGGAGAAGAACAGACAAGAAACTCCAAAGGCACTCTTTTGAATCACGGTTTTATAAAATCCTGACTTCTATGCATGAGAACAAATTTAAAAAAAGAAACCTCATGAAGAAGTTTGTGGAAAAAAAAACTGCACAGAAAGTTTTGAACCGTAGGTACCTAAATAAGTGACGTCCAGCGCGGAAGTAAGTCGGAAGTGGAGGGTATTTTTCTATCGAGTGATTAATGAAAGCCACCACATAACATTCCCGGCTGACTTCCAAAATTTCCACAGTAAATCTCTCTTTTCGTTTCGCTTCTTTTGGCCGAAGAAGACTTGGCACCGTATTTTAGGTATTTGTGTAATGCAAGCGTTGCACTGTAGCTAGGTAAATAGACGTTGTATATACCTATTTAATGTATTGCGAGCGACATTTCATTTTTATAGCCCTCTTATTATTCGCGCCGTCCATAATCCTAAAAGGCACTGCATATCTCTGACAACGGCGCTGAAATAGCGCTTTGTGGCGCTAAAAAATTTTCCTTTAAAACCCGTAATAATGGCTCGTATTAAATATTTATCTCCTATTAAATTAATAGGAGATAAATATTTATAGTATATATAGTTCACATTTACTATTTTGCACTTTATGTTAACTACCTATTAGCTTTATCCCGCGACTTCTCGTCCCCCTACCGAGTAGCATCGCATCGCCCGTTCACGTTATTAAGTTACTTCGTTTGCGCTTAGCGATCTTTCAGTCTTTTTTTCTCTCGCTTCAATAGTAGGTACTTAGCGTGATTTTAAATCCCCAAAGCGTTCCTTAAGAATTGAGCTATAAAATGTCTAAACAAAACATACCTAAGTACCTATAGGTACAAATCCGACTGGTAGAGATTAGGAAGTTAAAACAAACAAACTCTCAGCTTTATAGCTAATTAGTTTAAAAATCCGATAAAATTTGTTATCAACAATACATAAAGCAAAAGTTAATGAGATACGTTCTAAAAGGGACAAATAAGAGTATGAATATCGGCATCGTTTTAAGTTTTGCTGTGCAAGACTAACCGTCAGTGGCCTATTTGAGATTCAGTACTTACGTCCAACTTTCACAATATCGCACTCAACTTTTATTTTCTTCTTTGTCTTCAGTGAGCCAAAGATAAATTCTACTGAAACTTTAGTCAATTTAATGTAGGTACCTACTAAATGTATGCTCTTTTTTAGGTGTTTTAAATTTTATATTTACTTATTTTCATCTCACCTGCACTCTCACCTAACCTCTATACCTACCTAATTGATAATTAAAGTTAGGTAGGTATATAAGATTTTATTTTCATGAGTTAAGTTTGTCCAAACATTTTTTACGCGCCATTTATAGGTATGTTTACGTTTCAAACGTATTTTGAAAACTGGATGAGGTCCGCGTTTCCTATCTGATGACTCTGAGAGGATAGTCTGATTTAAACTCCCTCTGAGTTTCCTTCAGACTACTTACCGCTTTTTTTAAGCCCAAATATAATCCTAATAATACTTACACATTGAGTGATCTTGTCCATTAAATACTTATTTAAATAGGTAGATAAGAAGCTAGTAACAATTAGGTACCTCTATGTATAAGTAATTCAGAATGACCCAAATTTCAAAAGTAAACCTGATTCCTACTTTAGCTAAAAATACTGAAATCTATGTTCTAAATTTAAATACCTACCAAATCTTTCAAGTATCTACACTAAATACTTACCTACTGAAATTAAAAAGCTTTCGAGAGTTCCTGTCTGCATTATGTTTACCAAAAAAAATTATTCAGATACAGGTACCTATACCTAATAATACATTTAATAATTAATGACTAGGTACAATATATTCATCTCTCTTTATTGTATTTATCCTATCTTTCATCAAGCAGCCTACAAAGTGGACGCATGCGCCGTCGGCGCATCGCTTCTCCCGTCCGTCGGTGTTCAAATAGGTACATGTATTTTTGAATACAAAAATGATAAAAATCACGAGTTAAACAAATGCAAAAAATTAAGATTAGCATTATACTAATTAGTTAATTTACTGTTAGTTGAAAATTTATGTACTATAATTTGTAAGATATTCGTCATCACAGTCCAAACTTTGGGGTAAGAAAGGAATAGGTACCTACCATTTCATTTAAAATTCTAGACATTTTTACATGATTTGGTTCTGTTATTGAATAAAAATGTTAACAAATAAGTTTTCTTTGCATAAGAAACTGAAAAACAATTATGTTTGTGCGAATTGGCCAGTATTTTTTGATAACCTTGGGTAAACAAAACAAAGCTTTTATGGTCCAGTTGTTTTGTATTAATTGATAACGAATAGGTGTTTAGGTTAATTGTTTAGCTTAATTTACTTTTAATCTACCTATATTTGGTAACTATAGTGTTCATTTGTTTGTATTGATTCCAAAGTAAGAAAAGTTAGGTTATGTAGGCATTTCCTTACTAGTTTCTAATTGGATAGTATTTTTTGCATATTTTCAAATCATGTTTTTAAAACTAATGACTAACTACCAAAATGTTCTTATTTTGAAATGAATAAATCTAAATATAATGAAAAACAAACCCTCGCTTGATCTGAACTTAGCTTTAGGTATACGCTGTGGCGTCCTTTTGACTCTACTACGTCGTTTTTACACAAAATCATCATTGAAACGCATAAACGGTAGCCAACAAAACCATAACACGCAACAATTCACTGATTATATAAAAAATAAACCATGAAAAACATTTAAAACCAAGAAAAACACACAAAAACAGTGAGGAAAACACAAGGTACGTTTCGCATTAGTTGAGGCAGAGGGCAGTGCGATCGATGGATTCAATATGGCGATGGTTTGTCGGGCGCTGATTGGTCGGCGCGCGCATTGCCGTGAAGTTGGCTCGAGTGAGCGAGCGAGTTAGATTTATGTGATGTTTTGGCGCCGATGAAAGACGGAGAATGTGTCGGAACGAGAGTACATTTGTATGCCGGCGGCGTGTCAGACCGGTTTTGTCAGGGCGTTTACGGAGTGTGCGTATGTGCCGGCTATGTGCCGAGGGCAGGTAGAGCCCGCGCTACCTACTTATAATGATGAATTGTCCAGTTTGCTTACATGAATTAAAATAGAAATTTTTAATATTCTATTTTTATTGTTGCAGGTAAGGTGTCACTCCAAAGGCAACGAGGAAAATCTTTTACTGACTGGTAGGTATAGGTAGGTAGGTACCTACAGTAAGGAAACATAAACACTTTGGGAACGATTAATCAAGCCGGAATTTTCCTGCTTCCTGAGTAGATTCATATACCTATCTATTAATTTTCATAATAAATAAATATAGTTTAAAAAACTAAAAAAAAAACATGCTTTTAAAAAATAGGTAGGTATCAAACTTAAAAGTTAATTTTTGTACCTACTTATACCTATTAAGCGCTTCACGCTTTTTTAAAATTATTTTTAACGTTTTAGTTTGATATTTTTTTTTAATCATGCTTTTTAGTTTTTTTCAACTTTTTAGTTCGAATTATTCTTAAAAAAAAAAACGAACCCGATATTGAAAACCCGAACGTATTGAGCCGCTCACTCGTAGTCCTAAGAGTTAGAGACGGACAAACAAACAAACAAGCATACATACTAGTGAAGCTAATAAAAAGCATGTAAAAAATAAAACCTTCATCTGCTCGATTTTATGATACCTCCATAAACAGGAAGAGACTGCTTGAATTAAGACGGATAAGATAATTTTATCTACAAAAAGTCACTATCTGGCAAAAAGTTATGCAAAACTGGTTTTCAGAATAGTCCATGTCCATAGATAACAGAGTTTAGGAAGATTTTTGGGCAAAAGTGATTTTAAGCAGTGACGCAATTGTTGATGGTAAAGCGCACTAGTTTATTAAGGGCCTCCTTGAAGACACTCAAATTGTAGTCCGACCTAATTATTAATTTAATTATGACTATTATCTGTTACCTACTTAGGTACCTAAATGGTCTTCACGATTCGTTACAATCCATACTAATATTATAAATGCGAAAGTAACTCTGTCTGTCTGTCTGTCGGTCTGTCTGTCTGTCTGTCTGTCTGTCTGTCTGTTACGCTTTCCCGCTTAAACCACTCAACCGATTTTGATGAAATTTGGCACAGACAATCTTTAAACCCGGAGAAAGAACATAGGCTATCTTTTATCCCGAAAAAAATGATGTTCCCGAGGGAAATCTAAAAAGCGCGATATAACCGAACTCCACGCGGGCGAAGCCGCGGGCGGAAAGCTAGTAATAGATATTACTTAGATAAGACCGATTTACACACATTAGGAAAAAAATATTGAAAAATGTAGGTAGGTAGGTACAAGGTTATGCTTCATTTTGGATTATGGCTATGAGTCACAGTCATGTTTTCCGTCACACAGCAGTTCAGAGCACTCTTATTGCGTAACACACAATCAATCCTCATCTAAATCTTTTTAAGTAGGTACCTATATTGCACATCCAATGCTTCAGAAGTTTAAAAAAATTGTCTACACAACAGCCTAAACAACGCAATGAATGTTGTTGAACTGTTAAAATCAAAGCCGCTCCGAGTGTAAGCGAGTTACGCAATAGGCATGATGACAGGGTGAAAAAATAGTGATTCTAATTAGTCCGTCTTTTAGGTAAGCATAAAATAATGGACACGTATTTTTTTGTTTTAACAAAATAATAAGAATTGAATGAGATATAACGCATTAAAGTTAAGGAGTGGGAGCTTATGACGTCACGTTTGAGTAAAATTTGTACCCAGAAGTGACGTCACACAAAATTTTGACGTGCCGTATCTTCGTTGTTATTTGTTTCTGGGAGAAAAGAAAAAATACGTGTCCAATATTTTTGGCTAATCTAAAAGACGGACTAATTACTTTTTTTTAGTCACCATGCCTATTACTTACTATGTTCCGTAAAACGGAACGGACTCCTATCTCTACTCATGTTGTCTTGGGATTTAAAACATATCCATATTGAACAGAATTTAAAACAAAATCCACAGATGGAGCATGAGATTAAATTGAGATAAATGATAATAAACTCGTCCCCTATTATATTCGAATCCAACACCGCCAAGGGCGATTCAAAGCAAGGGAGCAAAAGTGTAACTCCACATTTTAGGGACTCTACACCTCTTTAGAAGCGTGATGTGTATTATGACGAATATCTTGGCAGTAAAGATTGTTTTACGGAAAAGATAATAAACGTCGCAGACATAATAAAGCTTCACAATAGACCCCAACGAGCCACACCCAGCATATCCGAGCGGAAGTTAGAATATGTGAAGCAAAGAAAAAAGCAAATATGGCCCAGGCCCAATGGCCTAAGATAAATTTATTTCGTCGTGTAACTAGCAATAAATATGCTAATTGAACACTATAACGTCCGTATGTCGCCTACCATCTCCGCCAATGAAAGAGTGAAAAAGATATCACAAAATTGCACTGCGCATTGCTCTTTTCAGTCATACAACCTTCGAGTGGCATCACGCAAAACTTTACTCTGTTTCTTTCTCTCGTAGGTCGTATTTTTTTCTTTCCGATTTATTGAGATACGCCGTTCTGTTGTCGGTTTGTAGTTTTATCGACCTACGGCAACTACTAACCCAATAAATTTTGGTGTTTCGCTCAGTGAATCCGTTCGTTGAACGAATGCATCGTCCCAGATACGAACGTGCGGGATTTGACTGTGACGATTTATTGGCGCGTTTTATAACTTACCGAGCAAAATTTATAAGAGATGACCTTTGATTCGATTCGTGACGTTCTCGTTTGACGATTCGATACCCTCTAAATTAGAAATTCGTACCTATCTATCAACTTATTTACATATGTACCTACTTATACTTTATCAGAGATGCTTTTAGCATTTCAAATAGCCTGACTCAACCAGTTTACGGACCCGCAGTGAATCTCTTAATTAAGAAACACAATTAATGTATAAATCAAGAGCACAACTTAATCTGCAAAATGAAAACAATCAAAACCAATATTTAATTGATGGGCAAACCTTAATTAACTTGTAGTTCGGTGGGTCCGGAGCCCTTGGATAAAAGAAGCCATCTGCATTTCGGTATTCAAATTATTCTCCAAACGTGTTCTCCGTTCAAACCAAGCAGCTATTAACGAAATGGTTGCATCACGCTCACTCCTGCGCATCCAAAACTGGCGCGAACAGTTCAACCCTTTGGTTCGGAACCCACAGCTTTAAAACGACAATATAACGTACTCATATGGACCCGAATAAAACGGAACAAAAAATCACATCACAAAAGTTTGCCTAAACTAACCTCGTTAAGAGATTTCTGGATAAAAGAATACCGTTTTTCAGTATCATCACGATTGTGCCGTGGATCGGATAGCTCGATCGAAGACGCGACTAATACTGACTCTAAAATTATTGTTTGAAGTGAATCTTGTTCCTTTTTTTCTATTTGTAAAGTAACTGTTGCACAAATGCAAAGAGAAAGTTGGTTTTGTTGCATCGGGTGAACAAAAAGTATAGTTTTTTGAGTTATTGTTCGAGAGAAAGTCGCCATTGTTAAGGTAAAAAAGCTTTTGTACCTGCTAAAGAACGGAGCTATGAACGGCTTAAATTTCTTGTAGTATTCGAATAACTTCGTTGTAGAACGTGCGTGTTTTAAGTTTGTTTAAGAATGTGATTGGAACTATGTCGCGGGAAAAAATGGAGCTTTCAAACAGGTATATGTTCAAACATTTTCCCCGTAACCGATGTCCTCCCAGATTAAACAACAGGTTACTCTTCGTACGGACATGATGAAAAATTTTCCGGAGGAAAATTTAATTGAGGGCGCCATGTTTGAAAATTTAATCTCACAGTCATGTTGTGCACAGTTTGTCAGTACAAATTAACGTTGCTTTTTTGACACATTCTGTGTTAGGCAATTTACGTTACGCAATTATGTGGACAGCTTGTGCTGGCTTATACATAAAGGTTCATTATATATAGAGGTTGTCCGTCGTAACTTACATGCTTAGGTACATAAATTTTATATACTGCTTATAAATATTCGTGGGGTAATTAATAATGTCTACAAGTCTGATTTATTGTTGACTTTGTTTTTGTACACACCACATGTTGTGTAGAACTTTGATATTAAGAAAAAAGTACAATTTTGCTACACTCACTAGGAATCTTAAGTCTACTTACATCATCAACCTTTTTATCATCCCACTGCTGGGCACAGGTCTCCTCACATTCAGAGAAAAGGATTGAGCGTAATCACCACGCTTGCTCAATTCGGTTTGGCGATTTCAGATTTAAAGTCCAGGTTTCCTCAAGATGTTTTCTCTTACCTTTTAATCAGTCTGGTGTCCAAGATATACTTAGAAAGTACACAGGTACATAACAATAACTTAGAACAGTTACCTTGGTACTTGCCTGACCTGGAATCGAAGCAGCACACTCATACTTGAGAGGCTGGTGTTTTAACCACTAGATCACCACGACTTACATTTCATTCTACTTACAGTCCCTGGCAACTATGTATTTCCAAAGAATACAAAAAAGATTCGTCAACCGAACCCTTTAAGGAATGCTATCTCTCCCTACCGAAAGCAGCGGTTGGAATTTAAATTCAAACCGACTCGAGGTTGCTATAGCTCGATAGAATGGGACAATGCGTCTCCAGTGGTCTCTAAGAACAACAGGGAACATGTTGAATGTGTACGCACATGCAGACACAAAGGAGGAGACGCTTAATTAAACTAGCGAAGCGGGGCAAGCGAAACGTAAGCATTTAATTTATATCCCTGCAGTAAACTCCGCGGCCTCTCCTGATTGGGCCGAGCTCACAAGCGGAGCGGGAACCGTGATCCTGCGTGTACATGCACGCTTTTTCAAGCAAGTTAGCCATGCATACCTACTTAAAGCACGAAATTGTACAGTTTGTCATACATGAACTGTAATTAGTACCTACCTAACATCTTATCGGTTTTTCATTTTCCACGGCCTTCTATGTGCATATACGTTTGTATTTTTTTGTTGTTTGCAATTTCACCTCGATTAGGTACCTATATTCCTCTCAAAATCACGAAGAAAACATAGTGATCAGACCATGTACTAGAACCAAGATTTCGAATATACGTACAATATGTAGGTATCTAAAGAAAACCCTGTCCGATCCGTGAAGGTATTGTTAGGTATCGATAACTGATTCTACTAATGTCTACAAAGCCGGGCTAAACTTAAAAGAAATCCCCCTGAAAAAATGAATATTATTTCGGAAATGGAGGTAACTTAATACATGTACGGTAGGCAATATATGCGCGGGCGAAGGGGGATAGGGCACGCGACATGTGGTCGCATCGCTCATAATAATGTGAAAAAATGTTGTTGTCACTTTTTTAAAATGACCAAATTTTGGGGAAGTTGGAATTAATTCGCGGAAAAAAAAAGATTACTTATTTCAAAATTTATTAGTATTGTTACTATGATGATTATGTAAAATTTCATATTTGGTCATGTGTTTACCTAACATTTGTTATCCTTACCTATGGGTCGGACGGGGTTTTCTTTACATATTGTAGGTATATGACAGTTTCCAACCGGTTGAATTCGCGTGTTGATTAAAACCCTATCAAAGAGGGGAAGCCTGTCTCCCAGCTATGGGAGCATTACTTACAGGACGATTATACTATCTTCAGCAGCGAAGAGCAGCGGTGGCCTAGTGGTATCGGCCGCGACTTACAAGTTGTAGGTTCGAACCTCACCAGGCGCTTTACTTTGTTTAAATTATTTCATCACCACTGCTCTCAAAACGGTGAAGGAAAACATCGTGAGGAAACCGGCATGTTCTAGAGCCATAAAAAAAATATCTAAGACATGTGACATCTACCAACCCGCACTGGGCCAGCGTGGTAGATTGCGGCCCACTCCCTTTCACCGAGAGGAGGCCTGTGTCCCAAAAGTAGGAACATTATAGGCTTATTATGATACTATCTTCTTTGATTATCCGATTTAGTTTGGGAATAAAGAGCTATGCTCGGAGTTTCTCTGCGTGATCGAATCAGAAACGAAGAGATCCGCAGAAGAAGCAAGGTCACCCACATAGCTCTTCAAATCGCTAAAATGAAGTGGCAGTGGGCAGGGCACATTGCTCGTAGAACCGATGGCCGATGGGCAGTAAGGTTCTGGAGTGGCGGCCACGTACCGGAAGACGCAGCGTAGGGAGGCCCCAACAAGGTGGACCGATGACCTAGTGAAAGTCGCGGGAAGCCGATGGATGCGGGCAGCACAAGACCGGTCATCGTGGAAAGCCTTGGGTGAGGCCTTTGTCCAGCAGTGGACATCTATAGGCTGAAGAGGAAGAAGATAAGCCCTGTCAATGTAGTACTTTATACCTAGAATGTTTTCGAACCAGCTGTCATCCAAACTTCAATCGCTCATCGCTTCTACCAAAATCCGCGCCACATTCATTGTACAGTCGTGGAAAAACTCGCCTTAGTTGAATACTGGATTAGAATAAACTATTTTAATTACGAGTTACGCTTACCATTGACTCGCTAACACAATTATATGTGTACCTACTTAATTGATTGCATTAAGGGAACCGCGGCTTCCTTTCTTCTTTATTTGTTCTACTGAATTATTTTATTTACTTTGAAAGCTAAAGTGAAATCGAAATTATCGATTTATTTGAATTTTGTTGCTGAATTAGCTTTTTTAATTTGTTGATTGAGAAAATGAGGAAGGAATCTATCGAAGTGTATCTAACACCGAGAAACATAAACCCCATTCCTATATTACTACAGTCTAGCTTTTATATTTACTAGCGTTAATTAACAACGAGTAATTGCGCTCGACCACACAGCATCTCAAACTAACGTTCGAAATATTGTTTGTGATCCCCCGAGGTCTAAACGGCGACCACTACAAGTACTGCAAGTTTACTATCTTGATTTCCCAACAGCCGAATTTGAAAGCGAATAAACGTTGAGATGGCAAACATTAATATTATTGCTTTGAACGCAGACGTAGGGATCAATGAAGACAGACACTCATGCTTGGAATACAGTGAAGTTTCCCCAACAGAATATTGGGAGTCAAATTGTCCATAAAGGACGTAGATAAATTCTTCCTCAGAAACTACTGAATCCTTGTTATTTCCTTGCACTTTTAACTTACTATTTTTACTTTATCATTAGGTAATCGAACAAGATACTATATCTTCCAAGTTGGCAATCAACACCTCAGGAACTTCAATAACCCGACTATTATAAGTACTTATTTGGTTGGCTTTACCATCAGTGACCAACCTCTAAATTCCCGTAGATCTTCCCACCTATTCTACCCTTGCTTAATTAAGTCCATACTGGGTAGCGACAACAATGGCGGGCGACCGATGCGCGCCAAGATATTCAAATACGTCTAAGGCCACTATTATATTGCCAACATTTATCGAGATACTATTTTTGTTATATTCTAGATAAAAGCAGAATAATTTTATTCTAGGGAACGATTAATTTTGTAATTTATTTCTACTGTTTTTTATTATTATTTTGTAACAACGGTTTTATAGATAGTTTCACATGTTTATTAAAATATGTAATACCTAATGATATAACATCAACACGTGTCGTGCTCATCACGAGAAAATATAAAACACGTGTAAAATAACAAACTCATGACTTTATCTTTTCAACGAGTATATCACGTGTTCGTAAACGAAATTAATGTTTCCGCAATCAAGGTTTCAAAAACCGTCGCAAGCAATGTCTTTCTATTTATAATGCAAATAAATCTGGAATTTTCCATTACAATTTTGTAGCAGTCTTTAAAACAAGATGTATAGGAACAAGTTCTAAAGCCGGGACAGTTTTCCCGTCGTCACCCCGTCCAAGTTAAATCCCAATTGGAACATCGATCCCCTTGCTTTAGCGCCTGTCTGGCGCTACACGCAACTATATTTTTCTACGCTGTCCTGTTCAAAAAGCACCATATAAATAAATATTTAAAATCGTTCAAGCTTTGATTATTCAACCGGGCTTCAAGCTGGATTATAGGTATCGCAAGTAACCTAAAAATGATCTTAGTTTGGGAATTAAAAAATACTCATTAATATAATAGACCTGTATTCTACTATTACTACAAAGTCACCAAGGGTCAGTTTCCATACTAAACGATCCAGTAAGCGTAGGTATGGGAGCAAAATAACAGCAAAATTAGAACCCCTAGCCAACTCGTGTTTCCAGAACTAACAGTACATAACAACGTGACTAGATAAAGTCGTTTTGTAAGCGATACTGTCTGCCATGTGCCTTATGCACTGACGTAATGAAATGTTACTGTAGATTCTTACATGCATGTTTTGATATTTTGGGGCCTAGGTCGCACCCTTGCGGCACACTTTTGTTTATCAACATTAAATATCTTTGTATATTTCTGCAACATTGTTGAGTTACGTAACATAAAAATAAAATAGTAACATGCTCTCCTCATTAGAGTAAATATTAATGAAACTTAATTATATGAAGACATTATAAATATTACAATGTATACAATAAGTCAAACTTATTAGTAAAAGTCAAGAATGTTGATAATTATTCCGAATGATGAATGGAATGAAGTCGACGATAGCATTAATAGACCGCTAGTAAATATATTATTGTAAAGGTTATATTATAAAACTTATGTCTATATACAGAGGGCAGATGCACTTGCAAAATAAAAAAGAAAAACGCGACATGGCTCTTGATTAATACTTTAAAGGAAACTTGTGCAGAGACCCAACTAGGCAGTCGGTAGTCGGGCAGTACATGCCTACTTTTTACATACTATAAAGCTTAATGTAAACGTTCACCTGGATTTAATTCAACGTATAAAATTATGGCTCGTTTTTAATGAAATTGATAACAATGTAACACGCTAGGTGCATTTTCAATTTCTGTTTTTTACTGTTCCAAGGACAAAGCAGAGGTAGGCTTATTAAATAAAAGTCTTGAAAGGTGTTCTTAAGAAATAATAAATATTCCTGAGTCCACCAGGTGACGATCTGATCGCGCAAAGAAACACTCCAGTTTTACATATGGCCGAGGTTAAAGTAAGATACTCTCAGGAGTTGCCGCATAAATTGGCCCGTTCGTGATGCAGTGCCTCGTTGAATATGTATAGGTGCGCTCCCTTCCGTATTTCTCATTTTACTAATAGATTTCTCTTTGATTAAATTTGTATACGTTTTATTCATACGGCCGAGACCACTATTGTTAGCTAGGCGGCCATTTAAATCTCCGGTCACCGCATCGAATATACTCATATACGTCTTGTTTCTTTTTTATTGGAAAGTTGCCTGCCTCGAAATACGCAAACGTTAATTCAAGAATATTCAAATCACTTCGTGTACCTACTGTCTTATAAATTCAATCTATCATGCTTATTATCGCGTGTGTACACTCGTCGTTAAGGTAAAAATGGTTTAATTGAAACGGAACGAAAAGGGCGCAAAAAATTTTAAGCAATCTTTTCTGAAATGCAAATACGTTAACGAAAGGACTTAGTAACCATAATAGGCGTAGGACACGACTGCACGCCGTTCTGTGAATGTATCACGGTGATTCCATGCCCGAAACTAAACCAAATTTAGAATCGATATATGTATATTTGGACCGAAAGTTAAATATGCCATCAACGTGGACTCTACAAGTAGTATAATACTATATGTCAAAACACGTATGTGTGTCGATAAGTAAGACCATATGAACGTCTCATTTAAATTATCCTTGTCTCGTAAAATATACGAACGGTAACCCTTTGGCATTTGGCGTCGAACGGCTGGACGTACACCGAGGAATCAGATATTTATAATGGCTTTATTAAGACGAGCCATCGGCTGAGCTCACGCCCGCTTATTATTATAATTTAGACGACTGCCTAAAGCTTCGTTGGATGAATGAAGTCATCATTGTATGTATGTTGTTATGCATTTGCTAGGTTTTATTTCATTCACGTGACCACAATGTTTGTAGACTACATTTGCTGAAGTAAACTCAAATTCTTTTATAATAAATAAAGCTGAAGTCTCGGCCGGGGTAAATAATTACTTTTTTAACAAAGTGTTTCGAAGTTAAGTCGATATGATAAAACGCAGTCAACAAATCATAGCTGGGTTTGTTATGCAAAAATGCAAGCGAAGATTTCGTGACGTGAAGCCATGGCGGTGGGCCGTTCATGTTTATAATGTGTTTATACTTTTTGCTAGCCCCAGGTACACGTGAGCATGGCTCTTCAAACTGTATAATGAGGGGGAAATTAAAATAGAAATAGACAGTCCCCTGTGTCACGACATCATTTCAAATATGCGGGCCTAATGAGAGGCTGAAAATCATAAGAAATCTTTTCCTTCTTAATTAACAGCACTCACAGTTGGTTGCGTTACTCAACTTCCCGTAAGTGCTACTAATCTCACGAATGGGATTATTTATGGTAGCTTTACCTCATTGGAGACATTAAAAGTTTCCCAAGCCATAACGACGGCAACTCTTACCTTTCATTGTTCATTCCGGGTGCGTATATTGTTGGAGTTGAAATTTGTAGGCACCACTGAAAAAGTGTCAATTCATCATCGCAAAGCCCCGGGCTCGAGACCGAAGTCCCCAACATAAATCTCACTTCCATACTTTCGCGTGGGGAAAACGACTGCTTTATGAGATCCTTAAGGCTGTATGGATTTGGGAAAATATTTCCTCTGCGTGCTGGCCCCCGACAAATGAAGGAGCATTGGGCACATTAGAATGTGTGAAAGGGCATATAGGCGTTTTTATTGTTATGCGAAGCAATTCGTTTAAAAGCCAGTGCGTTACGGTAGTACATACGAAGTGCCTACTTGCTAATATTTATTAACCTAAAGCACCTCTTCGGGTTTCGGGATCGAGAAAAAAGCGAATTAATGTTTATGTGAATACTTAAATTACTCACGCTCCTCAAGCGGCACCCGTTACTATGTAGGTACTGAAATCACTTAAGTATAAATGGCAGAGGTGTCATTAAGCAACTATTTCTGGTGGTCATGTATCGCAGCTGTTTGGAAATCTTCACTAATCTTAATTTATTTCGTTCGGTCGTGTTTATTTAAATGTGATTTTGCTTGTGGCGGAGATAAAAAACAAAGTTGAAATTTTTGCTGTTATTCATACTTAGCTACTATTTTGCTTAATTGAAATGGGCGTAGGTATTCATTTAAATTCATACCTAAGTACATAAATCGCTGGCGTGCGTGCATGAGTGCAGCGCCCGCGCACACTGGGCGCGCCTCATTAGAACACGCTCCCGCCTCCCGCTCCCCGCCGCCTCCATGCGCCCGCACACCCGTTTATCCAGGCCCGACGACATTTCCATTGCCCGTGCGGAAAATAGACGTTTTAGGAGAGCGGCTACAAACACAGCAGATTCTTCTTAGATAAGTTTATTGTGTGCTAATACACTGCCACTATCTAGTTACGTACGATTCGTACGAGATGCACTACCGTTTATATTACATATACTTAAATAGGGGGCAAAGGTAATATGGACTACAGTGTATAACTATAGTGTGAGAAACCTCAGTGAGTACAATCGTGCTCCGTATAAGGTGCACCAGATAAATTGGAAGACTCGTGGGCGATGTGATTTGAATTGAATTAATTATGAGAAGCGCATGACTCGCTCACGAACTCCTGCAGGAAATGCAAACGAGCGGGAAAAATTACGATATTATGGGATATTTTCACCGCTACTACGTGGAAGGCGAGCCTTATCTGGATACGGAGTTCAATAAACCAGGGGACGCAACCGTCTCGCGACTGAATTGACGACAATTTATGCGACAAAATAACGCATACAGGTGTCGCCTGGCCGGGCGCCCCTTCCAATAGCCGCCGATATGGGAACTAAATAGGCTAGGGGCTCCTTAAGCCCGCGAACCCAAGCGTTAGACACGAGAGATGCCGCGATAGCGCTCGCTACACATCCCCAATTACGATTTATACAGACTTTAAAAGGTAACCAGTAATGACGGGTGCCCCGCGGATGCCTTTTTCTCGCACAATCGAAATCCAATTATTTTCGAAAGTAACTAAGATACCGGTCGCGACAGAAGCGCAGAGGCGGCCCGTAAATCGGCTCTGGATGTTTGCAGCGCGCTCAGAATATGAATTATTCTCGTGATTGTTCTTGCGACCGCGTCATGGTTCATACATGAAGCGCGAACTAGTTTTTTCGAGGTTCCTCTCGTGCTTGGCTCGTAAATAAAATCGTATTCGTGAAAAGTTGAATTTCTGCGTCGTCGTTACATTTTTTTATGTCTCCAAATTCGTCAGCGCTTCCGAGAGTTATCAACTTACAATTTTCTCTGGTTTATAATTATTAACATTATCGACAGTTAAGTTTCGGTGGTCGAAATTGGTCTTTGGGAAAGTAACTTCAGGTGTACATAGTGCCTGCGGTTCCCCTTCACAGATAACCCAAATTTGTTTGAGCGAATTTTTCGAAACTCTTTTTTATCAATCGGTGGGCTGGTTGGTAATTGGCTGAGTGGGCTGCGAGGCGGCCAGCCATAATTGACGGTGCTATCATTCTGAACTTTTCGCTCGGACATTCGGGGAAATTCTTAATTGGTCCACCTTTTGTGACGTTCAATAATGCCGCCTCTATAATAACACCGTCAATTATTAGCAGATCGTTGTTTTTAATTAGCTGTTTAATGACTGTGGGACGTTTTGCTCGGCTTTGATTTTTGATCAGCAATGCTTTATTAGTTCATGAACGCCTGCTCTGAATTCCTGAAGCTCCATGTAATATTTATATTGTCTTCTATCGAAGTTGCGTTTGCTACTTTTTGTTAATTAAAGAATACAACTGTTTTATTCATGTTTTAACATTAGCGTATGTTTAATTTACACTCGTCAGAATTCATCTTCCGAAGATTCACAACATCAATACTATATGGGCATATAGAAATTAGCGAAGGAGTTTATTCAGTCCAGATTCCGCTTTAGAAGTTTGGATAGAATTTTTTTAAATTTTAAATGCGAATAGCCATTAATAAGGCATTGTCAGTGGAGTGGAGCATCTCGAGTCTATAAAAGAAATAAGTTTCTTATTGGTTCACAATTAAAGCGTCCTGAAGGTGACCGTGCCATCCTTAAAGCGGATAAAAACCTCGCATTCGTCGAATACTAAACGGGAGAAGCTCCGCTGAAATTCTGCGCGTAAAAACTTCCAGAACGATACTTATCAAGTGTTTGAAATGACACAACCGGATTCCGGCCCTTCGACATGTAGTTTTTACCATACGGGTATAAAACTGACGAATTTCTCAATAAAAGAGAGATGACCGGCGTGTCGTCACGTACTAGGGGCTCAGTGGGTATTTAGAGCGGTGCAGCAAAAACTATTCAGAGGCCATTATTATGGCATTTTTGTCGTCTGACGGGGCTGGAGTGGTCGCGGCCATTACAACGAGCGGTGGGGGCGGTGCGTCCCCCGGCCCCCGCGGACTACACCCGCTCGCGCCTTGCCGCAGCGCACACTGCGCCATCCATCTTCGATATGCACATAAAGCGAACCGGGCCCGTAACGGCAGACCCACATTCCCGCTGCTCTTAAATTTATTTATCTCTTTATTAATTCTCCACTTGAATTTTAATGTTTTGCACGAAATTTAGTAGAGAAAAACTTGAATTAGCCGCAGCAGGTGAATCAATAGATTTTTAAATCATTGGATTAAATACTTTGGAAAAACCGTTAATTAAAACTGTCATCGCCTTTGATAACGTTGCTATAAAATAGACACTTATAATTAATAAAGTTCTTTAGTATTATCTGATCAAATACTTGACCGATAAAATAAAAGAGGCCATACTTCACCAGAATAATAAAAAAACATTAACTTCTTAATTCATCGTTCATTGAAAGTCAGTAGTTGTACTCTTATTATAGGGAACTCAATTAAAATCACCTGTTGGTCGACTTAACAATGGGATAGATAGCCATGAGCCCCATAAAGCTTGGACGAGGGCTCGCTAGGAATGATCGCTTTAATGACGTGCGAGCAATGGAGGCAATATTTAGCACGATAATTTCTGTCCTCTTATAGCCTTCGATTAATTATTTCGAAAATGGAATGGGCCTCAGAACGTATTACGAATTTATTTTCATAGTAAATAATTATAAATTTCCTAATATAAAAACTAGCAGTACCTAGTATTATTTCAAGTAAGTGGATGGACGCCTGGAAAGTAGCATCTCTAAGGTCCAATTTTACACTAATGACTGTTTGCTGTGTTCACCACTTTACCTATTAATTAATTATTTATTATTAATTAATTATCTTCCCCAAATCTGAAACATCCCATCAAGTCCCGTGGACAAAAGGCTTTTGGTGATACCTAAATGTTTATGTATTTTTTTTACCCCAGGTTTCAATTTCCTTCCATTAAATAAATACGTACTAACTCAAACTGCAAACACTGAAATATGTTGTAAGGGAATAGCATTTTTTTCAAAGTAGTATATATTCCCTGGACAAATTAACATTGTCCGCCTGTCCGTCATGCTTAAAAGAACTGGTCGTGAGGTCATTAGCAAATACAAGACCAGTCCCTCCTTCCATTTTAAGGCAAGCTTCTGGTTTTCCGTGAAGCGACTGCATTTGACCTCTACAACCCTCACGGAAACCAGCTTTTCATAGTATGATGTTATCAGTATAAGTACAGGTAGACGCTGTTGCTTATTCTATCTGATAAAAAGATTGCATCTACACATTCCCAATAAAAACATTCAATAACACTAAGCTGACCATATAAAACTGTTTGGAAGCCCTTGGGAGCGTAGTGGTGACTCTTGACTGGCGGATTTACGAGCCTCGGGCGTCCTGGGTAGGACTTAGATAGATTGCCCACTTCTTGAGGCTCGCCTCTAAATATATTAACCAATTACAACACGTGTTTTAGGCCAACCTTCTACAAAATGCTATCAAATTGTTCAGATCTGTAAAAATCTTAAGCTCAAGTATTGCGTCCAAGGCGTGTTTGGCCATTCAAAATATTGTCGACCAACAGAAATTACCATGCCTCAAGGTGTGTTCTATTACTCATAGATAAAATGGAATTGTTTGTTCATTAATTAATACAAATCATTTGCTAGTATTAATTATTAATTAAAATAGATTACTGTGTTGATGAAAATCACTATCAGCAGATCTGTGCTATAAATCGCCGTGGTAGTTGGAGCGTAATCATGAATATCTAATACCGGTAGGCGTCTAGATAGGTGTCCAGTTAGTCTAATTTGCAATAGCGCCTTTGTGTTAATTGATCCCGGGGCGGCGTTGGTTACCTTAATTGTCTATAAATTGTTCCGCGCATTAATCTGCACATCAAATTGCTTCTTGTATTAACGACGCATTCAGTGCCAGATTGCATGAGTAAATAACAACAACTTTATTATCTAGAGATCGTAAAATACTCAACAGTTTGTGATTTGAAGTAGGATTTAATATGTTTTTCCGCACCTTTTTAATCACATCGAGACATAATCTCGCGAACATACATCCATACACGTTTGAGACCGTGAGGAACGCACTAATTAACGTTCAACGTGAAACTTCGCCGAACACCTCCACCAATCAAGCATGATCCGCCGCCCTTCACATATTTCCCCTGTCTTTGTTTCTATCATCAACTGCACGAAGGGAGAAGAAGGCCTTATTAAACTGGGTACTGCGTAATTGCGTGTCTTACGTTCCCTACACGTAACATGGCCTTTATTAGGTGGAAATTCTGTATACGGCAGTACACTCGAACATCGGGTAGACACTTATAAAACTCCATATGCTTATAACTCACCACACGCAAATTCACAAATCTAAGGAACATACATTTATGTGTTTAAAAAAGACCATAAAATTTCCATTGATGAATAAAAATCACATTCTCTTGAATGGTGATATTTAAAATTGTGAATCTAGTCGATTTTAGATTCGATTCGATTGATTTTGTAATCTGAATCGTCGATTCATGGAGCGTGTTTAGTTCAATGAGGCTTGATACAGTTGATGTGTTATTGTCGTGTTGGTAGACAGCCGTAAACGTCTACATTAGTCGAATATTATTGTTTATGGTCTATTAACACGTATTTACTTGTACATTAGTCACAGTGCGCGGCTTCTTTATATATTGTTTGGAGTTATTTACTGCCCTCTTGAAAGGCACAACAAGTGTTGTTTATTTGGACCATGTCCTACCATTTTTCATCGAGCAGTATTGTAAACAGAAACTCAGTAGTTTTTAACTAAAAGAGAAACATAATCATTTTTCATTGACTAAAATAAAAAAAAAATGTGACAAATCTGAGCCATATTATTCCTTAAAGACATGCAGTCCCCCAATAACTAACAAGCCACATAAGAAACTTAAAGAAACTATCTAGCTAGACATTTTCCCTACAACTCTTTCCATCGCAACCAATGCAATGCAAATGTCCGTAACTGGAGGCTTTTTCTTCATCCGTACAGTTCTCAATGCATATCTAGATATGCACAAACGTGGATATAGCATTGTTCGCTAACAAGCGACTGTAACCGCGCCCCGGCACGACACTGAACCCGCACTTATAACTACTTAAAAGTATAAACTTAAGTATATGCCGTGCACGATATTTCTAACAGTTTATAGGATTTATTGTCCCCATTTTGGTAATTGTTGATTTATGATAGTTACCGGAAACTGACATTTATCATTACGATTTCAGAAATGTATAATATCTACTTGAAAAATAATAATATTTTTGTTGATAAGTAGGTATGTTCAAGTTCCATAATTACTTTGATGTCATTAAATCCATCAATCGATGCTGAAATTTAGACTATATCGTTAGATGAGTTCAAACAACTCGATCTGAGCATAGCTCTGTATTTTGGCACAAGTCTGGATTCCCACTCGAACTTCATAGCAGTTTCACAACAGCTAACTTTCTTTCAACCAGAAACAGTTTTATACTGAACAATAGACAAACAATATCGAATTTTAGAAAGCTGACCGTTGCGCAACTTTCTCCCTTTATCTACAGTACAAAGGTAACTGTAAAGTTAAAATGTATTGTCCAGTTTTTTACTGTATTCCCGTAATAATGTATCGTATGGGCTTTTATGATCGTCCTGACTTTCTAAAGTTCCTTTTTTAAGTGTGTTTTGGGTCCTCAAATTGGTGTGACTAAATAGTTTAACGGTGTCATCGAGTTTCGTTCCAAAGATTAATTATTGGTTATTGTTTGAAGTAGCGACTAATGAACTTTGTTCAGTTCATTCATGTTTGGATAACAAAGGTTTTGGTGTTCAATGTTGCAAATCTTTTAATTTGTTTTTTTTTTATGATTGTAAACTAGTGCTTGACCGCAATCCCGCCTGATGGTAAACAGTGATGCAATCGTTGATGGTAAAGCGCGCTAGTTTATTAAGAGCCTCTTCACAAAAAAAAAAAAAAATGAGTGAAGAGAAAGGAAGACGGTAGTTGAGCGAGGTGGTATTAAACCCAACACGACCAACGATGCTGCTCCAGAGGGAGATTGATGTGGAGACCCTTCACGACCAAACCCCGATACAACAACATTTAGCATCGTATCCAGCATACATCGCAACACAACTGCTCAGACCAGTCCTCCGTACGGATTCACCAGACATCATGCCGGAACACGATGAATCGCTTGGCGGCAAGACTTTGTCTGGTGGGTGGTACCTTCTGCCGGCAGCCGATGTTATGGTCTACCACCGAGAAAAGCGATGAAACGATTTGTTAAGTTGTATGTATTATAACTTTGAGGTCAGATTTTTGGGAGTTTTTTTTCAGGTTCATATAAAAAGTATGGCATAAGGTTTGCAGTTAAAACTAGATAGATACCATTAGCAAACCGAAATCACACCAATCATTTCGTCCATCAGCCAACCAAACCAATTTGCTTACAATCTGACGCCCAATTTATACGTTCAAATTTGTAATTACGTGACTAAGAATATTTTATAGTGGTCCGAATAATCATCGTATATCCAGTGAGATAGACATCTAGATACATAGTTAGGTATTAAATTGTCGTGGTGCGACGTTTACGACCATATTGGCGGTGCAGGGTGCAACATGCTAACGCTATCATTTACCCCCGCCCGTGGCTAATTCACTGTGACAAATTAACAGCGGCTAAATTCTGGACCCACTGGTAGTCGTACTGTCTATGCAAGTTGGCTGTGAGGAGTTCGTAAGTGGTGGTTGTTTTAATGACATTGAGTATGAGTTCTTAAGGCAATAACTACTGCCAATGTAATATTTAGACGCTATATTAAATTGTCTGTAGTTTCAGTGGGTATTTTGTTTTCTACTTCCAAGTTGACATCCTTATCATCATCGTCATCAATGGCTTCTAACATATTTACAGTTTCTTTTTAAATAGTCTTCCCTGCTACACCTTTCTTTACAAATTGTAGGCCATAATTTTCGAACTAAATATTAAGACACTAAGACATTTCTCGCATATTCCTTTTTTTATGTTAACTTCTTACATATACTGTGTCGTCGTACATCAGTGGACTCCTCGTGGCGAGCGCATTGTTGCTGTCCTAAGAACTAAGCCAACTATACGGAGCTAGCCAGACGGGAATAGGTACAGAGACACTGCGAGACGTACTCGCAAGTCCGTTGTCTAAACCGGATATGTAAACTGAAACTTTGTGGTTTGGTGAAGTGAGGGGTTGAAAGATGAGGAGATGGTTACTCATATTTGGCTAATTGCTAATTTCTTAACAGGTTTTATACGTATTTCAAGTTGAGTTTTTTAAGTTTCGATATTGTTTTGCTAAAAATGTAAAACCCAAGTTTAATTTTAACTCTAGACTTTGAGCTAAAGTTTTGTTAGGTATGTGTACCTAAACGTCATCTAGTTATGGTATTTATACTTTTATTTATTTTTTAGTTGTTAGTTATAATTTTAGATATTATTTTTTAGCAAAATAATATCTGGACTCAACTATAATTATAGCTTGACTATGTCACTGAAATAAAAGTATTAATATTAACATTTTCTGTAGTGTTTGTTTGCTATAAAACACCTTAGCATTATGGATCCTCATTGCTAATTTTACACATAACTTTTTCTATAAAATTCACACAATCCTTTCATATACCAAACAGAAAACAAACTCAATTTATTATTCAATTTTCGCAATACAAAACTTGGTTTCCGTGTGCTCATACACATATAAATACTAAAGTTAGCAAGGTTAATAACAAGCGGACTAGATGTATGGCTCGGTTGAAACTAATATTTCATATCAGCATTGTTTACAGGCCGCCCGTGGCCGCGGGGACTGCAGATAAACCCAATAAATTCTATACTGTATTAGTATTTAAAATTAAACGGGAAGCTATTTTATTTTAGCGTTTAATTATGAACGTAATTACAAGTGTAAATTGGTTGTATTTTCTGTAGAGACTTCGCTCGAGCAGTTGAATAGAAGTTTGATTTAAGTTTACAGAACATGCATTAGTATACATGGCTTTTACATTTCTCTAAACAATAGGGATGTATCGAAGAAATGAAAATCAATAAAATAATTAGTCCGTCTAATAGATAATAAAAAAAATTAAGCCCCGTATTTTTGATTTTGTCGAAATTACCAAAAACTACTGAGATATAGCGTATTAAAGTTACGGAGTGGGGCTAATTACGTTACGCCGTGCCATATTTTGTACTACGGCGTGACGTCATGCGACATTTCAAATCAATATATCTTCCTAAGTATTTGAATGCAAAAAAAAATAAACAATAGGTACGTGCACAGTATTTTTCATAAATCTATCAGACGGACATTAAATTATTTTTTAGGATACAACCCAATTATAAATTGTCATTAATAAAAATAGGCAGACGTTTCATATATAATACGTAAACAGAACCTAGAGACATAAGGATAAAAAGACTCCTACATAAAATATTTAAAAACATTTTCTGTTTTAATACTCTCAGTTTACATTTTAAAATATAATTCTCCACATCAAAATTCTCAGGCAGATGGATGAGGCCAGCAGTAGGTAGTGCACCCCCTATTGTGAGGTTCTTTTAGCTGTCCTGTAAGATAAACCACAGCAGCTAACCGTAAACATGCTCAGAAAAACGATTCAGACCGCGCTGCTATTATTTGCCAAATTAGGGCAAATTGCCAAATCAAGTTCAGATTATGATAGGCGACTTTATATAGAGGAAGATGCATTTTTGGATGCATAAAATTTTGCTTTCGGTGGTAGGGCCGATATTTTTATTCAAAGTAACAGCTGGTCAGAAAAAATATTTATATTATGTACTTACGAGTTTCTCTTTATATTGGTACCAATTCAGTCTAATTTCAGGGTATTTTTATATAAGTTTATAGACCTACCTTTAATACAAAGGAGCTCATATCGATGGCATTCGTTTCGTGATTACTACAAAATAAATAAATCTTAAATATTATGCTACATTTGTTGTTGTTTTGTTTAAATTATTTTTCGTATAAACTTGCAATCATCCTTGATATATAAGAAAACAACATTTCGGTTAGATCCAAACAAACTCACGACACAAATAAATCTAAATCCTAGAAACGAAACGTAACCCTACCGCGAAGTGCACACCCAATTCGTTGGTCAACGTTGGCGGGCGAACTATCGGTTCAATCGCTTGTCCAATAAAGCTCTGACGTACAGACAGACAGGCCTTAACAAACGTAACTGATCTGCGGCGTATTGTTCGCGATCACATATGTTAACAGACCTAGTATTGTAATGACAATGCTTTATGTACTGATTGGGCTGTTAAAACTATGGTTGACGAAAACTATACCAGCTTGATATGTGCTGCAAGATTTCTGTTAGTAGAGAAAGGTCTGATACGTATTAAAACTAACCATAAAAATTGAGGGTTTACATTGCAATAGTGAAGATTTGAGGTGAGTTTTCATGGTAGATAGATGAAACGGAAAATGTTTTCGGCAAACAATAAGTAACTCTGCTCTATATTCATTCCTTTTATATATTTTTTAAATCGTGCGCAGTGTAAAACATCCTGGCATTAATAATGTTAATAAAAGTTGAACCAAAAAATAGCTCTGTTCCAACAACAAATTCCGCTTGTTTGTCCGCTATCCGCGGGGCGCTGATATTCGCATAAATCGAGCGAAAACGCCAAATTGCAGGCCACGGTTCACGCACCGCACTCAACTAAAAATTGCGATGTTTCACAAACAAATATTGCGTGTGCACACTTTGTTTAGCCATTCCTTTTATTGTTTTATGACCCCTTTTTTAACGTAGGTATAATTGCTTAATAGTCGTATTCCAGAACGGTACTGTACTCGGAAAAGCTTGCATGTGCAACTTCACTAAACTTGGGCTTATGCCAGATAAAGTGGCAGCCTAATAATGCATTATGGATTAGGAATTTAGTACTTATCTAAATTCAGTAGCAAAACATGATGACATTGCTAAACTACGATACAATGCGAAGTTTTTCACGAGTTAGTAACAGTTCCATTCCGCACCACGCCGCTAGATTAATCCCTCAAAGCTTTGCAGCAGCGAGAACGCGCTGATAAACGACAAAACTAATGCCACACGATTGCATTACGATGCAAACTTTTTCAGTAACCGGCGCACCGAGCGTAAATCGAATAAAAAAGAATGGAATAAATCGGTGAGTTTTTTCAGCGGCTCCATTCGATATTCGACGATTGGATAATGAATCCGAATGTTACCTACAACGTTATTAGTTCCTGAAAGTTTTGGTATAACAAATATAAAATTATACGGAGCCTTTGTTTTGTGAGGGATGTGGGAATAAATCGCGCTCTCATAGTGGTGTATAGTAAATTTCGCTGTATAAGCGATGTTGCCAAACCGAATCAGCAATATGTGTAGTTTGTGTAGTACACGCGTATAGAGCTGGATTCTCTTATGATGATTTAGTGTTGTACGCGACACTGTTGGATGGATTTACCGCCGTATGAACGGATTATGTGGGCGAGAGCAAACACGGGGCAGCGGACGCCGTATTGTGATTTACTGGCAACTTTTGATTCGCGGCTTTATTGCCTCTATGTTACAGAGGGATGAATTAAAATTGCAATGTGGAAACTCACCTGCGTTTTGTTATGACTTTAGCTGCAATAAATTCTAATAAAAATTCTCTGAAGTACAAACTTTAGATGGTCTCGGTGGTAGGCCATAACATCGGCTGCCGGCAGAAGTTACCACCCACCAGACAAAGTCTTGCCGCCAAGCGATTCGTCGTGTTCCGGCATGATGTCTGGTGAGGCCGTACGGAGGACGGGTCTGACCAGTTGTGTTGCGATGTGTGGCGGGTACGATGCGTCAAATGTTGTTGTGTCGGGAGTTTGGTCGTGGAGGGTCTCCACATCAATCTCCGTCTGGCGCAGCATCGTTGGTCGTGTTGTTGGGTTTAACATTGCACCACCTCGCTCACTAAGGTTTTTTAAATGAATGAGCTTAATAAACTAGCGCGCTTTACCATCAACGATTGCATCACTGCTTACCATCAAGCAAGATTGCAGTCAAGCGATAGTTTTAATTATTAAAAAAAAAAAATGGCGGTGGAGTTTGATTAGACAAATGGGAACTTATGTAAACATTTTACATCGGATACCAGTTTTTGGATATCAGTTTTGTTTTAACCCGGAATGAATATGAACAATATGTAATTTACATTCAATCCCATATGGTAAAATTAACTGTAGGTTATCACATCACTGAGAGAGCAAACAGCTCGAATAAATTGCAATTACGCCACCGTAATATCGTCGGTACATCCATACTAATATTATAAATGCGAAAGTAACTCTGTCTGTCTGTCTGTCTGTCTGTCTGTCTGTCTGTCTGTCTGTCTGTCTGTTACGCTTTCCCGCTTAAACCTCTCAACCGATTTTGATGAAATTTGGCACAAACAATCTTTGGACCCTGAGAAAAAACATAGGCTACCTTTTATCCCGAAAAAATATGATGTTCCCGAGGGAAATCTAAAAAGCGCGATATAACCGAACTCCACGCGGGCGAAGACGGGGCGGAAAGCACACAATCTTTAGAACCTGGGAAAGGACATAGGCTACCTTTTATCCCGGAAAAATTTGATGTTCCCGAGGGAAATCTAAAAAGCGCGATATAACCGAAATTTACGCGGGCGAAGCCGCGGGCGGAAAGCTAGTTTGTTAATAAACCTGGCAATACTGCCAATGTTACCCCTCAAATAATTTTTCTCCGCGTCCGAGATAAATAAGACAAACGATAAATCATAGCGGCCCATTTCCTCACGAGATACAAAACAACGGGCAGGGCGGGGAGGCCGGGGAATTATGACAAATCATGCATTAAACATAGGGAATAAATGTTTTCTTATCACGTACCTATTCTTGTTTTGATATTAGTTTTCCTTTATCTTTATTGACACAGGTTTCGGGAGGGAACATTTTATTGGTGGTGTATCGTGACGCGCTGACTAAACAACGTCGACCCTGTTATTTACAGACTACTTCGGATAGTTCATGGAGGTTATATTTTTCTTCAAAGAGCAATATCTTTATGCTCGTCGTATTACAATTGGGAATATTTGTGATAATACAAGATACACTGTATGACGTATCTCTACATTTTATTGTCGAGACAGGATCAGATAATTAATTCTCGTTTATTCATCCCTTGAACGAAGTAAGTCCCAAGTAGTGTTGTTCCTCGAAGTGCATTCGGTTGTATAAATCCGGTAGGTAGTCTTTGTTTCCTAAGAATTAAGTTGTGAATGAAACAGTAACGTCTCGACATAAAACTCTAGACTGCAAATCTGGTATATTTATTTCAAATGCCGGTAAAATCTCGGCGCATCCTCGGCTCAGCGGCGAAATTTGCATTTAAGTACAATGCACACTGAAGCAGAACTTTGTTAAGTTAAAGTAAGATAAAAGACTGGCTTTGTCTTCATTTGTGATGGTTTTATTCATTTTCTAAAAGCCATTCTCTGTAGCTAGATAAGTACAGTAGATGCTTAAGGCTCAAATTCCAAAATTGTGGAAACAGTAATTAATATTCTAAATTAACAAGTTGCTGCCTCAACTTATTAAAACAGACCCAATATTACGAATATACGCTCAGTTCAGCTTTTCATTCATCAGTTCAGTTTCAAAAATCAGTTCAAAAGTCTGAATCCTTTCATGTATTGTATCCAAGACCTAACATCGTCTGAGATTTAAGTCGTTCTTCAGACAACGCGGCGCTGCGGTTTCTTTACTTAAGTCTGACCTAAGTTACGCGGGTACGCCCAACTTGGGTAACCCAACCTCCTGAATACCAACTCCTTTTCAGGTGACTTTGTTGCCTTTCAGCCGTTTAAAATTTTCGCAACAGGATTTCGGCGAACTCGCGGATTTAAAGTTTCGTTTCGAATGTGAATTTAGAATAAGATACGTATATTTTGAATAAATTTATGTTTGTTTGTTAGTCGTTATTCCGTTTTGTTGTTTCGAAGTCGTATTCAAATTTCGGATGACATAACGAAGTTAATGAAGAATTTGAATTCCGGTAGTGATTTGTACCTCTTCTTTACATAAACCATGAGCAAAATTTATAATCTGGTCCTTTTGTACAAATGGCATCATGCTATGTTTATCAGCAACCTTTTTATCGTCCCTCTGCTGGGCACAGGTCTCCTCTCATATAGAGAAGGATTGAGCGTAATCACCACGCTTGCTCAATGCGGGTTGACGATTTTAGACTTAAAGTCCAGGTTTCCTCAAGATGTTTTCCTTCACCTTTTTAATCAGTCATTGGTGCCCAAGATATACTTAGAAAGTACATATAACTTAGAAAAATTACATTGGTACTTGCTTGGCATACTTGAGAAGCTGGTGTGTTAACCACTAGTCACCACGACGATGTTAAGATTTTGAAAACATAAATCATATTACAATGCAAGCAGAATATCAACTTAAATAAATTAAAACATCTTAACACTAACGTCTGACTGGACTGGTACTTTTAATCTGTGAGGTTCTTTTCTCAAAAGACCACCTCAGAAAACAATTCAACACAGTCTTCTTAAGATCTGACTGAGACCACTGTTTGTTTTGACCTTTCTTCTCAAAGTGATTACTCTTTATCTGGTTAGATAGAAAATGCCAAAATTATCTAGTGAAAAAAGAAATATTATTGACTTGTAATAATGTTTGTATAAACATACAGAAAATGTATCATTTAACATTTAACAACCGCCTCAAAAGAGGACCAGTAAACATAAGTGCAGAAAAATTACACCAATTTGCAGAAGCACATTACTTCCAATTCAAATAATCATAACAGAAACGTGAGACATTACAGTGTAATGCCTAGTTTTATAAGCGGGTACAATGATGGGCTGTGTCAACAGTTGTTTTATATCTCGTAATGGATCGGGGTACTGGCCTATCAATTTAATAAACCTCACAGCGACTCCACGATTTTATTTCAAGTGCTAGTTTATTGCGCTCATTGAAAGGTGTACTGTTTGCAGATAAATCTGGAGTGGACGATCTAGATTCGATTTTGTATTGAGTATAAGAATAATGTGTAAGGTTTTATTGCTTAAATTGTAGTGTATTGTGTGCAAAGTTTGTTGAATCCAAAAATACAAGATAAAGTTAACTAGTGATTAGCGACTGTTTAACCATAGATTTTTGTCGTTTGCACGTCATCTAACTTTGATCATCGTTTATGAATAGATACTATAGTGTTTAAGGGGATTTTTCATAAACGATCATTAGATATAAGTGACGTTAATTATAACGTCAAAAATGTATGATTAAACAATCACTAATCACTAGTTAACTTTAAGCAACGTTTATGGATAGAGGGTAGCTGTTTTTCTTACTTCGATAATAACAATTTAAAAAAAAAAAGAGTGTTTGAAAACATTAAATTGGGCAAAACATGATGACTACGAATATTACGAAAGAAATTGTTCTTTCTTAATATGAGTGGCAAAATTTTTAGGAGATTATTTTAGTTTCGATAAACTAACTTAATAGAATTTGGCCATAAATCAAGATTATTGGGCTAGGTATCCATTCAATATCGTGTCTGTAGAAAAAACATCGCCATCTATCGACTGTTTTAAGATATTCAAGTTTATATCTTACTCTTTATTGGCATTGACTTGTCTGTCCCTACAATTGAAAATCACTATAATAACATGATATCTGCTAGATTACTATCAGTATAATTCGCTTTTATGCACGCTAAATGGCAAATTGTCGGATCGTTTCATGAGACGCTTTAATATTACCGTCGTAGAAAGTTTCATCAACCTTAATGTCTCAAGTTAAAGTTTAAATTACGATGGCCGATATGCTATAACTCTTTGCTAATCTAATGATGTGCGTATCTTGTGGTCGACCAGCAAAGTTGTTCGTACGTCTATAAAGTTTTGCGGCAAACCGCCAAACGCGACACTTTTTTCCAGTAAATAATTCGCCTATTATGGCGAATGACTATAAAGTGCGGTTTCTTAAGTAAATAATGTTGATCACAACTTCAATTAACGAAGTTTTTCTTCTTAAAAGGATGTGGGTAGGGTAGGTGTCATTTACAATGTTCTTATGTGGAAATACGGATACCTACCTACGTAGTTCACATAGGTATAAATAAACCTAAATGCGATCTTGATACTTTAACATTAATATCTGTCGTTTTTATTGTAGCAATAAATTCAGTTTACAACAAAAACACGAATGTTTTGGCTTAAAATGTCAAAATATAAATCAAATTCTTTATCTCAGTCGTCGGTGCTCGCTATAATTTTACACCTTGGGAACAAAACGTCAATTTCTCAAAACGTCCCGTGAAATCAAAAGATTGGTCTTTTTTCTAAGTTTTTTATTACAAACACAAAGGAATGAGGTTTTTGTAAGCTGTAAAATCACTGGAAATATTAATTTGCAATTCTACATCAGAAAATGATTCTTCATTTAATCTGTGATCAATGTGATCATAAGACAAGGCGCACACTAGAGAAAGCCAGCTGCAATATATCAAAGTTTGACAGCTACAAGCTCTGAGCAATATGGCGACCACGCCACCCAATGAGGCGCTGCCCCGTCACGCGGCGCGCTCCGCTCCTAACTTGGATACATTCATCACGACTGATTTATCGGGGAAGGAGTGACACATTTTATATTCTATTTTCGAAAACTCTAACGAGTTTTTCAAAATGGTGGTCTCCGTTTGAGAGATTGCAACAGCTGCATCTTGTTAGCATTGGTTTCAGAGGTTCGCTTTGTGTTAAAATTATTTGCGTCAATGGTTTCGTGTAGTTTCGGCTTGTACAAGTGGCTAGCTACATGAACATGCCCCTTGTTAAATAATATAGATAGAGACATTATTGATGTTCACGTATTGTGCAAATTATACGCTGCATGACCTCGTATTTAATAACAGTCTATTATTGATTTATTGAGTCATTTATTTTGAGTAACAGCTGATGTATTCATCATCTTAATGTGCGCCGCGTCGTTGGCCCATTCAAAACGTCACATAATGTCTTTAAAGTACATCACTGTTTTAAGTGCTCTCTAAAATTGATTTTTAAATAAACCTCCCCTTTGAAAAGAAATAGTCTGAGGCTTTCACATGAGGTTTTGGCCTAATCCTCTCGGGACGTCCAATTTTTATTGCGTTCAACCCTGATGTATGGTCTAATATCGGCACGATATATCGGAAAGTGATATGGAAAGGGGTCAAACATTGTTCATGGATAGTTTTAGAGCTTATGGAATTTTAATTTTATGACAGGAGTAAATTGTATAAAGCATTTCCGTGCGTAGGTACGTCTTCCGAGAAAAAAATTAAAGGGCAGTAGGTATAATTAGGTACAAGGCTCGTTTTTGAACGGGTTCCGTGATTTCGACACGAATATCGTGATTGCGATCTTGAACACCATCGTTGATAATTTACGTTTGCAGGGGCATTTCGAAATTATCATCTAGGGGCACGGAAAAAAATCAGGTTGGCGACTCCATTATGGTTTGCAAATTGTTAATTTTCTCCGTAAACGCCTTGTAAGCGACATGGCTAGACTGCCATGTAGGTATTTATTCGCAATTACTTTAAGAGTCATCTTCGATTTTAAATATAAACGAGCACCGGTTTTCCTTTGCTCCGTTTATTATACCTACCTGTACAACATGTGGGTAGATATAATATGAGGTATGAGGTATGTGCAGCCCTGAATCTTTAAGAAGCTCATATATAAAAACGTTTTTATTTACATAGCAAGGCAATCAAAAAGTAGGATGTATTTTTTTAGCTAACTCAAATCTCAAACCTAAATTCAGTGCTTTTATTTCAATGAAACCTCCAGATACTTTTGGGTAGTCAAGAAGGCGGCCAGTCAAAACATGAAGCTATTTTCCCATTTCAAAGAGTATTAGTGTTTGTAGGAAACCTATGTCCAGCCGTGGACGTCTTTCTACTGAAGTATAGGTAGCATTTTTTCTCCTAAATTTAATTGGTCTAAACATTCAGCATTCGCTGACGCAGCCATTAGATGAAAATGACAACAATGTTAATGCAACTGTGTAGTAGGTACGAACGCAAACCGTTTATGGTAAACATCCTGAGGAGATTGGCATGTTCTAGAACCAAAAATTGTAACACATGTGACATCTAGGTACTTCTAACACTTTCATTTTTTTTAATAATTATAAACTAGTGATGACTGATGGTAAGCAGTGATGCAATCGTTGATGGTAAAGCGCTTTTTTATTAAGTGTATTCACTTAAAAAACTTAGGAATAGGAAGGATGACGGCAGTTGAGCGAGGTGATGCAATGTTAAACCCAAGACCAACACGACCAAACGATGCTGCGCCAGAGGGAGATTGATCTGGAGACTCTCCACGACCAAACTCCCGACACAACAACATTTGGGGCATCGTACCCGTCACACATCGCAACACAACTGCTCAGACCCGTCCTCCGTACGGAATCGCTTGGCGGCAAGACTTTGTCTGGTGGTAACTACTGCCGGCAGCCGATGTTATGGTGTGGTGTTGATCTACCCAAAATGGGCTCGCGTGGAGTATTAATCAGCCCACCTCCACATAGAGGAAGCATGTGTCCCTGCATTATAGGTTGATTATGCTAATACTAAGCACGAAAGAATGAATTTTCTCGATTCAAATGGCTTAAAATGTATATGGTATGGCATTCAACATAAAAGAAAAAAAAAATCCACCCCCTTTTTCACTACAACTGTCGATCGAACATGTCATCGTTAAAAGTTACTTGAACTTAGGGTTGCCATCTCTAAAATTTGGAAAACGGGACAAGACGCGTCAAAACCCCGGATTTTAGAGTCTGAAAGCCGGACATATCAACAAGATCTTTTAAACATATTCTATGCAATAAAAAACATTTGAAAATATCATAAATCAACTTTTTTTTCATTTTTTTTTTTAATGAAACCTTCCCCGGACGCTCCCTGGATGCCTTCCAAACTAGGACAAATCCGGGGAAACCCGGACGGATGGCAACCCTACTTGAACTGAGGTTACAGTTAGCTGTCAATACCTCATAATCAGCCTATATTGTTCCCACTGTTGGGGGGTTTGTACACACAGGCCTCCTCTCGATGAGAGTGAGTGGGCCGTAATTTACCACGCGGGCCCAGTGCGTACATAATTTCGAAGTTTTTGACTCTAGAACATGCCGGTTTCCTCACGATGTATTCCTTCACAGTTTTGAGAGCAGTGGTGGTGAAATAATTTACACAATCCCTAACACTAGTGTAATATGGTTACAGAGGCGCGGGTTTGATCCCCGAGGAGTGCAAGTATTTGTATGTATGAATATGACCATTTGCACTGGTCTGGTCGTGCCTCGGAAAGCACATTAAGCCGTTGGTTCCAGTTGCCATACGAATATTAAGTGGCAGTCGTTACGGGTTGTTCAAGCCCTCAAAAGTCCAACAATTGCTCTAACTGTAATGCTTCGATATCGCCTTCGGGTTGTGGAGGTCAGACGGCAGTCGCTTCACGGAAAATATCGAAGTTTAGCCAAAATCAGCAGTTAGACTGGTAAAGCGGACCCTAGACTCCAAAGCTGAAAAAGCTTTGGATGCGACTGGGATTAACGCTGAGATGATGATGATGAGTAGGTATTATGGTTACAGATTGTTTGTCTTTAGTACTTTGTCTTTTAATAAGCCAGCACAAGAATCTGTACCTGATTAAGGCTTACAGCTTTACCGCCCCTTTCTGCACCGCTGTTTAATCACATACAATTTGCTCGGCGCATTGAAAACTAAATGATATTAGCCTTTAATTAAATGTAGCTGAGTTAAGGCAAATAGAAACCGTGGATTACCTGTTAGGTACTAAGTAGTAGTGCAATTATTATGAGTATAATTGCGTTATTTTGTTGTGGTTCTAAGTATATGTAGCTTGTTAAAACCTAATTTGTTTGCAGTATTAATGTGATGAAATATTTATTTTCATTGCCGTGTGTGGTCTCTTATTAGATTATTTTTATTTCTTCTTTTAGATTGTGTATCTGATTCTTTTATTTATTTATTTTACCATTTATGTGCTCATAATATAAACACAGAGAAGAAGGACAAAACAGAACAAAAATACCTATTGGTACCAAGGTGATGTTTATTTTATATGAAACCTCTTTCAGCGTACTACGGTAGGACAATAGATGCGGTTAAGAAAACATTAAAAAGCATTTAAAACAAATTAAAAAAAAAAGTCCTGAAATAATTATACCTACATACCTATTAGGTGCATAGACAGCGACAATAATTGTCTTTATGTACGGACGACAGCAGGTCGAGCTACCCCAAACTGCCAAATATTCCCAATCAACAGTGAGCCTTATTGTTTTAGATAATAATAATAATTTATTATTTCAACAACAAGTAACATTACAATCTTGTGATTGGAGCCTCCTTTTAAGCAGAAAAGCCTGTGTTAGGGGACTCCGCTCGTCCATAACTTATAAGTTTCATTAAGGTACTTGTTTTATACAAAACTAAACCAAATAGTAATATAAAAATTATAAAAAAGAAGATTAAGGCTAAACATGCAGCACGCACGCAGGCATGCGCGTGAGTGGATGAGACTGCGTATGAGAATGATTGGGAGTGTGATTTTGTGTGTGAGTGTGAACAGGAATGAATCAGAATGTATACATGATGGTGCAGAGATTTGGCGGATGTAGGTTAGATACCTATACTTAATGTTGAAAATCTAATAAGGAAATCTGACAGATTGTAGTAGCTTGATATGCTGTCGTCTGTAAGGAGTATGTAAGGTTTAAAAAAAAAAAGAATTTGGTCCTTACAGACGTGTGTTTCGAAGCTAAACCAAAAAGTTCCCACGTAGTATTAGTTAAACAGTCACATTTAATGAAGTTATCTTATCATATAAACAGGAAATGGTCAAGCTTTTAACCAAAGCGGTCTGGCATAGGGAACGTCAATGTTATGTAAATACGTAAGGTATATTGCTGTAACTCAGCGGTCATCAACCCGTAAGACCGACGTGATAAAATGGTGACCAATCAAAACGCCTACGCAATACATTATTCCTTTTGGAGACACGATTTGCTGACAGAGCTGAAAGAACAGGTGGTTTATACGAGGTAACATCGAAATATCGATAGATAAGAGTTTTACCTAACCGACGAAATATTTAACAGTAGCGGCCGCCAGCGACTTCGTTCGCGTGGAGTTAGTTAAGTATGCCCCGCTCCTATTAGTCGGAGCGTGTTGTTAGCCTAAAGCCTCACTGGATTAATGGGCTATCCAACACAAAAATAATTTTTCAAATCGGACCAGTAGTTCCTGAGATTAGCGCGTTCAAACAAACTCTTCAGCTTTATATATTAGTCATCATCCCAGCGTTAATCCCAGTCGCATCCGAAGCCTTTTCAGCATTGGGGTCTGGGGTCCGCTTTACCAGTCCAACTGCTGATATGGCTAAACTTCGACAGCTTTATATACCTATTAGTATAGATTAGTATAGATAGATGTAGCAACTATATCGATGATAACAGATTGTGCCACCTTAGGCACTGGACACACAAAAAAGACGTAAGAAGCAGACGGGCGCGGATATTTGTCTCTGCCGCGTCCCGAAGAACCTCTTCTGTACCTATGTTTTGCGTCGCGACGCTTCTATACATTTTGTATGAAAGGAACGCGGTAGAGACAAATGTTCGCGCCCTGTCTGTGTCTTACGTCTTTTCTATGTGTCCAGACTTCCAGAGCCCTACAACATAATAACTGATCAAACTTATAAAACGTGCTGTTTTCAAGCACTAGTTCACTTAAAAAAAAAGAGGTTTGGTACTCAAATGGCCGAAAAGTTCGTCCTCATTGCAATAACAGATAAATAACAACATCAATTCGCAGTTGCCCCACAACGATTGATAATTTAATTTTTATTAACTAATTGATTTCGCTGACCTTACCAACCCTTATACGCAATCTCACATAACCGATTTAAATTGATTCCGTTATGCGGTCCGCCAAGTACTGATTACATAAAAAATTGCCGTGTTGCCGGTACGCTCAGTCTCAGTGCTCAGTTCGTTTCATTTTCAACCTTTGAGTCAATTAAACTTTGCCAATTTAAGAGTGCGCGTACTCTTACACCGGCCACTAATGTATTATTCATATTGTGTTTTTGAGATAACAAGCAAGCTCTCAAGTCGATACACATCTAGTGAGCTGATTGGAAGGCGGCACCGCAGATGGCGGGAAAGCAGCGGCATCTTGGAAACTACATTAAAATTACTCGACGATGTTGCATCGTTAGGATCTGTATATTATTCGCCTTTACGGGGAATTTAAGGCAATGATTCAGTGAATTAATTCTTCAGACGTACTTGTCTAGGAATCGAGCCAATGTGACTTAAACATTTTAGCTACGAAGTTTTCCTTTATAGTGCCTAAGTATCAATTTATAAAAAAAAAACAGGCATGCGGTTTCATCGATTAGATTAAACTACGCGTCCCGCTGTTTCTTCGAGGATGGATGACCATCTTTACCTACCTATTAAAACTCCTAAATACCCTATCAATTTAAATGCCTTCAAAGCTAGAGTGAGTAGGCTCTTAATAAACTAGCGCGATTTACCATCAACGGTTGCATCACTGCTTACCATCAGGCGGGATTGCGGTCAAGGACTAGTTTATAATAAAGTCAGAAGCCCGTAAGTTTGCCAACCAATCTTACTAAAGGATGTCGTACTATCTAACCTACCTAAGGGTTGTGGAGCGTTTCAGACAAACAGGATACCTACTCGGCTGCATCCGGTAGGCTGGAACCCGATATCAGCATTCCTATATGTAGTTGACAAAAGCCTAGGCAAGCGATGATCTACGGTTACGATTATAATTATTAAATAAATTGCACTTATTTGATGCATTTTGGAGAGTGTGAGAAGGAATTGTATGATTTAATTCCCCCATCTCCGTTCCAACATTGGACGACCCGTCATACGGTGAATTTCCACTCTTACGTTGTTGACACTACAACGATCCGAACGAAGCGTTTCGCCTCTTCTTTATACCGCCTACATCGAAGGACTGGAACAATTTGCCAGCGGCGGTGTTTCCGTCGGACTACAAATTAAATGTCTTCAAGGCTAGAGTGAATAGGCTCTTAATAAACTAGCGCTCTCTGATTACCATCGGGCGGGATTGCAGTCAAGCACTAGAATATAACCAAAAACACTAAAACACCAGCCTCTCAAGTATGAGTGCGCGGGTTCGATTCCAAGTCAGGCAAGTAGCAATGTAACTTTTCTAAAGTTATATGTACTTTCTAAGTATATCTTGGACACCAATGACTGAAGGTGAAGGGAAACATCTTGAGGAAACCTGGACAAGTCTGAAATCGCCAACCCGCATTGAGCAAGCGTGGAGATTACGCTCAATCCTTCTCTGTATGAGAGGAGACCTGAGACCAGCAGTGGGACGATAAAAAGGTTGATGATGATGATGATGATGACTAGAATATAATCCATACTTCGATACTAATATTATAAATGCGAAAGTAACTCTGTCTTTTGTTTTTTTAATAGTTATAAACTAGTGCTTGACTGCAATCCCGCCTGATGGTAAGCAGTGATGCAATCGTTGATGGTAACCGCACTAGTTTATTAAGCCTATTCACTTAAAAAACTAAGGAATAGGAAGGACGACGGCAGTTGAGCGAGGTGATGCAATGTTAAACCCAAGACCAACACGACCAAACGATGCTGCGCTAGAGGGAGATTGATCTGGAGACTCTCCGCGACCAAACTCCCGACACAACAACATTTGGCGCATCGTACCTGCCACACATCGCAACACAACTGCTCAGACCCGTCCTCCGTACGGCTTCACCAGACATCATGCCGGAACACGACGAATCGCTTGGCGGCAAGACTTTGTCTGGTGGGTGGTAACTTCTGCCGGAAGCCGATGTTATGGCCTGCCACCGGGAAACTGTCTGTCTGTCTGTTGCGCTTTAACGCTTAAACCTCTCAACCGATTTTGATGAAATTTGGCACAGACAATCATTAGACCCTGAGAAAGGACATAGGCTACCTTTTATCCCCGAAAAATTTGATATTCACGAGGGAAATCTAAAAAGCGCGATATAACCGAACTCCACGCGGGCGGAGTCGCGAGCGGAAAGCTAGTTAAAAAATAAAATAAAGTACCTACTTAAGGTCTTAGTAACTTAATATCACTCCATTAAAGCTACAAATCAGTGTTATCAAACACTTTAATTAAATAACTATTCGACATTAAATTGCCTTGCGGACCCTACAGCACAGCACACATTTAATTACTACGCGTATTGATACAGTAATTCATGTAAGCCTTTATTTTAATCAATAATTCACTGGGTATAGATATAAAGAAGAACGCCAGCCAATGTGTTGTGTTGTGCCGCGGTGTTTATATACCTCGTAATCGGTCAGTTGATTCTGAGACCACCCAGGTGGAAGCTACGGAGCGTCCTCTACCATACTACATACGCAAATGAACACACACATATGTATGTATGTACAGTTAAGAACTCCTCTGTCTCCCCACCATTGCCAAAACATTATTCTTGTATCAATTTTGTATGTAATTTGCGTTTCAAGTTACCAATTTGAGTGATTATGTTTCGTCGAGCCCGTTGGCTGGAAATATGTAAGTAATAAGAAAATTTGCTAAAATCAGCGGTCGCGCTTTTTTTTTAAATCGCTTGTATCGCGGGTAATGAGATGATAATGTATTAAAAAGGGCATTGAACAAGGTTTTGGGTTCTTCAGTTTCATTATGGCGTCATGTTCTTCCGAAATACGTGTATAATCGGATGCACTTATGTAAAAAAAAAGAAAAATTTTAGTGATAGGTTGATTTTTTATAATAAAATTTTTTAAGTGGAATATGGAAAGATAATGGCTGTGTAATGCCTTATATGCAAATAAAGCCTATACGCAGAACTAACAAATATAGATACACAAATGTATAAGTAGGTACACATGTACCTATAATAAGTACACTCCCACCGATTTTCAACGCTTACGCTTTATGACTGCGATTTTAAACTTTGAGTACGTTGCATGTGTATTATTAAAACTTAACATAACAGCAATTATGCGACTTAGACAGAACGTAATAAAGTAAAAATTATATAGGTTCTGTTTATGTAATAGGGCCCGAGTGTCTCAGGCAAGCCCAGCCTCGTCTCGACAAGTCCTAGACACATTTATTGACTTGTAGAACATGTTATGCGCACTCGTATATACCGTGTTATCTTAATTTGACTCATTAGACTTCGAGCGCAAATATCTAATTTACATAATTTTATCGAAGAAAATTGTGCGCGTGGGCATACTAGAAGACGTGATCCGTTTTAATGTCGCCCTTCCATTGAAATATGCTAAACAATGGTCCCGTTCCATCATACGTCCATCCATCTTAGCTGTAACTATAAAACACCCTTTACAGTTACTTCGAAGCTAAAAAAAATGTTAAAATGCTATTGTTTTTGTCATTAAAAACCGTTTACGATCCCACAAGTGTAAATAACCGCTTCCCGCGTTGTCAACCGCGCCACATGTTCGCCGATATCGAAAAAAAAATATACTCTAAAGCGTTAAGCGACCGATCTATAACAACACTAGTAAATCACCGCTGAAAAGTTTTACGAATTAGGGACAATTAAAACATCGACGCAAACAACAGTTGTTGTGAATGTCCTCCGCAACTGCGGGGCCATTGTGAATTACGAACGGTTTACAACCTTATAGATCTCAGTCCGAAATTCTTTACGACTAATATAACTTGCGCAATCCTTTTGTCGCCTGATGGGGAGAGGGGGCAACTTGGACAAGTTTCTTTTGTTTGCGACACGTGTTGCAAAACGGGTTGTGCCCGACACTTGTAGGGAATCTTGGGAACGGTTACGAGTCGATTTCCTTGGAAGCGTTCATTGTCTTTTTGCTTTTGAACTTGAATTTTTGGGAGTCAGATTATATTGTAATTTTTCTGGTTGTTTTTCAACGAAAAATGTTGCGTTTTTAATGCTGTGCATCTTTCCGAACACAAATTCGTTTAACCTGTTTTTGAATCAACCGCCTCGGGCCACTCTCGAATGCAATCAAGATCGGATTGAGATCACACAGTTATAGCTTTATTATTGTCGTTTGTACATTCATTTTCTGCCTTCAATGTTGGTTATTTTGCTTGAAACCTCAAATTTCATCACTCTTTTTTATGGTTACCGAGCTTTAATTGGCAGTTTCGGGTAACGGTGCTTAAATATGCTATATAATGAGAAAATTTATGGTAGGTCCATTTTTTGTTTCCCTCGTGAGCAAAACTGTAACCATTGGGGCCCGTTGTGACCCGCCCTGCACTCCGGAACACGTAATGCGTCTGCGCAGATGATATTTTTCAGATTTGTGCATAACGGAAACATGTTGTCATTATATACCTATCAAGGCGTGTGTGTGACACTACATTTTATTTTTTGCTAGGCTACAAACTCCGCCTTTTGCGTTAATGAAGCCATTTGTGTCATGTTTATTGCTTTTACGACGTACTCCGGATTTTGAGGAGAATTTATAAGGCGAAAATTTATACTGAAATTATGGTAGCCCCTAATTAGTTGGCACACGTGCGATGTTGGTGAGGCTATCGTGTTTTTTATTCAAAGAGGGAACCTAAAACAACATAGATTTCCGCAGATTACGTCTTGTTTATTTACTTAGGTGACGTATTTACGGCCGTGAATAACATCCTTTTTTTCGGTAAGGGCTGTTCTCTCTGGATTATTTACGATCATACTGTGCGTTCGTTCTCGAGCGAACTGACCTGTGTATTCAAATTATTTATTTATATTGAAAACACTTCCATATCATTTCCACATTGCCAGATAACGTCTGCAAATAATCTTTCATCATTTATATCATGGCTTCCAAATTGACCTTCATTCGAAATATTGACGTGGGCTTCTATATACGTACGTTATATACACGTTACATATGCGTCTACAGAGAGAAAGCTCCGAATTAACATGCAAGCGTGGTCTGCTTGGAGTAGGTAATCAGTCTTAATTCTCTTAATGCTTTCGCTTATCAGAGCTCTCTGGTGCATTCGTCTTGCTGAACATTTTTTTTTTGGGATAATCAATACAGTAAATATAGGTGGTAGGTACCTACAGTTTCATTTATATAGGTACGAGTATTTACTTACATTTAAAATATTGGTTGTTGCCCGTGACTTGAATACAAAGTATGTTATTAACCAGGTTATGGCCTATCAGTGTGCCAAATTATATTCTAATCCGTTCAGCTGTTTTGGCGTGAAAGCGTAACCAACAAATTTTCGCATTTATACGAGTAACATAAGTAGATAGGTTGTGTTATGTATTGATTTAATGGTGGTAGCAGTTTTTCAAGGATTTTTGTCATCATCATCATCAACCTTTTTATTCGTCCCACAACTGGGCACAGGTTTCCTCTCATATAGAGAGGATTGAGCGTAATCACCACGCTTGCTCAATGCGGGTTGGCGATTTCAGACGGGATCATTTCAGATGGGTTTTTGTAGTTATCATTAAAATAAATGTAATCTTTATTCTGCAACTTTTCGTTTTAATAAGAAAAAAAAACGGTAACGATGTGTATTTCTGTAAAATCTTATCAATAAACGATCAACGTCATTTTGGACTAAATTGTTAGTTGTTGGTCGCGCCTACAAACAATTAACAATTAACATTTTGGTCTAACACAGACCAAGGCGAAATTAAGTTAATCTTATTATTGTACTTTTTGTCATTTTAAAATGCCCTTCAAACTAAAATATTAGAAGACAAGATTTGACTTGAATTAATTTATGAAGAAATAATCCTCAAGGAAGTTTTGATCAACTCCACTGTATTTCCTGAAATTGCACATTGTACGGTATAAATAAATGAATATAAAAGCAAAATAAAGCTGAAAGCAGTATCGTTCTAAGCAATCATCTACCCGGTGGTTAGGTAGCCACAGGAAAGATGTTGAGATTGTCTGCTAAGCAAGCACCACACAGAATCTCAGTTTACATCTTTCATTTTACAGATAGCCGGTCCATTGTGTTCAAGGAATTTTGCATATAGCTCAGTTCACCTTAGACTTCACAAACGAAGCTATGAGCTGAATTCTAAAATATTACCTACTCAATTTCACTTGCATTTCATGGCTCATTTTTAATCACTATCACTTAAGTATCCTCATCGGCTGCATTTAATACCTAAAAAATAAATAAAATTATTTTATTTATGATTACTAATGGATCTAAATTGTTAGTAGTATGTTTGCACTTAAAATACTACTGTTAGTAACTTTAACTTAATACTAATGAGGTCAATAACAAGAAATGACAAGTTAGGTAAATTCTTCGAACAAATTGCCTTATCGTAGCGGAGAAAGGATATCTCGCCATATTCTTCAGGATTTAATAAGCTACTGCAGTTTTTGAAAATTAAGCGTCGTTATTAATTTAGGTGAAGATTTCTAGAAGAATGAAAACGTTTTTAATGTCTATGGAGGTTAACATATTATTTTATTTTTATGTTTAAAAATATATAAAAATATTTACGTTCCATCGGTTCTACGAGGAATGGATGCGGGCAGCACAAGACCGGTCATTGTGGAAAGCTTGGGGGAGGCCTATGTCCAGCAATGGACGTCTTTCGGTTGATGATGAAGCGTTGTTATTGAGAATTTTGTGATCTGACACACAGCTTATCTACCACAGCCAGACTTCTACCCACTGCTGGACATAAGACCCTCATTATTGCACTACTCCGCATGCTTCTGTGCCTGTCTCATCCAGATTTATCCGAGCTAGCATCGAAGTTTGCACATATCGCTGTCGCCTGACCGTCGTGTGGTCATTTCGGCAGTCCATGGTCTCCCATCCAATACTACTTCTTCTTCAGAATATAGAGGTCCACTGCTGGACAAAGGCCTCCCCCAAGGCTTTCTACAATGCCCGGTCATGTGCTGCCCGCATCCATTGCTCGTAGAACCGATGGCCGATAGGGCAATAAGGTTCTGGAGTGGCGGCCATGTATTAGAAGACGCAGCGTAGGGAGGCTCCCAACAGGGTGGACCGATGACCTGGTGAAGGTCGCGGGAACACTACTTAGTCAGTGCTTATTTTAATTAAGCAATAATTTCTGTTCCATTCAAATAAAACCTAATAGCATAATTATTTTTCCTTAACGTTTCACAAACCGCTGAAAAAATAGTTAGCTACATTTCTCGGTCAATTAATTGCAATTGTAGGAAATAAACAACGATTTACAGTTAATCCTGTAAATAACTCGTACATAAGGAATGGCTCCACAATTCACGTGGTGCCCCCAGAAGGCTTTTACGGGTTAGGTAATTAGCGTCACTCAGTTAACCACTACATAGCGCCGGTAAGAATTTTTGTTAATTATTAAAAAGGTTGCACTTAACTTGGTGAGAAGGAAATTGGAGGAGAGGAAGTTTTTGGTCTCATCTGCTGTGCTGTGTTAGTTATATAGTAACGTATGTAACACTCATGTGCAGTTGGAAGTGCATTGTTTGAGTATAGGTTTGGTTATATTGTTTTATACATATATACCTAAGTATACTTAGGTACTTAAAAGATTAGGTATAATCGTCACATTTCCCTAGGAACATCCATGATGTTCCTAAATCTCTATTTGAATCAGACTGAAACTAAAAAAGTATTATCTGAAGTTAGTCAAAATACTTTATTTCATTTAAATACTTTTAAAATTACATTTGTAAATATTTCTTAAGCATAAAAAAACAAAATCAACATCAAAAAGTTTTTTGCTATTCTAGAAGTTTTCACCTGAAATATAATTTCGCTTTTGTACGGAGCTTTCATGACAACTCCTTGAATCTCTCTCTGAATCAAGCTGAATCTAACAAAACAATACATCAATACACATTACAGTTCTAATTCAGAATCCTCCTTTCACATCGTGACTTATCAGCTAAAGACCCCAACAGGCGTGCTTCAGCAGAACCATCGACCTTTAGTTGACTTTATATCAACAATAAGCATGTTTTCCTTGCTTTCTCACGATTCCGATTAAAACATACTCCATACAACTTAAGAGGATAGATAAGGCGTATGAAGAGAGCCGCTTGGTCCTTACGCAGCCTCCGATCTCACTACTTGAGATAATTAAGCCATTAAATTGGTTCGCGTACCCTTTTATGCTATGAGAAGTACGAATGGATCTTGGTTTTATTTTGGATGTAATAGTAACGAAGGCAATGTGCTTGTTCAAGTGTTTTATCGGTTGTGTAGCTTGATTATGGCATGTATTTAGTATGATACATTTGTCTGTCTTTTGAGGGCGTGTTGGTTTGGTGGTGATTATGTGAGAAACTTTAGTTATTTAGATGCCTAATTATAACTGCTTATACACCCAGTCGTGGTGGCCTAGTGGTTGGTAACCAACCTCTCAAGTATGAGTGCGCGGGTTCGATTCCAGGTCAGGCAAGTACCAATTTAACTTTTCTAAAGTTATATGTACTTTCTAAATATATCTTGGACACCAATGACTGAAGGTGAAGGAAAACATCTTGAGGAAACCTGGACTTTAAGTCTGAAATCGCCAACCCGCATTGAGCAAGCGTGGTGATTACGCTCAATCCTTCTCTGCATGAGAGGAGACCTGTGCCCAGCAGTGGGATGATAAAAAGGTTGATGATGATACACCCAGTGCATACTATCTGACAGCACTTCTCTAGATCTAATCTACTCTCATACTTAGATACCCAGCTATCTAACAATGTTGCCTGGGACGAGAAAATTAAATCAATTTAGAAGCTCCGGCTGCGTTTAAAATGTCAAAGGAATCTCACCAGTCTCCACTTGAAAATTACTGCATAAGCCCTACAATTCCAATAAAACTTCCTTATAAAGACCTTCGATCGAATCTAAATTTCGATCTTTTCACGTGTCAACGATCACGCTCATTTCTTAAAGACGATAAAATCAACTAGGTCGCGTTCGATGCAAAAGTTCAAAATTAAATTTAAATACATTCTGATTGGTCTTAATCTGATATATTATATACCTATAACTGAGAAAGTTGGGTACCGAAAAAGAAAGAAATAAGGCGATCTCAGCGTGCGTTCGGTCCTATACATAATGTTGAGGAGCACGCAACGACCGGCATGCAATGAAAGCCTTCGAAAAACCGCCTTCAACAGGGCTGGCATTTTAATATTAATTTATATTATTTGTAATAAATCGCAATGTTATTAATATTTCTAGATCCTGCTGGTGTTAAAGCAGGATTTTGTAGAATGTCATTACTCAAAATTGAGTTGTAATGAAAATATCTGGTGAACTTGACGCGGTAATCCTGAAATACGATTCTGTGTAGGTTTTATGTCAAATGATATTGAGAAATGTGTTTATGAATATCAGCAGTCATTTCAATAGTTTCATCAATCTAGTTCTTATCTTTATTTATCTAAGTATGTATATGGCGGATGAGTTCAGCTCATCCCGAAATAATCAATAAAGATTGTTGCTTGCTAGCTCAGCAGGGCTATTGCCTATTACATGATTGCCCATTGCTACTGATAAGTGGCAATGGGCAATCAGTGCATTAAACTGAAACCCATGTTACCCAATATTAATTTCAACAACATTTATTACGCTATTTACAAACATAAGGAGCAATGGATTAGCAAAATGTTTAAAAATATTCCAATTGATATTAAAAATCTGTTACACATTTAGGATGCTGGTGGCCTTTGCCAGCTGCTTAGGTCTTTAATGTCCCTCTGCATAATTATATTTCCTTACACTAGCAAGAAAACATGATTTAAAAAGAAACAAGAGGAAGAATATCCTAAATTAATGCCAAATTCGTTTGGAAAAATAAAGCCCTGATCAGTGGAATTTTCTCCAGACACCGCCACGCGCCATTGGCCCCTTTTTCAGTTATTTTGTCGCAAACCGAATGTTCAGTACGTAGTTGTAAGACATTCCGATTCGCTGAGATTAAAGTTCAGTATTGATTCATCATGTTGTAGGTACATATTTCCGATCTGTACACCCTACTGAATCAAAGCTAGAAAACGGAAATTGCGCTTTAGTATGTTTCTCGAATTTCTTGTTCTTATTTATGTGCCTGCATCTGCATTTATATTGCATCTGAAACTCAACAATTTTGCATCTTCGCCCACACGTGTTTATGTTTCTTAATCAAGTTTGCATCCAGTCTTAATTCCCGGTCGGTGGCTCTCAAAGGCTGCCCTTGCGCATATATCAATATCGACGTTTCAACGAAATGAAGCTGTCGTCACCGCCAATTGTAACGTCATTTGAACTAAGCTGCGTGAGACAACCAATCCCATTCAACATTCAAACGCTTCGCTGAAAGCAGAAAAGTTTGTGCATTGAACGGGTTCAATGCACAAACTTTTTTCCAAACAACCAATACGTTTATAACTCTTGATGTACAAGATAATTGATCATTAATTGAACCTTTTCTATTTTGTTACAGGAGCAAACGGCCTGAGAAGACGAGGAAGACAAACATACACTAGATATCAAACACTAGAGTTAGAGAAAGAGTTCCACACGAATCACTACCTCACGCGGAGGAGACGCATAGAAATGGCGCACGCACTCTGTTTGACGGAGAGACAAATCAAAATATGGTTCCAGAATCGAAGGATGAAGCTAAAGAAAGAGATCCAGGCTATAAAAGAGTTGAATGAGCAAGAGAAGCAGGCGCAAGCACAGAAAGCGGCAGCAGCAGCGGCGGCAGCCGCGGCCGCTGCGCAAGGCCACCCCGAACACTAAGCATGCGCGCGCGCAAAGCCTTGTCCAGTGATACTTTCGCAGTCCGCCGAACACTCCATAGCTTTGTGTTTTTTTTTTTTGTAAATTGTTTGTAATTATTTTCTCGTTATTTAAGTGTTGTTCGGTTGTTGTGATTATTTTTAAATTTATTTTTAATTAGACACAATGCTTTCTTAAAACGAATGATGGAACAATAAACTGTTGAATGCTAGACTAGAAACGGGTCGTATTATTTTGTGTTTCGGGTTTTGTTTTTGTTGATTTATTGATTTTTATATACATTTATATTTTAATCCGCGTAATCGTCGAAGATGTTCGCGTTTGGAAACCAGTGCAATTTGTAGAAATCTCTTCCGTGTAACATAGTGTAGGTGTATCGTAGTGCGTTTTACTTTATGTGCGATCGTAGCGCTCCCTGCTCGGCAGCGTCGGCGTCACGAACTATATTACATTGTACAAATTTAATATGCCTACCAAAGAGACCCGGTCTCGTACCCTTAAAGCTAAGTAAATAAAGAGTCGTAAGTTAAATTAATTATCCGCTATCGTAATACGGACAGTGTGACAAGAATAACCTTCCGCGCAATCTAATCCTTCAATACTCTCGCATAAGTATAGTGTAAACGTGATCGTGTTCCTGCAGTTTTAATAGTCGGTGAAGTTAAACAAATTGCCATAAATATAAGTAGTTGTTATTTAGCCAGTAGCGGTGTAAATAGTTAGGGTAACGTCTGTAATGATGGAAGTGAGCGGTTCGCGATTGCGCCGGCGCCGTGGAATGGGCAGAAAAAGCTTCGGGGCGAGTGCGGGGCAAGGGCGCGGTGTGAGCGGGACGAGCGGGGCAGCTGCGGGGCAAGAGCGGGGAGCGCGCGCCGCCGGCCACGGAACAGGACTAGGTAAGTTTTTGTCAAAGTCACCGCCATTATTTATCGAGTGGGGACGGTCGCGAAAAACTTACTCGCCGTCACCAGTTGACGCACCAGTCGATGCGCGATGCCATTTTTGAAGTCGCCCTTCTGAAGCGCGACTTCTACGGTATAGCTGTTTTGCAATGTTTTAATTTACTAAGTCCGTTGCACCTTTTGATGTTCCCGACTGTCTCCACGCCGAGCATGTGGAATGTCGTAATAACACCCGCTATAAGTATACCAACGATCGAAACAATTAAAGGTAAATTTACTGGACCCTGTAATGAATTTAATGGCATCCTATACGTTGACCGATTGTTAACGACCGCTTCCCGTTATAATTAACACTAAAATAAAGACCGCCCGCAATATACAATAATTAGGTGTCAAAAAAATTACAAAGATTATCTTGGTTTGCCGAGGTCTTAATATTTCGTAAGCATGTACATATAATGACTTCATCGGCTTTAGCAGCTGACGGTGACCGGTGGGAACTATTAATTAAATTGACTACCTATACTCCGTTTCATCTCGAACGCCGAATATGGTGACTGTAGAGGCAAGCGGACGCTAAAAACTGAATTCCAAAGCTCGCTCCACGTACAGTCTGCAAAAGAAAAACTCACAAATATCTTTCTACCTATTTGGATGTGCTGTTCGTGTTGAAAAATGCTGGCTAGCATTATACGTACGTGTCAACTCGTTAAATCAGGATTTAAATCTAATTTCTTAAGACTCCAAGTGGGAAAAAACTAGATCACGTAGGTTCTAAGTTGCGCTTTAAGCTCCCTGTGATGTGGTGAAAGATTATAAGACATTTTACAAACTAACAACTTTGTCGTTGCGTGTTTCTGTTACTTAGTTATATAAAGAGGTGGAGTTGTGTAGAAGTATTTGTCGCAAAAACTTCAGGAATTAATCTTTATAGGTTTGAAACATTATTCTTGTCTGTATTGAATAATGGAAATGTGTTTCAAATCATGTTTCAAAAAATCTGTTCGCAAAGTACCTATATTATTTTTCCTCTGATATATTATGTTGCTGTCGTTGCCCGAGTCGGCCACGTTTGCGGTCCTCGACCTGGCCTGCCAAATCGACGATAACAGATAATTATTTAGTCGATACGAAAAATTATTGGACATCGACGTATCGCGGCCCGAATTTTGAACATCTCAATTTTACTGGAGCATACCGGTCGAACTTTGTTTTATCGAACAATAATTTGATAATATAATAACTTATTTATACTTTTTAAGAGCCAGTAATGTTCGACTTAATATAATATGGGTTTTATGAATATTTATGGATATGTATTTTAGCATCGTCTGAACCGTTTCGGTCGGGTGTAATGTATTTTTTCCGAGGATTCGTAGAGGCCGCAGAGAGAGCGTCATATCCCTTGGACAAGTTCAATAGCAGTGTACGTTTTCAAATACGAATAATGACTACTTCAACACAATGTTTCTCACTTAATTAAAACATACCTTGGTAAATTATAAACGTTATAAATGGCAGATGTATCGATAAAAACTCAATGTATTTGTCGATAATTCGCCCATTTCAGTACATGGACATGCCCGCTGTGTCCTTAACGAAGTCATGTATAGTTTTTCTAAGTTTTTACCTATTTTTAATATGCAAGTTTTTCAGTCTTTTGCAGGCCGTAAGTCAATTTAGTCAGTCAATAGCTCAACAAGATCTTTTTATTGGCTGCTAAATTAACTGATAGCTTGTTTTATTATGTGGTCGACCATTATATTGAATTATAGATTAAGGTAGGTATATTTTGTAAAGCTGGTACCAACTTAGCACATTATCCTATACATTTGTATCTTTATTGAGGCTGTCGAAAACTTGAATGAGTAGGTAGGGTAGACCGAGGCGAATCGGATCACAGGGCGAATCGGATCAAAATAAGAAATTTGCTGATAATTCAAATACCGCATTCACATAGAACGCACTCAACCGTCGTTTTGCGTCTCTCCAATCACCCTGCACCTCCCGCCATAGGCAGTATTTCGATCACGCTTGTGAATCAGTGTCGACTAAGAAAATATGAGTCTGATTTAAGTTTTTAAATCTTTATTTCATAGCTGATTTGTACTTTTTACGTTTTAATCAATAAAAATATCATTATATATCAATTTAGTATGACTTGCACACCCTCAAAGAAAAAGTGATCCGATTCGCCTCGGTCTACCCTAATATACGTACTGCATTCACACATACCTACCTTTATTTTTTTTTTGTTTTCGGGGGGAAACCTTCAAAAGGCACCCGACCCCGAGGAATGAGGTCGGGTAGTGTGGGATTTTTACCTCACTAAAACCACCCCGGTGATCACAGTCTGCGCCTAGGGGTGGTCCCGGTTCCTCTTAAAAGACCAATTCCGGAACCCGCCCTGCGCAGCGCCTGTAAGGCACATCCCAGGGAAGACTCTAAGAGGGCCTCTCCTAAACTTCCTATGCACGGCAGCACGTGACCACTATGCCACCGTCTTCCCTGGGGTTACTTAGTGGGCAGACAGAGTCCCCGCTCTGTGTGCCCGTGATCACATATACCTACCTACTTAACTAAAAGTTTATGTAGGTAGTCACACACACATCTGTTCAGGATTAAATATAATATGTACCTATATTATTATTCTAATTCACTCATGAAATCACCATGCATAAAGGTATGTGTGTTTTCAATGTGATTTAGGTATTTCTAAAGTAGAATTCACTCATTGATAAAGTAAATAACATAGTAATTATGTAATATAACGTTATAGCTCAATAAATAAAGTAGCAAAGATGTAGTTACTTACATAAAATTAAAATAAGTAGTACGCCCTAAACGTTTATGCAAATACAAAGGTACAGACCTACAGCATTTACAACATATAAAACTCTTTATAATAAAAAAATAATAATTATACATTCACTGATTAAACAACGAAAATTACGGGAATAATTTATACAAAATAACCAATACTTACCTACGAGAAATATTGATGTATCATGTACCTATATACCTACCTATTAAATTCATTAGGTACTTACTGTTCACTGAAGGTACCTAATTAAAATATTGCAATTTTATGGGTAAACCTGTTTACTATGCGAAGGCTAGAGTGCCGGTGTTCTTAAAAATATAATTGTGATGTTATAAATAAGTGGTGAAGATACAGTCAAACAAATATAGGTACACAGGCTGGCCTCGGTGTGCACATTGAGGCCATGAATACAGCATAACATTCTAACGAAAAATAATACAATAATACATCGGTTATCGAAAAAAAGCTGTGTCATAGGAAAGTACAATACCTACGTGGTTAAATCATATGGATCAGCAGTTTTTTTATTTAATAATCGATCATGATTTTCGGGCCAGGGGTAATTTAGAGTCACGTACTGAATCTATGGTAACAGGTTGCGTGTCAGTATCCCTGCCGTCATGTTTGTACACACATGACGACAGAGACAACTAATTTTCGACTACCTAATGTTCTAAATGTCCTAAGTAGTCAAGATGATCTTGTTTTATTAATGTAATCAGTCTATTACATAGCACGCACACATAAAACACGCAGAACATACTGGACTTTAAAGAGTTGCTTTTTATTTATTTTTTATTACTTTGATTAAATGTCGATTTATCAGACACTACATTCAAATGGAGTTACATTCCACGGTCAAACAACACGGACAAAAGTACATAGGAATAGGCGTTCATATGCTCCTTATATTTACGTACGTACCTATAAGTGTTCGATCATTTGGTAGGTAAGTGAAATGCAGATACGCAACATCTATACGAAAATAAATGCATGAATTTTCTAAACACGCTAAGTAGATGAATTTTTTGTTTAGACAATTCGTCTCCGAGAATGAAAGAAAAAAAGTGACAAAAACTGAAAACTACCTAATATAAGAATAAATATTGCCAGGGTTGTTAAATGTGTACCTAAATAATAAATGATTTACCTGCATAGGTAGGGACCAATCTCTTTTGCTTACTGTACCTACTTACATTGAATGTACCTATCCGTTGTTACCTACCTAGCTTGGTACTTATGTGGGCAGCTGAGCTGATGTGATCTTTTATGTGGCTAGTCGGCACTAGTAGCTACTTCATCAGCTTCACGGCAGGCAGATTTCCTGAGAATAAAATATTTATATGAGAGATTACAGACTCGAAAGTGTAAATTGATTTCACTGGTAGGTGTAATTTTTGTTCGATTAAAAAGGTTTATATAATAAAAAATTTAACGAAAGCGTGTTTTAGTTACTATTAGATTAATTTATTTTTTAGTTTGATTAGTAAATAGTTAATTCAATTAAGTAAAAATCATACATGTATACCATAAATAGTTTTGTAAGTTCAGTTTTTAGGTAACACCTTGTACTTAATTTTTAATATTGTTTTTATAAATAAACAATTTCATAATATTTTCTGTATATATCTTTTTAAGTACTTAGCAAGACATAAAAGCAGGTAGGTACTTACATTCCTACCTGGTACCTTAAAGAAAAACAACAGTACCGTAATTGTAAAGGACTTACGCTAAAACGAACTATATATTGGTGTCCCTTGATTTCCTTAAATGTCGTATTGACTATAAATACGTACAGACATACCTACATAGGTATATGTAGCACATGTATCTAGGGTTGTCGACCTTAGGAAAAGGTTTCGATACTCTATTGAAATTGTAATCGAACGATTGTGATTTTAAATATCGATAGCTCTTAAGTAATTTGACTTGCCATAAAAAAAAATGTAGTAGCAATAATAGTCGATGCTCTCTTACTAGATAATCACAAACTCCTCAGTTCAACGCGACATTCAAGAGAACTTGAAATGTTCAAGTTGTCCCTTGAATATTTCAGGGTATTTTGCATTGGCTCGAATCCTTATTAATCAGAGATTGGGAATATATATTTCAACCTCATAATGATAACACAAAAGAAAGCAAGAAATACCGAGGCAAAAGCGCCGTCATATTGATCAATAATAAATATAGGTACCTACATACCTATAGGTAGTAAGTATATTATCTAGAAAAGTGGCTTTAAAGATATAAATTGATTCCAGAATCATCCTATCATAGTCAAAGCATTTTCAACTGTTAGTAAGTCGGCCAATCAGAAAGATGAAACTAGATGTGTTACCTACGGTATCCAAGGCGTATCGTATTATCTACCCAATAATTGGATTGCCGAGCTTAGATAGGCAGTGGCTCCATGTAAAATACTGATGTTCAGCTAGATCCAACTCCAACATAATTGGGAAGAGGCCAGGTAGATGATTAGATACAACATCAAACTCCCGGCCACAGTAGGCGCGGGTCTGCGGGCGGTGCGCAGTGGACAGCTCGCCGCCCGGTAAGAACCAGGCCCGAGTCGACGACGCGTCGTGTTTCACGCGCGCCTCAAACAGATGTCAGCACATCGTGACGGGGTCCACGAAGACCGATGCCTCCTGGGTCAGGGTTGCGGGTTGTTTAAAAACGAAACCGTGTCCCTGACGCACAGACAACTGAAGAAACACGGGTTGGTTTTTGTCAGTAAAAGTCTGACACGCCCTTCCGCTCCGCCCAAAGTGGGAGAGGTCATTTGATGATTAACCATCCCAAAAAAAGGTACATGATTAGATAGTTAAAGTAACTATCTATAGAAAAGAACATGCCAGAAACACAATGGACACTTTTTTTAAATAACTTAAAATAAAGATACTAAACAAAAGCAGTTCTAGTAGCTCACGGGACATTCTGTCCGGAGTCCCGTTCAACCCTGTCCCGGGGAAGGTTCGTGATTCGATAGTATCGTTCACCCGACCTGGCCTGTCCTCTACACGACTCCTTTAACTGTGCGACTAACCTCACTGTTTCGTTCCTGGGAACATGGGTGCTCCTACCTCTTATAGATTTATGTACCTATGTATAAAGTTTGTTGTGGTTGAGTTCTAGGTTTTGGTTTTCGCTATAATTTTTTAATGGACGCTGAGTTGGTACAGGGGAGGAAATCTGCATTGTTCTATGTAGTAATGAACAACGTTACCTAAATATTGAGGAAAATTTAATAGATTTTTAGTAGGTAAGTATGGTTTTTAACGACGAAATAATTGTCTACAATTACTCCTTTAAATGAATATCGTTCTCTACTATTTGCACCTTGCAGTTTAACCCGCATACATTTCGATTACGTAGATTAATCGTGATAAAATTTATTCTATATTCTAACTCAAGTCTTCCTATGTGGCCAATTTCAACCATATCCGTTCAGCTGTTTTAGCTGTATATGGTTAACAAACAAACGTATAAAAAAGTTATCTCATTTTAATGTGGGTATGTTTATATTTATTACATATAACATTAAATAATTAATGAAATTAGGAAGGAAATGCTGTTAAAATTCAAAATGAGCTGAATTATAGGTACTTATAAAAAGAAATGACCCAAAAGATATTCAACCTTTGGTGGGCCACCTTTGTGTAGGTACTACTTAAGTATATAAGGGTAAAGTAAGTAGATTGCAACTTATGTATGCCACCTTATTGGTCAATTTCAATAGAATTTAAATAAAAGTGAACCCTTTTAAGTAAACCTTTATGCAGTCAATCACTACTGAGTCTAATATGGAACTGTTGGAACTTTGAATCCGGTTTCAGACCTTTATAGAGCATAGGATAGTTTTATTGTAAGTATAGGGTCCTTTTGCTTATAGGTATAGGTATTTGGTATAAGACAGAGCTAGTTCCCTTGTCTAGAACATGCGTTCTGCGTGTAATTCCTTTAATAAGCTTACGTCGTGCTAGTATTTCGACGATGCCCCATACCATGTCTCAACGCTAAGCCTCCTAAGACACAAGCAGCCGTACGCCCGGACATGAATGTCCGTATGTAACAGTGATAATCTCCGCTACATACAATATACCAGCCCCACCCGTTAATCGAGTTTAACCCCTATAAAATAACGAGACCAATTCAAAATTTACGACATATACGAAATGTTCGCTTACCACAACAGTTATTAATTGCTGCGGATGTGTGGATATAAAGCTAGGAACACACTAGACGCAATAAACATACCGCTATCTGTGCCCAGGGCTTGTTTAATAGACACTTTACAATAATTGGTGCAATCGATAGTTACAAGTGTGTTATTGGAATTATGATTGGTGGTTTTGACAGCCTCCGTGGCGTAGCGGTAGCGGACGCGGCCGCTGCGCAAGGTGGCGCGGGTTCGATCCCCGCGCAGTGCAAGTATTTGTATGCATGAATATGAATATTTGCACTGGTCTGGTCGTGCCTCGGAAAGCACGTTAAGCCGTTGGTCCCTGTTGCCATACGAACATCTAGTGGCAGTCGTTACGGGTTGTTGGAGCCCTCAAAAGTCCAACAACTGGTCTAACTGCAATGCTTCGATGTCGCCTTCGGGTTGTGGAGGTCAGACGTCGGTCGCTTCACGGAAAATTGTCGAAGTTTAGCCATATCAGCAGTTGGACTGGTAAAGCGGACCCCAGACTCCAAAGCTGAAAAGGCTTCGGATGCGACTGGGATTACCTAACGCTGGGATGATGATGATGATGACACTAGATGCAATAAACATACCGCTATCTGTGCCCAGGGCTTGTTTAATAGACACTTTACAATAATTGGTGCAATCGATAGTTACAAGTGTGTTATTGGAATTATGATTGGTGGTCCCGCGTTTTTATAGTCGTGTCTCATGGCATTGTTGATAAATAGGGATGTGACTTAAATAAGTTTTATCGAATAATTAAAGTACCGAGTATTACTCTTCTTCTTCAGCCTATATAGGTCCACTGCTGGACAGAGGTCTGGCCCAAGGCTTTCCACAATGACCGGTCTTGTGCTGGCCTTATCCATTGGTACCTATTGCTTGTTACTCGGCATTGGAAACGTACGAAACGCTTCAAATAGTACCTATAGAAGAATAACTTGATACTTTTAGGCTAACGAGGACCTATAGCGCCGCATCAACGTAAAGATTCGATAAATGCCATTGCCGAAGATCTAAATGCCGCACTATCTACCTAAAATTACCACGAGAGACTATCTACTATAGGATAGTTATTAGGAAAAAAAGATTGAGATTTTAAATATTCCTATTTTGCTGCCAAAGACTAAATCTACATTGATATCAGAAAGTGGTCAGGTCATAAGTTTATTATTTCTATTGAGTCCTTCGGCAGTCAAACCGAGCCGAGCCGTTATTCAGCCCATAACAATTAGGTAGGTATACCTACTACCAAAAAGGCCCTGTATACCGAATATCGAATAATAAGTAGGTATCTACAAATAATCTGGGCATCACTATTGATTAGTGATGTGTTGAGTGGCAGTTTAGCAAAAACGTATCTGTTGTAAAACTACTTGGTCTATTTGGTACTAAGTACGTACTTTTTAATTTGTTCGTTCTAATGTCAATATAAAAAGAAACAAAATCACTGACTTTTGAATATAGCAACCATCGTATGCTGTTTTACTGTTTTTATTCTTTTCAACATTATTCCATAATACTAGAAATTACACAGATTCTAACACTATCGAACTTATCCAATCGTAGTGTTGTATGTAGGAAAAAAAACAATTTAGAATAATCTATGTACTAATATACCTATACCTATGTAAAGCCGAAGAGTTTGTGTTTGATTGTTTGTTTGAATGTGCTAATCTCAGAAACTACTGGTCCGATTTGGAAAATTCTTTTTGCGTTGGATGGCCCATTACCTAATCTAGTAAGGGTTTCGGCTATATAACATCACGCTGCGATCAATAGGAGCGGTACTAACGCGGTATTAACTAACTCCACGCGAACGAAGTCGCTGGCGGCCGCTAGTATGTTATAGAATGCAAATAAGTGTGAGTATATGTAAAATATCTATAGGTCTACTACTAATCGCGTACCTACTGCACAGGTTGAACATAAAAAATTGTAAACACCTTCAATGAGTCATTGCTCCCACTTATTTTCGCACTTACCAATCAGGGTTTTGTTAACAACGAACAATAGAACGACCGGCCCAATGTAGAGGGGCGGTTGCGTGTGAGTACGTTACTGTTACCCTGTTACTTCGGCTAGCGACACAATTATTCAGTTTACAATCACTCGGGGAGAGCTGTAAAACTGACCAATAAAAGTTCATTATCCATTGGTTTGTTCGCGCTTCCAACTTTTATTTTATTAGTTTACGACGGGACCCGACTCCTCATAAAACTACTTGTAACCAACTCTGAATTTAAGCTTCTACGGCCAAATTATTTGTAGGTCTGTAATTTAGTTTGATGACTGTATTATGTGTTGTTATGGTATTTTTATTGGATCGTTTATTACTAGCTATTTGAATACAAGTTTTTGGCTTTAAATTTAGAAGACAACTATTTGTTGTGATTCCTTCTTATAGTGTATTTGGCTTCTGTAAAATATTATTCAGTTAATTATCCGCGTGCCGAAGGAAATCCCAACAATTTTATTATACCTAAGTATTTTATCTTAATGCGTTTTTGAAAAGAATTATTTTCGTAGATCGTGTAATTGGTTGTTCATCACTGCGTTCAGTTGGCTATCTTTATTAAAGCTGGGCATATAATTAATTTCAATACTTGAGCGTAATTACCTAGCTACCCTTTCTCACGATATAGCGTGCCGGGAAATAAATTTAATATTCATACACTCCACGAACAGATAATATGAAGGACATCAGGGGCTATATTTTAAAAATTACCATTTATTAAAAGCTCGCTGAAAACGTTATTTACTGGGTACAAGTGACATTTGATGGGCGTGGCAGTGTTTATGCAAAGTACAGTAAGACGTGCCCAGCGTTTTGCGTATCGTCCGGTTTGTGGAGCGGTTTCCAATAAGTGGCAGCTACTTACCTAATTGCTTTGACACTTAATGATTATGATTGGTCAGCGGGGCCTTGGCGTTATGTACTGGTTGGTACATAACCCCTTATTTATATATTATTTTTAGTTTAATTATGTATTGTGTGAGTATTGAACGCTTTTAATAAGTACCTACCTACGTGGATATAAATTACCTACTTGTGATATTTATTATTTATTAAATATATATATTTATTTATTCATCATAGCTTGTGTACAATTAGGTAGGTACTTACCTATTATACAATATGTAAAGAAAACCCTGTCCGACCCATAAGGATAATAAAGGTTAGGTAAACACTTGACCAAATATAATATAAAATTTTACATAATCATCACAGTAACAATAATAATGAATTTTGAAATAATCTTTTTTTCCCGGGGATTAATTCCAATTTCCCCGAAATTTGGTAATTTTTAAAAAACTGACAACACCATATGTGGCGGAGCGAATAGCGATGCGACCACGTGCCGCATGCCCCGCCCCCCTTCACCCGCGCATACATGCGCGGGTGAAGGGGGGCGGAGCTTTCGGGTTGCCTACCGCACATGCATTAAGTTACCTTGCTTTTTCGAAATAATATTTATTTTTTTGGGGGGATTTTTTTTTAAGTTTAGCCCGGCTTTGTAGGCATTATTAGAATCAGTTATCGATACCTAACAATACCTTCACGGATCGGACAGGGTTTTCTTTACATATTGTATAATTACTGAAATATAAATAAAGTTATATGTGCTTTCTAAGTACATATATCTTGGACACCAATGACTGATTAAAGGTGAACGAAAACATCTTGAGGAAACCTGGACTTGAAGTCTGAAATCGCCAACCCGCATTGAGCAAGCGTGGTGATTACGCTCTATCCTTCTTTGTATGAGAGGAGATCTGTGCCCAGCAGTGGGACGATAAAAAGGTTGATGATGATGATGATGAAACAAAGTTTATTTAAACCTAGGGAGATAAAATAATAATTAAATATGGACTGCAAAAACATACCTATAAGTGTTTTGGTATTCAGATTAGGACGTTGAATTTATTGTCTTAACTGAATAATTTTTAATTCCCTGATGTGTCATTTTCTTTATGTAATATATTAAATTTCCCTTCACATATTTTTTTGGTAACGAAAATAAATTACAATCTATCCAATTTACACCCACCACTCAATAATTGCGCAAAGTTCGTCCTAACAAAAGTGTACCTACAATAAATTAGAAACGTCGTAAATCCAGTAAGGCGTTTTAATTGAAATCCCGGTACTTAATTGAGTGGCTAGTGCGTTCAGCGCATGCGCTCCCGCTGATTTATACCTACCAATCGTATTTATTTAGCTACTCAAACGCACGTATAGAGGGTATTTTTAATTTTATTGGAGAAACTTCACGTCTTAGATATCTTTAGCGGGTAGGTAGGTATCTAACTACTTGCCTATTCTCAGGCCTAGCGATTACTCATAAATTTCATTAAAATCGGTTGAGCCGGTTTGGAGGAGTTCCAGGACAAACACTGGCGAATTTTATAAGATTGTACTTTAAGCAACCTAACATTTGTATTTTTATACCTACCTAGGTAGTTGCCGGACATAGGCCTCCCCCAAGGGTGCCCAAAAGACCGGCTGGACGCGACCTGTTAACAGCAATTCCCGTTTAGCCAAATTATTTAGGTACGATGTCGTGGGATGTCGTTGTGGCCTAGTGGTTAAAGCACCAGCCTCTCAAGTATGAGTGCGCGGGTTCGATTCCAGGTCTGGCAAGTACCAATGATGTAACTTTTCTAAAGTTATATGTACTTTCTAAATAAGTAAGTATATCTTGGACACAAATGACTGAAGGTGAAGGAAAACATCTTGAGGAACCCTGGACTATATAAGTCTGAAATCGCCAACCCGCATTAAGCAAGCGTGGTGATTACGCTCAATCCTTCTCTGTATGAGAGGAGACCTGTGCCCGGCAGTGGGACAATAAAAAGGTTGATGATGATGATGATGATTTAGGTTTACCTACTTGCCACAATTATGTTAGATATCACGCCAATAGGTAGGTAGGTATAACCAACGCGCAGATTTATCGAGCACCTCACGTTTGCTACTTACACCTGCATTTCTAGCATGTAAATAGGGGATGAATTACAACGCAAAGGGTGGTGAATAAAATTAGCTGTAACCTCTAGTTTCCTGGCATTTGCATTGCAGCTACTATGCAGTTAAATTGCTAATAAGTTTGATCATTTTAGGACTGATTTGTGGTCCTTTGTTGGATTGAAATAACAGTCGACAGTCGTTGCGCTGATGCCTAATGGTTGACTCAAGCACCTGAAATTGAGAGAGCATCCGACCACAGTACGTTTTTAAGTTACTTCCCCCTCTGTAGCCCCAAAGTATGCGCGCATGACATTATAGGTACAAAGTTTCTGTCCGCGTCATCGGCAGCATGCCATGCAAACTGCAATCGAGAGCAGAGATCCTATCAGAGGCCCAACTAATATTCAAAAACTCAAACTACTTTTACTTCTTTCCTTTTTTCAAGGTTCCTTTGAAATTTTCAAATTGTCGGTCAGTCAAAAGAAGCAAGTTGCCTATTCTAAAACGTAGAATGTTTCTATAACGAAGAACAAGCAAACTCCGCGTAAGCTCTTTTAAATCAAAGTATTGTTGCAGCTTTTCATGAGGATTCCTACAATCGAATGGGATGTTGATGAGGCACAGTAAAAGAATCTTACTTTAGAAGCACCAATGAAAAATAGCGTAAAGAATTTGATGAAACGATGTGGTTTCTTTGACCCGTTTTTTCTTTAGATTTATATAATCTTTGAGACATAGATATCTCAAAATGATATTAGGTATGTAGGTACACATTGTGAAAAATAGAGTACAAGAACGGAACAGATATCTGACTACGGTAACTACTTTTCCTGCACATCGACTTGAAAATAATCCTCTTTTTCAATGTTTTACTTAGGTACATACTCAACTGTACTCATCATGTGCACAGGAGTTTTTATACAAAATGGTTCAAAATAGGTTTTGGCAATGCAATAGTCTAAAGGTGATGCTTATTTCTGAAGAAATCTCTTCCAGCCCAATTTTGTACCTAGCGTACCTAGATACCTACCTATGCTTATAGATACCTACCTATAGGTGGTAAGGGTAGGTTAAAAGCAAGATACGAAAATAATTCACACGAATAATGTCGTGTTCAAAATACTAAGCGCACAAAGTAAACAGCTCTACAGAATTTATACTTACTTGTTTATTTTTATACATAAATAAATTAAAAGAGTGATTTAATTTATGGCTTCATTTGCTGCTACCTTTGACTTAAATCATAAGGCTGCGAGCATTTAAATTAGTGGCATTCACAAACCTTACAATATTGACTAAAGTAATTTTGTTCCTTAAACACATCTTGTAGGTATGTCCAAAAAAACTTACCTTCAGTACCAAGAATTCCCCCATCCATTAATCGCATTTTACACCATTCCATCAAGAATCTAGTCACCATCAAACACTGCCTAAGAAAACTCAGGCTGTAAAATATGAATAAAACAATGTTTTCCAATTTAAATAATTCACACATCAATTAATGTCGTATATCTTTCGACATTAAGATAAAAGTCTTAATTGGATATTTATGCCGGTTTCTTTAACGGGCCTAGATATTTAGATATATACAGTTATAGGTATCGACATTAAAATATTCACTTCTCATAGCGAAGCTTACCCACACTTGGACTTTGGATTTTGATGGAATTTAAACGAAGAAAAAGATTGTCTTGTTAATAAACTCATGTAAATGTAAATTCAATGCATATCTTACTATACTATATCTCAATAAGAAATGCACAGAAGATGAATATAGTTCTATGTAGGTAATATTATATGTTCAGTCCTGTGCTGTACCTAAGGCACTGTAGACAAAATCTAATACATATTCATATTGGACAGAGACCTGTGAGTTTGCTCATTCTTTTGGTCTAACTCTAACTAGACGGATAAAAGACACCAACCATATGGTTGGTGTCTTTTCCAGTTTAAAACATAACTTAGGTATTGCTTTTTTTGTTTGGGATGGGAAATCATCAAATCACCTCTCCCGCTCTGGGCGGAGCTTACTGACTAAAACCCATTCGTGTTTCTTCACTTGCCTATGCGCCAGGGCCACGGTTTCTTTTTTAACCAATCCGCAACCCTGACCTAGGAGGCAGCGGTCTTCGTGGACCCCGTCACGATGTGCTGACATCTCTTGAGGCGCGCGTGAAACACAAAGCGCCGTCGACTCGGGCCTGGTCCTTACCGGGCGGCGAGCTGCCCACTGCTCATCGCCCGCAGGTCCGCGCCTACGGTGGCTGGGAGTTCGAGGTAGTCTCCCGACCAGGGCGTCTCCTGCGGTGGCTAGTGGCGTTAGGGCGCTGGGATTCTCGCTGCCTCACGCGCTCCGCCTCCTAATTTGCCAACATAACTTATTGCTGACTTGTAAATGCATCAGAAATAGATCAGTAACAGAGCTTATTATGCTACAGAAATAAATATTACTTATTTACGTACTTAAATGTACTTGTCAGTGTACCCTGGCTAATCAGTCAGTATTCACGAACCCCCGCGACCACCTTATTTAGTAACAAGGACCGAGACAATTTTTTTTTTTTTTTTTGAACTCGGCGCATCCAGATCTATATGATTATCTATAGTGGTGACGGTTTTGAGCAACTTCGGGCACATACATACAGACAGACATACAAACATACGCACTTTAAGTATATTAATGGATTCGATCGTGTAGATCCAAATAAAAGAAACAAAAGACGATCTAGATTTATAAGACCATATAAACAAAAACTCAATCAAAATGTAGCGACACAGGGCGTTGGGAGTAAATAAACGGGGAAGGGTTGAACCCCTCAACTTTTTCCTTAGCCCCTCTCCGACCCCCATCAGTCTTCTCCAGAGATACGCTAATTTATTTTTATCCGAGTTTCTTTATTGCGCTTGAGATTCGTTCCTCGTGGTATTGTTTAAAGGTCTGATTAAAGACGGGGGCGTTCGCACCGGTTTCCCATTATTTAATAGTGTCATTGTACTGTTAGATTAGGTACTTAATCGTTTTTTGGTGACGCGAATTGCAGTTATCTTAATTAGAATGTTGATTATTTTGACGATTCTTCATCTTAAATCTCAGTTGGTATACTTAGCTAGCGTAAATTCGCTCATATCAGTATTTACCATATCTATGAATTTCACATTCGTTTCTTTGCATTCCACATGAAAACTAAACAAGTACATAACTGAATAAAAACTAAATAATAATGTAGTATAAAAACTAATGAATGAATAATTATTCCCATAAAAGGTTATTAACAATAACATAAATCGTTCTATTATATTAATCGATTTATTAAGTAGGTAGGTAGGTAGCTGTTTCATTAAAATACTATTTTTACAATTAGATATATTTACTTAGTGTTTGTGTTACATCACATAATACTTAGGTAACACAAACACTTATTTGATTAGTGAGTGTTACCTAAGTGTTTGTGTTACCTATTACATATCTAACAGGTAACACAAACACTTATTTGATTTTTGTGTGTGTGCTATTTCATTGAAATACTATTTTTACAATCAGATATAATATACCTACGTACTTACTTAAGTACAAATAAGTGTTTGCGTTACCTATCACACAATAGGTCTCAAAGAACTGGTACTCAACTGTATCCAGTTAGACTGGAAGCTGACCCCAACATAACTAGGAAAAGGCTGGACAGATGATGGTGTCATTCAATAATTATATATCAAAGTTTGAAAACAAAGTCGCATCAGAATGTTGACTGTCAAGAAGCATAATCCATTGTTATTGGATTTTATTTAAACTTCTACCTTATTACCGGCTACTTTGAATTCAAAGATTAATATTTATTTACATAATTATTCAAATTCTTCACAACGATCGGGTAAAGTACGGTTAATTTTAAACTGGCGGGACAGTGTAAGACGTGACAATGTTAATGAAAGGAATAACGGGATCGCATACTTAGTGTAACCCTTGAGTAGGGCTGCCCCCGCCCCGTTTAGGTAGTTACTTGAAATTCCTGAAAGCTGTTAAGATGAACTGAGTTAAAACTATGGTTTGGAATTTTCATTGCGTCAGGTTTCATGATGAAAATCTTCATTGAACGCACGGTTAGCTCAGTGGTCAAGCTATTGAGTGCTGCGCTGCGTGTCGCGGGTTCGATTCCCGCACGGAACAAATATTTGTATGACTTACAAGTAGTTGTTCCGGGTCTGGATGTTTGTGTATGTGAATTTAGGTATATGTTTGTAAACGTACGATACAGGAGAAATTCCCCCTTTCATCCTTTCCTCATTTCCGGGGCAACGTTTTTTTTTACATAGAAGTGAAGAGAGAGGTTTCATGATGAAAATCATCTCTAAACGGTGTCCTTATTGAGAGTTCATCAAAATGTGCAGCCATTCACTTACCAAGAGCGTGTTCATTACATCGCTACAGGGTAATTTCGAGACACACTATCAAGTAGCAATGGGTTTCATTTTGACAGTTCAACAATATACATTGCGTTGCGTTAGGTATTCCTTGTCTCCTTTCTAAGTATATCTTGGACACCAATGGCTGATTACAAGGTGAAGGAAAACATCTTGAGGGAACCTGGAATCGCCAACCCGCATTGAGCAAGCGTGATGATTACGCTCAATCCTTCTCTGTATGAGAGGAGACCTGTGTCCAGCAGTGGGACGATAAAAAGGTTGTTGATGATGATGCTTTAAGCAATTAGCAAAAAGCAGTGCTGATTATGAGCCTATAATAGGTAGGTATTCCCAGTGCTTGCACACAGGTTTCTTCACTATGACTACTCCCGTTCATTACAAAATCCCGTAAATTTCTCGCAAATTTCTAATTTCGCGTTCGTTTTTTAGGTAGGTACCAGGGATTCAAGAGCGAAACGGGTTATGTGATGTCAACGAAACTCTTGATCAATGGCCTCTGTGGAATAGATACCACAATTTTGCCAATAACACGTGTTACACATTATAGAAATTCTTTGAAAATTTTATTTCACAATAATGGCGGATATCGCCAATGACAGTTGAAAAAGACGGCCGCGTGAACCATCTATGAGGGAGATTTGAGGCAAAGTCAAGATGTGGCCACTATTTTGCGATATTTCAATGTTTTTTATGAATTATTTACTGAATGCGCTTTTTACTACATAAATCACGCGCTTTTATTTAGTAGGGTTAGGTATGTGATGTCAGTGTGAATCTTCCTCAGCAATGATGACAAAGACGACTCTTGAACGTGATTTAAAGGTGCTGTTCACGTTTAGTTTCATCAGTGAAATTTATTCCTATTTATCTAAAAAATACCAATAATCAAATATGTAAGCATAGGTAGGTATACGAATTCTACTTTCATTTGATTGACATCCTGAATTACAATCGTGATGGGCTGCGGTTGTTGATAAAGTTATCCTGGCTTAAAGCACCAAAGCGTATCGAGTTTTGGTGGAATGAAGTTATCAAAGGGGACTGTCTTCCCAGTAATTGATGCCATCCTGGAAATCTCAACCACCGAAGTGTATCGTTTGACCGACTTCTGTAGTCGTGTACTTTCTTTTTTTTCATTCCGTTCCCCTTAATAACTAATTGCTACGTCTTAAATTCAATTTTAAAATTACACAAAGGAGTGAGTCTTATATAAACAGCTAAAATTTCGCAGCAACTAAATACCTATTTCAATTTCAGTCCACAAGCATCTCAAAAAGAAAACCCACACATATAATTCAACGGAATTCGAAACGGAAAATGGGTTCATATCTAATATATGAGAGTTAAAAATGATAAGTATCCTTGTTTTGGATCTCTTTGGGGTAACATTGTTTTTGCGACCGGTAACCCTGTCATTACCGTAAGGTTGACCACCCCTGTGAGAGCCCTGACATATCGTTAGAACACTCCTGGAGTGCCAATAACATTAGTGTTCAGGAAATGTGCGGTAGTCCTCATAATAGTGGTTGGGTTGGAGTGTGAAGCGTACTAAGGGTAGAAAACTCATTGGTTTAATTTTCATTCTGTTATCACTCGTTTGGTTTTAATTTGTCACTCGAATGACTGTTTAAAAGTGAAAACATATATATTTAAAGGATAGGATACTTAATAAAATATCTGGTGTACCTACCTATTAGCAAAGGTGTTTAATTGAAATCCTTGTGAAATAATTAAACTAATATTATCTTTCCTGAAACCACTGAAAGCTGAACTTTGATTACCTACTGATAAGAATTTCTGATAGATCAGATTTAGTGATGCCAATTGCAATTATCTTAATCAGAATGTAGATTATTTAGACGAATGTTCATTTTATTGCTGCACTACTAAATCTGATAAAATTCTAACACAACTGAGGAACACAAATGGAATCCATCAAGATGTCACTCCGTACCCGTTGCTGTAAAAACTTTAAATATCCACCAAATTCGAGTGATAACCGTTCGACTTGTACGGACCCCTAGTAGACCCCAGGAGTACCAACTCAACCAAATAATTGCTATTCTATTCACACTGAGAGGACGATTTATGCCCGGAATTATTTCCTTGTTGTTTTATTCGGAGATTTGTCACTCACCCCCTCTTTTATAATTACCCTAGATATCGAGTAAGTTTTTAAATCGAATTTATGTTGTTTCGGGGTAACTTTTGGCTTGGATTAGTATGTACTGAATGTAATTATGGGATTTTAGAAAGTTTTGCTAAAATACTGTTTTGTGCATAAGCTGGGCTTATTACGGTCTTGAGATCTGCCGCTGGAGTTGTATTTAAATAAACTAGGTCTAAAATGGGATTTGTAAGATTCTATTTTATTTTGTCATTCTGTTTTCTTTTCTGATAGGGTTGCATTTTTTCTTATAAAACATTTGTGTTTTTTAAATGGTTTGATTTCCATCTAAACAAAAAAAAAACAAAAATAATGAAAATTGACAAGTAGGCATCTACCTACTTACATATGTAGGTAGACCCTATCCAATTTCACTTTATTCGCCTTAGGATTTATTTTACAATCATTTCATAACTTTGTTAGAATAATTATTCGTACCTATTAGTTATTTCAAACTGTCAAAGGGCAATTTCATTAATCACATAAAAATTAGGTATCTAGCGATAGAAAAATCAGCCCTTAGCAGACTATAATATTTAGGTAACAGACATATGACTGTACCTATTCATTTTAGAGACTAAAAAAATAGTAACTTTCACAATGTTGCCATGTTGCAGTAACCTAAATATTTTATTCATATACCTGCCCACAGTGTCCACATACCTACCTACTTGTTTCAAGCCATGCCAAGATTAATTTTGGCACAGCTTCCAAAACAATTCAACTGTTTAGTTGGAAAAATCATGTTGAAAATATTAACTGTAACTCTGTTAATATAATTTAAAATGTGACAGAATATTCTCAAAAAGGTGAATAAATATTTTCCGGGTTACAATAAACTGTAAATAATGCGAAACTTCGTTGAAAATTTTTATAATAACCATTAGACGCTACAGTAGCGCCATCTAGTGGAGTAGGAAAACTTTCATTTTCATTTTTAAGTTATAATGTGTGTCTTTCTTGACAAAATCCTTATTGTACTGACTAATAACTGGTTTAAAAGTATACCGTGTATTTATAATCATTATATTCTGGACGAAAAGTTTGTTCAAATTGTATGAACGCGAAACATTACTTGAGGTCTAATAAGTTTCACCGCTCTTCGCTAGATGGCGCGCAACATAATTTATTCTTGCCACTACTCTGGTGCGGACGTTGAATGTACTAAACGGTTGGAGCGAGGGAAAATCCGCCGGCGGGACACGAGCGGATGTTTATGATGCAATTTACAGTTCGTATATTGCCAGGCACTTCATATAACACGACAATACACTTCTGAATTCTCTTTCAAGTTGTTTGAGTTTCATGAAACCTGCGCTAAGAAAATTCTTTCTCAGTTTTATACGTTCACTATGAACTACCTACCTGTCTAGGTTTTGGGTAATGAATGACTATGGAACCACGTGGCTTAGCTATGATATTGTTTTACTTTAAACTATTATATTATAGATTATTACTAATGTTAGTTTGGGCAATTGTTTACACTTTTATAGTATAAATGACAAATCTTACAAAATAAGTATTGATGAACTTGTCCCACGTGGATCTGCCATAAACGAGAAGGTATATATTATATAAAATACTGCACTTATGAATAATGCGTTTTAATTATAATTAGGAAAATATACCCTTCATGGGTTACAAAATAAACGTCTGAAATCCATACGGCAATGTAATTCGTCCGCAGTGCTACACTAGCGGCATCAATCGAACCCATAAAACATCAACTTTACGACGTGACGACCTCAAATGGCTCATAAAAAGCTCTACGGACTCACTCACAGATGGCGGTACGGTTGTTGAGCGATGAGCGCCATCTACAATCGGCAACGTGAGTTATAAGTCACTAACTTGGAGGACCGAGGTTATGGTTTTATTGGGTTATAAAAGTTACGAGTTACGACGTTCGGCCGTCGAATATGGAGATATCGGAGGGCGAATGGGCGTGTAAGACAAGAGAACGACTTTTATTGTTTGTAAATTGGCTGTAAAATTATGAGTTCGCTCGTATTGTGCGTAATCACGGCGATCAGCTGTTATTTTATGGGATAAATCACTTTATTACCGCAAGTGGTGGTTTATGAGGCTATAAAGCTTCATTCAAATGGGCGTCAGGTTGTCTACCGCGTCGATGTGCTAATGTACATATTAACTAATGCTTTTATAGCTTTACTAAGTTATTTATTGGTTTCACTCTTTGAATAAGTTGAAAAATTATTACCCATCAATAGCTACCTGAAGGTAGGTAGGTACTTTTGTTTCTAAACATTTCGATGCGATCTTTTTGTTTAGCTGTCTTTTACTATGTCAGGCATACTTTTTTCGGTTTTCAATTAGGTACCTACCTACCTTGTTCTTTGGTTTATTTAAAGTTGTTTAAGTTAAAGTTTGATGTGTTACCTAGTAGAATGTATTCCTATAAATAATCTTTATTTTAATATTGGTATTAAAGTTCTTAATTTTAAGCTCTCAACAAAAACTTTATCGCTTATCGCTAAGAACGGTGTTATCACACGTTTACAAAACTAATCGGTCTTCAATAGAAATGCAGTTGTTCTTTAGAATTTAATAATATAAAACATAAATTTATTTTCAATTGAATGTAAAAAAGAATACTTTATTTATTTCGGATCGATTAGTATTTAATGATTCCGCTATTCGATAATAGATGGCGTAACAGTGCATTATTCGTGGACTGCTCAAACAAAAAAGGTGGCGAATGATCTGACGATCCTTTTTTATTCTTTGTATTTATTTATGAGATATTCAGATGTAAATCGGTTAGCTTGCAGCATCTAACATAATTTGTATCTAATTGTTAGTTGGTTTACTGTAGGTACCTACCTACCTAAATACCTAGGTTAGATATGTAAAAAATCTGAAGAAAATCTCTGTTCTTAATTAATTATTTAAATTAAAACTTGATATCAATACGAGCCGTTTTTTCCCCACTCGAAGTGTTTTTTTATCTTGTCAGCCGCGTCGAAGTTAACAGCGGCTAATTATTTGTTTTACGACACGTTTACGATTATCGTCATCGTTAACTTGACGTTTACGATCAGTTAACACCTCGGCCCGTGATTGTTTAGCTTGTGGCTGTTATTGCCACTTTATATTAATATTGTAAACAAACTCTTTTATTGATCGCAAGCGGGTTCATTAGAGTAGCGCATATTTTATGTGGATTAATTTTTGGCCAATTTGTCCAATTTATTTGTCTGTTATTTTTCTGAATAATACTTCATTCTCACAATAAGAAAGACGACACTCATTTTATTTTTCTTTATTACAAACGGTACGGCGGGCCACAAAACGCATTGCCAACAAATTCCTAATACACTTTTTGATTTACAATAAAATAGACACAAGTCCCAAGTGAATTTAGTTAGCCAGTTAATAAACCGAGGGAAAGAACGAGACAAAAATAAATCAAGACAGAGAAAGAAATACTGTAGGAGAGGCGTAATTTATGAGATGCACATTTGGGCTGAACAGCACCAAATAAAAAGTTATTTCCCGGTATGGTTATGATATTAATGTTTTGCTTTTTTGTTATTAAATAGAAACTCTTTTGTTTCTTGTGTTTCTGTTCTTTGTGCTACATATTCCTCTTCTCGTGCTTAAGTAGACTTTTCAAAAGTATTTATTTCAGAACATTGTTCTAGTAAGAATAATAATAATTCTGACAGTAAATCGTAAATCCCAATACAGCGATAAAATTAAATATTTAACGCTAAAAAAAGTCTGAAGCGCCAAGTAAAAAATGAGCCTAAAATATGTAACGAAAAAGAAATTAAAAATAAGAATAATGTAGACATGTTTTTCGCGACCGTACCGCCTATCGCTATGAGTAAGTTATGGCCGCTGTAGGGTGAGTTACACCCTGCTTAGGGCACGTGGCCCGAGAGGGATGCCACCACCAAAAATCTGCGGGGAGAAAAAGGACGAAACAAGTTGGGGCGGCAAGTTATCTTCGTTTCATTCAACTCACACTCGCGCCGCCCGAACGTCCGTATAGATCAATAAAACTACTTTATCTCTTTTTGGCACATCCCCATCCCGTCGGCGACTTCCTTGAACGATACTTTGCTGTCGTTGCATCAAGCTTTCTCTATTGAAACAAATACACTCGTCAAACAAAAGCTGTTTTTTCACTAGTCCTTTGTAAGTATTCTTTTCTTAATTTTGAAAGTCGAATGTCATCTTTTCAGAACAAAAAAACAAAAAATCGTAAAAGCAGAGACGACTTTTTAAAAAAGGAATGCTAAATTCAAAAACAGACCGTTTGTTTACGCTCCTTTGTCTTTTTTTTTTTCGGAAAAAAAGGAATCCCGCTAACGCAATTGTCGCCCGTTTTTTACGCGATGAGGTCGCGTAAGAACGTTTTATCCGTGTTTACAAAGGTAATGGCCATAAAATATTATTACCGGGCTATTAGGAGCGAGCCACAGGTAGGTCCGGGTGGCAGTCGCTAGTTCATTGCCGTTGCGATAGCGCACCGGTAGTTGTACCAAAGTAATTGAAGTTGTTAATTTGTCGTTAAAGTGCTCCTGTGTCTTGTTTGAGCAGTCGCACGTGATTTACTCGTAGATGGGTAAGGTTGGCTTTTATATTTCAAAACTAAATGTAGATATAAGTACCTACTAGATTTACCTACCGATATTTTTTTATGTCGCAGTGGCGGCCCAGTGCTGACGGCCGTGACTTAAAAGTTGTAGGTTCGATCTCCGACAGGCTTTGTACTTAAATAATTTCATAACCAATGCTCTCAAAACGGCGTAGGAAAACCATTAGGATACGGGCATCTCCTAGTAGTAAACCTTTTAAGACAATATGTGGCATGTATCATATAGCCCACGTGGTTGATAACGGCCCACTTCCTCCCACAGAGATGAGCCTAATAGCCCAGCAGTGACCATTAAAGGCTGATTACCATAATTATATTTACAAACATTTAATTCATACCAGGTTCATAGGTAATTTGTTATTAAAAATGTAGGTACCTACTTACAAAACGAATGCTAGTGTTGATTGGTAATTATAATGGTAGTTATTCACATTTCAACCACTTCATTAACTCCATCATTTTCAGTTGCTTTTGCATAAGCTAAGATACCTAATCCGGAAAGTCTTCCCTTAAATATTTTACAAGTCTCATTGATACTTACCGTTTGGAGAAGTGGCCGTTTCTCGGTAGCTTGTCACACTGGCATATTTCGCGGCCGACCGTCTTCCGGTATCACCTAATAAAGTAATTACTGGGGTAAAGTCGGGTAACTCCCCGCCTTCCCACTCGACCGTGACGTCACAAGTAGGGGTGACACAAACGATTCATGTCTGAATTTAAAATTGACCAATTTTGGCATGTAATGACACCCCTGTTGTTCTGAGCTAATTTTATAAATAGAGTTGGAAGGGACAAATGCAGTGCTCCGACATTTTTTTTAAATTAAAGGAAAGGTTGAACAGAGTTAGGTAGGTACATATGTAGTTTCATAGTATAATCTATCCTAATAAAGACCACAGTTCTTCTCTTCAATAATGATAAAGTCTGTATAAATGCACTCTTATTCTTTTACTAATTTTTCTTGAAAAATCACTAAATAAACTAAGCCCAAATAAAATTGCTTGAATGTCTATAGACCTTGCCTATTAGGTACTTAAAAATAGTTTCAATCAATTAAAAGGCTTCAAACGAGATTTAAGTAAAGCATGAGGTTTGAGTGAGGCTCTGTAATACGGTCCTCCATGTCCTTCTCCATTTCATATTTTTTTGGATATTTACTAACACAACTGCTTGCGAAAAAACCACTGATAAACACCAAAGAAAATATGAAACTTTCCTATTCATCAAAACACTCTCACAAACAGTAACCTTCTATAAGAAAGCCATTCTTAAACCGTAGAAGCGGAAAGAAAATGTGATGAAGCGAAGAATATCGCCTTTATACCTTGTTACTACAATCCTAATACAATAAAATCGTTCTTGTATAAAGCGATGGTGCGTTAGAGGCAATCTACACTTCTCCCTACTTTCGCCTATCGCGGGAACTTAGGAAACATATGTATGTATGGGGATGTTTCCAGTTTTGTCACGAATAGTGATTTTTAGGACTATATGAGGGGTTTGGAACTTTCATCTTGTAATGTAATGTTTATACTTACTCACATATACCTATTTGCATCAACGAATCACGATTGGAATGCTTGTTGTAAGAATGTAACCTACAATACATTACAATCATCTTTGATGTAAGTTATTAATTAATTATCACCCAGTTGTGTTTAAAGTAGGCATAATGTATTGCAAAAGATCTTCCATTAAGTATGATTTATTATTTTAATTAACCACAGAACGTCTGTAAATATGTCGCCCATGTGTTCCGAATATGTCATCACTATAGTGTCGACGAAGATTTTAGTAGAAATTCGTCGACGATCAAGGATTGTGGAAGAAATGTGGAACCTTGTGCATTTTTTATGCACCTTTTATCAAAATTAACTAGAGATATTTTTTTTGTGAGTGGTGATTTTTTTTTTTTTATCAATGCTGATTTCTCGTGACGATGTTGATAATGAAACAAGTACAATATAAGTAGTAAGTACTTGAATAAAAGATTAATGATGATGTTCCGAATTTTGTAATGCAAAATTATATACCTAGATGTTTTGGTAGAAATAGTCTGTCCTATGTACCTACATGACTCAAAGATCTCTAAATAATAAATAATTAAGTTATTTTTTTTTAAACAAATGGTCTCGAGAAATTGACGAGGTTTCGACGTAACAATTATAATGATAATTAATAAGAATGTTGCATGGGTTGAACATTTATCACAGAATAAATAATCATGAAAATAAATAAGAACTTCGCAGAGTAGGGAGTCGCGAATTTTTTTTTATATACTAAAGGGGTCGTGTCATAAAAAAGGTTGAAAAACACTGATCTAAGCTAAGCCGTCGCTTTACATTGCTTTAATATCTTCTCGTTTTGTAACTATAGCAAACTACTATCAAAAACGATTCACTTTATTACAGGATGGAGATCTTAATCTGTTTTCTTATTAATGAGTAAGTTAAGTTATGTCTAATCTCAAGACTTTAAAATATGAACTTCTAGAAAATTTTGAACGCAAGTCTAAAGCAGATACAGCATTGTGCTCATACTTATATTGTCCGTATCAAACAAAAGTTTGGTCACGCTTAATGCCTTTACGACTGTCGAGGGTGACATAAAGAAAATGAAAAACATTTTGTATTATTCTTGTTGCGCTGTTACGCGAGTAACTTCAACGACCCTCCTTAGGAAGGCTGCACACTCACGAATTACACCTGCGCTTTTCGGTAAGCTTGTGGGGATGTGAGAATTAGTTTTTGAGTCACAAATTAGGCAGAAAAGTTGCTCATGGTTTGTTAGTCGTATGAAAATTTATCAGCCAGAGGTATAAATCGTTGAAGAAAATATCTTAGTTCTAAGTTGATTCAAAAAGTGTCCTTATTTGGAAGAGTTAGCTCCGTTTAGCCTCCAAGATATTGTTTGTTAGAGGTCAAAACGAAATACGACTATCTTTTGACTCTGTAGAGAGAATCTTGCATTTTAAATTATGGGGTCATTGTAATTCATTCAGATAGGCGATGATGCTTTAACGAAAAGTATAGACAATTAATATTTAATATCGAAAAAAAAAAGAATCTAAAATATTCTAATAGAAAATTGTTTGACTATAAGATGGAAGGCATCTGATACATGAATAGGAATCACTAAACTACACAACAAATTGATTTACTGAGAAACACGTTATTTTAAAATAAGCATACCTAATAAGTTTGTTCTAATAGGTAAGCGTTTCGCATCGTATTTTATACCGCGTACATCTAAGGACTGGAACAATTTGCCTGCGCTCTTCCCGTCTTATTACAATTTATGTGTCTTCAAGGGTAGAGTGGATAGGCTCTTAATAAACTAGTGTGCCTTACCATCAATGAATGCATCACTACTTACCATCAGACAGGATCACGGCCAAGCACTATATTATAACGTTTAGAATAAAAGTGCAACCTAGTGTGTAAGTGTACCTGTGCCTGTTCAAAAGGCAATACTAAAAATATTGGTGCCATGACAATTACTAAAATGGTACTTACAGTTTATTGAACCACAACTTAACTACTCTAAAGTCCATATTACAGAATGTCACTCAAAACTCAAGCTTTACTTAAGTCTCGTTTGAAGCGATTTGATTGGTTGAAACTAGTTTTAAGTAGGTAATTCTTAAACAGAGATCAATGAATTCTGCAAACATGTAGCGAAAGTAGTTGTAAATAGAAATAAGACAAAGTAAAGATGTACTGAATTACATATTGTGGAATATATAACAAACAACAACTAACAACAAAACACACACAACAACTGGCAACAGTCATCAAATAATAGTAGCAAATAACAAACTAGTATCAGTAGCAGTAAGGAATGCATATTCAAAAATATATCTATATTAGAGTAAATTGTATATTTAAGAGCTGAATGTAATAGAATGTAAAAAGTTAAAAAACTAAAACCCAACTACGACAAAAAACGACGTTGAAAAAGTATAAAACAAGATTTTCAGAATACTGAACTGAACAAAGTTGCTAATATAGTTGCAAGTAAATGGACACAGTAGACTCTACCAAGATGCCTTCGTTGTAAATTGACAATAATGTCTTACGATACTATACTGAAGTATGCAATATTCACTATTTAGAGATAAATTTTCATGTTTGGAAAACCGCAGTCACACGTTATGAAAGTGCTACGGTAGGTATATGTAACGTGTGACTACGCCTTTCCAAACATGAAAATTTATCTCTAAATAGTGAATATTGCATACTTCAGTATAGTATCTAAGACATTATTGTCAATTTACAACGAAGGCATCTTGGTAGAGTCTACTGTGTCCATTTACTTGCAACTATATTAGCAACTTTGTTCAGTTCAGTATTCTGAAAATCTTGTTTTATACTTTTTCAACGTCGTTTTTTGTCGTAGTTGGGTTTTAGTTTTTTAACTTTTTATTATTTGTACTATTTTGGTGTTAAAGTGTATTTGTGGCGCATAATATTAATAAAAGTTAAATTGACGAACTAAAAACTAGGTAGTTAACATACGACATCTCTTTTGACTTATGTATCGCCGTATAGTAATATGTAGAGATGTCCTATTTTACTATTTCGTAGCGCTTGAAGCGTAGCGCGTATAGCAACGGTTTCACCGTATGAAGCTCCCGGTTTTTCGTAGTAGCGACGCACATTTGCGTCGATGGCACCAAATGGGTCATTAATTAGTGGATGAGGCCGTTAGTATAAATAGATTGGATGTTTTTCTAATGGTGGTAGGCCATAACATCGGCTGCCGGCAGAAGTTACCACCCACCAGACAAAGTCTTGCCGCCAAGCGATTCGTCGTGTTCCAGCATGATGTCTGGTGAAGCCGTACGGAGGACGCGTCTGAGCACTTTGTGTTGCGTTGTGTGGCGAGTACGATGCGCCAAATGTTGTTGTGTCGGGAGTTTGGTCGTGTTGCTCTTGGATTTAACATTGCATCACCTGGCTCAACGGCCGTCATCCTTGCTATTCCTAAGTTTTTTAAGTGAATAGGCTTAATAAACTAGTGCGCAGGCATCAAGGATTGCGTCACTGCTTACCATCAGGCGGGATTGCAGTCAAGCGCTAGTTTATAATTATTTAAAAAAAAAAACTTATATTAAGAGGACCTGGGAAGATTTCTTAATCTATCTAATTCTGCTAACGATCGACTGTCATGTGGATTTTTAAGTAATTTATTATGACCCAAGGCACTTATAAATAATCCCTCTATGGTTTTAACTCTACTGAGAGCGACATAGGCCTGTCCTTTAGCAAACAATGACTTTCCTAGATCTGTAACTTTTTATCTAGAGTACAACCTTGTAATTTATGTACAGTACAACCCCAAGAAAGAATCAGCGGGAGCATTTTACGCTGAATTTGCCCAGAACCCCTCAAGCCGTCAAATTCAGTGAGGCAAGGCTCGATTTTGATAAGTCCGTTAGTATCTTCTTTTATGGATGCGTCGTCAAATTGTATGAGAACAGCGCTTGGCTGTTCTCCTGTTCCAACTGATCGCGCCGAAGAGCAGGCCATTCGAAGGCCTTCACCACTCCCATCGCTCCGTTTACCAAACCCTGGTTTACATTCAAATTTCTACGAAGCATTACTAGGGATTATGTACAAACATAAAGTACTCGTGAAGCTCTTTCAGATGATACCAAATACGGTATATTTATTTTAATTTTGTATTAACATAGAACTTTTTGTCCGCTAGAGGGCGTAATACTAAATTTGGTGACAAGCTTTATAGCTGATAACCAACAGAATATCAAGGCCCTTCTAATGGTTCTGCAGTCGTCTTATTCTGATAAGTAGTAAAGAAGCTATCTATGAACGAAAAGATGTGAATTATATGCAATCAGCCCATGAATACAGGTAAAGTCACAAGCAAATGCTAGTAATATATATATATTTAAAATGTACAAGTTAAGCCCTTTCAAATGATACCAAACACGGCATATTTATCTTAACTTTATTTTTTTACTCTGTATATTTTGTCCGCTAGAGGGCGCCACGTTAGATTTTGTGAAACTCCATATAGCCTATAACCAGCAGACAATTAAGACGCTTCTAATGATATGTCATTTATCGAATTCGAATAAGTAGTTTAGAAGTTACGAGGGAACAGATGAACATACATACATACATACATACATACATACATACATACATACATACATACATACATACATACATACATACATACATACATACATACATACATACATACATACATAGCCTGTCAAAATCATAACCCTCCTTTTGCTTTGCCGTAGTCGGGTAAAAAGTATTGTATAACAATATGCATAAGAAAAATAGTAAAACAAAAATTAGTAAAGGAAAAAGGAAAATAAAGTCTCTGACTACCATACCAGGGGAAAGCAGAAAAGAAAACAGTGATCAATGCTTGAGTTTCCTTCTGGAATACGGACCTAAACTTAACCACTTATCTAGTCATTAAACTCTGCCTATTGTCACTACATTGTTGCAAATTCTTTAACAAGACATTGCTCTAGAGTGATTAGGTACAATTATTACTAATGACTCGTGAGTCGTGACGTACCTATATATTCAAAAAAAAACATTATTGACTGCTTTACGTCAACAAACATACGACTTCTGTTTTTCTCCAGTCTAGAAAATATGCATAGCAAAAAATATGGAGATTTTGTCCAATACTGAATATGCGTTAGCTACTTTATGCTCTTTATCTGTATTAGTTTGGCATAACATAAATCACGTCGGTATTGATACGAATGGAGAGAATAGTAGATTTATATTAAAAAGTCGTGAAATCTTAAAATTAAATCGTGTTGTCTCCAGCTCGCCTTAGCTTTTCCCTCCGTATCCAACGGTTTTTGCTTAGACAAATATCCGCAGAAACTAGTTACGTGTTTGGACTTGTTTATGTCGACTTTTTAATATTTATTATCTGTCTTGATCCATCTTAGAGTAGCAGGTTATTTGGGATTGTATGGCGTAGTCTTTTTTGTTTAATTAGATGACATTCGGTTGTGTTACTCTAATCATTCATTCAATCCTCTTTCCCAACGCAATTAGATACCTAAGTATATAATTTCTATTTTATTTTCTAGACTTTTCACTCGTAGCTTTTTGTTGTAGGTACCTAATCGTTAAACATGGTTAGATAAAAGGTACTTTGTTGTATGAAGGAAAATCAGATATTCGTTCTGAAAAACTTATCTAGTTAAGATCTGAAGATATGTTAGGGTATCTTCGGTCATAAGACAGCCTCCGTGGCGTAGCGGCAGCAAACGCGGCCGCTGCGCGGGAGGCGCGGGATTGATCCCCGCGCAGTGCAAATATTTGTATGCATGAATATGAATAAGTATTAGTACTGGTCTGGTCGTGCCTCGGAAAGCACGTTAAGCCATTGGTCCCGGTTGCCCGGCAGTCGTTACGGGTTGTTGGAGCCCTCGAAAGTCCAACAATTGGTCTAACTGCAATGCTTCGATATCGCCTTCGGGTTGTGGAGGTCAGACGGCAGTCGCTTCACGGAAAATATCTAAGTTTAGCCAAAATCAGCAGCTAGACTGGTTAAGTGGACCCCAGACTCCAAAAGCTGAAAAAGCTTCGGTTGCGACTGTGATTAACGCTGAGATGATGACGATGATATATTCGGTCTTAACTACATATATACGTGATATGATATTTTATCTTCTGTCTTATCTTGAGCAACTAATTGCACCGTCTAAGGTGCTTTCAAAAGTCTTGCACTTCTAACACTTCCCTCAATTTCCTGTTCAGTATTAAAGTAAAACCATACTCACCAACCAACTAGCACAAACAACGATGTGCGTCATTTCGCAATCCAACATCAACAAAACGCAAACACAGCAATACAGATACAAACGTAAATCAGTAAGGAAGCGAGCGGAAAAGCCCGGGTGTTGGGCGTTGAATAAAATTCCTTCACTGTTAGTATAATTTCGTAACATAGTCTCGAGCGGGACGAGGCGGCTATAAACTTGTCAACTCAAACTATTTCTGGGCTGTTTGTTTTCCTTTTGACAAATCGTGTCCCCTCGCCATCTTAGCTGCATAGCTGACGGTTTGATACCGCCTTCGAATTAAACTTTAGTTTAGGATGTAGTCCATTAAGTGTACCTAATGAAGAAATACCTAGCACTATTTATTAATGTGAATTGTGTTCTTGTAAAAACTCTCCGTTTGGAAGAAACTGATAGATTTGATGTAGAATGTAGAGGTTAATAATGGCGCCGATTCTGTTGTTCCTAAATTACACTAATTTTAAGTTCTGTGCATCTTTTTCTTTCCATTTCGTTAAGAAAAGGATAAAAGATATCATTTTAATTTAATCCTGTCAAATTAAGATACACCATAGACAATTTAGCGTTTTAAATTTATTTTTTACTAGCTTTCCGCCCGCGGCTTCGCGCGCGTGGAGTTTGGTTATATCGCGCTTTTTAGATTTCCCTCGGGAACATCAAATTTTTCCGGGATAAAAGGTAGCCTATGTTCTTTCTCAGGGTCTAAAGATTGTCTGTGCCAAATTTCATCAAAATCGGTTGAGAGGTTTAAGCGGGAAAGCGTAACAGACAGACAGACAGACAGACAGAGTTACTTTCGCATTTATAATATTAGTATGGACTAGCTTTCCGCCCGCGGCTTCGCCCGCGTGGAGTTCGGTTATATCGCGCTTTTTAGATTTCCCTCGGGAACATCAAATTTTTCCGGGATAAAAGGTAGCCTATGTTCTTTCTCAGGGTCTAAAGATTGTCTGTGCCAAATTTCATCAAAATCGGTTTAGAGGTTTAGGCGGGAAAGCGTAACAGACAGACAGACAGACAGAGTTACTTTCGCATTTATAATATTAAGTATGGATTTTACTTTTATGGCGACTAAAAATACGCCAGTTTACGTCAGGAGCGCATTAATTTGACAGGTATAAACTGACATTTTATCTTCTGCCTTTTTCTTAATGAAATGAAGAGGAAAGATTCACATACCTTACTTAAAATTATTTTAGTTTGCGAACAACTGAATCGGCGCCAATGTCTGCTGAAAACAGAGCCTAAAATCACCTTAACCTCAGCGAAAAGTAATTCAGCCTAAAATACTTTAAAACATCACACTCTCCCTTCAACAAATATTAACAATCAAAACAAACTCCAATATCGGTAACACAGATGAAAAATATTAAAATTAACTCGCTTAAACTGTCGAAAAACATTAAAATTTATATGCACTTACTCACAGGAACTCGATAACTCTTCAATGATGTATAGACGGTGTACGTAATGAAAGGGAGACAGTTATGTGTAATATTTACCCAAAAATACCTGTAATAAATTAAGAAGTGTGGGCTGTATCGCGGTAGAAACAACACCAGAACTTCAGAAGAATAAGAACCTTTATTCGCGGAGGTAAAAAGAACATGTTTGGTGGAATGGCTGAAACTACGTCAAAGAAAAACTGAAATAGCATCAAAGAATACATATATATGTTAGCCTTTCATTCACGATGTGTTTAAAAGTAAAATATTACGTTTGTTTAACTAACGAATGATATATATTTTAAAACACGCTAATAACAAACTGGGAGATTTGTTAATGAATGTTTTGGTGAAGGTGACGATGTACTGTTCATTAAATTTATTAAAAAAACTAGATATGGCTTTTGTTGCTAATACAACAAAATTAGTTAAATGGAGTTTCTAGATATATCTATAAAAACCCGTGATGTAAACGTTCATACAAACCTTGAAATACTCTATAGCTATACTTACATATCACAATTTCAAGACAGCCTCATGTCGTTAAGTGGTCGGTGGTAAAATCTTAGATCAAAAAAACCTAGACAAAAAAGCAATAATCTATACATCACTTGATAGTGTCTACATTTAAGTAGTCCCATCTCCAAAACTAACTAGGTTTTACCAAGTATAAAACATAATTCATAAATATTATATATCGCGGTCACATAACTCAGCTCGCGTCCCGGGTTCGCTCGTAATTCGTCGTGTGTGGCTTGAGACTCTTCTCCGCATCGCCTTCGGAAATATCGCTCTTATACCTGATAGATGACAAACAAAATTGAAGCCTATTTTCCACGAAAATGAGTCTAAAATTAAATGGGTAAAAAATGGTGTTTACGTACATGGACGTGGTGTATAAAACTAAAACCTTAGACAAGAGATCTATGATAAACGTGATTTCGGTAACGAGCACCGTCATCGTTGATGAATGGTGACGACTCTTATTTTTCCGTGAAAAAGGGGAGAAAAAACGAAAGTGTGAAGGGACGGCCTCACTAAATAATATTGTGAAAAATAGTTTATTGTTAGATCTCGTGATTAGATGTAATAAAGGACGAACGGGATGTAATCTTTTCGAGGGAAAATTGTTTTCATCCACGGGCTGTTTGTTGTGGAAGAAGGATTATAATTTGCCGAAGCTCCGGGAGAGGGCGCCACAAATTAACTTGATAGTATACATATATGTAGGTACAGGTTTTATATAGAATGGATCACACGCGTCGACAAATTAATGTGTGATAGAGACTGGCCTTCAATTTTACAGTACTTCTTCTTTTTTTTTTCAAGGTGAGATTCAACCTCAACTCTTGATCAATGGCCTCTGTGGAATAGGTAGGTACCACAATTTTGTCAATAACACGTGTAACAAATTATAGAAATTCTTTGAAAATTTTATTTCACAATAATGGCGGATATCGTCAATGACAGTTGAAAAAGACGGCCGCGTGCACCGTTTATGAGAAAGGTTTGAGCCAAAGTCATGATGTGGCCATTATGCAATTATTGACTGAATGCACTTTTTACTACATTAATCACGCGCTTTTATTTAGTAAACGACACTATTAATAATTTTAAAAGTCCAATGAAAAATGCGCATGACACTCATCTTAGCTTTCCCGTCAAAACCCCCAATTTGACAGTATTTTCAAAATAAAGTCGACTTAGTTACGCAATATATAGTTCTAAATTGTGCCCGTAAATCTTTTACAAACTACTGAAATAAATCACGGGGACGGATAAGCTTACAAATTGGAGATGTCAATGAAAAATGTTTTAGCTGATAGGTTGAAAGAAAACAAAGTCTATACAACTTTTCCAATTATGGGTCCAAGAATATCATACTGTATCAAAGAAGACTGCAATGATATATTTAGAAAAAACCTGTGAAAACTCAGCAGTAAGAGTTAGGTTTAGATTTCACAAGGAACAATTTTCAACCTTAGTAGCATTTGGTTATATGTTTGGACCTATACATACGACTTAATGCTTCTAAAGTCGATAATTAGTTGTATCTACTTCTCGGCTATAGAAGAAAAGACTTTAGGAGAAATGTGAAAAGTTTTCTCTATGATCTTATGAATGGTCCTATATTTAAAAAGAACTGAACTTTAATTTAATCGAGTCATAAAGTATCACGATTTGGCACTATGACTGACACCCGATTACCCTTTGCTCACCTCAAGATTATAAGACAAAGAAATTGCTGTATTTATTGCAGCAAAAATACGAGAAAACATCAACATAGGTACTTAATAAATGTCAGATACTCTACAAAGACGTTCGGTAAAGTGGCGAGGTCTTATTACAAATCATACAGAGATTTATAGTGTGTGTCCTCGACCACTAAGCACTCACAACTGAAATATGGGGTTTCAATACCATGAGTTCGCACTTAAATAATTCGGTTGAAGGTGATCGTGGAGGCGCACGTTGATATACTCCAAGAAATATTGAAATTAGGCCTATTAAAATTTTACAAATTGAATATACAACGTTATTTTTATTTTATGTGAGACATGAATAAAGTTTGTTCAGAATAAGCAACTGAATCGATTCCAATAATTTTTACACCATGTTATATTTTTCCCAAATACATTTAGAAATTGTTGCAGAGTGGTTACCGAGCGGTTATGATAGATAATAGTACTTGCGCCCGCGCCAGAGCTGACGCCAGAGGTCAATGCACCGCGCTCGCCCGCCCGTGCGGAGTTCTGACCATATTTCTGCTGGGACAACCAAGTAGAATAGAAAGCTCATAACTTTGTGGTTTTTCATTACCTATATCTTTTTGAAATTTTGTACATATATTCTTTACTTAAAAATACTGGACACGTGTTTCGAGTTTCGCAAAAACAATAAAAAACGCTGTATACTTCCAAGTTCGTTACGTATTTCAAGAACATGGATATCAAATGAGGAAACACAATCACTGTTTTCTCTATTATTTACTTATTTTGAGATTTCCTGGCACTGGAGTTTTGGCACGTCGTCAGCATAGAACGTAATGAAGTCAAACCAAAGAACTACTTAATTTTATTGTTTACCTTATTATGAATTTACTGATGCCAACTAATTTGATGTTTAGTTATTTTATTTATTAGGATTATGAGATTGCAATTATCAAGCGTCAGCATGTCTTCAATATAATCACGACTTTATTGCAATTGTGTAATTAACCTCAGCTGGAGCTTATTCAGAATATCTTTCTCCACCTCCATTGCTGTGTATATTCTCGCTTCGTACTCTCGCCTCACGCCGCACTCTCTCCATAACAATGGCAGCTCATCGCGAGTACACCAGTACTGTGCACCGTCTCCGCAATGTTGCCAACTCGATATCATCTTATTTCCTTGGCATCGACGCCAGCGACGACCGCTTGATTTATTCTCCACTACCAACCTACAAAACTTCACGGATTAAATAGTTTTTTCTCGTTACATATTTGCCAACTTTTTTTTTTCTCCAATTTTTTGGTCTTTTTTAATTTACATCGTGCGTAGGTTGCCTTTGCATACATTTGCATGGAGTATTTATTTTGGAGCAATAAAATGGGTTTTCGAATGTTTTGTAAATATTATATGACGCTGTCTACTGATTCGTGTAGTCATATAAAGTTAAAGACGCATTGTTTTTTTTTTTGGCAACAAAACACAAACACACGTGATGACTCATTTCGAAGAAATTTAGCATTGCATATGTAAACAAAATTGAATTGACGTACATAACAAATGTCAATGAAGGTGCAACTAAAATGAGAACCCAAAATAACTATTTCTTGCAACCCTCAAATGCCCGACCTAATGGTGGCACATAACAAACTGTTACAGAAATAAATAGCAAGAAAAAAGAAAGATTAGTCTGAGCACGTCGGCCGCATTAGCCGTGCCCAAAAATAAAATTAATATAAATATCGTGTAGTGTGAAAGTTCACAACGACGACAAACGATTGCGCCTGCGCCTAGTAACGGTCGCCTTTTTAAAACTTCCGTATAATTGGTCGCGTCTTGGGAAATGAAAATTTATGTGAAGGCCGAATACTCCTACAGGTTAGAATACCGTTGATATTTTGAATAATGAATTTTAAATCTCGAAATCTTGTAGCTGGTAAAGTGTTACTGGCCGCTTTTTGTTTTGAATATACCTACATGGATTTTTAATTGAACCGTTAAAAGATTTGAATAAAGAACGTGTGAATCAAATTATAGGTACAGATATTGCCACACTGTCGCCGCTAGTTTGTAATTGTAATGAATACTTATAGAACAAAGAAATAATTTTCATTAAAACCGGACACACAAGCAAACGCTTCGAGTTACTTTTCGGTCGCTTTTTTTCACGCGGTCGTGTCATGTTTTGTGAAATTTACGCCCAGCTTAAAGCGTCCAAAATTTTAGCTTGTGCCGTCCAAAATCCTGATAAATGTCCCGGGCGGGGGGCGGATCGCTGCGGGAAAAAAATCACAGTACCCCTTTTAATATTAATATTGCTTGCGAGGCAAATTGTGTTAGATTCTAATGTAATTTACATATGAGTTTTTTCGGAAGAAATATTTTGATGTTGAAGGTATGTTGAGACTTTAACAAACAAACGAGTGATAACTCTTAATAACACCAACTTTATTAAAAAAAAAAAAAACTCCAATGAACATTATTTTTACCAGCTTTAGTTGCCATACCAACGTCTAAGGAAGAAATACTTCTAACAATAGACGATACAGTAACGTCATAGAATAAAGAGAAGGAAGTACGTTATCTTCATACAAACGGACCGCGCGCGGCTTGTATGTGTGCGCCATAGTATCTATGCGTCGCCGCACGCACACCTAAACACAATATTAGAGTGCCTATGACTGCGCTAGTCGCGGCAAGCACGGAACGAGGTTCGCGCGTCACGGCTTTTCGGCACATTAGCTTTTAAAAAATAATCACATAAACTGTTGGTATGTCTATTTATGAACAAATAAAAGACTTATATTTTTCAAATTATATTTCTAAAAGTTATTTACAAGGATACGGATATATTACACATTAAAGTTTAATAACAACGCGTTTCGTAATAGTCGAAACCGAAGAAAGTAGGTATTTTTCTGTAGCTAATTTGTAATTTTGTATTAAATGTGTGATTCAATAGATGTTATGTTTGTATTATTTATATTTGTATTAATTAAAAATAAAAATAAATATGGTTCTTTATGTGTACAAAACTAAAAATAAAAATTACAAAAAAAAAACTGACTAGTATATGTAAACTAAATACTAAGCAAATAATTTAAACATAAGCTCTTAGTCTATAAATATTTGTTAGCGGTTTGGGCGACAACCGTAACCGACGAAGCGCGGACAGTCGTCAACCCTAAGACAGTAGGCAATTAAATCGCGGATTGGGTCGCAGATAACCTACTTCCCCTCTTTATTCTATGGTAACGTCGTACATGGACGGAACACGTCACGGAGGGCCCGCACACGTCGGGTGGGGATGTAGATAAATTGATGGCCACTCCGCGCAGGTACGCGGGTAGGGGCGAGGTTGGGCGAGCTCCTTTAAAACGAACCCTTATTCCAATTTTTGAATTCGAATATAATTGGTTGTTCAAATTTTTTGTCGTCAAAATGGTGGTGATTTTTAAAATGGGAACCGAATCAGTTTAATTTTCGAATTCTACTGATGCCTTATTTTTTTTAAACACGTGCTTCCATTTTTAATTTAGATTGATCCAGTCTGAAGTAAAATCGGCTCAGCCACTATAATTCGTAAAATGATAATAACTTTTCTTGTACTTACTCTTGTAGAACTGCTTGCGGTTATAATTTTTAAACCCTTTGTTGAAACCCTCTGTAATCCTTATAGAATTTACATACAAATGTAAAGTATTTTCACATTAATCTTATATGCGTTAACGAATGTAATAAAATCCTTACAGGCTGGGGTGGAATCTGAGACAATTTGCCAGTCTCGCCCCATCGTAAGCCCACCTATGCGTCTTTCTTATTGCCGCCTAAATCTTGAATATACAACTAAGATTAATCCTGTTGAAAGAAAGGGTGATGCAACCCTTTTGAGGGATATTTGCGTTAAAAAATAGCTTTAAATGGGTATGCTTTGATTAAAGAAAATTTTCTGCCACTGTACTCCTGACACCATCGGATATTAATGCATATAGAAGTAGATCAAATAGGTACAGAACCTGAGGAAGTAAACTATTCCATCTGAATCAAATGCTACGGGGTCAATTAGAATAACACTGCTGACACTTCTAAACTGCCTGTAAAAGAAAACATCTGCGTGTAAGCTACTTAATCACCAACAGATTAGTAAGAATTTGTCAAAAATGCTCACGACAGCACTGAACTAAACTCAAATGTCTCCGCGTAACCTCGGTCTCCACGTGTGAAGTTTCATTTCGTGTTATTGAGGTTTAATGACTTTTTTTATTGTCGTGAGAAATACCTAGGTCGAGTTAATAACGGCTTCTAGGTGATAATTGCTCGGTTAATTACCAAACCAGATACGGGACTGTGTTTTCGTTTGTTTCTGAGGTGCTGGCTTTATAAAGTGCTTCTATTAAAATGTCTGTTCATTAAGTTTGATTGATGTTTCATGATTAGCTAATAGAGCTACCGAATAGTCGTTAAGTGTGAATGTGGATATTTGTTTGTGGATCTGTATAATGGGAGTTTTATCAAAAATATTTTTTCTTCATTAAAGAGAAAATTGGATCCAAAATTGTTAGTACTCATGTAAAGAATAGTGGAGACTAATACAAACTAAACTAATTGATGATCGTTATCTTCCAGGAGTACGTACTTCAGCGGTCGATATTCATTATTTCCACGGTAGAATACTCGCAACCCTTATCAAGGGAAGACGCCCGTTTTTTCTCGGTTTTCCCAAATAATTTATTTAGCGGGCCGCCGTCAATTTATCTCTGTGGGAGCTAATTTCGCGTCGGCCCGGTGGCTGGATAGCGCATGCTGTAATTCAACAAATTGCGCGTCCTATTGGATTTATGGGCTCTCGCACTTGACGGAGCGCCCGGCGCCCTTCTTCCATTGTTCTTGATGCTGTGTGCATACTGGTCAACATCTGCAAATAGAATAGAAATCGTGTTAGTTGCATTTGGGGTCGTCGTCCGTGGCGGCATCTCGAGCATTTTGTTTTACTTTTGTGCCAACTTAGGTTATGTCTGGATGCGTTACGTAACGGTTTGCAATAAAAACATGTTCCGTCATTTGGAATTAGCATTTATTCTAAACGTGAACGCGATTTAGCGTCAAGTCAGCGAGTTTTATTTCTTTGTAGGTTCTTCTTTTTTTGTTTGGTATCTTTCTTTGTATTGTGCACAGTATGCTTTTCCCCTTATCTCCTCTACAGTAGTAACACATAATCGTATCAATTATTCGGTTCGCGTCCCTCTTCTTTATTACTTTCCTTGACCGGGATGGTAGGTGAACCTTTTTGTACAACTTTGACTTTTTGTGAGAATTCTCTGGAGAAACGTAAGTGTATTCTTGTTTATAGCATTAAATTACGTACGTACTGATTATAAGGGTGTTTTATCAAAAGTTTGACCTACATCCGTTGTAAAAACGCGAAGTAGTCGCGTCGCATAAATTGTAATCGTGATATTTGTTGTCGAATAAATAAAATGAAAATATACTTGGACAAGAAAGCTTACTGCCAACGACAGCGACGATTTTTTATTTAAAAACATGTATAAAAACGAAGTAATTAAATACCCGGAAAAATAATAAAATAAGATATTTTACAAGTAAGTGGTGAGGCGAGCTCGAACGTTTCTGTTATGTGTTTCTTTCTGCTGACTGCGGATCGCCAGACAGTCCTCCCTCGCACTGCCTCGCGAATGGGCCACATCAGCAGCACTGTAACTTTATAGAGATGATACAACGATGATACAAATTTTTATTTTCTGGACTTCAAAAAAGACGACGATCCCTGAGTTTGTTTCGGTTTTTCTTCTCAAAGGTAGTCATTTAGGAAATGCCGGCACCGGCTTGTTTAAAAAAATATAACGTGTAAAAGTGATCCTACTTGCATAATAAACGATTTCATTTCATTTTATAACTGTTTCTTTTATTTTATTTAAAGCTTGCTTTAATAAGATTTATAAATTGTTTAAGTAATAGCACGATTTAAAAAAAAAAAATTTCACACTTTACGGGACATTACTTGGCCCAGACGTAAAAATAATAGAACACATATTGTGTCTCGTTCTGTGTCCTTCAATGGGATAATGTCTAATTTAGAAACAAAGAATAAAAAGTAGGTAGGTATATTACTTTAATAACAAATTCTAAATCCATTTGCTTTTTTTCGTAACGCAATTCTATGGCTTTATGCGAATACTTCGTTTGGACATAAACGTTTCCCCATACTTGCCTAATTAATTTACAACCAAATGGTTACTTAAATGTAATGGTACTTTTTACAGTCCTCGGTTGTTCCTAATTTAGTTACGAACGTACAACTTTACTTGCAATTAAAATTGCTTTATTTGCTCAGATATGCTTTGAAATATCGATCCATACAAATATCAGTAAAAAAAAAAAAATTAAATAAAGTGACTTCAATAAAATTATGTCGACATTTATTTAAATAACATACTTAAATGATAACTGTCACACACGCAACCACTCTATGTATATCCACCGTCTTTGTAAATCAGCATATGCAAAGTGGTATAGCAATAAATCTAGTTGCTCTTGCTCGTTCGCGCATCATGTTACATCTTAATTTCAGAGCCGGCTCGACGGAGCCTGCCTGCCAGAGATACAGCCTTTTATCAAATACGCATTACGCTAGAAATTAACTTGGACTGAAAAAAAATTCGCCGTTCCGTGAGCGTAAGCGATAAATAATGAAAAGCTGTTAGAATGCTGAGTTTGTTTTAACATGCCCATGGGGCTTGCGCGAAATTATTTGCATTTTAAGTCCGCCCTTGTTTATGAGAACGTATTCCGATCTGATGAAATATTGTCGTGCGCTTTAGATTTTAAATTGTTACCGACTAGTGCCAAGCGCGTATAAATAGAAAATACTGCTGAAAATCGTCACATTTATCTCCTCAGCAGTATTCTGAAATTATGTTTCCAATTATCCTAAACCAACAATGACGATAACGAATTTTTCATACATTGTTTAGCTAACCCCGCTTAAATTATTTATCTCGAAAACGAATAAGCTATTTGCATTTTTAATTTTTTTTTATGATTGGCGTTTTAATTAATTTCGCTTTCCTTTTGTTTCAGGTGGTCGTCGCGTGTTAACATTGTCGATGCTTTGGTAGGTCTTAGGGGGGACTAGTGTGTAAGTTAGCGCGCTCCATATACTCCGCTCGTGATGTATGTATTCCGATTGTCATATTGTCGTTTGGCTCCGCACGCCTCGACGCGGTTTGACGTCGAGATCAAGATATCAAAATCGACTGTCGAATAAATTTTTACGCCAGCCCACACGAACGCTTAGGCAATCGACTGCCAGAGATTTATTGTCAAAATTTCCCGTTAGTAACGCTTACCGAGCACACTCCGCGTATCACTATTTCACAAATAAAAGAACCAGTCGCGATATCATCGTCGACTATAAATTATATGAAGCTCGGATGAAAAATACGCAATTCGGTCTTCGCTTATTTATCGCTTAGCTTGACTTACATATGAATACATTATGTTAATAAGCTGATGATATTAAATAGTCACATCGATTAATATTAATCGATTCACATCGATGTGTTGCGTAACTGTGGCGAAGTGAGACGTGAACTCGCCGTATATTCTGGATAGAACCATTAGAAAGCGCTCAGTTATTGTTCAGGCGACATGGCGTTAGTTGTGAAGCTGTCGCTATCTGTCGGGGTGATCTGCTATCATGTTCCATCGGGACGGTGGCTGCTCCACGCTAGGAATAGGTCGAGTTCCCGCGTACTGTTCCGTGATATATTGTTCCGCATCTCCGTGTATAAATCTTGAACGCCTGCTGAGGTACACGGGACACGGCCGCCGCGCCGCAACTCCGAGCTTCAAATGGAATTGTGTTTTTATTTATCGTGCGAATCGCGCCCCACTATCGCTCACTTGAAATCGCACTTTATCTGCCAAAACGCGGTGTCGAACCGAGGTGGGTTTTACAGCTCTTTATAGTTACTATTTTTGTTTATATTACTGCGATGCCGTTCGTACGATTAGGAACATACAGTATGGGTTTATTTCTGATGGAGCACTTGCCAATAAATAGTTTGTATCAAGATGAGTTCATTTCCTTTCATATCTTTGGGTAGCGAGCTGAAATTGAAAATGCACTAGGAGTGTGAATACGTCACTGCGACTACGGGAATAATTATCATCTTTCTCATATTTCTCTAGTTGGTAGGTGTCATAGTTTGTGATGTGGAGTTTGTAATACTCAATGTTTTGACCAGAAATAATGTAATTCGATTAGTATCAAACTCGATTTCATTACCTAATCTCATCGTCGTCCTACGTCGCAGTGCATGTGTCGAAACAAATTATTGTAATGTAAATATTAAGACTTAGTAATTAAGTATTTGTAACCGAAATCTGATGTACAACGCCTGTATACGTCTTTGAAACGCATAATAGTGATACATTTACAGACTTTTACTTACAATATATTTTACTGGGGCGACGCAAACGACAAATGTGTACTTTTACCATAATTTTTATGTATATTTGTGAGATGTTTGACAAAATCGATTTAAAAATTGAAGACGATGTTTCGTGCCTACCAATTTTTTCTATTAACGTATTCATGTTTTTAAACATTTAAGTCCACTGCGTCCCGCCAGATATCCTATACCTATACGTAAATACAAAAGCTTTAGAATGAAAATAAAAATATTCCATTTATTAGTCGATAGCTTAACTTATTCTTAGGGAAATAGATTACCTAATAGTCACTTAAAAATGACATGAATCAAAACTAGTTGTGCCCAGTATACGAATAGCTAATTAAATTTAAGATCCTAATAGATAACGTAATTTATTATAAGATACAGTAGTGGTAATATTTTTGGATTCCTATAAACATATACGTAATTTTTTCTTCTGTATAACTTAGAAGATACGAATAATAGTCGTGCAAGATTTGATCGAGATTCTTTCGGCACATTTATTTTTAATTAACGCCCTTCGAAGTGCCAAATTATTTTTTTTATTAATCATCGATTCATTTAATTACCTCTTTATAGTTCCTTTTTAACGTAATAATGATTTTATTGTGTTAATTTAAACAACGATCGTATTGTATATCTTTTCTGAAAGGATCTTGATTCAAGTTTTCTCTGCTGATGAGTTTTTGTTATATATTGTAAATATTAAAAATACTTATTTATAAAGCTTCTTAATGAGAGATAGATGGCAAATTTGTTGTGTACTTTCAATGGAATTCGAAATTCGTACACTCGTTTTTAATACTTCACTGATATTTTGCGGCATTTTGGAAATCATAAGTTTACAGTTGAACGAAATCGTTAATTTATTTTAATTTGAAACGTGCTCACGAATGAAATACGTAAATTTTGTCCTTTTACGAAGCATTTGTCATACGTAAATAGGTAGGCCCAATTTTATTGTAATGTAAAATAATTATAATATAGTAATAAATGAAGAGAAATACTTAAAACTTGAGGGATTCTAGCGTAGAGAATGATTTAAATGTTTGTGTTTCATGATTGTAACTGTGTGAAAAGTTGTGTAATATTTACTTATATTACCTATCATTACCTATTATTATGAATGGAACGATATTATAATTTTTTGTACAATATCGGCTACAGTGCGAGATGGATCTGCATTAAATAAAATTCTGTTACTGTACAAGTTGCTTTTATTTTTATTCAGAGAAATAATTACCTCCCTTTATACCCTAAATGGGCATTGCTTAGATCCTTTTGGACGTTAGGCCGAATTATAAGGATCACCGCTGGAAAATAGAAAAAATATTTTCTTTGTTTTTCTGAAATAAATACTTTAATACCTACTCTCTTATACACAATACGCAAACATACACACACACACGTACATTATACACTACCTCACACAATAGTTTGTTTGTTTTTTAAAAAAGAAAAAAAAAAAGTGATGGCCCTCTCTAGGAATTTGTGTTGCACACACGACACAGGAGAAATTCCTAGTGAAAGGTAATAAAAAAATATAAAATATTCAGTATATTGAGTAATTTATATAGAGAGGGAAATATTTGTTCCATGCGGGAATCGACAACGCGTCACGCAGCGCAGAAGTCGATCGTTCAGCCACTTCGTCAACCGTGTTGTCGTATTGTTGTAAATTAAAAATGACTATGCCTTTAAAACTTTACATTAGGTATTAGGTGTGCCTCTCATCTTGACAAAACTAAAATCAATCTGCATAGCCTGCTTCCCTAAATGGTGGGTCTTACAGTCCAACCGAATGCAATTAAACACCAGTAGAGGCCTCCTGGTGTTTAATTGCATTCGGTAGTATGAATTTTCATTACGAAACTCGATCGACGATATCGAGCGCGTTTGACTCATCGATTGGCCCGCTTCAAGTTCGTAAGAATTCTCAACCAATGAGAGCGCCAACCGCGCTCGATATCGACGATCGGGTTTCGTAATGAAAACGCATACTAGGCCTACAGTATATTACTCGAACCGACCGCCTGTCTGACCTCTATAACCCAATAACTGGGTATCACAATAACCCTGGTTTCGACCAGTATAAGACACCCGCAGACAATTCAAGCAGAATTATTTCTTTGGAAAATTTATGGAAATTGCTCTACTATAATCGCGTAGCAACGTTAAGATGCGTCTGTCTGCAGGAGCTTATACTCAAAAATCATTCTACATCGATTTAACAAGGACCCTTAAAAGTCTTCGACGCTGAATATGAATAATGTCAGTTTAAATTCCTTGCTGGTCACTAACCGAACGGGTACCATCTGGTTATTAGCCAATGAAGATAATTTATGACACTTGATAAAACATGAGGTGCGTTACGCTCGTAAATTCATAACTGTTACGTCTCTGCCTATTCTGTTAAGAGGTAGTGTTGGGAAGATATAATGAAGATTTGAAAAGTTAGATTTCGTGATTTGTTGCTGCTAGATTTTTGTTAGTACCTATTGTAAGAAATTGTTTTGTGTAGGTAGAGCAATGTCGGAAAGTATGTCTGAAGGTTGATATTTTGTCTAGGCATGGTCTGGACAAAATGATGATGATGATGATGATCTGGACTTACATAATTGTCCTATAATGTAGACTCCTAGAATACAAAATTCTGTCTTCGATTTTTTGGTTCCAGGACATGCTGATATTTCCCTGCATCTTTTTGAGAGCAGCAGTTTTTCATTCGCCGTATGCAAGTCGTAAGCATCGCCAACCCTCATTGAGCAAACGTGGTGTTACGCTCAATCCTTCTCTGTATGAGAAGAGACTTGTGCCCAGTAGTGGGACGATAAAAAGGTTGATGATGATGATGATGTATGCAAGCACGGTCATCAGTGTTGTAGGTGGTCACTGTTGTCTTATATTGTAGAATTACATCATATACCTACAGGTCACACGGTTTTTCTAAGAAACCTGGCCGTATACAAAGAGCCCTTACTTGCCTGGAATTCCGTAGAGCAGTCGTTTTCTCGGCCCCTTATTCCCAAAAAACCAATAAGATCCAAAATAATAAAATTGAACGATTGCACGGAAAAACCTAATGCATAATACATACACAGACGAATGGTGAAAATAAAGTAGTGTTCACATTGAGAAAAGTAGCCATGGTGTCGTGCCAAACAGGAAGCGTGCTTGCGAGGCCGCCGGGATATGGGGTTCGATTCTTTTGCTACGGGATTTTAGCCTGTATTTATTTACTACATACACCTACATGTATTTAAAATGTTATGCACATATTTTAAGTTTCAGAGGATTGTTTTTAGATGGTATGTTCTTTTTGAGAGCATTTGATTTAAGTTCATACAAATTGATTATAAACAAAGTGTTAAAACACCTAATGTTTATGTATTTTGCAACAGCGTCATACACGGTTTATAGGATGTATTTACATAAATGTGTAGACATCATCATTAGCCTGTCTTAAGGGGTAATGTATACAACGTGTAACAAAAAGGGTATATTTTTTTTTTTTTTTTTTTTTTGGGACAAAACCCGCCACACTGTTCCCAACCCACTGCAACTCCTGAAAGCCAGAATCAACAGTGGAGACCGCCAGAAAAACGCCGAGCAATGAAGCTCGACGAGTCCCGGAGAAATGTTTCAACTGTCTTGGGTCCCGCAACGAAATTAATCAGAAAAGAATAGCGGAGGAGTAAGAAAAAAGATATTTTTTCCACTTCCCTCCATAATAAGCAGGAGACAGAATAGAACTAGGCCAATCGGCACAAAGGGACATTATTGCAACTGGGAGAAGCCCAGATTGCCAAGCACCACGGAATAACATTTGATCAAGTTAATGGGTCCTAAGTAGGTATTTGCTGTTACAATTGATTCCAATAATAGGTATGGCAAAAGCGCCTGAACGCACGGAAATTAGTTCTAGTTTCAACAAGGTCCGTATAATAAACAACTCCGGATGTAACTTGTACACTATCCAACATAATATTGCGTTCATTCTGCCAAAGAATACACTCCCACAAGATGTGATGTGCGGACTGTTCAAATTCACAGTTCGATGTAGAACACTGACACAAAGGCGAAGGAACAAGTTTAAAAGAATACAGTTTACTTTTAAAGTTGCCATGACCTGTGAGAAATTGGGCAACGCAGTGGTCAACCTCCAGCCATGTCTTAGCCAGCCGATCGCCAACGGATGGAAAGAACAGATGGAGCGGCACCTCCATCTGTTCTTTCCATCCGTTGACGCCCTTGATGGAATTATCCCACCTACTTTGCCATTCGGATAAGAGGTCCTCCCAGACGTCAGTCTGAGGTTTAAATAATCTAGAAATTCTATTGAGGTCGCGTTGTGTAACAAAGTTAGTGTCCATGGCCTCCCCCCTCGCGGAGTAGTACATTGAAGCACGTCGCTGTACTTCAAGATCGACTGGAAGTACACCTGCCAGAACGGGTAAGGCTTCAGTACTGACTGTTCTATACGCCTTGCATAAAAATATCAATGCCAAACGTTGGCTTTGAAGCAGTTTACGTCGCGCCGCCCCTATGCTGGCCCTATCGGCCCAAACAGGTGCACCGTAGCACATACATCCTAAGTAGGTAGCTCCATATATAGTTTTTAAAGTTAGGAATGATAGACCCCAAGTTGCTTTGGATATTCTAGTTAGGGCATAAAAGTTCCTTTTAGCTTTTTCGCCAACTATTTTTATATGTTCGATAAATGAAAAATTCCTTTCTAAGACCATACCAAGGTAGCATACGGATTGCTGTTTTTTAACGGGAACGTTATTAAATTTAATAGTAGGCAATGATTTAAGATTACCTTTTAGTAGAAGTTGATAGGTTTTATGCGGCGCAAACGCTAGGCGGTTACGATCACCCCACTGAGATATTAGATTTAGGCAAGTATGGGCCAAGTTCTCAAGTCCGGCTCGGGTACTTGATTGAATGAGCAGTAGGCCATCGTCCGCGTAACCAGTAAGTGAACAGCCGCAAGGAAGCGGGATCGCGAGAAAATCATCAAAACCCAAATTCCATAAATAAGGACCGACAACTGAACCCTGAGGACATCCCATGGTTAGTGCTTTAGTACTAGAAAAATGACCGAGCTTAAGTACCGCGGAACCGTTTATAAAGTACGAGTAAACGAGATTATATATGTTTCTATAGCAACCGCGGTTTTTTAATTTTAACAACAGCATAGGCCACCAAGCGTTATCAAAAGCCCCAGAAATATCCAAAAAGATACCAATCACGTACTTGTGTTCCGACTGGTTAACGGTTCTTCTGACAGAAAGCGCCGCGTCGACTGTTGATTTACCGATGGTGAAGCCATATTGATTACTATGAAATTTTGGACCGTTCGGTAGTAAACGTGGAACGATGAGGCGCTCAAGAAGTTTCCCCAAAGATGGTAGAAGCGTGATAGGCCGATATGACTTCGGATCATCCGGTGGTTTATCACCACACTTTGGTATTATTCGTATGAAACCGCGTCGCCATTTACGAGGAAAAACGCCTTCAGCAATGCATCGGTTATATACAGTTAAGATGGCATCACCCGCTGATTTACACGCTTCTTTAATCATCCTATTAGATATTTTATCTTCCCCTGATGATTTGTTGACCGGTAGTTTTCTAACAATATTTATAAATTCGTCATTAGATGGTACGTCTGACATTGGTGATTCAGGTGGCACAGGAGCCCACGCTCGAATCTGTTGGTGGTAGTCGCTATCGTTAGCCGGTGAATCATCAGGGATAAGTGTATTAATTAGTACTTTTGTTGTTTCCTCTATGCCCGTGGTATGCTTATCATTGACCTTAATGTTTTGAACGTATGCAAGGTCGACCGATCTGTTAGCTTTAAATTCGTGATATAAGGGAGACCACGGACCCTCCCTGTCAAGTTTGTCAACGATTTTCCGCAACAAGTTACCCTTAGATTTTTCCACCGATGCTTTGTAGCGTGACTTGGCAACTCTAAAAGCATTTAAAGCGGACGTAAGAAGATCTCCAGTAATCTTTCGGCTCTTGAGTTTATTTAACTGTCTACGCGCTCTGCGATATCTTTTGCGCTGTTCAACTAAATAATCACTCCACCAGTCACATCTACGAATATTGGTCATAGATCCACGACCAATGGCGATGTCAGCACAGTAGGTAAAGGTTTCTGACATAATGTCAGCACTTTCTTCGGCTGACAGCCCGTCCCGAGTGAACTCCTTGGCGTGACACGCAAAAAGCGAGCCAAAAAATTCCCAGTTCGCACCTTTACATCTATATCTGAAATTACCAGGAATATGAGACGGACCCTGAATATAACCAGGAACAAATTCGTACACGATCAGGCGATGATCACTACAAGACGCGTCCGGTAGGACACGCCACCTATCCAAACGTACGTCGGCACTAGAAAGTGTGACGTCAATACAAGATTCGCCTATTTGGCTGCAAAAAGTAGGTGGTGCATCGGGGGTATTATGAATCGATAGGTTCATCTCAGCAATGAAATCCTCAACAGCGCAGCGTCGTTCGGTATCGGTTGCCCGAACCTTGCCATACCACAGAGACGATGACGCGTTGACATCCGCGCCAACGATCACTTTGCAGCCCGCGAGTGACCGCAAGACATGACGGAGATTATGTATATGAGGAGTAACAGGATCTGAATATTGAAAGTAACAGCTTACAACGAATACTTTAAAAGAAGCTGATGAGACTTCAGCAACCGCACAGTGTGGCGTCATGAGGTCACGTATAGACGTTACCGTAAAGTTAGAAGACCGCGCAACATAAATTCCGGCTCGCGCCCTACAATCCAGCTGCACTACCCTGTGACGTAAACTTGAGTTTTGATATTGTTCTTGAATGAGTACAAGGTCTAAGTTGTAGTCAATAATTAATTTATCTAACTCTGATGTCGCCACCTTATCGTTGTGAAGGTTTAATTGCCCTATGCTTAGACTATCCATCTTAATTAGTAATTAGTATGTAGGATAAGTTGTTCGAGTTTTAATTTATAGGTACCGCACTGTTCAGACCCGCAGCGATGGTCAAAAGGTTTTTTAAAACGTTTACACGCCGCGCAAACCGGGGTAAAATTTAAATCGTCCTTATGCGGACAAACATTGGTTTCGTGGGCCTCAGAACATATAGCGCAGGTTGGTGATTTATTAGCGCAATGCTTTTTCACGTGACCGAATTGCTGACAATACGCGCAACGAACTACCTCGATATCATCAACAAAACGGCACGTGGCCCAGTCAATAAATAACTTATCCTTGGTAGACACAAGATGTTTCCGTACCTCAGGTTCAATCTCTATTCCTAACCATTTACGACCGTTATTGGTAGAACGCCTACGGACTATTTTCGTGGATTTAATGAAGTCGTCTTCTTTTATTGGCAACTCGTTTTTAATATTTTGGCGGTATATGGCTTGCAAAAAATTGTTGTCTTCCATAGAGGCGGGAATGTCCTTGACTAATAGACGGGGTCGGCGACCTTTTGGTTTTTCTAAACGAAGACCCGCAGACTTTATAGCGTCTACCGATTCTAGTCTTTTCAATTGGTTTTCATTTGCAACGCGCAGTACAACGCCTGATTTGGCGGTTTTTTTAATACCGACTATTTGAAAACCATCGTCACTCGGTCTAATCGCCTTCATAAGAGCTTGTTTAGTGGCGGAAGATGACGCATAGTCAGCTGATCGCTCCTGGGTCGGATAGGCGACGAGACAAGGAAGAGGTACTCTAGATTCAATAGCCGGGGTAACTTTAGGCAACCGCAGTTTCAAAGAATCCGCGTACGACATGTTTTTGTCCTCATTAACGGTTTTAGCGTAGGATTTTAATTTAATTATTTCCAATTCGCGCTCGGTGTTAGCAAGCTTTGTCTCGTTACACGCAGATTTTAAAGCTAACAAAGACACGATACTTGTAACTCGTTGAGTCATATCCATAATTGCTGATTTGTTCGCGACATTTATACGAGAACCGTTATCATTAACCAGCTCGTTGATTTTGGCCAGGTACACAGACGCCTCGGTCATCAAATCGCAATAATTACTGTTCCCGTCGCTACGATTGGAAATATTTAATGTAGGCGACTTTTCGGGAGAATTGGGTGCAGTTTGTAAACGCTTCGACCTATCATCTATTAAATTGTCGGTCGGAGACATTTCACAAAACAAACGCTTAGCGGATGCTTGCGGCGGCGACCTAAACGTCTTGTTATCTCTGCGGAAAATGTCCCCCCCACGATCAGGGGGGTCATTGGAAGTTGACATAGCTAATTAATTAACAAGAAAAACAAATCTAAGTTAACGAAAAGAAAAAAAAACAAAACCGTCGCGCGGAGAAAAGAAAAATAAATTACGTTACCCTCACAAGTAAGAAAATAAATGTACTCACCGAAATTATTTGATTTACAATAAATACCAAACAAACACTAAGAATAAACTTACTATACCAAGCCAGACACAATTTCACAGTCTAGAATGAAAACACGAGCCGGAAACTAACAATCGGAACGCGATATTCGTAAATATACCCGGAGCGTATTAATTTCAAACCACACGGCGCGGGCGCGCGGAGGGAAGAAAAAGGGTATATACATACCAAGGGCATGGCATCTTTAGATGATATCAAACGACATCGGAAGGGTTTCAACTCAAAATAAAATACTCAAAAAATTGGTACCAAATTTTTTGAGTATTTTCCAAATTCCGATAAATGTATTCAATATCTCTGTGCGACTAGTATGATAGTAGCCTATCACAGGCGGTGTTTTCCTCATAACTTCCTAACATAAAGAGATAGGATTAAAAAACCCTTCCAATATCGTTTGATATCATGTAAAGATGCCATGCCTTTGATATGTATATACCCTTTATGTTACACGTTGTATATGTATATGGTGCTAATTTGGTAGTTATGTGCACCTGAAGCTTGTTTTCTTAATGATTTTACTGACAAATTTTATAAATATAGTCTCAGTGACAAACAATGTCTAAAAATTGACAAAAATGTAAGGTATTAATAATAATAATCTTTATTATGACAACGCATGATTCATACATAGAGAAAAATGTACAATAAAACATGAAGAATATCAATATTATTGGTTGATTGAGACTGAGATCAAACTGTACTTATAGTTACGACAATTGGGCTTTCGCTATTTTACACCAACATAACTAACTGCTTGTAACTATGGTTACAACGAGGCATGCCTCGTCATCATCATTATCATCATCTCCACCACATGAAGTTCACTGCTGGACATAGGCCTCCCCCAAGGTTTTCCAAAAAGAACGGTTGGACGCGGCCTGCATTGGATGCAGGCCGCGTCCAACCGTTCGCTTCCCTGCGACCATACCTCATAGTTACTTCTATTTATTTGTATAGGTAAGTCATAAACAAGTAACGTGCAAATTCTTGAGAAATTTCGAGTGTCTATTGCAATACGTGATCTTCAAAAGGTACTTTAGATATTTAGAGACAGTTCTAAATATACAAGACAATACTAAATCCAACTCACATAAAGCCATGTATAATTTTAGTCGTCCATAAATAGACGAACCTATTTTGAAAGAAACATATCGCGTCGCACACTTACGAAACCCCATTCCCGTTAGGGATTCCAAACATTATTTATAACTGAAGAAACTAAGCTCCATTTTTTATAAAACACCTAAATTTGGTGGTCCGTCTGCGGTACCCTATAAATCAGGGTGTATTCGGCGGATTACCGCAAGAGTAATGACTCCCGTCCACCTGCTGAGGGACTTCTATTATTTAGCTATTTGCTCGACCGTACTCTGCGTCCTCTTAGGGTATTACTTGTGCCTTCCGAACTAGACTTAGTAAGTATTTAGGTACGCCTATTTTAGAGTCTGTGCCTTATTAGAATTTTCGTCAGGAATCTTAGGACCTTCCTATGTACTAAATTAAGCTTGAATTTGTTTAATAATAGATTTATATGAAGCATATAAACGTAAATCATATTGATATAGGATATGAGCGATAATTTATTGGACATCGCAGACACGTGATTTGATGGATAGTTTTGAGTAACTGCAAAATTTGTGCAATGAATTCCTGAGCAATTTGTCCAATGAATTTCTGACTTGTAATGCCCTAAACACATTTCCTCACTTAATATGAGAATCTAGGAGCTTATTGAACAATACCCATCACCCATTCAAAATTTTTGGATAATTAAATTCGACTCAAAACAAAAACCTTCGTTTAGTACATGCTAAACAAAGCCTTTCTTGTTTTTGATAGAGTAGCTGTTTTGAATCATGAGTTTAGGCGCCATACTGAATGAGTATAAAATTATAGCAGAACATAGCTCGAATGTTAGTTATATTGAGATACAGGCCTTGTCATTGTGAGAGGGAATGGACCGCAATGCACCACGCGGCCCTTTTGCGGATTGGTGGCTGCCAGATATATTCGAAGTTTTGTTCCAGGATATGGAGGTTCCTTTATGATGTTTGCCTTTACCATTTTGAGAGCAGCGGTAATGAAAGACACACAAAGTAAATCGCCGGTTAATACACAAGTTAATACGTAACGGCCGTTACAACTGTATGCCTGGTATGAGTGTTAATTACGAGACTCGATCCTCGATATCGACCGAGTTTGACTCATCGATTGGCCCGCTTCAAGGTTGTAAGAACTCTCAAGCAATGAGAGCGCCAAACGCGCTAGATATCGACGACCGAGTCTCGTAATAAAAACTCATAGTTACTGGTCTGCAATTTAAAAAAAACTGCAGAGATAGTAACATGCTAACATTTAAAAAGATTCATATCTACCACTAGGTCATTCTAAACACCAAAACCCCAAAAAAATAATAAACAAGGCGAACGGATACAAGTAACCGAATCCCTTCAAAAATTAAGGGCGCTTTTGGATAGTGTTTTATGCAGAAATTAAGGCTCCCGTGAAAGGCTTATAATTAACGGTCTAATTAGCAACGTGAGACTGCTCACTTTATTAGCCGGGGCCGCTCCTGGAGCCTGATATCGGATTTTGGTACTGGTTTAATTAGGCATCTTCTTGCTGCTTTTGTTTAGGTTATATGACCCTAGCTTGACTTGATTCTAGTCTTAAGGGAGATATATTATAGACGAGTATGTTGTGTGTAAGAGGATATTGCATGGGAAAATTTTGTCGTGTACGGATTCTACGTCTATTAATAGGATAGTAGTTTGAAGTTCGGCTAGTTCTGACCATGGAGGCTTTTTAGGGTTCCGTTGCCAAATGGCAAAACACGGAACGCTTATAGATTCGTCATGTCTGTCTGTCCGTACGTATGTCACAGCCATTTTTTTCCGAAACTATAAGAGCTATACTGTTGAAACTTGGTGGGTAGATGTATTCTGAAAATAATAATAAATATTGGGGGCTCCCCATACTTAGAACTAAAACTCCAAAATTTTTTTTTCATTAAACACATTCATACGTGTGGGGTATCTATGGATAGGTCTTCAAAAATGATATCGAGGTTTCTAAAACACTTTTTTTCTAAACTGAATAGTTTGCGTGACAGACGCTTCCCCAAAGTGCAAAAATTTTGGTCCTCCACCCCCTCCTCTAACTTGTAAAATAAGAAAATGAAAAATCTAAAAAAACATATGATGTAATTACCTAGGTACTATAAAAACTACCGACGAAAATTGTTTTGAACGAGGTCTAGTAAGTAGTTTTTTTTTAATACCTCGTAAATCGTAAACCGCTTATTACTGCACAATCTTTCATACAAATAACTTAAATCCTTTAATTTCATAAATCAATGGTACGGAACCCTTTGTGCGTGAGTCCACGCACTTGGCCGGTTTTTAGATACTTACCAACTATTAGTATCAAGTTGTAAATTAAGACGTTTTGCAGAACATGAAAGGTAAAATGTTTTTTAGAAAATTTCAACATAGCTACAGGTACTTAGGTACCTATAGCTGTTTTCCATGGAAGACAAAACGATATAAGAGCAAGCACTCATCGATTCGATATATTTCTGACGTCTGAAAGGACTTTAAGGAGACAGCTGTGGTGGAAGAAGCTTTCCAAAATTAAATCTTTGGCCATCAGTTTTTGCGGGTCGGCAGAAACCTGCAAGTTGACAACCAGTTTTATATAAGAACACGAGGTCAGATAAGCAGTCAGATAAAAATATTACTATTCATCTGCACCGCTCTCAGTTGCAGGCCATAACATCGGCTGCCGGAAAAAATTACCACCCACCAGACAAAGTCTTGTCGCCCAGCGATTCGTCGTGTTCCGGCATGATGTTTGGTGAAGCCGTACAGAGGACGGGTCTGAGCAGTTGTGTTGCGATATGTGACGAGTACGATGCGCCAAATGTTGTGTCGGGAGTTTGGTCGTGGAGGGTTTCCAGATCAATCTCCCTCTGGCGCAACATCGTAGGTCGTGTTGTTGTGTTTAACATTGCATCACCTCGCTCAACTGACGTCTTCTTTCCTATTCACTCAGTTTTTTTGGGTGAATAAGCTCTTAATAAAAGAGCACGTTTTACCACCAATGATTGCATCACTGATTACCATCAAGCGGGAATGCGGTCAAGCAATAATAAAAAAAAACTTGGTCTGACGGGAAGCCGACCTTAGGCTAATGCTGAGCACCTGAATGTACTAGCCCCGCACGATGATATTGCGATTGGCGGCCATCTTGGTGACGTAGTCTAACTCGCACCGTCGGTACCGTTCGCAAGTTCAGTCCGCGCCTACCCACTTACGCACATCGAATATTTTTGTTAGCTTTTTGTTTTTGTTATCCTGTTTTATTGTTGTTCTTCAGTTTTGTTGTTTAGTTTTGTTAGCTGTTACTCGTTAAAATGAGTAAGAAATTAATTAATAGTCGTGCTCGTGAAATTATAATTAAAGTGGACAATTATTTTGTTATGGAGAAAGAGGACTGTAAGTTAGTTCTTGAAAGTATAAACCATGCTTTAAAAAGTGCTTCGGACATTTTAATACCGAAGCAACTGCTTATAGTTATTAAAAATATTTTGCAAAATTCTATCAAAGTCACGGAGTGTGTGGCATGTGCCACAGGCGTTGCAAAAAATACTGGGACGAAATTGATACGAGAGCATGAGTCAGCAACAGCCAGTGGCAGCAAAATGAGAACTCCTACTAAAGGAAAAAGACAAAAGAAGAAATATTTCGACGGGTTTTCCTTAACAGCTTTAAGAAATATTATAGATTCAATGTATACGGTGAGGAGAGAAATACCCACAATGCGCAAAATCTTGGCGGCTTCAAAAGTAGACCTTAATTATACTGGTAGTGAAACTACATTAAGAAAAATAATTAAATGTGATTTGGGCTACCAATTTAAACGATGCTACCAAAAAAGACTGGCCCCAATTTAAAGACCCCAAATTCAAGCGTGGAGGGCTAAATATTAACGACGTATGAAAGAAAATTACTCGCTTGGTGAAAAATAAAAGACAAAAGACCCGTTATTTATCTCGACGAAACGTGGATACACGCACACTACACGGTAGAAAAATGTTGGCAAACAGCAACCGATGGAGTGAGATGGAACGACAGCCCCGGTCGCCGATGGATAAAGAAGTTAAAGCGGTTTTGTTGACTATGCCCTTTTAATGTTTAAAGCAGATACCAAAACGGGGGATTACTATGATCAAATGAATGCTGAGAATTTCACCAAGTGGCTTACAGAAAAATTAGTACCCAACATACCACGCAACTCCAAAATTGTGATGGACAACGCCCCTTATCACAGTAGGGATGAGAATAGGCCACCAAGTATGAACAATAAAAAACAGTTGATTGTTGAGTGGCTACAAGATCACAACATCGACTTTCCCAACGACAGTACAAAACCTGAACTGTATTAATTAATTAAACGGCACAGACCGCCGAAAAATTATAAAATTGACAATTTATTAGCTGGCAATGGCCATGAAGTCGTTAGATTACCACCTTACAACTGCGGCCTCAACCCCATTGAGTACATCTGGAACCTGGTAAAGACGAGGGTGTCAGAAAAGAATGTGTAGCAGTTGGAAAGTCGCATTGAAGTTCTGACGTTGGAGGCGTCGGAGTCAATAACTCCAGATGACTGACGAAAGGAAGTCAATCATGTTAAACGGCTTGAAGAGGAATATTGGAATAAAGATCGAATAACTGACGAGTTATTTGTCATAAATACGGCGACGACAGTGAATCGGAAACGACAGACACAGAAAGCAGTTCTGATTCGGAAGACTATATACATTTTTTTACATATTATCCTGGTTTTATTTATAAGCTGATAGATGTAGGTAGTAATTAAAACATGACTACTACACAGTGGACTCTGGTTCAATTCCCGCTCGCAAATTAACAGAAATGTAGTTAGAAAAAAATAGTATACATGTAAGAAAGATATACGAATAAGTATATTTTTCTTACGTCTACAAAAATTATTTCCTTGAAATTTTTAATAATGAAAGTTTGTTTGTCAGAATATGGGTGAGTAGGTAACCCTTAACCCTAATATTAATTTATACATACACTCTTTATAAAGAGTGTAATAAAATTATATAATACAAATAAACCCTTAACCCTAATATTAATTTTGCATTTAACATTCTTTTGCTAGCTGTCCTTTTGTGTGACAGATGACGTCACAACGCTGTTATTGTGACAAGGTTCCATCGCAATATCATCGTGCGGGGCTTATATAAATAATAGGGATGTATCCAAGGTATGAAAATCAAAAAAATAATTAGTCCGTCTTATAGATAATAAAAAAAAATAAAGACCCGTATTTTTTATTTTGTCGGAATTACCAAAAACTACTGAGATATAGCGTAATAAAGTTACGGAGTGGGGGCTAATTACGTTACGCCGTGGTATATTTTGTACCACGGCGTGACGTCATGCGACATTTTAAATCGATATATCTTCCTAAGTATTTGAATGAAAGAAAAAATAAAAAATACGCGTTCAATATTTTTTATAAATCTATCTGATGGACATTAAATTATTTTTTAGGGTACAACCCAATTGGTTCCACAGTACCTACAGTACTGTTTATAACAAAATAACAATGACACAGTACCGAACAAACCAAGTCCCGCACAAATCTCAACAAACATCTACAACCCGAGTCGAATGAAGATTATGATATTATCCTTCAGCACATAACTCTTATTATTCATACATCCAGTGCATGTCATACAACAATTTGCCGCGCAAAATCTGCGCACACGACTATCTGCGTGCGCGCCGCCATATTTCGCGGTCAGTGGACATATTGAGTTATCTTAATTAGCTGGAGGCAACCCGCCACCCGCGATCCGAACGATACCTAGCGAGCTATGTAGACTGTTATCTAGGTGGTATCTGGTAACCTAAGGCTTGTGCGTGGGTTCCGCTTAGGTTTTATAAGTGTTTTTGTAAGGTATTTGGAAACGCTATGGTGATGGTTTAGTGATATTTATGGAGCCAGTTTCAGGGACATGATGCTTGAATTGTATTTGTTAACCCATACTTAATTACATATATTAAGTATTTTTTTTTACTTACTTAGTGCCAGTTATTTGATCCGTTGCTACTTATACTCAACCAATTGCAAAAATTGTAACTACATAATGTATGAATTTATGCAAAATGCGTTTTTCTGTCAATTTTTTATTTATGTCAAAAATATTTGTCTTAATATTAACAATAATAAATCATAAAGTATCGATTTATCATTGCTAAGGACAAATATTTTACTATTATTTAAGAGAATAACCATTATTCCCCATTTCCATTCCCATAACAATTGATAAAAAAACCCATCATCATCAACCTTTTTATCGTCCCACTGCTGGGCACAGGTCTCCTCTCATACAGAGAAGGAAGACCATAGGTATTTTGTAATTTTTAATAATTAGTTACTAATTTTAAAGACTGGTTAAGTTTAAACTACTTGCGGACCAAAAATCTGACCATCACCTGTCGTCTTCACCTTAATTCAAGATGAAAATAAAAGAAAATAGTTGTTGAAGAGTTCCTCCCAGTTAATAATAATGAAATACCTAAATCATATTTAAATTTAAATAAACATTAATATTCAAAACAAACCTTTACTTCTCAGTAAACCAACAGTGTGGTTTAAATAAGTATGAACGCTAAAAGTATTATTATAATAATATTCAGATACTTGTAGTAAGGGCATAAATCCTTCTGTCTACAATATCAGGCACGGCAACTCCTGCGCAGTTGGGGCTCGATCACGAGGAAATAAAGACAATATGGAAGAGATTATTAATATTTATATTCGGAGATACTGATGCAAAAGTGCAAAATTTTACTTCAGGCTACAACCTCTTTTTTTTTAAATAATTTGCATGAAATATTAATTAAGGGTGGGAACACATCTGCGCGGCATCAAACGCGGCGTCTTGTTGAGCGCGCTACGCGACGGAAAGTTACGTGGCGTCATCGTCAGTTTGTCTGTGTCGACACTTTATGGTGTACGGTTTTTGTGACGTACCTGAATTGTCCAGAAAAATGGATTTGATTAGAACATTAGCTATTATAGAGGGCTTAGAAGACGTTGCTGCTCTTCGTTACCGCCACGCGCGTGATGCACAACACACGAGCGTTCAGCTACGCCCGCCGAACTTTCGGTCGCGCAACGCATCGCCTGATGTGTCGCTTGCTATGCAAAATACATTAAATGCGTTTTAGCTGAAAAACCCGTCCGAAGGAAGGTTAGGTCCTACACCGAACGCGGCGTTATTTCGGCTGATGTGTCATAGAGTACCTACTTGAAATACACTGCGAGCGTATTTAGCCGAACTTTCGGCGCCGTACGTTCCGCAGATGTGTCGCGACTCTTAAGCAACGAGTAGCGGTGGCCTACCTGGTATCGGCCGTGACTTACCTACAAGTTGTAGGTCGTAGGTTCGAACCGTCGTTATTTTGTGTTTTTTTTTAAAGAAAACGATGCCCACACTAGTAATATCTCTTGTGTTGTGGGTACGTTTACAAATATATAAACTCACATACACAAACAACCAGACCCTGAACAACTACTTGTAGGACATACAAATATTAGTTCCGTGCGGGAATCGAATCCACGACATGCAACACGCAGCGCCCTATTGCTCTGAAAACGGTGAAAGAAAACATCGTAAGGAAACTGGCATGTCCTAGAGCCAAAAACATCGAAGACATGTTACGTCTATCAACCCGTACTGGACCAACGTGGTAGATTAAAGCCCACTCCCTCTCACCGCGAGGAGGCCTGAGTCCCAACAGTGGGAGCATTATAGGCCGATTAGATTATGTATGTAATGTATTCATTAAATTATGATTTGATAAATTGCTTGTATGTTGTAGTACTTTAAGCTTTTAATAAGGTTTGTAGGAAGCGGCTTCAGCGGCTTGTTTCTATCAAGGAAACCAGGATTTCAAATCAGATGGCTATGCTTCCATATTCGGCTCAAAAATGTTCACAAATATCGGGTCACGCATCTTGGATCATTTTCTGTGATAACTACACTAAGACCCGTATTCCAGAACCTCAGAAACCCAAGTATTACTTTTAAACTCGTTTCAAGCCATTTGATTGGTTGAAAATATGTACTTTTAAGTCATGTTTAAACAGAGATCAATGCTTGAGTTTCCTTCTGGAATACAGACCTAAGTCTACTGTTTAATTAGTTTAACAGTGTTACTTAAGACTTTATTAATCAGCGCAATGATTACTACTGGAATCTTTAAAACAACAGTGATAAACAGTCTGTCGTTTCCTAAAACCATGTTACTTTAAATGCAATAATGTCTATAATGTCAATAATGTGCAATAATGTCTAATCTAGGTATGCAAAATATTTAAACTCAATCACCAACATGGTCGACATAATCAAAGGTAAGTAAAAAAATTCGATTAATACGAAATTATTCGATTTTTTTTTATAAATTATAAACTAGTGCCTGACTGAAATCTCGCCTGATAGTAAGCAGTGATGCAATCGTTGATGGTAAAGCGTGCTAGTTTATTGAAAGCCTATTCCATCTAGCCTTGAAGACACTTAAATTGTAGTCCGACGGAAACACCGCCGCTGGCAAATTGTTCCAGTCCCTACTTTTGGTATTTTATAATGGAAGTCAAGAACTACAGAAGTAAGAGAGAGAGAGAAAATCAAAGTGCTGTTCATTAATTAAGTGTCACTACGATTCTATCAGTATTATTAAGATATCGAAAACTAGTGTTAATTGATTTTTGATGCTGATTGTACTTACCTACATAGATTTAATTCCACAAAATCATTCTGTCATACAAACGCAAACAAACAATTCACTTCTACTGCACCATTAGGCAACACAATATTAATGGCCGACGACTAAGGCCTAGGCGCCATACGTCCATAGGTACCCCCGTATTTTCATAAACAGGGTTCGTTGTCGTTCGAATCGTGCGGAGTGGAGATAAGATAGGCGCGCGTGCGCAGTGCCCCGCCGCGACCGCTAATTAAGTCTTTAGCTTCGATATGATTTTATGGTTTATTTGTTAATAGATTGTTACAAGTTGAACTGGATCTATAGTTCTGACATTTTATAATGATTAATGAAGTTCTCTTATATTAATTAGCTTTATTGCAGTGATGTCGTTTTAGGAAGAAAGAAAATATATTTCTTTGCTGTCTTGGTGATCAAAATTATACAAAAGGTGATTAGTATATCTAATTCTAATGTAATCCGATATTATAAATGGGAAAGGGAGTTTGTTTGTTCCGCTTTCACGCCGTAACTACTGAACCGATTGCTTTGAAATTTCGCACACGTAAAGTTAGAAGTCCGGATTAAATAATAGGGTACTTTCTATCCCGGAAAATATTGATATTCGCGAGGGAAATCTAAAAAGCGCGCTATAACCGAAGTCCAAGCGGGCGAAGCCTCGGGCGGATAGCTAGTTCAACATAAATTAGTTAGTTTGTGATGCAGTATACGTTAACAATAGTTAAGAAATAGTAGTACTTAAACTAATCTTCTATATCAAAGTTAAGTTAAACAATACACACTATAATTGAAACCTGTCCATTACAAATTGTAACGACGGTGCAAGGTTCTAATAAACCAAGCTACCGCTAATTTCAAACAATAAAAAAAAAAACAATAACCAGGTGAATTCTTTAACTTTACAACAAGGTGTTCTAATTTCAAACATGTTCTATTCTTTAACTTCAAACAGTTCGCCTAACGCTTGTTTACGTTAGTGACAATAAAACTGCTTGGTTCTACGGGTATGGGGGTAGACAAAGCCGCTTATGCCCGCCTGTCATAAATGCATGATTTACGCAATTACCTTGCAAAGACGACGATAAATTACTGTTCATTTCACTACAATAACACACAAATATAAGTTTACAGTTTCAAAACCTCTGCTCTACATATTTTACACTCTATTTCTGATACCATAAAGATGAAGATTTTGAGATTGAAATAAGACGGGTGTATTATTAAAGTTGTTAAGATGCAAGACCTGATTATTCACAGATATTGTATAGGTATTACCACCCGCTAACTTGAGGTGACACGAAAGAAATTCTTCATAATTTTCCATTATATTTCAAAGGTACAATAAACGTTTTAAGTATTAACGATGCATGTTAAAAATTAAAGGTAATATTGCATAAAGTGCGGTTTTTTGGAATGGAAACAATAACAAATGATCTTATTGTGCAAATTTTAAAGGACTCATTTTTTATTTGTCGTGGTCTTTATTTGCATTTGCATGTAGGTAGACTTACCTACCTACTCTAAACACCGAAATTGTATAATGAGTATATAATAATAATAATAAGTTGTATAATAACCATAGTTTAGTTTTTTTTTGACATAGGTAATCATCCGTATATTCCAATTTCTTTGACACAAGCCGTCTCTCTTCGAGGAGTGAGCTGTAGTAGGTAGTTTGGTTGTTATTTTTGGTTTCCCCAGGACGTTTTCTGCCGGTTTTTAGACCAGGAGGCCTAGTATGAGTATTCATTACGAGACTCGATCGTCGATATCGAGAGCGTTTGACTGATAGATTGGCCCGCTTCAAGGTTGTAAGAACTCTCATCCAATGAGAGCGCCAAACGCGCTCGATATCGACGCCCGAGTCTCGTAATGAAAACTTACACTAGGCCTACTGTGGTGATTGAAATTTCACAAACTAATTTCTACAAACTAAACTAATTTCGTTTGTCTAGGTTTGAACCCACGACCGGTGTTTCTCGTAATTGGAGCCCTTACCAACTGGGTAGCTGCAGCTTTTTTGATAAAAGAGTCGATTTTCTAAGAAAATAAAACTGCAAAGAATTAAATACCTAAGTAATTGCAAAGAAGGCTTCATGTTTTGTAGGTAATCCTGGCAACCATGCCTGCAAAAACGAATAAGAAAAAAAAAGCAGACACAAAGCTAGTTTTAAAAACCAACAAATTACATCTGACACCACCACAGCCACATTAAAACGTAATCGTTAAGCGTTGCCAAATCACGTCCTGTCGGCAATATTTAAAGTTTTGGTCAACGCGAAAATCGCTTAACAGCATGCACATACAAAATAGTTTTTAAGTTGAACATGACCTTGGCACCGCCTTGAGATTCTTCACCATTTATCTTTTGGTGAAGAATTGTAGTTCTGATTAATTTGGTTACCGAGCTTGATACCTTCCGAAAGTATCTTCTACCAATTAACTCTATCATGTATTTATTATTTTTTTTTATTATTATTTATTTATTTATTTCTCTCTTAACAACATTGGTTAAACAATATTTTACTTATATTCCGCCATTGGAAGAGACTGCCTGAAGTAGGCTTTTGAAGAAACCTGTGTTACAGGTCACCAGGCCCCCCGAAGCAAAACAATAGAGTAACACGTTTGTAAAAATACGATCTTGAGATTCTTGAGTAAACATTTCATAGTGCCAAGAAGATCACAAAGAGACAATCAGTTAAAAGTTAACGATAACAATACATAATACAGAAAAAAAATAGCAATGAATACAGAAAAAACAATTAACAATGCAGAACTAATGATTCATATGAAAGTGAAGTGTCGTGTTGGATTGAATGATGGAGAGTATGCATATAGGTTGCTGTTTGAAAGCATGTTGAAGTGTGCGAGTGTGAGTTTGCGATGTAAAACAGCCACAAGAGAGAAGCTGGTGGAAATCTATTTGGGAACTGTCAGCAAGTCCTCAGTTTTTTTATAGTCAAGGGATTGAAGAAAAGTTTTAACTGACTTTTCACAATGGAATCCTAAAACTAGGATAAAAATTGAGAGTGACGTTTAATTTGTTGTGTAATAATTGACCCAGGAAGCAAAAAAATCTCTGGGGGGGAGAAGATTTGAATTGGAGTGAAGGGCAGACTCTTCCCTTCCGTCGTTGGTTATAGGTTGATTTGTCAAACTTTAACTGGACTAACTAATACTATAACATAACATTTCTACTACGCTAGGGGTTCTAGAATCATGTGTTGTATTCGTTGTTACATTTTGCGCCTCGTTGTTTCTGGCTTAATTATGTGGAAAAAGGAGCATGAGCCCATTGCCTTTTGTCAATATAGGGTAGTAAGATAAATAATATTTGGTGTAATCACTGTCGCTTATTAGCTGCTTCAAGAAAAAAACATTGTAGAAAAGCAAAACCATAAGATTTTCTATATCCTGAATTATTCTAAATCCAAAATTAGGAATGATGCGGCCCCAAACTATGTCCCACAATTAATGCAAATGTAAGTCCGTTTAGTCTTCATGTGTAAGTTTGTTTAAACTCGGAAAACCGCAAACTAAACATGCCTAAACATGTGTTTATCGATCCTAAAATACAGTACAATCCATCAACATCCAGGTAGTGTAGGTACTACCATAATAATTATTCCTCAAACGGACAAATCAACATGACAAGTGAACTGATCTGTTTAGCAAGTACAAAACTCGAACCTTCCTAATGTGTTGTCAATCATTCTCCTGCTAACCATCCATGGATTGAATAACAACACGTTTTTTGTATGGACACTTGCCGTTGAATATCAATTTGTCGATGTGTCATGTCCTCATCATGTGCTGGGTGGAATTCCTTAATAATAGTGCGATAAACTTGCTTATGAACAGAAGTGCGGAGGAGGAGAGATTTGGGAGGACTATCTTAGTGGTGTATAGCTTTGTTAGGGCTTTTGTTTGGATCTTATGTTGCCGAATAGTGGTACAACAGGATGAAACATTTACAGAGAAGTAAACATATTTGTAAAAAATGGAATGTAACGTTTAACGGAAAGTTTGTTGCTCTGCTTTTTCCCAGGTAACGCACTAAAAAGCATTTTGAAGGGTGTTTTGGGTTCTGTCTTATGTACCTAATTTTGAAGATAGAAAAGGGCTGATTTTCAGCCTAAATTCAATAAATAACTTGGAGTTTAATTGTTGAGACCTTTCTGGATTTTCTTAATAAACGATGAACGAAGTCATAATTTGTATGAGGAAGAACTTTTCTTTTAGTGCCTACTACTCATTGTTACAACTCATTGCAACTGCAGGCGCTTGCCCTATAAATCAAATCAAAAGGCGCGCGAAGACAATTCAATCAAACGCCAGCGTGGGTTCCAAAAGTGACGTAAGACAAAACAACTAGCAATTTATTATCAATACAACAACCGATCAGCTAATTCACACCACAAATCACAGCATAAAATGCAAGCCTTGTCGACTATTACGAGTTTGTCAAATAACTATTTATTGACTCATAAAATCTTATTAAGTTACTGCTAACCTACCAATCAGAGATGATTATCAAACGCCAAAACTTCCTTAGTCTGCGGTAGGTATAGTATGTTAGATTTAGATTTCCGATTGATATTGATAGGCGATCGGTCACGTCCCTGGTGGTTTGCGGCGCGACTGCTAATTAACAGGATTTTACTCAAGCGCCTTCGGTGACGTCATGCTATTGTACGCTGTCGCGTTTAAAATAAACTGCGCGTTTTGGTTCACCGTGTGCTGTTAATCCAATATCCGGTTATGCAATAAATAACGTGTTTGAGGTACGTAGGGTATCTAGTGCATTTACACACCGATTTCGGACATTATCATGCTTTGATTCTGGAAGAGCGCTATGTAATAGGCTATTTGACAGTATTCAATTTTTTGTGATTTTTTGCTTTAGTTGCATAAAATGAGGGTTCTTTATGTCATTTACATGAGTTTTAATAAAAAATAATAACAATTAATATATCCAAAACACAAAAATATGATTGGCTTTTTGTATATCGCGCCACACATTGTGAAACGATCCGGATTGGCTAATGTCGCTATGACGTCATACGCGCATCAACGCTTATTTTCGGCAAACATATAAACTGTTTTTCGGGGGGTTTTAATCGATTTCTTTGTACAACCCAGTACAGCACACCACTTGTAAACCATTTTATTAGATAACAACAACAAATAATAAATAAAAACAAACACCACTGAGAACCGAAAACCGCTTGTGACGTCACTAAAGCGCGACGCCATATTGCTATAATGTATATCGTTTTCGCGGCTTATTTGAATTTTGAATTTTTATTTGCATATTTCTTACGAAATACGTATTTAAAATTAAAATCAATACTTTCGGTGAACTTCTTAACCGCAACCAAGTAATTCAAGATAAAAATTATAAATCTGTCAAATAGCCTATTGTAGACTAATAAATGTCCCGATTGCTTTTCAATTTTGTTATGTATTTGGTACTTCTTAACCGGCTTTTACTGATTTCTCATATTAGTTATCCAGTGTAATTGGATAAAATTGTAACAGTTTTGAGTGTGGAGTTTCTTGCCGGCTCTTTTCTAGAGGACCTATAATACAAACAGCTTCTGGCGTTTCATATATGTGTTAATAAAATATCTATGTATTTTCAATTTGACTTATTAAATGCAACGCGGTCAAATAGCTTCCTTATTCTTACTCATTTTCGCATATTCCAAGTTTACCTCTTTTAAGAAAAAATGGTGAGAATGATAGGAAAGGGGGTGATTACGGAGATGACAACTAACAAAGAACTATGCAAGAAAAACACACGTTGCATCTACCTTAAGTAAATTAGGATAAGAGCTTAGTTAAAGTATATACCTACTAGCTTTCCGCCCGCGGCTTCGGCCGCGTGAAGTTCGGTTATATCGCGCTTTTTAGATTTCCCTCGGGAATATCAAATTTTTCCGGGATAAAAGGTAACCTATGTTCTTTCTCAGGGTCTAAAAATTGTCTGTGCCAAATTTGATCAAAATCGATTGAGAGGTTTAAGCGGGAAAGCGTAACAGACAGACAGACAGACAGAGTTACTTTCGCATTTATAATATTAGTATGGATTGGAACTAGTAGGTGCATGAAAAAGATGATGTATCTTTAGAGCTATGAGGAACAGGAAAGAGTAAAGTTCACTCATCTCCCATAGAAAAGGGTGGATTCTCCGACCACACGGGTGTTATGTCTGGCAGGCACTTGACCAGCGGTTGACGTTGGGAACTTTTATGTATGCTAGTTGCACGGTAAACTCTGCTTGCGAGATGTAGAATTCGTGTGACGTCAGTATGACGCGATGGTTTATTGGCGTTTGTAGGTACCGCTACATATCCAATATATAAATGATCAATTCTAAAGGTTAATAATATACCATTCTTCATCAATATTGCCATATCAATTACCACTAACCAAAATACAGTAATTTATCGCAGTGTAACCATTAATAGTGTCAGCTATAAATAGTCAATATACTTAATAAGGCATTATCCTTTCTAGAATGTGTTAGTCACCTTTTATGACAGTTGCAGGAAGGAATGTGGCAGTCTGTAGGTACTGATGTAGGAATTGTAGGTATATATAATTATGTATTTACTGATCACTTGGAATATGTACTAGATGACACGTATAGATTGATGGAAGTACTCAGGTGTTAGAATAGAATTCTTAGATCTCTATATTGAACTAAATTGAAATACTAAACTGTATTAATATTTTGTAAGAATATCATATCTTATTCTATTCTTACCTGAGTAGGTACTCCCATCTACCTATCATCTAGTAGGTAGATATTCTAAGCTGCATTTGACCTGAAGCCGATGTCAATATACCTGGAAAAAGATGTGATGATGAGTTTTATGTAAGTACACTATATAAATTTAATATATAAATACACTAGCTTTCCGCCCGCGGCTTCGCCCGCGTGGAGTTCGGTTATATCGCGCTTTTTAGATTTCCCTCGGGAATATCATATTTTTCCGGGATAAAAGGTAGCCTATGTTCTTTCTCAGGGTCAAAAGATTGTCTGTGCCAAATTTCATCAAAATCGGTTGAGAGGTTTAAGCGGGAAAGCGTAACAGACAGACAGACAGACAGAGTTACTTTCGCATTTATAATATTAGTATGGATAATATTTTTATGCCTTCCAAGGCAACACATAGTGACACTACATATTTTTGTTATTACTTAAATACCACCGTGTAATACCCATGTGTTATAAAAAATAATGAATTTGAAATTATACAAAGAGAGGATGTATGTAGGTATTTTTTCATCTTACTCGGAAAGTGGTGTTGTTTTGATCTGATTATTGGGTGGAAAATGCTGCTTCCCTCCCTAGAGAGGAAAAAATTCATAAAAATTATTTCCCATCTGTCAGCTTTGAAGAGATTTATGTAAAAAAAAACGAATTAAGAAATGCTGCGGCTATGTGAGTTTCAAAACAGCCAGTGTGAACTTAGCGCAGACGTCTTCGAGCAGAATACCTAAGCGGCAACAATTGCGCTGTGATTTCCATATTTAAAATTTAATAAACCGACATAAATTGGCAGGATACTAATCCGTGACGAAATTAAAAAATTGTTTAAATAAACAACTAGTTTTATTTTCCTCGTATTTGAAAATAAAACAGTGTTTAACACGGGTAAAAGAATCAATTCCTACTCGGACTGCAGTCGAAATACTTCGGGAATTGATTCTTTCGACCCTAGGTTAACAATCTACTATTCTAAACTAAATCGATTTGTAAGAAATTCTCGAGGCAATAAAAATTGCGGCTTTCACACTTTGTAGTTTTCCAAGACCTTATGCTTACGATACCTATCCAATTGTCTTGTAATGCTTATTGTCTTCTGCACAATGTAGATGATTACAATTATGATGGTCTGATTCCACAAAAAGGGAACAGGACCGCTCTGAAGAACATAACCGACAACGTAACTACATCACCTTTCAAAGCGTCTTCTCCCATAGTTTCCACACAATTCTGCCTTTTATAAGTCGCCCTTAAAAACGACACAATTACCTACCTTTAGTAGGATGTCCATTTGTTTAGATTTTAGGCGACCGGAATATCTTTTAACTTTCCGAAACATACACAATACCTAGCAAGAATATAATAGTTAGACTCAGTTTTTTGAGTGATCATTACCTATATTCAGAATTTTTATTTGCTAGACTAAGGGCCGAACTTTGACCTGTTGATAAACTCAACCAATTGTTAAAAAAGTGGAAAGATACCATTTATCTAATGGTCACCGATGGTAATTTTTCCACTAATAGTGAATTATTTGACCATTGCCAATGATATTAGGTATATCGTTAGTTAAACTAACAATTTATCAAAAACACATTTTGCTAAAAAATAATCTTTAGTTAGGTAGGTACCTACTATTTTTAACATTTGGTTGTTAAAAATGGTAGGTACCAAACTAGTTAAAATTCAACCACTGACCAAAAAACCAGCCATAAAACTTAAAGACGTCATAAGTCACCACGACATTATTAAGTAAATCTTAACTATAATTATTGTGATTTTCAATTTAATAATTAGTGTTTAATTTTACATTTTACACCAACATTCAATTACTCACACCTAAACAATGGTATTACCGTAGAATTCTTCCACTTTATCTAGGTAACACAAAGCTAAGTGCCCCAAGATGCACATCTTGTTAACACTAGTAGGTCGTATTTACACAACATTCACTTATGCTAACACAGTGTTCTTAACTGTTACTAGGCGCTTTACTAATTATTCTGACGCGTACAAGGAATGTTAGAGCTTTCCCCACTTATCTACATAAGAGCTACTTAATTCTGCGAAATAAAAAGCACCTATTCTTGGAGACAGCGAAACCATTGAGAGGACATGCTGGATTCCAGCATGTCCTAGAAATGCATATTCGAAAGCATGTAGCATCTACCTAATCGGACTGGGGCCATGTGGTAGATTATAGCCTACTTCACCTCACCCGGAGGACTGTGTGGAGCGTCTAACCACAGACATTTTTATGCCTACATGGAGACTCCTTGACATGCAATGTAATCGATCGTTGATTATAATATCCATGGTGTCTGGTGAAGCCGTACGGAGGACGAGTCTGAGTTGTGTTGCGATGTGCGCCGGGTACGATGCGCCAAAAGTTGTTGTGTCGGGATTTTGGTCGAGGAGGGTCTTCAGATCAAGCCCCTTAGAGCGCAGCATCGTTGGTCGTGTTGTTGGGTTTAACATTGCATCACCTCGCTCAACTGTTATCTTCCTTCCTATTCACTCAGTTTTTAAGTGAATAGGCTCTTAATAAACTAGCATTCTTTATCATCAATGATTGCATTACTGCTTACCATCAGGCGGGATTGCGGTCAAGCACTAATTTAAATTTGTATAAAAAAATATAACTTTAATATATGCCCGAATCTCTGTATGCGATGAGACTTTGCCCCACAGTGAGACAGTATTATTCTTAACGTGTCAATAACAATCCAAATAGACTCGACCCACAATTCAGCTACTTGTTTGGCGCCATCACCAACGTCCATCAGCTGACAGGATACGCAGGACTTCCAGGTTACCCAAGTTAACTCATGTGGGATAGTAATATACGTGTAATATATTATTATGTCGATAAAGCGTCGATCAAAAGTCCATAGGCAATCTTACAAAGCAATAGCTTGACGCAACCATTACCTATGGTATAATGTACTACCTCAATGATTGTAACTTAAACTTCTGTTTGAAGTTTTAAGAAAGATTATTTGGTGACATAGGATTAGGTAATAAAAAGCTTCAGATGATGATGATAGGATTAGGTCATTCTTTTTATTGATTTTTAAATCCATCATTAAGCCTAAAAGATAATAGATATCAGTGTATTATTGAATTTATAAATGCCGAATTATAATATTTATACGTAATAAATAATAATTAATGTTGTTGTTTCAAAAAAATAAAGAAACAGCTATATGACAGCGATGTGGTAATTAAGATATGAACTCAAACATGGTTGAACATGAATCAATTGCATAGCTCAAAAAGCTCGCTTTGCCATTGCTTTGTTCAATAACGCGAATTTTAGCAAATGTAATACTAAGAAAAGATCGCCACTATGACGACTATTCATAATGCAACTGAAATATAAAGTTATTTCACGTAGTGTGATGATAGTTCATTATCCGTGGAATAGGTACTGAGACATCACTCATAGACACACATTGGCTGCGCGCTCACACAGTTAATAGCAACGATTGCCACTGGAGTTTTAAGCGCTCACTTTACTTCTTCACTCCAACCACACAAATCCACGCCACATCTATAACTCAAAACATAGTGTATAATTGAAATTTGAAAATCCCAGAACTACTCAATAACAATACCCAAATATGGCATTACGGTCGGGACCGCCGCATAAGCCTTAATTAAATAAAATTGAAATGAAAACGCCAAATGGATTTTGCGTGCTCCCATTAATGGTGCGTTTCGTATTATTTTCGAACATTTATTATTGTGTTGTAATGCGCATGAGTATGATCGTTATTCATGTCTCGCTTATTAAGCTGCTTCAAAAACAACATGTTTTCATTAACGACTGTGTGCAACGCTAATATTGTTTTGTACTGTTTTAGTTTATGATTAAAATCTGTTGTTTAATGGAACTGTGTTGTGGGCACCCATTTGCTGTTTAATGTCATTATTTTAATGTATTACGTGGTGCAATATATAGATGGATACTTAATTTATAAAAAAGCGATTTATTGAGGGAGTGCTATTTTGACATTTGGTTTGGCTGATCGAAAAGTAAGACTTACTTATGTAATATTGACGTTCAAATACTGCTGATTCTCAGCCATAATTGATAAAAATTACTTTGGATTTGATTTTAGTTTGCTCCTTGTGTCTTGAATATTACCTACATAAGAGAGAGAATTGTTAAAAAATGGTTGTCAAACTAAAATCTTAAAGTTACTAATACTGTTTGCCTGTGTCACTTCCTTCTTGGCAAAATAATAGTCTTGGGGACAGGCCTGCTCTATTATTTCAGCCTAAATTGGACTGGTCGTCTTCTACAGGGTCTGCCACGACGACTTCTGTCTTAATAATTTAAGCCAGAAGTCATCGTTGCAGACCCTGTAGAAGACAATCTACCTGTGTCCTATATTGGAATTCACAATGTCTACTAAGATGCTTTAAACTCATCAGTAATTGTATTAGTCACATTAAACCAGATTGTAGAGAGCAAATTAGCAAAATACTTGTATAAGTTTCGATTTTAGGTTACTACGATATGAACTGTGCAATTTTAAGGACCAATACGATAAAAATTAATTTCACACCTAATCAGAAAATTGTTTCTTGAAAATATCCCTACATGAAATTTTCTAACATTAAAATATTCGTCGTAAATATTTGACAAACTGCATGTGTTGGTGTTTACCAACACATGCAGCATCGTTCGTGTTTATCATTCTAAATGACGTAGGAAAAACACTGGGAAGCGGCTGCCTAGTCACGGACCGTATGAAGACTAAAAATAAGTAAATGTGCAGAATTGTTAATGTGACCGGTATATTTAAATTCACCTCAACGGTTCGCCCAGTTGCACCGAACGGGTTAAACCGACAAGCCTGACACGAGTTTTCTCTGTTGCAATGTCTCATCATGTAAACATTTGGATTAAGTTACTTGATACATGTTTTTCTATGTTATTTTATTACCTACTGAGTCATTTATGTCAGTAAGAAAATATTTGTCAATTACCTACTGCCTTTCTCCCGAAGGTTATTAAAAACATTCAAAATCTTCTTCTGCAGCCTATAGAGGTCCGCTGCTGGGCAAAGGCCTCCCCCAAGTCCACGATGACAGGTTTTCTACTGCCCGCATCCATCGGCTTCTTGCGACCTTCACCAGGTCGTCGGTCCCCCTTGCTGTGGGCCTCCCTACGCTGCGTCTTCGGGTACGTGGCCGCCACTCTAGAACCTTACTGCCCCATCGGTCATCGGTTCTACGAGAAATGTACCCCGCCCACTGCCACTTAATTTTAGCGACTCAAAGAGCTATGTCCGTGACTTTGGTTCTTCTGCGGATCTCGATTCTGATTCGATAGCGCAGAAAAACTCCAAGGCTGTTACATTTTCAACTTTATCTCTAGCGCATTAAGACTCAAGGTTGATTTGGAATATTTGGCAGGTTCGGGTAGCTTGACCTGCAGCTGTCATCCGTACCTACGCGATATAATATGTTAAAGACGAGGCGCAAACGCTTCGTCCGGATCGTAGTGGTATCAACAACGTACTAGTAAGGGTGGATACTCGCCGTACGACGACGGGTTGTCCGATGATGGAACTCTCTCCAAAATACATCGTATAGAACACCGACAGGCTGGTTTCTCTTCGCCTGTGCTCCAGGCTTTGGAGGCAGTTTTGAACCAAATTTGAAAATGAGACTGAGACTAAATGTTGAACGTTTTAAATTAAGGAAATGGCCTTTGAAGGAATTGGCTTACAGAATATGAACAACATTAATAGGTATTCATATTAATATCAAAATTATATAGGTTTGTGGATGTCACTTTTCTTGAAGGATCAAGAATACAATCAAGTGATTGACGTCGTTTATTGAGCCCTAAGATTTAATAACTATCCACATACATATTTATTTTAGCAAATACGGTGAGAACAAAGCGTCTTATTAAAAAAAAAAAAACAAGAAAAAATCTTACTATGTTTTCTTTTTCATTATTTAATTGTAGCAAAAATACCCAATGCTGCCAGAACAAAAACATAATTTTAAAACGAACATAAAAATAAATGTTTTCTCTCTCTTATTTATATGATAAAAACACACAGCCGTCACGCAAAGATCTATTTATTACATTTTAAGTTGTTTACTGGCCGCTGTTTGCTAGACAATGTCCCCGAAACATTTGTTACGGAGAGCCGCGTAATTTTTTTACGCGAAAAACAGCAATGCGGTACGTTTAAAAAAAAAAAAAGAGATGAGAATAAACAGACGAGGAATGGCGCGAGAGAGCGCTCGAATTTTGAATACAAATGTAAATTAGTATCTCCACTAATTACCTCGGTAGACACGTTCAGGGCTATGCGTCTTGCCGGCTTACTGGGGACGATGACTTTTTTCAGTAGCAAAGTCTTTGGGCCATTTTTCACGTTAGTATCAAAGCGTAATTTAGCGCAGTGTGTGGAAATCGAGGGTAATTAACGAATTAGTTATAGCTATTTTCACGGGTCTTAGTAGCAATTCTGGTACAAGATTTGTTGGTGTACAAGTAACTCAACGGTTTTAAATTAGTATTTAGGTTTTTCTTTGGACCTTGATTAGTAGGATCTATTTATTTTCAGATGATTCTAATGGCCTATGTGTAGAGCTTTTTGTAATTTGTTCATTCAACAATAAGTATGAAAGTCATCTCTCTCATCATCATCATCTCAGCGTTAATCCCAGTCGCAGTCGAAGCTTTTTCAGCTTTGGAGTCTGGGGTCCGCATCTCTCTCATCATCATCATCTCAGCGTTAATCCCAGTCGCAGTCGAAGCTTTTTCAGCTTTGGAGTCTGGGGTCCGCTTTACCAGTCTAACTGCTGATTTGGCTAAACTTCGATATTTTCCGTGAAGCGACTGCCGTCTGACCTCCACAAACCGAAGCCGATATCGAAGCATTGCAGTTTGATCACTTGGTGGACTTTGGTGGGCTACAACAACCCGTAACGACTGCCGTTAGATGTTCGTATGGCAACCGGGACCAACGGCTTAACGTGCTTTCCGAGGACGACTAGATCAGTGCAAATGTTCATAATCACGCAATATTTGCACTGCGCGGGGATCGAACCGGCTGCGTCCGCTATCGCTACGCTACGGAGGCTGTCGAAAGTCATATCTCTCTTCCATAATAATCTTACATTCGTATTTCAACATCATAATTCTCACACCTTTCTTTAAATTTATTTTAGGGTCAGCGTAACATGTTTTTTCCACCATATTTCTCTATAAGTTGTCATCTCGATACTCAACCCTTTCATCATCATCATCGTCAACCTTTTTATTGTCCCACTACAGGGTACAGGTATCCACTCATCTAGATAAAGATTGAGCGTAATCACCACGCTTGCTCAATGCGGGTTGGCGATTTCAGACTTATAAAGTCCAGCTTTCCTCAAGATGTTTTCCTTCACCTTCAGTCATTGGTGTCCAAGATATACTTAGAAAGTACATATAACTTTAGAAAAGTTACATTAATACTTGCCTGATCTGGAATCGAACCCGCGCACTCATACTTGAGGGGCTGGTGTTTTAACCACTAGGCCACCACGACCCTTTAATTCAAATAAATACGTTCGTATTTAAAAAAATATATATTAAAGTAACTAGAATAAAAATGATTAAGTACTTATGACAATCCTTTTTAGTCACTTTGGGTCAAAAAATAGCGAGTCCCATAATCAACACGTACCTAATGAAGTTATAAAAAATGTCCAGCACCACAACTTGGTATTCCACCGGCGCTCAGCCCTCAAGTAACGCTCTTCACATTTAACGCATTATTTATCATCTTCAGCCACCCTTTTCATCGTCGCTTCTTCGCTGGACGCTGATGTTCATATTTTTTTAATTACGTTTACAACTCACGATGTAGGTTAACTTTATTTTATCGTGCTTAGAATAAGCAGAACAAAACTAAATTTTGATTATAATTGAAGTGTCTTCAAGGCTGGAGTGAATAGGCCCATGATAAATTATTAGTACCTATACTTTAGTGTCAACGATTGCATCACTACTTACCATCAGGCGGGATTGAAGTCAAGCACTAGGTAACTTAAAACATAAAAAAAGTTTTTAATTGACAAATTGTTAAACGACGTTTAATAATACTAAAAGTAAATTTCATCACTGCCAGGGCCTTTTTTTTTGTTGCGATGGGAAATTATCAAATGACTTCTACTGCTCTGGGCGGAGCGGAAGGGCGTGTCAGAGTTTTACTGACTAAAACCCACCCGTGTTTCTTCACTTGCCTGTGGGACGGCCAGGGCCACGGTTTCTTGTTTAACCAACCCGCAACCCTGACCCAGGAGGCATCGGTCTTCGTGGACCCCGTCACGATGTGCTGTCATCTTTTTGAGGCGCGCGTGAAACACGACGCCCCGTCGATTCGGGCCTGGTCCTTACCGCGCGGCGAGCTGCCCACTGCTCATCGCCCGCAGGGCCGCGCCTACGGTGGCTGGGAGTTTGGTGTCATCTCCCGACCAGGGCGTCTCCTGCGGCGGCTAGTGGCGTGAGGGCGCTGGGATTTCTGTTGATGCCTCACGCGCTTCGTCGCCTCCTTTGCCAGCATTACTGCTTCGCAGAAGGAGGTGACGGCCTGCCATGCACTCTCGCTCCGGACCATGGCCTGGACCAGGGTCGGACGCGAGAGATCGCCGCCGATCGCCGCTACGAGGACACGGCGGTGCTCTACCCAAGCAGGGCAGACCTCCACCGTATGCTCCACCGTGTCCTCAGGGCGATCCGCACAATGCTGACACCCTGGCCTTTCCTCCCGCCTTATACGGAACAGGAACCTCCCGAAACAACCGTGCCTTAGGTTATTTGAAAGAAATGCCGCGGACTCTGGCACACAGGTAAATGAAGGAACACGTGAGGGTTTTAGTCAGTAAAAATCTGACTCGCCTTTCCGCTCCGCCCAGAGCTCAAAACAAAATCTGCGAAAATGTAAACGATAGATATGTATTTCGTTGGTTGCATTTTAGTAAACTTTTGTGAAGGATAAGTTGTCAACTTTAATTGAGTAACAGATCGATCTACCTACATGATATTAAGCAAACTATTTCTGTTTTAACTGTTCTAGATATTTTCCAGGTATACGAAAATAACTCCGAACGAAACCAATTTATGAAAGAAAATTGAAAAATTCACTCACATCGAAGTCTATACGGCATAATTTTCCCTTAAAGAAAAACCGCGTAGGGTAACATAAAAATCGCACCGTCTAAATGCCACAAACGCACACGGGCCGTCCCTCGTCCGTCGGAACTTTATAAAAACGTTAGCATTTTTCACATTCTCAATTTGCATGTCCCGCTTCAGAGATGATGTACTCTATAAAATTATCCTCTAAAAGTTATTTATTGTGTCTGCGCATAAGTTAATGAACGAGCCTTAATTAAGTGAATTCATATTTATTTTAATCTAGTAAGTGTTAATGAGGTAGCCGTTTAGTTATATAACATTAAGGAAATACATATTCATGTGTGCATATGGGTTGACCTCTTTTTATTTTTAATTTGAAGTCTGTAGGTGCTTGCCGATTGAATTGGTACCATTATTATCAACCATTAATTTAATTACGCTGCTTGGTGTTTTGATCTTAGAATAAGCGTGAACATAATTAGGTAATAATGCATGTCTATAAACATATGTAAAGATGCTAAAATTTCTAGTTTACTTTAGTCTTGTAATTTTGGAATATATCTTAGGAGAATTGAAATCTGTTACAGGAATATACATAGCTATTGTGTTTTAAATGTATCTTTCACTAGATATGTAGATAGTTATCTAGTTGAATATAGATATAGATATCTAGTTCACCATTCAAATAAAAAAATGATTGTGTGGTTTTATGAAACCACGGTAAAAGTTAAACTTTTTTAAACTATGGGAAGATTGGCGCAGCCTTGGCTGCTCTGACGAGCGCCTTTCACTTTATCTCTACTCCGCGGTCGACCGTCACGCGACATGCAACACACAGACGAAAAAGTTTGAGACGATGTAATAAATAAAAGCTTCACTTTAAAATTATCTTCACTTATCTTTTGAAGTACCTATTATATTTTTATCCATACTAATATTATAAATGCGAAAGTAACTCTGTCTGTCTGTCTGTCTGTCTGTCTGTCTGTTACGCTTTCCCGCTTAAACCTCTCAACCGATTTTGATGAAATTTGGCACAGACAATCTTTGGACCCTGAGAAAAAACATAGGCTACCTTTTATCCCGAAAAAATATGATGTTCCCGAGGGAAATCTAAAAAGCGCGATATAACCGAACTCCACGCGGGCGAAGACGCGGGCGGAAAGCACACAATCTTTAGAACCTGGGAAAGGACATAGGCTACCTTTTATCCCGGAAAAAATTGATGTTCCCGAGGGAAATCTAAAAAGCGCGATATAACCGAAATTTACGCGGGCGAAGCCGCGGGCGGAAAGCTAGTTTTCTATAAAAGAACAAATAGGATATATCAACATATATTATTTCTCCAAGGGTCTGAAACCGTTTTCTCCCTTTTTCCCCCTTTCTATCGAACCAATCTGAACGTCAGACCCACCAATCGACAGATATTCGACCCTGGTACCATGGAATACGATTTTATATAGTGCGAATTTTTCGCACGGGTCAGCTAGTTTAGCACTAAATTTAATCACCACTCTATTATCTTCAAAGGATTGACCGTCACAGAATGATGTTTCAAATTCGTTTAATGCAAAATGTATTCAATAATTTTTGTGCCTAAGCCATCAATATCTACTAATCCTTTTCAACTATGTTTGGGTCAGTTTTCAGTCAAATACTGAATACCAGTCTGTCTAGAATGGGCTTAAAAGTCTATTAGGTAAGAAATCAGCAACACGAAATAGAGCTTGCTTGCTATGTACTCTAAGCATGAACAAATACTACAATTAAATAAAAACAAAACTGAAATCAAAGTTCACATTAAAGCATTTAATCATAGTTACAAATCTTTTGTTCTCTTTGTCCCAAATAAGAGATACAATTACAATTTCACAAACGCGTACCCGGGATGACGTCATAAATTTTGGGGTGAAATTTAAAATTTATTTAGAAGCAAATGCGGAGTTAATTTTTTAGTGAATCACCGGTGGCCCATTTCGGTGATTAACTTTTTTGAAACAGCTGATACGTTTTACAGTTTAATGGAAAATTTAAATTAAAATTTCTGTTTATCGTTCGGGGATTTAAGTTTAATTGTTAGAGAGGTGTCTAAAGTTACAGACCTACATATGTTTTAACATGCTTTGTTCCACAGGAAACTAAACTACAGCACCCTAATATTCAATCATAATTGGAATGAATTATTTTATAGAATTTTGCTAATCTATCATCATCATCATCATCATCTCAGCGTTTATCCCGGTTGCATCCGCGGCTTTCGCGTTGGAGCCCGGGGTCCGCTTTCCTGCACATTCTCCTCCATTTCGCACGATCTTTAGCGTCCTGTGGTAAGAGCTTGTTGGCACGCATGTCATCTCTTACAACGTCAAGCCAGCACTTCTTTGGTCTACCCCGCTTGTTCCGGCCCGGCGGAGGCGCCATGGCAAGACATTTGTTACCCACGTAACATGCCGGTTTGCGTAAGACGTGGCCGTACCAGCGTAGGCGACCCTCCTGCAGTTTGTCCGCAATGTCACGGACACGAAGGCTGCCCCGGATGCGGGAGTTCCTGATGCGGTCTTTCCGCGTAACTCCACACATCCACCGCAGCATATTCATCTCCGTGACACGCAGCTCCTGCTTGTGTCGCTCAAGCACAGGCCACGCCTCACTGCCATACAGGAGAACAGGTCTAATGATGGTTTTATAGACCTGCCCCTTAAGCTTAACCGGCATTTTGGGGTCACAAATGACACCTGTCACCTCACGCCATTTCGCCCAAGCTGCGGAAATACGTGCCTTGACGTCGCAATCAATGTCGCCGGACGCGTGAAGCACAGACCCCAAGTATTTAAACTGGTCCGTGCGCTCGACCATGTCTCCGCCTATGCGCACAGACATGGGGTCTGTCGTGTTGCTGGCCAAGTATACGGTCTTCGACACGTTGAGTTTCAGACCTCCGTTCTCAAGCGAGTCCTTCCACGCATTCACACGCCGCACCAACCGTTCCCTGTCCGCGTCCGCCAGCGCGATATCGTCAGCATACATGAGTAGCCAGGGAGGCTGCTCATGTGAGTCCTTGATACTGGCCGACAAAACGTCTAATATCACGCTGAACAGAAACGGACTAAGGACGGATCCCTGGTGGACTCCGACGGTGATGGGGAAGGGTTTAGTGTCGCCAACAGCGGTCCTGACAACGGAATCGGAATTGAGGTACATGTCTCGAATTATGTCGACATAGGCTTCAGGTACCCCTTTGGACCTCAGTGCCCACCAGATCACCCCTCGAGGGACACAGTCGAAGGCCCTCTGCATATCTAGAAAGAGCATATGCAGAGGCGTGCTCTTCGATCTGTATCTCTCCATGGCGATCCTTAGTGCGAAGATAGGGTCCATGGTTCCGTACCCTGGCCGAAACCCATATTGACACTCCGAGACAGCACACTCCTGCCGGATTCGGGAGTCTACGATCCTCTCAAAGATTTTCATGGTGTGGGACATGACCTTGATACCGCGATAGTTGCCACACTCCTGAACCGAGCCCTTGCCTTTAAAGACTGGAGTAATTATACTCAGCCTCCATTGGCTCGGGATTTTGCCGGTCAGGAGCACGCGATTGAAAAAGTTAGTTAGCATGCCCACACCGCGAGAACCCATCGCCTTCCAGGCCTCAATGGGGACTCCGTCAGCTCCGACAGCTTTCCGATTCCCCATACGACGAAGAGCCGTTTGGACTTCCTCAGGCGTTATCAGAGGCACTAGTCCAAGGTTCGGAGGGAGTTCCGGTGTTTGCACCTCTTGATGCTGCTTGTTCAGCAGCTCGTGAAAGTACGAGCGCCATCTCTCCTTCACCGCGAGGTCCTCGCATAGCAGGTTGCCATTTGGGTCTTTTACACAACGGCACTTGGATATATCCTGTGCCGCTTTGACCCTGGAACGTGCCAACTTGTAAATAAGCTTTTGCCCCTCAGACGATTCCAACTTCTCGTAGAGAGGTTGCAAGTGGTCTCGTCTGGCTCTGGCTACAGCTCTTTTGGTGGCACGTTTGGCAACCTTGTATGCGTCGCGATCTTCAGGAGATCCGGTCGCTTGCCACGTTTTGAAGAGGGCTTTCTTCACCTTAGTCTCCCTCTGGACTGTGTCGTCCCACCACCAGGTTTCCTTGTCACGTTTGCGGCCGCCCTTAGAGACGCCGAGTACCACCCGCGCCGCCCCCGTAATAGCTGCCTGGATCCTGTCCCAGTGGTCTTGCACAGGTTCTCCGTCGGTACCGACGCACTTGTCGCCAATAACCGACGCAAAATCCTGGGACCTGTTTTCATCAAGCAGCCACCACCGGATCTGGCGCCGACAGTCCTCTACACGTCTACGTTGGGCCTTTACGCAGAGGTCCATGACAAGGAGACGGTGTTGTGCAGTGAGACTCTCACCGGGTATGACTTTGCAGTTGGCTACTTTGCCGATGTGGTGCCTCCTAGTTAGTAGAAAATCGATCTGGGTAGCGCTTCGCCCGCTCCGGTAGGTGACAAGGTGCTCCGGCTTCTTTTTGAAGTAGGTGTTCACGATTGCAAGGTCCGCAGCCGCACACATTCGGAGAATGCTGTCTCCTTCCGCGTTGCGGCTTCCGTACCCAAAGCCACCGTGAACACGCTCAAACTCGCCACACCTCTCACCCACATGACCGTTCAAATCACCACCCAGAACGATTCCCTGGGATAACGGAATCCCGCAAAGCAATCCTTCGAGCTGGGTCCAGAACAGCGTCCTTTCGGCTTCACCGCACCCGGCCTGTGGAGCGTAGGCACTTATCAAGTGGGTTATAACCCCATTGACAAGCACCCGCACCGACATTAGCCGATCGCTGATGCGATTCACCTCCAAGACGTCATCCTGGAGCTCGTCAGACAACACCACGGCGACTCCATTTCTCCCACTAGGTGCACCCGTGTAGATCAGCTTGTAGCCATTCCCAATAAGCCGGGATCTGCTGCCTTTCCACCGAGTCTCCTGCAGGAACGCCACGGCCACCTTCCGCCTGTGGAGAGTTTCGGCCAGCTCTCTCGCGCGTCCAGTTAGCGTGCCAACGTTCCACGACGCGAAACGGATTTTCATGGATTGGGCTCGCTTCTTCAGCCGTGTCCGCCTCTGACACGGTAGCCCTAGCCCACAGGTCACAGGAGTCGGGCGAGGCTCCTGCGCGCCGTTTTGCGGCGGCGCCCTAGCTGTGACATGTGCATTTCTTATTTTCCTCTCCATGATTGATTGGCTTGTTTGGCTAATTACGAGTGCGACTGCCGTCTGACCACTCAACCCCGAAGGGAAAGCCGGCGTCAGAGCCCCGTTCGTGAGTCAGCAGGTGCACCGTCTGGCAGGTGGGGTTGACTTGGGTCCCAGAGATGGAGGTGGGACCCCAAAGCACCCAATTTTGCTAATCTATGACTATCTATATCTATCTATGTGTGGAAAAGTCTGCTTAACAACGCAAATAACGAAATGAATATTGTTGAACTGTTAAAATTAGTGTTAGTCCTACTGTTATTGTGTTTTTTAATTTATAATTATAATTTTAAACTAGAGTTTAACCTCAATCCCACCGTAGTAAGCAGTGATGCAATCGTTGATGGTAAAGCGTGCTAGTTTATAAAGAGCCAATTCACTCCAGTTGTGAAAACACTTAAATTGTAATCAGACAGAAACACCACCGCTGGCAAATTTTTCTAGTCCCTCGATGTACGTGGTAAAAAAGCGCTTCGAAACGCTTCGTCCGGATCGTAGTAGCAAGTCATCAACATAAGGATGGATATTCGCCGTACGATGATGCAACGGACAGATATGTGAATTAAGTCATGCAATTGCCTCGCTATGTTCCTCAATTACTCCGATGGCTATGTTACGAATGTTATGATAAGCTTTTCAAAATCTTCATTGGGTAAGGAAGGGTTTATGTGGTAGAAAAACGTAAATGATGTTTCTTTCTATCTCCTGTAATACTATTAAATTTTTTGACCTACATTTCGGAATTTTCGAGAATATTATTTCCTTTCCATGAGAATAAGCAGAAAGTACAGCAGTTCGATTCTGTACCCATCTCTCTGTAAAAACTAACGTAAAATGGGCGTGGAGTGAGCTATGATTCCCACTAATGCTAGGGATTGACACATCATCATCAACCTTTTATCGTCCTACTGCTGGGCACAGGCCTCCTCTCATACAATCAATGGGGGTTGACGATTTCAGACTTTTAAAGTCCAGTTTTCCTCAAGATGTTGTACTTCACCTTGTAATCAGTCATTGGTGTCCAAGATACACTTATTATTATTTATAGATTGACACATGTTGACAGTTTATTTAAAGTTCACTTTACATTACTTTTCACGGTGCCAATTTTACAGAATCGTCCTGCACAACTAAAAAAAAATGTCTATGAAAGTAATAAACGTAGAAGGTGGTTCTACGTTTATTACTTTCATAGACATTTAAGGTTTTTATTAGATACCTAACCTTACTAAAGAATATCACCAATAAGGTCCTTCTTGAGCGTCTGCGTTAAAATTATCAACTGTTTGTGCCTTTTTTTTTTTTTTGTTAGGATGGGAAATCATCAAATGACTTCTCCCGCTCTGGGCGGAGCGGAAGGGCGTGTCAGACTTTTACTGACTAAACCCACCCGTGTTTCTTCACTTGCCTGTGGGACGGCCAGGGCCACGGTTTCTTGTTTAACCAACCCGCAAGTCGCAACCCTGACCCAGGAGGCATCGGTCTTCGTGGACCCCGTCACGATGTGCTGACATCTCTTTGAGGAGCGCGTGAAACACGACGCGCCGTCGACTCGGGCCTGGTCCTTACCGGGCGGCGAGCTACCCATTGCTCACCGCCCGTAGGCCCGCGCCTACGGTGGCTGGGAGTTTGGTGTCATCTCCCGACCAGGGCGTCTCTTGCGGTGGCTAGTGGCGTGAGGACGCTGGGATTCCCGTTGCCTCACCCGCTCCGCCTCATCCTTAGCCAGCATTACTGCTTCGCAGAAGGAGATGACGGCCTGCCATGCACTCTCGCTCCGGACCATGGCCTGGACCAGGGTCGGACGCGAGAGATCGTCGCCGATCGCCGCTACGAGGACACGGCGGTGCTCTACCCAAGCCGGGCAGACCTCCACCGTATGCTCCACCGTGTCCTCAGGGCGATCCACACAATGGTGACACCCTGGCGTTTCCTCCCGCCTTATACGGAACAGGGACCTCCCGAAACAACCGTGTCCGGTGAGGACCTGCGCCAGGCGGAAGGTGAGAGCGCCGTGGCGCCTCTTTAGCCACTCCTCAAAGAGGGGACTTACCGCCGCTATTGTGGCGTGCCCAGCACTGGGTTGCGACAATCGCACTCTCCATGTTGCCATGACATCCCGCCGGAGCTCTGTCCGTCGTACCGCAATATCTCGCGGCAGCGGAGTTATGCCCCGGCATTTTGCCTTCTCTCGCCACTCCCACATGTGGGCGAGGACTTTGGCCTCCAGATCCCATTGCGGCAATCCGGCAAGAAGGCTCGCCGCTTCAGCGGAGACCGTACGGTATCCCCGGATCAGCCGAACGGTCATGACCCTCTGGGACGCGGTCAGGCACCGGGCTGGTCGCTCCCTTAGCGACCGCGACACTCAAATTGTAGTCCGACGGAAACACCGCCGCTGGCAAACTATTCCAGTCCCTCGATGTACGCGGTATAAAGGAGGAGGCGAAACGCTTCGTCCTATTCCATCTATTTTTAGAGGCCCTCAAAAAATTACCGCACAGGCGCACACGGGTATTTAAATATCTACCTACCTGCACTTAACAATCCTCTTAGAGCCTGGAGAAAACTTGAACACTGTATGTCTTACAAAAAAGAAAAATCGAATTTTACAGAATTTCTACTAGTATTTCAAGACGGGCTGATGTCCGCGTCTTCACGTAAAGCGTATTAGGTAGGTACGGGAGATTGCATTAATATAGAAATAAGGACAGATAGGTAATATTGATGTGGTTTGGTTATTATTTAAATTTTATTTTCTTTTAGTTTTTGTATTTATTACTTTATTTTAATTATTTCTGTTCATGTTTTTTAATTATTGCATTTCGTGTTTTTGTTTATTTTTGTCCTGTTTTCTACTTTGCGAGTCAAAATGAAAAACAGAACAAAAATAAATATTGGTAACCTGTACATGTGTGTCTGAAATGAATGATTTGATTTGATAATAGCACAACATTTGGATAATATGTGTCTGTTGCATTAAAACATATTTAATATTTCCGTAGTTTTAATCTTATCGTTATTCAGTGACAGCGAATGACAAGAGTGTTTTTCAAAATCTGTTCTAACATAAAGGCCGGAACATAATATCTAGTAAAAAGGTAAATAAAGCTAGATATACAATATACATAATACTACAGTGTCTAAGTAAGGTTTTGATGAAAATCAACACAACATGGGATTTGAATAAGGCAATGAGTTCTAATAAGTCTTACGACCTACATGCAATATATTATACGTAATGATAGTGGTCTGGTAGATTGTATGTCTACAATCGATATACCTACAAGTAGTATGTCTACTATTAATATATCGTAAAATCACTTTGTAGTTTACTTAAAGATAAAAGGCGCTGTATCTAGTTGACATTAGGTCCATTACACATTACTAGCAGAAAAATATCATTCTCGTATATAAAAGCGTAGCGATATTTCATAGATTTCAGCTGGTCGTAATCACTTTCAATTAGGTTTCCTTTAGCTTGATTGGCAACATCAATAAACATACTGGTAGAATGAACCCAATAACCACTACCCTGGACTAGATTTCAACATAGTTCGACCGTTGTACATACGCCAGCCCATCAAGCTACCCGAAACTGTCAAATTTTCCCAATCAACCTCAAACCTAATGCTTTAACGGTAAAGTTAAAATCAATTAAATATTTGGGTGTGCAAAGTTGGCACTAACGGCATTTCAGTGGATACTTAACATACAGTTCTACCACAAGACTAATGATGATGAGCTCAAAGCAGCTGGGAAACAATAATTTATGCTTTACATCTTCTCATTACTATTCTTTAACTGAGTTGCTTATAAGTAATATATGAACGCAAGAACTCATCCATTTACCATAGAATGGGTTTATATTCTGTGGCTCATAAATTAGCAAGCATGGCGTCGTGCATTTGAAAATGTTTTGCAAAAGAAGTTTTGCCGACGGAACCGGGTGTTAAATGAAGTTTTTCTTTTATTTATTTACTTTGTTGTCCCTTGAAAGTCTTTTTCTATTAAGGTAAATGGAAAGGAGGGCACGTAGGTACCTATTTATGGTACTTATGTCTAATATATTAAAGATTATTAATGAAGATTTTCTGTATTATTTTTATTTCTTTAACTTGGTTTACCACCCATTACCCAGTAAAGCTCTACGATACCGATAGCTCTACGATGGATGGCCCTTTTTTTGTTCTGGATCATCAATTGACCTCTCCCCGCTCTGGGCGGAGTGGAAGGGCTTGTCAGATTTTTACGGACTAAAATCCACCCGTGTTTCTTCACTTGCCTGTGCGCCAGGGCCACGGTTTTTTTTTTGAACCAACCCGCAACCCTGGCGCAGGTGGCATCGGTCTTCGTAGACCCGACTGACAATTCTAGATCTTTAACTGTCACTATCGCTATGTCAGAAGCATAAAAGTATGTCAATTAGTGTTACCAAGAGTAACGTGATACCCAGTTACTGGGTAGTGGTTGTCATATATTGCCTATATGACAACCACTACCCAGTAACTGGGTATCACGTGTCATGTCAAATGTTGGCATTTCTTCTTCTTCTTCTTCAGCCTCTAGATGTCCATTGCTGGACAAAGGCCTCCCCGAAGGCTTTCCACGCTGACCGGTCTTGTGCTGCCCGCATCCATCGGCTTCCCGCGACCTTCACCAGGTCATCGGCCCACCTTGTTGGGGGCCTCCCTACGCTACGTCTTCCAGTACCTACGTGGCCGCCACTCCAGAACCTTACTGCCCCATCGGCATTTAGCTGACTCTGATTACACTGGAACGACTTCAGCATACTTGAAATACGGCTGGGCAAATTAATTAGGTTTATATGTAATACAGTCGTAATACAGTATGGCCTAGTAAAACACCAGCCTCTCAAGTATGAGTGTGCGGGTTCGATTAAAGGTCAGGCAAGTACCAGTGTAACTTTTCTAAGTTTTATATTTACTTTCTAAGTATATCTTGGACACCAATGACTGATTAAAAGGTGAAGGAAAACATCTTGAGGAAACCTGCACTTTATGTCTGAAATCGCCAACCCGCATTGAGCAAGCGTGGGGATTACGCTCAATTCTTCTCTGTATGAGAGGAGACCTGTGTCCAGCAATGGGACGATAAGAAAAAGGTTGATGATGATGATATGTATATTGTATAATAATAATATTATAAATCGGAAAGTGAGTTTGTTTGTTTGTTCCGCTTTCACGCCGTAACTACTGAACCGATTGCTTTGAAATTTTTCAAATGTAAAGTTAAAAGTCCGGATTAAATAATAGGGTACTTTTTATCCCGGAAAAATATGATATTCCAGAGGGAATTCTAAAAAGCGCGATAAACCGATCTCCACGTGAGCGAAGCCGCGGGCGGAAAGCCAGAATTGTATAATCTCTTTTACACGTCAAAGATATTTAAAAAATAAATGTTAACAAAAGCTGCAGATGTTTGAAAGTCAGACGTGTAACCGAATTGTTAACATAAGAAAACTATTTAAAAAATCCTCACAATTTTTTTATAATGCAATATTGTATAAAATTTAATCTGCATTTACATCAGTTGTCAAACGTCAGCATTATTTACCATCAGGTAAAATAACTAGGTCATTAGTAAAATTTCCATAAAAATATATAATCGTCGTCGACTTGGCTCGAGCACAATGCTCAATAAATTATTATACTGGTACAATCTTAATAAAGCTCTCCAGCTATTTGTAATAAATGAGGAAACAAAAATAAGGACTGGAATACTTAATGCTCGCTAAAAGGCTCCCAATAATATGTGGGCTATGTCAGTTGAAGGCAATTCTGAGCTACATACGGATTTTACTTTAGAAATATTGCGTAGCGCTTCTGTTAAATATTGGCAATTACATTTTAGCGATACGCGACAATCCTAGCGTTGTAATTTATTCTCCCAAATGCTTATAAATTTCTGGATTACTTACGCAGGTTTTGTTGTAGGTAACTTGAGGGTTTTTTTGTTAATGCTGGTAAAAATCTAAAAGTACTGAGCAGAGTTTTTGTCATCATCATCATCAAACTTTTATCGTCCCACTGCTGGGCACAGGTCTCCTCTCATACAGAGAAGGATAGAGCGTAATCACCACGCTTGCTCAATGGCGGGTTGCCAATTTCTGACTTATAAAGTCCACGCAGGTTTTGTTGTAGGTAACTTGAGGGTTTTTTTTTGTTAATGCTGGTAAAAATGTAAAAGTACTGAGCAGAGTTTTTGTCATCATCATCATCAAACTTTTATAGTCCCACTGCTGGGCACAGGTCTCCTCTCATACAGAGAAGGATTGAGCGTAATCACCACGCTTGCTCAATGGCGGGTTGCCAATTTCTGACTTATAAAGTCCACGCAGGTTTTGTTGTAGGTAACTTGAGGGTTTTTTTTTGTTAATGCTGGTAAAAATGTAAAAGTACTGAGCAGAGTTTTTGTCATCATCATCATCAAACTTTTATAGTCCCACTGCTGGGCACAGGTCTCCTCTCATACAGAGAAGGATTGAGCGTAATCACCACGCTTGCTCAATGGCGGGTTGCCAATTTCTGACTTATAAAGTCCACGCAGGTTTTGTTGTAGGTAACTTGAGGGTTTTTTTTTGTTAATGCTGGTAAAAATGTAAAAGTACTGAGCAGAGTTTTTGTCATCATCATCATCAAACTTTTATAGTCCCACTGCTGGGCACAGGTCTCCTCTCATACAGAGAAGGATAAAGCGTAATCACCACGCTTGCTCAATGGCGGGTTGCCAATTTCTGACTTATAAAGTCCACGCAGGTTTTGTTGTAGGTAACTTGAGGGTTTTTTTGTTAATGCTGGAAAAAATCTAAAAGTACTGAGCAGAGTTTTTGTCATCATCATCATCAAAGTTTTATCGTCCCACTGCTGGGCACAGGTCTCCTCTCATACAGAGAAAGATAAAGCGTAATCACCACGCTTGCTCAATGGCGGGTTGCCAATTTCTGACTTATAAAGTCCACGCAGGTTTTGTTGTAGGTAACTTGAGGGTTTTTTGTTAATGCTAGTAAAAATCTAAAAGTACTGATCAGAGTTTTTGTCATCATCATCATCTACCTTTTATCGTCCCACTGCTGGGCACAGGTCTCTCATACAGAGAAGGATAGAGCGTAATCACCATGCTTGCTCAATGCGGGTTGGCGATTTCAGACTTATAAAGTCCAGGTCTCCTCAAGATGTTGTTTCCTTCACCTTCAGTCATTGGTGTCCAAGATATACTTAGAAAGTACATATAACTTTAGAAAAGTTACATTGGTACTTGCCTGACCTGAAATTGAACCCGCGCTCGAACTCATACTTGTGAGGCTGGTGTTTTACCCACTAGGCCACCACGACATTTTTGTGCTTGGTTATAAATTAAAGTTGGTGGTGCTTGGGTAACCCCATCTTTTAACCAGTTGGCGGCATCTTTCTGTTACTGAATCTGATAAAATCAAATTCTGGGAATCAGGTTTTCTTTTGACCGCAATCATTCCGCGTGTGATAAAGAGGTCATCATGTCAAGGGTGACACTAATCTGAATACATCTAAAAGTAGGTCCGGATCAACTCAACTTATCTCCACATCGCAGCTTCTTTGTGTCAAAAAAACTTTATTTGGCACAGAATATAAGGTACAGAATACAACATTTTACAAGTAAATAACAATCCTAATATATGCGAGTTTGTGAGGATATACCTACATACATATTATGTATCCATACATAATATGTATATCCTCACAAACCCGCATATGGACTCGGATGTTCGTTATGTTTTCATGCAAAAACCACTGAACGAATTTGGATAAAATTTGGTACACGGGTGGTTTATAAACAGGAATATCACAGATACTTTTTCTCACAATATTTTCACGGGATCGAAACCAACGCCAGTGAAATTGACGGCGCAGCCAGTATATACCTATACAATAATACATATATTAAAAAGAAAATAAATGCAGTTTTCTTTGACTTGTGCTATAAACAATAAAATATTTATTCACGTATATTGGTTCAAAATAAGCCATGCATACCCATCCTCATATCCCACTGAAGTAATTTATATACCTACTTAGATAGGTTGCTTGATATAAGATGACTGTCAATTTCAATACTTAGTTCTGACCAATATTATGTGCCGATTTCTGTAACTTTTGTATTTGTTTCGACCTTTCTTCACAGAGTAGTCTCATAGGAAACATCGACCTCATATACCTACACCTAAAGTTTATTTATAATATATATTAAGTTCTACAAACCTATTTAAAAAAATAAAATCAAGTTATATCATTTAAGTTTCAGTTTGTATAGCACAATAGTTGTAATATCATAGAATAAAGAGAGGGAAGTACGTTATCTTCATACAAACGGACCGCGCGCGGCTTGTATGTTTGCGCCATAGTATCTATGCGTCGCCGCACGCACACCTAAACACAATATTAGAGTGCCTATGACTGCGCTAGTCGCGGCTAGCAAGGAACGAGGTTCGCGCGTCACGGCTTTTCGGCACATTAGCTTTTAAAAAATGATCACATAAACTGCAAAGTTGGTATGTCTATTTATGAACAAATAAAAGACTTATATTTTTCAAATTATATTTCTAAAAAGTTATTTACAAGGATACGGATATATTACACATTAAAGTTTAATAACAACGCGTTTCGTAATAGTCGAAACCGAAGAAAGTAGGTATTTTTCTGTAGCTAATTTGTAATTTTGTATTAAATGTGTGATTCAATAGATGTTATGTTTGTATTATTTATATTTGTATTAATTAAAATTAAAAATAAATATGGTTCTTTATGTGTACAAAACTAAAAATAAAAATTACAAAAAAAAAACTGACTAGTATATGTAAACTAAATACTAAGCAAATAATTTAAACATAAGCTCTTAGTCTATAAATATTTGTTAGCGGTTTGGGCGACAACCGTAACCGACGAAGCGCTGACAGTCGTCAACCCTAAGACAGTAGGCAATTAAATCGCGGATTGGGTCGCAGATAACCTACTTCCCCTCTTTATTCTATGGTAATATAGTCGTAAGCACAATATACTAAAAAAAAAACATTAGCTCACCAGTTACCAGTTGTCCTAGGCACGTTTAGGAAATTGCACCACCAAACTAAGAAGATTCCCAATGATGTTGTGACCGCAGGTTTGGTGGTCAGGTCAATACATTAAAGTGCAGTAAAGAAACCACCTCGTCTCCAAACTAAGTACTAGACTTATTTGCCAAGTTACCGAAATACTGCGGTCGGGAGGACCAAGTATCGGGGGTAATTGTTTAATGATGTGCTTAGGCAGATGTTTGGGTGTGGGTTGAGACAAATAAACGTTGTGTGTATTTAATGATTGTAGATGGAGTAGAACAAGTAAGATAATGTTTACTTAAATAGTATCTACATGTTTGTAAAGAGGGGAGGAAAGAATCACAGGGCTTCAATAAATTCGTCCGCATCGCAGACAACAGAAGTGCCCAAAAGTAATGCCATACATCGTGGCAATACTGCCAGTTGTTACATTTAAATAATTTACTGATTCTTTATAGCACGAAGTGTACTTATGTTTTTCTGTCTTTTTTTAAGTACTACTCAGGAACTACTGGCCCGATCTGAAAAATTGTTTTTGCGTTGGATAGCTCATTAAATCAGGAAGGCTTTAGACTATAACATCACGCAGCGACCAATAGGAGCGGGGCATATAAAAAATACGGGTGAAACCGTTTGTTTGTTTGAACGCGCTAATCTCATGAACTACGGGTCCGATTTGAAAAATTATTATGCGTTGAATAGCCCATTAATCCAGGAAGGTTTTAGGATATAACATCACGCTCTGACCAATAGGAGCGGAGCATATAAAAAAAAACATAGCGAAAACTACGCGGGTGCAGGTAGGTATAACCAGCGAGCGGTATGTGATCCCATAAAATGTTTAAATGACTGTCTCTAAGTAGAAACTTAAGTGACCTTATTTTCCTCGCAAACTCTCAGAAGCTATATCTATTTCCATAGCAAACAAATATTATACCAAAAACAAAGGAAGACCCACACTTATCAAGCTATAGATTCACGGCTATTTATTCGAAACACAGTTGAAGCAAATATAATTCGCGTTAAACCCCCATAAAAATCCGTCGCCGGGGCCACAGGATGAATAGACCAGGCTACATTCAGCGAGCTCATGAAAAGAGCGACCAAAAACGAATATATTCCCGGAGAGAAACGGCTGAAATACGTCGACCGGTCGCCACTCGTGCGCCGTACATATCTACTGGATGCGGTAAGGGTGGAGTTGGGTTATGTAATGGAGCGTTGGAAGATGAATATTAAAATTTTAATAAGGAATAATGATATCCGTCTTATAAGTTATACTTATATGTACTTTTTAAGTAGGTATATCTTGGACACCGACAGCCTCTGTGGCGTAGCGGTAGCGGACGCGGCCGCTGCGCAAGGTGGCGCGGGTTCGATCCCCGCACAGTGCAAATATTATTATGCATGACTATGTATATTTGCACTGGTCTGCTGGTCGTGCCTCGGAAAGCACATTAAGTCGTTGGTCCCGGTTGCCATACGAACATCTAGTGGCAGTCGTTACGGGTTATTGGAGCCCTCAAAAGTCCAACAATTGGTCTAACTGCAATGCTTCGATGTCGCCTTCAGGTTGTGGAGGTCAGACGGTAGTCTCTTCACGGAAAATGTCGAACTTTAGCCATATCAGCAGTTGGACTGGTAAAAGCGGACCCTAGACTCCAAAGCTGAAAAGGCTTCGGATGCGACTGGGATTAACGCTGCGCTGGGATGATGATGATGATGATCTTGGACACCAATGACTGATTAAAAGGTGAAGAAAAACATCATGAGGAAACCTGGACTTTAAGTCTGAAATTGCCAACCCGCAGTGAGCAAGCGTGGTGATTACGCTCAATCTTTCTCTACATGAGTTGATACCTGTGCCCTGTAGTGGGACGATAAAAAGGTTGATGATGATGATCTTATAAGTTAAATAACAAGTTTTTTTTTACAAAATTGAGGGAGATGTTTAGAACGACGCAATTTTACTTATTTGAAAACGCCACGTGTCAATAAATCATGACAGATGTCATTTAGTTTTTAAATTAATAGATTTATTTTATAAAAGTAATTAAGTTTTGAAAAACATTTCCATTGCATTTACATTATATTATAATCTAACCTACCTATTCTTTTGCTGTCAATTTGTGTAACACATCCAGTAATCTTACACTTCATCATGCTGGCTAAGCTACATAGCAGCGAGAATACCTCGACGGGAAAATAAAAATATAGCCAGAATATAGAACGTAAACATGTTTACCGAATCCACGGTCCGATTAAAAACTGACGAATTGGTAAACATTCATTATTCATTGAAATATCTACTATATACATCTTTCTTGAAAGGATTCTGATGCAGAAATACACTGTGTTACGTAAATACCGAATTGAATGTTTTTAAATCTTCCTTTTATTTTGGATTCAGTGAATTCGAACCCAAGCAGAAAGATTACTTGAGTACCACTGCTCTTAAAACGGTGAAGAAAATCCCCGTGAGGCAATCACAGCATTTACTTGGACCAAAAAATGGATGACATGTAGCATCAGCTAACCCATAGGTGGCTCATTTCCTCTCGCACTGTTGTACCTATATAGGAACAACAGTATTTTTTTACACCATGAAAGCAGATGCTTTTAGAAATAGAAGAAGGTTTTTGTAGTAATATTTTGTATAATAGATTTAGGTAACATCAACTTTAACCAAATGTCGGCTTTAGTTTCGGTATGAAAATTGATGTATAACTTATACACTGTGGAATTTCAGTTGCCTTACAAAGACAGCACTTCATTTATCCAATGACTACTAAACATTAGTAAAATAAAAATCGACTTTTGAATAGTTTTAAAAATTGCAATAACACTGACGCATGACAGAATTTGAAACACCATTCACGCGCCATTCATGGCACGCGGAATGGTCATTCACTCTAGTTCAAAACTTTATATTTCTTTTTTTTAACTTAAAAAAAAAAAATTGTTTAAAATTTAGTTGTCATTGGGATAGCCAATGACAACTAAATTTTAATCAAAATATTTTTTTGATTAAAATTTAGTTACAAAATTTGGCAAAGACTACAAAATTTTAACAGAGGTATAGATTTTTAAGACAGTAATTTATCTATATGAATTGCTCTGTCTTAGTACGACAACTAAAATTCCATACTGTATAAGTTATACAACAATTTTAATACCAAAACTAAAGCCGATGTTTGGGTGAAGCTAGTTTTGAACCTAAAGCCGGGTTATATTATGAGCATGTATGTGTTTTTATTTCAATACTAGATTACCGCTCTCGGCTTCGGTCGCGTGGAGATCGGTTATATCGCGCTTTTTAGATTTCTCTCGGGAATATCATTTTTTCCGGAATAAAAAGTACCCTATTATTTAATCCGGAATTTTAACTTTACGTTTGTAAAATTTCAAAGCAATTGGTTCAGTAGAACAAACAAACAAACAAAATCACTTTCCGATTTATAATATTAGTAAGGATTTCACCGTGAAATGATATGGAAATGAAATGAAAACAGATGAAGAAATGATATCGTGAAAAATTCACGATATCATTTCTCATGGCCATACAGTACAAGAAAAGGTCACCACTGCTGTAGGTCGTGGAGCAGTGGCAGCTTAGAGGTGTTAAAAATTCTAAGTCATAGGTTCCAACCTAACGAGGCGCTTTACTTTGTGTAAATTATTTCATCACCGCTGCTCTCATAAACGGTGAAGGAAAACATAAAAGTCTACACACCAATAAATATATGAAACTTCAGGAAAACATTAGTTAACTATAGAGATGAGAAACCTCATAATTCATTCTTCTAACAAAAATATAATTTTTCCGGCCACTTCTCTATATCAATATCAAATATCCTGAAAGTGGTTGAACACTGCAACAGTGTATATTTCAGGGGAGATATACTGGCAAGGCACTTAAATCGACAAATAGCTACGTTGCAATTGACAGTGTATTAAACAGCTGCCTCTATGCCAGAATACGACTAAGTCTACATGTGAAGGGGGCTTTACACTGTCCTTTTTTTGTTTTGGATGGGAAATCATCAAATGATCTCTCCCGCTCTGGGCGGAGCGGAAGGACGTGTCAGACTTTTACTGACTTAAACCCACCCGTGTTTGTTAACTTGCCTGTGCGCCAGGGCCACGGTTTCTTTTTTAACTAACCCGCAAGCAACCCTGACCCAGGAGACATCGGTCTTCGTGACACCGTCACGATGTGCTGACATCTCTTTGAGCCACGCGTGAAACACAATGCACCGTTGACCCGGACTGGTCCTTACCGGGCAAGGCCGCGCCTACATTGGCCGGGAGTTCGATGTTGACTCCCGATTAGGGCCTCTCCTGCGGCTGCTAGACGCATGGCTAGACGTGTGAGGGCGCTGGGATTCCCGCTCCCTTACGGGCTCCGCCTCCAGCTTTGCCAGCAGCTTCGCAGAAGGTGGCAACTCGGACTACACTCTCAAGCTCATGGAGGACAGACGTGAGATGGTTTTGCGTTCATCCATTGATGCTTGCAGATACCATGAACTCAATAAGCGGATCTCAAAGTCTCTGAAGCGCATCCTACCTTGGTATAATACCGAACGTATAACGGAGAATATAGAGTGAAACAGAGACTTTAAAGTTTTCGCAAGAGATCTGAGTAACGTCCAAACCCGAACTTTTGAGGGAAATCAAGAATTTCTATCTACAACTCTACACTTCGTCGACAAAACCCGCATTAAATCTTGCTGAAGACAACAGAGCAAGATTAACCCGACATTACACCGAAGATATCCCGGACGTCAGCTTGCAGGAGATTCGATTGGCTCTCAAACAACAAGCCGGCTGATGACGGAAAAAGGGTGACAACACCCTTGTGAAAAACTACAGACCCATCTCACTACTGAGTCATGTCTATAAGTTGTTTTCGAGAGCCCTCACGAATCGTCTCGCCTGCAGGTTTGACGACTTCCAGCCTCCCGAACAAGCCGGTTTGCGAAAGGGCTTCAGCACTGTAGACCACATACATACGCTGCGGCAGGTTATACAGAAGACCGAGGTGTATAACCTACCCCTTTGCTTGGCGTTTGTGGACTACTAAAAAGTAGGGTTGTAACGGAGGCTTGTTAGCGGAGGCGGAGGCGGATGCGGAGGCGACGAGTCTCACCTCCGCGGATGCGGAGGTTAACGGAGGCGGAGGCGGAGGTGAAAGTACATATAGAAAAAATTGTAATTTATGGTTTTTTAAAACAATATTTTATTTTAAATACGTACATTAATAGTAGTATACTTGGTAAAAAAATATTACCTTCTTGTAGTGAAAATTAAGGAGAAACAAATTGTGTTTGCCGCATTCCCGCCTCGTACTAGTTGATTCTTGACCATTTCGCTCTCAAACGCGGCCGGACGGTTGTCGAGCGTCGCAGCTTGCGCGTTATTTATTTTATAAATACGTAAATAAACCTCCGTTATAACTCCGCAAACATTGTGCGGAGGCGGAGGCGGAAGCGAAGATACGATTTCTTGCGGAACTTCCGCAGTAACGGAAGCGGAGGCGAAGCTCCGTTACAACCCTACTAAAAAGCCTTTGATTCGATCCAGACCTGGGCTATACTGCAGTCTCTCCAGCGGTGCCAAGTAGACTATCGGTATATTGAAGCGCTTTAGGGTTTGTACGAAAACGCCGCCATGTCAGTCCGCATACAGGACTAGACATCGAAACCAATATCTCTGCAGCGTGGTGTCAGACAGGGAGATGTTTCTCCCCGCTCTAACACGCATGAATGTTTGTTTGTATATTAGCTTAGTTCTACATGTTTGTTTTCTAAACAAAGAATATGAATATGGATGCCATTATTTATTACGATTAATAATAATGGCGCTACAATACGACAGATGGTTTCTGGGTACCAAGAACGTTCACGTTAGCATACCTAGGGGAAAGTTCTAATTACCTTTCTCGCTTTTTTCTCGCAAGCTCCAGTTCAACCATATAAACAAGGACAAGAATTATATACCTACTGAAATGCACACGAAAAAATAGGCTGTCCTGTCATAAACACAACGAATAATAATTAGAAAAGTGATTCTCTTTTCTTTTTTACAGAAGTACACTCTCAATTCTTTTACCCTCAGTAAAGTAAATAATAATTATCTCTTGCTTACTTGGCTAGTTTTCGATGAAATTGGCTACCGTGGCCAAAATCCGGTCAAGAATATTATTGGGCCAAAATCCGGTCAGGAATATTATTGTGCTTCGAACTGAATTTCGTAAAAGTCAAGATTTTTCGCCACATTTTCCCACTATTAAATCATAGTGGTTGTGCCTCAAGTATGTAAGCTCCTTTACTCTCATAGGGGGATGTCACGGCGGGTTGCCAGGGAGCTACAACTTTTTCTTTGATAGAGTTCGAATTTCGAATAAATCCAAGCCAAGAACGGCAATGCAGACGCCAGCGGACGACTAGAATATTGGATTTGCACTTTCTAAACGAATCATTTGTTACAAATAACAAACATTCAATCTTACTTAGGTATTTGCATTAGTAAGCACACATTTATTTTCTTCGACGTATCGAATCCAAATTGTGTAAGTTTTTAAAAGAAAGTTTTGACATGATTAAGTAATATATTGTATTTTATAAAGACAAATTACTTAGCTAGTTTTGCACAGATGCTGGGCCTGACAAGCCAAAGCCGATAGTCAGTAATTAAATAAAACAAGAAAGTAGACAATTACAATAATATTCCAATATGAGTTCTGAGGTTCTGAGAACCTCCCAATTTGCCTAATGCGATGATAACGTATGTTTTTAAAGTCATTCAAAGTAACTAACATAACAAAATAACATTCAATTAAATTATCTAATTACATGTCTTCTTACCTACATGTCTTAATAACCGCACATCATGAGGAAAAACTGATAATCACGACCAACGCCCAATGCTAAACTGGTAAAACGGACTCCAGACTCTAAAGCTGAAAAAGCTTTGATGCGATTGGGATTAACGCTGAGATGATGATGATGATGACGATTGATAGCCTCCGTGGCGTAGTGGTAGCAAACGCGGCCGCTGCGCAAGGAGGCGCGGGTTCGACCCCCCGCGCAGTGCAAATATTTGTATGCATGAATATGAATATTTGCACTGGTCTGGTCGTGCCGCGGAAATCACGTGAAGCAGTTGGTCCCGGTTGCCATACGAATATCTAATGGCAGTCTTTACCTGTTGTTGGAGCCCTCAAAAATCCAACAATTGATCTAATTGCAATGTTTCGATATCGCCTTCGGGTTGTGTAGGTCAGAAGGCAGTCGCTTCACGGAAAACATCGAAGTTTAGCCAAAATCAGCAGTTAGATTGGTAAAGCGGGCCCCAGACTAAAAGCTGAAAAAGCTTTGATGCGACTGGGATTAACGCTGAGATGATGATGATGATGATGACGATACACCTCGGTAAGACTAATGGTCAGACTAATGGTCAGACTTTCGTACTTCTAACGACCCGCAACGGCTGTCAAATACCTACAAATGAAAGGTGGGACCAACGGTTTAACTTGCTTTCCGAGACACGAAGGGGTCCCGGTATATGAAGATGTTCAGCCATCCACAGACCAACCTCAGCAAGTCTTGCTGAGGTCGGTCTGTTGATGGCTTAACCTAATTAATCGACCTGTGTGGCAGTTATTATTTTACCCACGAGCCCCTGATTATCCGTATAGACAGACAACCATTTAATACAAACTAAGAATCTCTCATTTAGTCAGTTGGCAAAGCTTAAAGATAGCGGTCATGGCATAAAGGAAATTCCTGCATTAAATTACTGTTAAGAAATGCAATTTGAGTTGCAGCTACCACCGGTACTGCACTGGTTATCTACATCTGACCACATGAATACTTAAGAGATCATGAGTGCCAGATTCCAGCAGATATTATATTATTCTACTGATGGATTGACTAACTACGACTATACTGATTTGCCAAGTCGTGGTGGCCTAGTGGTTAAAACACCAGTCTCTCAAACATGAGTGTGTGGGTTCGATTCCAGGTCAAGCAAGTACCAATGTAACTTTTATAAGTATATGTCGTCCCTATGGCTGTTAGTTGACACTGGTGTGGACAAAATTGTTTACACCTGTGTCTACCGATCGCACAGCGGTGATCAGGAGACAACTCGATTATTTGACCACCTCAGTGAGGCTGCTGACAATGCGCTGCACCGGCACCCTGACGCGCAGTTCGTCGCTCTGGGGGACTTCAACGCCTGCCACCAGGCCTGGCTTTTCCCATACCAGAGGACCAACCACGCTGGAAGAGAGGCGCGGAACTTCGCGCTTTCAATGGGCCTTTCCCAGCTGGTAGAGCAAGCGACTAGAGTGCCTGATGTAGTTGGTCTTACTGCCAATTGTTTGGGCCTTCTGCTGACCACTGATCCGGACAGATGTGTTGTAACAGTTTCCTCACCGTTGGGAACTTCAGACCACTGTCTGGTGAAGTCTGTATCGTCCTTCTCCCCACCAGATCACGACTCTCGTGGTGAACGGCGAATGTGGCGATAGAGGTCAGCGAATTGGGATGAGATGCGCCACTTCTTTGCGGCTTATCCTTGTCAGCAGGCCTGCTTCTCTTCTGACAATCCGTCGACCTGTGTGGACGCTGTAACCGATGTGGTGCGTCAAGCTATGGAGTATTTTATCCCATTCAATGACGTGCCCGTCGGTGGCTCAGCTCGCCCATGGTTCAATGCCGATTGTGTCCAAGCTGAACAGCGTAAGCACACGGCATTTCTCGCCTGGGTTGACGCTCGTGACCGCGGAGCTCCGGATCGAAGTTCAAAGAAGAGAGCCTTTAACCGTGCTGCCAAGTCCAACAAAAAGGCGCTCAAAAAGGCTCGCTTCGACTGCATTACCCATATTGGCAACAAGTTTTCTGCGCAGCCATCCGGTAGCAGATCTTTTTGGTCCCTTGCCAAATCGGTTGAGGCGAACTTCTGTCGGCCCACACTGCCTCCGCTGGTTAGGCCTGATGGAACACTGGCTCATACGGTGAGAAAGAAAGCAGGTCTCTTTGCATCTCTCTTTGCCCATAATTCGCGTCTTGATACTGGCAGTGCTATTCCACCTAATTTACCTCATTGCGGAGCTTCAATGCCTGAGGTTCGCATTAGGAACAAGGAGGTTTTGAGAGTACTATGTCGTGTGGATGTGAATAAGGCTAGTGGTCCAGATGGTATACCAGCGATTGTTCTTAAAGCATGTGCGCCCGAGTTGTCTCCTGTATTGACGCGCTTGTATCGCCTCTCATTTAGGACTGGTATAGTGCCCAAGTCCTGGAAGCTTGCTAACGTGCAGCCTGTGCCCAAGAAGGGTAGTCGTGCCGATCCTGCCAACTATCGGCCGATTTCGATCACCTCCATACTTTGCAAAATTATGGAGCGTGTATTGAACTCGCGCCTCTTGGCATACCTGGAAGGTAACGATCTCCTCAGTGACCGACAGTACGGGTTTCGCCGCAATCGGTCAACTGGGGACCTACTAGTGTATGCCACTCACTTGTGGGGCGAGGCCCTCGAGAAGAATGGGGAAGCGATTGCTGTCTCCCTTGATGTCTCGAAGGCCTGCGACCGGGTATGGCACGCTGGCCTTTTGAGTAAGCTTCCAGCGTACGGCATTTCCCCTAGCCTGACTGGCTGGGTAAAAGACTTCCTGACTGAACGGTCCCTCCGAGTTGTGGTCGACGGATGCTCATTTGCGCCCATGTCGACTAATGCCGGTGTTCCTCAGGGGTCTGTTCTCTCTGCAACTCTATTCCTGCTGCATATTAACGATCTGTTGATGCCCGGTATCTATGGGTATGCAGATGACAGCACAGTTGTAGAGAGATACCTGCCGGATGCTCGGGCTAGGGAATCAATCCGGTCCGAAAGAGAGGCCATGGTTGAGCGAACGAGTGTTGCACTACAGGCAGTCTCCGAATGGGGCAATGCCAATCTTGTAGCATTCAATGCCGCCAAAACACAGGCGTGTCTTTTCACCGCCAAAAGGAGCCCGTTCACCTTGGCTCCTACTTTTCGAAATGTGTCCTTGGAGTGTACCGACTGCCTTCAGCTTTTGGGAGTTGAGATTTCCTCGAACCTTAACTTTGGGCGGTTCATTGAGTCCAAGGCCAGGGTGGCTGCCAGGAAACTTGGCGTTATCGCAAAGGTCCGGCGGTACTTCACACCTGGGCAGCTTCTAATGTTGTACAAAGCACAGGTCCGTTCGTGTGTGGAGTACTGCAGCCACATTTGGGCTGGTGCTGCTAAGTGTCACCTGGCCACTTTGGATTCAGTGGAGAGGCGTGCGAAGAGGCTGATTGGTGACCCTGATTTAACTCGAGATGGTCTCCAAAGCCTAGAACATAGGCATAGAGTAGCCAGCCTTTCGGTGTTCTATAGGGTGCATTTTGGGGAGTGTGCGAGGGAATTGCATGATTTAATTCCCCCATCTCCGTTCCACCATCGGACGACCCGTCGTACGGCTAGTTTCCACCCTTACGTTGTTAACACCACTACGATCCGGACGAAGCGTTTCGCCTCCTCCTTTATACAGCGTACAACGCGGGACTGGAACAATTTGCCAGCGGAGGTGTTTCCGTCGGACTACAATTTGAGTGTCTTCAAAGCTAGAGTGAATAGGCTCTTAATAAACTAGTGCACTTTACCATCAACGATTGCGTCACCATCAGGCGGGATTGCGGTCAAGCGCTATTTTATAATTCATAAAAAAAGTAGTTACCAAGAATACCAAGAATATGTAGTTTTCTAAGTATGTGTAGTTTGTTGGACACCAATGACTGATTACAAGGTGAAGGAAAATATTTTGAGGAAACCTGGACTTTAAGTCTGAAATCGCCACCCCGCATTGAGCAAGCGTGATGATTACGCTCACTCCTTCTCTGCATGAGACCTCTGCCCAGCAGTGGGACGATAAAAAGGTTGATGATGATGATGGAATATGTTACTACTGCTGTTCTGAAAGTGAAAAGCGTTAGGAGGAAAGCGGCATGTCTTAAAACCAAAATTTTGGGAGTTATGTGATATCCACCAATCCGTACTGCCCGCGTGATACATTATGGTCCACGCCTGCTTACCTACAGAGATTCTCTCTAAACTTTTGCTGAAGCATAGCAAGGGGCATGGAGTACGGCAGTCTGTTGAATCTTGTTATAATCGACGAATCTGACTTCTGAATCTTGATTCATTCTGATGAAATGAATTGGACTGGTCTGAGCAGCTGTGTTGCCAACTGTGGTGGATACGATGCGTCAAATGTTGTTGTGTCGGGAGTTTGGTGGTGAAGGGTCTCCAGATCATTCTCCCACTGGCGCAGCATCCTTGGTCGTGTTGTTGGGTTTAACATTGCATCACCTCGCTCAACTGCCGTCTTTCTTCCTATTCTCTCAGTTTTTTTGAGTGAATAGGCTCTTCATAATCTAGCGCGCTAACGATTGCTTCACTGCTTACCATCAGGTGGGATTACGGTGAAGCACTAGTTTATATTTATAAAAAAATAATAATAATGACCGATGAGCTGGTGAAGGTCGCGGGAAGCCGATGGTGCGGGCAGCACAAGACCGGTCATCGTGGAAAACCTTGAGGGAGGCATTTGTACAGCAGTGGACATCTATAAGCTGAAGAAGATGAAGAGAATAATAATGATGTTTTTAATGATAGCTGTGTTTGGAAAACCCACACCACTTGGATTTTTTAGGTATCAAAAAAGCTTGTGCTAACAAAACGAAAAAGGGCATCACGATTTGCTAAGAGTATGGTGTCATCCAGGAACTAAATTGACCAGAACGCAAATAGTAACCACGAACAAAGTACATATGATTCTAGACACAAGATTTGGTTTCATGAATAAAAAAAACTGTCTCATAAAAAAGTAGACTCTACAAAAATATAATATTCTTGTTGGGGGTACCTGTAAAGAAAAGTTTTGGTTAAATGTCAAATCAAGGTCTTTACGTAAGAATTAGAGCTCAATAGAAGTAATTGCAGGTTTGCCCATGACTGAGAGACTAGTTCCTATGACCCTTTGGCACATCAAAGTCTGGCAATGGACCAGAAGGGAGCTCAGATTTAGATAAGTTTTCTTTTCTGTCAAGAATAATTTGTTTACCCACAAAAAAAAAACCTTGGAAAGAAAATGTTTATGGAGTGTTCATTTTAAAGATAAATTATATTTTCTCTTTGGCAGCCTTTGATCTAGGACAGTTGGCACAAGAGGTATCTTTTCATTGCATTTCATTTTTTTTTGTTTAGCTTATTCCAAGATTTGAAAAAAGAACTGGGTGCTTTATGAAAGTTTGTTTAGTGTGGCGGCAGTATTTTATGTTAGTGAATAATATAGTTCTAACAAATCAAATCTACCATAATACTTCGCCTTTAATACGAGTCCCCTAAATACAATATTTATGTATTTTCAGACAGTTTCATACTTTGTTCGCGATGTCCGCTCGAGTTGTATCCTCGACCAAATCAGTTTGAGCCGCGACTTTCTCTCGAATTGAGTCTTTTCATTTGTGTTCTTGTTTTGAAGGGAGAATATAGGGGTTTTCGTATACTGGTCATGTGTTACGCGGAGTGGCGAGTATGAATAATGCATTTTTGTTTTGGATTTTTATGAGCAAAGTTTTGATTATTTTCAGTTCGGCACCGTATAGGTATACGAGTTAGGCAAGACTCTTTCGGTAGACAAAATAATTGTTGCGATATTCTCTGTTACAAAGGTACATTCTGTTTGTTTGGCAAAAGTTTATTTGTGGTCTATATTATTGGCTGCTAAATTTTCTGCGTAAATCAGGGAACATGAATAAATTTAAACTTTATGTTACCTAACGTAAAATATTATGTTTATTTTGGTCGACCCCAAAAAAGTTGTAAAAATGGGAATGCTAAAATCGATTACCACATTCATCGACACATCGGTTCCATAATCGACATCGTTGTCACACGCTGACAATTTTTATCTTATTTATAGAAAAGTATTTAAAAGAACTAAACATTGAGTTGTCAAAGGGAACTAAATAGGTAACACCTACAACGATACCATTAATTTTAAATTATTTACCTACGTGTTTTGGTATAATGACAAACAAGCAAATAGATTTAAAATAAAACATAGGTATTTATTTACTTTATTAGTCGTACTCATCGTCCAAGATACCACAGCGTCTGAAGACCTTTCACAAGTGGTCGCTCACAATGGGCCTCATATGTAGACTCAGAGTCACACAAAAGGCGATGAAAAGAGCTATGCTCGGAGTTTCTCTGAGCGATCGAATCAGAAATGAGGAGATCCGCAGAAGAATCGAAGTCACCAACAGAGCTCTTCGAGTCGCTAAAATTAAATGACAGTGGACGGGGCACATTGCGTAGAACCGATGGCCGATAAGGCAGTAAGATTCTGGAATGGCGTCCATGTACCGAAAGACGCAGCGTAGGGAGGGCCCCAACAAGGTGGACTAATAACCTAGTGGAGGTCGCGGTAAGCCGATGGATGCGGGCAGCACAAGACCGGTCATCTTGAAAAACCTTGGGGGAAGCCTTTGTTCAGCAGTGGACCTTTATAGGCTGAAGAAGAAAAAGATTAGATTAGGCTTTACGTATGACAAAAATGAAACCCTCGAATCAGTCATAACAACCCCTTTCATTTACCCCGTAAACAGCAATACTGCACTCACTAAATATTAACCAAAAAACAAACAATAATTGTACTACGGACGTTCATACGGATTGCGTTGGAAGTAAATCTCGACGCAGGCATGGCCGAGTTGCAATAAAACTACAAATATGAGCAATAAATCGATCCTGCTACATTAATCAAATGTTCTTGTTTATGTGCAAACTACTTTTGTCATATTTCGGATGTGTTCTTAGATAAATTTAGTCGTACGGTGAATTTGGCAAAAGTTACCTGAATATGAGTTAATGTTTTAGGTCCAGTATAATGTATTTACATCAGTGGATAGCATGAAAACTAAACATTAAAAAGCCTTATTAAGTACTTAGATATGTAATTTCTGCGTTTGTGTATTAATAATCCTAATATATATATCCTATCCTAGTTTTGAAGCCTATTTCTCAGGATATTAGGAAAGTTTACAATCTTACTTCAGTCTCAATCAAAAATAGCTCTAATTTTCCTTAATTTTTGACAAGTTTATGGCATTGATTATCCCTTTCTTTTAAATATAAAGTAGTGCTTGACCGCAATTCTGGCTGATGGTAAGCAGTTATGCAATCTTTGATGGTAAAGCGTGCTAGGTTATGCCTATTCACTCTAGCCTTGAAGAGACTTAAATTGTAGTCTGAAAGATACACCGCCGCTAGCAAATTTTTCTAGTCCCTCGATAAAAGACGAGACAGTGGTGTCAACAATATAAGGGTGGAGACTCGCCGTACGACGGGTCGTCCGACGATGGAACGGAGATGGGGGAGGTAAGTCATGCAATTCTCTCCCACACTCTCCAAAATGCATCCTATAGAACAACGACAGGCTGGCTACTCTTCGCCTTTGCTCCAGTCTTTGGAGACTGTTTAGAACCTGAGATGAGATTGCGATAAAATTTTGAACGTTATGAATTACATGAATTGGTTTTCAGATGTATAACCGTATAAGAGGCAGAACGAGTAGGTACCTATGTACGGTTCGAAGCAAGTACCTACCGTTGTTTCTGCCGACTCCTATTTTAAGAAAGTGTGATGTTATGTATGCATGTATGTTATTTCTATCGTCAGAAGTTCAACGTTAGGTCTAAATCGACATGGTTGACGCAGTTGCTGAATGATCCGATGCTGCGCTGCTTGTCACGGGTTCGATCCCGCACGGAACAAATATTTGTATGGCCTACAGGTCAGGGTTCGGCTGTTTGTGATTGCGAATTTAAATATTTATAAAACGTACCCACGATACCGGAGTAATTCCTAGTGTGGTGCAACGATTTTTAATTCATCATCAACCTTTCATCGTTCCTCTGCTGGGCACAGGTTTACTCTCATACAGAGAAGGTTTGAGCGTAATCACCACGCTTGCTCAATGCGGGTTGGCGATTTCACATTCACAAGTTCAGGTTTCCTCAAAATGTTTTCCTTCACCTTGTAATCAGTCATTGGTGTCCAAGATATCCTTAGAAAGTACATATAACTTTAGAAAAGTTACATTAGTACTTGCCTGACCTGGAATCGAACCCACACGCTCATACTTGTCAGTGTTTTGCTTTTAATCCACACAATAACTCGCACAATGATTTTACATATCCAATTGAAACTCCACCGAAAGCTTACTCATTCCACATACACGCACTTCCAGTACCTATTCAGTAAATCAAACGCTCTGGATAAAGTGTGTGTTTATTTGTAACACGGTAGTCTTGTTAGGTACATGTTTGTACAAATCTGATAAACGTCGCAAACTCACTCTCACGCGATTTCATGGTTCGGAAAAACATGGAACTGAGGTAGGAGACCCGATTTTATCTGTGTTACAACTACTTTTAAACGTTAAATGTAGTGCAGTTGTTTTTGAAATGGGTTTCGAAGTTTAAAATATTGTTAATGATTGAAATTTTAAAGCAAGAATCAACACAAAGTTAGATTACGAATTCGAAAATTCGAAATTGTCTCTCCTAATTTTTAGTAAACTACTGAGTAACAAGCTCTATCAGAGTTTTTGGCGGGAAAGTCGAGCTGAGTGTCACGCTCATTTTTCATTGGACTTTTACAATTATTTATAGTGTTGTTTACTAAATAAAAGTGCGTGATTTATGTAGTAAAAGTGCATTCAGTAAATAATTCATAAAAACACAATGAGATATTGCAGCATAGTGGCCATATCATGACTTTGCCTCAAACCTTCCTCGTAAGACGGTTCATGCGACCGTCTTTTTCGACATGAATAAATAATAATTCATTACGTGACATTGGCTAAATGCACAAACCGTGCGAAGCCAAAAAAAAGAAAGAAAAAAAGAACAACCTCTATCGAATAGATAGTCTATTTGATAGAGGTTGTTCTTGTTTAATAGTTAGTCGATACCAATTATAATTCTTGGATGTTATTAAAAAATGTCTAGAGTGAAGTGAACAAGCCTGAACAAGTAATATATGTTACTATTATATAATACTGGTTACACAACCAAACTTGTCAAAACTTGTCAAAAATGATTATGAGATCACTGATCGACCATTCTGACACTATTGTAATAGCAGACTAGGGCCCTAGAATTGTTGTTGATACCCATCATCTCTCTTTATTATGATCTCATAATCGTTTTTGACAAGTTTCGCAATCTGCCATTATGATTTTCCGATAGTCAATCACTGACACTCCACTCCGTACTAATAAATATTCAAACTGAGTAGTAGTTTTTAGAAAATCATTTCTACTAACGGGTTTTATAATAATCCCTTTACGGTAGTCTCATTCAATCACCATTCCATTACGAGACGGCTGACCGATCATTATGAATTTAGCAGATTAGGAACTTTTAGCACAATGAAAATGAAATCCTGTTGGAATAAGTAACAAATTTATAAAAGTAGCAGACCCCTTTGTTTCAACCTCGTCATTCAACCTCTTTTTTGTTTACTTCACTTTCCTCGCATTGTCATTGGGTTTATTACTAGCCTCGAAAAAAGCGCTTTATGCATTTCAAGTGAAAATCACTTCAAGCTTAGGTAAGTACTACTGGTGCAGGCATGGCGGGTACTAAGCATGTGATAGGGACCAGCGCTGGAACACTGATTGAACCGAATTCGTGCTAGGGCTGACAATGGCACGATTGCCTTGTTCACAAACTAAACCAAATTTAAGTTCATTGCATCTCTTTCGTTCTATTTCATTTTGATAAGGACAGAAGACAAAATATTAGTTTATTCCTGTCAAATTAAGATATTACATAGACAGTTTAGACGTGATTGAAAACATGGCGTCTAAAAATACTACAGCTGCGTCAGGCAGTGCCGAATTTGACAGGATTAAACTAAAATGAATCTTCTGTCTTTTTCTTAATGAAACAGAAAAAAGGATGGATTGGACTTAAATTTAGTTTAGTTTAAATTTAGTTAAGTAGAATCGGGTCATTGTTAGGATTCTACCCCAAAATCAAATCTCATCTAGCATCACTTCGAAAAACGAACTACCTTCAAATTCAACTGAAATATTTCCTTCCAAATCGATCGACGCATGCCATCCCCAACACACCCACCGTCCAGATTGAACGATTAAAGAAGTAATTAAGTATCGACGCTCATTCTGTCGTGGTGACTCTCAAATTTGCATGTTAAACGAAGTTTAACTTTAGTTTTTGTTTTCTTCACTTATTGAGATGCTGGTTGTTCGCGTGCGTCGCCTCAGGGACATTTGAGCTGCAAATTTACAAATGCATCTCCTATATGTTCTATTTCATCACCGTTAAGGGTGATGTTGGTTTGTACTCTTGTGTTTGGTTGTCGTGTAGTATTGATGGACTTTTTAATTGTATTGTTAATGTCAGTGTAAAGGCGTAGAGATCGCTTGCTTCGATTGTGTGCGGTCGATGCGGTCTTGTATTTGTCTTTGATTGCTTTTACCTGAAAACTGCATAGATTATTGTGTTAACTGATTTGACTTCGCGTGATTTAGTTGCTGCTGCAGTTATTTAGATGTAGTGCTTTTAATTTGTCTGTGCGTATCAATTTTAGATATTTCATATTTTAACCAATCATTACAAAACATCATTCTTTTCTAAAATAGTTTTTATTTTTAATAATAATTTATAAAAATAAAATTTTTATTTTCGGCATTGAATATGCAGGTTCTAATATGTCCTGCCAAGGAGCTTGTATAAATCCTCAATCCTGGAGCAAACAAAAAAAAACAGACAAAGATACGCTGTGTAATAATCTTATGACATTAAAAAATTAACTCCCAACTTTCACAGCACCTCCTACACGATTAAATTCCCACATACACAAACAAGCAACCAGGAGCTCAAATTACAATCACACCTTTATATAAGTACATTTATAATACATCTACAACACATAACTCTTAACCGAGGAGGAAATAAATTATGTACTTACGTCGGTAAGCCATATTAAGCGACCCCAATTAGGCTAGATGAGATATATTGTTATAAAATATATATTTTGTTTCGGAGGGTGAGCGGATCGATTCCCCGTTAGCGGACGGTGGTCAGGCATTAAAATATTAAGGGGACTCTAATCTGCCATGATTGAATTTTGCGTTACCCATGGCCGAGTGTACATCTGCCCTAACTCGGGAGCTGTGTATCATGTGTGGCTACTATCGGTTGTCGATTAAGTAGAGAAACTTATAAAGTTGAGTTCTACTCGAGAACTCTCATACTATTAGAGAACTACTGCCAATTGCTAGTGCAACTGGTAGGATTATTTTTTTTTAAATCACACAGATTGAGCTAGCCCCAAGGTAAGTTCGAGACTTGTAATTCTCAACTCAAAACCTACATTCATTAGCACAGTCCCACGTTTTTCAAATCCTCACTGTACCATCTTCCCCAAGTACCTACTTACGATTACGGGTACAAGGATTACGTAAGACAAACGTTTCTGGATCTAAAAATACAAGATCGCTAAAACATTTTTTGTTTTAACTCATAATTTAAAAAAAAAACATGTCCAGGTACTACTACAGATTCTTTCTCTCTCAGACTAGTTATATCACCTTAAGAAGACAGAAACGGATCGAGTACCACTAGTCTCCCTCAACCGTATGGCATAAATCTGGAGGTGGCACACAAAGCGTGCGCAGGACCGATAGCGAAGTATCTAAAGCCGCGGAGGAGAGCCCAAATTAGCATTTTAATAAATATACACCCTTTGAACACTCAACACTCGTAAATTTATACCTACGGATCTCTATAATCAAATACAAACATATAACTCCTATTTTGAATTGAAAGTCGGGAAAAGTTTGCCGTTGGTTCAGTTTTAATTCGTATTGATGACACGCGATGACTGGTGTATGAATATTTATGAGTTTCAGGTTTCCTTCTGGTTTGATTCATACGTGTTGACATTCGTCACTTTATATGCTGTGAAGCGAATTATATCAAAGAATCTGCACCCTAATTGCGTAACACACTATAACTATCGATTGGAATAATTTTGAACCATATTGCTAATCCATTACTCCATATGTTCAAAAAATGTGTCTGCTCAACAACGTAACTAACGCAATGAATGCTGTTGAACTGTCAAAATGAAACTCATTGCTACTGATAGTTTGTTACGTAATTACCCTGCCGAACGCTAATGTCATCATTGTTAGGGTATTAACACTGACAGCATTAAAAAGCGGTTCAGATAAGCTGGTCTTTTTCAGGTATTAAGAACTGTCTTAGGGTAAAGTTCACCAAAGATACAAAAAGCGACCAACTTATCTAAACTGCATTCACGTTTCATTGATGTACCACTCCCTTATTCTGGTAGTAGATTCATGGTTCTTCAGAAGTAGGTATGCTCAAATTCTACTCTAAACTACCACCTGAATTCCATCATTTTTGTCCTTAAGCATTCTTAGAGCAAGTACCACAAATAGACAAGCTTAGTGGTGGTGCTATAGTTGCTCGTACAGTCAACACCAGCCTTGAACCTCGACAGTAATTCTTGAACATCTTAAATCCACTCTAAATCCTAACGAATAACTCTTGCATTGTTCCCATGACACACGCACTCCACTTAATTACAAACACTGATGTAGCGAGTCTAAAGCTAAACAAGTGGATCGCGGTCATCGTAATCTTGGATAAGGGTTGGTGCATAAATCACGCGGGGCGACGTTGCCCCGGGCCTTTACTTTATCTACTGTGTGCGGGTGACGCTACTGGGTCGAAGATATTCCAAGGCTGGATGGGATACGGCTGGAATTCAATAGGATTATCAAAGCGTAGGGAAACATCGTTAAGAAACCGGCATGTCCTTGAACCAAAAATTCGAAGACATGTGACATTTAACATATTGTACTGGACCCGTATAATACGGCTCTTTCCGTCTCACAGAGTGGAGACCTGTGTCCTACCAGTGGGAACAATATAGGCTGAATATGCTATCATAATATAAATAGGTTGGTGGAGGACCGGCGATCCGGCCAGTACTCGACGACTGGCTCGGGAGAAGGCACGGCTCCCTGTCGTTCAGGGTGACGCAGGTGCTGTCGAGGCACGGCTGCTTCGGCAAGTACCTGTGTCGCCTAGGCAGGGAGCCGGACGCTCGGCGCCACCACTGCGTCCAATGCGGGGAGGACACGGCGCAGCACACGCTCTCAGAGTGTGTAGCTTGGGAGGAGCAGCGCCGTGTCCTCACAAATGAAGTAAGAGGCGACCTAACGCTGCCGGCAGTAGTGCGGTGGATGGCCGGCAGCGCACAGTCGTGGGACGCGGTGGTGTCCTTCTGCGAGGACGTGATGTCGCAGAAGGAAGCTGCGGAACGGGAGAGGGAGATCTCAACTCCCTTCCCGGGCCGCAGAAGACGCACCGGGCGCCGAAGAAGGGCGGATAACGCCCTCTTCCGCCCCTCATGAATGGGTCCAGGGGCGAGGGACATGGGGAAGTCCCCCAGATGGACCCCGAGGCGGAGGCGCGCGCGAGTGTACGAGGCCCGGACAGGCCGGGCCAGCACGAGAGTGTGGGGCTGCGGAAGAATTTAGACTCCCGCGGCCCCACGCGCGCTTTCCACCCCGAAAAAAAAAAGGTCCGGCTTGGGTAGAGCACCGCCGTGTCCTCGTGGCGGCGATCGGCGGCAATCTCTCGCGTCCGACCCTGGTCCAGGCCATGGTCCGGAGCGAGAGTGCATGGGAGGCAGTAACCTCCTTCTGCAAAGCAGTGATGTTAGCAAAGCAGGAGGTGGAGTGCGTGAGGGAGCGGGAATCCCAGCGCCCTAAAGCCTCTAGCCGCCCCTGGCGCGGGCTTGCGGGCGGTGAGTAGTGGGCAGCTTGCCGCGCGGTAAGGACTAGGCCCGAGTCGACAGCGCATTGTGTTTCACGCGCGGCTCAAAGAGATGTCAGTACATCGTGACGGGGTCCACGTAGACCGATGCCTGGTCAGGGTTGCGGGTTGGTTAAAAAAGAAACCGTGTCCCTGTCCTACAGGCAGGTGAAGGAACATGGGTGGGTTTTAGTCAGTAAAAGTCTGATACGCCCTTCCTTCCCGTCTAGAGCGGGAGAGGTCATTTGAAGATTACCCATCCCAAACAAAAAAAAAAGGTATGTCATAATAAAAATGATATTTAACAATAAACTAGATACTTCCTTAGATTTTAATATTTAATCATAAAGTACTATTTATTGCTGTTTTTTTTTTTCTTTAACAACTGGCTTCTTATCATTTCATATATCCTAAATTATTCACACAAAGCGCGTTCTAGAACTTAATCTTCATACCCACATGTGTCTTGTCTCTTCCAGGCGCTCTATTCATTTGTCCCCGATAATTGCCGGCCGCCCCGCACCCCGCCCTGAGCACCTCTGACCCTCTGAAACTTGCAGCCGATCACAATAATTTATCGTACGTGCCACCCAGTACTGGAATTTCGCGAAAACTAGCACATTTAGTATGTGTAATTAGAAAAAAACGTGGGTAAATTAAGCTTGCAAATGGTGTGTTTTTGTAGATGTTAGACTTTTAGGTAAACTTTTTTTTATATAATTATAAACTAGTGCTTGATGGTAAGCAGTGATGCAATCTTTATTAAGAGCCTATTCACAAGAAACAATTGAGTGAATAGGAAAGAAGACAGCAGTTGAGCGAGGTGATGCAATGTTAAACCCAACAACATGACCAACGATGCTGCGCCAGAGGGAGATTGATCTGGAGACCTTCCACGACTAAACTCCCGACACAACAACATTTGGCGCATCGTACCCGGCACACTTCGGAACACAACTGCTCAGAACCGCCCTTCGTACCTACGGGTTCACCAGATAGCATGCCGGAACACGAAGATTCGCTTGGCGGCAAGACTTTGTCTGGTGGGTGGTAACTTCTGCTGGCAGCCGATGTTATGCCCTACCATCGATCTACTACATATTTGTATAGTTGATTGCGACGATGGTTCCTTATAGTCGGTTCCTGCCACAGCGGCAGCTGTCAATGACATTCAGGGCAATTGATAGTTTAGAGGTGCTGGTCTTTCTTTCATAGTTAAATGAAAGGATGAAGTTTTATGACGTATTTTAAAGAAATAATGTTTTTATACTGTTTTTCAGAAGCATGAAAAGAGTTAGTTATCATTGGGGACTGGTTGGTGGTACGATCAATGGCATTTTAGAGGCGATAGTGAAAGCGTTTTAGATACGTCAAAACTCAAAACAGTAGGGGTGGTTGTAGTACAGTAATTGTAGATCCATTGGTATGCGGTCGAATGTAGGTACTAATGATTTTACTTTTTTTTAAATAAATGTTCATGGTCTGGTGCTAATGAAATACAGAGAGATGATAGAATCAAATTATTGACTCATATTAACTACTGTAATGGACTGCTCATTCTGACCTGCATTCATAAATGCAAAGTGTAAATAAATTTCATTACACTATCAAATGGTTTACAAAAAAAAAAAAAAACCTAGAACATGATCCAAAAGAAGAAAAAAGACAAATGAAATGATGTCTTAAATTAAATCATCATTCATCATTTCAGCCGAAAGACTAGGTCTTCCCCAAGGTTCTCCACGACGACCGCTCCTGCGCCTCCCGCATCCAGCGGTTACCCGCGACCTTCACCAGGTTGTCGGTCCACCTTGTCGGGGGCCTACCCACGCTGCGTCTTCCGGTGCGTGGTCACCACTCGAGAACCCGTCGGCCCCATCGGGCATCGGTCCTACGGGCAATGTGTCCAGCCACTGCCACTTTGGTGTAGCAATTCTTCGGGCTATTTCGGTTACTCTCGTTCTTCTGCGGATCTCCTCATTCCTGATTAAATCAAATTAGTTCATGAAATCCTTATCATAAGACAAAAGCAATAAACTTTTAGCTAAACCTTACCAAACAACTTACAAGTCACCCTATACTTATTCTCAATACATCATGACTTAATTAAATCAAAATAATTATTTACTTAAAAAGTCCGGCACACAATAAAATAAATGAAGTCCCCAATTATTTATGTCCTGGACTAGTGTTTGCCGCGCATGCGTCAACATTGCCTGATTTACACACAAAACACTACCCCGATCTTATCCTGGGACAGGGCGGTCGCATAAATAAATGAACTAATTCTGAGATACAAACACTTTGTATACGGCCTACTGTCTATGGTACACTTTTAGTTAAAAACAAATCTCACCAGAGAAGAAAATTACAATGCATATTTTTTTTTTACTAGCTACATATAAACTGGTGCTTGGCCACAATCCCGCCTGATGGTAAGCAGTGATGCAATCGTTGATCGTAAAGCGTGCTAGTTTATTAATCCAATTCACTAAAAAACTTTGTGGATAGGAAGGAAAACGGCGGTTGAGCGAGGTGATGCAATGTTAATTCCAACAACACGACAAACGATGTTGCGCCAGAGGGAGATTGATCTGGAGACCTCCACGACCAAACTCCCGACACAACAACATTTGGCGCATCGTTCCACAACTGCACAGACCCGTCCTCTGTGCGGCTTCACTAGACATCATGCCGGAACACGACGAATCGCTTATCGGCAAGACTTTGTCTGGTTGATGATACTTCTGCCGGCAGCCGATATTATGGCCTACCACCAACTTCTAAAATAATTTTAAATATTCTACTTACCTACATAAACGACCAATACTCAGCCTAGCGCTTCAAAATGCTCTCATTACCTTCAATCTAATCCAGAACTAAATAATTTTCCGATTTATATGTTCCTACCATCACTATGGACTAGCTAAAGGCCTAAAATTAAATATTATACCAATAAAAACGATAATAATGGCTTCCCCGACATCCGACCGCTGCGATAATTCCTACTCTAGCAATAAATATACCTTCGACGGTCTCAAGTTAACTTGGTATATTTCAAAATAACCTCAGGCAAGTCAGGAACCTTCCTTACGCGATACGGCAATAAAGGGAATCCCTTTAAACGTATCCTTGGCCCTTCGACTTATAAATATCAATTTATCCGGAATGTCAAATACGGCGAATCCTGGCTATTCTCACATTACGAATTGTCTGCGATCCGTCTTGCCCGGGAGCGGTTTATCTCAATTTTTCTTGAAATTTTTATACAGAACAGACTTTGGCCGTGCTACTGAAAAACTCGACGTATATTGCGGTTATTAATGGTGTTTGTTTTTAATTATTTTGCGTGAAATATGTAACGCATACAATTTTAGGTGTTTTTTAATAAAATATACAGTTATAACATCACCAGTTACGGAATAGAATAGAATATATCTATTTACTTTAAAACTTAAATCTTTATGGTCTTAGAGGTGTATATAGAATTGTGATCTTAACATGTTACGCCAAGGGATGTACATATTTAAACATGTAGCGGGATCTACGCCACACAAGACCTATTTGGTCGGAGGATCCTTCTTTTTCTATAAAGGTTGAGTGAACTTTACACCCTGTTCCCTATACTTCTATATGCACTTTAAATATATGTACAATACTAAACCAATCCGTTGATTTTTAAAGATATTTCAACATATCTAATAACTTTAGTGAATTCTTCTTAAGTAGGACATACCTGCATACTACCTACATACAAACAGTTGGTTATATTATAATGCTAACTAGTAACCATATTTATCTGTTACTTTTTTACCAATTATTTCTCTCATATTATAAAGACAATTACTGATAGGGGAATTATGTAGGATTGTAGGTATTTTCCTATATTGTCTTTGGAATATTGTTAAATATTTAGGTAATTGCTGGGATATCTAAAGCTCTTTTTATGGCACAATATGCTATCTGACGGAATCCTTAACCGGGTTTGGTCTTAACGAGTATATATATTACATAAAATGCAAGTCGCATGCTATACATAAAACAACTTTGAATGCTAAGAATACCTCAGTTTGCATTGTTAGGAGATCTGTTAATGTTAAGAAGTTTAATTTTGTAATTATAGATCTACAGAATGTTGATGGACTGATACCAGAGACTGTTCTTATGCATTTTTTTGCTAGAAGAAAACTGTATTTACGTTTGTTGAGTTGTCCCAGAGTAGGAGTCCATACCTAAGTAAAGTGATAACATATCCGTGGTAAATAGTAAGTGCAACTGCTTGCGTTTTAGAATTGAGTGTTTATTTAACGAATATTTTGTAACAATATAGACTAAAAGTCTGGAGTACAGGCGAAGAGTAGCCAGCCTGTCGGTGTTCGATGCATTTTGGAGAACGTGCGAGGGAATTGCATGATTTAATACCTCCATCTCCGATCCATCATCGGACGACCCATCGTACGGCGAGTTTCCACCCTTACGTTGTCGACACCATGACGATCCGAACTAAGCGTTTCGCCTTGTCTTTTATACCGCATACATCGAGGGACTGGAACTGGATTTGTCAGCGGCGGTGTTTCCTTTTGACTACAATTTAAGTGTCTTCAAGGCTAGAGTGAATAGGCTCTTAACAAGCGTGCTTTACCATCAACGATTGCATCACTGCTTACAATCAGGCGGGATTGCGGTCAGGCACTAGTTTATAATTTATATGAAAAAGTATACATAATTATAAGTAAGTTAGTATTGAGTAACTTATCCGTTCTTCTTCACAGATGCCTACTGCCCTTTGAAATGGGCAACTAGCTTGTTTTTTCTGACTGACCGACTCCTAAAAATGCTAATAGATGTATGTAAATGCTTTGTGTCTGAATTTACAAGAACCGAATCGAACTGAAGGACACTACCTACTAAAATCAAAGGTGTACCTCAACTTTACATAACTTTTTAAAACCAACTCTTTCTAAAACCCGATAAATCTCCTGCCAGCCTATTTCCTACACGTAAAACAGTCTGAAACGAAACAAAAGCATTACAATTGTGAATGCAACTCAACATTAACATTCATTAAATAGCTTCGTCCCCTTAAATTTAAGTGTACCAACAAAAATAGAGCAATATATTAAGAGGATTTACGGTACAAATATATGTAAAGTTTGCTGGATATATTATATTTTGGGGTTGGGACGAGACGAGAGGGGGTACACGTGAAAACATTCGAGTACGTGCCTTGGCATAATTCCTTAAGGGCGCTAGGCTGGTAAGCATCCGCAATTCGTCTTGGAGGAATCCCTAATTTGAAATGTGGATGAGTTTCGAAATTCCTCGTGTTAAACTAAAAGCCTCAACGCTTTGAGAGGTAACCACGTAACTCATCTTGGGTTTCTTATAATTAGCTTAGCTAGCTTACTTAATACCTACTTATACGTCATCAAAACGTCATAATTAACAGAGACTTAGTACTGAAACTTAGATCTACTGACATGATTACTCTGAAGTGGAGGTGGGCAGGACATTTGACTTGACGTGATTGTGACAAATGTAGCAGAACCTCAAGACATAGTTGCCGAGAAATAGTAGAAGGAACGTTGGCAGAGCAATAACCAAATATGTGGAGACCTATAGAAGATCGCAGGCAAGGCCTGGGTGAGACTCGCGCAGACCAAGGAAGAGTGGCACACAAGGCAGGATGCGTTTATTCAGCAGTGCGGAATAAGGCTGCTAATGATGATGTAATATTGGAAACTATTTGACAGCCTGAAGGTACTCTAATGACTTTTACTTCTTTTAACTCACCATGTCGGTTAGTAAGTATGCCGATAAATTATACGTTAACATTGTTATTTGATTAGATTATTGATTAAAGCCTTGTCAGCTCTACTGAAACATTAACTCAAATTACATACTTACATAAATAAAGTTCTGTTTTAAAAGTCATCTACATCGTAAGATCTTATTGCTTAACGGCCGCACCTATCTGCTCACTTTACAAACTAGTTACCTAGAAATTAATATTTTTCTCTAGAAAAAAAAAAACTGTTACAATAATTCATCATTTGCCTTTTTTAATATTTATAAACTAGTGCTTGACTGCGATCCCGCCTGATGGTAAGCAGTGATGCAATCGTTGATAGTAAAGCTCACTAGTTTATCACTTAAAAAACTTAGGAATAGGAAGGATGACGGCAGTTGAGCGAGGTGATGCAATGTTAAACCCAAGACCAACACGACCAAACGATGCTGCGCTAGAGGGAGATTGATCTGGAGACTCTCCACGACCAAAATCCAGACACAACAACATTTGGCGCATCGTACCCGCCACACATCGCAACACAACTGTTCAGACCCGTCCTCCGTACGGCTTCATCAGACATCATGCCGGAACACGACGGATCGCTTGGCGGCAAGACTTCATTTGATGGGTGGTAAGGTAAGAGTACCTATTTCCGTTAATGTCCCGGTAGCCGTTAACTAGTCAGTTTTTTAATATTAGCGTCTTTCTAGCAAAACTAAATTAAAATTTGCAAATAGCAATTTATTCTTGGTACTATTTTATACAATTCTGATGGCGACACTCACTAAAAAGTTTAATAATGTAAAAACTATGAAAAAATAAAAGTACGGTATAGTAAAATTATCTATAAGTACAAAGTTCTGTCAGTGAACTACGAACCCACCCGGTCGCAGAAATTATCTAGCCATACTTCGACGGATAAAATTAAGGTAAAAGTGATAATTTTTTTAATAAATTGTGTATATTATTTAACGATTTAATCTATAAATTGAGGTAAATCTCATCGAAAAGTAAATAATTTTACATGTTACATCTATTGGTACACTCAAACCCCTACTTGACCTAGTACCCGGTAAAAATGTGCGATTTTTACCGGATATTGGTACACTATCAAACCAGTTACATACGTTGCACCAAAACCCGTTATTCTATTCTTATTGCTTTGGAATAGATCTCATTTTCCTTTGAAACTGTAGATTATATTAAATATTTTCTGCCGGATACTGGGGCATGCCTTAACAGCTGCATTTAAATCCGTTTATAGTCCTTATTGTCTTGAATTAAGCATTATTTTCCTTTGAATCAAAAGGATGTAGTTACTAGACATTTAGTTTGTTTTGGTACCACGTGAATTGGTTGCGTTTTTTTTTTGTATGGTTTACCACTTTTTGTACTGGTTGCGCTTTTCTTGAATCAGCTATGAAGTATATAAAAAAGCCTACTGCGACTAGAATGTGAATAATTAATTTTGGAAATCAAAAAATTAAACATGTTTATTTCTTAGCAGATGGTAATTTAATTATTTAAACATGGTTTTGGGATTTAACAGCATAGAGGCCAAGTATTTTGTCATGCAACGTACACCGTGGTATACCTACCATGTACTACCATTTGCTCCATGGTACTCCAAACAGTACGGTATATGGTAGTGTTGGTACACGGTACGGTACTCCAAACAGTACGATATATGGTAGTATACCGTACTGTTTGGAGTACCATGGAGAAAATGGTAGTTCCTAGCTGAAACTGAAGCAAGGGCGAAAAGCTCTTGGCTATTTCATTTACATAATGCAGTTCGAGTCCTAACATATGTCTTTCTTTTATTTATTTTTTGATGACTATGCCTCATTAGCTGAAACTCTCGTCTACATATTCTTACGCCCGTACTTTCCCATATTTCCAGCACGGCTTTCATTTGTACTCATTAAGTCACTCACGTGAGTTCTGATTTAGGAGCAAGTCTCAGTCGGAACAGGTGTTAAAAAATCATTAATAAGTACTAAATATTGATTTGCCATAATTGAATCTTTCTAGAGATTATTATTATTTAAAGGTAATTTTGCATATTTATCTACCTTCAATTATTTTTCGAAAGATCTAACTCATTCCATGTTTTCAAACTTCTGGTGCCGTAAAAACCTTCGAACTGACTTGCTTGCTTGAGTGTGCCGCCATAATAAGAGATACCCTGGATCACAGGCAAATGAAGGGACACGGGTGGGTTAAAACAGACCCTCACCCTTCCGCTCCGCTCAATGTGGACTTTTTTGGATGAGAATACATCATATGACTTTTTTTTAAATAATTGAGCACAAAGCGCTACCTAGCCTGGAGGAAAGCTCAGCTTGGACCCAACAGCGCTGTGCCATAGTCGCGACACTTGGTGCCGGTGATATCTCACTCCCGGCCGTAGTACAGTTCATGGTCGAAAGCGAAGAAGGAAGGAGCGTGGGGGATGCTATGGCCTCTTTTTGCGAGAAGGTAGTGCATGCAATGGAGGCTGCAGAAAGGGAAAAAGAGCAAGACTCTCACTCCACTCGCATGAGAAGGGTAGCCAGGCGTCGAAGGGCGCTACACGATCTTTGGCCACCATAAGAAGGACCATGCGGGCGACGAAATTGGGGCCGTATCGTCGCTCGAGCGTGACATGCAGTATGCGCAGCTTAGTGGAAGGATGTGTGGTCGAGGGATCGGCCGCACTTGGTCCCCACGTGTGTGGGGCGAATGTACAAGTACCTGCCGGGTCCCCGACTCATGGTACTGGAAGGAATAGTGGACGTTTAGATGGTAGGAGGCCGACATAACCCTACCTTATTCCCAGACGAAATAAGGGGGAAACTTTTTTAATCGGATTTATCCACGATAAAAAAGCAAAAGGTCGCATCTTAAAAACCTTTTCAAGTCGCCTCCTCACTCTACCAATTTCTACTCCTACTCCTTCAGAGGGCACGACTTCTGTCCTTTACTTTTTACACGCTGTCTTATTGCAGGTATGCCGAAAGAGCTTTGTATTATATAATCATCTCTGTACCTTTTATGTTTTGTTTTTTCTTTTTGTTAATATATTAAATGGTAAAATAAATAAATAAATAATTTCAGATGTCACTAAGGAGCAGTTATTGGATAGTGTTAGTTTATTTATTAAAAAAATTAAGCGAGAAAATGCTTTTAATAATGGCAGACTCGGTCATTTGGTTGAAGCTGCCGCCTGTAGTAGGCCTGCAAGTGTCTCAAAATCTGATGCACACCCGTGCTTTATAGTTTAGGAAAGCAGTTTAAGGGCGTGGTTTAAAGAAGTGATGGACTATTGACACATCTCATCACATTCAATCACAGAAAGAATGACAATCCACGACGGACAGAGTTTGTTTGTTTCTTTTTATATAGGTATAGGTACTTTATAAAGCATACATTATAAAAAGTTAAAACAAATCGTGTTTATTTGTTGGTTAAATACGGACCCTAATGTTTTTCAGTAATATTTTATTTGAATATATTGTATTTCTATGAACTTTAACGTAAAGCAATAGAGTACAATTTCGCCGCAAAAATTACCGGTTACCGGGACAATTTAACGTTAACTAGTACAACTCTACCGGGTACTGGTACAATTGGCCCTTTTTGTAGTTTTATTGTTTTATAGTTAATTAAATTTTACACTAGTTTAATAGAATCATAATATACTAAAAGTATATTAAATTATCTAAACAGTCAAGTAAAAATTATTTTTGTAAGTCTTCTAGTTTTAGCCTAGTTCTCATGCAAATTCGGCGAAGTTCATAACTTAACGGTTACTGGGCCGTTTACCTTAACTTCTGCCGGCAGCCGATGTTATGGCCTACCACCGAGAAAAACTTTTTCCCAACTGTAGGTATTGTTGGTCGGCTTCTAGTCTTCTTCTTCTACAGCCTACAGAGGTCCACTGCTGGACAATGGGGGGGTTGACATAATCCCCGTGCTTGGCAGGCGGGTTCAGGATCGCAGTAATCTGTTAGGTATTCAACAAAAGAAGCGCTGCTGCCCGCTACTAAGGAAACTCTCACCAGGAGGTGAGAGTTCCTTTAGTCGCCTCTTACGACACCCACGGGAGGATATGGATAGGTACTATTCTAAGCCCGGTGCCACACAGGACACAAACTAGCTAAGAACTATATATTATTTTTCTATAGAAAAAAAAAACCTTACAAAAATATTCTATAACAAAATTCATCATCTGCCTTTTCCGATCGGTGCTGGGGTCAAGGCAAGCGTAGCTTAACCTGATCAATCGAACCGTACGACTGTCATTTCTTACCCACAAAATATATTTTTTGCAATACTAGCGCCCGCGACTTCGTTCGCGTGGAGTTAGTCATTTGAACATTTTATTATAACCCCAAAAGAGTTTTTTTATAATTGTAGTAGGTGTTAATAAGATGTTAATTAAAATCATGTGATGTCAAGGACAATTTTGTTCAAAATTAAATACAATTTATTTGGATTTTTTTTTTAATTTCTTCGCTCCTATTGGTCGCTGCGTGATGTTATATATAGCCTAAAGCCTTCCTGGATAAATGGGCCCTTCAACGCAAAAACGATTTTTCATATCGGCCTGAGATTAGCGCGTTCAAACAAACAAACAAACTCTTCAGCTTTATTATATTAATATAGATTAAAAGGTGAAAAACTAAAAACCAGCCATTTCTCACTGTAAATCTCTTTCCCAGAACTCTGCCGTTTTTCTTCATAACCCCCAAAATGCTGGATTTAAATTTTTCGTTTCAAACTTGTTAGCAGATTAGCAACAAAGCAAGCGCGATATCTTAAATGTGGATCTGCTGTAAACAGATTCGCGAGCACAACCGCTGTTTATGAGTTTATTTATCATTAACAAATTATATTAAAGCTCAGGGAATACAGTTTTTTGTTGGCCCACACTTTTAAGCTTGTAATTTAAGCGCGGTAACGTAATATGCGTTTTGATTCTTATCGTAATTGTTAAAGATTTGTGGTCTTAGTGGATTATTTGTTGCGTTTGTTTCACGACTAATTTCTGAACTTGATTTAATTTTCAGATGTGAATTTTGTTAGAAGATTATTAACATTGGTATCTTAGTCTTATTTTACTTAAAGAGTCGATATTGCATCTCAATACGCACTTGTGCGTTATTGTAATATAAAACGCACGATTTTTGTTTTTAATATAGTAATACGCATGGTTTATGAAAAAGCTCTGACTGAAAACGAATGACGTTTTATTTTATTTATTTTATTTTTAGAATTATAAACTAGTGCTTGACTGCAATCCCGCCTGATGGTAAGCAGTGATGCAATCGTTGATGGTAAACCGCACTAGTTTATGAAGCCTATTCACTTAAAAATCTTAGGAATAGGAAGGATGACGGCAGTTGAGCGAGGCGATGCAATGTTAAACCCAACAACACGACCAACGATGCTGCGCCAGAGGGAGATTGATCTGGAGACTCTCCACGACCAAACCTCCGACACAACAACATTTGGCACATCGTACCCGCCACACATCGCAACACAACTGCTCAGACCCGTCCTCCGTACGGCTTCAGCAGACATCAACAAGTTAGACAAGTTTTTTAATCTTAGCAAAAGTTTTTTTTTGTCAAAAAGTGATCAACATTACCCATATGAATAATAATTAACGTTTGGAGATAAAATATAATACGTAAATAGACATCTAATTCTTTAATTGAATTAATTGTAAGAATAAATTACAAAACGTCGGACTACAATTCAAGTGTCTTCAAGGCTACAGTGAATAGGCTCTTATTAAAGTAGCGCGCCTTACCATCAAATATTGCATCACTGCTTACCATCAGGTGGGATTGCGGTCAAGCACTAGTCTTTAATATACTAAAAAAATTAACACGTATGCTCGTAAAGGGTCTCTTATTTCACCAATTTCAATATCGTTTTGTATGCCATTACGTACCTACTCGTGCGTTATTGTAAACTAATACCTAAGCACTGTTTAACAAAAAAGAACTTGAACTGATTATAAATAACAACTATTTATCTGTAATAAAAACATATATACTTATATTAATTTATTAGTAACTAGCTTTCCGCCCGCGGAGTCGCTCGCGTAGAATTCAGTTATATTGCGCCTTTTAGATTTCCCTCAGGAACATCATATTTTTCCGGGATAAAAAGTACCCTATTATTTAGTCCAGACTTCTAACTTTACGTCTGTAAAATTTCAAAGCAATCCGTTTAGTAGTTACGGCGTGAAAGGGGAACAAACAAACTCAGTTTCAGATTTATAATATTAGTAAGGTAAGGATACTGGCTGTTTTTGTGCCTTTGCCTAAAAAAAAAAACTGACTCTCGGGCTTAGCTAAAATGTGAACAAGTACCTACCTAATCAATTTTATGAATTAATATAACTGCTTAAACAAGGAAACAAACTCTTCATATTTATTTTCTTGCAAATATGTTATAAAACGTCGTATGAAATACATGCGCTTTAATACAGCCTCTGTTTTCTTGTAGCTCTCGTCTGCGGCTCGAGCTAGCAGTATCGCCTATTAATGTACTATTATTTCTCACCATAACCAGAAAAACAGTATGTTACTAGTAAGAAATAGTTTACTGAGCAAGGATTTTTGGTTGTGAATCGCTGGTGCCTTTAATAGGTTGATGTGTTACACCTGTAATACAGCTCGCTAAGATCCCAAGTTTCCATAGAGAGCTTACATCTGAATTTTGATTTATCAGTAGTTTGGCTATTGCAGATTATTTATTATATATGGTATCCATTATCATAATTATCCAAACTACGTTCTTTACCTTTTTAGATAGGTTTTAATTACTATAACAAATTTTGCATTGCCTAGTTTGAACATCAGTAATTTGTTCTTTATTATCCGTTCTTTTTTCTGGTCAGTCATCATCATCATCATAACAGCGTTAATCCCAGTCGCATTCGAAGCTTTTTCAGCATTGGAGCCTGGGGTCCGCTTTACCGATTTTTTTTTCTGTCAGTACACTCTAGATAATCAGAATCTTATGTTTCATTCTTATTTTGACAATCATCTAAAGCGGAATTTTTAAGGCTTCCATAATCACGCCTATCATCATGTCTTTGTGCCCTTAGTATTTTCATGTAGATTTTACGGCTTATAACTTTTAACACCATGTCGTAAATTATTTACGGTTATGCTCGACATTAGGAGAAAGTACAACAAGTCCTTTAGGTATAAAACAATATTTTAAATACATATTTAAAATTTTTACGTTTCTTTTCTTCTCCTTTTAAATAACATTTTGAATATTCTGTAATAAAATGTGTGAAACAAATTATTACAGAATATTCACAATATTATTTGTCCTCTAAAATAAACTCGAAACACTTTACAAGCCAATATTGCCCATTTCTTTAAAGCAAAACTCACCATCAAAGGTGTTTGATTAACCGAACAAAAGCGTCTCTAACCATAAAATCCTTCAAAACAATATCTTCCTAAGGAATTATTCCTTTAACAAACCGTTAAAAAAGGTAGGTGAAAGCCTTGTGACGATGATATTTCCGAGGCCGACGATACAGAACGGAGGTAACAGAAGCCTCGGAACAATGCGACCCATCTGCACCCACTTCCGTCGTTCAATTAAATTTTTACTGGAGATTATCACGCAGACCTACCGTCGGCCCGATTATGGATGTTTAAAATGTTTAATATTAGAACCTGTACAAGATTGGATTACGTGGGTTTTACTTTCGAAATTAAGTTAATAGGGATGACGTACATTTATGAACGTTTATTTGGGGCAAATCCATATATTTACGGCAGGATTGTGTCTGTGTCTTTCATGGGTTTGGTAATTTATTGGCAGACCTTGATTCAGGGGAAAAATGCTTAAACGTTTTTTTTTAAGAAACTTCTGTGAATAATCCATACTAATATTATAAATGCGAAAGCAACTCTGTCTGTCTGTCTGTTTGTTACACTTTCCCGCTTAAACCTCTCAACCGATTTTGATGAAATTTGGCACAGTTAATCTTTAGACCCTGAGAAAGGACATGGGTTACCTATTATTGAAAAAAAAAATATATATTCCCGAGGGAAATCTAAAAAGCGCGATATAACCGAATTCCACGCAGGCGAAGCCGCGGTCGGAAAGCTAGTATAAAATATATACGGACAAATCACACAGATTGAGCTAGCCCCAAAGTAAGTTCGAGACCTGTGTTATGGGATACTAACTCAACGATACTATATTTATACCTAATAGATACATACATATATAGATAAACTTTCAAGACCCAGGCCAATCAGGAAAAGATCGTTTTCCATCATGACCTGGCCAGGGATCGAACCCAGGGCCTCCACGTCGCAGGCAGGCATATTGACCGCTGCGCCACGGAACACGACAAGACTATGAACATAGCTGTCTACAATATTGTACAAATGTCTACGTTGTTTTACAAAGACTTATCTTTCGATCAAAAGAACTTGCTTTGGAGCTTTTTGAAAGTATTTACGGGTTGAAGTGCTCTTGAGTTAGAAGCTTCTATTTTAGGGCGCGCAGTTCGAAAGGGCTGTCCTTTTAAGATCGGTTTGTTTGAGAAATATGTTCTTCTTTTCAGCTGGTCGGTGTTAAAAGTAATTAGAAATAAGGTGAGGTTCAAAATTTTGTAAAAAATAACATTAACACTATTTCAATATTTAAACGTCGATTAAAAGAGCATCGTTCTTCTATATTATGAGAATTTGTTCATTATATATTTACACATTTGAGTATTATGTATTTATTTAAGTATATTTCTGTAGTCACTTTTGGATTATATGTTTAGGTTTATGTAATATTATTACTTTTATACTTACTTATCACATTCATATTTTATTTTCTTACACACTATTGTCTAAATTTCTGTTTTACTTCTCCTTTCGCAGGTCTGCTGGAAGAATTTTCTTAAGAAATAAGCAGCACCGTTGTACTTCGTTGATCTTAATTATGACATATCCTTATTTATTTTATTGTTTATTCATAAATAATAAAATAAATAAATAAAACTAGTAGCTTTGCCGGGATGTGATCAAAATCACAGTTAAGGCAAAGAATAAAATGCACTCTGCAAAGAATATCAACCAACCATTTTTCTCCCCTTTTCTATCAACCACACTTCCTATCTACCATTCAACATCTTCCCCTATTTCTACTTACCGTCCTACATGCAAGCAATAGACTATGTTCTTGTATAACGACACGTAATAACTCCGTAGCTGTTTGCAGTACTCGCTCTGAAATGAAAAATAAACATGCGTGAGCTTTATGTGACTATGTTATACTTATTAACGTTGTTTGTCGTTTGTTTCATACTTAAATATTTGTAAATCTTGTTGTTTTGTTTTGAGCTTTAAGGGATTTAAGTTTTGAAAGGATTTTTCAGGCTATGAAGTGCTTACTTAAGTATCATTATGCATTATTCGCACTACGAGTCGTGTACCTATGTGTGTGTGATACCTATTGGTGTCGTATCTCAAACAAGTATTTAATTATAACATGTTTTTATGTATGTGTAGATCAATTCCTGTAATTTTAAACGTTCAAAATACAGTCGTAGTCCTATCTCTGCGACAAACGAATGTCAAAACTTATCAAAATGTAGGGAAATTAGAGGTATATTTGACAGATTGACATAGAGATATATAACAGAGTGTGAACGTTCTTAAAAAAAATAGGTATGTACCTACTTAATGAAAATACTTAGAAATGCACTAGTCGCCCCTACGAATTCTGAAAGTTCCCCTTGATTTCACTGGTCCTTCCATCATCAGATCCTGACCACTAGGTCAGGATCTGACACTTCTCTGACACTTCTCTGACACTTATTCTGATACTTCTCTGGTGGCCCCATAGTTTGGTAACTATGGGGCTACCAGAGAAGTATCCCCTTTCAAAAAAAAAAGAATTTCGCAAATCGGTCCAGGCGTCTTAGAGTAATCGGTGAACATACTTACATATAAAAAAAAGATTCCGCCGAATTGAGAACCTCCTCCTTTTTTGAAGTCACGAAATTCAAAGTTCATAAGTTGAATAATAATTGATAGGCCTATATCGTATACCTATTGTATGTATAATGATGATCGAAACATTTAATTTCCCAAACTTGTAAATAACCGGGCATAGTTTGATGGCATTATATAATTAAGGGAAATAATATTGTAATACATACCTACAATATGACCAGCTTAGTCCTTTTTTCCAATTCAATCACCGCACGGAACAAATACTTATTCGTATGAACAAGTAGTTGTTCCGGGTCTGGCTGTTTGTGTATATGAGTTTATATGTTTGTAAACGCACCCACGATACAGGAGAAATTCCTAGTGTGGGGCAACGTATTATTAAAAAGAAAAAAATATTAAAAGAAATATGTTGAGGTCGTATTCCAGTCTTCCGTTCTTCCAGCTAAAATACCAGTATTTTACATGGAACAAGTCAGATAGGCATCTGACTGCCACAACCCAGTTGTTATGTAATACCTCTTGGTAAGACTGATAACGTAATATGTAGGTACATACAATACAGCACCTTATTATGTCGAATAAAGTATATACAACAAACACTAATATCTTTATAAGCGCACCCAAAACAAATTACCATAGGAAAGAGATTCAAAAAACTTTCCCTACACTCATACCCATTATAAGTTTTCAAAGAAAAACACTTTTCGCGCACACGTCGGTCGCTCCCGGTTTTTTCTCGGCGCACTTTTCTAAGTGCAATAAATCTTTCACGTAAATAATTGAAGCTATATTTTATGCCAAAACATTCCGCGGGTGGGGATGTCGCACCACCTGCCTCCCATCTTGTACCACTTTCCACTTTAATTTGGTTGCGTAATGTATTTTCAATTACTTCCAAGGAACAGTGATTTGTGGTCGGTTTGGAAGAGATTGGAGAATAATTCTTCTTGCCTAATTTAAAGTTGCCTAGGTGTGCGGATGGTTTGGGTGGTGCGGTAACTTTATAAGATCTCAACGGAATTTAAATCAATCACATTATGGTTATGGTTAGCTGCAATGCTTCGACATCGCCTTCAGGTTGTGGAGGTCAGACGGCAGTCGCTTTACGGAAAATATCGAAGTTTAGCCAAAATCAGCAGTTAGACTGGTAAAGCGGACCCCAGATTCCAAAGCTGAAAAAGCTTCGGATGCGACTGGGATTAACGCTGAAATGATGATGATGACATTATGGTTGTGGTAGTGAATAACACCTAATTACGAAGATTCGTCGTATTAAATTCTCAATGCTTAATATTCGATATGTCATTAAGGCAAGTGTCAGCCTCCGTAGCGTAGCGTTAGCGAACACGGCTGCTGCGCAAGGAGGCGTGTTCGATCCTTGCGCAGTGCAAGTATTTGTATGCATGAATGAAAGGTCCTGGTTGCCATACGAACATCTAATGACAGTCGTTACGGGTTGTCAGAGCCTTCAAAAGTCCAACAATTTGTCTAACTGCAATACTTCGATATCGCCTTCGGATTGTGGAGGTCAGATGGCAGTCGCTTCACGGAAAATATTGAAGTTTAGCCAAAATCAGCAGTTAGAATGGTTGATTCGGACCCCAGACTCCAAAGCTGAAAAGCTTCGGATGCGACTGGGATTAACGCTGAGATGATGATGATTAAGGCAAGTGATAGTGATTCAAGTACCAACAAAAATATATTAAGAAACAAAAGTAGTCGTCGGCGAACATTAAATATGTATAACCAAGATAAATTCTTACACGTCCGGGCATAAATCGTACGAAAACTAGATTTTAGGACAAACTACGTCACTTTTACGCGATAAAACCATCAAAACCTCCTCAAAGTGCGCTCCATTCACCTCTTTATATAATTTACGACCGCAAAGGAGCATCGTCCGTCAAAGCGCAACCAAACGTGCATTTTAAATGCATGGCCCAACAAGATCTGATAACGACCTTTGTCGAGGCCACAATACACTGGCGTGTCATAAATAAAACCTCACTTTTTCACTTCCAAAGGGAAATTTATCATTTCGTACGACTTTTTTCCCCTTTTTCCAACTTTTTGTACATCTTGGATCACACTTTTAAATGCCATTTATTTTTTCGCTCGCTTCGTACCGTTCTATACTGATGAAGGTATCGTAATGCGGTATCTGATAATAAAATGCTTGAGTTGCTTGATTCGATTTGCATGTTTTAGGAATGACTTTTTTATATAAGTGTTCGATTGTTATGTTAAGATATTTTGTTTCGTTCACTGGTGAGTTATGTTTAGTCCGCTTTCGTTCTGATGTATGTGTCTCAGAAAAGGAAGGTGAATTTTATCTGCTGTAGTCAATAGTGGTTGATGGGGTGCATATTTACCCCATTAGGCACTATCCAAATGCAAGGTTTTTTTTTGTAATTAGCCGCTCTTATACATAGTAACCCCAACGGCTTAAATATAGTTAAAGAGTTACGATTGTGGTGGCACAGTAAAAAGTTAGCAACACAAGAATGGGAGAAAGGTAGATAATTGAAGACAGCTGAACCCTTCTAAATAGACTGCGTACAGGATAATGAAATATCATTGTTTAACGGCTGTCTAATACGTTATGTTTATGGCTTTTTATTCACGCTCTATTACACTTAAAAGTATATCCGAACTGTCGATTAACACAATGTTAATTTTTTGTGTCGACGGTCCTCGCTGAAGCACGAAACGTGACTAATGAAGCGCGCCAACTCCTTTGTTCAACACAAGTTGTTTTTATAAATCCTTAACAACCATTGAGGAGACTCGATTCCATCTCTTTGTGTTCTCTATATAAGTGCATTATAAATTTCTGCCTCTCGCGGCCATAAGTCATACGTGTAATGAATAAGGGCGATTTGTTTTGAATCCGTCCAAATTTATGGATGATATCGGCGCTTTTTTACAGGCGTTCCTCGACTCATTCCGCCATTGTGATCGCCTTTTTCTGCCCCTTTTTATCCCCGCCAAAGTTTTTTTATTGTCCTCAACACTGACACTTTACGAGTTATTAATTGGTTGTCACGAGTTTATTTATTTCTCTATTTTGACATCGGAACGTTTTTCGTCGTATATTATGGAGGCCGGATTGAAAATCTATCATATTCAGGTTGTCGTAAATTTTGTGTGATATAGTGTGTTACACGGTAATAATTCTGCGAAACCGTCGCGTAGTGTGGACGGATGTGACGCGGTTTAAATAACGACTTTGGATATTAAAATGGCCGCCGAATATGCGTTTTTGTCATAAATTATATATTAATTTACACTGCGAAAAAAAGCCATTACGTTGTCATTGGCGAAAGAGTATGAATGCGCTTTTTAATTTAATACTTATTATACACCTGAAATCAGTGTTTTCGCTCGTGTAAATTAGGTTTAGAAGTGTCTGTAAACATATATGTAAATAGTTTACGCAGCTCCACTTAACAACCGATATCAAAAACACATCAATCGTGAATGTAAAAGTTTCGTTATTTATTCAAGTAAACAGCATATATATTCCACCCTTTACATGTCTATTGGATTTATATTTTACTCACTACCAAAACAAATTTAATAGCATAAAGATTGACAGTTCAAAGTTCGTTTCTCACGAACCTAATATCCAATTAATTATATTGGTAATTGGGTAAAAAGAAAACATTCTTCATAGATCACTTTAACAAGGATTTTTCTAACACCCAAATATTCTTCCATCCCCTAATACCTATCATCAGTCTTTCTTACTCATTTCTAAAACATTATCTGCAGCGATATTAGCAGAACTTCTTGAAAGTACCAGGAGTCCATAACCGCGTAACAACGCACCTAACCTGAGGTACATTACGAAACTTGAAGCTTTCTCTTACGCAACACTAACATTCATAATGTATGTACGAAGCCCTGTATGCTATTTCCCGTCTTATGTAGGTTCTTTTTTTCGCCCATAAAGCATTGTTGGCTGCTTTATTCCTTGATTTATAAGAAACGTTGGAAAGACAAATAGCCGGATTGTGTTCCAAATTTTTAAAGCCACATTTCGTTTCGAGCTCGCACCCCCCGTAGTAATACCTTCGGCGTAGTCTTCGTGCTTAGAGGATTGCTAGATTCAGAGTCTTACTAGATTTGCAGGTGCTAGTTCTGTATGCATGAAAAGTGTCTTGATTTTTGTATTTAGTTTACAAATATTACTTTTTTCACCCAAAAAGCCATCGATAAAACCGAGCGTTTATTATATATTTTTGTATTGCACAATAAAGTATACTTAAATAAATACTTTCGTTCCCACAGTATTTTGAATACCGCACATTGATGAACCAATAAAAGTTAATTTCTGTCACTTTAAAAGACGGTTTATCAATCAAATTTGGCTTTCACCGTTCAATTAAAAACAAAGAGTTGTCTAGATTGTCATTCTAAAATTAAAAGACAATAGTCGATCACTGGCCACCTACAACACTACTAAATCAAGAATTATCCAAAGACTGCCAAGAATATTCTCTTAATTTTTAATAAAACTCGTCAAATAAACTTATCAAAATATGTCGCAAGACTACACCAGTCCCACTAAGGTACACCCCATATTAAAATGTGTTTTCCCAACGTTTTCCACTGCTTAGCTGAAGCGCCATCTATTCGCCTGTTAGAGAGATTTAATGGGAATACTCTCATTTCTATCGGGTCTTACCGCGGAATTTATAACGACATCGCGGATCTTTTTTCCATACGAATGTACTTCGATGGATTTATTGGCGTTAGAAGGTATTCTGAATTTGGAAAATTACTTAAATTGTGATTTTTCTTTTGTTTTACGCCGTGAGGTTGGTAGGCCTGATTAATGTCGAATTGGGTATGTAATTTGTGGTTTTTTTTTCTGGCTTTATATATTTTGTACCAGCCTGTTACAACATGAGAATTAAATGACATATAATGACTTCTAAAAATCCTTCAAGGACAGCTTAATATGACTTTTAGGTATAGTTGATCAAGAAAAAATTCTAAATAATTTGTTGTTTCGAAAAACATAAAATAATTACAAACCTAAAGTTTATAGAACAACCCCACTGAACTTAGTTCATTGTTTCGGCGTGTTTCGCCACCGTAACTTCGAGTAAACGCGGGCCAATCTAAAAACAATTGAATAAATGCCTTAAAACAATGTCCAATTCGACCGTTCGAACTATCCAATTGAAAATCAACACGTAACCGTTCGCCGACTTAATTTTTACCCCATAAACGCACCCCACGAATCGCGATACGATATGGAAATTCGCCGCCCGTCGTCGGTAATATTCGGCAATATTCGGGCGGACGTGAGCCCCGAACTAAATTGCCTATTTATTCTTAACTTCATATATTACTTTGCGCGTGTTGTCTGCGCAAAACGATATTTATTGTTTGACCGTTATTGCGTCAAATGACGTATTGGTTGTACGTATTAACGGATAGGTTAAGGATGGTAGGCGCGTGACGTAGCCAACGTGTGTAGATATATTATGAAAACATTGGACATAATAACCTCAAAGAAAAAATTAATTCGTATTATTCATTATATTTATTCACTACGAGCTAAATAAACTGTACCTAATAAGTGTACCTAGCAGCTTTTTGAGTTTTCAAGAAAATCTGAAGTTATTTTTAGGACCCACGTTCAGATTAGGTATCCTGAATAACAAATAGACTAGCCAATATCTTTGTTATTGCCCCAAGAATGATCTCAGAAAATAAACTTCGAACTTCAACAACGTGACGATAAACCCAGCTGTTGGGCCCACGTGTTTGGACACGTGTACATATAACTTATACCCAAACACATGCCGAACACATATTGAACTTCAGTTGTCTTTTTTCTTCGATAAATGTGAACTTCTTTTTTTTTTTTGCTTGGACATTCAAAGCTACATATTATATTGCCTGTGGAATTCCAAAACTTGCAACTGGCACGTGCCCAGTCAATATGGTCATGTTTCGTAATCCTGTGGATGATGGAAACCCTGTATCCAATAAGCAACCCTAGATGCCAAAGTCTAAATACCATTGGGGATTTGCTTGGTGTATTAGGGGTTGACCTTTGTGAATGCTATTATCGGGCATTTAAGTAAATTATTAACGCGGGAAATTCGTAGCGAAAATGCCTTAGCATAGCATCGCAAATGCCTGTTAATAGGTACATATTTTACCTTTTGACAGGACTAAAGAAATACTTATTTTCTATCCTTTAATTATTGACATAGCAAGGTATACAACTCAAGGTATGAACTTTCTCGGAGGTAGGTCATAGCATCGGCTGCCGGCAGAAGTTACCACCCACCAGACAAAGTCTTGCTGCCAAGCGATTCATCGTGTTCCGGCATGATGTCTGGTGAAGCCGCAAGGAGGACGGGTCTGAGCAGTTGTGTTGTGATGTGTGGCGGGTACGATGCGCTAAATGTTGTTGTGTAGGGAGTTTGGTCGTGGAGAGTCCCGAGATCAATCTCCCTCTAGCGCAGCTTCGTTTGGTCGTGTTGGTCTTGGGTTTAACATTGCATCACCTCGCTCAACTGCCGTCATCCTTCCTATTCCTAAGTTTTTTAACTGAATAGGCTTAATAAACTAGAGCGCTTTACCAACAACGATTGCATCACTGCTTACCATAAGGCGGGATTCCAGTCAAACACTAGTTTATAATTATAAAAAAAAAAACTTAAATTAAGTTTAGTTTGTCAACAACGGAACTGACTCCAGTGTCTAGCAAACTTTTCCAAAATATGTCGTATATGTATTTATTATGTAGCTATAAGAATAATATACATCAGCTTGCTAAGCTAAGCTAAAAACGTAACACATTTGTGCCAAAAGAAGTCCCGCAGTTTAATTGCATGTTAATAGTTCTTCCCTATCTTCTTCGCCACTAAACATTTTCTAACACACACTCAATGGGGGAGTAATGAATTCGTTTTATTTACGAGGCGTAGACTGGCAGACGACCGATAACGTCCTACCCAATATCATATCGCCATTACATTCGGTTACTGACTGAAATATGCCTCGATCTAAGGTTGTTGTTGAGCAAAATATGGTTTGTTTGTAATTTTTCGTGGTACATGTGGGTAGAAAATGGGTATTATTTTAGTTTCAGTGGGCTCATAAAAGGGTTAATTTTTGGGTAACTTATTTAAAGATAGAAATGTCCAAACCGACTCCAGCATAGTTGGGAAAGATTTGTCAGGTTGATTATTAAATATTTTATTTATTTTCTGTTTAAAGTCTAACGAGTTTATAATATGATCCCGCCATCTCTGACTATGCATTACTGTGTCTACTAATGGGCCAAAAACGTGGGCAGTACCATTAAAATTAAAACTACCCTCCTTTCACGCACCTCACGTTCAACATTATAAATAACAGCATAGATCAACTTAAAGCCGACCTTATTTAACTTACACAAACTATCCACGTAAAGTATATCTAAAGTATAAAAAGTAAAACATACCCATTTTACGCTTAGCCGAAAGAATAGGAATAAGTTGACAGAGACTTCGCCCCTGAATTATGTTTCTCAAGATAAACGACGCGGGCGAAATGAAGTCGCACCCCCCACGCCTTGCACCCCCCCTCTTCGTCCCCCAGCGCCCTCTAGAGGCAACGCGGGAACATAAATTTTGAAAGAAAAATCCACCACGGTTTCTCTCGGAATGTGTGATTTGGATTTTTAATTGAATTGGTTTCTGTTATCTGTTTTATGGTTTTATTTGGTCTAATTTCTAGGTCGAGGGGTAGGATAGTCGGTTTTCTGGTGAAAATAAAGGCTATCTCTACATAAAGACCCGCAAAATAAATAAAACTTTTTTTTTCAAGGATTTTTGTCTAGTCATACATCAATACCAATATGTGTATGTGGGGTTATTAAATGTTTGTAAACGGACTCACGATATAGGGAAAGTCCCTAGTGTAGGGAGTTATAAAAAAAAAATGTTATGAAAATTGTAAGTAGGTACAATAATTTTCACAACCACAATTTGCATGATTACCTATTGTTTTAATTCGAATTTTGATTCTTAAAAGATTCGAATTTTGAATCTTAAAAGATGACACTAGGTTCACTTATGTAGGTATGTTAGGTATCTATGGTACCTAGGCCATAACATCGGCTGTCGGCAGAAGTTACCACCCACCAGACAAAGTCTAGCCGCCAAAGGTGACGGGTCTGAGCAGTTGTGTTGCGATGTCTGTTGGGTACGATGCACCAAATGTTGTTGTGTCGGGAGTTTGGTCGTGGAGGGTCTCCAAATCAATCTCCCTCTGGCGCAGTATCACTGGCCGTGTTGTTGGGCTTAACATTGCACCACCTCGCTGAACTGCCATCGTCCTTCCTATTCACTCAGTTTTTTTTGAGTGAATAGGCTCTTAATAAACTGGCGCACTTGACCACCAACGATTGCATCACTGCTTACCATCAGGCGAGATTGCAGTCAAGCAATAGTTTATAAATATAAAAAAAACTTCCTACTCCATCATTCCTATATAGCTCTCATATGACCATGGGTAAGATATCTAAAAACTCGACTTAGCCCTCATTTTATACCATCAAGTGTAAATAAATTTTTATCCCCCTCATCAGATATGATTTTCTCATACACGATAATGAAAAAGTTGCACAAACTCGACTGTTAGACGCTATCATCTTACATTAAGTATGAAATCTCCACAAAAACTTCGTCGATATCTACTATTATTTTATCTCATAGCGATCAATCGTCTTTTTTCCTGTGTTTTTGTTACATTAATAATGCGTTACTATCTGCAAAGACATCTATTGCTGACCTGTATTATTGTCATAGAGATATTTACAGCGTTCATTTATTTCTCGATGTCCCCTCTTATTTTCCGTTCGGGGCCAATCGGATAGAGGCGACTTGACTGTTGAAAATTTTTCGTAAGCAGTAATACATCTTGTCGTGAGTCCTATCTCTCTGTGAACATTCGACGGCCACCCCTATACTGTGGGCAAAGATCAGAGAGCTTTGCAGATTGGTACGTATTACAAACAGAATTTGTAGACACGTGTCAAACTGAAGTATTACATCCATTTGCGGGTTGTAAAACATCTTTTTAAAATGAGTGCATATCATTTAAGATTCTGAAGACACATATAGGTACTTACTTAATAGGTAATTAAATACTGCGATTACCTACTTATCCATACTAATATTATAAATGCGAAAGTACCTCTGTCTGTCTGTCTGTTACGCTTTCCCGCTTAAACCTCTCAACCGATTTTGATGAAATTTGGCACAGACAATCTTTAGACTCTGAGAAAGGGCATAGGCTACCTTTTATTGAAAAAAAAAAATGATATTCCCGAGGGAAATCTAAAAAGCGCGATATAACCGAAATCCACGCGGGCGAAGCCGCAGGCTGAAAGCTACTTAGTACCTAATAATTAAATACTGCGATTACCTACTTATGTAAAAATAAGTGTGATTTATTCGCTAATTAGGGTTTTGGGTAAGAATTTTGGCCGTTGCAATGACCGTTCATGTTATGTCGTAACTTATTATGTGCATGCCTATTTTTCACCCTTGGGGGTAGGCAAAATATACCTACAGAAACCTACACGCTAAGATTCTTAGAATGTTATACGTACGTCGCTACCTACAATATTTTTTGTAGCCTAGCGTTGTCTAGCGTCTAGTTTCAAATTTTAGGTAGGCGCAGTTTCGCGTCCTCGTCAAATATCAGGAGGCTTTCATAACACTTATACTTACTTATAGGACTTTGAGGGTTACGAGGTTGGAGTCTCGTCACACCGTGAATTTTATTTCCTTTGTGGTGGGAGTGATAACTGAGGATCTCGAGAAATTCATGTCTCCAGAATTCTGGCCGAATGGAATTATTTTCCGGCAATTCCGTGGCCGGATACCGGACACAGCGCGATACACAACAATCGTGTACGAGTTTACTTTTATATAGAGTTTATAAAGTTACATAGGTATGTATAGTATTTTATATTTGTTTTTATTGTATGTTATAGTATAGTATTATCATATTTTATTATGGGACTTTGTTGCCTGAGTCAAATAAATAAATAACAGCTTCCTGATTTTTGAGCACGCAAAAAGAAACTAAGTACTTATTTTGTTAAGTATTGATTGGTGTCGAGAATCATTACCATAGTTCAGTTACCTCCTTGAATTTGACAAGGATGCACGACAGCTTACTGAGAAGCCTCACTGAGAGTTCTATAAATCACAGCATGTCGGTGTCCCCTCTCGTCACAGTTTGGTCTTTGCCCGTTCCCCGCACCACGTCGCGGCGCGCCGCCCGCCCCGGCTAAAACCACTTGTGCCAATTTTCTCGGGGACGCTTTCCACTTTACTTGAGCTACCACCAACACAACACCTAACGACCTAACTTCACCTCCACTCCATCCAAAATTCACTTCTACGACCCACAATTTAATGCCTATTTTCGGTCGCTGAATGACCCATACATTACTCTGTTGTTTACGTACCCTTCATGTTTCGGGGTACATTTGTAGGCCTAGGCATTTCTTTTCCCGCCCTTTACTAATGTCTTTTGGTTGTAATGAGAAGATTTTAGTGGTGGCTCTCATTTTAATTTGATTCTTGGCAGCTTTAGATTAGTGGTTCAGGGGATTGATATTAAAAAGCTAGAGGGTGTTTTCCTGAAAAGAAACTGGGGCAAAGTGTAAGCTTGTTTTTTTACGTCATGGATACTTAAGTGCCTTTCAAAAGAAGGCATTAAGCATGGAGATTTCATTTTCAAAACATTATGTTTTTTTTGGGAGTCGGCTAAAATAGAGAATATTTTAACGGCGGAACTTGTATCTACAAATTGCCAAATATGCAAATAAAAAATCGCGCAAAACCACAAAGAGATGAATAGTAATTTTAATAAAACATGAAATGAAAAATCCGAGAAATGAAAAAAACGGACTCATCCATGCACGATCATTATCCCACAAACTACTTTTATTTCTCGTCACATGTAGCTCTAGGGGGACCACGTCACGAAGCAGGACAGGACAATTCTTGATTTCTATAATATACCTATTGGACATAACGTTAGTACTACAACTAATGTTAGTAGGTATACAGGATTCCCTTTTTAGTTTCGGTAGCATTCGAAGTAATTTAAATTTAAATAAGTACATTCAAAAGAACATATTGTAAGAAAAGTTTTTTTTCTTGGGTATTTGTGCCCTTTTCAGTGTCCCTTTTGGTTATAATTTATATAAGGTAACTAAAATTAAGTAAATTTTGAAGTACTTAATAATTATTACCGTACCTAACTTTTTAGCATAGTTATAGATAAGTACACTATTTACACGTAACATACCAACAGTGAGCAATTTACACAGTATATAGTACAACATTCATTGCGTTGTTTACGTTGTTGAACAAACACATTTTTCGAATACATGGAGCAATGGATTAGCAATATGCTTCAAAATTATTCCAATTGAAGGTGTGTTAGGCAATTAGGATTCGGGAGCCATTTTGCTTACACTAATCCTGATTACATTACTTTAAAAATAGTTGTTCCTCAAAGAAGTAAGGCCGACCAATATTCGGCTTCTCCCTCTCTCTCTTTTTCTTTCTCTTTTCTTTTCTATTGCATCCCCGAAAATCCCGCTCCGCTCAAGTCCATGGCTACCGCATGTAGGTAAATTATTACAGAGCGTCATAACTCGGGGTCGACCTTAGCCCGCGGCCACACTGAGCGCGATAAATCCCTCCTGTCTGGATCAGGTGACACCACCTTCTTTATGTTTTTTCCCAAGCCACTTTACGGGAAAGATAAAAATCTTTACATATTTTGACGCTGCCTCGCCAAGGCTTATTCTCAAATTACGCGCGTCCATTACGTAATACTGAGAATGAACCATTTTAAAGAGGTGAGTCTACTAACTCGAGGAGTTTTAATAAAATATTAAGTTTTGTCTAGCTTGGATGTAGTGGGCGTATTAGTTAAATGGGGTTTTGTTTCTCGTGAGAGTTTTTTTGATGTGTTTTCAGATTATAGCGAAGAATTCAGATTGTGGACCAAAGGTCGTCGTAAGACGGACTTTACATAGGAAAATGGTATGAGCAAATGAATTTAATCTTTTCCAAAAATACTTTTTCAACATGTTGAAGTTTCATAAAATGGTCCGACATGAAAATTGTATTTTAAGTACTAGCTTTCCGCCCGCGGCTTAGCCCGCCCGGAATTCGGTTATATCGCGCTTTTTAGATTTCCCTCGGGAACATAATCTTTTTTTTTTCAATACATGGTAGCCTATGTCCTTTCTCAGGGTCTAAAGATTGTCTGTGCCAAATTTCATCAAAATCAGTTGAGAGGTTTAAGCGGGAAAGCGTAACAGACAGACAGACAGAGTTACTTTCGCATTTATAATATTAGTATGGATTTTAGCTAGTGTTTTGTTCAAGCGGAGTCCAGTCAACAATTTCCCCTTTCTCTGTGACGTCAGCCCAACGGAAAAATATTTACGACAGATCATTTATATCGAAACAATGAAGTATTGTCAACTATATGAATCACCAATCTTAATATCCCTCACAGTCATCCACATTTGCAAGTTCTTCTACTGCACACACCAATATTGTTAGCCTACTGAGTCCAATGTCACAAAGTCTTAAAACGATATAGTGTCACAAGAAAAACAAACCCTATGTCTCATGCGAGAAGGGTAGATGTCCTTTACAAGGCTCCCGGATAAAGAACCAAACGATATGAATACACTCGATTCCCACAATTGGAATGTTCGCGTGAAACAGTCGTAAACGAAACAACATAGGTTTTGGGAAATACGATCTAAGCAATGAAAAATTTACGACTATTTTGCACTGATTCCAATACAGCACTTAAAGTATAAAGCTCGAAGCAAAACTGGCAATGTATAAAACATTAGTAGATACAGAAAAGTAGCGGAGCGTAGTGACTGGGCGTCTGTGTATGTACCCCACACCGCACTGGGCAAAACGAAAATATATTACTTTTCCGAAGATTTAGGAGTGTTTGGACCGAACAATAATGTCCGGCTTTTGTGGAAAAAGATAGATGGCAATGCATAGGTTACATGGAGCGGAGTTTTTCTTTTGTAACCGAATGAAACTTCAGTATGGGACACTGTTATTAATAATATTTATGTTTGCAATTTAATACGAGACCTATTGTTAGTGAGGAGAAAAGATTTTTCCGTAATTTTGTCTGAGAAAACTCTGAAAGCACTTACTACTCAGCCGCACATCCATTACCCATGGCTATGATAGATTGCTTGACAAACTTTTATTTGGTCTTCCGCGACTTGTATATTGTCTCTACAGGTAGATATATTTAGATACATTACCAATGAGAAAATATCTCTTTTCAATTCTTTTAGATACACATGAACTGGGTTCACAACCATTGGCTGGCACTTGACTTAGTTTACGTAAAAATTTTCATCCCCACAGCTCTCAAATCGGTAGCTATCGATACCAAAACAAACGTGAGGAAACCGACATGTCCTAGAGCCAAAAACTTCGAAGACATGTGACATCTACCAACCCCCACTGGGCCATCGTGGTAGATTACGGCCCACTCCCTCTCACCGAGAGGAGGCCTCTGTCCCAACAGTGGGAACATTAATGGGCTGATTAGGTATAAAAAGTAGTGGTGGCCTAGTAGTAGAGTTAAAACACCAGCCTCTCAAGTATGAGTGCGCGGGTTCGATTCCAGGTCAGGCAAGTACCTACCAATGTAACTTTTCTAAAGTTATATGTTCTTTCTAAGTATATCTTCGACACCAATGACTGAAGGTGAAGGAAAACATCTTGAGGAAACCTGGACTTTATTTAAGTCTGAAATCGCCAACCCGCTTTGAGCAAGCGTGGTGATTACACTCAATCCTTCTCTGTATGAGAGGAGACCTGCGCCCAGCAGTGGGACGATAAAAAAAAAGGTTGATAATGATGAGGTATGTAAGTACCTATGTATGTTAGGTAGGTATGTGTTCGTTTAGTCCTGTCATTTTAGTCAGCGCGCACGTAAATTGACGTTATGGGCCATGTATTTATCGCGTCTAAATTGTCTAAGTAGGTAAGTATGAATTAAAAAACTAAATATTAGTTTAGACTTAGTTTTAACTAAAATTTATCTTCTATCTTTTTCTTAGTGATAGAAAGTCAAAAAATGCACTGCACTCAAATATAATTTAGTTTGTGAACCAAGGGTACCTACCTATCTAAGTATCTCTTTTCACTTCTTTTATGTACAGACAACAGCACATCAAGCTACTACAATCTGTATGATTTCTTTATTCGATTTTCAACTTTATCTCTAAAGCATTAAGGCTCAAGGTTGATTGGGAATATTTGGGGTAGTTTGACCTGCAGCTGTCGTCCGTAAAATACATGAGCTGAGTTTAAACCATTGGCTGGCACTTCACTTTGTTTACGTAAATAATGTCATCCCCAAAACTGTCAAATCGGTGAAACAAAACAACGAGAGCATTTGACATCCACCAAGGACACTGATATGACATCTATCTACTAGGCCCGTGTGGTGAATTACGGCCCACTCCCTATCAGATAGGAGTTTTGTTCTCAGCATACCTAAATTATGTAGGTAAATGTCGTAGGCAACTAAACTAGCCGAAACTGAATTGCCTAGCCGTTTAGGTAGTTAACCGCCCAATTTCTGGAAGGAATCTCGCATGTGGTTGTTCACAGTTCTAACCTAACACATTTGGTCAGGGCTTAGATACTGTAAACAATTAGAGTCCAACGTGATTGGTTACAGTAACCTACAACCTAAACTCCCGATTCCCAGGTCCCGGTTGCCATACGAACATCTAATGGCAGTCGTTACGGGTTGTTGGAGCCCTCAAAAGTCCAACAATTCGTCTAGCTACAATGCTTCGATATCGCCCTCGGGTTGTGGAGGTCAGACGGCAGTCGCTTCACGGAAAATATCGAAGTTTAGCCAAAATCAGCAGTTAGACTAGTACCTAAAGCGGACCCCAGACTCCAAAGCTGAAAAGCTTCGGATGCGACTGGGATTAACGCTGAGATGATGATGATGACCTATCATTCAGGTCATTAGTTCAACAGCCGCCGTTTAGGTTTTTGGAGGGTGTGCGAGAGAATTATTTATAGGTAACTAGCTTTCCGCCCGCGGCTTCGCCGCGTAAATTTCGGTTATATCGCGCTTTTTAGATTTCCCTCGGGAACATCAAATTTTTCCGGGATAAAAGGTAGCCTATGTCCTTCCTCGGGGTCTAAAGATTGTGTGCTTTCCGCCCGCGTCTTCGCCCGCGTGGTGTTCGGTTATATCGCGCTTTTTAGATTTCCCTCGGGAATATCAAAATTTTCCGGGATAACAGGTAGCCTATGTTTTTTCTCAGGGTTCAAAGATTGTCTGTGCCAAATGTCATCAAAATCGGTTGAGAGGTTTAGGCGGGAAAGCGAACAGACAGACAAACAGACAGACAGACAGACAGAGTTACTTTCGCATTTATAATATTAGTATGGATTCCCCCTCTCTGTTCCATCTTCGGACTACTTACCCGTCGTACGGTGAGCATCCATCCTTAAGTTGGTGAGACTACTATGAATATTCGGATGAAGCGTTTCACCTCGTCTTTTATTCCGCGAACACCGAGGGCTTAGAACAATTTGCCAGCGGCGGTGTTTCCGTCTGACTACAATTGAAGTGTCTTCAAACCTAGAGTGAATAGGCTCTTAATAAACTAGCGCGCTGTACCATCAACCTGCTTACCATCAGGCGGGATTGCGGTCAATCACTGGTTTATAATTAAAAACAAGTTGACTAAACGGCTACCTAATTAAACCATTTGGCAGCTTTACAACATAATTTTTTCAAAACCCGAAACACGTGTCCAGTATTTTTAAGTAAAGAACCTATGTACAATATTTCAAAAAGATATAGATACCTACCTAATAAAAAACCACAAATTTATGAGCTTGTTACTTTGCTGATCCAACAAAAATATGGTCAAAGCTACGCTCGGGCCTGCGAGCGCGGTGCGATGACCTCTGCCGTCAACTGTGGCGCGCGCACAAATACTATGATCTATCGTAACCGCTCGGTAATTACACTACAACAATTTCTAAATATAAAATGATATAAAAATGATTGTAGTTAATTCAGTTGTTATTCTGAACAAACTACGTACACACATCAAAAGTGTCTAGGGATCAACATATATTTTTGCAATAACTTTTCTCCTGATTGATATTAATTAAAATTTTCTTTAAGGATTCATCAAATAAAGTGTTTTCGTTTGTCACAGTAACGATAAACCAAGTCACCTTTGCATTAATAAAGAAATTTGCCATTTTCCTAATAAAGGGATATTTGACATTTGAACCACTAACACAAAAGTTCGAAAAAAAGACTGAAATAACAGTTTTCTCTAAAATTTTATTGGGTAACTTAAACAATTAATAATCCGTGTTTCTACCGCGAACACTAACAACACAAGAACATCGGTTTGGCATACTCAAAATGAGTTCATCCAAATCACGCTGTGGAATGGCCGCCCATGTTCGTTGCAACAACAAAAAAAGGTCTTCTTGCGACTGGATACCCTCCATATTCGGCAGAGCTCTTCTCTGTAGCATATCCCATGCATGCTCAATCGGGTTCAAGTCTGGCGACTGAGCAGGCCAGGGCAGGACATTGATGTTAGCTGCGGCGAGAGTCTGTCTTACAACTCTTGCGGTGTGCGGTCGTGCATTATCATGCATTAACTGAAATAAGGGACCGATTTGCACTTGTAGAGGAACGATGACGTCTGATACAATCGTTTCAGCATAAATTTGAGCGTTGAGGTTGCCTCTGATCCAAATCAACTCAGTTCTTCCGCCGATCCAAATACCCGCCCATACCATGATGGTTCCACCACTATAAGGATGGACTTCCTGGCAGGATTTTAATCGCTGTTGGCGTCCAGGGGTTCTCCAGTGTCGTATACGTCTTGTATCCGGTCTCATACCAAAACGAGACTCATCAGAAAAGCACACGAAACGCCATTGTTCTTCTGCCCAATTTCTGTGTTCAAGAGCCCATTGATATCGAATCCTACGATTGTGCATTGCTATAGGTGGTACCCGTAGCGGTCTTCGGGAATGAAGGTTCACTTCATGCAACCGGTTTCTGACTGTTTGGTCGCTAATTAAGTTCCCTGAAGAGTGATGAAGCCTCACGGCTAACATCATGGCGGTTATTGTTGGAGCTCTTCGAGTTAAGATTTGAATGTATCGGTCTTGTCTCCGTGTGGTGCAGCGATACCGTCCTCCATGGCGCTCAGCCACGGTACCAGTGCTTCGGTAACGTGTCCAAAGTCGACTGATAACACTCTGACTTGTATTCAGAGCTAAAGCCACAGTACGTTGCCGGGAACCAGCTTCTATCATTCCCACGGCTCTGAGCATTTCTTCCCTGCTTAAATGACGTCGCCGCTCCATAATAACGTTGGTTTTAATCAGTAGTAGGGAAACAGTAGCACTAATAATGTCTTCAATGCGTTGTATGTTTTTATAGGGAAAATATTGACAGCTGATTTTCATCTTTTACTCGAATTTGATTCACAGTTCCTGATTCAAATTATGAAATGCACCAAAAAGGATCCATATAAATTTATAAAATCATAAATTTATTACAAAGCCACATCTCAATCTCAAGAAATCCGCATAAAAATGCTTGATCCCTAGACACTTTTGATGTGTGTATATTCAGGTTTCGCCTAAACGAAAAAATAACGTTGTATACCTACTTACCTATACATAATCATGTAGGTAAGAGGAGGACCATAGTCATCTTATTCTAGTTTCCACTTGCAGCTTGTGATCATTGTTTTAATATATTTCTGCCCTTTCAATAGCACAATTGCCTTTAATCAACTCAAGTTTGATTCTCTTTAATTGCAAACCAATAAAAATAAAGTAAAATATACAATTAAGCCATTTATTTATAATTTGCTTTGTTTTGGTTGGTTAGCATTTAGTTACGCTACAAATATATATTCTTTATTCTATGAAGCCATCAAATTATCAATTCGTATCAATTCAAATGTTATTCGCCTCATTTGAATTTGGTTGCGTAAGTTCACTTCATGTTAGAAGTGGGGTACAATGATTACGGATATCCTAATTCAATAAATTCATGATTTATTGATTACGTATTCTAATATAGATTATATTATTTAAATGTGGTTTTGGTCATGATTTTTCCCATTATGTGGGGAATGTGAGGAATCACGCAGATTTCCTCACCTCTTATTCTGCTTTAACTTGAGCTCAACTGTTCTTGCTGACGCCAGCTAACGCTAAACCTCTATCTGAGGCGGCGAGCCTCCTTGCCCGATTGCCACCGTGGGATCTGAAGGCCAAAGCCCTCGCGCACATGTGGGAGTGGCGAGAGGAGGCAAAACGCCGGGTCATAACTCCGCTGCCGCGAGAAATCACGGTACGGCGGACAGAGCTCCGGCGGGATCTTATGGCGATATGGAGAGTGCGATTGTCGCAACATAGTGCTGGGCACGCCACAATAGCCGCGGTTAGTCCCCTCTTTGAGGAGTGACTAGCGAGGCACCACAGCGCCTTCACCTTCCGCCTGACGCAGGTCCTCACCTGTTCCGTATAAGGCGGGAAGAAACGCCAGGGTATCACTATTGTGTGGATCACTCTGAGGACACGGTAGAGCATATGGTGGAGGTCTGACCGGCTTAGGTAGAGCACCGCCGTGTCCTCGTAGCGGCGATCGGCGGCAATCTCTCGCGTCCAACCCTGGTCCAGGCCATGTTCCGGAGCGAGAGTGCTGGCAAAGGAGGAGGCAGAGCGCGTGATGCAGCGGGAAGCCCAGCGCCCTCACGCCACTAGCCGCCGCAGGAGACGCCCTGGTCGGGAGACGACACCGACGTGGGCCTGCGGGCGGTGAGCAGTGGGCAGCTCGCCTCCCGGTAAGGACCAGACTCGAGTCGACGGCGCGTTGTGTTTCACACGTGCCTCAAAGAGATGTCAGCACCGTGAGATGTCGTGGCCGGGTCCACGAAGACCGATGTCTCCTGGGCCAGGGTTGCGGGTTGGTTAAACAAGAAACCGTGGCCCTGGGCATCGCACAGGCAAGTGAAGAAACACGGGTGGGTTTTAGTCAGTAAAAGTTTGACACGCCCTTCCGCTCCGCCCAGAGCGGGTGAAGTCATTTGATGCCTTTTTTAGTTGGGTTGTGAAATCATCAAATCCTCTCTTTTTTACTGTGTAAAACCCACCCTTGTTCCTTCACTTGCTTATGCTCCAGAGATCATGGTACCTACCTACTTATGTCTTTCGCTTTCGTGTACCTAGACATGATTATTATTGCAGACTTTTAAAATGTCCTCCTCACTTTTTAAGCCATCTAAATCTATAAGGCTTTCATTACACTTGCATTTCTATTTGCACCACTATATTAGATATGAAGTAGTGCAAATGTTATATTTATGTAGTTCATAGCATAAATTGGACCTCAAGTAATTCACAATTGAAACTATCACCAAAGAACAAGTTTAAAATTTCCGACACGAATACAAAACATTGAGACCGGAATCGAAATGGTCAACTACTACAAATGGAAATGAAAAATAAATATATTATAACCCAGTTACATGAGTCGTGTTGTACTCGTAAGTACCTATGGCTTACTTTGGCATGCCTTTCAATATGATATAGTTGAATAGAAAAGGTCGACTTTAAACAAACCGTTCGAAATACCCTCGCACACATTGACAAGAGTTGCTACTGCAGTATTTCTTCTAGACTCATCTATTGTGTCATATCCATTTGTATGTGTGTGTATAGTTTGTAGTGGGACTTCTGCGCCCTTTTCTCTGTACGGTCCCAGTGAAACTGCGCCGGCGCACCGTGACTTGCAGAGGAATCACCAATTATTGTAGCGCGCGGTGTCTCTTCTTTATTAATCTGAATATTAACTTCATTCCCCTCGTCACGTATGCAAGTATTTTTATGGTTTTCCTACCTTTGTTTATATTTATGGTGATGTAAATTTTTAGTTATGTTACGCAGAGTTTAAATATCGATTTCGATAACTGATAGCGTTAACCTATTGATTGAATTTAGATCGGGCTTACGTTTTTCGATGATTGATTTATTACTTGTTAAGTGCTTGTAAGTTGCTAGGTTACATCACGTTTTCGACCCCTAACCATAATACCTAGTTACATTATAATTACTATCGTCATTAAACACACGGGTCTATGAAAGACCAGATAGTATTTTATTAAATAGCAATGAGAATATATATCGGTCCTTTTTATTGCACTCTAACTGAAGAGAAATTCGTTAATAGAAAGACAGGGAAAAAGAGAAAGAATTATAAAATTAAAGAAAACCCAAGACGGGCAATTCTATACTTTAATCGTTAAGACTTTTAACGGAATACACTTAGGTAGGTACCTACAACTGTTTTTTTCCAAACTAATGCTATAAGAAAACCGTTAGAAATACCTATGGTACCTACTTAGAAACATTTATTGCTTATCTATACTAATATATAAAGCTGAAGAGTTTGTTTATTTGTTTGTTTGTTTGTGCGCGCTAATCTCAGAAACTACTGGTCTGATTTGAAAAATTCTTTTTGCGTTGGATAGCCTATTAATCCAGGAAGGCTTTAGGCTATATCACGTCCCGCTATGACCAATAGGAGCAGAGCAGTAACAAAAAATGTTGCGAAAACGGGAGCTAACGCAGCCGTACATATTGCCAATAGGAGCTGAGCATGACTAATTCCACGCGAACGAAGTCGCTGGCGGCCGCTAGTGTTTAAATAAAACATCACGGCTAATAAAAATAAGGATATGCTATTCTCGCCTCTCGTCTACAATGTTCTGCGATCAAATCTGGTTAACTACCTAACTATGGCGCCTACAACCTTGTTAAAACCTCTAGGTACTAAACTGAATTTAAGTTCGATGCATAGTTTTGTTTTTATAACTTTCTTTTTTTCTGCCTTTCAGAAAATAATATATTAGTCTAGTCCTTTCAAATTAAAGTAGATAGGTACTCCATGGACAGCTTTGGTTGGCCTGTGCTTGAGCGACACAAGCAGGAGCTGCGTGTCACGGAGATGAATATGCTGCGGTGCATGTGTGGAGTTACACGGAAAGACCGCGTCAGGAACTCTCGCATCCGGGGCAGTCTCCGTGTCCATGAAATAGCAGACAAACTGCAAGAGAGTCGCCTACGCTGGTACGGTCACGTCTAACGAAAACATGTTACGTGGGTAACAAATGTCTTGCCATGGCGCCTCCGCTGGGCCGGAACAAGTGAGGTAGACCAAAGAAGTGCTGGCTTGACGTTGTAAGAGATGACATGCGTGTCAATAATCTCACATCAGGGGATACCAGAGATTGTGCGAAATGGAGGCGTATTAGTAGGAAAGCGGACCCCGGGCTCCAACGCGAAAGCCTCGGATGCAACCGGGATCATACGCCAAAATGATGACGACCCCATGGACAGCTTAGACGTGATTATAAACATGACGACTAAAAATACATCAATTTACTTCAAGCGCGGACTAATTGGACAGGACTAAACTAATAGGTATTTATCTTCTGATCTATCGTAACTAAGAAAAAATCGAAGTTAAATATACCTATATATTATAGTATAGTAGCTTTTGACTCCCTGTACATAGGTACCTACCTAACGGCTGTCAAAAATCCAGGATAGACCGCTGGGACCAATCACTGAACGTGCTTTCCGAAGCACGGTTTAGTGCCATCAATTGTAATACAAGTCTATTAAGTAAGAAGTGTAATGACTTCTTCTCACAAAGCAGATATGAGAATTGACCACGATTCCATTTACCTTGACGATTTTAGGTAACTAAGAGGGATGTGCTAAGTAAGCCCACGAAGTTCAAATTTTTGGTATCTAACCAATCTTTTTTTTTATTATTATAAACTAGAGCTTGACCGCAATCCCGCCATGGTAAAGCGCGCTAGTTTATTAAGAGCCTATTCACTCTAGCATACTTAGTGAATAGGAAGGAAGACGGCAGTTGAGCGAGGTTATGCAATATTAAACCCAACAACACGACCAACGATGCTGCGCCAGAGGGAGATTGATCTGAAGCCCCTCCACGACCAAACTCCCGACACAGCAACATTTAGCACATCGCAACACAACTGCTCAGACCCGTTCTCCGTACGGCTTCATCCATTAGGTACCATCAGGTTCAGTTGAAAACCAGCGTCAGGCACTAGTTATCTGGCATTTTTGCTGAACTGGACCTTTTTGGTGCAGCCACGAGGCACTTTGCTGCTATTTTTTACACAAGGGTTTAAGGGTTTTTTTTTACTTTTTATTTTTTTGTTTTATGTTTTTTATTATTTTTTTTGTTGCTACCCGATGTGTGGTTATGCTAGATGCATTGTATTGTGTGTCTAGTCTGTGCTGAATAAATGTATTTTCTTTCTTTCTATAAAGTAAATGGGTTGTGGAGGTCAGATAGGCAGTCGCTTCATGTAAAATACTTGTACTTATTCAGCTGAGTCCGGATAGACTGGAAGCTGATCCCGATATACCTACTTAGGTAGTTGATAACACCTTTTTTTTCTGGATTGGAAATGACCTCTCCCGCTCTAGGCGGAGCGAAAGGGCTTGTCAGACTTTTACTGTCTAACACTCACCCGTGTTTCTTCACTTGCCTGTGCGCCAGGGCCACGGTTTCTTTTTTAAATAACCCGCAACCCTGACTCGGAGGCGGGGGACGGAGGCGTCGATCTTCGTCGTATTTCTACTTACTTGAGGCGCGCGTGAAATATAACGCGCCGTTGACTCGGGCCTGGTCCTTACCAGGCGGCGAGCTGCCCGCAGGCCCGCGCCTACGGTGGCCGGGAGTTTGGTGTTGTCTCCCGACCAGGGCGTCTTCTGCGGCGGCTTGTGGCGTGAGGGCGCTGGGATTCCCGTTGCCTCACGCGCTCTGCCTCCTCCTTTGCTAGCATCACTGTTTCGCAGAAGGAGGTGACGGACTGCCATGCACTCTCGCTTTGAACCATAGCCTGGACCAGGGCGGACGCGAGAGATCGCCACCGATCGCCATTACAAGGACATGGCGGTTCTCTACCCAAGCCGGGCAGACCTCCACCGTATGCTCCAACGTATCCTCAGGATGATCCACACACTGGTGACACCCTGGCGTTTCCTCCCGCCTTATCCGGAACAAGAACCTCCCGAAATAACCGTTTCCGGTATGGAACTGCATCAGGCGGAATCTGAGGGCGCCGCGCGCCGTGACGCCTCTCAAGCCACTAGTGCCTCAAAGAGGGGACTTAACGCTGGTATTGTGGTGTGCCCAGCACTGGGTTGCTACAATCGCAAGTTGAAAACGCCTAGGTAGATGAATAGAGGTGTTACTTATTGTTAATTAAGTAGGTAGGTAAGTAACTCTCTCCTGCTCTAGAGTTACTTAGGTAGTAGGTAGGTACTTCAAGGTCTTCATTAGGTACTTAGACGATGCGGTGCATCACCTGCACACGAATGGATGCTTCAGCAAAACGCAATCCGCGTTACTTACTCAAATTTTGAGTCATTTTTTAAGAAAAAACAATCTACCTAAACATATCTACCTACCTATTTGTGCCACTAGCACACTAAGAAGAAGAACTAACTTATAGGATACTTAGATACTGTCATTATAAGTATTAAAAACTTACCAAGAAAGACTAGGTTTAGCATGGTTTACCAAGCTAAATCTAGTTTCAAAACTTTCATATAATTAATCTTTTTATATCGCAAAGCTTAGTCAACAAATAAAGGAATCCACTGCGGGGGGGCATACAGCTCTAATTTATTGAGCGGAGGGCTACTCTCATTAAGGGCTGGGTTACACCTTGCCACCTGTAGAATGATCCGTTCTATTAGATTTATCGTTTTTTACCACTTTCGCTTTCCTTGTTTTGATGTCGTCCAATTAATTCGCGGTTTTACGTAATTAGATTTTGGCAAGATTATTCTAATTTTCTTTGAAACTTTGAAAAATAGTGGACTCTTTGTGGAATTTATGGCGATTGAGATAGTTATGAGAAGTGGAGAGTTGTTTTTAAAGCTTCTGTTTGTTATATAAACTCATTAGTAATGACAAGTTAATTTTTACTACAATGTAGAAAAATGCTTCGTTATCGCATTGTTGTTTATACAAGGCAGATTTGAAAATTTCTTCTAGGTGCCTATAAGTAAAAAAAAGTTTTTGTTTAGTTATTTTTTTATATACCTAGGTAAGTAGGTAATTAATTTTGTATCTATTTTTTCTGTAAATATCATACGTAACTGTATACCTTCATTAAATTCTAGAATTAAAAATTTATGGAATTTAAAAAATTGTCTCATAATATTTATTAAAAATGCTGGTTCTATGTCGACGCCATGCTCTCGACTGCCGCGGCTCCCACTCTTTGCATCGCACGCGGCTTCGCACCCCGCCCATAAACATGTCACTCCGGACGGCACGCCGCGATTTACGACCTCTCGCTCTAACACACCCATAACTCAGCCAAACAAAAGGGAAAGCTATAACGTTCATCGGTCCCATGCGGATAGTTTAATTTACACACACAGACGTAACAAAATGAGCTAGTATGCGATTTGAGTTGATAGTATACAGGTGATTTTGAGATAAATTATAATGATTGAAAGGTGTTGTATTGAAGAATACTTTCGGACTATGGTAGAGATAAAAAAACCAAAGCATATCTAATGCTAAGTTTATCTTTTTATAGATTCTCATATAGAATGGTCATAAGGCATCCTAGGATTTACCATATACTGCATGAATCTTGTTCTCGGAGTATGAACGAGCCGGCTACGATCGAGTTCGCCGTCGGCCGAGAGTTTAATGGTTTTATCTCACTCTAACACACAATTCCCAGATCGTAAATCTCGAAATGGCCGCATGTAGGTTACGCACGCCGTCCGTGCTGTACCAGCGGGAGCGCATAAAGTATAGTTTTCTCTGTTTTATTACGTGCTTTGGGTGTGCGATAAAGGAGATGAGAGTATAGAGGGGAAATCAGCTGTTTAGGGCATGCTTTAAACGTGCTGAGGAATGTGGCGAACGAAATGTGCTGTTGTAACGCTACGCAAGTAGCTCTACTTGGACTTTTTATTTGTTATTTTTAAGTGACAGTTTTCGCTGATTTTGGTCAAAAAGTGAAGTTATTGGCGACGAAGACACATAGTTAGCTTTATTAGTTATATGGCTTATGTACCTACTAATGTGACCTCGAATTCTAATTAATACTTATAGCGATCAATATAAACTTGTCTGTTCATGACATCACATTTTCGTGCATTATTCCATTAGGATATTCGATGTATTGGATGTGCTAAATTATGTGAATAAAATTCAATGGGCACCTAAACACACACGCAGTACTTTAGACATAGGAAATAACATTAGCCACCTAACCTAACAACCTAACATTTTAACTATAACAGTTTTGAGATGTTTTGTAAACTAGTAAGTTCAGAATTACTTTCAATAAGCGATGCTCTTATCAGTAAGTTACCTATTAGATACCTACCTACTTAAAACGCGTGCATTTCGCAAGAACTGGATAATTTTCCCCTTTCGGTCATTATAACGGGTTATTAATTGTCATTGTGTGTAGAAGACTAGGGTTGTAACGGAGCTTCGCCTCCGCTTCCGTTACTGCGGAAGTTCCGCAAGAAATCGTATCTTCGCTTCCGCCTCCGCCTCCGCACAATTTTTGCGGAGTTATAACGGAGGTTTATTTACGTATTTATAAAATAAATAACGCGCAAGCTGCGACGCTCGACAACCGTCCGGCCGCGTTTGAGCGCGAAATGGTCAAGAATCAACTAGTGCGAGGCGGAAATGCGGCAAACACCGTTTATTTCTCCTTAATTTCCATTACAAGAAGGTAATATTTTATTACCAAGTATACTACTAGGTATTAATGTACGTATTTAAAATAAAAAAATGTTTTAATTAACCATAAATTTAAATCTTTTCTATATGTACTTTCACCTCCGCCTCCGTTAACCTTCACACCCGCGGAGGTGAGACTCGTCGCCTCCGCATCCGCCTCCGCCTCCGCTAACAAGCCTCCGTTACAACCCTATAGAAGACTTCTTTGTTTTGGTTCTGTGTGTATTTCATCAGTTGGCCTGGTTGTGTGGAATATAATCCGTACTTCCGTATTAATATTATAAATGCGAAAGTAACTCTGACTGTCTGTCCGGCTTTCACGCCATAACTACTGAACCGATTGTAATGAAATTTGGTACACAGGTAGTCTAGAGCCTGAGAAAGCACATAGGCTATATAACATCCCGCTTTAACAAAAAGGAGCAGAACAGTAACAAAAAATGTTGCGAAAACGGGAGCAAACGCGGACGTACATATTGCTCCCATTATTTTAACAGGCGCTTATTTTATATCAACTGAGCTTTTTTTATTTTTTTTTCGGAATGAACATTCCCACGGCAACGGGAACTACCGCGCGCTGTAAACTGAAGTCCACGCGGACGGAGTCGCGGGCAACAGCTATTGGTAGATAAAGAAATAAATAAGGAGTACCTAACTATCAATCCACGAACATCTGAGGCAGCTCCTTTTGGGCAATTAAACCTTGGGCTTCATTTAGAGACCGGTACTTCTGCTCGCATTGTTAGGAGATTCCTCTCTCTGGAGCCATGATTGCCTAGAGCGTGGACAGTATTAAGTTATACCTACTGGTTTAAGTTCCTATTTAAGTTAATAGGTATATATTTTTTAATTATCTAATATGCAAAAATATATAATTTATGCATACATTAAGCATTTAAGTAATGAAATAAAGGTAAATAAATAAACTTTGTGTAGGTACCTACCTAAATTATCACAAATTTTTTGCCGGTAAAAGATGAGTAGGTAGTTTTGTCACGAAACTGTTCCATGTCTGGCTTTCTGGTCACTATTTTGTGTCTGAGCGCGTGCGTCCCATAATGCAGGACTGTATTGCATTGCGCGGGATTAGGGTTCGCACTACGCAGGGGTTAATGTGCTGCGCCCGCGCAGATGTGAGTTGTTTTAAGTACCTAAGGGTTGTGTGTTGAGCTTTATTGTCACTGTCGATGAAGTTTTGCACTCTTATTTCACTTTGAAGAAGCATTTTTGATTTGCGTCATCTACGCTAGAAATGAATAGTGTTCAGCTAGTTTCAGTGTATGAGTGTAGAAGTAGGGGGGGTACCTACTGAGTAGGTACCTACTTATTACTTCAACACAAACTAATGGTGACCAAACATCTGAACATGATCCTTTGTTGAGGCCTAATTAACGTCGCTGATGTAAAACGGACATAAGTTGAAAACTACTTCAGAGTTGAAGAGAAAAGCTCATGATCGTGAGCTATAAAAAAGCTTCGGGGCAGCCTATGCTATGCAATGGAGCTGGAGATTTCTGGTATCTAAAACTGTTATTAGATTAATTATTATAATTAATAATTTTAAAACACACCTTCCTACTTACAGGTACCTATTTGAAATTCGATGAACACTTTCAGACCGTTATATTGTTAATTTAGGTAGATACTTAGGTACATAAAATCAAATACTGAGCAGCTCAAGAGCAAAACTTACGATTCCTACATTAAAATGGTAAGTTAACGAAAAGCTATATATAAAATACATATATGGTGAAATAATTAGGTAAAAATATCAATTACATAGGTACATAGTTTTGATAATCGCACGTAATAAACACAGACAAACGTGTAACACATTCTGAATTCCCAAAAAAACTAATCTTACCTTTGTGTAGGTATCACAAAGAACCAATCAAAGCTTAATTTAAGTGAACAGTCAAACAAATTATATTTAGTTTGTACCTATTACGGTATACATCCAGCATCTTGACATTGACAGATGTGACTGGCGTTACCTCTCATCTCGATTCGGTGCGACTGGTGGGGGAACAAGATGGCGGACCAGCCGACGCGTCTGATTGGTTGAAATGTGATCTCTTTGTAGTCCATTCATATTGTTCAGTATTCTGTAGGCGAGAGGTTGCTTTTGTCCTATTTGGGAGTAGAATAAAAAAATATTTTCTTTACGTTTTGAGCTCTTTGAATAGGTGCATTTGACTAATCATACCTATTAGTTAGGGGTACGTAAATTTCGTTTTTACGAGATAGATGCGATAAAAGCGAAAACCGCATTTTATTTGCGATAAAAGCGAAATTTGAAAATTTAATACTTTCGCACTAAAACGTAACAGCGTGACAACGTGTAGGCTCTTTTGGCGAAAAAACAATACTTAAATATTTTATGACAATCCAAAGACTATCGATCAAAGCATATGTTGAAGACATCAGCTCAAAAGAGCTTGGATAAATATAAATTGTTGGTAGGTACACATGGGGCCAAATTCAACAAATGAGTGCTACAAGGACATTGGCAGATTATTTTGTCCACCGGAAGCAGCAAATGTGCCCCCTTCTTCTGTCAATTCAAATTCTACATGAAAGCTTCGCAAAAATTCAAATTTTCAAAAGTGGTACCTACTTTTCACCCACCACAACCACAAGGCCACCACCACCACCACCTACTTTCCACCACCTACTTTCATTTTTACAGACAATTACTTCGCTTGATCGGTCAAGAATCTCCTGTGGATGCAATGCAAGTTTTAGTTACATCAAATTCTAGCTACCCTCGATTTGCAAAAGCAGCTATTCAGTGTCTCAATTGCCCTGTCAATAGTGTTGATGCTGAGGGGTACTTTATTGTCTATACCTAACATTGTCGTAACTGATCGCAGGAAAACAATAAAAGATGAAAATGTAGAAATTAGATACTACAATGCTAGCCTTTAATTGAGTTTTTATCACTATATTTTTTTTTTTTTGCGAAACACATGCGAAATTTTCTATTTTAAGTTTTTTAATGCGAAATCACGGTTTCACACAATTTTACACTTAGGTGCCGGTGCCTCTTTCTGACTTCCACTTCTGCCTTCTTTTTCAATACAAATTAGTATTCAGTGGTTAAAGCATTTATCAGTGGCTAAAATTGCATGGGAGAGGTCTATAGGTTGTTATCTAGCAGAGGACCGTTACAGACTGAGTTCTTCGATCATACAGTATTTATGATCGAAGATAAACCTTCATTGGGCACGCCACAATAGCAGCGGTAAGTCCCCTCTTTAAGGAGTGGCTAGAGAGGCGCCGCGGCTCACATTCCGCCTGACGCAGATCCTCACCGGACACGGATGTTTCGGGAGGTACCTGTTCCGGATAAGGCTGGAGGACACGCCAAGGCGTCACCACTGTGGGGATCGCCAAGAAAATATGGTTGAGCATACGGTGGAGGTCTTCCCGGTATGGAGCAACGCCTTGTCCTCGTGGTGGCGATCAGCGGTCTCTCTCGCCCGGCCCTGGTCCAGACCATAGTCCGGAGAGTGCATGGCAGGCCGTCACATTCTTTTGCGAAGCAGTGATGCTGGCAAAGGAGGAGGCGGAGAAAAAACGGGAATCCCAGCACCCTCACGCTTCTAGCCGCCGCAGTAGATGCCCTGGTCGGGAGACAACATCGAATTCGCAGCCACCGTAGACGCAGATGGAAAGGGCTGGGCATTAACATCAATGGCGAGCAAGCCATCGATGTTAATGCCCAGCCCTTTCCATTCCAGGACTTGAAGGCATCTTCCAGTACAGCGGTAAACAGTTTCAGAGATATAACGTCTCCCTGCCTCACCCTCTCTGCTCTGGATTAGCCTTCGTACTCTGCTCTGCTTCTGCGCTTATACAATACTTAATCAATCTGCCCAGCCATATTTGAAGTAGGTAAGCTGAAGTCATTACAGTGTAACCAGAGTCAGCTAAATGTCAGTATTTGAAATGACGTGGCTGTCTATACTAACCACTACCCAGTAACTGGGTATCACGATACTCTTGGTAACACTAATTGACAGATTTCTCTAATTTCAGATTCAGATGCTTCTGTCATAACCATAACGACTGTTAAAGATCTAGAATTTCCCGGTCGACAGCGGTTGTGTATCACGTGGGCCTCAAAGAGATATCAGCACATCGTGACGAGGTCCCCAGACCGATGCCTCCTTTATCAGGGTTGCAGGTTCGTTAAAAAATAAACCGGGGCCCGGGGCCCGCATAGGCCACGACACACGGGTAGGTTTTATTCAGTAAAAGCCTGACACGCCCTTCCGCTCTACCCAGAGCGGAATAGGTAATTTAATGATTTTCTATCCAGAAAAAAAAAGGTAAGCCTTCGTCATAACTATTATTGGTTGAAAATTGCAGCAGTAGGTATTATATGCTCAGGATTTGTACCTAAAATGACACCATCAGCACCGCAGCTGCAGATGAAGAGAAAAAATTAGCCTTACAGCATTAGTGAACACTACTGTTTTACCCTAGATTGATCTGAAACTTTGGATGATAAAGATCAGGCTGAACAACTAATACCTGTTGTTTTGACTTTATTTGATAAACAAAACTAAATTATTAAGGTCCATTCAAGTCTCTTACTTGGTCAAGATAAATAGAATACCTCTTAGTGACACAAACACTATTATTTGCGTAGGGTAGGTATTCAAATGAACCACTGCATGACTCCTATTGAATGACCACATGATCTAAAAAAAGTAAATTATTATGTTATTCCTGTGAAATCGACATGGCTGATACTGAATGCCTTAAAAATGAAGATTTTTGTTTTTATAAACTAACTAGTTTTCCGCCCGCGGCTTCGCCCACGTGGAGTTCGGTTATATCGCGCTTTTATATTTCTCTCGGGAACATCAATTTTTTCCAGGATAAAGGGTAGCCTATGTTCTTTCTCAGGGTCTAAAGATTGTCTGTGCCAAATTTCATCAAAATCGGTTGAGAGGTTTAACCGGGAAAGCGTAACAGACACAGAGACAGACAGACATACAGACAGATAGACAGACAGACAGAGTTATTTTCGCATTTATAATATTAGTATGGATGCACGACCACGATCTCGCTTGATGGCAAGCAGTGATACCTACAATCGTTGATGGTAGGTAATGCACTATTTAATACATTTTGATTGGCATGGTAGTCCACACTTCTTAATGACTTAATAAGCAAAATACTTGTACACTGCCTTGTAGAGTTTCTTAGAAATATCCCAAAAAATATATAAGTATGTAGGTATGTAATTTTAAAGGCAAAGCGTAGAATTCTTAGAACAAGAGACTTTAATCAGCACGTGATCATTGTTTATTACATAATATCGTTGTAAAGACTAAAATAAGAATATTTGGCTGTTATGTAGGTACCTATGGGCAGTAACAATAGTGGGACCATAGAACTTATGTCGAACAGGACTATGAAATGTAGCGTGCGTTTAGAATCGTATTGGAGAAAGTAAATAATAATTATAAATAACTAGCTTTCCGCTCGCGGCTTGACCCGCGTGGAGTTCGGTTATATCGCGCTTTTTAGATTTTCCTCGGGAAAATCAAAAGGTAGCCTATGACCTTTCTCATGCTCTAGACTACCTGTGTACCAAATTTCATTACAATCGGTTCATTAGTTTTGGCGTGAAAGCCGGACAGACAGACAGACAGAGGCACTTTCGCATTTATAATACCTATTAGTATGGATTTAGTTTGCCTCTTACAGACCTTTTCTGTGCTGTGCTTTTGCACTAACAGTCTTGAGTAGCTAGGTTTTATTACCCTATTGCTGACCAGACCAACTATTCCGTTATGAACTGAAAGTTCCAATTCTCGTAATTCAAAACGTTCAAAGTCCAACCAGTCAGAACGTAGTCAATTTAGAGGTATTTTTGACAGATTGAAACTGAGATCAGACCGTGAACGTTTCTTAAAATTACGAGAGTTGCCCCTCACATGTTAACGATTGACGCTCATTTCAACTACCTAAATGGCAGTGATATTTTTATAGAACAATACCGCTGTTCTCGCAAGCGTATCTAGTTATGATCAGCTACAAATATTGATTAATACAAATACCTAGGTAGGTATTAGGTAGGTGATCTTAATAACCCAATTACTCAGTTAATGGGTAATACCTACCTACTAACTATATACCTTGGTAAGATTGGTTATCAGATTTTGAACTATTCATCTGTAAGATCCACAAATGACAGAAGGAATGCATGCTTTCCGAGGAATCAAGAAATCTTTGTAGTTAATACTAGCTGCGAACCGTGGTTTCGTACCCTCGTAAGTAATACAAAAATGGATAAAAACCTTATCTCATGCCTAACTAATGTGTAGTTATACGAAATTTTATTAAAATCGGAGCTGCCGTTTTGGAGGAGTTCGATTCGAGGACAATCACTGTGTTAGGAGAATTTTATATAATAGAAGATATATAAAAGATAGCTGATGCTTTAACCACAACATTAAATTGAAATTTAATTCATTCAGAGACAAGCATTGCCTGGGTCTAGATGTCTGAAATTTTGCTCAAGAGTTTCTTATAACTTCATTATAATGGAGTATTAAAAATAAAAATAGAAACGAGGTCTTCGGAAAATGTAAATACTTTTTTAAAGTAGGGAATGTACTTATTATCCTCTACATCTATATTTATTTGTAGGTACCTAGATGTAAAGGAAACGGTGAATTTGCTTGTAGGTACGTACCTACAACAAATTCACCGTTTTCTGTTTTGGTATCTCTCATCCCTAAAAGCATTTATAAAGGACAAAAACTCCTGATAAAAATCTTTTATTAAAATATCTAAAACAGTTAAAAAAAAAAAAAAAAACTCTTATTAAAATCCAATAGGTATGGTCACTGAGCAAAAAATTTAAAAACCAAAATTGGTTAGATATGATTTTAGATCAATGCATTATGTCAAGTTGGCAACTACGAAAGAACATTATATCCGTTATTTATCATAATAAACGGTGGAATTGCACGAGAATTGTATTATTTGCGATACAAATCGTGATGCGTAAAGTCTGCGTCACGCACGAATACCTAACAGTCCAGAGCGTAACAAGCCATTGGCCTGCGCGTACGCATTCATCCTGCTGACCTAAAGACAAACTAATAGAAAGTAAAATTACTTGTATTCATTTATTTGGAACGAAGTTGTGTATTTGTGTTGGATTTTGATTACAGATATCTAATTTCTTAATTGTGCAGCATCGATATACCAAGATGATTTTAATGAAAAACTCTACTTTTCAAGGCACCAAGTCAGTAAAACTGATCGATTCTTCCTAATTGGCTTGGCTAATTAACTGATGATTTGGAAAACGTAGTAGAGCATCTTTCCAACCGTTCGAACTGGCATCAACGTCTGGTGCATCGAACGATACACGAAGAAACTTTACGACGCCGCACTTGCTCGGATCGGCCGTGCTACGGCCAACCGCCGATACAATTCTATCGCGAGTCGAGACCGGACCGTTCAATTAATCGCTCCGATTAACGTTGTCTCTCGGACATCAATGGTGTTGGATTAACGGAGGGTGGTGGTGTCCTTTTCTGTTGGTCGCAGATTTAGTGCGGCGCCGCGGCGTTCGGCGTCGCTTGGCGGGGGGTGCGCCGTCGCTCGTAAAGCATCGGTCGCCACATTCTACTGACGCGCGCCTCGGCGACTACGCGTTGCGTAACAAACCGCGCCATAAACAACACGACGTGCTTGCCTCCGCACCTGACGGCTGTCGGCTACTTACCCACGTGCGCCCGACACATTACGTATTGCGCTCATGCCGCATCTAAAACGCTAACACGTGACTTGACAGAGTGAAACTCTCGGAACTCTTTTTATTCGGTAGAACTGTGAGTTTTGTGAAGAAGTTTTTAGCGAGCGGGATGGCGCGAGCGCGTTTGCCGACGGGGAGCGCCCGCCCGGCCTAAGGTAAGTTTATTGCCAATTTATGGCTCCCAAGTTTGCAGGTTCGCGGCAAGGGTCCGGCTATGTTCCGATCGTCAAACTAAGTTTGGCGAAGGGTCTACAAAGTGTTAGATGGATGTTTAGAAACAATTTAGCGCAATTATTGAATTAAACGTTTAGGGCAACAATAGCCTAAACAGATTGTAGAGCACATTTTTTGTTTTTGATTCAACACAATTTATCGCTTTTAAACATAGAAAAAGTAATTATTTAAAAAAAGTAAAAAAAATCACATGACAAATGGAAATATAAACTAAATAAATAGGTACTTACGAATTTTAACTTTATCGCACATAAAATTGCAAACACGAAAACAGAGGTCCAAAAGAAAATTCAAATGACTTTAGCGTAAAAACTGAGTTATAAACTGCACAAAACTCCAATTACCTACTAATTCTAATGGTCAGTATACTTGAAGGTTTAAAAACAATGGAAATCACTTCAATCCATAAAACAATCTTATTCAAGTACTATCAGAATCCAAACTAACAGTAAAATAAAAGATTAGTATGATCCAGTTATCCACTATGAGCAATAACTCCGCTTACGTATTTTTGTACCCAAATTTGAGCCTTCCCGTCATAAAATTAGGGTCGAAAATTGAGTGTTTAGCCGAATATGGTAGAAAAACATTACCTTTATGAAATACAGTTTGAGTAAAGATAACAGCTTCTTTGTACAACAGTAGATAAAAATTAATTTAGAAACGGACCTACATTTATCGTGGGTAATGGTTGGGTCGAATAACTTTAATTGAACTTACGTGTAAGTATATAATTACTCTGATTGATATGTAAAGTTTATATGAAATTGTAGGCTGTGATTTGACTCTGATAATTGTTAATTTTAAGGTTTATATTTGATTTATTATTGACCTATACTTAGGTATATACACTGCTTGATTTATTTGCTATTGTGGGCACTAAAATAGTAAGAGTTTGGTAGGTAGGTAGTAAAAATTTAATAAATGTTGAAAAAATGTCATATTATTCATTTAATTACTCCTGCCTCCACAAAAAAAAAACTGCATAAAATGGCTTAAATAATGTATGAATTGCTTTCAATTCATACATTATTTAAGCCATTTTATGCAATGTAAGCAAGTAGTTACAGGTAGTAGGTACCTATTTTATTGTAGGTACTGTTATAATAATTTATAAAAATTGAAGCACAATCATAGGTATATATTTTAATAATAAATCTCTGTACTGATTTAATTGTAGAAGCAGATAAATTTACTGACTTAATTTATAACATTAAGAAACATTTAAGAAGTATTAAAAATCAAAACAAAGCTAATAAAATTGATGTTGATTTAAGTGCCTTCGATAAAAAAATCCTGTATGTACTAATAATATCTCCCTTATAATTTCTTAAATAATAAATTATAAGATTGGAAGTGGTTGAAGTACCTAAGTAGGTAGGTACTGAAGTGAGCACTTGTCTAAAAAAAAAATATTGACATAACTGCGTTTTTAATGTAATTTTCCTATATACCTAAGTACCTACTTCAGGAATAGATTTGTATACCTACCTCTTATAATATTAGGTAGGTATGTTATATATCACTAGTATATAATACCACCAGGTATACATGAAGCCTTATAGGTACCTACTGAGATGAATGGTGGAGCCAATCCTATAACAAATTAGTAATATTATTTTGAACGTTAATAAATATACATTAAACAATCAATACAAAGAAACTAGGTAGGTACATAGCTACAGAAATTACTTATTAGGTACTAATGATATATGTATAATATCTAGTAATCGATATATGTACCTACATATATAACTACAAAGGTACAGGTAGAAAAGAATATAAGACTAACTACCCATGTTTACTTCATTTAAAATTTTGCTCCTACGTTTATGGTAAAAATAAAATGCTGATTTTTGGAAAGCGCAATCCATGACAACGGTTTGAACCGGCAATATTTTTTACAGTCTCGTAATAGTTTAAGTTAGGTTTTCTTAAAAAGAAAATATGTATAGGCAAGATTTCCGAATAGTTTTCAAATTCAGTAATATCTGGACCTTCTTTTGTCTAGGTATGAGATCCATATAGGTATTACCGAATCTAAATCAGCAGGTCTTGAGTTCTTGTTTGCAAGAATTCAAGACCTGCAGGACAGGATCACTGTGTCTGTGTGTCTGTCGGTTTGGCTACTTGTTGAGAGAATACGAACTGTTATCAAAATAAAATTTAGACAATTGGTTACTGATCAGATAAATTGTTTGAGTTCCCAAGATAATAAAATGACAAGCCGAGGTAAAGTTCTATTAGCTAAGTAGGCTTTTAGCACAGTCTTGTTTCCATTTTTACTAACGCGTTTACATGCAACATAGTAAATAAAATACCTTAAGGTACAAACGTACGAAGAAGTGATTCACATTAAACACAAATACAAAGTAAGACCGAAGTAAAAACTAAAATACCAATGTTACTTGAAACAGTTAAAGAACAAACTGTTTTATGAGTCAAAAATGGAACCGGCACAACTTGAATTCACAACACTTGTTGTTTTTTTTTCTGCAAATAGAGCAAAAACTTGTATTACAAACTCAATTTAAAAACCTTATCAGTCCTTGATCAAAGAAAACGAACTTCCTTATAGTCCAGAAATATAAAAGATATAGTTCAAGGAGTGTGTGCGCGGGCGCTGTGTTTGTGATTCCGCTCATGCGCTCCGCCATATTTGTCTTATTTCACATCACCCTGTTAGATCTCAATCTCTACTTATTATTCAGTGATGCTGCTGGTTGCTTTTTGTAATATTTAGCTTTCCTTGTATGCTGCTGTGACTCAATCCCTTGGATATCATCTACCTAGTTGTTAGTTGAATATGGAAATTTCTTACTACGGCTTGAATATATTCCAACTTACAACATAATATTGTCTGGAGCACAGATTTCTGAAGAAAACGATGAAATAAATATAGCCACACACACATACAGTAATATGCCTGATTAAGTAATTTATTGTAAAAGAAAATCTGTAGAAACAACACAAATAGAAGATTTAAAAGACAAAAGAACAACTTGTAATCATTTTAAAATTTTAAGTCCCTACCTAAATCAACTGTGTCATTACTACCTTCTGAGGAGCTATGTATGTTTCCTTTCTTTCTTTCTAGAGTTTTAATGGACTTTCTGGAAAGTAAGTGGAGATATTTTGGTTGGAAACAGTCGGTACCTTTCACCAAACTTTAGTTTTTAGGAACTGGTCATACTGCCTCTTAACGATCTAACCCAACAGCTAAGTTTTGGTAAGAAGTAAGCTTTCCGGTAGCCCGCGACTTTTAGGCTAAATTATAATAATTAAGAGCTAGAAATCAATCAGGATTAAAAGTATCTAAGAGCTTCTTAAAGTAGATTAATATAATAATAATATTATATAGGTATTAATTAGCAAACTATTATTTGCGAGTGTGCTTAAAGAGGGTAACCCGCCAAATAAATAAAAAGTCATACGATTTTTACAATTTGCAGGGCAGTGTCAGTTTATAGGTATCTAATATTAAATAAAATATGATTCAAGACCGTAAAAAGTATGTAACTACAGAGTCATAATAACTAAAATCATCAATACAACAGTCTAAGTAGGTAGGTATATATTTATATAACTCAATTGAATGACCTTTTTATAAAATTGAGATTCAATACAGTTATGGGATGACCTGTAAATTGAAAAAAAAAAAAGAACTTAAGGAAATTTGAATTTCGCGGGTGCCCTGGACGATAGAATTTGTAGAAAGTAAATATATTGTACCTACAATATTTGCAACACCTTCGTCACCTGAGTCTATTAAATTATTTCTTACTTATTATAATTCAGCTCAATCCGTTATAAAGCAAAAACTAGAGATACAATCATCAACTGTTGACATCATAAACAAAGGCTTAGAAAATACTTGGCAATGCAAATCTCAATAAAATTTCCATAAAATCATTGTTCAGATTATAAAATCCCATAAATTGAGGCTTTGATTGATGGATTTATTCCACATCTACTTCCCGTAATTATTATGTTAATGGATCGAACAAAACCTATGACGCTTGGGTGCGCATCCGATGCCCCTGGACAAATTGAATACACCTAAACAAGGCGAGAAGTTTCCGCGCCTTTTTTGTTTCAAGCAAACGTTTGATGGGACCTTCTTAAACAAAAAACTTAGGGGCACATTCAAGTGTGTTAGTACGGCATGAAATTGTCTTATTCGCGGTCATAAATTATCATCTTAATAAGTTAATGACTGATTCCAGCAATACTTTTGTTTTTGTTACGCACCATGCAAGTGCCAACGCTACCGGTCGCCGCGCACCCGTTATTGCCATAAAAGACGCGCGCGCCGCGCATCTGCCTTTATCGAATTTGATTAAACTTCATGTTTATTTATCGCGTATTTATTTATACAAGTAGGCCTGCACACCGACGCCATTTAGAGACAATAAAACTTGAAATGACAAAAATATTACTAGCTTTTTGTCCTACTACTTACTTAATTCCTCTGGTCACTCCCGTTTGAACGTTAACGGCTCGCATGCGAAAAGTCCCGACCCAACTAGTTTGGTTTGGAATTTACGTACTTAATGAGAGATTTCTCCACTTCGTTATGATATTCCAGTGAAAGCAAATGTTTATAATGCAGCTAGATAAATGTATTTTGTACATGATATTTTCGCACATGTTGGAGATGACGTTGACATGAGTTGTGCGTAAGCTGGATCGATTCGCGGCACGTACCGCCGATCAGACGCTATCGAACTTTTAATTTCAGCAAAAAATCGTTTGCGAAGCGTCAGACATTACCCAGTAACAGGTGAGTCGGTTACCTCCCGCGCGCAACAAGCAAAAAACAACATCTGTTAGTGAGAAATTTATGCAAGCATTGGTCGTACACACGATCATATCTACTTGAAATACGTCGCTGGAGACAAATTGCAGTCACTTCAAACGTGGCGAGCGAGTCCCACTGCCGCAACGGAATAAGCAAATAGCCGATTGTTTCGCTCCCGGCCGGGGATGGCGGCCCAAATAGATCTTAACCTCAGCGTAACAAAATACAAAGTCGTATAGTACTCGCACGCCGTAAAGTACGGTAAACCTGAACGTAAAGCACCGCACTTCAGCTTTGAATCCGCATAATTATCGAATAGGCAATAAATCGTGCGGTGTGCGGCCGCGTGCTTCGTTATTGTCTGCTTTGACGACATTATTGTCTTTAGTCTGCGGCGGAGTCGCGCGTTCCACGTCCAAGCCATCATATCCACCACTTTGCGTAAAAAAGAAGTCGTGCGCTATTACTTAGTTTAAATTTAATCGTAAATTTAAAGTTTAATCGTCATACTGCCTGACGTGCACTGATAAAAAGTTGATGTCGATTAATTGTACATCGGTAAACGCGAATAATATATGGCCCTACACCAAAGATTCGCATGTTCTTTTTAAATACTTCTAATTTGATAAAAATCATGTCAGTACTAATTATTCAATGATAATAAATTCATTCATAAAGGAGAGTGGACGAAATTGTCCAATGTTTGCTTATCCATAATTTCATCTATGATTTACAGTGATGCTTCGACCTCATCGGTTCGATAATGAATGAGGTGGTTGTAAACGGCGAAGTCAAGAGGACATTAATGTCAATAAAAAAGCCATAAACCCTATTAGCCGTCATAAACTTCACCACATCTGGTCAATAACTCGTTTCGCGTACAAATACATAGTAGATAGGTAATAATTGAATAATTTAAGTTATGTATGGTAACGATGTTGCTATTATTAGGTAGCTATTATTAGGTATTTCTCTCGGTGGTAGGCCATAACATCGGCTGCCGGCAGAAGTTACCACCCAACAGACAAAGTCTTGCCGCCAAGCGATTCGTCGTGTTCCGGCATTATGTCTGGTGAAGCCTGCACGAGTCTGAGCAGTTGTGTTGCGATGTGTGGCGGGTACGATGCACCAAATCTTGTTATGTCGGGAGTTTGGTCGTGGAGAGTCTCCAGACCAATCTCCCTCTAGCGCAGCATCGTTTGGTCTGTTGGGTTTAACATTGCATCACCTCGCTCAACTGCCGTCATCCTTCCTATTCCGAAGTTTTTTAAGTGAATAGGCTTAATAAACTAGTGCGCTTTACCATCAACGATTGCATCACTGCTTACCATCAGGCGGGATTGCAGTCAAGCACTAGTTTATGATTATTTAAAAACATTTAAAAGCTATAATATTTTGGGTAGAAAACATACTACAATTAGCGTGTATGTATTCAAATCAAATCAAATCAAATCATTTATTTCAAATAAACCAGTTACAGGCACTTTTGAATTGTCAGAAGGTCGGTCAGTCAATAAGATATATATATATTGACTTATGTGTTATATTTTTATTATTATACGTTTTGAGATTAAATCTTTGTTCTTTTTTGCCACTTTGATATTCAAGTTAATTTTAAAATTGTGTATGTGATACCTAGTGTATATTAAGACCCTAATGTGCAGACGACAGCTGCACATCAAGCATTTTGTCAGATTTCTTTATTAGATTTTCACCTCAAAGTTGATTGGGAATATTTGACAGTTTTGGGTGGCTTGTGTTTTTCCTGCTCTCGTCTGTAGGTACATGTAGCATAGGTATGCTACATGTACCTGCAGACGAGAAAACCTTAAACTTTATAATAGGTACCTACCTAATAAAAAATATTTTTGAGCATAGGTAGGTACCTAGGTATAAAAATATTTTTTATTACCTATTATAAAGTTTTATAAGAATAAATTAATAATGTTCAATGATTAACTAAGTAGGTAAATATAGTTAATGGACAGTTTTATTTTCGTTTTCAATATTCCTTCACTTTACCTACTTTCTCGTAAACAACAAAGGAAAAATACGTACCTACATCCATACTAATATTATAAATGCGAAAGTAACTCTGTCTGTCTGTCTGTCGGTCTGTCTGTCTGTCTGTCTGTCTGTTACGCTTTCCCGCTTAAACCTCTCAACCGATTTTAATGAAATTTGGCACAGACAATCTTTAGACCCTGAGAAAGAACATAGGCTACCTTTTATCGCGGAAAAAATTGATATTCCCGAGGGAAATCTAAAAAGCGCGATATAACCGAACTCCACGCGGGCGAAGCCGCGGGCGGAAAGCTAGTAATATATAAATGTAACGTTTTCTTTTCTAGCAAATTCCAATAACTATCCACATACATACATTGATATGATAATGCAGTACGATATAACAAAAGGGCGACGATTATTTCTTTATAACGTTACTAAAAAGGCCGTAAATTTTCGTGTCATAGATAGCCTAGAGTCGATAGAGAACACGGAAACGAACTTTTTGTTAAAAACGCCACAGAATAGAACAATAAATTACGTCAAGGTGTTACGTGTTTTTGGCCACAATCCTCCAAAACACAGCATTAAGAACAAGTACATTGTTACCGGAATTACCATAATAATCGGTTACCTGCTTCTTTGCAGGTGAATTGTCACTTCTATATAAGCGTCAAATAGTTTGTGCAACTTTTATTGCAGTATCTCATTGTCGAATTGCCTTTGCCTTTCTTTGTTTTTTTTTTACGGCTAACGGTAACAAAAAAAAGGAATTTTGTAAATATAACTGTACAAATTTGCATCTTTTCTCTATTTAACATTACAATAGGATAGACCCGTTTTGATTTTTTGTGTTAACATTGATAGATCCGTTTTGATTTTTTGTGTTAACATTGCGCATTTTCGGAATTCTCTTTACTTAATATTTATGTTTTAATGTAACACGTGTTCTTGTTTTGACTACTGTTATTTCTTGAAACAAATGCTTGTCTTTGTTCTATTGTCTCGTTTCGCTACCGTTACTTAAGTTGTTTACCGTTTTTTACTTACTTAAATGTGTTTCTCTTTTCAATAAAACGTGCAGTTAACAGTCACAAGAGAACTTGTAATAATTTTATTCTTATTATTTCCTTTTAATATGATATTGTGTAATTTACTTACATGATGGAGAAGGTGGAATTGCGTTACCCAACAAATAATAACAAAATTATTTATTTATTTACTAAAAACAAAGGATTGTAAGATATTTTAAAAATACAGTTAAACTTACTTATAAAATAAGCACTAAGTATTTAAGCAAACGCGTGGGTGAGCACTGCTGTTCTAGCTAGGTTATGAAAACCTGTGTTAAGGAAGGTAGTCCCCAGGTTTCCTAAGGTAAGTACCTACAATGACATAAATCTTACATAGTGATTCTTATGTTACTAAGTATTATAAGTATTTTGAAAAAAAAAAATAGACAATTTAAAGTTAGAATATGTTTTTATGATAAATAGCCAATTACCTAATTACGAATGCATCCGTAATTTCTACGTTTTTCATTGGTATTATAATTAAATTATTGTAACAATTTTCTCCTTCAAAAAGTATCATAAAAGTGTTGAATAAAAATTAATAAACACTTAATTTTTATGTTATTTTAAGTCCTAGAAAACCAAACAAATTATGTAGGTAAGATTCAAGATACCTAATTACGATATCGGCTACGGGTTGTGGAGGTTAGACGGCAGTCGCTTCACGGAAAATATTGAAAGTTAAGCCAAAATCACCAGTTAGACTGGTAAAGCGGCCCAGACTCTAAAGCTGAAAAAGCTTTGGATGCGACAGGGATTAATTCTGAGATGATGATGATGATTCAAGATACTTAATTACGGAGGAATTTATTGTTATTAGATCTATCGCCAAGTTGAAAGATATATTAATAAGGAGGTTTTATTTGGATTTAAATACAACTACAACCAGCGAAGACACTTATTTAAACATTAAAAAAGGAAATATAAACAAAACTCAACTCACCAGAAACTCCCAGCTCAAAATTTTTTCTCCACCACCATTATAGAACTTCAAAACCGCAAAAGTCAACTATTTAAAGTATAAACGAAGTTGCGAGTCCGTCGAAGAGTAGGGAGGCAGCGTGCTTCGAAAATTGTAATATTTCAAAATTACTCAAGAGTCGCGTTCGCTTGAATAATGCGATAACTTTGAGCCGGGGGTGGCAACACCCGCGTGCGTGCCTCACCCCCCCGCCACTTGTTTTTGAACTTCTGCTCCTGAGTTTGATCAAAATATACTTGCGCCGCCCGCTTCATTTGAGCTCGTTTATTTGACCAGGACAATACAGACTTGGGTTATTTTGAATTTAATAAACACTGCCTTAATCCTTACGAAATAAGTACTTATTATAAAACGGAAAGTGAGTTTGTCTGTTTGTTCCGCTTTCACGCCGTAACAACTCAATCGATTGCTTTGAAATTTTGCAGTCGCAAAGTTAGTAATCGGGACTAAATAATAGGGTACTTTTTATCCCGGAAAAATTTGATATTTCCGAGGCAAATCTAAAAATCACAATAAAATCGATCACCACGCGAGCGAAGCCGCGGGCGGAAAGCTAGTTATTAATACATTAAGGATTACCAAAGAGAAAGCTATGTGTCATTTTCACAATATTATGTTCGTATCAGAACATCACGCCTGTAATTCTTAAACCGTCAGGCAGACAATGGCCCCAATAGACTAAATTTTTAATTTAGTTCACAAACTAAACTAAATATAAGTTCAGTGCATCTCTTTCTTTCTAATTATTAAAGACAGGACAGGAGAATTCGTTTAGTCATGTAAAATTAGTCTGTGCTTAAACTGTCTATGGCAGGACTAAATCTCATATACTATTTCAGCTCTACAACATTTTGTTTAATCCTAAGACCCCCTCTTATCTTAAAGAACGTTTCAAGTTCCTTCATGACACACATAATAGATATCTGAGGTCATCGGAAAATCTGGAATTAGAGATGCCGATGCATTCCACTAGTTTCTATGATAAATCCTTTACTGTACAAGCAGTTCGGCTTTGGAATGCCTTGCCCGTGTCCGTAAGGCGTGCTCAAACACTGTTTACTTTTAAAACTATGATAAAAAAGCACTTCCTCTCTCTTTAAACATATTATTATATTTTATATGCTCTTGTATAATATTTATTAATTAGATGTATAAAATTATTTAAACTAGTATACACTTAACGTATATACCTATTTATTGTATAATCTATGTAAATAGTACACTGTAGACTACCTACATTATTTCTTTATCCTTCCCCTTAGAATTCCATCCAAAGGTTGTCTGTAAAAGATCGCTCTTAGCGATAAGACCGCCCATTGTGTCACCCTTTGTAAAATATTTTTAGTTATGTTCTGTAATCTATATGGTGTACATAATAAAGAGTATTCTATTCTAAACTAATATTTAAACTTAGCGTTAAATTAGTCAGCGCTTAACGTAAATTGAAGTATTTTTAGTCGCCATGTTTTAACCACGTCTAATTTGTCTATGCAGTGTTAAGACACTTCACAAATTAGACATGATTAAAAACATTAGTTGGCTAAACTAACATTTAGGTATGTACAGTTCTTTTCCAAACGAACTAGAAAGAAAAATATGCACTGAATTTTTTAGTTTAGTAACTAGGGTATCGGCGCCACTATACTACCAACATCCACATTTTGCCTGTTCTTTTAAATTTCAGGTACTTACTATGTACCATACAACCGACTCCGATCTGCTTCTAAATGGATGATAATGGATGAATGGATGATCTTCCTCAGAATATCAGGACGTTGACAAGTCAGTACACATTTAAAGTTAAAGCTCGGGAATATCTACGTAAGAAATTGGCAGATTCATCCCACATATAATTTATTTATTTTTTCTCTATCTATAATTTTTATCTCTCTCTACTGTTTAGATTTTGTATGTATGTATTTATGTATTTATTATAATATTTTTATTACTTTTTTTTCTCTCTTTTAATTTTAATTTATTTGCACCTACCATGTTTGTCTCTGCATCACCTCAAGGTAGACTGGTAGAAAATGCCTGAGGCATTAAGTCCGCCATTGTGCAATGTTTGTGCATAAAGTTTTAATAAATAAATAAATAAATAATGCGAAAACCCAATAAAACAATTTCAATAATTTTAAAGCCTATTGCTAATACATTGCTCTTTACATTCGAAATGTATCTGCCCAACACCGTAGGTAAATAACACAATGGATGTTGTTGAATTCGCAAAATGAAACCCATTGCTACTGGTAGTTTGTTCAGACCTTAGCAGAACCGCTTGCGACAACTTAGTAGACGAATGAGGTAGGTAGTCTAGGGTTCTATTGGGTTTATTCTACCCCTTCCCTATATCAAGTTTGGATCTTCAATTCATCTATCAATCATATGAGATGCAACTGAATAGGTATAAGTATTTTGCTGTAAACCTCTGACAATAATGTTTTATGGATTCCGGCTCATCCCGTCAAGTTTGTCTGTACCTACCTACTTATCGCTAATTATTTTTACACTGCCACCAAAAATCCAGGTATAAGTACCTACTAAACAATTTCAATTTTATCAGAGAACACAATAAACTACATACTGGAGACTTATGAAGCACCGAAAACCAGATATTCAGGCACGTAATAAAATTTATCTCTTTTCTATGCTAAACGGGACTCGGACTAAACTGAGGATTAAAAATTGGGCAGTCTTGAAGAACAGCCTGTCAGGGGTGGGGTGAATACTTATGCGAATCTTGCAACCCCGGTCTTAGGTAGATGTGAAACAACGCGGAGGTTTTAGACGGTAAGATACCCCTCGGTCGCCCCCCGATGGAGGAAGCCCTTGAGGATTTCTACCATGTCCATTCAAAACAGAAAAATACTTAGGTTTTGTAACACCATACCTAAAACGTTCAAAATTTAGTCGCGCAATAATAACCTACATTGCATAGTAGCTGTAAGGACGACAGCAGGTCAAGTTACCCGAAACTGCCAAATATTACCAATCAACCCTGAGTTACACTTTGACTTTAGTGATACCTAAAGTTTAAAATTTAATAAAGAAATCTGACAGATTGTAGTAGCTTGATGTGCTGTCGTCTGTACATAAGCTATAAAAAAATGTTAAGAAAATAGGCATTTAAAAATACTTTATAATATTAAATGTAATGATTATAAGAATTTTGTCGCTAAATAAAATTCGGCGCAGAGGGCGCCACCAGCGTATACAGTAAACAAACCGCCATATTGCACAATCTTGTATCTGTCCTTGTCATAATTACTGAGTCATTTAAATGTAAGAACTGGTTCAACAAAACTCAAAATATAAAAAAACAGGCAAAATTATCATTATTTTTGTATTTTAACTAGCTATATTATGGCCACCTATGGCCATTTAAAAGTGGATAATCTGAAGAAACTACATACATTGTGAACGTGAAAGGTATGACAGTACAATAATTATCTGAGTGATCCGATTTTTTTAAATATCATTCACTACTACTGTATTCAGTGGTTCATACCGCGCCGAATTGATTATTAAATTGTCCGCATAATCAAAAAACTACTGTGAAAAAAAACAAAATTCAAAAATCTTTTATAACACGATAAGTTGACGTAAGGTGTTATTTTGCTTAAGAATTAACTTTCCAATCTGTAAAACACTAGTGCCGTCCAATTAGTTATCTAATAGCAAATAGGAACAACAAGCCTTTTAAACTAAGTATAATGAACCACTGTAAACCCGTCTGACCTAAGGTCAGGTGGTCGCCTAATAGATTTCTTAAACAATATCCAAGCCTGTACAAAACGGGCTTACAAAAGGCAGGTGTGTTCAAGCTTAATAGATTTTATTTGATAGGCTGTGTTAATTAAATGAACTGTTAACAGCCAACGGCTTCTGGCAGTAAATATTCTATATTGTTTGTTACCTACTGTTTCTAGCTAGGTGAGTAATGATCAATTGAAATCGAAACCATGAGTTTTAGGCAGTCTAACCAATTTAGATTTTGAATTACATAATCAGTGTTGCTGTTGATAGTTTTAATTAAAATGATTTAATAGAAATAGAAATGTGAAATCTTCAAACCAGCACTGAGCCGCGAACCCAAGCAGTAGTTTACAGAGAGAAGAGGCTTGTGTCCCAGAAGCGGGGACATTATAACCTGAGTATGGATCCAGAGATTACTAAACAAATCAATTGAAATAAATATTTTCAACCCATCTAAACAAATCTGTGAAATTGTTGTAAGATGATAATACCAGTGCATGTCTTATATGAGAAACTGTAGACAATTTAAACAATAGCAAAGATCTGATAATATTTAACCATAGAAAAAAGCAGCTAATACTTATCATTTAAAATCAAGAAAGTAGTAGTATGAGGCACTAGAAAATAAGGCAGAGAAAGAAGGCTTTAATAGACAAACAAACAATAATTATGTAAGAAATATATCAGTACTACACTTTCTGACTGTTAACTAATGTTGAATGCAGCATGGCGATGATAAACATTGTGGTGGTCCAAAAATGAAGCCAATGGTTGCGTTTGACAAAAACGCAGATATGTAGCAGTACTGCGATATAAATGAGGTAAGAACCTACAATTAATATAAGGAAGAACAAAATGAAGTATGTAGCGACAAATTGTTGACAAATTGGGTGTATCATGGCTAATAAATTCTCAAGCAAACAGAGACAGTTAATCTGATATAAGGTGCAATAGCAAATGCTTGGCTAACACGCCAAATGGGCTGGCTGTCGAATTATAGGAAATATACTATTAATCCTGTCACAAAAAGAGCATATTATAGAGGGGAAGCAGGTGAATTTGACAAACATTCATTAGCTTCAACAACGGCAGATGATAAAAACTTAGGTTTACTCAATTAAACTCTGATCAACGTAATATAACAACATTATTAAAATTTCTTCAATGACTATGTTTTTGGAATAGATTTCGCCTTGTCTTTTGTACTGCTTACCAATAACGAAGGGCTAGAACAATTTGCCTGCGGTGGTCTTTCCGTCTGACTACAATTTAAGTGTCTTCAAGGCTAGAGTGAATAGGCTCATAGTAAACTACTTAGTGCATTTTACCATCAACGATTGCATCACTGGTTACCACCAGGCGGGATCGCGGTCAAGCACTAATTTATAATCTAAAAAAAAACTTTAACATTGAGGAAGTACCTAGGTAGGTTAATTTCACCAAAAATCATACAACTGGTTATAATCAATATGTAACAATTATTTGCATTAAGTATTGTATTTTTAACCTTGTCGTTACAAATTCTTTAAACAAGAACAGAAAAATTAGATCTATACTTAACAATGGCTGGTATTCAAGATTAGTTTGGCTTAACAGAATTGCTTTAACATTTCCCATGATAGCCTTAACAGAATCAAATCTGCTTTCTTCTAATACATTGGAATGGACTTTGTCATGTATTATTGTTAGTGACTATGTTATTTTGATATGTAACGTATATGCACTAATCTATTTATGATTTATGCTTCATATAAATCAATTTCATCCTTATCGACATCAGATGGCAAACGCATCCTGTACCTACCTACTTCATGCATACTAGCCTAGCAAGAGATAGCAATCTCCATAAATTTTACATTTCAATGATACCAAGTTCCAAAATATCTTTAAACAAAATCTTAAAGATGTCAAAGTAAAAATTATTTTGTAATCGATGTATATTTTTTAATAATTATAAACTAGTGCTTGACCGCAATCCTGCCTGATGGTAAGCAGTGATGCAATCGTTGATGGCAGAGCGCGGTAGTTTATTAAGAGATTATGCACCCAAAACAAAAAAAAAAACTGATTGAATAGAAAGGAAGACGGCAGTTGAGCAAGGTGATGCAATGTTAAACCCAACAATACGACCAACGATGCAGCGCCAGAGCGAGATTGATCTGGAGACCCTCCACGACCAAACTCCCGACACAACAACATTTAGCGCATTTCCCGGCACACATCGCAATACAACTGCTCAGACCAGCTGGGTAATTGCGTAACAAATTATCAATTGCAATGGGTTTCATTTTGACAGTTCAACAACAGCCATTGCTTTATTAAGTTGTTGAATAGAAACATTTTCGAACATAGAAAGCAATAAGCTTCAAAATTATTCCAACTGTTATAATGTGTTATGCAATTAGGTTGCCGTCCTCCGTACGGTTTCACCAGACATCATGCCGGAACACGACGAATCCTTTGGCGGCAAGACTTTGTCTGGTGGGTGGTAACTTCTTCCGGCAGCCGATGTTCTTATTAATGAGTGTACTTATTTAAACTGCTACTGAATTATGTCTTATATGTAGGTAGTTCCTTAGTTAGAGATATCATATTATCCAGTATTTATCCAGGTTGTGGAGGTTAAATAGGCAATCGGTCTATGTGAAATATTGGTAGGTATTCAGCTGAATCTCGTTAGCCGGCCCTAACATAGGGATTCTCTTTCTGGGTTAAACTACAGGACATAGTAGGTACACGATACGTTGGCCATCAAAGTTTACCCAAAGAGGGTTGTCTGGACCTCACAGATAGGAAGAAACATGTTCTGGATTTCTTATCGGTCGTAACTCTAGGAATTAAACCTTGTCCGATGAAGGCCAGCCCGCGCCGCAGCTGAGCCAGTAATATCATAATGTCCCATCAATGACCTCTGAGTTTGTTTCGGCGTTTCTTCTCAGAGCTAGTACTAGGAAACGTCTTGGTCATCAAACCATTAAGAACACATTCGATCCAGCCGTCCCTTGCTGTCCTCTCTAGCGACGCCCTAAGCCGAGGTTCGTACCCCACAGGGGGTGCCCTTAGTGCGTAGTCGCCTAATTTTAATTTAGTTTTAAGTGCCCCTGGCTGGAGGCTTTAATTTTAATTAAGGCATCCACAGGAAAGTCCGATTAAGTAGTTACGGTCTCCTAGTAGCCACCTAGGAGATGCCATATAAAAAAAAAAAAAACAAAAAAAAATCGAGGAATTAAAAAGGTGTTGAATTTCATCATTTAGAATTCTAGATGGTAAACCGAACTACTTAATCATATTTTTTACTAGCTACACGCCAATTATGTCCCGATCCTGTGTAAAATTTGGGATAAGTAGGTATAACGTAAACGTTGCGTATCTACCTACATATGTCCTAATATAGGTCGTGTTCTACTCATGTGCCAAATTGCATGACAAAATAAAAATCCAATTAAGAAATTTTCGCTTTACAAAAGGACTGTTAATACGAATTGCAAACAAATCACGAGTCGAACTTTCAACAACAGAATCTAAAACATGAACGAAGCGTTTAAAAACTCATAAAATAATACCCACAATAAACTTACTGACAATGCGTTGCGTCCTCGCCTCTCTACATATTCACATATATGGCAAGTTACATTTACATTCATATATACCTACGTATGAATGTATACGTGTATTCTGGAGGCCGCACGTGGTCCATGCCATGTGATAAACCGGTCTTGGGCAAGCCTAGTAACCTCTAAACGACACCGTACGTGAACACTCTTGAAGGATGCTATTGCTATACCTACTTTTGTTTTTCATTTAAACACCGTGAGATATATTTTGTGAGAAACCAAATAGTCGCACTGGTATTTTTTTAAACACATCTATCTACATTTTTAACGATTTTCGTGTCGTATGGAACTGTCATACTTTTTAACGAAGTTTTGTACAACTCTGTCGCTTTAGTACTTCTTCTTCTTCTTCAGCCTATAGATGTCCACTGCTGGACAAAGGCCTGCCCCAAGTCTTTCCACGCTGACCGGTCTTGTGCTGGCCGCATCCATCGGCTTCCCGCGACCTGCACCAGGTCATCGGTCCACCTTGTTTGGGGGCCTCTCTACGCTGCGTCTTCCAGTACGTGGCCGCCACTCCAGAACCTTACTGCCCCATCGGCCTTCGGTTCTACGAGTAATGTGCCCTGCCCACTGCCACTTAAGTTTAGCGACTCGCAGAGCCTCAGATTATAGAACAAAAAACCTTTTGTTCTATAATCTGAGCGCAGAGCTATGTCGGTGTGTATTAGTACTTAGTATTTTTGTATCTAAAAAGGCTAGTGGTTACTTCTTTCATGAATTATTTATGCATCTAATCTTGGAGGCCGATAAATCCGCAGTTATCAGCACATATCTCGGGGTGACAGCTATGCAAATCACTTCGACTGGTAAAGAAGATATACATGTACCTAGGTACTCTCAAAAAGGCGTTATTGCGTTCTGTATTAGGAAAATACCATTTTTTATTCCATTCTTAGGAATAAACAGATGCTGTCTTAACACCAAACTATGGATCTATTTTTCTTGTTCATTAATTAAGAAAAAATTATATACCAATACCTATAGTGTTTTGAACTTAATTAATACGCGCAAAAAGCACTTAATAATTGTATTTGTTTGTAATATTTTTAAAGTAAATTAATAATCGTTTAAAATAATTATTGCGTGTCAAACGACAGCATCTCAGTATAAAATGGCTTGCTTTTATTAATCTAGAAACAATAAAAACACCTTTTTAATTTACCTACACATTTGCTACTGTAAAATAGAACAATGTACATGACTTAAACAAATAATTGCTTTTCTTGTTTAATACGGTTTACATTATCAAGACTTGGAGTTTAATTTATTGGTAGATATACCTAATATAGTTTTCTGTATCTACCTTCAGTGCTCGAAATTATCATGTCGATTAAAAAGTTTTGTTTCATAAAAAAGGATAGTTTATTATTTTTTCTCTTCCATAAAGGTATAAAAACGGGTCTTTAATTTACACCTTCATTATAAGGTACACCTAAGTATACAACCGAAGCCAATAATTGTTTAAATTGAAAACGCCCGCTCCCCGGGAAGTCGGTGGATGTAACCGCACCTGCGAAACTTGGAGCCTCGGGCAACTTGAAGAATTCTCAACTCTTAGAATTCCCGGCTAGGAACTTGCTTCGTCTCGTTAGCTGGTTGCCGCAAAACCTCCTCTTATTTATGCCCTTACTTTATACCATTTGCCGTTGGCTTTTACTATTTTAGCGCTATTTTTTACGTAATAAAATTTTCAAGATGTGTGCGAGTGAAAGACTCATGCTTGTGCATCTGCTTTGTGCTTTTGTTCTGAAGGAATGACGTTCTAATAAGCCAAACACAATCAAACCAAACTACCAAACAAACTTCCAACCAATATTCCAAAAACAACTATCATCATCATCATCATCAACCTCTTATCGTTTCACTGCTGAGCACAGGTCTCCTCTCATACAGAGAAGGATTGAGTGTCACCAGTCACCATGCTTGCTCAATGCAGGTTGGCGATTTCAGATTTGAAGTCCAGGTTTCCTCAAGATATTTTCCTTCACCTTTTTAATCAGCCACTTTCATTCAAAACAACTATAGTAGTTATTATTTCAGTGGTATCTAAACATAGCATTGCGTCATGCCCCACAGTTAAATCTTCAATCATTCTTCTCCATAAAAAATATCGATAAATAATACCTGCACATTATATAAATTGCTTCATTTTCTTATTAAATTGTCACTCATCAGTTTTACTAATGTCTACAGCAACGCCATCTATCAAACGTAGAACTATGTCGACAGTATATCAATTTGAAAAAACTTGATTAACGATACAATGCTAATGGAGATCTTTAGTTTTGGTAATTCTTGTTATGTAAATTATTCGTTGAGGTAATAATTTCTCGGCCGTAGATTTTCCATTAGCTTTCGATCTACGATTACTTAATAATAATAATAACGGCTATTAATATTAATGATCAGAAATTAATGACAGATGCATGTTCTCCCAGCTTTGAGGTAAGATAATCCTCTAAGAAATGATGCGCTCAAGAATTCAATACCTGCATTCCTCTCATATTTCTCATAAAGTCATAGTTTTTAAAGGCGACAAACTTGTCTTTTATACTTTACTTATTACATTAAGCACAGCATACCGCAATCATATCATATCAATTTTTTATCTAACTTTTAATAGTAATAAGACCTGTCATTAAAACCGTTCAGTCCGATATAGCTTTCTAGAATTCGAGTCATGCAATTGTGAGGTGTCGGAAAAACGCTGGCAATTCCATGAAAATGCATCGGCGCAAAGAAACCCGCCGAGGAATGCCACATGCTGTCTTTTAATCGATAGCAGTCATATCGCGAAGCAATTTAATCTTTGTGGATGATGGATTAATGTTAAAAATTTATTGGCGTACATTTGGTTGTTACGACGTTTTGTCGGAAAGTATAATTGTTTCGAGTTTTTATTTGAGCAAGGTGCAGATATAAAATGCGAACAGCGACTAAATGTTGCGATTATAGCATAGATAGTGGTATACAGTTATTGTTTGTATATGTATTTAACGTACCTGGCAATAAATTATCAGAAATTATTTTGTATAAAAAATAAAGAGACATTTTAGATGAAAGTAAAAATTTTATGGAAACAGCGCGTGTCATGTTGTGAAATAGTTGTTTTTGTTTTTATAAAAATATTTATTATGAATAAGTAGGAGGATTATGACTTTATTTTAGTCCATTTTACATACCATGTTTTATTTTTTAAGAATGGTCTACACTAGAAATCTCCTGTATTGTTGGTGCGTTTACAAACATTCAAAGTCATTTATAAAAACAGCAGCTGCAGCAGCTAGCTGATATACTTACTTCTATACTCTTAGAAAACGACTGCACTGTTCATAGCATAAGCATATCGGCCTATAGGTATCGTTCCCACTGTTGGGACAAGACTCCCATTTGTGAGAGGGAGAGGGCTGTCATCCATCACACACGTCCATGAGTATTGGTAGTTGTCACATGTTCTCGGATTTTTGGTTCTATTCACGTTGAGATTAGACTTTTAAAGAAACCGTTGTTACTCTCTGATCAATCGATTTTAACTTGTATTCCATCGGCATAAGGATGTAATTGAAAGCAGAAAAGTTGTTAAATAACCAACTATTTACTGCAGCCACCATTTGTCTTTTCAACAACGTAATAAAATTCAAAATCGGTTAAACGGATAGTGAAAAGGTATTCTTGTAAATGTCTAATGTTATTAAACGGAATTGTGGTATAGATCATGCCAGTGTCCTGCACTGTTTGGACAGCAGTGGTGATGAAATAGGTTCCAAAAAATGTAGCGCTTATCTGTGTTCTGAAATGAAATGAAATGAAATGAAATGAAATCGTTTATTAAGCAAGTAGGATCACTGATCACTTTTACACGTCATGTTTATTTTTTATTTTATTTTTTTAACTAGATGAAGCCGGCATTTCCTAACTGACTACCTCTGAGAAGAAATAGCCGAAACAAACTCAGGGATCATCGTCTTTTTTCAAGTCCAGACATTAAAAATGAAAATGTTTACAATAATTTACCTTATAATTACGCATATTGCTTAATAACAATTAACAATGCTTAACAGAGCGAGCAGCTCAGTCCCAAGCTTTTTTGTCTTCTAAATAATCTGTGATTTTATAATACCCCTTTTTGCAAAGTTTGGCCTTTATATGGTTCTTAAATCGTTTAATGGGTAAGTTTCGAACGTCCATGGGAAGCTTGTTGTAAAAGTGTATACATTGACCCATGAACGAGTTGCCTACTCTGTGGAGACGAGTGTGATGTAAAGCAAGATTGTGTTTGTTCCTGGTATTTATATTATGAATATCGCTTATCTTCTTAAAATTCGAGATATTTTTATGAACATACATAAGATTTTCAAATATATATTGTGAAGCTACAGTCAGAATGTTCACCTCTTTGAACTTTATAACCTAGATAAATAAATATATACGGACAAATTACACAGATTGAGGTAGCCCCAAGTAAGTTCGAGACTTGTGTTATGGGATACTAACACAACGATACTATATTTATATAGATAAATATCAGGAAAAGATCGTTTTCCATCATGACCTGGCCGGGATCGAACCCGGGGCCTCCATGTCGCAGGCAGGCGTATTGACCGCTGCGCCACGGAGGACGAGATCGTACGTCGGTAGCGTTTTCCTTGGAGCACGCAAGAGCGCCGTGTTCTAGTGTCGGCACTAGAACACGGCGGTGCTCCACCCAAGCCAGGAAGTCCTCCACCGTATGTTCCACCGTATCCTCAGGGCGATTCCCACAGTGGTGACACTCTGGCGTTTCCTCCCGCCTTATCCGGAACAGGAATCTCCCGGAACAGCCGTGTTTGGTGCGGAACTGCGTCAGGCGGAAGTTTAGGGCGCCGTGGCGCCTCTCTAGCCACTCCTCAAAAAGAGGACTCACCGCCGCTATTATGGCGTACCAAGTACTAGGTTGCGACATTCGCACTCTCCATGTCGCCATTCCCGCTGGAGCTCTACCGAACCGTATCGTGATATGTCGCGGCAGCGGAGTAAGTGGGCAAGGTCCTTGGAGCACCACTGCTTTTCTCCACTAGGTATACATTATAATATTTTATATTAATTTATTTTCAGGCATTAAGTAGCTTCTTGAATCAATCAATCACGAATACTCAAGGTAATACTACGACAAAGTAATAAATCTTTTAACAAACAATCTTGCAAAATTATCACAATAATAACGTCAAAATAATCCAGACGTGTTAGCGGGTCATTATGACCCTGGTAATAATTGCAATTAATTATAAGCTCCTTTTAATAAACAAAGTAACCCTCCAACCCCTATATCATTAGACGTTTCAAAGACTGTTATTAATACCCCTTACTTTAGTTTATTATCCGTAAATTGTTACTAATTTGCCGGCTTCGAACGTGTTAGCACGACAGGCTGTTCTCGAAATATTCGGGAAATTTCAACTTTGTCTCGTATAGTTCGGTCGAAATAGATGAATCTTTAGTGTAAACAACTATCTGGTTATTTTGATTGAAACTGAATTAAGCCTTAGGGAAAGTAACTAAATATTTTAAGTATTTTATGGGAAACTAGCTTTCCGCCCGCGGCTTCGCCCGCGTGGAGTTCGGTTATATCGCGCTTTTTAGATTTCCCTCGGGAACATCTATTTTTTCCGGGATAAAAGGCACCCTATGTTCTTTCTCAGGGTCTGAAGATTGTCTGTGCCAAATTTCATCAAAATCGGTTCAGCGGTTTAAGCGGGAAAGCGTAACAGACAGACAGACAGACAGACAGACAGAGTTACTTTCGCATTTATAATATTAGTATGGATTTACAATTAGGTATTAAGTACACGTATGTAGGTACAGTATGAAAATGTTTTATTAAAGACCTTGTCCCAGACTAGGAATAAATTTGCGACAGTTTTTTTTTTGGTATTACTACTAAAGAGTTTGTTATAAATTTAAACAATACCTGGTGGAGAGCCTATCAACCGATCACATACCTACGCAGAATCCAACTGTTACTAAGGAATTCCTAATGAAAAAACTTAATTAGATTTTAGCTCAATTAACTAACTACTCTATGCCCCGGGAATAAAGCCCAGAAGAAGCTTATACACCGGTATTTTAAAAAAAATACTCACACCAAGAGATTACTTAAATGTAAACTGTTTAAGTGTTCGTTGTTGTACGTTTGTGCTGTTGTTCGCCAATCTTTATTAGTCCTTGAGACAGCCTGCATATGCGGGCACAGTAACTTGAGTTACGTAAAGTATGCTAGGTACACTTAACTTGTGTATGTTTGTATTTGGATCAAACTTGGATAAAGGTACTTACGTAAACCTATGTCAAAAATCTATGTGTTATAGTTTTTTAGAAGTAGGAATAGGTAACGTTGAAAATGTTTAAGGATGCAGATTTTGAGATTATTTATTTTGATCCACCAACAATTTTTACACAATAACAATTTTTAATCTAATAAAAAAATATATCAGTTACCTTATATCCTGGTCTGTCAGTCTCGGGTTTTCCCGTTTGAAAAAGCGAATCTGTGTTAGTAATAAATTAGTGTTTGCTAATACCGAGTCATTATACCGTACTAGTTGATCACCATTTTCTGTTACCCCCCATTTATCAAAAGTTTGATGCGTACATACAAAATATAAAGTCGTTTCACTGACAACCATTAAACGGACCCTTAAAGCCAAAAGCATTGTACTTCGATACATTGTAGCTTATCAACAATCTCTACGGATAGGAATTTTAACTAATGGTAAGTAGTTATCTACCGTCGAGTATCAGTATTATACCATCACGGAGCTCTTTGTGCTGACACGTCATCATCATGATTGGGAGGCTTTACCGGTTTCTGTCCGGGAGTAATGCTACTGGGTCACTTCTTAGGATGCTAGTTTTCTTTCTATGGTCATGATATACTGTTTTTTCTTAATAATTATAAACTAGTGCTTGACTGCAATCCCGCCTGATGGTAAGTAGTAACGCAATCGTTGCTGGTAAAGCGCACTAGTTTATTAAGTCTATTCACTTAAAAAACTTAGGAATAGGAAAGATGACGGCAGTTGAGCGAGGTGATGCAATGTTAAACCCAAGACCAACACGACCAACGATACTGCGCCAGAGGGAGATTGATCTTGAGACTCTCCACGACCAACTCCCGACACAACAACATTTGGCGCATCGTACCCGGTACAAATCGTAACACAAATACTGCTAAGACCCGTACGGCTTCACCAGACATCATGCCGGAAGACGACGAATCGCTTGGCGGCAAGACTTTGTCTGGTGGGTGGTTACTTCTGCCGGCAGCCGATGTTATGGCCTACCACCGAGAAACTACCGAGATGCTGAGGATTTTATTAAAAGAGAAGACTATATCTTCGAAATAGTCTGAAATATCTAGCACCATAATTGCGTAACTTAATTGCTAATACATTAAGTTATATGTTCCAAGCGATTATCTTCTGAATAACGTAAATACTGCAATGAATGTTGTTGAACTGTCAAAACGAAAGCCCTTCCTACTGTTACTGTATTATGTAATTACACCGCTGATTTTAGTATTTCAAACCAATGGAAAAATTCAGACAATTTTGATAGAATCTTCCTTCTGAGCGCCTTTGGCTCCTACACTATAACGCATTCAATCCTGATAAAGTTCAAAGGTTCACAATCAAACCGATCCCGCACAGAAACGAATCGCATATAAGAAACCGGTTCCAATGGTCACAATAAACTTTATTACAAGCAACTAAACGATCAAGTCTTAGAATTAACCGCGTTGGAAGAATCCTATGAAGCAATGCTATCTTTGTGGTAGCTACAATCACGGTAGCGGTCTCGCAATGAACCCGATCGGACTACACACTTGATTGATGGATAAAAGGACGCCGAGCACAAATTAAAGAACAATCCAAAGCCAACATGGCGATGGAAAAGTAAAATCAACAATTAAACTCGTTATAATATAAGCGGGTGCGCAGACTGAGGTACAGATTTGTTGGTGAAGAGTTGCTTATACAAAGTAGTTTATTAGTCCGTCCTTATTTTTATTGCTGGCCATGCAATAGTATAAACGACGATAATGGCGCCGATGCTCTTGTTGACAAACTAAACTAATGTTAAGTGCATCTTTATCTTTGTACTTCATTAAGAAAGGGATAGAAGATAACATTTTAGTTTATTACTGTCAAATTAAGATACTCCATAGATAGTTTAGACGCAACTATAAACATGGCGACCAAAAATACTGTTACGAATGGACCTTATGTCGATGGCATAAGGTTCAATATCGCGTGACATGCAGTGTGTCACTCTTAAGCCCTATTTCCCCAGATCTAGACATTTTCTAGGTACAATAATAAAACGCATTGCTAGACTTAGGACGGCCTATCGAATGGTACAGGTCTCAACAGTTTTGTCAACAAAGTGTCGACATCGAAATTTCTAGAAACCCGTTTCCGGGAATTACCGTAGGTACTTCCGAGTGACCTCGAAGTTATGTGCTATTATTATTACGTCTAGAGGAATCTGGAATGTTCGATCAGCTGGGCTATATATAGCGCCGCGACGCCGGCGCAGAGTCAGTCTACACTCGACTAGCGATACGAAAACAGCGACAGTTAAGAAGCGATCTTTGAGAATACCTACTGCGACAACAGTAACGAGAACTGTGAGTGCTACGTGAAGTAACATCTGTAGAGTTATTGTGTGTTTACGACACGGACTTCGTGGACGTAAGAGAAGACTTCGGTGCAACGTCAGCGACATTCTACTTGTCATTGCCTACAATCGACTGTACCTTCGTCGCCAATAAACTTCGTAACCCTTAACCGGCGTTTAAGTACCCCTAGCCCGTAACAATACGTTAATTTATATTAGGAGCGGACTAATTTCATCATCATCATCATCATCAGCCTCTACTCGTCCACTGATGGACATAGGCCTCTTCCATGGCACGCCAACAAGCTCGATCCTGAGCAGTTCTCTGCCAGCCACTAGCAGCCACCTTTATAGAACTAAGTTAAATTTAAGTTCAGTGCATCTTTTTCTTTCCATTTCATAAAGGAAAGGACTCAAAATAAAATCTTAGTTTAGACCTGTCAAATTAGTCGCGCCTGCCGCGTCTCGGCAAACGTAGCGTAGGACGCCCTTGGGCGAGATGGAGCGACGACATCAAAAAGGTGGCTGCTAGTGGCTGGCAGAGAACTGCTCAGGATCGAGCTTGTTGGCGTGCCATGGAAGAGGCCTATGTCCAGCAGTGGACGGGTAGAGGCTGATGATGATGATGAAATTAGTCCGCTCCTAATATAAATTGACGTATTTTTGGTCGCCATGTTTATAGTTGCGTCTAAACTATCTATGGAGTATCTTAATTTGACAGGAATAAACTAGAATGTTATCTTCTATCCTTTTCTTAATGAAGTAAAAAGATAAAGATGCACTTAACTTAACATTAGTTTAGTTTGTCAACAAGAGTATCGGCGCCATTATCGTCGTTTATCGATAAAGGCGTCCACTAACTAAAGGTAAAGGTGTCCGTCTTCTTTCGGTAGAGAGGAGTTTTTAGTTTTGAGTTCTGAGAGTTCTTAGGAGAGAAGCTCCCATCTTCTTCATCTTGGCCTGCAGCGATGCCGTCAGGCGTTTATTGGATTGTAATCGGCCCAGTCCTATCTCTAATTAAGAGAACATATCATCGGACGACCCGTCGTACGACGATTTTCCACCCTTACGTTGTTGACATTCTTTTGTACCGCTTACATCGAGGGACTGGAACAATTCGCCAACGGCGGTGTTTCCGTCACACTACAAATTTTCTTCAAGGCTTTAATAAATAGGCTCTTAATACGCTAGCGCGCTTTACTATTAACGCTTGCATCACTGCTTACCATGAGGCGGAATTGCAAGTCAAGCACTAGTTTATAATTTATAAAAAAAAAAGAAATGTTATAGGTAGAATAAAAAAATGTGATAAAATAAGATTTCTTTTAAAACATTTCAAACAAGTATTCTTTAAAGAAAGCAGTGGCACCTAAGTCTGGTTTTCACTTTGTCGGCTACATTTTGTGGCGACATCTGAAATCACCCTAACATAGAATGCAGTTACCATGTTTCTCCATAGATATGATCGCTTCCAACTTTATGATCCACGAATGTACCACTACACCGGACAAAAAATGTAATTAAATTTCATATAGGTGACTTTCATATATGTATCTATGTAATTATGAACTGTAAAAAAAGAAAATGTATCGTAAGAATTTGGCTAAAAATTTTTCGGGCATACTCACCTACTATTAACATAGTTAATTCGTAATTAACATGTTTTATGTTGGATTCAAAAAGAAGTAAATAGAAGTATTATAAATATGAGTACTTATGTATTATATATAGGTATGTGTACAGTTTTCTAGTTCAAGTTCACGTAGGTACGTTTTATGATGAAAATAGCTTAACAGTTTAGTAGTATTTATGTTTTATGATGAGAATTTTATAAAAAGCATATAGTTGATTGTCTAATACAGATAAAGCATGTACATACGACAGCATATCAAGCTACTACAAACTGTTAAATTTCTTTAATAGATTTTCAACGTTATGGCTAAATCATTTAGGCTCAGGGTTGAGTTTCTGGTAGCTTCACCTGCTCTCATCCATACATAGTAGCGTAGTCGTTTTCTGAGTAATTAAATTTAATCATTGAAAGTAAATGCTACCATCAGTTTTTAATCACTGTTACTTAATTTTAAAGTCTGGAATAGAAACTTCTATAATATTTTCTTACATTTATAGGATTCAGTGTAATGGAATACCCAAGTTACACTAATGCAGGGTTTCAATATATTCTCTATTTAATGTTGTTTTCTGAGCGTTGCGTGGTCAAGGCGTCTGCGCATGTCTCCGCTCACTCGTCAATCGCTTCGATCGAAGATGTCCTTAGCTTTAGCGACGTACTTAAAAGTTTATTTACTGTGTATACCTATTTAAGTTTAGAGTTTAATTTTAAAATTAATTATAGGCTTTACCAATCATGGACCTGATAATCACTTTAGAAATGAATAGGTACCTATATTTTACAGGGTTAACTATAAGTACCTATCAAAACATAAAAATTTCTAGTACCCTCTTTGCATCGCATCGCCTACCGCTGTTATTACCAACGTTTTAACTTAGCGTTCATTCATATTTTTAAATCGAATCGACTTCTAAGGGACCCAGCCTGATGATAGCCCCCCTTATTCATAAGCGCTCCTTAAAGTTAACAAGTGATTAGCGATTGTTCAAAAATACATTTTAGACGCTTGCACGTCACTTAACTTTGATTATCGTTTATGAATAAACCCCTTAAACACTGTGGTGTTTGTTCATAAAGGATGATTACAGTTAAGTGACGTTAAAAGGTCAAAAATGTATTGTTAAAGAACCGCTAATCACAAGTTAACTTTAACCAGCGTTTATGAATAAGGGGGATAATGTCTATAAAAATATTTTGGCATTAAAAAAAAACCTTTTTTATTTCACAGAAATAAACAAACTCTTCAGCTTTATTTTTAGTAAAGATACAGTAGGTCGGTAGTTATATTAAAAACACAAATTAATCTGATATATGATTTTCCTTTCATTAAGATCTTGCCTTACTATAAAAGCTTCAAATTTGTTTGAACCGACTGTACAAAAATATTTATTACAACGTAAACATTGTGCATCTATAAATTGAGGCTACCTAGCTGGATATATTATCCAAAAAGCTCCTTAAATTAACGAAAGCTCTTGTGAACTTTGATCACAGCACGTAGATAAATATTCATTTAACGCCTCAGCAGTTGAAAGGGGCGTAAAATGAAAGACCAGAATATTTCACAATAAATAAGAAGGTGGCGACGAGACGTCCGTCCTCTCCTGTGGCCTCGCAATGACTGACGTCAAGTCAGCGATGATTTATGCATCGCGGGCGCAGTCTAATTAGGCCCAGGCGCATCTCATTCTATGTAAATTTGAGCCGGCCCACAGAATGAATGATATTCTCATCGCTACGACTTCGAACTTCGTGTAGGCTTAAACAAATAAACGTACGAACAAGCCAGTCGTGATACGAATAAGTAATTACGTTATGAACTTATGATCCTAATATTCATAATTTTATACTGTTTGTTTATATTTTTAAGAAAGCGCCTCGAGAGAAATAAATTTGACAACGCTGTTGATCAACTACATTTGTACGTGAGTGAATGTATTTTCACACGCCAGAAATTAATTCAGAGTAATTTTAGTATACTTTCAAACCAAATAAATAGCACGTTCCCAGCGAAAGACTGCTCTTGAAAGCTCTGTACTAAGATACCGTTTCGTTTGGGGACGTCGCGTCAAATCCACTGGAGCGTAGTTTGGCATCCAAAATCTGCGGAGACTACACAGTGGCATGGTACGGGGGCCGGAGGACGAGTAATGTTATGAGCAAGCCATTATTGTCTCGCCCCATACCGTAAAACATTACGCAGTCGTGCCGGGACCGACGAATGCATTTAAAGCTGTCAAATACCCCTAAACACAATTTGTACTTTATAAATCACGTAGTTCTTGAACAAACAACTTGAGTGTTTTCTTCAGTATTTCTAAAATGGAAGATAATGTAAACGAACTCTTTCAATTCGCACACGTTTTTTTTTGGTTTCCGCGTGTTTGATTTAGGCTCAGAGGAATGTTCGAGCAAGAAGCCAGAAAGGATCAAATTATAAATAAGTAAGATGGAATTTCTTGGGTCAGTACAAGGCTAATTATCGTGCCTACACGGGTGCACGCCATTAATCTGAACGCGTTAAGTTCTTCCTGGGATCGTTAATTTGTGTGCTAACCTAATAAATTAATTGAATAACAGGAAGCGACAACAAAGTGTGTAATAAATAAGCACATCTCAGGACATGTGTTAACTGTCAGATATTTTTCATTTTATTTTTGAAAATAGTATTAACAGCTCTATATAGTGTGGCAGTGAAACCGCTTAGTACCATCTAGTGAATGTTGTACGTATAGTAAAAGATGCTACGATCTCTCTGGGATAAAAGAGTTATCAATAAGTTTTATTCAATTGGAATAATTTAGTTTGGGATAAAGTGGTTGACAGCGGATTTGGGACAGTTGTTGAATCAGGACTTTTAAAAGTTTCTAATATGGTTTTCTTCATGTTTCCATCAAGTTTTCGTAACATAATATTTGCTGAAGATTTACACTGAAGCAAGTTTCACTTAGGTTTCAGTTTATTTGATATACTGAAAGGCTTTGATCTATGACCTATCCCGGCTAGATACAAACAGTAAAATACAAACTCTGATAAATATCAGTTTCAAAATAAAAAACAAATTCTACACATGTTACCAGCTGTGACAAACAACGCAGTTTGCATGCACCAGATAGATGGAACAGCACAAATAAGATATAAAATTTTGTCAAGCAATAGCTTGACAAGCACGAAATCGCGAAACACAAAACGAGCGTCAACATAAACTAACATCCGGCAAACACTGATGTATTGCAGCCGCAGAACTATGGAAACAAATCTCTCGCAGTAATAATTTACGGGCGCAATATGGCTCCGCACTTCGAAAACAAACAAACAAAACAAAAACAGAAGCGCGACCCGCGATAAAAGATGTCGCCACACTCGCTGGCCTCACTTTAAAGATAGACTAGCTAGAGCTTAGATAGCGGCAAATAAAGGACATGGACTTGCGCCTGCGACTGCACAGAGGCCCGTGGCCAATCAGCGACCGCCGCGTAATTATAGGTTGCGTTCGAATTAGGAACGACTGCCGTGGCTCGTGCTAATTGAAAATAGAATTCGCTGATTTATATCATTTTGAGTCGGAAACCTTTGCTGATTGTTTTTAACATGATTAACGAGCTCTCAAACTGTATTTGAATTTAGATAGACCTTTATCCTAGTTTCCAGACAATTTATAAGCTTTACTTGTTGCCGCTACTGTGTTTAAAATATTAATTGATAAATCAGCTGCGGATTACCTACCTATTAAATAAAATTTTACAATAACTTAATGCAAGTTATTATACAATTATTATATTAAACATGCAGAAGTACCTAGTACTATTCATTAGCATACTAACACGCAATAAATTAATCTCTATCTAATGAATCTAATCTATTACATCGAAATTACAGAAGGCTTGTTGATATAGTCTTAGGCAGGTTGACTTTGAAGTATCTAACAGGTAATAAGAAGTTTGATTTATTGTATTATAAGTATACTTGCCTTATAAAGCTTTTCAGTGTTGCCTACCTCTTTACAATAACGGCTTATATTTATATGTTTTCGATACAAAAACGTTGTTTTTAATGTTAATTATCTCAATAAAGTAAAAGGTGATTACAAGCTGGACAATTAATAAGCACAAGATAAAATTCCCATAACAGTTATTCGAATTATAATACAAACATGACTCACGAGGAAACAAATTAAATGCCCACTGTCCGCGCTAGGGTTGCCAGCTCGATAAAATGCTTCGAATTGTCGGGTGCCTATCGTCATTCCTGACTCAATTATTTAAAAAACGAACGCCCGTTGCATGCGGTTCCGTCCTTGTCCCGCGTGATTTTTGACCATATATCCGACTCTTTCACTCAAATGCGCCCGCGTCGTCGATAACCGCGGAATGTGCCGGCTGACTTCAGTCGGGCGGCGCTCATAGACAATTTAAATTGGAGAAATTGGTAGCCAAGTACTTCGAGGAACTGGTAATAACGGGCAAACGTCAGCGTATGTAGATAGTGCGGGCACATCATCTATTACCAATGACATATTATTACAAGGAAACGAAGAACCCGTTCGTTCTGTGTTATTTATTTACTTACTCAAATGGAATAATAAATATTACTAGAATAGAAACGCACTAAGCTAGTAAAAAGCTTCGGAATAGGTAAAACAACAGGATAGAAAAGCAAAACTTTGTGTAGTGCAATTCTTTATAATGCCCAGCTTGTCATTTGCGACAATAAAGTAAAAGAAAAAACTGAGCAAAAAGTTCGGCTTAGTGTCACTGCGCAACAGAAATTCTGAACAAATTCGAAATCGAAACTCGATAAGTGCAAGTATCGATAAGATATGCTATCGATATAACTGCAATAAAATCAATAAGGCAGCTAATCAATCCAGCACACGTAATGTGTCGCGAGTTTCAATTAAGACTTGGCTCGCCGACTCGTTATTCGCGATTAAGATACGAGATAAAAAAAACCCTAGGCCATCATAATAGGGATAATTGTATTCAGGTATATCATAACGTGTTGCATGTTTTAATTGGCGCCCTAATACGAGCAGCGCTTAAATAACGAGTTAGCCATTAATTCATTAAGATGCAATTGTAATGACAAGTTTTATCCCCGAGAGAAAAAATCTTGCGGCTTGTTAGAAAACATAAAAAAATCGTCGACGACGGTTGAAAAGAAAAAGAATAAAATCCCCAAACTATACCGTTTACTTCCCGAGAAAATTTTCAAGTAGTCCTGAGCGCTGTATTAAGGGTAGCATAATAAGGCTTTCTGGATTAGGTGTAGCGCTCTTGAGTGAGAATAAACCCAAGGGAAATCCTGGCGCGCAGCTTTCCTTCTAATTTATTACTCCTCCAACGGCCAGCGGCCTTTGTATCGGATCTGCCGGGAATGAGAAATATATTTCTAGATGGATTAACATGTTTGCCACTTAGAGGTTGGTAATTAGTATGCTCAGGTACTTTCGGCGTTCTTGAAGCTGGTTTTAATTTTGTTGAGTTCAAAACAAGTTAATGACATGAGCATGGAACTCTGTGATCCATCAATGATTTCTAATGTCGAAAAATACATATATGTCTGTGGGATTTGATGTTGGAAAATATATTTAATACCTATATTACCACAAGTGCTTTTTGCGACATCCTGAGGAAACCGTAGGTACCTATTCGAATTTAAGATGTGATTATATCTAGTAAGAGGATATAGAGTGTATAGGTATCTAATAATCTACCAACATTGCAATATTTAACATTGATAAACTCACGTTGAATAAAAGTTATATATCTCTCACACGAAATCCCCGCATCAGCTTAAAAGCAGACTTAAAACTGCAAGCCTTTTTAGTCACCACGATTTCGCGAGCTCACCAAAATAACAAATAGCTTGGATTGCAGCCATCGAAAACAAAGAGATGAGGATAACTATATGTTACTGTCTGCTAAACAAATTGATTTAATGACTTCTTAAACTAATTGG